>JAUPFT010000001.1:22418533-23841033 GCA_036936625.1 Parnassius smintheus behrii
CTGTGCGTTTTACTGGGAGTATTCTTCCTCATACAACTTCTCTATGGAATTATTTACCACCGGCGACTTTTTCGGACCGATACGACTTACTGCAATTCCCCTGGTGTTGCGGTTGTTCATGGGCGGCGGAAGTCACTTACCATCAGGTAAGCCGCACGCTCGTTTGCCCCCTCTTCTATAAAAAATATTTTTAATAGACTTAGTTATTTTTATTAATAATACAAATTTGAAAAATATTTGATTTAAATATAAAATTACACAAATAGATTTTTAAAAATTATACAACTTTAGAAAGATATTTGACAACCCTTAAAATAATAAACTTAAATTACAGTTGTGTTACCTTAGCATCATATTAATTCAAAATGCACCATTTTATCACATACTACTTAATATAATAGTTTTAGAAAAAACCAAATACTAAATTAATATACATAATACAAATGTTATTCCCTTTTAAAGAACTTAGAAAAAATATTGTACACCTTGCACCTAATTTAAATCAATATGAAAATGTATGGAAAATGTTGTAAACCTCTAACAAACCACACATTTTCATAATGATATTGCTCAAATGAGTATTAATGTCCCAAAAGCGACAGTAGCCTAATGGCAGGGCGCGGACCGCGAACTCAAAAAGGTCGTGGGTTCGAATCCACCATTCGACTCTACTGGGGTGAACCACTCGTAACACAAGCAATTTAAGCTTACCACGAGTAGTTAAGGGGAATATTAGTAATGTTTATAGCATTGTTAATATTCTTTTAAAAAAAATTATAAAAGCAAAATAAAAATGTTACAAAATCATTATATATAAATGTGCAAAATTTGTTAGTTTCAAATCAGATATTATTTATTTTTCACTCCAGGATCATTGGCAGTAAATGGATTACAATTTTGAAGGCCAACAAGTTCCATCGAAACATCCCATAGCTTTTTAGCGTCTTCATCATTTAAGGCATTACTATGGGGAGTTGTTACAGCACACTCACTGCAAAACAATAAAAAAATATTTTACACAATTAAATCTAAGTATGTTATATTTTTAACTACCAATTTTATGACTATAAAATCTGATATTTTAATGCTGATACACAAGGTTTAAACTTTTATAAATTAATAAAAGTAAAAAAGAAAAGCAACAGAGTATGTACTAAATTATTATTGATTAAATCCTATAGCTGGCGATAACACTACCTAATTTGCTAAGCAGACTAAAATAAATGACAGGAAAATTAATGCATATTAATTATGCACCCAATAGTAGGTTAAAATATCAACAATTAACATAATAATCATATCACATCATAATACCTGTAATATAACCCCGTCTCATTGGCACATTTCTCATCCACTGCACAGTAAATTGTGGTTTGTGCACCTAGCTCAGGGGACTTCATAAAAGGCCCTAGTAGGATTCCAATTAGTTTTCTTGCTCCCCAAAATAAAGAGTCATCCATATGACGGCCTAGTTCAGTTTTTATTACTCCGGGGTGCAAGCTGTATGTATTAACACCCTCTATATTATATTCCTGTAATGAGAAATTCAGTGAAAAAATTTTGAGGAAATTTTATTTACATAAATTTTACTGGTTTAATATAGTTATCATACCAGTCAAATAGAAATATCTAAATTTTCTTTCTTTTAATATGGTACGTGAGGGTAGTATGGTCATCCGGTATATGGTCACTTTCTTGTAACTCAAAAACTACAGATGCCTAAGGTATTATATACAGGGTGTCCCAGAAGTTAACGTCAAGCCGAAACTTTCTATTAGGCGAGGCCATACTAGTTACCAGGAAAATATAAAAAAATCTAAGTCATGTATTTCAGAAATTATAGTAATTTTTTTTCGATAAAATGCACACCATGAGACAGTTTTTTCATTCCTGTTGCTACAAATATTTACTTTTAGCCAATTTTTTTTCTCCTACGTCATCTCGAATAGTGCTGCTATAACCTGTAATCCTAAACCCTGTGCCGATCACTCCAGCTTGAAAGAAAATGTAATTTTATACCGAACCAAGTTTTCAGAGTTTCTCGCACTACTTCAACTGACCGTCCTGGAAAAAAATGTACTACGCCAGTTTGGCAAGTAGCTTTAAAAGTTAGCGCATTTAATAAGAATTCTAACGTGGTATAACACTTACTCCATTATTTCTTAGATCAGTCATAAAAAAATTTTTGTTAAACAAAGTCAGTTTTTAACAATTTTTTGGAACTTACATTTCGGTTTAAAGATCTTTATTTACTCATTAAGACTAATGTCACTTACATGAGTACATTCATACAATTTAAAATAAATCACACACAACAACATAATAAAATAGTAGACATAAATTAGGGTAGATCAAAATTAGATATATAGAAGTTGCAAGTTAACTGCATAAGAGCGATGTTTCATGTTTTGATAATATAAGACGGTGGTCCAAGTTATAAAATGTCTTGTTTTTTAATGTGGTCTAATAATTTTTTCTTGAAAATATTGAGCGAACTTGCATCTTTTATAGTTGAAGGGAGTTTATTATACAACTGTGCTCCCGCAAATGTTACATTTTTTCCATAATTAGTGCGAATATTTGGTAATACAAGATGGTTTGCGCGGCGTGATGAGTATTTTAGCGTTTCTCCTTTTGTGGTGAATGTTATATTTGAATGGATCATATTGTGTGTGATTTTATATATTAATATACATGCGTTATAGATGTATAATTGTTTGATGTTTAGTAATTTCGTCTCATGGTATATTGTTTTGGTCGAAGTTAAAAAGTCGTAATGATATAAAATTTTTATTAATTTATTTTGCAGTACTTGTACCTTTTGTAGTAAAGTTTTGGCTGCTGTACCCCATATCTCTATTAAGTAAATTAAGTGTGGTTTAACCAATGCGTTATAGATCAAAGGGCGAGCTTTCGGTGGTATACATCTAGCTATGCCGTATGTAGAACCTATTAGAGATGAAAGCTTATTTTTTATACCTAATTGATAAATGACCGTTCCATGACAGATGTTTATCAAGCATTAGCCCAAGGTATTTTTCTTGATTAGACTGGCGTAATATTTCTCCGTTACTGTGTAATTTTGTGTGGTGTTGAATTTTTTTGTTTTTTGCACTAAATATTACGTAAGATGTTTTAGCGGTATTTATTGTTAATAGGTTGTACTGGAACCATCTGTTTCGTGTGTTGAGATCTTGTTGAGCAAGCGTAGTAAGGTCATTTATATTCTGTCCAAAGTAGAATAAACATGTGTCGTCTGCATACAGAGTGAGATGGCCGTGTAAGTCTACTTCACAAATATTGTTAACATACACTAAAAACAATAGCGGGCCAAGAATCGAACCTTGTGGTACTCCACAATTTATAGGTAAGGAGTTACTTTGATAATTTCCAATCCTTACAATCTGGTATCTATTTTCAGTGTAAGATTTTAACATCTGGAGTGCCGTGTCCATATAACTCCAATACTTTCTAACTTTTTCAGTAACTCACTGTGTCAAAGACCTTTTTTAGGTCAATGAACACACCTAGTGCAAGCTGCTTTTGATCTATTTTAGTTTTTATTTTAGTGACTAAGTCAATAGCTGCACTGAGAGTATTTGATTTTGATCGGAAGCCGAATTGTTGATCATACAAAAAATTTATTTTAGTCAAGTGGTCATTCAGTCGTTTGTAGATTACTTTCTCCAAGATTTTTGAAAGCACTGGCAAAACCGACACAGGCCGATGGTTTCCTGGATCTGTCTTTATACCAGATTTATAGATCGGACTGATCTTAGCTATTTTTAGACTATCTGGGAATACACCTTGTACCAGTAATTTATTAAGACAGTCAGTGAGATTGGGAATAATAAGATTTTTAATACACTTAATTGCTTTTGTACTAATGGAGTCAATGCCTGTACTAGTGTTAGTTTCCAGACCATCGATAATATTAGCTATCTCATTTTTATCACATTGTTTGAAGACTGCGAGTTTGATTTGACTTGTATCCGATTTTAGTTTTGGCAATGTATATGTATCGTTTTTATGATAAATGGGCATTATTTTGTTTGCCAGTTGCATACCAATACTTGAGAAAAACTTATTGAACAACTCACAGATAGCCACAGGATCTTTATTAACTAAGCCGTTATCTGATTTAAGATTTGGGGGAACACAGCTTACAATAGGTTTATTTTCAGAAAGTATATTTATCAGTTTCCACATCTTTTTAGGTTTACTTTTACATTTTTCAAACTCTCCATAGTAATATCTGCTTTTCGAAGTCTTGATAAGTCTCGCCACTTTTGTCTTTTCATTAGTATATTCTGATTTTAGTTCATTATTTTCTGGGTTCTGCTTTAGTTTACTCGACAGTTGATTCCTCTTTTTGATCCCCATTATGATTTCTTTACTAACCCATTCTATTTATACCATTTGTTTATTCATTTATTCTATTTATTCTATTTAAACGATTCTAGTGCAACCAAAGCGTTCCTAATGACCACAGCGTGGTTTAAATGAGACATTCCATAAGGTGTGAGCGAGACGGATAGTGACGCTTATGAGACACAGACGCAGATACAGACTAAAGTAATAAAATAATGGTCATAAAATTAAAACAGTCAGTTTCGTTTTTATGATAAAATTTATTACTTATTTTACAAAAGACGTTCAAATTGCCGACCTTGAGCTGCAATACAAGCCCGACATCTTCTTAAAAAAAATCGTGAAATCAGACGGGCGAATCTTCCATTATTATAAAATTCAACTGCTTCCGCTATTCTCTGTCTAAGCTCTTCTACATTTTCAATCGGCTTGGAATATACTTTTTCCTTGGGGAGCAGCCCCAGTAAAAAAAATCTAGAGGATTTAAATCGGGTGAGCGGGCTGGCCACGAGATCGGACCAGCCCGCCCTATTCATCTGTCCGGGGATATTCCTCGTTAAGGTGTTCTCGAACTAAGCGGCTATAATGCGCTGGACAACCATCTTGTTGGAACCACATATCTCTGAAAATAATAAGCGGCACGTTCGATCGCAGCAAATTGGGTAAATGATTTTGTAAAAAATCTTAATAAATTTCAGCATTTAAAACTTCTGGCAACTCGAAAGGCCCTATGACTTTTCCGTTTAAAATTCCAGTCCACATGTTTATTTTGAAACGGTACTGTGATCTATCTTGTCTCATCAATCGTGGATTTTCGACGTGCCATTCGTGTAGATTGTGAAGGTTCATGTAGCCGTCTTTTTTAAAGGTTGATTCAACCGACCACAAAATTTTTTCTAACAATTGTGGGTTTTCTCGGTGTTTTTGAATGATGGTTTGGCAAAACACAACCCGAGGTAATAACGTTTGTACTCGCTGTACATGATAAGGGTGGAGCTCATTTTTTGTAATATTCGGTGAGCTATACTTTTGGGCACACCTGTGCTGGCCTCAATTCCACGTACCGAACAACTTGGGTCCTCATCAACTGCTTGAAGGACTACTTCCTCGTAAGGTAATGAAATTCAATCTTCACCATGCATTTGGTTTGGCAGTCGGCCATCAGAGAGGAGTAGACGGTGCACATTGGTAAAAACTCTGTGATCTGGATAGCGATCAGCATTAGGGTATCTCGCGATACCGTCTAGTGGCTTCACTGGCATTCCCCATAAATGAGGAGCACATTGGCATATTCCTGTGTGGTGTTCACAGCCATGGTATGGTACAAATACACAATAACACGTTAGTCCAGGGAAAAGCAAAGGTCGTCATAAAGAGATCACAAATGTCCAAATCCAAATCACACGCAAACAAGTCCAGTAAACGAAGCCAAAGTAGTAAGAGCACAAGATATCACCAGCGAATACGAAAAGATGCGTAGTAAACGAAGTAGCGTTGCGTACTGATTTCACAGAGTACTTGACTGATTTGTAGTGCGTGTACCAATACCAATAAGAGGCGTTACTACCTGTCTTGCTCACACATTATGGAATGTCTCTCTCTCTCTATGTCATTTAAACCATGCTGTGGTCATTAGGAACGCTTTGGTTGCACTAGAATAGTTTTAATGTAAGTTCCAAAAAATTGTTAAAAACTGACTTTGTTTAACAAATTTTTTTTATGGCTGATCTAAGAAATAATGAAATGTTATACCACGTTAGAATCCTTATTAAATGCGCTAACTTTTAAAGCTACTTGCCAAACTGGCGTAGTACAATTTTTTTCCAGGACGGTCAGTTGAAGTAGTGCGAAAAACTAATTCTGAAAACTTGGTTCGGTATAAAATTACATTTTCTTTCAAGCTGGAGTGATCGGCACAGGGTTTAGGATTACAGGTTACAGCAGCACTATTCGGGATGACGTAAGAGAAAAAAAATTGGCAAAAAGTAAATATTTGTAGCAACAGGAATGAAAAAACTGTCTCATGGTGTGCATTTTATCGAAAAAAAATTACTATAATTTCTGAAATACATGACTTAGTTTTTTTTTTATATTTTCCTGGTACTAGTATGGCCTCGCCTAATAGAAAGTTTCGGCTTGACGTTGACTTCTGGGACACCCTGTATATAATACCTTAGGCATCTGTAGTTTTTGAGTTACAAGAAAGTGACCATATACCGGATGACCATACTACCCTCACGTACCATATTAAAAGAAAGAAAATTTAGATATTTCTATTTGACTGGTATGATAACTATATTAAACCAGTAAAATTTATGTAAATAAAATTTCCTGTTGCTACAAATAGGAATGAAAAAACTGTCTCATGGAGTACATTTTATCGCAAAAAAAATTTATATAATTTCTGAAATACATGACAGGTTTTTTTATATTTTTCTGGTAACTAGTATGGCCTCGCCTATCAGAAAGTTTCGGCTTTATATATATATATATATATATATATATATATATATATATATATATATATATATATATATATATATATATATATATATATATATATATATATATATATCGCACACCTAGATCTAAACAGCGATTAACTCAAAAAATCATTTTTTTCAGAAAAGGTGATAAACCGATTACAGTGTCCCTGTGCCCCGCAGGAGTTTTCTGAATTGATCAAATCTTTTTAAATGCAAATAGAGGAAAGATGTCATAATGAATCATGTATTTTAATCATAATTGAGTCTGAAATTTCGAGTTTTGTAGTTATTTCCGTATTGCTTAACAAATGTATGTATATATTTTTTTTATTTGGAGTTGAACCTGTGTTGGTGAATTAAGTTCCTAGTTGGCTCCCTTTTGAAGAGCCAATATTAATTTAAATATAGCAGCATTTAGAATTAATTCAATAAAAATCCAACTGATAGAGGGGTCAGTGACCAGCAGTAGGGGTATATTGGTTGATGACTTAGCAAGAAAACACTAAATTATGTAATCAAATCAAATATTTTTTATTAATAATATACCCATACCTAATATTTTCTTTAAAAAAATACAGCCTCTTATGACTCTTAATTACCTAGTAGGTTCAAATAAAATTATCATAATAAAATGGTAACACAACATAAACATAATGAGGAACCTTCCGTTCCATGAATGTTAAATACTGATTTAAAATCACATTTGACTTAATTAAGTATGACATTTCTCTATTGTCAACAAAAAAGCTAAACTATGCCTTTAAATACTAATAATGGCACTTTGAGATCATCATTAACAACAACAATTTTGGTTTTTTATAATTTATCAGAAACATTTTTTTGGTGTATATATTCTTAGTAGGTAGTTAAGAATGCAAACACTTTAATAAGAATAAAGCAGTCAATTATCAGTATCACCCAAAACATATTTATAATAAACATCATAATAGGATTTCGGAATGACATTCTTATCAATCAATTCTTTTATGTCTTTTTTTTGCATCAGACAATGCAATTTTTTCAGTGTATGCATGTGTAAAACCTATAGAAAATAACGATTGATCTATAGCTATGGCCGATCCGGATCCTCTTACGCGAAGAATCTTCTTTCGCACACAAACTTTCTTAAACGTTTCCTCTGTAAATGATGTTTTATAGAAAAACGCTTCAGGGTGATCTTTTTCAACCCTAAGAACCTTTAAGTCATGCCATTTGACTTGATTTCTCTCTTCGTCTGTATTGAAATTTGTGCCCCACGTTTCTTGCAAAGCTTTAACATCATAAAACTTGTCATGCGTCATTTCTACGACGGTGTAAGGTTTTCCAGTCTTTTTTGCTGTACCAATCAACGTTTTATATTGCTCTGGTATATAGATTGGACCCGACTGCAAGTATCTTTTAATTTGTTTCTCAATGACACTATGGACGTTGTCACCTTCATTTTGTGAGTGTCCACGTATGAAAAACTTGTGAGTAATAGACTTGACTCTTAACTTGTTGACAGCGTAGGCATAGGCAGACAACAGAAACTTATTTTTTTGTTGACCGCCACAATTGTCCGAGTAGAAAATTATTTCAATTTCTTTATTAGGATTTTGGTCTACATGAGCTTTAACGTAGTCGAGTATGCAGCTGCCAATTTCAATAGGTCCTCTTTTTCCTTCGGTTTCATCCCAAAAGTAGCACATAACTTCTTTTGCCCTTAAATCGCTGATGGTAAAATTGAGACAGTTGATCCTGGATTTGTAAAAAAATAGTGATATTTGTCCCTTTGGAATCTGCAAAACTGCCTGCAAGTCGTAAACTGCTACGATAGTACCATCGGCCCTACTTTTATCATTATCTTTCTCAGTTCTTGCCAAAACTTTTTCATTCTGATGCTGTTCATACTCTTGGCTTAAGTTGCGTTTTTCTTCTGAGTCTGAATTCTTATACCTTTCGCACAGATCGCATTGATCTTTTTTTGGTACGAAAAAAGAAATGTTGAATTCAGTGTTGAATATTCTGTTGAATGTGGAAGACGTGGCAATAGCTAAACCATCCTTATCACGAAGTTGTTTGTAATCTCTGTAGATATCCGCCAATGATTTCTCACTTGAAATATACTGTCTTTTCGTTTGAGCTCTCAAGTAGTGAGACTCAATCCTTGGAATAGAATTTATAAAATCAATAACGCTCTGTTTGATTTGTGGATCAATAGTTGGTTGATGGCCGTGTTTTCCTCTCAAATCTCCTTGTATGACTCCGGATTCGGAGACCTTGGAAAGTGCCGTTTGTATCGCTTTATAACTCAACCCGAGAGTCGATTTGAAAAACGGTTTGCAAACTCTAATTTTGGATCCAGCAACCTCAAAATAAAACGCAGTGTTAAGAGCTCTAAAATCTTGTGTGCTTGAGTATCGATATTTAGGTTTTATTTTTTGTGAGTGTCGCACTATAAATTCTCTCTGCCTTTCAAGATTGCCGAGTCCCCAAAACGCATCAAAAAGCTGTTGCCTTGATATTTCATTGATCTTATCTTTACATTTTAGCCGACATTTTACTCCACAGGGGAGGCCGACTTTTCTCTCTGGCACTTGTAATTTTGATTTTGACATAGACTGGTAGGCTTTACCAGAATTTCTCAGCACTTTCGCAACTTTCGATTTCCACATCGATGGTTTTCGTACCCTCTTTTTACCCTTTTTTTCTTCTATAACGAGCTCTTGGGAATTAATTTCAGCTACCGTAGTATTTTGAGGGTCAAGCTGTAAATGCGCACTATCATCTTCGGTGTCTGACGAGCTATTAGAACGTGATGAGCTCTTAGAGCTACTACTGCTGGTGCTGGACGAAGACAGCAATGAACCAAAAGGAACGATCTTAGATAGTGTCTTACTTTTATTAATCAATTGGAAATTGGGATCCTCACCTGAGTCATCAAAGTCACTTTGGTCACTTTGGATTGGTGAAATATAATAATTTGGTGTACTAGCCTGCTGTTGTTTAGATGTGCTCGGAATAGATTTATCATCCACGGATAAGGCTGCATGAGTTTCGTTAAATGAATCTTCATCACTTAATGACATCTCGCGGTCATCTTCTAGCTGTGACCTGTTCACTACTACCGTCTCCTTTTGTATTATTGGTTCCAACTCCTGTCTAGTATCTGGTTGGGTTAGTAAGCTAGGGCTGATATTTTCTTTGTCCCTTTCTTCAATCATGTTTACTAAAAACCGTCCACGATTCATTATTTTTCTGAAATAGTAAAAGAGAACAAATAAACCATCTAAACAGCTCTAACTTAAAAACTGTTCAGTAAAAACACAATAAACTGTGTAGTTACTAGGATAAATATAAAATATTATTAAGATGAGCAGACTCCAATCGCCACTGGCAAAAAAAAGTTCAATTTCATTTGTTTTCAAAGAAATATACGAGTTTAAAAAATGACTCAACAAAACAGGCTTAACTACAAATTCAAAAAATTTATAAAAACATGGAAACAATTCAAAATAAAAACAAAACATTGCCTACCTTACTATCAACACTGGTTCAACTCAAAATGTAGCTTTTATTTACTCAGCACTAACCACAAAAACAGCGCCAACTCAAAATAATGTTAAGTCAAAACCTTTGTTTAACAAAAGAACACGGAATCAACTCAAAATAACTCCGATTTGTTTACAACGTGCACGTGCGTTCCGCATAAAATACTGGTTACAACTAGCGATGTCCCTGTTTTAGTGGGGGAAAGCGTGGCTCGCTCGTTCAACAAAATGGGCTTTCAACATCATCTAGCGTTGAGTAATGGAACTATTTTTGAATCTGTTTTATTAGGTGCTTGGTAGTGAGTTATTTAATTCGATGGAATGCGTAACTCAAAAAATGAGATTTTTGAATTAGCTCTCTTTAGATCTAGGTGTGCGATATATATATATATATATATATATATATATATATATATATATATATATATATATATATATATATATATATATATATATAATGTGTGTGTGTATGGGTGCACACAGTCCACAGATGGTAAGTGGTTGCTGTGGCACATAGACATCTACATCTATCCTCGATTACAAATCAAAATGCAGAATGCAGATGTGTTGTCACCCGTGAGGACTACGATGGAATGCCTCCTTTCCAGTAAAAAGTTTCAGGTTCTCTACACTCACCATACGAAACACAGCAGTATTAAGCTACTATTTTACGCAGGTATTCTGTGAGAGCGTAGTTCTTCCCCGGTCGATTCGACCCATTCGTGCTACAACTATACTACTAATATAACTGCAGCATGGCTCTACCACGTATAAAATAACAAATATATAAATAAGAAATATACTAAAATTATAAGTTAATAAAATAAATAATGTTACCTTTAGTTTTGTTGCTAGCTCTCTGGAAAATAATACATTTGCAAGTTTACTCTGAGAGTATGCTTCCATTGCACTATATGGTCTCTTTTTATAGTTTAAATCCTCAAAATTAATCCCATATCCTGAAAAGTGACTAGTTTTTACAAATGTTCTAATTTTATTAAAAATGTTAACAAGGGATATCTCTAGATATTACACTGCAAGATATTTTTGTCTCTGTGTGTATTGATCTTTACAGTACTACCTCATTTTACCCTATTCCACATTACGCTAATTGAAAAGCCCAACAATTTTTGTGATTTGTTTGTTAGAAAACAAAAGAAAATTCCAAGGAAAAACTGTGTTTTTATTTGTTCCTATCTTAAAATATGGCTGAGATAATGAGGACTGCGCTTTCCCGCGCGATATTCTCGCTAAAATTCGGTCGGAAGGACAATGCGCGGTGACGTCATCACTCTCGCTATAACATACAGGTTTGTTTTTCAAAGAGTAGCCAAATTTAATTGCAGTTATTGAAAATGCGAGTAAATAAAGCTTCTACTTCTATTTGAAATTATCCCAAGTTGAATGTGATTTATGGGCAACGTTTTTGCCTTCGGAACAACTCTTACCATAGTGTGCATGCACAGTAAAATCAGTTAAAAGAATGCATTACCGTGCATTTTCAATTTAAAAGAGGACAGAATGTTTGGGATGTTTTCAATTAATTTGTCTTCACCGTTTGTCTATATTACTTATTCTGACCTTCTCTGCTAATTTAGCTGGTTATTGCATAATAACCCTGTGTATAAGGGAACTTACTACTTCGCTCACAATTTCGAGCGTTGGTGAGAACTGCTGCGATTATTATTTTTGAATAAAAATTTCATTTAAGTATTGTGTCATCCCCGAGTGCTATCATCATCATCATCATCATGATCACATCAAGGGCTGTAACCCTTCAAAAGTCCACTGCTGAACATAGGCCTCCCCCGAGGAATGCCACAAAGCACGGTCCTGAGCCACCTGCATCTATCGACTTCTTGCATGTTTTATCAGATCGTCACTCAATCTAGTGGGGGGACGCCCTACACTTCTCCTGTCGGTATGAGGCTGTCACTCGAGAACATTTTTTCCCCATCGGTTATCGGTTTATCGAGTTATGTGGCCGGCCCATAGCCACTTCAGTTTACTAATCCGTTGGGCTATGTCGGTTACTATGGTTTTACTGCGGATATCCTCCTTAATAAGTTTATTACGCAGAGAAACTCCGAGCATAGCCCTCTGCATAGCTCGCTTAGCGACTTCCGGCCCGGCTATTCCGAATTGCCCTACTCTCAGCTCACCGTTCTCTCTTGTGCCTAGTTTTGCGTTGAAGTCCCCCATTAACACCGTATAGTGGGTTTCGGAGGAATGCATGGCTCTAGAGATATCCTCATACATTTCCTCCACCTTCAAAAATTCAAAATTCAAAAATGTTTATTGTGTAACAATAAAATTAACAATCATAGCAGTATATTAGAGTTCTCCTTTTAAGTATTTTTAAATACTTGTGACAGGAAAAACTCGCTCTTCCTTAATTAACATACAATGCTTTAGTTACAAGAATAGCATAATATTCCTTTCCTAAAATAATTTATTATGAAGAAATATGAAGATGTGTGCGCGTGCGTCTGCATGTGTGTGTATGTGTGTGTGTGTGTGTGTGTTTTGTAATTCGTGTTATTTTAACAAATTTTCTATTTCGTGATAGTCTTTCCGTTTGAGCCATTCAATGAGAATTACCTTACATTCTTTACTGGTTTTAGAATAAATATTCAATTCTTTATTTAGGTAGTTATATAAATAAGAGGACTTTTTTGCCTGGTGCCGTCTAGCAAATGCTGTTTTAACCGGATCACTTGGAGCTACGTTAGTTTTCCTCCTTTTATTTTCAATTTCAGGGTTGTATGCAAGGGACTTGTGTACCTTAAGAACTATATTTAGTATGTATAACTTACGAACTGTAAGAAGATCACATAGTGTGTATAAATCTTGTGTTGGGAAATTGTAAGGTTTAAAATTCATAACCTTCAGTAATGACCTCTGGGCTCTTTCTAAATCTAAAAACTTTGTTTTTGTAGCACCTCCCCATATACTAATACAATATACCAGAACTGATTGAACTAAAGAAATATATACTTGTTTTAATATAGGTGGTGTTGCGAGATGTCTCAAAATTTTGAAAAACCATATGAATTTTCTAATCCTAGTCATTAACAGTTCAATATGTAGATGCCAAGATAATCGCTGATCCATTAGTATTCCAAGATATTTTGTACTTGATACTTTGTTTATGTGAGGGCATGGGCAGTTAGAGTTATTAAGGTCAACACAAGAATGAATTTTAATTTTAAAATTAGGTTGAGTCCTGTTGTAGTTAGTAAAACATATATAGTTAGTCTTAGATGTATTGATGGTCAATAAATGTAATCTCAACCATTCTGCAACCTTGGCTAACCCCACTTCAGCGCTATGCCGGACATCTTCCCAGCTTCGACCACAGAATGCCAAAGCAGTGTCATCTGCATACGAGAACACGTACCCATTTTGTAGCGATATATTACATAGGGAGTTTACGTAAACTAAAAATAGAGTCGCACTCAGTACACTCCCCTGTGGGACGCCGTAGGTAATGGTAGAATCTTGACTACAATGCTCTCCTATTTTGACTCGTTGTCTACGGTTTGTTAAGTAATCTTTAAATAAATCTAGGGGTTTACCTCTAATACCTATTTGTTCAAGTTTCTTGACAAGAGTGAGGACAGAGACGCTATCAAAGGCTTTTTTTATGTCGAGAAAAACTGTTAAACATTTATTTCCTTTGTCGACTTGGTCAACAATGAGTGAAGTTAGACCCGAAATAGCGTCTTCTGTGCAAAGACCTTGTCTAAAGCCATATTGTGATATTGAGAGTATTTTGTATTTATTTAAATAATTAGTCAAACGATTATTTAACAATTTTTCTAAAATTTTGGATATTGCGGGAAGAACAGATATAGGTCTGTAGTTACTTGGATCGCTTCTGTCTCCACCCTTGTATACCGGAGTAACTAATGCCAACTTCAGAGCAGTAGGAAAAACGCCATCCCTAAAGCAAAGATTAACCAGGTGTGTTATTATGGGTACTAATATTACATTCGCATGTTTTAGAAAATTGGTGGTGATATTGTCATATCCAGGGGCACTCTCTGTTTTAAGATTCATTAAGATATTTCTAACCTCCGAATCATCAGTCTCCAGCAAAACAAAAGATGAAGCATGGGAGCTTACTGTTTCATCCGTAGTGAAAAAATTAATAGAGTTAGGTTTCGATAGAATATCCTCCGCTAGGGATTTCCCAATATTGGCAAAGTAACTATTAACCAAATTAGCGGATTCTAGGGGGGTTGATCCTATTTTCAACAACTCTATATTTTTGTCTAGTGACTGCTTGCGATGTGTGATATCATTTATTGCTTTCCAGAGCATCTTAGGGTTTCCAGTGGCATTAATTATCTGTTGTCGCTCAAATTTGCGCTTCAGTTTTTTAATTAAATTGTTGCAGTGATTTCTGTAGCGCTTATACGTGATTCTCAACACTTCATTTTCTCCCCCTCACCTCCTCATCGAGATGTGCCGAGTTTGGTGCGTAAACCTGTATGACCATCAACGAATACCGTTTCGTGATTCTGAGTATACGTAGTATAGGTACTCAACCCTCGTCGACACACTCCCAATCTTTACAACGTTGTAAACGAGACTTGTGGATGATAAATCCGACACCTCCTTGGGAGAGATGGTCGCCCTCCCGGTGACAGAACAAGTTGCCGAATTCGAAGATTACCGTGTCCTTCCCCTCTCTTCGGACCTAAGAAAATGCTATAATATCCCTGCGCAACTTGTCTATCTCTTCTTCCAGCCCCAAGATCTTCTCGTTAGTCCTCAGGTTGCGTGCGTTATATGTTGTCAGGTCGAGTCGTGTTAGGTGGCAGCCGAACCCCCACCGAAGATTATTATATTTTTGGGATTTTTTTGCGGGGCCGCCGGGGACTGGGAGCCGTTTCTTTGTGTCGTTGCTGACGGGGGGGGGGGGTATATTGTCATAGTTGCTACGCTTGGCGAGCGGGTTAACAACCGCTGTTTTTATTAATGCCATTATCAGAAAGATGAGCAGCTTTCTGATAACAGCAATTATCAGAAAGATGCTGCTACTGCTCAGCTTCTGCCTGTTTCCCTCTATCGCCTCTTACGACACCCAGTGGCGAAGCTTCCATAAAAGCCGAAAAGCCGGGCTTGCCTTATTAAAACTGAATCAATCAATAATATCAATCAATAATATCAACTAATAAAATAACTCATAAACTGTTTTAAACTATTTCAATTTTCCCGCGCACTCCACTGTTCGACACATGTCGACCGATGACCTCGTATTGCCTTAGCGATACGTTTATACAAAGGTACTCTGTGGCGACACTGCTGCTGTCATAAAAAGTGAGTTTTAATAGAGCGATTAGTTGTCTCCCTCGCTCGCGTTGGCTTTTTACGGGGCTTTCGAGAAGACGATTGCTCTCTTTCTAACCTATGGCAAAATATTCTATAATGAAATATAACTACGAAATGTTTATATAGCAATTACTATTGAGCCACACGCCTGGCTTTGCCATGAAGTTGTTAAGGAGTGCGTTAGCCACTAGCGAAGTGGTTGCGGGCCCCTCGTATGCAAGTTCACTTCACATTTCAATGCTTATGTTTGTTTTGGTTGTGTTTGTTAAAAATTTGTGCTTTTTCGAAGATTCTCAGTGAAAATGGGAGAATAGTGTTCATTGTGATGAATATAAGTGTGTTGAAGTGCTAATCGGCGAGGAAAAGTAAAAATCTTTAAAAATGAAATTTAATATTCAATAAACATTTCTTCATACTTTAAATATAGGTACTGGGCTCTTTAGTATTAAAGTTTAATTAAGTTAGGCGTATTTAAAGGTTTAATAACTCAATATTTATATTACCATACGAATTAAATTATCAATTTGAACAGCAGCATAAAGTATGAGACCTAGGTTTAATTTTAGAGGAAATAAGTGTTACAATCTTTTTTTAACGTGAAGCCCAAATTTTAATTAAATAAATCAAAAGAATACAGAAGAATGTATTGAGGTTTTTAAAGAATAGTACTCCTGTCTGGGCTGCGATGGGACCCCCACGTGGTCGGTTGATAGTATGTGATAATAAATGATAGTCAATACCGGGAAGTTGATAATCGATATTTTATTGATAGACCCAACTAAATCTAATTTAATGATAGATGGGAAATGATACTGCGAGCACGCGTGACCGGTATTGCTGGGCTCAATTAGCGCACTGGCTCTAAATGCATTATTGTAGCGTTATAGCGTAAACTGCCGACGCCACAAAAATGTACGTGCTGCAGCCCGTACATGCTCCCGGGCTGAAAGATAGAGAGTCATGAAGATGAGATGAATTTAAAACTAATTACAAGGTGATAAACATTTTGGCTTAAAACTAGTTACAAATAATTGATACAAATAAATAATAACAGTGTATTTAGACACCCGTGTCCGTGATAGTAAACACCGATTGAAGCACTGGTGAGGTGGTGCCACGGTTTTGTTTTTGTTTACGCGAGTTCTTAAATTTTTCATTTAATTCGCTAGTAATGTCATCACTGTTACACTGCACTGCACTTGTTTGCAACTCTACATCTACAAATTGCACTCCACTATTGCCCTGCACTTCACTACACTTATTTTGTACGCGATCGCGACCTGGCGCGTGCGACGCGCGTGCGGCGCGCCTCCGCGCGCGCCGCACGCGCCGCCACACGTAGAATCCTCCCAACACTCCAGCCGTTATAATCACCAGGTAGAGGACGGTGTAATGGTGAATGTCGTGATAGGATACACCTGCTGCTAACGGCTCAGTCTGTTTCAAGACATCCAATTGTTCTCGTATGGCAAGCAGTTGTTGTTGGCTGATAGTCTCAAAGCTCGTGCTGGCGTTCATTTCCGGTATCGAGATATTTATTAAATGATTAATCGAAGCGATCTTTGGTATACCAATGTCGAGCTTTAAATTGATTTGAGATGTATCTGGTTTGGTAGTCCTAAGATCTCGTTCCGTCTCATAAATTGATAGAATCGGACCGCTTGATAGAAAATGTGAAGGGGTTAAATAATTTAAATCATCAGCGTCCTCCGTCAATGGACATAGTGGTCTCGAATTTAAGCAAGCTTCTAATTGTGCTAGCAGCGTGATGTACTCTTCGTAGGTGAGTTTTTGATCACCAACCACCCTCCTTAGATGATACTTGAGGCTTTTCACGGCTCCTTCACAAAGACCATTGGCTGACGGCCACGAAGGTGCATTCAAGTGCCAATTTATACCCATCTCGGACACTTCTGAGAGGAACTCATCACTAAATGTTTTGAGGAGCTCTTCGTATTCCTGCTGTAAGACCTTGTTGGCTCCTATGAAGTTCGTGCCATTATCGCTATAAATGTGATTAGGTTTGCCACGGCGAGCTGTCATTCTCCGTAACGCTGCTAAGAATGCAGTACTCGTCAGGTCAGACACCAACTCCAAATGTACAGCTTTTGTTGTCATACACGTGAACACAGCGATATAACCTTTCGTAGTTTTGATCCCACGGCCTGAGTTAGCTTTGATGAACACGTGGCCCGTGTAGTCTACAGCGACATGATGGAAGGGGCGTGAAGGGTTTGTTCTAGCTGCTGGAAGGTCACCCATAATTTGATAGTGTTTGGTTGGTTCGTGCCTTCTACATTTGATACAATGACGTAATCTCTTCTTTGTAGCTCTGTTGCCACCGACGATCCAGTACTTTTGTCTCAGGTTGGCTGACGTTAGCCGAGCACCACCATGATATGTCATTTCATGCGCCTGGTCTATAAGAAGCTCCGCAAGACGACTGTTGCCGGGTATAATGATAGGATTTTTCATGTCTGGGTTCAGATTGGCATTTCGCAACCTCCCACCGACTCTCAATACTTCATCTTGATCAATATACGGATTTAGTTCACAAATGTTGCTTTTTCGATTTATTTTATTTCGTTGTTTTAAATCTGATAACTCTCTTGCAAATCCCGTTTGTTGTATATTTTTGATAATTAATAACTTAGCTTCTTTCAACTCTCGTACTGTTAAATATTTTATATTTTGTCCTTTTTTGATAGTTAGAAATCTCCGAATCCATGCAACTATTCTTACCGCTTTGTTAATACATAAACACTCACGCCTGTCACCCAGAGGGGTAGGCAGAGACTACGGACTTCCATTTGGCACGATCCTGACATACCTCTTTCGCCTCCTTTACATCCATATATCTACGCATACATGCTCGTCGGTTAAGGGTACTTCTAACGTGGCCCATTTTCAAAATATCGCCAATTTGGTCGATAAACTTTTTTCTAGGGCGTCCCTTTCCGACTCGGCCATTCACATATAAATTTGCTTTGTCACTCTTTCCTCATTCATTCTTTCTACGTGACCAAACCACCGAAGCATTCCTTTCTTAATCCTGGTCACAACATCATCTTGCATACCACATTTATCTCTTATCACGCAATTTCTCACCCTGTCATTCAGATTAAACCCTAGCATATTCCTTAAAGACCGCATTTCTACAGCATTTATTCTACTTTCGTGCTTCTTCTGCCACACCCAGTGGTAACGCCAGTTAACAATCTACTTTATCAACATTACATTACATATCGCATTGAGTTCGTCCTAAGTTATATCTACTTTATCAACATGACTAGTGCATATTTTTTGTTTCCTTCCTTCCTTCCCTTTCCTACCGCACGCGCTGCCGCCGAGGTGAAAAAAGAGGATCTCGGCGCGCGTCATTATACTAAGTGATATTACGCCATCCGCAACGCACGGCCACCCGTCGCGTCTTATGTACATTAACCGCAAAACCGCGCAGGACGAACATTGAGTTCTCCTGTTTATATTTAATATTCACCGCATCAGACATTGTGTCTTTGTAACTCATAAAAGTGTGAGACGCCCCCGTAAGGGCAAAGGTGGAGAGTGTGGGACTTCACGAGACTGTTCCGAGAGTGCGTGTGCGCCGAACCACGTGGCGAGCTAGCTGTATAGCAGACACTCCAGGAGGAAGGCGCGGCAGCCCTCATCAGGTCAGTGCGTGCTATCCCACCTATTTATTTTCCCCTTTGCCGTATGCACCAAAATTACAGTCCACTAAATCTTTATCGAAGATACCTTAAGTTGCTGGCGTCTCCATTTTTAATGGTCACTTCTCGCTGGATTGACCTTGACTTTCCGCCCTTATTAGATCGTTATCGTAATAAGCGTTTATATAATTAATTATTTATATTTTAATCCGACTTCGGATTAACCCCGCCCTTATTAGAACACTAGAATAGGTCCTAATAGGTGACATTCATAGTAATTTTAAAACTATATTCATAGAATGAATAAGCATATAATTATCTATATAAATTATTTGTTGTATGTTCACATCACGTCATCAACTTTTAACTACATCTATAGATTATACTGTTAAATTACATTTATTATTTGCACATATATTTAAGCATTATATTCGTTGTAAATAACTTCATAATTATTATAAAAGTTAACAATTAAAGTTCATCGTTAACGAAACTAATATTTAATAATTCAACCGCGTAGCGAGGTCGCTTACAGACTACCCGCTTATAATTATATTATTTTTGCCGCATAACTTAAGTTGTAATGCCGCCTAAAAAACAAATAGCATCGAATAATAGCGATTCCTCGGATAATGAGGGCACACCTGATGCTGAGTTGGTTTTATTGTTAGCTAAACGAGATGCTTTATTTGAAATAGTGCAAAAAATATATGATATGTCCTCGGACATCCACATAAACACTTCCACGATGGAGCGTTTTCTTGATGGAAGTTCTAATATTAATGCTTTACGTATTGAGTTTAAACAGGTCTTAGATAATTATAATTCACATTTATTAAAAATAAACCCTATTGCTAAACCTGATTATAACAGCCTCATTGCGTTTGAGTCTCTTTGCGGTAGAATAAATAGGCTTTATTTACAATATTCGCAATCTAATTTACAAAGTACTAGTACACCATCTAAAGCCAGATTCACACTTCCGCCTATCGAACTTATGCCATTTTCGGGTGACATTCGCTCATGGCCTTTATTTTATGCTAGCTTTAAATCAACCGTCCATGACAACACATCGCTTACCGACGCTGAAAAGTTATACTATTTGCTAGGTAAACTAACGGGCAAAGCCCTATCTCTATGCTCAGGTATAACTCCTTGCGCTGAAAATTATAAAATTTTATTGCAAGCACTCGTTGACAAATATGAAGACCGGCGTATGCTAGCATCTACATATATTAATCAGATGTTCGAATTTAAGCCATTGCAATCGGCCACCGCAAATAATTTTGATTTATTTACTGATAACTTTATAAGTGCAGTGCGCGCTTTACAAAACTTAAAGTTAGATAATCTCGCGGACTTAATTGTTCTTCATATCGCGCTTAAGAAGCTGGACCCGGATACTATTCGCTCTTTCGAGTATAGTCATAACTCGATGGTACCTACCTTTGATGATTTAATAAATTTTATTAAGACCCGCTCCAAAGTTTTGCAACGCACCGATTCTAGTACAAATTCTAATAGCGCACCAAACAGTCGACGAGGTAACGGTAATAATCGTCGCTGTAATAATACTTCGTCGCCGAAGTATCAGGCGCACGTAAGCACGACGACTAGTTGCTCAAAGTGTCTGTGCGATAATATTGTGCATCAACACCTATTTAAGTGTGCAGACTTTAATAAAATGACGCCGCAGGAACGATTTAAATGCGTAAAGAGTAACAATGCATGTGTGAATTGTCTCAGTTTAAGTCATCGAGTGTCTAGTTGCTCTTCAAATTATAGTTGTCGAGTTTGTAAATTTAAACATCACACATTGTTGCACTTTCACCGCAGAAGCGATAATGCTTCCCCTGCGCTGGCGCGTTCTCCACCGCTTCAGCCAGTTACACTGAAGTCTACAACCCCCGCGCCCGCACACTCGCCACCCCTCACCGCAGGTGCGCGTTCAGACGTCGCGCTGTGTACTTCGTTCAAGAATGTTTCTCAACGTTCACCGCCTCCCGCGCGCGCAAGTCGTTCGCAGAGAACTGTTTTATCATCAACCGCTCAAGTATTTGCTTACGATGCTAAGGGAGAGAAACAAATTATTCGTATATTATTAGACTCCGCGGCTCAAAGCCATTTTATGACTAAAGAGTGCTGTCATCGTTTAGGCGTTCAACAACACGATACCGAATGTACTGTAGTAAAGGGATTCGGTGGAGTTGAAAAAATTGTAAAATCGAAATCGATTGATATTAAAATTTTCTCACGATTCGACTCGAATATTAACTTCAATATTTCAACGCTAGTTGTTGATCAAATCACCGACCTTTTGCCCACCGCTGTGGTAGACACATCTGTCTTATCACACTTCCATGGCATAAGACTCGCTGATGAATGTTATAGCATGCCTAATAAAATTGATGTTTTGATAGGCGCATCCCTTTTCCCGCACTTACTGTGTCCAGATGTAATTTATTCGTCTAACGACTTGTCCGGGCCCTCAGCTTTGAGTACGGTATTTGGTTACGTTATTATGGGCTCAGTGCCGACACTTCAGGTAAATCATTCTTTAACGTGCTGCTCAGTTCTAGAGTCTCCTATCGTTGACAAATTAGTGCAACGATTTTGGGAGCTTGAACAGCTACCCTCCGCACCGCCCATTCAGTGTCCTTCAGACATTGAATGTGAAGAGTTTTATAAATCTACGACATCCCGCGATCCTTTTACTGGTAGATATATTGTTGGCCTGCCATTTAAAGATGACGTTTACTCTCTCGGAGATTCTTATGAAACCTCTCGACGACGATTCATGTGCTTGGAGAGGAAACTTCAAGCCTCGCCTACATTAAGGTTAGCATATGATGACGTCATAAAGGAATACTTAGCTAAAAATTATATATCCCCCGCACCGCCGTATGACTCTCATGAACCCGCTCCAATATATGTCATACCGCATCATGGAGTCTTACGCGAAGATAAGAAGTCAACGCGTCTGCGCATCGTCCTGGATGCTAGCAGTAAGACTAGCACTGGGCGATCATTAAATGATATTCTGCATTCAGGACCAAATTTGCAAGGCGACTTGTTCAATACAATTTTAACTTTCCGCTTACATCCAATCGCTATGACAGCCGACTGTCGCCAACAATTTCTGCAAATAGTTGTTCGCGATTCTGATCGTCGTTACCAATGCTTCCTATACCGCTTCCGTCCACAAGACCCACTTGTGTTATACCACTTCAATCGCGTGTGCTTCGGTTTAACTTCGAGTCCATACCATGCATTGCGCACGGTAAGACAGCTCATTGATGACGACGGCGCAAAGTATCCACTTGCGAGTCGTATCGCATTTACTTCGCCAGTGAGACCTCTCGGCAGCTGATAGACTTATTCAAGGGTGCCCAATGGGACCTGATAAAATGGCATAGCAACCGTCGATCTGTTTTAGATGACCTCCCTACTTCCCATAAAATTACAGGAGAAGTAGAGTTCGATAAATCAATGCCACATAAAATACTAGGCTTGCATTGGTCTACCGATAGTGACGCCTTTTATTTTAAGATATCTGTTCCCCCTGATGTGACGTGCACTAAGCGCGCCATCTTATCTACTGTCGCTCGCCTGTGGGACATAATGGGTTTCGTTGCTCCCACAGTCGCGTACGCCAAATTGTTAATAAAGCAGCTTTGGCAACTTAATTTAGATTGGGACGACATACCACCACCGCCAATTATTAAGATGTGGAGGCAATTCTGTGCTGAATTACCAGCTCTTAATGATTTACGTATCCCGCGACATGTTGGTGTATCCAAAAACTGTACTGCGTCACTCCTGGGGTTTTCCGACGCCAGCGAGCACGCATACGGTGCCGTAGTCTACATACATGTAAAGAGCGTCAATGGTAACACCGTCCAGTTGATTTGTGCAAAGACTAAAGTCGCACCGACGAAACCACTATCTATTGCACGCCTTGAGCTTTGTGGAGCGGTTTTACTCTAAAAATTGCTTCGCAGAGTACTCGACAATTATTCTCTTGACCTTGCAATATTAGTCTATGCCTTTGTAGATTCAAAAGTAGCTCTGTACTGGATAAAGAGTTCGCCACACAAGTGGCAGACCTTTGTTGCAAACCGCGTTGTTCAGATTACCGACAATATTCGCGCTGATAACTTTTATCATGTCGCAGGTACTGAGAATCCCGCTGACATACTTTCACGTGGCGTTACGCCAAATAAATTAGTTTCAAACCCCCTGTGGCTCCATGGGCCTCAGTGGACTTCGTTAGATCCATCTCAATGGCCTCTTCGTACTTTAGACAATGAAGTTATTGCAAATATGCCTGAGAAGAAGATTTTGTCGCACACTGTGTGCACATCCGTCTGTAATTCTGCGATTTATGAGCTCGCACTCCGCATCTCTTCTTGGAGTAAACTTCTACGTATAATTGCGTACGTGTGTAAGTTTGCTAAATTATTGCCCCGCCGCAGCACTACTGTAGTGACTGCTGATGATCTCAGTTTCTCTGAGGTTATAATCCTCCGCGCCCTGCAAAAACAGCATTTTGCAGTGGAATATTTAAATATTGAAGGTAACAAACCTTGCTCGCCCGCTTTCAATCGTTTAAGGCCTTTTATTGAGAATGGTTTAATCCGCATTGGTGGTCGTCTTTCGAACTCCGCATTAGATTACACGCAAAAACATCCAATTATACTCCCGCGCAGTGATCATGTAGTGAACATGATCATTGACTATTATCATATTAAAAATTTACACGCTGGGCCTGAATTGTTATTGTCATTGCTCCGTCAAAAATTTTGGATACTTTCCGCACGCCGCACTGTGAGAAGCAGAGTCTACAAATGTAATATATGTTTCCGGCTTAGACCCCGTCCAACTTACCCTTTGATGGCTGATCTTCCCCATAGTCGTGTAAGACAAGCTATTAAGGCATTTACACACACGGGCTGCGATTATGCCGGTCCTATCGCATACACTCCTGTACGTCGTCGTGGTGTACGCAGCGAGAAGGCGTACTTATGTGTTTTCACATGCCTCACGACTCGAGCTGTACATATAGAAATCGCTACAGATCTTAGTAGTTCTAGTTTCCTCGCTGCGCTTAAACGTTTCCTCTCTAGACGAGGGCCGATTCAGTTTTTATATTCGGATAATGGACCGAATTTTAAAGGTGCCGCTTCGTATCTTCGCGATCTCTATAAATTTCTAAACGTTGAATACCGCCCAAAGCTTGAGCAAGAGTGTGCTGAGAATCGTATAACATGGAAGTTCATCTGTCTCAACTCTCCTCATTTTGGAGGCGCCTGGGAGAGTATGATCAAAGTCGTAAAAACGCATCTGTTCCGAGTTATCGGACATCAGTTACTTTCATACGAAGAGCTTAATACTGTTCTTGCGCAAATTGAGTGCTTGCTAAACTCGCGGCCCTTGACAGTATTGAGTTCTGATCCTGCAGAGCCTTCAGCTCTTACTCCGAGTCATTTTTTGAATACCGCACCTTTATTGTCATTACCCGCACCCAAAGTCAAATCTGACTCTACCAGTCTGTTATACAGGCATTCTTTACTGGATAAATTAGTTCAGTCGTTTTGGGACCGGTGGAGGACGGAATACCTTCACGGATTACAAGTTCGTCAGAAGTGGAACACCCCGTCTACGGCTATCGTACCAGGCATGGTTGTAATTGTGATGAATGATAATGAACCGCCCCTTGCTTGGCCATTAGCGATTGTCGAGTCTGTTCATCCTTCGAAGGATGGCGTAGTTCGAGTAGTGACCGTGAGAACTACTAAGGGAACATATCTCCGTCCTGTTGCTCGTATTTGCCCTCTCCCAAGACAATAAATCACGATTATTTTGATTATAATTATTTATCTAAATTAGGAATTAAGTTTATATTTATATATATTAAAAAAGTATTAAACCGCAATATTATATTTATGTATACATTTTCTCGCTTACCAAGTAAGGTTAGTAGATGAGACATGCGCATTGAGCGCATCCTCTCACTTTATATACCGCTTATTTATTTGTTTTCCTTTTACCTTTTATATTACGGTTGTCTTTTAAAGGTGACCCTTTAAGGGCGGGAGGAAATGGTAACGCCAGTTAACAATCTACTTTATCAACATTACATTACATATCGCATTGAGTTCGTCCTAAGTTATATCTACTTTATCAACATGACTAGTGCATATTTTTTGTTTCCTTCCTTCCTTCCCTTTCCTACCGCACGCGCTGCCGCCGAGGTGAAAAAAGAGGATCTCGGCGCGCGTCATTATACTAAGTGATATTACGCCATCCGCAACGCACGGCCACCCGTCGCGTCTTATGTACATTAACCGCAAAACCGCGCAGGACGAACATTGAGTTCTCCTGTTTATGTTTAATATTCACCGCATCAGACATTGTGTCTTTGTAACTCATAAAAGTGTGAGACGCCCCCGTAAGGGCAAAGGTGGAGAGTGTGGGACTTCACGAGACTGTTCCGAGAGTGCGTGTGCGCCGAACCACGTGGCGAGCTAGCTGTATAGCAGACACTCCAGGAGGAAGGCGCGGCAGCCCTCATCAGGTCAGTGCGTGCTATCCCACCTATTTATTTTCCCCTTTGCCGTATGCACCAAAATTACAGTCCACTAAATCTTTATCGAAGATACCTTAAGTTGCTGGCGTCTCCACCCAGCTTTCACTACCATACATTAAAGTAGGGACTAACACAGCATTATGAATTACCATACGTGCCTGTTTTGACACATTCTGGTTCTTCATAATAGAGTGTAGTGCCCCATTCACTCTATTCCCTGCATTTACTCGTCGTTCTATTTCCCTATCATATCTACCATCCCTGCTAAATACACATCCCAAATACACAAACTCATCCACTTGCTCAATTCACTCTCCTTCTATTCTTATTGTTTTGTTAATTGTACTATATTTTAATAGGATTTCTTGAATGATAAAATCAGGTTGATGTTGTGATACTAAAATTGTTTTTGATAATTTTAATTCTTCGTTTGTGGTATAAGCGATCTTATGCCCTTGATCATTATATGTTGATAGCCAAGTCGGGCCCAGCCACCACAAGCTTGAGTTGTGATGCAGTTAGACCACGACTGGCACAGTCGGCTGGGTTGTCTTCCGACTTAACGTACCTCCAGCAGTCAGGTGGCATATTTTTGGTTATTGTACGAACTCTATTTGCCACAAACGTTTTCCATCTGGATGGTTCTCCGTTGAGCCACCCCAGTACTACCATGGAGTCAGTCCAACCATATATTTTGATATTGTACCCACTAAGGCACTCTGCGACTTTACCCATTAGCTTTGATAGGAGTAGTGCTCCGCTCAGTTCCAACCGCGGTAGCGAGACTGTCTTGCTGGTTGGCACAAGCCTGGCTCTGCCGGCCACCAACACTACAGACGATTTATTGCCTTGGTTGATACGACAATAGATCACACATGCATAAGCTCTGACAGACGAGTCACTGAACCCATGTAGCTCGATACTGTCGCACTCATGGATCTGCAGCCATCGGGGTAACTGAAGGTCTTGAATATTGTGCATATCCTCTCTGACCTTCTTCCACTCGACATATACTTCATTCGGTATAGGATCATCCCAGTTAATGTTATCAGCAGTCCACACTTGTTGAAAAATAATTTTTAACTTAGTTGATAGTTGTGATAGCCAACCGAGCGGGTCAAAAAGTTTTGATATGTCTGATAAAAGGTTTCTCTTTGTGACCTTGTTGGAGACTTCCGTCGGTTCTAAATTTGATTGAAACATGAAAACATCCTCTTGTGGATTCCATCTTAACCCAAGGGTTTTCGTTTGCGCTGATTGCTTGAAATCAAAGTTGTCATCCTTTGATAGAGCTGACTCTTCCTCTCTGATCAAGTCATCGCAGTTCGATCTCCATTTCCTCAAATGAAATCCAGCTGATTTTAATAAATTGATAAGGTCTTGCTGTAATTGACGTGCGGTTCTTATATCGTGACACCCATGGACCAGGTCATCCATGTAAGAGCAGTTGTTTAATACGTCGATCGCCTGACTGTTTTGATAGTTAGGTTGTTCATCACATGCAAGTTGATTGAGAGTCATCATCGCTAGGAACGGCGCTGCTTTCGTTCCGTATGTGACTGTGGTTAGTTGATAGTCTTTGATAGGTTCTGAGGGAGAGTCACGCCAAACGATCCTTAATAACTGTTGATCATCGGGGTGGATCCAAATCTGCCTGAACATTTTTTCAATATCGGCTGTGAACGCAAACTGATATTGTCTCCACTTGATTATGAGAGACTGCAGATCCAGTTGGAGATTAGGACCACATCTCATGACGTCATTCAAGCTATTACCTGATGTTTTACACGAAGCGTTAAATACCACTCTAAATTTGGAATTAATGATAGTGTCGTCAGCACGCACACAATGATGAGTTAATACACAATTCTGACGTCTCTGAGTCGGTTTATTGGTAGCTGGAATCATGTGTCCGAGGGCGCGGTATTCCTTTATAAATGATTGATATTGATTTTTAATGTTTTCGTGTTTTTTGAATGTGTTTTCTAACGATTTAAATTGAGCGATAGCTTTTGATTTTGATTCTCCCAGCTTATCCGGGAAGTCTGGGGTGAGGGGCAAACGTACTTCGTATCGACCGTCTTCGCGCCTGATAGTAGTAGACTTGTAATAGTCGATGCATAGTTGATCCTCAAATGATAGGGTAGATTCTTCACTGATATCCTCCATCTCCCAGAATTTTTGAATCTCCTTTAAGTCGTTAATGATCACGTTACATTGTAAAGTTTTTACGTTACCGGTTAATATCCAGCCTAAACGAGTATTCTGAGCTATCGGTATATTATCATTCAACCTACAAATTCCCTCCAATAAAATCAAAGAGTAAACATCTGCTCCTAACAGAAGGTCAACCGGGCGACTGATATTAAATTCGGGATCTGCTAGCGTGATGTTATTTAAATATGTCCAGGACGGTTTTGAAAAGCTAAAGTTAGGTAAATTTTTGATAAGGCTTTTCATTATGTATACTTCCGGTTCAAATTCAAAATCGTTATTTATAGCTTTGCATTTGATAGTCATGACGCCTTTACAATTGCTCTCCTTAGTACCTACTCCAGATATCACTCCCCTACATCGAAGTCGAGGTTGGCTGAGCAACTGAGCTGCATGTTCATTGATGAGAGAAGCTTGGGACCCTTGATCTATTAAAGCATGCATGCTGACGAAACTCCCATCATATTTTTGTACCTTAAGTATAGCTGTAGCTAAAAGAATTTCAGGCACGTCACATTGCATCGACACGTGTAAGTTGCTTCGTACTTGACACGAAGTTTCAGGTTTCTGGTTGCTTACGCGGGTTGCTGCCTTCGGCGAATTATTATAATTATGTTGAAATGATTTATGCAAAATAGAATTATGCGTTTCATTGCACTCTGTACATCTTTTTTCGGAAATACATGGCTTACCATTATGTGAATAAAGGCAATTTTCGCATACATTCAGTCTTGATACAGTTTTAAGCTTTAGGTAAGGTGTCACGTTTAAAAACTGTCGACAGTAATAAAGACAATGTTCATTGGTTTTGCAAAGTGCACACTTATAAAATTTCCAAGAAGTATTGTTATTAGCGTTTGATTGTTGTAAAGTGAATTTACCGTGCAACGGAAAGGCTTGTTTATTCAAGTTTCTTTGATACCTATTATTGAAAGGTCGCAGCGCATAATTGTTGTTGCTATGTACATTTTTTGCAGAGGTCTCAGACTTCTTTCGAGAAGATTCTAAGCTTGTAAACTTGCCTTCTAAAAATGACAGAAATTCATGCAAATTAGGTAACTCGCGAGGCTCCTTGACTGACGCCATGTATTCATTATGCGTGTCAGCATCGAGTTTTTGCGAAAGGAGATGCACAATCAATGAATCCCATGAATCAACGTTAACGCCTAAATTTTTGATAGCGTTTAATGTTTCTAGGGTTGTGTCGTGAATACGCTTTATATGATTTAAAGACGTATGTTGCATTATGGGGATATTTAGTAAGATATCGATATGCGAGCGGAAAATTAAGCGTTTATTATTATATCTGTTGTTAAGTATGTCCCAACAGATTGGATAATTATCAGATGATATTGGTAGATGTTGAATTAGTCTCTCCGCTTCACCTCTAACTTTAGTTTTAAGGAATTGCATCCTTTGTGCGTTAGATAATGACGGGTTGCCGTGAATAGTTTCCGTGAATAGGTCTTTGAAGGAACTCCACTGATGGTAGCTACCACTAAATGTAGGTATCTCTACATGAGGGGTCGATTGCTCTCGATATGATACAGACCACAGTTTACGGTTGATGGCTTTGATAATCTCGTTGTATTTTTTTTCGTATGTGAAAAATGATAACTCATAATCTGGGTTCCTACCCCCAAGCTCACTGTCTAACTCCCAATGCATATTATCAATTAAAGACCAACGCGATTGTATAGCACGTAATAAATGATCGAATTCCCACTTTTCTGATATCGAATCTAAGTTGATATTGGATACTGTGTGTTCGAATGCCTTAAAATTACTAGTTTGCTTGCGTAACATTTCGTCAGTCTTGCTATTAGTCCCCTGGGACTGGGACAGAGTAACCTGCGGCGACGGCTGCCAAGATGGTCCAGGCGTCCCTAGCGGTGTAGCGGGTTTCAACACTGGAGTTGCCGGCCTGTCATCTCTAACCTGATAGGTAGCGATTGCTGTTCTAATTTTCTCGTATTTATTTCTACACGATTCAAATTGGTTACTCGTAAAATAGGAATGAGACTTCGCATACTCTATTCCACTTAATATACCATGATTAGATTGAAATTCTGCCCAGTACTTGTCTAGAGTATCTAACCTCCGTTTGATATAATCTGCCGTCTTTCGATCTGCACTATCCTTTTTAAAATTGGTAAAAGTCTGCTCTATTGCCCCGAACAATTGTTGTTGATTTGCCAAAATATCCTCCATGTTGGACATAGTGATAGAAAAAAAGGAAAGATCTTACTTGTTCAGATCTGCTCAGCTGTTTGCAGTTCACCGACTCCCGATGTTGACAATCCGATGATAGCTCACGTCTCCTGCTGGTTGCTCTCACTTGTGTTGCACACTTTTTGTACACACACGCGAGTTTGTCGAAGGACCAAAAATATGTCTGGGCTGCGATGGGACCCCCACGTGGTCGGTTGATAGTATGTGATAATAAATGATAATACCGGAAAGTTGATAATCGATATTTTATTGATAGACCCAACTAAATCTAATTTAATGATAGATGGGAAATGATACTGCGAGCACGCGTGACCGGTATTACTGGGCTCAATTAGCGCACTGGCTCTAAATGCATTATTGTAGCGTTATAGCGTAAACTGCCGACGCCACAAAAATGTACGTTTAGTTATGTATTTCCAGTTAGGTTTCTCTGTCTACTTTTCAGTATATAAAATTTTAATGGCGCCATCTACTTAATTCTATAGGTAAAGTCATTTTATCGAAAGAAAATTGGTTGATTCTCACGATGGTACCTAAAGATCATTTTGTATGGTTTATTATGAATTGAAAATGAATAATTATAATTATAATAAATAGTCATTATTTTATGGTCAAAAATTAGCAAAGCTTTATCTTCTCATTATAACTATCTAATTCCTGTCGTAATCTGTTCTTTAATGGATATAACTTAAACAAAATATAATTTCGAGGTTTCACATCTGCCAGGCGTCCCTTTTTTAACTTTGTACATAGTTTGTTTGCACTTTGTTCATGCTTTTCTTTTGTTCATGTATTGTATTGTTTGTAACTATCTCAAGCAAACCCAAATGGCTCTTTTCAAAACCACCGAAGGTGTGCAATTGCATATTATGTCATACAATCTATCTAGCGGTAGTATGCTTTCTGTGTGCTTTGTTAAACACGTCCTTGTCAGCAGGGAATATGAAACTAAAGAGTGGAGACAGCTCAAGATTGGTGTATTTTTATTAAACTGCTAAAAACAACAAAACCATATCTTGGGCTTGCCCTAGTTTGGAGCCCTAACTTCGCCACTGTTTATCACCACCAATGTACTGTTTTGAAGTTGAGGACCTTACATAATGTGGTCTAGATTAAGCTTTTTATGGTTATTGTGTTTACCTCGTAACTCATTCATCGCGAAACCATCATTCATTTTAGATTGGACAGTGTAGACCATTCATTCCGAAATTGACATTAATAATTGTTTTTATTATGGTACCATACCACTAGCCAAATATCAGAAAAAAATGGATGATCGTTGTGAAGAGAGCAGATTCTATTGGACAAAAACGCATTCTGTTGTTTGGTTCATTTTGATTTTAGAAATTTTTATATTGTGTACTTGAAATATCATAATAATACGATTTCAATATACATACTACACACTTACGTGGTATAGAGATAAGATTTCACTTTTCGTATCACTACCATCGGCGAGTAAAAATCCATAAGAGTGAATTCAAAATATATATATATATATATATATATATATATATATATATATATATATATATATATATATATATATATATATATATATATATTATATATATTATATATAATGAATACGACTTGCCTATCTAAATTTAGTTTATTTGATTAAAATCGATTTGTTGCATAAAATGCAGAGCTTTTCAACCTACAGCAGCTAGTTATTTGTAACAAATTCATAAAAAATGCAGTAAAAAATTGTTGTATAGCACAGGCAAGACTACCAAAGTTGAGACCCGCAATTAAAGAATGTGTGTGAAATATTTCTTTCTAGCTACACTTAGAACCTGAACAACTATTTTGAATAAAAATGGCTCCAAAAATATTAAAAAAAATATAATTCTACAATAACAAATATACCCAGAATCATTTTCGCTCATAAAATAAATTCATTTTAGTTTTCAAGTTGAAAATGAAATGGTATGTTTATGTCCATTATAAACAAGTAGAGAAACTTAAGAAAGGCATAATGCCTCACAAGTTTGCTTATCACAAGCAGTTAAATGAAAACATGTACGGTCCGACGTAAGAAAACCTAAAAAAGCAGAAATTAAATACTTCACACAAGTTTCGACTAAAGCGACCCTTAGCTATGTTGCAACAGCCCTGATCAATGTACGATATGACATGTAATGTTCCTAACAAATCTTCTACTGCCTACTTCATAGATAAGTTAATGCTTACCCTGCTTCTAACTGACTATCACCAAGTTTTTAAGAAATATTGAGCTATATCATAAAATCATTCACTTTAGGTACTTAAATTGTCAGATTAACCTTTTCATAGCCCACCTCTTACAAACTTTTTACATTAGATAGAAAAAATTGCAAATGAAAACTATTTGACCGATGCATACGTAAGTGAATGGCTCAGTTGAGAGACGCGAGAGATGACGTCACACCATGAGCGCGTGATATTTGAAAAACCGCTCTGAACTTCTCATAAAAAATAAAAACTAGTGTGAAGTACGTGACCAAAACAATTAGGCGCATGACAGCTACGACGTCATTAGAACTAGGGAGGAAACACCGGAACAGTGATTGTTCACTAGGCACTAGGGGACGCACGGAGATTGAGGTAGGGCACGGGCGCCAAAACCACATTCCTGTCATTCGCCTAAGTGTTTTGACCATATAATTAATTGCCATATTTTTACATATTTGTGAGGCTCATTCAAAGCTATTTTTATAATTCGCATTAAATTAACCCACTTTACATGGATATATTGATTTAATCCATTAGCGCACTTAGTGTCAAGAATATGGACCCTGAGACTGAGAAGCTAGTAATTGAAAATGGATTGTCCCCCGTGACCATGGATGTTGGAAAGCAACAGAAACTTCAGTAATTAAAAATTATATACATTAAATGTGATAAAATCCTTAAAAGTTTGATAGAAGGTGCTTTTGACAGAACAAACTTTTCCAGCAAAAAAGGTGCACTAAGTAGAATAAAGTTCAACCAGCACTGATCGACTGGATAGTAAACATGCTCAGTACTGAGGTAAAATACTTAGGTCTTACCTTGGACAGTAAACTTAACTGGAATAAACACATAGAAAACAAAATCAACAAAGCTAACCAACTTTCTGGCAATGCACAAACATGATTGGCAAAAAATTTTATTTTTCACGGAACAAAAAACGAGGTGGATCTTGTATTATGGTTAAAAGAGGAATGCCTTTTAAAAAGATAACTTGTTTTGATGACTTGGCTGTCTCGTTCCATTTTGAATGTTGTTCTGTGTTAATCCCCCATAGCAATATATTAATTATATGTTTATATCGAACACCGACTAAAATAAAACGACATTGTGATTGTTTTTTTCAAAAACTTGAATTGTTATTGTATAAATGTAATTATAAATATTCAAAAAAAAAGATTGTAATAGCCGGCGATATAAACATTAATACACTAGTAAATGATAATGTTACGACTACATTTACATATATTATTAAAACATTTAATTTTCATCTGCATATTACAAGACCTACTAGAGGACAGTCCTGTATTGATCACGTTATTAGTAATATACCAAATGCCACTGCGAAAATTCTTCCACTTTCGTTATCGGATCACGAAACTGCTCAAATGTTAAGGTTTACCGTAAGCAAAAAGAAGGTCCTACCAAAAATTGTTTTCTCTTTCAAAAGAAGTTATACTCAAGAAAACATTAATAAGTTTCAATCTTATTTAGAAAGTTTATCGTTTTCTGAAGTGTTTCTGGAAACTGACCTAGATCTAGCTTTCAATAAATTTTATGAACTGTTTCAACTGTTTTATAAACTTTGCTTTCCGGTAATAAAAATTAAATCTAACATTGGACCACATATAAAATGGATATCAAAAGGTATTAAAAAAAGTTGTTCTACGAAAAAAATATTACGTTACAAATATTACATTAATAAAACAAATCATAATAAAGTTGCATATAACAATTACACAAGGATTCTAAGAAGATGCATCAATTACGCAAAAAAACATAGTAATAATAAGTTTATACTCAATAGTAAAAATATTGTAAAATCAACTTGGAAAATTATTAAGAATGAACTAGGGCATATAGCAGCAGATAAACACATTGACTTAATTAAGCACAATAACTTTATAATAACTAAACCTATGAAAATAGCTGAAGCCTTTAATAATTACTATATTAATTTGACAAATAAAATAAATAATAAAATTATATACAGTAATACAAAAAATAAACTTCAAAATTCAATTTATTTAACACCGGTCGATGAATATGATATAAGTAAAATTATAATGACATTAAATAATACAAATTCAGAAGGTTATGATGGCATATGTACAAATGTTATCAAAACGTGCAAAAATCAAATTAGTAAAGTATTAGCCTATTTAGTTAATTTATCAATGGAATCTGGCACCTTTCCAGAAAAATTAAAAACGTCTATTGTAAAACCATTATATAAAAAAGAAGAAAAAACACTAATGGAAAATTACCGCCCAGTGACATTGGTACCTATATTATCAAAAATTTTTGAAAAGGTCATGCACAAAAAGGTCATGACTTTCCTAAATAAGTTTAATAGAATAAATCCAACTCAGTATGGATTTCAAAAATCAAAATCCACGACACTGGCCGCTTTTAATTTAATAAAAAATATTTTACAAAATACTAATGACGGACTATTTACTACGGCCATCTTCTTTGACATGTCAAAAGCTTTTGACTTCGTATCACACGATCAGCTTTTGTTCAAATTAGATCAAAACGGAATTAGAGGCCAAGCATATCACTGGATTAAGTCATTCATACAAAACAGGCATCAATGTGTTGAGGTGCTAAAACTTGACAATAGACATGTAAGTCAAAGTTATAGATCCAAATTTAGAAAAAATGCGTTTGGGGTACCTCAGGGTAGTGTACTAGGTCCACTTTTATTTTTGATATATTTAAACGACTTACCTGAAATTACTAAATATAGAAGTATTTTATTCGCAGATGACGTCGCAGTAATAGTCACAACAAATAAAAATATGTCACTAACAAAACATAATTTTGACATTAATCAAACAATATCTGACGTAACTAAATGGCTAAGTAATAATAATTTAACAATAAACTTAAGTAAAACTCAATATATAAATTTCAATAATATAAATAATAATTTAATAAATATTAATTATAATGGACAAACTCTTTGTAGTGCAACTAATATGACATTCCTAGGTATAATTATTGACAAAGAATTAAAGTGGAAAGAACAAGTTTGTAAAATATGTAATAAAATAAACAGGTTCACATATGCGCTTTATAGACTAACAAAAGTGGCAACAAAACAAACTGCAATTATGACTTATTTTGCATATATTGAGTCGATTATCCGCTACGGAATTATAATTTGGGGCAACAGTGCAGAGATTAATAAAGTTTTTATTGCACAAAAAAAATGTGTTCGTGCCATTCATGGTGTGGGCCCAGATGTTTCATGTCGACCTCTATTTAAGACACTGGGAATATTACCCGTGCCTTGTTTGTATATATTAGAAGTTGCTAAATTTGTAAAACAACACGGGAAAAGTTTTTATAAACTTAACAAAGAAGTGGTATCCATGAACACGAGATACCCAGATCGGATAGTAATTAGCGAAATACCGAAAAGTAAACGCTTTAGCAAAAATTGTTACTGGATGGGTAAAACAATATATAATAAAATACCAAACATAATCAAAGATCTTCCTATAAAAACATTTCAAAAAAAATTATACCAGTGGCTTCTTCAAAAAACATTTTACTCCGTAAACGAGCTTTTAAATTACTGATGAAAACTTTTATAGGACTATAGCTCATAATTGACATTTTTTTGTTATTAACTGACATGGTATATAATATTGTTTAATTTAATTTACTTTATTTGTTAATTATAATTTTTTTTTTATTTTAGTTGTACTTTTGATATCTTTAGAATATAATTGGATGGATTGTTTGTTGTTGCTAATTTAATGATTTAATAATGATTGACTTCGATGTGTTAATTTTGTATAAATATAATTTCTAAGAATAAATAAATTTGCATGTCTCCATTAGAGACTTAGTGTGTATGCATAGTATTTAACAGTATATCATGTAACATACATACTAAGAAGCAAATAAATAAATAAATAAAAATGGGGTTTGATGCCAAAAATTATACTGTGGCTGTACAAAATTGTAATTCGGCCCATGATCACATATGGCTTTCTGGTACGGTGGACCAAAACTAATGAAGCCATTACCATAAAAAAGCTTCAGGGTTACCAGAGATTGGCGTGTATAGCTGCCACGGGCTGCACGAGAACTACACCAAGAGCAGCTTTAGAGGCTATACTGGACTAGGACTGAGATGGAATGCCTCATTTCCAGTAAAAAGAGTCTGTAGTTCTCTACACTCACCATACGAAACACGGTATTTTGTGAGAGTGTGGTCCTTCCCCAGTCGAGCCGACCTATTCATGCTACAACTATACTACTAATATAACTGCAGCACGGCTCTACCATGTTGAAAAATCGTAGTTAAAGTTCATTTTGTTTACTTAATTATAATCTCCCTTCTATTTGTATTTCTCAGACTGTTGACCTAAACGCTGGGGAGCCCCTGTGACCTGTAATACAGGTATTTTTACACCTACATCAGGCGCCAGTTTCTCACAACTTAGGTACATGTCTGGCACTTTTGTAATACTTAGCACTAAGAATATTTATTGTGAAGAGAGAATAAATGCATTCATTCATTCATTTTTGTAATTAATATAACTGCAATACTTACTTGTATGTGCTTTGGATGATACAGTTACAATTCTTGCAGGTGTACTATGTTTTATGCGAGGCAATAGAAGCAGAGTGAGAAGAAAATGGCCCAAATGGTTTGTTCCAAACTGTGTTTCAAAACCATCTTCAGTTTCACCTTTAGGGCACATCATAACACCCGCATTATTTACTAAAATATTAACATGAGGTTCAGTGTCTAACACTTTCTGACTGAAATCCCGAACAGATTTTAGAGAAGATAAGTCACATCTCTCAATCACCAAATTGCCAGTCTCAGGTAGACCCTTGCATCTCTCTTCTATTTCTTTCTTAGCATCTTCGGCTTTTTCCAAACTCCGACATGCTAATATAACTTTAGCACCTATTAGAATATTAAACATTGTTTATTAATAATTATGAATGTATATTTATAAACGAATGATGCTGAAGTAACTAAGTTTAGTTCTATTACAAAAGCTCCAGCGATTCTACCGTACCGTATTAGCTAATTATTTGTCGCACTAAATAACAATTTTAAAGGTTTAAATTTTTAGGTAAATAAACTACTAATAACTTGAATATTACAAATTTGAATATAGGTACCTCGTTTATAAAAGTCTAGAGCGGTTTCTTTTCCGATGCCTGTATTACTTCCTGTTATAATTGCAGTTTTTCCGATTAACTTAGAAGTACTTAAACATCTACTACTAAAAAACGGCATTGTGAAATTATATTAAATTAAACTTAAATATTCAATTTCAAGATCAAAGAAACTGTTTTTTCTTTTTTCCCCGCCACAACACAACATGCGTCAAATAAATAATGGCTGCGTTTCTTTTTTTTTTTTAATATGTCAACCTCAACCCAACAATTACTTTTTTTCTTTTTTTTAATTTATTCGTGACCATGGTTGCGGGGACCTTCAGTCGAAAACATTACAGTATAACACAAATCATACATCAAATTAAGAATATTTAACTTTAGCAATAACAATTTAGAATGGTTTTCCATCATTTTCTACTGTTTTCCTATTATATAAATATAGAACAGACTAAATTACAAAATGAACTAAGAAGCTATTTACAAACATTATCAATTAACTAAGGACACATAAATAATTAAAGTTTTCCTACAGTATTAACTATAAATTTAAATAGAGGCATGAAAAAAACTACATCAGTTAATAGATCCTGAACCTGAACGCGGCGGAGATTAGAGATGAGTCCGATATCATGTCACAGGTAAAAATCATCGATATTTTAAAATCATGTCATCATGAAATGACAACGACAAAATCATCAATGCTTTTAAATCATTTCTTGAATGAACGCGAGCTTCGGTGATTCGGATCGGACGGTCTCGGGCCGCCCCGAGCGCTGCGGTGTGGCGTGCGACGTTGCGAGACTTCTCGATCGGCGATAGTCTGTCGATAGTACTGGCTGAAGTCACAGAACTTACAAGTTTCGATAAAATGACCGGCGCGGGGGTGCACAGCACATTGCACGGAACGGCAACAAACAATGCTTTTACTTGCGTTGTTTACGTTTACGCGCGAAATGCACGGCAAATTACGAATGCTACCTATTTTATCTAGCATTTAGTAATTTAGTATCGCGTGAATCATTGTTTTGGTTAGACGAAGACGACCAACCACACGTACGAAATACGTTGTGTAATGTATTCTCACTATAATTGGCTTTTTGATACGTTATAGTGAATTTAGTTTAATGAAGTTACCTATATCATTGATTTTAAAACCAAGTTTACACATTTGGCGTTAAAGGCAAAATTAGTTCTGAATAAGTGCTGTGTGATAGTAACATCAGTGCCATGTGAAAGGGTATTTTCACGAGCTGGTACCATGGTAACTGAAAGACGCACTCGTCTAGGAATTGCAAAAGTTAAACAACTAATGTTTTTAAACGTCCATTGTAGCCAATAATTCGGTACAACGGGCAAGAAAATGTAAATATTTCTACAGAAAAAAAAAACGACAAAAATACAAAAAACAAAAAAAAATTAAATAACAAATATTATTGATAATTGATCATTGTAAATATACCAATCTTTTAAATGCGCCAAAGAAAAGCAGAATGATTTTTTTTATTAGGTAAGCACCTACTAAGTACTATTACTTTGCCAGTATTTTGCAGTCCTAAGCCCGGAAAAAGCGTGAAGGTAAGATTGGAGGTGCGTATTTACGCGACCATAAATAACTACCATGATAACTAAGCCGTTCCGCGATCATTTCAGTATCTAGTCACAATTGAAGTGACGAGATCTAATACTCAGACAAAAATCATTGATGATTTTGTCATTGTTCCCGTCACTGATATTTTTTTGTCATTGTCATGCAGTCATTGATACAGAAAAATCATCATTCAGATTCAGCCCATCTCTGGCGGAGATAACAATTACTGCCAACCCAGGGCTGCCAGGTGCAAAAATGGTGTGATCGTACGACAACTAAAAAAAAATCGTATGCCAAGGAAATGTAGAAATGAAAAGATCGTACAACTCATAAGTACAAAGTTTTTATTAAAAATAACAAATAATCGTTTAGTTTTAGAAAAGAAATGCAATAAAAGAAATAAAGAAAGAAAACATATTTATTTGACAGATGCCTTATGTATACCTACAGAACAAAACGAAAAAAAAGATTAAAATAAAAACTTAAAACTACACAATTAAAAAAACTATTTATTAGAATTATACAAATTCATTTAATAAGGTTGTATTATTTATATAATACAGCCTCCCGAACAAGCCGGTTTCCTAAAAGGCTTTAGTACCATAGACCACATACATACCCTTCGGCAAATTGTACAGAAGTCCGAAGAGTACAATCTGCCACTTTGCCTGGCTATATAATAGTATGTGAACTATGAGAAAGCCTTTGATTCCGTCGAAATTTGGGCGGTGCTACAGTCTCCTCAGCGGTGCCAAGTTGACTGTCGGTATATCGAAGTGCTGAAGTGTTTGTATAGTAGGGCTACGATGGCTATCCGAGTACAGAACCAGAATACGAAACCTATCCAAGTGCAGAGAGATGTAAGACAGGATGACGTTATTTCCCCGAAACTCTTCACCGCTGCATTGGAAGACGTTTTCAAGCTACTGGACTGGAAAGGATACGGTATTAACATCAATGGCGAGTACATCACTCACCTTCGATTTGCCGACGATATAGTCCTTATGGCAGAATCGCTGGAGGACTTAAGCACTATGCTCAATGACCTCAATAGTGCCCCCCAACGGATAGGTCTTAAGATGAACATGGACAAAACAAAGATCATGTTCAATGTTCATGTCACACCTATGCCGGTAGTTGTTGGGAGCACTAAGCTCGAAGTTGTTGACGAGTACGTTTACCTGGGACAAATAGTCCGGCTAGGTAAGTCCAACTTCGACCGAGAGGTCAATCGATGGATTCAACTCGCCTGGGCAGCGTTCGGGAAATTACAACGCATCTTCTCGTCAGGTATACCTCAAAACCTGAAAACTAAGTTGTACAACCAGTGCGTGTTGCCAGTGATGACATATGGAACTGAGACGTGGTCCTTCACTGCTGGCCTCATGAGGACGCTCAAAGTCGCTCAGCGAGCTATGGAGAGGGCTATGCTCGGAGTTTCTCTGCGTGATAAACTTAGAAATGAGGATATCCGCAGTAGAAACAGAGCGACCGACATAGCCCAACGGATTAGTAAGCTGAAGTGGCAATGGGCCGCCATATAGCTCGAAGAACCGACAACCGTTGGGGAAAAAAGGTTCTCGAGTGGCAGCCTCGTACCGGTAGACGAAGTGTAGGGCGACCCCCCACTAGATGTAGTGATGACCTGGTAAGACATGCAGGAAGTCGATGGATGCAGGTGGCTCACGACCGTGCTTTGTGGCATACCTTGGGGGAGGCCTATGTTCAGCAGTGGACTTGTAAAGGGCTGTAATGATGATGATGGTGATGATACAAATTTTCTGTGGTTATATTGTTTAACATTTCTTTTGTTGGCTTAAACTTCGTACAATTTTCGTTTCTTCTTATTAATTGTTTGGCTAATAATGTTCCCTTTAGTGTTTCATTCGATAAACTGTTTCTAAGTTTTGTTTTTATTAAGTTTACTTCGCTGAATGCTCTTTCACAATCTGCACTAGAATGGGGCAAACATAACAAATTTAAGGCAAATTGAGTCAGTGTTTTATAATTCTCAAATTGTTTTTTGATGATGCCCCAAAACTCGTCGGTATTCATAGATAAATCAATTTTATCTGAAATGTTGGGAAAACTGCGCCATTCGTCATCTATTGCCTGCATCATTTGAATGTCGTCGGGTTTTACGATTCTAGGAACAAGTATCATAAGCGGCTGTAAGGTAGGTACTTTATTGCTGTAATTACTAGCAACAGCATTGGTAGGTTCAATACAGTCTATTTTTGATAGAATGGGATCATCTAGGTCATATCCTTTTTTTAATTTCTTTAGCGCTTGTGACTAGAAAATGCCGACAGCGATGAAAAAACTCCTTAGTGGCAGAAATCTGACGACGAAATTCAGGCTGTGTAATTTTGTTCATCACTCGGATACCCAAATAAATTTGATCATCTTTTAACCATTCTTCTTGTCGTTCAATATCAATGGTAGAAAGCTCAGTTTTGTTGACATAATCACGATCCAAAATACATAGCAAAATATATTTATACATTTCGCGCATCTTTTCGTTTAAACATGTAATCACTACTTTTTCCGATTGAAAAAGTTTATTGAAATTGGTAAATTTGGGCAATATCCAAGACAGGAACAGGTAATAAAGCTGCATGAATGGATCATTTAAGCTATTAAATATCAGTTGTGTTGAAACAAGACGTTCATTCAACCAGCAGTCAGTAAAGAACAATTTTAATGCATCCCATTGTTCTAATAATCGATCTACAACCACCACCAATGACAACCAACGGGTTTGTGAAGGATGCAAAATCTTGTGAGGCGAAGCACTCACAAATTCTTGAAACTGTTGAAGGCGAATTGTGTTTTTGAACAATTTTTGAAAAAACTATATATCTCTCTCGCTAAATCTTCGCAGCGCCTTGGTAATTGTTTGCACGATTCAGATGCGCAAAGGTGTGCAGAGTGGCAAACACATTTCATTACAAACATACCATAATTTTTCTTGAGTCTGTTCGCCACAGAGTTATTCCCACCCATCATCACGTTGCAACCGTCTGCACCAAAACCAATCAAATTTTTTTTTGTCGATATATCCCGGTCAGAAAAAGACTTCATCAGTATGTTAAACAAATTTTCACTAGTAGCACCTTCTTCTGCTGTTTTTTCATCATCAGAGCTAAATATTTTGCAAATATTTTCGACGTCACAAAGAATGCACCTGGCTTTAAATTGTTTTTACCAGGCCCTAACCAGTGCTTAAAAAAGTCTTGTTTTTCCCAATCAGGACGATACTTCTGTGCTCTGTGTTTATCCCTCTCTGCTACAGAAAGCTCTCCTCTTTTAGCCAATTTCTTTTTTGGAGTACCTGGTGCAAGTCGCTCGTCTTCACTTTTGTCACACATTCTTGCTTGACCAAAAACCACAAACACAAAAAAGCACTGAAGACAGTATACAGATTCAAAGAGTATATAAACTACGTACAGTTCAACAAGAAAAAAGAGTTTTTAAGAAATCGCAATTATTACCGAAAGAAAAAAATAATGCGTTTTGAAAAAATGCAAACAAATACAGCCTTTAAATGACTCTACAAAGAGTCTTCATTCAAGTAAAAGATCTATGTACGCGTTAGGTTGTTGGGGAATTCCCCGAAACTCATACTTGCCAGTTGAGCACGTTCAATTCATTATGAAATGTTGCCAGCTATATAAAATCGTACATTTTCCGTACGATCTTGGTCTAGCGATAATATGAGTACGATATACATGATTAAAAATGCCAAAAAATCGTAGAAGTACGATTAAAATCGTACATCTGGCAGCCCTGTGCTAACCTCCAGTCAATAAAAATACTTGTAACTTGAAATGAAACGACGAACAATCTAAAGAGAGACTACGATTCTGATTAAAAACCGAAATCATAATGTTAAGAACCATAGAATACTATAATAATGAATCATGAAATGTCTTGTACCGAAGTATATTAAATAAATGATGGATGTTAGGTTGAATTAAAATAATACTAAACTCAATACCACATTTAAAATAATAAGTATTACTAAATAAAGACGATTGATTGCTAAATAATGAATAAAATTTTATGAATTAATATTATTTAAATCTAAAAATTCCATAAGACAATTGAAAACATTTTTACTTTTTTTAGAAAAAATTAAAAGAGAACAAATTTCTGTAGGAAGAGGAATTTTAAGATTTACCAAAGTGTTAAATAATGAAGTATGATCATATAAAGGACACGAGAAGAAAATATGGTTGAGGTCACCAATATCCAAACCACAAACACATATTGAAGAATTTTCAATATGAAGCCTAGCAATGTGAAACGAATTACAGCAGTGACCCAAGCGCATTCTACATAACATTGATGTATGTTTCTTATTTAAGGATAATTTATAAAACCAAGGCTTAGAAGGGATGATGGGTTGAATTTTGGCATAGTGACAGCCTTTTGTATTTTTGGTTTTGTTCCAATGTTTTGACCATCTATCTCTATGTACTAATTTCGTAGTTCTTATAAGGTCATAGCAATAATTTTTAAATAGTATCCCCACAGACTATAGCTTGTTTAGCAAGTTTGTCAGCATATTCATTACCAGATATACCGATATGACTCGGAATCCAAACGAGAGAAATGTTGATGTTTTGGAATTAATATAAGAATAGAAGTTTCTTAATTTCAAATATCAAAGGATTGCGGGAAATGTCATAGAAAGGATTACATAACAATGCTAGTAAAGAACTAAGAGAATCTGAGAATATTACGCTTGATTTTAATTTAAAAAGATAGCAATATTTTATTGATTGTAAAATGGCAAACATTTCTCCAGTAAAAACTGAAGATTCGGGAGGACTTTTCATTTTTTGAACTATTCTCCAATTTTGATGGTATTGTTACGAGCTTGAGGTTCGTGACAATAAAAATTGCCGATAGAATTACCTAAATTAACACTTTGATTTACTTTACACAAATTAAAGTTAAAAACACTAATAATTAAACACACTAATTCACTTTATTCCGCTCCGAAGCTTCGCTTTTCTCGCCAAATCAACACTACCCCGATCGCATCTTGCAGCGCCTATTAATTTAAATTAGCAAAGAAGCGTCCCGAATATTCAAGTAAATGCGCGCAAAGGGACGAGTGTGCGAGTATAGATTTTCTAGAAACTTAGTTCTTCGGATGGCGCTGTCGGTTGAGAGATTTGTGATGTCATTTTCTGCAACGCTCTACTCGCTCTCGTTCCTGACACTAGATGGCGCTAGTAGTGTCGTCGACTTGAGCGCGTAACACTGCCCCCTCCTAAGACATGCTCGTCCCGAGCGCGACCGATAATAACGCGCCAAGCGATCTACATGGACGATCTTAGGAGTCCCACTTGCGCCTTTCTGTAACGGCTCCGCAATGCCAAGGGATGTTCGATCCCGTGGTGCACCAACATTGTACAATTTCGATGCTCCTCTACTCCGTGTCTGAGGTCCCCTCACAGCCGCACAACTTGTACATGTACGACACCAATCCTCCACATCGTCACGATAATGGAACCAGTAAAACTGTTCTCGGACCTTCAGTAGAGTTCGTTTAACTCCCAGATGGACTCTCGAAAGACCATTATGGCATAGCTGTAAAACATTCGGCACTTTAGCTTTAGGGACAACCATTTGCAAACGACAGCTGTCTCCTCGACACTTGTCCCATTTACGGCACAGGACTCCATCCTGAAGCAGCAAGCTGTCCCATTGGGCCCAATACCTTTTCATGGTTGAACTCATCGCTGAGACGTCCCTCCACTTAGGCTTGGTAGCACGGGCCTTCATCCATCCCAGAATCGGCTTGATGTCCGGATCTTCCTGCTGTGCATGTCGTAGGCTGTCCTTCCACCCGTTGCTGAGGTGGTTTGTCCTGAGCATCCTCACGGATACCACTTCCTTACTCTCTTGCCTACTACAATGGTTGCAATCTTCAGGACAAGGTCTTCTTGACAATGCATCTGCGTTGCCGTGAGATTTCCCGCTGCAGTGTCTGATAGTAAAGTCGTATTCCTGTTGCTGCTGGGCGGTGCTGTTAGCCGCACTTCTTCTCTGAGACCGTTCAGCTTCCCTTTCTAGGGTGTGCTTAGGGCAGCTGGACCGAAGATGGCCCCTTTCCCCACAGCCATAGCACCTAGGGCTGTATCTTTTATTGTGGTCGCGAACCGTAACTGCTGTAACCTCCCTAGCGTGAGGTGAACGATGATCCTGTCGCCGCCAGGCAGTGCCGTTAGCTGCACTACCCTCTGGAGATCGATCAACTCTCCTTTCCACGGTTCGCTTAGGGCAGCTGGATCGAGGATGGCCCTTTTCCCCACAGCCATAGCACCTAGGGCTGTATCCTCTGTTGCGGTCGCGAACTGTTGCTGCTGCAACCTCCCTGACGCGATGGGAACGATGATTCTGCCGCACGGCTTATACCTCCAGTGCATGGGCCAAGGCGTCCTTAAGCGTCTCGTGGTGCCCGAGCCTCACAGCAGCTCTGACTTCCAGGTCGCGGATGCCGTCGATGAATGTCTGCACCAGGTTCCCTTCAATAAGCGCAGGTACAGACTGGTATGCTTTTCGAACCATCTTCTCCACCTCAAGGGCCCACTGCTGCAGGTTTTCGTTGCTGCGTTGCACGCGATCTTTAAACTGCGCGCGAAAGACGTGTTCCAGGTGAGCGTCACCATATCTCGCCTCCAATGCCTCAAGGAGCTGCTCGTAGGTCACTTTCTTACCGAGAGCTTCCAACACGGTTAAGGCTTGGTCGCGCAGGCCTAAGGTGAGTGCAGTCATGGCCTGGCTTTTATTCCAGCCGTTTGCCTCCATGACGGCCTCGAACTGGATTTTGTAGGCTGACCAGGAAGAAGTCCCGTCGAACGGTGGCACCTTGAACCCACGTAGCGAAGGTGCTGAAGCTACTACGGGAGCTGTAGTTCCATCCCCAAGTTTGAGTTCATCCAGCGTTTTCTTAACTTGGTTGAGCTTCCTTGATTTGGGTTTCAGCTTCCGACAGGCGGTTATCATGTTGAGCAACCTTATCCTTCACCTCCCTTATCTCTTTCTCGAAGGTAACGTGAAGGTCCTTCATGAGAAGCATCTGCTCTTCCAACCGACGGGCCTGTTCCTCTTGTCGGCGGGCCTGTTCATCCTGTCCACCCCGCAGCTGCTCTTCCAACCGACGGACCTGTTCCTCCTGTCGGCGAGCCTGTTCCTCCTGTCGGCGAGCCTGTTCCTCCTGCTGCTCTTTCAACAGACGGGCCTGTTCCTCTCGTCCGCGCTGCAGCTGCACCTGTAGCATGGCCATCAGAGCATCTAAGTCAGGTGCTGCAGATGTAGGAGCTACTGACAGGCCCGCAGCCTCCGTGGCTAGCAGTTGGCCCTCCGATGTCTGCGGCGTTGCACCACCAAACCTCCTCTGGTCCGTCTCCTGCTGGCGTTGACTTCGGGTACGGACACCCTCCGATTCCTCCTTTGGTAAAATCGGCATGATTTTATCCCACTTCTGACACCAATTGTTACGAGCTTGAGGTTCGTGACAATAAAAATTGCCGATAGAATTACCTAAATTAACACTTTGATTTACTTTACACCAATTAAAGTTAAAAACACTAATAATTAAACACACTAATTCACTTTATTCCGCTCCGAAGCTTCGCTTTTCTCGCCAAATCAACACTACCCCGATCGCATCTTGCAGCGCCTATTTATTTAAATTAGCAAAGAAGCGTCCCGAATATTCAAGTAAATGCGCGCAAAGGGACGAGTGTGCGAGTATAGATTTTCTAGAAACTTAGTCCTTCGGATGGCGCTGTCGGTTGAGAGATTTGTGATGTCATTTTCTGCAACGCTCTACTCGCTCTCGTTCCTGACCTGACACTAGATGGCGCTAGTAGTGTCGTCAACTTGAGCCCGTAACAGTATATTGCAAATCCAATACAACCTTTTGAGTTAATCTTAGAAGCATCTGTAAAAATATAATGACAATCTGGCAAATTCTTGTCCAAAGTAAATACAAATTTTTTATTTGATTCAATAGAAAATTTATTTAATCCTATATCTAATATAACATTGGGTTTGAAAAGTGCAACTTCAAACGAATTGTAGAAAAGAGGCAGAGTCGCCAACCTATAAATAGGATCTAGTAAGGAATTATAATGTACATAGCTTTTAACTAGGTTAGGTGTTTCTTTATTACGCCAGTATTTTTCTTATTTTATTTTTATTTTTTCTTAATTGAAATTTACTGAGAAAGCAAACGAATTTTAGGGATTAATGGATGGTTTGAAAATTGAAGAACCCGATAAAAAAAAGGAATCCGATTAATATTGTCGTCTAATAAAAAGTGGAGGATCACCGCATTCAATCTGTAAGGCATTGATAGGCGACGAATTCATAGCGCCTATAATTAATCTTAAAAACTTGTGTTGAATGATATCTAATATTTTTAATCCTTTTTTACTAGCGGGTTCAAGAATAAATGAGGCATAATCTAATCGACTTCTTATAATTGCATTATAAATTAATTTAAAAGAATATGGATGAGCGCCCCACCATACCCCGCACAAAGCTCTCAGAATGTTTATATTTTTTTCGCATTTTTTTTTGAGTTTAAATGATATGAGGCATGCCGGATAATTTATTGTCAAGAATTACACCAAGGAATTTAACTTGTTGGATATTTACGAGCGGATAATAAAAAGGCGAACTTGGATTTCAGGTAAAACTCTTTTGCGCGAAAAAATTACTGTATTACTTTTATTTGGGGAAAGATCTAGTCCATGATCATCTAACCAAGAAGCCATAGAGAGGAGATCTTGTTCTATCGCATTAGCACAGGATTCTATACAATTATCATTAACATAAACTAAGATATCATCAGCGTATTGCAAAATTCTACACTTTGAAACAGACTGGTCCAAATCTGACTTATAAATATTGTATAATAAAGGACTTAAAACAGAGCCTTGTGGAAGGCCTTTGAAAACCTTTCGAGTGTATTTTAGATCATCATCAATTTTAATATGTATATATCGATCAAGAAATAAATTGATAATCAAATTTGTAAGTTTTTTGGATATATTAAGCTTAAACATCTTTTCTCTAAGGATGTTAATTCTGACATTATCGTAAGCAGAAGAAATGTCAAGGAAAGCAGCAAGGACCGATTCATTTCGCGAAAATGCTAGTCTAATATCTGTGGTGAATATAGAAAGACTGTCATATGTACTTTTACCTTTTCTGAATCCACATTGGGTATTTGATAACAATCCATGACTTTCTACATACCATTCAAGACGGTTCTTGATCATATGTTCAAAGGTTTTAATTAGAGTTGAGGATAGAGCGATCGGTCTGTAGGAAGACCGTCGTTAGGATTTTTGTCAGGTTTCAAGATAGGAATAATTACTTGAGTCCGCCAAGAGTCAGGAACAAAGCCTATGTCAAACAAAACGTTAATGATATTTAAATAGTAGGATAAAATTTGATCATTACATTTGGCAAGTAGTGAATATGGAATACCGTCTAAACCAGGAGCTGAATCGTGAACGTGAGGAAGGACGAGCTTTAATTCATATAAAGAAAATGGACGTTCTAAGGGATCAACAAAAGAATCACATGGAATACTTTGAGGTAGCTCCTCTCTCAAAGGAGTATAAGAGAGGGCAAGTTTATCTAGAAAAGTGTTTATAGATTGAGAGGGAATGGCACCACTGTAAGAACAAGATGAAAAACAACGGCGAAATTTTCTAATATTACGCCAAACAACTGATGAAGGTATTGAAGGAGAAATTGAGGAACAAAAGGCATGCCAACTTGTTTGTTTTTTTGTGCGAAGAGTATTTTAGTTACTTCTTGTACACGTTGAAGGTATGAATACTTTACCGAACTCATGTCTATATTGTTTTTCGGCTTTTTTCCTATTACGAATGGCCCCAGTACATTCAGAATCCCACCATGGAGGGGAGGGCCTACATTTATTATTTAGAGTTTTAACAGGAATTGTTTGATCTGCTGCATTTATAACTGCGTTTGTAAATGCTTCAACAATAGAAGTTATATTATTTTCGTAAGGAGGTTATTAAAGATTTTATTCTGCGAAACGTATGGACAGAAGGGAACATAAGTTGAAACGAAAGTAATATTTTGAATTCTTACTGCTACAATAATAAAGTCAAATATTTCATCATAAATATTTATAATGGAATAAGTCATATTATTTTTTATAAGCAAAGCACATCCGGCATAACCATCAGATCTGTCACTTCGAACAAGACAAAAACCAGGTACTCTGATGTTTGAATCCGGTTTTAGCCACGTCTCTGAAATAGCAGCAATACACATTTTGTATTTTTTAATAAATAAATTATTTCAGTACTTTTATCTAAAATGCTTCTACAATTCCATTGAAGGATCTTTGTGAGAGTGAATGTCTTGAACAATTTTAGGTATAGAATTCAGTAAGCGAGCAACGTGGGACGGTAGCTTCGACGAATACGAAGATTTGATTATGTTAATAAGGAAACTTATAATGCTTTCTACAGAATCAAAATTACCCTGAGAAGTAACTGGTGAAACCCGAAGAGCACAACCATCCTCAGGTTGCGGAATTGAAAAAACTTCAATAATTTTTTTGTCGTATCCTGTTTGTGAATAGTGACGTAATGGTTTAGGAATATAATATAATGATTTCTTATAAGAAGTTTTATAAGATGTAAAGCGAAGAATTTTCAGGGATTTTTGAAATCAAAACATCAGCATATGATTTTGAAGAAACTTGAGGATATTTTTGAGATGCTTCTAGGTATGAGATAGAATTTTGTGCCATTTCAATTTTAATATTATTTTGTCTTGTGTGTTCAGGACATCTAGAATCTGTGGCTTTGTGGTTACCTGAGCAAAATAAGCAACGAAAAGATCTATTATCTTTGTCGCAAGAAGAAGAGGAGTGATCACCTCCACATTTTGAGCATCTTGGCTTGGAACGACATAAATCTTTAGTATGTCCAAGTCTGCAGCACTGAAAGCATTGGATCGTTGGAAGCTTATAAATTTCAACAGGAATGGAAGAATAGCATAAATAAACCCTCGAGGGAAGAATTTGACCGTCAAATGTGATTACGACACTTTCAGAGATTTAGAAGAGATATAACTATTGGCAGAATTTAATGTTTGTGATAGAGGAATACCAGATGATTGTGAAAGAGGGATTTCAGATGATTGTGTACAAGCAATATTGGATGATAAAGACATAGGAGATTCATAAGCACGTTGTCCTGACATATTGCTTTTGATAGAGTTAGAGCCTGCAATTTTAATTTTAGATGATGAAGTTTTACCAGTATCGCAGTCCGATTCTGAGAATGAGGAATTGGTGGAAAAAGCTGAAATTCTTCTATTTATGTCAACCCGATTAGCATGCTCTTCTTTCTTCCTTTCCTTCGTTTTATGTTTTCTTTTCTTTTTGTTTGAAATAACTTTAAAGTTGTCGTCAAAAATTTCTTGCGATAGTGACTGCCATGGTTTTTTAAATGAACCTTCTAAATCATTTTCAATTTCCACATAAGCAGCTGGTGAGGAAATAATGTTAGTGTCAGAATAATTCGGATCCGGTGGCTTAGGCGGAATTGGATTAGACATGGCGACCGAGAGACTAAGGCTACGTTAAACTGTTTTGTGATAGTATGAAATTGTCGCTAAATGAGATACAATATGAAAATACAGATAAATATTATTAATATATACTAAAATATATAAGGAATGTAATCAGAATATTACAAGAAAACTTAAAATGACACCAAAAACGCGTAAAACCGTTATTGACGTTCAGTTGACATGGCTGCGTTTCTGCCAAACGCACCCACCCATTACTCCTATCGGAGAGAAAAAAGCGCTAGCAAGCGCTTGTAAGCAAAATGGCGATCGTAAGCGGTAAGCGCTGTCAAATTGTAAGTAGCTATTTTCCTCTAGGACACGAATTCGTTTTAACCGGGAACCTAACCTAATTTAAATATATGTTTGTAAAGTATTCATATTAAAAACTTACCAATCATGAATTTTTAATAACATGTATAATATGTTTATTCATGTCAATGTATCACTTAAAACGAATATTACACAAAATAACTTATAAACTCTACTTCAAAACAAACAAATTAAATAAGCAAAATGGCGGATTGTGTCAGCGCTACTGAAGTAGCAATCCTGGCCGAAAACTATTTCAGCGCTTGTAAGTGCTTGCTAGCGCTTTTTTTCTGCCAAACGCACCCAATGACAGACATTAACGATCGCAGACAAAAATGGCCGACAAAATGGATTGGTACGCACAATAGGTGAGCCACGCACATCAGTGGTATCAAAATCAGTATAAGCTGGCTTCGTATTGTATTAAATAAGTATCGTTGCCGTCTACTTGTCCTTACCTCAACTATCAGGGTTAATTTCTGAGATAATTTTGTAGAATGTTCCTACCTAAACATTGATTTTCTTTATTTTTGTTGGATGGGATATTTTTTTAATTAAACGAAACTGAGCGTAAACGGCATAGGTGTGACATGGACATTAAACATGATCTTTGTTTTGTCCATGTTCATCTTAAGACCTATCCGTTGGGAGGCACTATTGAGGTCATTGAGCATAGTGCTTAAGTCCTCCAGCGATTCTGCCATAAGGACTATATCGTCGGCAAATCGAAGGTGAGTGATGTACTCGCCATTGATGTTAATACCGTATCCTTTCCAGTCCAGTAGCTTGAAAACGTCTTCCAAAGCAGCGGTGAAGAGTTTCGGGGATATAACGTCACCCTGTCTTACACCTCTCTGCAGTTGGATAGGGTTTGAGCTCTGGTTCTGTACTCGGATAGCCATCGTAGCCCTACTGTACAAACACTTCAGCACTTCGATATACCGACAGTCAACTTGGCACCGTTGAAGGGACTGCAGCACCGCCCAAATTTCGACGGAATCAAAGGCTTTCTCGTAGTCCACATACGCCAGGCAAAGTGGCAAATTGTACTCTTCAGTCTTCTGTACAATCTGCCGCAGGGTATGTATGTGGTCTATGGTACTGAAGCCTTTTCGGAAACCGGCTTGTTCGGGAGGCTGGAAGTCGTCGAGTCTGCGTGCGAGACGATTCGTAATGACTCTCGAAAACAGCACGTAGATGCGGCTCAGAAGGGAAATCGGTCTGTAGTTCTTCAAGAGAGCGGTGTCGCCTTTCTTAAAGAACAAGACCACCGCACTTCTGCTCCACGCCTCTGGAGTAGTGCCACCATGGAGGACGGAATTGAAGAGCTTCTGAAGGACTTCAAGTACCGGTGTTCCACCCGCTTTCAGAAGCTCCGCTGTAATTCCATCCTCGCCTGGGTCCCTGCCGTTTTTAAGGTGCTGGAGAGCCATTCTAATCTCGCTTAGACTGACGTCCGGGATATCATCGGAATAGCGTCGGATAAGACTTGCTCTTGGATCGTTACTCACACTTGCGTGTGGCTCCAACGATGATGTGTACAGCTGCCCATAGAACCTCTCAATCTCACTCAAAATCTCAGGTGTCCCGGAAACGATGCTGCCACACTCAGTCTTCAGCTTCGACAGTTGGCTCTTACTGGCAGACAGATCTCTGGCAAAGACTTGTCCATGTCACACCTATGCCGGTAGTTGTTGGGAGCACTATGCTCGAAGTTGTTGACGAGTACGTTTACCTGGGACAAATAGTCCGACTAGGTAAGTCCAACTTCGACCGAGAGGTCAATCGACGGATTCAACTCGGCTGGGCAGCGTTCGGGAAATTACGACATATCTTCTCGTCAGGTATACCTCAATCTTTAATAACTAGATTGTACAACCAGTGCGTGTTGCCAGTGATGACTTACGGATCTGAGACGTGGTCCTTCACTGCTGGCCGTATGAGGACGCTCAAGGTCGCTCAGCGCGCTGTGGAGAGGGCTATGCTCGGAGTTTCTCTGCGTGATAGACTCAGAAATGAGGATATCCGCAGTAAAACCAGAGTGACCGACATAGCCCAACGGATTAGTAAGCTGAAGTGGCAATGGGCCGGCCATATAGCTCGAAGAACCGATAACCGATGGGGAAGAAAGGTTCTTGAGTGGCAGCCTCGTACCGGTAGGCGTAGTGTAGGGCGACCCCCCACTAGATAGAGTGACGACCTGGTAAGATATGCAGGAAGTCGATGGATGCAGGTGGCTCAGGACCGTGCTTTGTGGTGCAGGTGGCTCAGGACCGTGCTTTGTGGCATTACTTGGGGGAGGCCTATGTTCAGCAGTGGACTTGTGAAGGGCTGTAATGATGATGATGATGATGAACGTAAACGGGGTTGTTTTTGCAGTAATTTACAATAATTTGCCGATTAGCATATTTTTTTGATATTTATTTGGAGTTCGATTTTTTTTAATTTTTTGATGATTTTTTTTAGAAAAAAATTAATTTAAAAGTATCTCAAACTTTGTATCTTTTTTATCTTTTAAATTCAAAATGCTCGATAATGCATTATTTTAGGTGATTTTACTGCACACGCACACATCGTAAGGGTAGATCGGTAGGCAAAAACGTTGCTGCCCGTAAATTCAATTATATTAGGAATAATTTCAAATAAAAGTAGAAACCTTATTTACTCGGATTTTCGAAAATTGGCAATAACGTTATATCATTATTTATGTATTCGAGCTTAAGTTTAAAATTTGGCTAGCCTTTGAAAAATAACCCTAATATTTATAATGGCAACAATATTTATCATTTTATTAGTCCCGACCCAAAGGGTGTTAGCAGCATCGTAATACTAAGCCTACAATGTCTGTCTTGCAGGCTTAGTATTACAGTCCTGACGAAATGTGACCGCCATGTATCCGATATCGCCCCCGCAACTAGTATTTGTATTCTGGCCACCTAATAGCAGGTGGTTCTAAGCATAGGCAGCGCAAGGCGTGGGTGACGTGGGCGACCGCCTATGGCCTCGCGGCCCAAAGGGCCTCGCACCCCGAAAGATTTAAGAATTTACGTTGCAGAAAAATATTAAGCTGGAACGATGGAATTTCAAGACCGTCTGTGTTATCTGCAACTAACACGCATCCAGCAATACATCCTAAATTTTTACTTTGAAAATTGGTAAGTATAGTAATATTGGTCCTATGGTAGCTCAGCGGCTAAGCAATCCGGGTTTGACCCCGCCAGTGCCAATGAAATTGTTAGTTGCAATTTTAAGTGCTGATTTACCACGTGCTCGGCGGTTAAGAAAAATATCATGAGGAAACCGGCATGTCTGAGAAATAAGAATTTTGTTCGTATTTCTCAGACATGCCTCACCCTCTCAGAAATGAGAGGAGGCCTGTGCCCTGCTGTTGGACGTATATAGGCTGTAACTTTATTGAAATGTTTGGCGGTAATGAAGTGTCTAATCTAGCGCGGAATTTCGCATTCCATTTGCTTCAAGCTCAGTTCACAAGTCTAAACAATTGCTGAGTCCATTAGATTGTCGCGGGTTACTATGAAGTGGTCACCATGTTTTGCCTAATTATCGATTCGTCGAAGTTGTTTCCGGTGTTACGCTGCAATTCATCTAAAAAGTTCGTGTGGTTGGCGAAACAGAACATGTGAATGTCGTAAAATTTTTTATTACAATTTAACATCTATGCTTATTAAGGATGAATTCATTCCGTTAGTTGATTAAAAACTATAAATAAATATAACAACCACTACGGTTGTTGACTAAAATGAAGACCAATAATGTTAGCGATATTGCTGGCGACTAGATAGATAATATTCTGATCAAGTCTCGGACTTGAATCTGAAGAATGAATCTGAGATTAGAACGACTTTCCAGCATCTTAAAAACGGCAATATACCTGGTGAAGACAGAACAACAGAACTTTTGCAAGTGAGTGAATAATCGGTATATATATTCAGTTTAACCTAAGGTGGATGGACCATGGAAGGCCATGCTCCTTTGAAGGCCAATTATTAAAATGTCGTAGTTATTGCCATATGATGACACATTCTTTCTACTTACACAAACACCCATCGAACTGATAATCACAGACGCGGCGGCGAATAGCTCGCGCTACTATTTTGGCAGTACGGTCCCTCGCTTGACAAATAAAACAAAGTATTACTTAAATATTTGTTATATTCATTTCTCCAGTAAATAAACGAATAATAACTGTTTATTTGTTAGAGTGACCTTCCATGGTACACCCACCTTATTTTAACGTCGTCGATTCCCGTAATCAATGATTTTTTTGAGTTATAAGAATATCATACCATATAATACCACGCACGCACGCACGCACGCACGCACGCACGCACACACGCACGCACGCGCACACACCACACACACACACACACACACACACACACACACACACACACACACACACACACACACTATGTCTCTAAAATTGTATAAATATTATTTCTATATAAAAAAAATTAATAATTTTAGACAATACAACTACATATGTATTCCTAATCAACGGGGGGGGGGGGGATTTTTTTTATAGAAGCAGGGGCAAACGAGCATGCGGCTCACCTGATGTTAAGTGACTACCGCCGCCCATGATCAACCGCAACACCAGGAGAATTGCGGGTGCGTTGCCGGCCCTTTAGAAAGGAGTAAGCTCTTTTCTTGAAGGTCCCCAGGTCGTATCGGTCCGGAAAAATCGCCGGTGGTAAACTATTCCACAGAGAGGTTGTACGTGGAAGAAAACTCCTTGTGAAACGTACAGTGGTGGATCTTCAAACATCCAGATGGTGTGGATGGTATCGGGACATTTGCCGTGTAGTGCGTTCACGAAATTTGGCGGCTGGGATTAATCCGAACAATTCCTCAGAGCACTCCCCGTGATAGATACGTTAAAATACGCAAAGAGATGCAACATCTCTTCGCAGCGCCAGTGAATCGAGCCGATCGGAAAGCCCTCGTTCGCCGACGATTCGAGCTGCTCTGCGCTGGATGCGGTCAAGTGGAAGGAGTAATTAAAAAAAAATAAAAAAAAGTAAACAGTATTCCATGTGCGGCCGAACCTGTGCCTTGTAAAGTTGCAGGCGGTGTGTCGGCATGAAATACTGTCCCGCTCTGCTGAGCACGCCAAGCTTTTTAGAGGCCAATTTGGCCTTCCCTTCCAAGTGACCACGAAACTGCACGTCACTCGATATGTCGACGCCGAGGATTCCGATACTGGCTGAGGCAACAAGGGGAGTGCCTTGAAACTGAGGGGATACGACAAAGGGGTTCTTTTTAGCGGTTGACGCGCAAACTTGCGTCTTATGGTGGTTAAATTGGACTAGATTTAGTCGTCCCCAAGCCGAGACTCTGTTCAGCCAAGACTCGACTTCAGACACAAGTTTGTCCCGGCACTCGGAGACGTTTTCCCGAGAAATATTGGCTCGGCCGGTGTAAAGAGCATCACCAGTGCTGTCATCTGCATAGCAATGAATGTTACGGGTATGCAACATATCATTGATATGCAGAAGAAACAGCGTTGGCGATAGCACGCAGCCCTGTGGAACACCAGCATTAATAGGCTTGCAATCGGAGCTTGCACCGTCTACAACGTCCTTGATGCTCCGATCTGCAAGAAAGCTGGTGATCCAGTCGCACAATTTCTCGGGAAGCCCATAGGAAGGGAGCTTCGAAAGAAGAGTGCCAAACCCGATCGAAGGCCTTTGCAATGTCCAAACTAACGGCCAATGCCTCCCCCTTGAACTCTACTGCCTCCGCCCATCTGTGGTGTAGGTAGACCAGAAGATCACCAGATGACCGACTACGGCGAAAACCGTATTGGCGGTCACTAATCAGCTGGTGATCTTCAAGGTACCTCATGAGCTGGCAGTTTACAATGGACTCCATTGTTTTGGAGAACAAGGAGGTGATGGCGATTGGCCGGTAGTTGGACGGGTCAGAGCGGTCGTCTTTTTTAGGTATCGGGTGGACGTAAGCCGTCTTCCATGATATTGGGACTACGTTTAGGGAGTAGGAGTACCGGAAAAGACGCGTTAAAACCGGTGCCAACTCTGGAGCACACGTCCTCAGCACAATTGGGGGGATTCCGTCAGGCCCACTCGACTTGTGTATGTCCAGGGAGAGGAGTGCTTTGCGAACCGAGCGCTGTGTGAAGTGCACTTCCAGCATGGAGCACTCCCACCGCGGGATGGTCGACGGCGTACTCCCCCCGTCATCGAGAGTCGAGTTAGACGCAAAGAAAGAGCCTAGAAGATCGGCTTTCTCCTTTGCGGTATGGGCCAGTGAGTCGTCCTCCCTGTGCAGAGATGGAAGAGATGGCTGACAGAAATTCCCCTGGACAGCCTTGGCGAGAGACCAGAATGCACGGGTTCCAGAAGGAAGGCGAACTAGTTTCTCGCCAATTTTGCCTATGTGCTCTGACTTTGCCTTGGCAATGACTCATTTGAAGGACCTAGAGGCGGAATTATACTTCTTTTTTAGAGTGCTGGTGTTTACATCCCGGGACGCTGATGCATCAGCCCAGGCTTGGTAGCACTCCTGCTTATAGCATGATGCTATTTTACAGGAGCGACCAAACCATGGCTGAGATTTGCCTCCAATGGGGACCACAGAGGAAGGAATAAAAAGTTTCATACCCTGAAGTACCACATCAGTAACAGAATCCGCAACAACGTTTGGATCATCCGGCGAGAAGCAAACCCGCCCCCAAGGGTAGGATGCAAAGAAAGACCGCATCCCATCCCAATCGGCTGACCTATAGTGCCAAACACGGCGGCAGCCTGCAGAATGCAACCGCGATTTCAGCGTGAGTGGCACAACACTCCGGACCAGACAATGGTCCGAGGAGCCTAAAGGAGCGTCGATGGAAATCTGATATCCGTCCGGGTGAGAGGTCAGCAGAAGGTCCAACAGGGAAGATATGTGATCCTCCACACCTGGAATCCGCGTAGGCGAAGTAACCAGTTGTGTCAGACCATATGCCAAGGCAAAATCATGAACAGATCTCCCCGCATGATCGGTTAAATGTGAACCAAGCCATTCGGCGTGATGGGCGTTAAAGTCGCCGAGGATCGCGATCTCTGCGGAGGGGATCTGCTGTAGCAACGAATCTGCAGCCATTTGGACGTGGTCGAAGAGTCGGTCTGTTTCGGCATTACCGCTATGAGACCTATAGAGGCACCCGTAGACGCGCGGATGGTCGTCGCTGTCTACGCGTAGCCAAAGGATGGACGGGTCCGAACCTTCAAGTCTGCCGAGGCGTCGAGAACAGATGTCCTCTCTGACGTAAACGCAAACTCCAGCCCGAGGCACAAAGGAGTGTTCCAGTTTGTACCCCGGGTAGGAGATGGGACTGTATCTCCTAAATACAGGTTACTCAGTAACCTAGCTAGGAGACTCAGGTTTCTACCCATTTCAAAATGTGAACTATGAATGTCAATAAAGTATTATTATAATTATTATTGTTACGAGCTTGAGGTTCGTGACAATAAAAATTGCCGATTAAATTACCTAAATTAACACTTTAATTTACTTTACACAAATTAAAACTTAAAACACTATAATCAAACACACTAATTCACTTTATTCCGCTCCGAAGCTTCGCGAAGCATCCCGAACATTCAAGCAAATGCGCGCAAAGGGACGAGTGTGCGAGTGCAGACTTTCCAGAAACTTAGTTCTTCGGGTGGCGCTGTCGGTCGAAAGATGTGTGATGTCATTTTCTGCAAAGCTCCCCCCGCTCTCGTTCCTGACACTAGAAGGCGCTAGTGTATCGTCAACTTGAGCGCGTAACACTGCCCCCTCCTAAGACATGCTCGTCCCGAGCATTATGGGCCCCATAATAACGCGCCAAGCGATCCACATGGATGATCTTAGGAGTCCCCTTTGCGCCTTTCTGTAACGGCTCCGCAATGTCAAGGGATGTCCTATCCCGTGGTGCACCAACATTGTACAATTTCGATGCTCCTCTACTCCGTGTCTGAGGTCCCCTCACAGCCGCACAACTTGTACATGTACGACACCAATCCTCGACATCGTCACGATAATGGACCCAGTAAAACTGTTCTCGGACCTTCAGTAGAGTTCGTTTAACTCCCAGATGGACTCTTGAACGACCATTATGGCACAGTTGTAGAACATTCGGCACTTTAGCTTTAGGGACGACCATTTGCAGACGACAGCTGTCTCCTCGACCATTGTCCCATTTACGGCACAGGACTCCATCCTGAAGCAGCAAGCTGTCCCATTGGGCCCAATAGCTTTTCGTGGTTGAACTGATCGCTGAGACGTCCCTCCACTTAGGCTTGGTAGCACGGGCCTTCATCCACCCCAGAATCGGCTTGATATCCGGATCTTCCTGCTGTGCATGTCGTAGGCTGTCCTTCCACCCGTTGCTGAGGTGGTCTGTTCTGAGCATCCTCACGGATACCACTTCCTTACCTTGCCTACTACAATGGTTGTAATCTTCAGGACAAGGTCTTCTTGACGATGCATCTGCGTTGCCATGAGATTTCCCGCTGCAGTGTCGGATAGTAAAGTCGTATTCCTGCTGCTGCTGGGCGGTACTGTTAGCCGCACTTCCTTTCTGAGACCGTTCACCTTCCCTTCCTAGGGTGTGCTTAGGGCAGCTGGACCGAAGATGACCCCTTTCCCCACAGCCATAGCACCTAGGGCTGTATTTTTTACTGTGGTCGCGAACCGTAACTGCTGTAACCTCCCTAGCGTGAGGTGAACGATGATCCTGTCGCCGCCAGGCAGTGCCGTTAGCTGCACTACCCTCTCGAGATAGATCAACTCTCCTTTCCATGGTTCGCTTAGGGCAGCTGGATCGAAGATGGCCCTTTTCCCCACAGCCATAGCACCTAGGGCTGTATCCTCTGTTGCGGTCGCGAACTGTAGCTGCTGCAACCTCCCTGACGCGATGGGAACGATGATCCTGCCGCACGGCTTCTACCTCCAGTGCATGGGCCAAGGCGTCCTTAAGCGTCTCGTGGTGCCCGAGCCTCACAGCAGCTCTGACTTCCAGGTCACGGATGCCGTCGATGAATGTCTGCACCAGGTTCCCTTCAATGAGCGCAGGTACAGACCGGTATGCTTTTCTAACCATCTTCTCTACCTCAAGGGCCCACTGCTGCAGGTTTTCGTTGCTGCGTTGCGCGCGATCTTTAAGCTGCGCGCGAAAGACGTGTTCCAGGTGAGCGTCGCCATATCTCGCCTCCAATGCCTCAAGGAGCTGCTCGTAGGTCACTTTCTTACCGAGAGCTTCCAACACGGTTAAGGCTTGGTCGCGTAGGCCTAAGGTGAGTGCAGTCATGGCCTGGCTTTTATTCCAGCCGTTTGCCTCCATGACGGCCTCGAACTGGATTTTGTAGGCCGACCAGGAAGAAGTCCCGTCGAACGGCGGCACTTTGAATCCACGTAGCGAAGGTGCTGTAGTTACTACGGGAGCTGAAGTTCCATCCCCAAGTTTGAGTTCGTCTAGTGATTTCTTCATGTTAGCCATTACGTTGTCAACCCGATTGTTTACTTGGTTGATTCGGGTTTCAGCTTTCTCGATTCGGTTTTCAGCTTTCGCGATTTGCGTTTCAGCTTCCGACAGGCGGTTGTCATGCTGAGCAACCCTATCCTTCACCTCCTTTATCTCCTTTCCGAAGGTAGCGTGAAGGTCCTTCATGAGGAGCATCTGCTCTTCCAACCGACGGGCCTGTTCCTCCTGTCCGCCCCGCAGCTGCTCTTCCAATCGGCGTGCCTGTTCCACCTGCTGGCGAGCCTGTTCCTCCTGTTGCTCTTTCGACAGACGGGCCTGTTCCTCTCGTCCGCGCTGCAGCTGCTCCTGTAGCATCGCCATCAGAGCACCTAAGTCAGGTGCTGCAGATGTAGGAGCTATTGACGGGCCTGCAGCCGGCGGCTGACCCTCCGCCGTCTGCGGCGTTGCACCACCAAATCTCCTTTGGTCCGTCTCCCGCTGGCGTTGACTTCGGGTACGGACACCCTCCGTTTCCTCCTTAGGTAAAATCGGCATGATTTCATCCCACTTCTGACACCAATTGTTACGAGCTTGAGGTTCGTGACAATAAAAATTGCCGATAAAATTACCTAAATTAACACTTTAATTTACTTTACACAAATTAAAACTTAAAACACTAATAATCAAACACACTAATTCACTTTATTCCGCTCCGAAGCTTCACTTGTGTCGCCAGATCAACACTGCCCCGATCGCATCTTGCAGCGCCTATTTATTTAAATTAGCAAAGAAGCATCCCGAACATTCAAGCAAATGCGCGCAAAGGGACGAGTGTGCGAGTGCAGACTTTCCAGAAACTTAGTTCTTCGGGTGGCGCTGTCGGTCGAAAGATTTGTGATGTCATTTTCTGCAAAGCTCCCCCCGCTCTCGTTCCTGACACTAGATGGCGCTAGTGTATCGTCGACTTGAGCGCGTAACATTATTATAGTGAAGAATATGTCTTTAACATATATGGAAGGAAAATATTGTGTTCATAGATTTAATATAACAAATATCGTTTATATCATCATCATCCATGTTAAACTATCCGAAGGGTATAGGTATACCTATATTTTGTAGATTAATTATCCCCAAATTTGAATAAAATGAAAATCTTTATGATTTTAATATGGACGGCGCTATCATATAAACAATTTAGATCGCACAGAGGGTTTTTCATCGATATATATGTACTACGCACTAGATTTGGCATTCCGAACACTCACTATGTTCAACTGAACTGTACTGTAATCCGTACACCTGTTATTGTGGCTTCGATATTCATGCAGTGCGGAGCGGCGCTAATAATAATTTTATATTAAATGAGCACATACGCAAAATAAACGAAAATTTTAAAAAAATTACTCGATTAGCAATACAATCTAAACAAATATTTATTACGACAATTTTCGCGCGTTTATGTCAACTGCGCGTTCGCGACTCTACTGTTTCCCGCGCATGTGCGGATACAGAGTAGTGCCCATTTTTTGTTTGAAATAGTTTCTCTAGTACGTAGTACATATAACTCAATGGTGTTTTAGTATATTTTCATAAGCGACAGAAATTAACCCAGTAGGCAAGTCATTTTCATTTACAGGATATAACAAAATTTCAGTTGTGATTGATTTTAATAAATTTAACAATTCCGTAGAGTTAAAAATTTGTTTGATGCAGAACAGACACCTTACTGAACGCTAAAGCAGTTTCTATTTCTCACAGTATTGTGTTAAGACGGCATATGCGTTTCGCGTCGAAAACTACATGTTTTAGGGTTTTTCCAAGGGCGATATCCTAACGATCTGAGGAGATTATTTGCCGAAAATTAGGGTTTTAGAAATATGAAGTCTTTATTTTGTACATAGCAATGCAAAAGTTTTTAATGACGGTTTTTTAGAGCGAAGTCAATCTCTTCACAGCGTTTTACGAAAATATGCGTCAGAGTTATCTTTCAGGTTGAATACAACCATTATTATAAGCTAAAATACTTTATTTTAAGCGTTAGTATATTGGAATATATAGTCTTTTAGTGTATAGAAAAACCTAAATTACGAATATATTTCGATTTAATATTATAAAACAATATTATAAAATCACCAAAACTGTTTATTTCAATGTAATTTTTTTCCGTGTATTTAGTTATAAACATATCTATTTTAATTATTTTACCAAAATACATGTAATGTTAAACATGCAAAACAAGTTTTAGCTGGTTTTATTTTGTCAATTTTTTTATATAATTATTTTAAAAATACTATAAATCATCACGCACAGACGCCGTCCGTTCAGTACGCTCCGGGTAATCCCAACGACAGGACGTATCACTTTTTCTCACCGACACCGCGCGATCGCGTTGATACACCGATAGGGATATACTACACTATACTGTAACTAGCTACCTATAGCACCATCAAGCATTTTAAACGATTGAGACTTTTTTAAGCGATATTTTTGGTAGTAAGTAATTTTGAAATATGTTTATGGTAATGGTAATATTTAAATAATAAATGATTTAATGGTAGCAAATTTACATTTCATACATATTTTTTTAGAAATGGGTAATAAACATAAGCAATTCGGCTCCAGTAAAAAAACAAAATCGTTGGCTTTAACCTTTGGCTCCGTGGCGGAGTGACTTGGTAATGAGTTGTAGCGCTGAGCGCCGCGGGTTTGGATCCCTGACTTTTTTAATTTTTTTATTATTTTAGTTCTAATAATATAAAAATGATTCGTGCAACTAAAGCCGACTTTCCACTATGGGATATAATATAATTTACATTACATCTCGATGTATAAATTAATATCGCTCACCGTACTTTTAAATGGAACCGTTTCCCCTGAGATATAATATATCATCATTCATCATAAGCTAGTATAAGAGAACTATCATCATCATCATCATCATTACAGCCCTTCACAAGTCCACTGCTGAACATAGGCCTCCCCCAAGTAATGCCACAAAGCACGGTCCTGAGCCACCTGCATCCATCGACTTCCTGCATATCTTACCAGGTCGTCACTCCATCTAGTGGGGGGGTCGTCCTACACTACGCCTACCGGTACGAGGCTGCCACTCGAGAACCTTTCTTCCCCATCGGTTATCGGTTCTTCGAACTGTATGGCCGGCCCATTGCCACTTCAGCTTACTAATCCGTTGGGCTATGTCGGTCACTCTGGTTTTACTGTGGATATCCTCATTTCTGAGTCTATCACGCAGAGAAACTCCGAGCATAGCCCTCTCCATAGCTCGCTGAGCGACCTTGAGCGTCCTCATACGGCCAGCAGTGAAGGACCACGTCTCAGATCCGTAAGTCATCACTGGCAACACGCACTGGTTGTACAATCTAGTTTTTAGAGATTGAGGTATACCTGATGAGAAGATATGTCGTAATTTCCCGAACGCTACCCAGCCGAGTTGAATCCGTCGATTGACCTCTCGGTCGAAGTTGGACTTACCTAGTCGGACTATTTGTCCCAGGTAAACGTACTCGTCAACAACTTCGAGCATAGTCCTCCCAACAACTACCGGCATAGGTGTGACATGGACATTAAACATGATCTTTGTTTTGTCCATGTTCATCTTAAGACCTATCCGTTGGGAGGCACTATTGAGGTCATTGAGCATAGTGCTTAAGTCCTCCAGCGATTCTGCCATAAGGACTATATCGTCGGCAAATCGAAGGTGAGTGATGTACTCGCCATTGATGTTAATACCGTATCCTTTCCAGTCCAGTAACTTGAAAACGTCTTCCAAGGCAGCGGTGAAGAGTTTCGGGGATATAACGTCTCCCTGTCTTACACCTCTCTGCAGTTGGATAGGTTTCGAGCTCTGGTTCTGTACTCGGATAGCCATCGTAGCCCTACTGCACAAACACTTCAGCACTTCGATATACCGACAGTCAACTTGGCACCGCTGAAGGGACTGCAGCACCGCCCAAATTTCGACGGAATCAAAGGCTTTCTCATAGTCCACATACGCCAGGCAAAGTGGCAAATTGTACTCGTCAGTCTTCTGTACAATCTGCCGCAGGGTATGTATGTGGTCTATGGTACCGAAGCCTTTTCGGAAACCGGCTTGTTCGGGAGGCTGGAAGTCGTCGAGTCTGCGTGCGAGACGATTCGTAATGACTCTCGAAAACAGCACGTAGACGCGGCTCAGAAGGGAAATCGGTCTGTAGTTCTTCAAGAGAGCGTTGTCGCCTTTCTTAAAGAACAATAACACCGCACTTCTGCTCCACGCCTCTGGAGTAGTGCCACCATGGAGGACGGAATTGAAGAGCTTCTGAAGGACTTCAAGTACCGGTGTTCCACCCGCTTTCAGAAGCTCCGCTGTAATTCCATCCTCGCCTGGGGCCCTGCCGTTTTTAAGGTGCTGGAGAGCCATTCTAATCTCGCTTAGACTGACGTCCGGGATATCATCGGAATAGTGTCGGGTAAGACTTGCTCTTGGATCGTTACTCACACTTGCGTGTGGCTCCAACGATGATGTGTACAGCTGCCCATAGAACCTCTCAATCTCACTCAAAATCTCAGGTGTCCCGGAAACGATGCTGCCACACTCAGTCTTCAGCTTTGACAGTTGGCTCTTACGGGCAGACAGATCTCTGGCAAAGACTTTGGAGCCCTGGTTGCGCTCGATCGCTTCTTTAATACGAGCAGTATTAAAGTTGCGTAAGTCTCGCCGCATGCATTTAGAGATCTGTCTGTTCAGTTGCCTGTATGCTGTCAAATCTGTTGACGATTGCAGCCTCATCTCCCGTCTAATAGCCATAATATTAAGAGTGTGATCGGAGAGTTTTTGTGTTCTTCTGCGGCGGGTCTTGCAGAACTTAGCTCCGACCGCATGGACAGTTTCCACGAGCTTGTTATTCATATCGTCCACTGCATTGCAATCTTGTAGGCACTGAAAGCGGTTGTGTAACTCGAGCTGAAAGTTTTCGGGATTCTGGATCAGAGCACGAGGGGGACGGAGCGTTGACTTCATTAGACGAGACCTCTCCAACTTAACGTTTAGGTTCAGTGTGCCTCTAACCATTCGGTGATCGCTGCCAGTTTTCACCCTTGCGATCACTGAGACATCACTGAACAGTTGGCGTCTGGTCGTCATAATGAGGTCAATCTCATTTTTTGTCGAACCGTCGGGGCTCGACCAGGTCCACTTCCTGTGGGGCCGCTTCTGGAAGAAAGAGTTCATCATAAAGAGATCCTCTTTCTCCATAAAGTCGGCCAGCTGCTGGCCCCTTCGGTTCCGTTGCCCTACTCCAAATTTCCCTAACTTCAGCTCACCGCTTTCTCTTGTGCCTAGTTTTGCGTTGAAGTCTCCCATCAACACCGTGTAGTGGGTTTTGGAGGAATGCATGGCTTTGGAAATATCCTCATACATTTCCTCCACCTCCTCATCTGGATGTGCCGAGGTTGGTGCGTAAACCTGTATGACCTATATTCACCGCATCAGACATTGTGTCTTTGTAACTCATAAAAGTGTGAGACGCCCCCGTAAGGGCAAAGGTGGAGAGTGTGGGACTTCACGAGACTGTTCCGAGAGTGCGTGTGCGCCGAACCACGTGGCGAGCTCGCTATATAGCAGACACTCCAGGAGGAAGGCGCGGCAGCCCTCATCAGGTCAGTGCGTGCTATTCCACCTATTTATTTTCCCCTTTGCCGTATGCACCAAAATTACAGTCCACTAAATCTTTATCGAAGATACCTTAAGTTACTGGCGTCTCCATTTTTAATGGTCACTTCTCGCTGGATTGACCTTGACTTTCCGCCCTTATTAGATCGTTATCGTAATAAGCGTTTATATAATTAATTATTTATATTTTAATCCGACTTCGGATTAACCCCGCCCTTATTAGAACACTAGAATAGGTCCTAATAGGTGACATTCATAGTAATTTTAAAACTATATTCATAGAATGAATAAGCATATAATTATCTATATAAATTATTTGTTGTATGTTCACATCACGTCATCAACTTTTAACTACATCTATAGATTATACTGTTAAATTACATTTATTATTTGCACATATATTTAAGCATTATATTCGTTGTAAATAACTTCATAATTATTATAAAAGTTAACAATTAAAGTTCATCGTTAACGAAACTAATATTTAATAATTCAACCGCGTAGCGAGGTCGCTTACTGACTACCCGCTTATAATTATATTATTTTTGCCGCATAACTTAAGTTGTAATGCCGCCTAAAAACAAATAGCATCGAATAATAGCGATTCCTCGGATAATGAGGGCACACCTGATGCTGAGTTGGTTTTATTGTTAGCTAAACGAGATGCTTTATTTGAAATAGTGCAAAAAATATATGATATGTCCTCGGACATCCACACAAACACTTCCACGATGGAGCGTTTTCTTGATGGAAGTTCTAATATTAATGCTTTACGTATTGAGTTTAAACAGGTCTTAGATAATTATAATTCACATTTATTAAAAATAAACCCTATTGCTAAACCTGATTATAACAGCCTCATTGCGTTTGAGTCTCTTTGCGGTAGAATAAATAGGCTTTATTTACAATATTCGCAATCTAATTTACAAAGTACTAGTACACCATCTAAAGCCAGATTCACACTTCCGCCTATCGAACTTATGCCATTTTCGGGTGACATTCGCTCATGGCCTTTATTTTATGCTAGCTTTAAATCAACCGTCCATGACAACACATCGCTTACCGACGCTGAAAAGTTATACTATTTGCTAGGTAAACTAACGGGCAAAGCCCTATCTGTATGCTCAGGTATAACTCCTTGCGCTGAAAATTATAAAATTTTATTGCAAGCACTCGTTGACAAATATGAAGACCGGCGTATGCTAGCATCTACATATATTAATCAGATGTTCGAATTTAAGCCATTGCAATCGGCCACCGCAAATAATTTTGATTTATTTACTGATAACTTTATAAGTGCAGTGCGCGCTTTACAAAACTTAAAGTTAGATAATCTCGCGGACTTAATTGTTCTTCATATCGCGCTTAAGAAGCTGGACCCGGATACCATTCGCTCTTTCGAATATAGTCATAACTCGATGGTACCTACCTTTGATGATTTAGTAAATTTTATTAAGACCCGCTCCAAAGTTTTGCAACGCACCGATTCTAGTACAAATTCTAATAGCGCACCAAACAATCGACGAGGTAACGGTAATAATCGTCGCTGTAATAATACTTCGTCGCCGAAGTATCAGGCGTACGTAAGCACGACGACTAGTTGCTCAAAGTGTCTGTGCGATAATATTGTGCATCAACACCTATTTAAGTGTGCAGACTTTAATAAAATGACGCCGCAGGAACGATTTAAATGCGTAAAGAGTAACAATGCATGTGTGAATTGTCTCAGTTTAAGTCATCGAGTGTCTAGTTGCTCTTCAAATTATAGTTGTCGAGTTTGTAAATTTAAACATCACACATTGTTGCACTTACACCGCAGAAGCGATAATGCTTCCCCTGCGCTGGCGCGTTCTCCACCGCTTCAGCCAGTTACACTGAAGTCTACAACCCCCGCGCCCGCACACTCGCCACCCCTCACCGCAGGTGCGCGTTCAGACGTCGCGCTGTGTACTTCGTTCAAGAATGTTTCTCAACGTTCACCGCCTCCCGCGCGCGCAAGTCGTTCGCAGAGAACTGTTTTATTATCAACCGCTCAAGTATTTGCTTACGATGCTAAGGGAGAGAAACAAATTATTCGTATATTATTAGACTCCGCGGCTCAAAGCCATTTTATGACTAAAGAGTGCTGTCATCGTTTAGGCGTTCAACAACACGATACCGAATGTACTGTAGTAAAGGGATTCGGTGGAGTTGAAAAAATTGTAAAATCGAAATCGATTGATATTAAAATTTTCTCACGGTTCGACTCGAATATTAACTTCAATATTTCAACGCTAGTTGTTGATCAAATCACCGACCTTTTGCCCACCGCTGTGGTAGACACATCTGTCTTATCACACTTCCATGGCATAACACTCGCTGATGAATGTTATAGCATGCCTAATAAAATTGATGTTTTGATAGGCGCATCCCTTTTCCCGCACTTACTGTGCCCAGACGTAATTTATTCGTCTAACGACTTGTCCGGGCCCTCAGCTTTGAGTACGGTATTTGGTTACGTTATTATGGGCTCAGTGCCGACACTTCAGGTAAATCATTCTTTAACGTGCTGCTCAGTTCTAGAGTCTCCTATCGTTGACAAATTAGTGCAACGATTTTGGGAGCTTGAACAGCCACCCTCCGCACCGCCCATTCAGTGTCCTTCAGACATTGAATGTGAAGAGTTTTATAAATCTACGACATCCCGCGATCCTTTTACTGGTAGATATATTGTTGGCCTGCCATTTAAAGATGACGTTTACTCTCTTTGAGATTCTTATGAAACCTCTCGACGACGATTCATGTGCTTGGAGAAGAAACTTCAAGTCTCGCCTACATTAAGGTTAGCATATGATGACGTCATAAAGGAATACTTAGCTAAAAATTATATATCCCCCGCACCGCCGTATGACTCTCATGAACCCGCTCCAATATATGTCATACCGCATCATGGAGTCTTACGCGAAGATAAGAAGTCAACGCGTCTGCGCATCGTCCTGGATGCTAGCAGTAAGACTAGCACTGGGCGATCATTAAATGATATTCTGCATTCAGGACCAAATTTGCAAGGCGACTTGTTCAATATAATTTTAACTTTCCGCTTACATCCAATCGCTATGACAGCCGACTGTCGCCAACAATTTCTGCAAATAGTTGTTCGCGATTCTGATCGTCGTTACCAATGCTTCCTATACCGCTTCCGTCCACAAGACCCACTTGTGTTATACCACTTCAATCGCGTGTGCTTCGGTTTAACTTCGAGTCCATACCATGCATTGCGCACGGTAAGACAGCTCATTGATGACGACGGCGCAAAGTATCCGCTTGCGAGTCGTATCGCATTTACTTCGCTATATATGGACGACATCGCGTTCTCTATGCCCAGTGAATCCGAGGCCAGTGAGACCTCTCGGCAGCTGATAGACTTATTCAAGGGTGCCCAATGGGACCTGATAAAATGGCATAGCAACCGTCGATCTGTTTTAGATGACCTCCCTACTTCCCATAAAATTACAGGAGAAGTAGAGTTCGATAAATCAATGCCACATAAAATACTAGGCTTGCATTGGTCTACCGATAGTGACGCCTTTTATTTTAAGATATCTGTTCCCGCTGATGTGACGTGCACTAAGCGCGCCATCTTATCTACTGTCGCTCGCCTGTGGGACATAATGGGTTTCGTTGCTCCCACAGTAGCGTACGCCAAATTGTTAATAAAGCAGCTTTGGCAACTTAATTTAGATTGGGACGACATACCACCACCGCCAATTATTAAGATGTGGAGGCAATTCTGTGCTGAATTACCAGCTCTTAATGATTTACGTATCCCGCGACATGTTGGTGTATCCAAAAACTGTACTGCGTCACTCCTGGGGTTTTCCGACGCCAGCGAGCACGCATACGGTGCCGTAGTCTACATACATGTAAAGAGCGTCAATGGTAACACCGTCCAGTTGATTTGTGCAAAGACTAAAGTCGCACCGACGAAACCACTATCTATTGCACGCCTTGAGCTTTGTGGAGCGGTTTTACTCTCAAAATTGCTTCGCAGAGTACTCGACAATTATTCTCTTGACCTTGCAATATCAGTCTATGCCTTTGTAGATTCAAAAGTAGCTCTGTACTGGATAAAGAGTTCGCCACACAAGTGGCAGACCTTTGTTGCAAACCGCGTTGTTCAGATTACCGACAATATTCGCGCTGATAACTTTTATCATGTCGCAGGTACTGAGAATCCCGCTGACATACTTTCACGTGGCGTTACGCCAAATAAATTAGTTTCAAACCCCCTGTGGCTCCATGGGCCTCAGTGGACTTCGTTAGATCCATCTCAATGGCCTCTTCGTACTTTAGACTGTATATTGACTGGTTATTGCAAATATGCCTGAGAAGAAGATTTTGTCGCACACTGTGTGCACATCCGTCTGTAATTCTGCGATTTATGAGCTCGCACTCCGCATCTCTTCTTGGAGTAAACTTCTACGTATAATTGCGTACGTGTGTAAGTTTGCTAAATTATTGCCCCGCCGCAGCACTACTGTAGTGACTGCTGATGATCTCAGTTTCTCTGAGGTTATAATCCTCCGCGCCCTGCAAAAACAGCATTTTGCAGTGGAATATTTAAATATTGAAGGTAACAAACCTTGCTCGCCCGCTTTCAATCGTTTAAGGCCTTTTATTGAGAATGGTTTAATCCGCATTGGTGGTCGTCTTTCGAACTCCGCATTAGATCACACGCAAAAACATCCAATTATACTCCCGCGCAGTGATCATGTAGTGAACATGATCATTGACTATTATCATATTAAAAATTTACACGCTGGGCCTGAATTGTTATTGTCATTGCTCCGTCAAAAAATTTGGATACTTTCCGCACGCCGCACTGTGAGAAGCAGAGTCTACAAGTGTAATATATGTTTCCGGCTTAGACCCCGTCCAACTTACCCTTTGATGGCTGATCTTCCCCATAGTCGTGTAAGACAAGCTATTAAGGCATTTACACACACGGGCTGCGATTATGCCGGTCCTATCGCATACACTCCTGTACGTCGTCGTGGTGTACGCAGCGAGAAGGCGTACTTATGTGTTTTCACATGCCTCACGACTCGAGCTGTACATATAGAAATCGCTACAGATCTTAGTGGTTCTAGTTTCCTCGCTGCGCTTAAACGTTTCCTCTCTAGACGAGGGCCGATTCAGTTTTTATATTCGGATAATGGAACGAATTTTAAAGGTGCCGCTTCGTATCTTCGCGATCTCTATAAATTTCTAAACGTTGAATACCGCCCAAAGCTTGAGCAAGAGTGTGCTGAGAATCGTATAACATGGAAGTTCATCTGTCCCAACTCTCCTCATTTTGGAAGCGCCTGGGAGAGTATGATCAAAGTCGTAAAAACGCATCTGTTCCGAGTTATCGGACATCAGTTACTTTCATACGAAGAGCTTAATACTGTTCTTGCGCAAATTGAGTGCTTGCTAAACTCGCGGCCCTTGACAGTATTAAGTTCTGATCCTGCAGAGCCTTCAGCTCTTACTCCGAGTCATTTTTTGAATACCGCACCTTTATTGTCATTACCCGCACCCAAGGTCAAATCTGACTCTACCAGTCTGTTACACAGGCATTCTTTACTGGATAAATTAGTTCAGTCGTTTTGGGACCGGTGGAGGACGGAATACCTTCACGGATTACAAGTTCGTCAGAAGTGGAACACCCCGTCTACGGCTATCGTACCAGGCATGGTTGTAATTGTGATGAATGATAATGAACCGCCCCTTGCTTGGCCATTAGCGATTGTCGAGTCTGTTCATCCTTCGAAGGATGGCGTAGTTCGAGTAGTGACCGTGAGAACTACTAAGGGAACATATCTCCGTCCTGTTACTCGTATTTGCCCTCTCCCAAGACAATAAATCACGATTATTTTGATTATAATAATAAATAAGTGATGAACAGAGAATTTTTCACTCGCAGCTGCGACTAGCATGACTCAAGTTGCTCATTGACTCATTTTTTTTCTGGTTAATGTTTTTGCATTTTTTTTGTTATTGTTTTTGTAATAGTTTAAGTATTCCCTAAAGTATTTTTAAATTTGTATAAAGTTGGAAGAAAGTAATATGTGGAGGCTTGTAATTAGCAATTTTTATCACCATTTTGTAACTTTACGAAGATATTAGTCTGTAAGCCTTCCTAAAAGAAATAAATAAATAAATAATTATTTATCTAAATTAGGAATTAAGTTTATATTTATATATATTAAAAAAGTATTAAACCGCAATATTATATTTATGTATACATTTTCTCGCTTACCAAGTAAGGTTAGTAGATGAGACATGCGCATTGAGCGCATCCTCTCACTTTATATACCGCTTATTTATATGTTTTCTTTTTACTTTTTATATTACGGTTGTCTTTTAAAGGTGACCCTTTAAGGGCGGGAGGAAATGGTAACGCCAGTTAACAATCTACTTTATCAACATTACATTACATATCGCATTGAGTTCGTCCTAAGTTATATCTACTTTATCAACATGACTAGTGCATATTTTTTGTTTCTTTCCTTCCTTCCCTTTTCTACCGCACGCGCTGCCGCCGAGGTGAAAAAGAGGATCTCGGCGCGCGTCATTATACTAAGTGATATTACGCCATCCGCAACGCACGGCCACCCGTCGCGTCTTATGTACATTAACCGCAAACCGCGCAGGACGAACATTGAGTTCTCCTGTTTATGTTTAATATTCACCGCATCAGACATTGTGTCTTTGTAACTCATAAAAGTGTGAGACGCCCCCGTAAGGGCAAAGGTGGAGAGTGTGGGACTTCACGAGACTGTTCCGAGAGTGCGTGTGCGCCGAACCACGTGGCGAGCTCGCTGTATAGCAGACACTCCAGGAGGAAGGCGCGGCAGCCCTCATCAGGTCAGTGCGTGCTATCCCACCTATTTATTTTCCCCTTTGCCGTATGCACCAAAATTACAGTCCACTAAATCTTTATCGAAGATACCTTAAGTTACTGGCGTCTCCACGCATATTAAATTGGTATATTAGAAATTTGTGCAAAGACGAAGTGATCGCATACAAAGGTGGTTCAACAGAAAAACAATTTTTAAAAATGTTGACGACGAATGATAGAATTTTTAATATTGAAGAATACAAATGTCCAAAATACAATGATTTAGTAAATGTCATAAATTTAAACAAACGTTATGTGTGTAATAATCATATATTTGCAAAAAATAATCGCAAAATTTTACATTGTTCTTGTGACGAAGTGTGGGTTTTTTACAAGTGGTTATTGCTTGAAAATAAAATTTTAAATTAATCATAAATTTTGTTTGATTTCCCAAAACATTAGTTATAGTACTCGCATACAAAGGTGGTTCAACAGAAAAACAATTTTTAAAAATGTTGACGACCAATGATAGAATTTTTAATATTGAAGAATACAAATGTCCAAAATACAATGATTTGGTAATGATGTTCTCTTGTTTGTAGGCACATTTTAATTCTTCGGTCACATCAAAATATGGAATGCCGTGCACGTGTGTTTCACAATAACGAACAGTTTTTTTTTGTCTTTTGGCGACAAATAATTGAAAGGATAACTTGGCCGAAACAAATAATGATCGATAAACGCATCATTTTTATTGGATAGTTTTTCGTCTAGAATAGCCATTTCTCTACATTGAAAATGTTTATGAGGATACCTAATGTAAAATCCGTCCATGTCGATGATGTATCTAATATTATTTAGATTTTGTGTCATTTTGAACCAAAATGTTACAAGTATTTACACGTGACTAAAATATGTTTGTTCCAACAAACTTCACATAACAATTCATTCTTCATTACTTCCCATCATCCCATTTCTTCCTTCTGCTCTTGTCTTCCTGTAATTTAAGTAAACAGAATCACATTCACTAATGATCACTAATGACTGTCATTGTTAAAAAAGTATTTTTTAACTTTTTACTTTCTGCTATTGTCTTTGTATTTATGGCTAGGAAATGTCCGCGGCGCGGTCTCAACGCATGTTGGCGAACTTCACATGCCTCACATGCATGCGTTTTCCTTCACCGCCGAGCACGTGGTAAATCAGCACTTAAAATTGCAATTAACAATTTAAGTGGTGCCGGCGGGGGTCGAACCCCGGTCGCGTACTGTGAAATTTACAGCTTGCGCTAACCATCTGAGCTACTACGGATTAATCATATACACACACAATATTTAAATATAATTTGTTAACACTAAATCATACACGCGTAAGAAAATAACAGAAAGAAAAGTAAGTTTGTCAATAGAATAAACACTTAAAATTGCAATTGACAATTTAAGTGGTGCCGGCGGGGGTCGAACCCGGGTCACGTACTGTGAAATTTACAGCTTGCGCTAACCATCTGAGCTACCACGGCTTAATCATGTACACACACTATATTTAATTTGTTAACACTAAATCATACACGCGTAAGAAAATAACTGAAAGAAAAGTAAGTTTGTCAATAGAATAAACACTTAAAATTGCAATTAACAACTTAAGTGGTGCCGGCGGGGGTCGAACCCAGGTCGCGGACTGTGAAATTTACAGCTTGCGCTAACCATCTGAGCTACCACGGCTTAATCATATACACACACAATATTTAAATATAATTTGTTAACACTAAATCATACACACGTAAGAAAATAACAGAAAGAAAAGTAAGTTTGGTAATAGAATAAACACTTACATCTATGGCCTTTGATGCCTTGAAGTAACACAAATATAGTATTGATAGATCCACTGCGGTTAACGACCATACACTAACTCCATGACTGCAGTTGCTTGGTCTTATATAGTACCAGTAAGTAATAATTCTAATCTAAAGAATTTCTACAGTGGAATTGATAATAACTTTATGCGTCAACAAGCTTATCTAACATTCTGTTGTTTATCTCAGCATTACTTCGTGTCGTCTTGTTCAGTGTATCGATGACTCAAATACGCACAAAAATAATACAAAATAATGCAATTTAATATTTAGAAATCACTATAATTGATCATTCCTATGTTAGTCATTGAGTAGATTGTACTGTAATAATCTACTAATAGCAGTAATATCATGGATACACTAGATGTACAACAACATCTGAAAAAGATTCACCCCAGTCTAGAAAATAATGTTTATGCTGCTAATAGACTGCCCATGTACACCCACGTACCAACGTATATATACCTAGTCAGGTCATAAGTATTGTCACACAGTAAAAACTTTTCTTTTAGAATGCTGTCCACAAAAAAGTTTATTGAATTCGAATTGTTCATGAAAATAAAACTGTATACTTTTTAGAACTTTACTAATTTTTTAATATGGAGTGGACGTTTAAAGAAGACCGTGTTGCAGTTATTGCGTTGCATCGTTGCGGTTCCGCGCCAATTCAAATTTTTGACATACTGAAAAATTTGAATATAACCAAAAGATTCGTTTATCGTACCATCAAACGATACAATGAAGACTCTAGTGTAGATGACAGGTCAAGAAGTGGTCGCCCTCGGTCTGTTAGGACTCCAGCAGTGATAAAAGCTGTGAAGGCGCGAATTTAAAGAAATTCCAAACGTAAGCAGAAACTGTTGGCCCTTCAGATGGGGTTAAGCAGAACCACGGTGAAAAGGGTGTTAAATGAAGACTTAGGGCTTCGAGCATATCGAAGAAAAACAGGACACCGTTTGAATGCTCGTCTAATGGACCTGAGACTGAAGAGATGCTGCGCTTTGTTGAAGCGGTACGCGGAAAAAAAATATCGGGAAATTCTCTTTTCGGATGAAAAAATTTTTACCGTAGAAGAGAGCTACAACAAACAAAATGATAAGGTGTACGCACACAGTAGTGAAGAAGCGAGCAACCGTATTCCGCGTGTCCAACGAGGTCATTTTCCATCCTCGCTCATGGTATGGTTGGGAGTTTCTTATTGGGGCTTAACAGAGGTACATTTTTGTGAGAAAGGTTTAAAAACGAATGCAGTTGTGTATCAAAATACAGTCCTGACGAACCTTCTGTAACCTGTTTCTCATACCATGTTCAATAACAGGCACTGGGTATTCCAACAAGATTCGGTGTCAGCTCATAGAGCAAAGAGCACACAAGACTGGCTGGCGGCGCGTGAAATCGACTTCATCCGACACGAAGACTGGCCCTCCTCCAGTCCAGATTTGAATCCGTTAGATTACAAGATATGGCAACACTTGGAGGAAAAGGCATGCTCGAAGCCTCATCCTAATTTCGAGTCACTCAAGACATCCTTAATTAAGGCAGCCGCCGATATTGACATGGACCTCGTTCGTGGTGCGATAGACGACTGGCCGCGCAGATTGAAGGCCTGTATTCAAAATCACGGAGGTCATTTTGAATAAACTATAGTATCATAAGAATCTATGTTTTGTTAAGTTCATTTTGGTATATAAATGGTTACATAATGAATAAACTTGTTTCAATTATTTTATATTAAACATGTAATAGAATTTATGACCTGACTAGGTAATATGCAACTTGGGTACAGATGATAAACCAGGGTCACATTGGGTAGCTTTGTATATCGATACGAATGACGTCGGTCAATATTTTGATTCATATGGACGGGCACCTGTACGATATCGTCTAGAGGTTTTAAAACGAAATTGTAAAAGATGGAACTGGAATGTTGATAGGATTCAGAATGAGTGGACTTCAGTTTGTGGCGAATATTGCTTAATGTATTTGCTATATAAGTTTCAGGGATGTTCAATGCATAGTTTTACGAGTATATTTACAGGGAACAGTAATAAGATTTTGTATTTCGTAAATAAAAATTGTAACAAAATTAGGTAATGTATTTTATTGATGATTCAGGTTACCGTTGTAGATAGGAACCAAGGAGTATAATATAATAGCACTGATAATCCGACGCACGAATAGATAATGACGATATTCAAGAACAATACATAAGTAGATAAGGACAATGGAGTGCTAATGACGGTTGAGGCCTTCACCGGATATCAATTAGATAAGAGTTAATTGATCTGCACATCTCCGGAACCGTGCATCCTACGCAAAAATGGACCGCAGATTCGTGATCAGAGCATGCCAAAACCTTTTTTTCTTGTATCGTGAGTCGACGAACGTCGTACTTGTACCACTTCTGACTCAGTGCGCCAGAACTGGTACCACTTCTGACTCAGTGCGCCAGAACTGGTACAACGTAACTACTATTAATGATCGTAATAGCTGAAGTGAATATCGGGCCGTCGCGAAATCACGATGTGAGTGCTCCATGCCGGAGGTGCGGTGTACACAGCGCTCGGTTCGCAAAGCACTCTTTTCCCTGGACGTCAATAAGTCGAGTGGGCCTGATTAAGTCCCTCCCATTGTGCTGAAGACGCGGTTTTAACGCGTCTTTTTCAGTACTCCTACTCCCAAGGTGTAGTCCCGAATTCTTGGAAGACAGCTTTGGTCCACCCGATCCCTAAAAAAAGGCGACTGCTCAGACCCATCCAACTACAGGCCTATCGCTATCACCTCCTCGTTCTCCAAAATAATGGAGTCTATTGTAAGCTGCCAGCTCATGAGGTACCTTGTGGATCACCCGCTGATCAGTGACCGCCAATACGGTTTCCGTCGTGGTCGATCAGCTGGTGATCTTCTGGTCTAAGTTACTCATAGATAGGCGGAGGCAGTTGAGTTCAAGGGGGAGGCATTGGCCGTTAGTTTCGACATAGCGAAGACTTTCGATCGGGTCTGGCACAAAGCGCTTCTTACGAAGCTCCCTTCCTATAGGCTTCTCGAGAAATTGTGCGATTGGATCACTAGCTTTCTTGCTAATCGGAGCATCAAGGTCGTAGTAGACGGTGTATGCTCTGACTACAAGCCTATTAACGCTGGTGTTCCACAAGGCTACGTGCTATCACCAACGTTGTTTCTTTTGCATATCAATGCTATGTTGCAAACCGATAGCATTCATTTCTATGCAGATGACAGCACTGGTGATGCTCTGTACACTGGCCGTGCTAATATTCCTCGAGAAATCGTCGCCCATTACCAGGACAAACTTTTGTCCGAAGTCGAGTCTTTGCTTAACAAAGTCTCGGATTGGGGGCGACTAAATCTAGTCCAATTCAATCCCCAAAAGATACAAATTTGCGCGTTAACCACTAAAATGAACCCCTTTGTCATGTCTCCTCTGTTTGAAGGCACTACCCTTGCTGCCTCAGCTAGCATCAGAATCCTCGGCGTTGACATATCGAATAGTGTGCACTTTTGTGGTCACTTGGAGGGGAAGACCATGGACTCTAAAAAGCTTGACGTGCTCAGCAGAGCGAGATAGTGATACAGTTTCATGCCGGCACATCGCTTGCAACTTTACAAAGCACAAGTTCGGCCTCACATGGAATACTGTTCAGTGTTCCATGTGAGGCTGAGTTCATCTCTGGGCAGTGGCACCCAATGCCAACTCCTTCCACTTGACCGCATCCAGCGCAGAGCGATTCGGATCGTCGACGACAAAGTGTTTTCTGATCGGCCCGATTCACTGGCGCTGCTGCCGCTGGAAGTGTTCGGTTTAGTTCCAGCCGCCAAATTTCACGAACGCACATCGTGTCAAAATTTCCGATACCTTCCACACCATCTGGATGCTTGGCGGTCCACTACTGTACGTTTTAATAGGAGTTTTCTACCCCATATAACTTCTCTGTGGAATTGTTTACCACCGGCGACTTTTCCGATACGACCTGGGGACCTCCAGGAAAAGAGCTTACTCCTTTCTAAAAGGCCGGCAACGCATCTGCAATTCCCCTGGTGTTGCGGTTGTTCATGAACGGCGGTTACCAACAGGTAAGCAGCATACTCATTTGCCCCATCTTCTATAAAAAAAAATAATAGACTTAGTTAATTTTATTACAAATACAAGTTAGAAAAATATTTTTATGATTTAAATATAAAATTACATAGTAGATTTAAAAAAAAATATACAACATTAGAAAGATATTTGACAACCCTTAAAATAATAAATTACATTTGTGTCACCTTAGCACCATATTAATTCTAAATGCACCATTTTGTCACATATTTCTTAATATAGAGATTATGGTTTTATAAAAAACCTAATACTAAATTAATATACATAATACAAATCTCTTTTAAAGAACCTATTAAATACTAAAAAATTGTACACCTTGCACCTAATTTAAATCAATATGAAAATGTATGGTAAATGTGGTAAACAAACCACACATTTAAATATTGAAATTGTTCAATTGAGTATTAATGTCCCAAATTTATAAAAGGCAAAATAAAAATGTTACAAAAACATTATATATAAATGTGCAAAAATTGTTAATTTCATTCAATGAGGTATTATTTATTTTTCACTCCAGGATCATTGGCATTAAATCTTGGAAATGAAATTGGCAGTAAATGGATTACAATTTTGAAGGCCAACAAGTTCCATCGAAACATCCCATAGCTTTTTAGCGTCTTCATCATTTAAGGCATTACTATGGGGAGTTGTTACAGCACACTCACTGCAAAACAATAAAAAAATATTTTACACAATTAAATCTAAGTATATTTTTAAACTACTAATGTTATGACTATAAAATCTTGTTTTATAAATTAATAAAAGTAAAAAAGAAAAGCAACAGAGCATGTACTTAATCATTATTGATTACATCCTATAGCTGGTGATAGGCACTACCTAATTTGCTAAGCAGACTTAAATAAATGACAGGAAAATTAATGCATATTAATTAATTATGCACCCAATAGTAGGATAAAATATCAAAAGTTAACATAATAATCATATTACATCATAATACCTGTAATATAACCCAGTCTCATTGGCACATTTCTCATCCACTGCACAGTAAATTGTGGTTTGTGCACCTAGCTCAGGGGACTTCATAAAAGGCCCTAGTAGGATTCCAATTAGTTTTTTTGCTCCCCAAAATAAAGAGTCATCCATATGACGGAAAAGTTCAGTTGTTATAACACCAGGGTGCAAGCTGTATGTATTAATACCCTCTATATTATATTCCTGTAATGAGAAATTCAGTGGAAAATACTTTGGTTAAATTTTATTTACATAAATTTTACTGGTTTAATATAGTTATAAATACAAATATAAAAATTTTCTTTCCTCATATAGTACTTGGGGGTAATATGGTCATCCGGTTTATATGGTCACTTTCTTGTAACTCAAAAACTACAGTCTTGTTTGCATAGATGACTCTGTAATACAATAGGTCTTCATCGTTCAATAAAATACCGAAGAGTCAAAACAGCGATGCTTTATCGTCGCTAATTAGACATTATAGTAAATATTTTAGTCGATTTTAGTATGGTGGTGTGTAGTTACTTTTTTTAAGTAGATTTTCCGAAGTAAATGTTAAAAAGTACAAGTTACAGCCTATATACGTGGGTGAATCAACTTTTAAGGCACTCCTTTTATGTCCCCATCATAAAAGTGACAATTTTTTTTTATTTATCTACAAATTTTTAGATTTTTGACTTTAGCACATGATCAGATTTTTCATCACCACTGCAATATAGTCCTTATTTTAACTTTAAGCAAGATTTACGAAATTTTTTGGTAACTCAGCGGAACAAAATCAGTTTTCATACTAAAAATACTTGTCTCCGAACCTAGGTGACGTAACAATTTATGAATTGTCTCTAAAAAGTTGTATGAAATCATTAAATATTTACGAGGTGTTTCGATCCAGAATTAAATAAGCTTTACATTGAAGTACAAAATCGCAATTATTTTAATTAAATGGTATTTATTTGACGTCCCTAAACATGTGTCCTAATTATTGTTAAAAATATCTACTCTACTGCGTTACTGTAAAAAGTTGAAGGCAAATTCTAAGAGATGGCGTGTAATTATATGTTAGTGAATCAAGCGTCTTTTGTCTAATAATTCTTCGGAGTGGTTCAACAAGACAATTCTCCCACCACGCACCCCTCAGACTGCTGTAAGCCCCCAAGTAGTACGCGTGGGTTTATTGCCGTTCCACAGCGTTACTGCGTAAATAGCGGTGAGTTTTTAAAATATTTTGCTATCAGTATGTTAGAATGCTGCTGCTGTTGTCTCGATTCAAAGTCATAATCAACTTTTTGGTTAGTTTAAATTGTGTCATTATTTATAGTATTTTTAATCAAAATTTTCCCCTGCGTTATCGGTAACTCAAGATAATGTTCTCCTGAGTTACCGGTAACGCTGGAGAACTTTCTCTCGCGTTACCGAAAACGCCAGAGAATTTTAGGCAGAATGAATTAGCTAAATAGGGATATTTTCAGTATTTTCTACTTTTCTGAGAGACTAAAAACAGTTTACTTTGTCTCAGATCTGCAACAATTAAAATCCAACAAACACGGTTGTAGCCTACCTTTGACAGTGATTCTGCAAGAGGTTATAAAATCAATTCGCATCAAGCTGCCGCAATTTGGAGTCACTTCAATTCAATATTAAAATGGATATGATCTAATTATGAAACCGTCAACATCGTGCATTTTTTTTCGGTCGGCCCGAGTACACAGTACAGACAAAAAGCAAAATTTTACTTAATGTGTATTAATTAAGGGTTCTCTTATATGACGTGGTAATTTTTTTGAAGCTGGCCATGGAAAAGGGCCGACTGATGGTGTTGGAGATTATCGTAAAAGAACAGCAGACAAAATTTTTGCAAATGGTGATGATATATCTGACGTTCTGCAATTTTATAACAATATCTTTTTATAGGATAGGGAGACAAACGATCACACAGTCCACCTGATGTTAAGTGGTTGCTGTGGCCCATAGACATCTACATCTATCCTCGATTACGAATCAAAATGCAGATGCGTTGTCACCCGTGAGGATTTACATGTAATGCCTCGTTTAAGAAGTCTCCGGTTCTCTACACTCACCATACGAAACACAGCAGCATTAAGCTACTATTTGATGCTGGTATTCTATGAGAGCGTGGTATTTCCCCGGTCGAGCCGACCCATTCGTTCTACAACTATACTACTAATACAACTGCTCTACCACGTAAAAAAGATGAATAACATCAGCAAAATAAGAATATTTAATTAATGAAAAAATATTAAGGACCAACAGAAAGCCTTACCAGTCAATATCCCAAGACTTGTAGGAACTCTTAAAGTTCATCAAGTATTTTTGAACTGGTATGGTAAATTAAACTAGGGATTTAAGCTGTTTCTGCGAGACGGTTAGTACGGAAAGAAGAGGATTCTGTACGTGTCTCAATCCAAAAGCATACGATATCCTAGAGAGTGTTCTATGATGCGGCCGAAATTGGACTGAGTGCTTCCATTCCTGGCCTGACGTACGAGGAGATTTTTTCTAACAATTTAATAAGAAAGGAAATTTATATCATGGCTACGAACCCTAATTTGGAGCACACAAATGCGACATCAAAAATACTGAACATGGAAACTACGCCATATGATGATGATGATGATGTACCCTTATATAACATAAAAATTGCAAAACAATTACGGGATATGACGAACAGACACCGAAGAACATATGACGCAATATATGGTGATTCTTCATCAGAAGAAGATTTGCCATGTCGCAGTCATAATCAAAGTACGAAGATTGGACGTGGAAACTTTTTATTAGTGAAGTTGTACGTAGACGCATCCAAAAACACATAATACACCTATCCATCCATAACCTTGACTGATGTTGAAGAAGACGGAGAAGTGAAATAATGTTTTTACGAGTAGTGGATGAAAACGGCAAACGTTTTCATTCGGATGAAACGGATATTTCTTACGTAGAATATGATTACATTATCCAGAAATTACCGGTACCAGACGTTATAATTTCTGTTATAATTTCTTAGTGGATTTCGTTTAATTTCAAATTTTGTTTGCATTTAGTTGATATATTTTAAATAGTTTGTCCCATTAAAATAACTGATTTGACTAGTTTATTTTAGTAGCTAACATTATGATACACATACACTAATATTGTTGTTAGAGTATATGTTTCTCAGGTGTTAACATTTTTTCTCTGGCGTTACCACGGTGTCCCTTAATTGATGTAAGGATTTTTGAATTTAATTTGTGTTTGCATTTTATTACATTATTAAATACTTTACATTAGCAGACCTTTTTTTTTTTTTTTAACATGGGGAAATGCCTACGCATACCCGCCTCGCGGGGGTAAGGACGGGTTATGTCGGACTCGCACCGACTAAAACCCCATGGTGTTCCACCTTTGTCGCTTATTGGCAGGGCCACGGGAACGCTTTCGCACGCATCCGCAGCCCCACCAGCGCCTGCCGCCCCATGGCAGCACCTCCTCGGGAGAGGAATATTCCTCCCCGTTCTCCTTCACAGGTAAGGCGCACCAGAACACATGGGGCGCCTTCCTTCTCGGCCTCCAATTTCATCTGCGCAACGGACGCCCCCGCGTCCAATGCAAGAAGGCCATGGGGCCAGGAAAAACGAGCACTTAGAAGTACTAGCCTTCCCGACCCCAGCGGCGGATCTGGTCAATGGCTCCGCCGCCAACCAAGATTCGGCTGCGGAGGGTAGGGAGAGCGGCGCCTCGCAATACCGACAATCCTCTCCCCCCGCAGCCCCACCACCACCGCATCAACGGTGCGGCCCCGTTTGAGTCGCGGAGGATAGGGCGAGTGGCGCATCGCCATACCAACACTCCTCTTCCTCCGCGACTCCACCTCGGCTGCAGCGGTAGGTGGGGAGGACACACCTCTCACCGCAGTCCACCAACACACATCCGAAGCGGGCTTCCCAAGCCCACTCGGAGTGGCCACCTCGGGCCGGCCCTCCACCTCGGACCAGCCATTTGGGTTCCTCTTTGTTCACCGCGGGAGACCAAGCCACGGCTACTAAGCCCCCCCGCCACGACAAGGCGGGAACCCGATCGGGGGGGACATTAGCAGACCTCAGGGTGAGATTTCAACTTAGAAATATGTAATGTATGACTGATTACGTTATAATATAGCGATTAACCTTAAAGTTCAGCATTTAATAATGAACAAAGTAACGCAGTGGACTGTCTCTATTTAATGTTACTATTATTTTAAATTAAGATTGATTATTTAGAAGACTGCATTTGAGTTGAAATAAATATTTACCGTATTGGATTTTCAATATTTATAGTTTTATTTCAAACTACGATACTTTCAAAAACGTAAATCAAGGGATAATTTTATGACATGGACAACAGATTTTGCAAAAAAATCATTAAGTTGTAACTTAGATGTTGTGGCCAACTACGGAATCTAAAAATAAGATAAATTTTATAACACATCGCGCTGTACTTTTATAAGTTTTCGTTATTTTATTTTTTATATTTACTCTTGCAAAATATTGTCAAAGGAGTGTCTTAAAAGTTGATTCACCCACGTCCCACCGGTGGGCGCAGGTCTCCGCTGATTTCTGAAAGGGTTTTAGGGCAAGGAAGTGTCCGCCGCGCTGCCCAAATGCGTGTTAGCAAACTTCACATGTCTTCGAATGTTTTAAGTTCCCGCTAAGAAAATTGAAAATTTTCAAATAAGGGAAGTTATTGGTTTCACCCCGACTTTCGAAAATCGAGTTTCATCAGTGTAAGTTTGTAAATCTTTCATAACTTTTGAACGTCTTGATCTACTGAGATGCGTCCTAAAGGTCTCAATGTGGAGTAGATTTGATAATATGAACTGATTCGGACGAGATTTTGAGAAATCTCAAAAATAAAAAATAAAAATAAAAACTGTGTTTTTGGAACAACTTAAACGGCTTTACCGATCGATTTAAAAAAAATAATCACCTCAAAAACTGACGTCGAATGCCGTTTGAAAAATAAAAATAGGTTCATTCGTTCATAAGATATCGAAGGAGAAAGAATTTGGAAAAAAGTTTTTTTTAACCATAACTTCGATTTCGCATAATTTGGAGCGCTTTGCATTTGAAATTAGCGGGAAGTTACAGGGATGGCCTGCAGGCTCAACAAATTTTTTTCTTTATTGCTCAGATATGCAGGTTTCCTCACGATGTTTTCCTTCACCGCCGAGCACGCGGTAAATCAGAATCAATAAAAATTTTAATGGCAATTTTAAGTGCTGATTTTCCGAAGTGTTCTTAATTAATTCCAAAGCTTGTTTGCTAATTTTTTTCTTAACATATTAGTTGTAGTATACGACTTTGTGTTTTTGTCTCTGTTCTTTTCTATGTTTTGGTTTTATAGGGCGGCAAAGCTTAAAGTGACCATATTACTCTCACGTACTTTTTATTAAATTATCTTTTATATACAACATGTAACAAAAACCCTGTGGTTCTCGTTAACTGCGTTATGAGAATCAGTATTCAAGCGTATAGAAATATTTTTTTTTTTTTTTTAGAAAACTCGACCATAATTTTTTTTATTAAATTTAAAAAAAAATATTTGCAAATTGTATGTGGTTTTATTTCCTCTAACTCACACGAGTATCGGTAATGCGGGGTCTTTGACAATCCCCTTATTCCTCGGCCAATGCAGAGATAATAAAACCTCAGAAGTACAATTTGCAAATTAATTTTTATTAAAATTATTTTTTAATGCGTTTTTTTGAAGAAAAAAACATTCTACTACGCTTGAATACCGATTCTGATAAAACACTTAACGGGAACCACAGGGTTTTTGTTACATGTTGTATATAAGGGTGCAGCATGGTGCAATTTTTTTTTAAGTTAAATTCTAATAGCGCGGGATTAGTGGCTTATGAATTAAGTCAATTTTTTTTCCAGGTCAATTTAATAACATCTTCTGCCTCCGCAAGGGCCTTAAAGTTTAATGTTTTATCGAAAAAATTTAGTATGTTTGGGGGGCTAAGATAAATAGTAAATTAGAGTTAACTAGAGATTATAAATGAAACTCAATAATATAATTAGAATACTTATAATGTAATTTAATAAAAAAGTGAAACAAAATACTATCATATGTTTTAAAAATCAAATCGTCAATTTGGCCTAAAATCTCTCTTCGTCTCGAATTTTGGCATTTTCTTACGGCATTCTAATTTAGCTTTTATGGCCCCCAATCGTGATGAATCCTTACAATGAGAAATGGCCGCTTCTGTCGTCAACTTCACAGCTCGCTTAACACTCTGGGCATGACATGAGATACGTAAAAACAAAATTTCACCCTCCACCAGATTGGACTATATTCTGAATTTCGTGGTAACTTAAGAATTTCAAGATCGGCGATTCAGCAATGGTGTGTTGCTGATTTATCATATCAATGTAGGTTGTTGCGCTGAAATTAATATCAGGCAACTAGATCAGCCTTGGTGCAGGAGATTGCTATATACTTTGTGTTTTTAATATACGCCGTTCCCTATTCACGAATGTGCTTTTTATCATCTGTTATCATTGCAAATAGCAAAATTTTCAGGATGTGCGAAGTAGCTATTGCGTTGAATGACGAGGTCGATCATTTCTTTCAATCTACAAAATCATTTACCCAATTTGCTGGAGGACGTGCCACTTATTATTTTCAGAGATATGTGGTTCCAACAAGATGGTTGTCCAGCGCATTATAGCCGCTTAGTTCGAGAACACCTTAACGAGGAATATCCGGACAGATGGATAGGGCGGGCTGGTCCGATCTCGTGGCCCGCCCGCTCACCCGATTTAAATCCTCTAGATGTTTTTTACTGGGGAGCAGTGAAGGAAAAAGTATATTCCAAGCCGATTGATGAATGTAGAAGAGCTTAGACAGAGAATAGCGGAAGCAGTTGAATTTTGTAATAATGGAAGATTCGCCCACCTGATTTCACGATCTTTTTTAAGATGTCGGGCTTGTATTGCAGCTCAAGGACGGCAATTTGAACATCTTTTGTAAAATAAGTAATAAATTTTATCATAAAAACAAAACTGACTGTCTTAATTTTATAATCATTATTTTATTACTTTAGTTTGTATTTGCGTCTGTGTCCCATAAGCGTCACTATCTGTCTCGCTCACACTTTATGGAACTTCTCTCTCTATCTCATTTAAACCACGCTGTGGTCATTAGGAACGCTTTGGTTGCACTAGAATCGTTTAAATGTAAGTTCCAAAAATTGTTAAAAACTGACTTTGTTTAACAAAAATTTTTTTATGGCTGATCTAAGAAATAATGGAGTAAGTGTTATACCACGTTAGAATCCTTATTAAATGCGATAACTTTTAAAGCTATTTGCCAAACTGGCGTAGTACAATTTTTTTCCAGGACGGTCAGTTGAAGTAGTGCGAAAAACTAATTCTGAAAACTTGGTTCGGTATAAAATTACATTTTCTTTCAAGCTGGAGTGATCGGCACAGGGTTTAGGATTACAGGTTACAGAAGCACTATTCAGGATAATGTAAGAGAAAAAAATTGGCAAAAAGTAAATATTTGTAGCAACAGGAATAAAAAACTGTCTCATGGTGTACCTTTATTCGCAAAAAAAAAAAAAAAATACTATAATTTCTGAAATACATGACTTAGATTTTTTATATTTTTCTGGTAACTAGTACACGCACCCTGTATACAAATTACTCCAATTTCATGATATTCATTTGAAGTAATTTTACGTAAAAAGTTGGTTTTTTATTAATTTATATGGAAAATAAACTATAATTAACAAAATGTTTCAAATTATTTAATAATAGCAATAATCTTATTATAAAATGTCAATGACCTTGCGGAGGCAGTTACTCTGAATCAATCGAAATAATGTTTTGCATGAGTTAATTTGATTAAAGGCACGTGTTGCGCACTATTAGATTATGATAAGTTGAAAAAAATGTTTCTGTCCACCCTAATATATAAATATATATATGAAATATACATTATGAAATAAATAAATGTTACCTTTAGTTTTGTTGCTAGCTCTCTGGAAAATAATACATTTGCAAGTTTACTTTGAGAGTATGCTTCCATTGCACTATACGGTCTTTTTTCATAATTTAAATCTTCAAAATTAATCCCATATACTGAAAAGTGACTACTTTTTACAAATATTCTAATTTCATTAAAAAAAATGTTAACGAGGGATATCTCAAGATATTATACTGCAAGATATTTTTGTCTCTGTGTGTATTGTTCAGAATATCATTACAGTAATACCTCATTTTACCCGATACCACACTAATTGAAAAGGCCAACAATTTTTGTGATGTGTTTGTTACAAAACAAGAGAAAATTCCAAGGAAAACTGTGTTTTTATTTGTTCCTATCTTTAAAAATAGTTGAGATAAAGAAGACTGCATTTTCCCGCGCGATATTCTCGTCAATATTCGGTCAGAAGGACAAAGTGCGGTGACGTCATCACTCGCGTCTCGCCGCGCACTATAATACACAGGGTTAGTTCAGGGTTTTCAGAGTAGCCAAATTTTAAACTTAAGTCTAAATATATAAAATATAATATACAGTTATTGTAGTTATTGAAAATATGAGTAAACAAGGCTTCTACTTCCATTTGAAATTATCCCAAGTTTAATGTGATTTATGGGCAACAACGTTTTTGCCTTCAGGTCGACCCTTGCGAATGTGTTCACGCGCAGTTAGAATAATGCCTTTTGAAATTAAAAGAGGATGGAATGTTTGAGATGTTTTTCAATTAATTTTTCTTCATCATTTGTCTATATTACTTATTCTGACCTTCTCTCTCACTCTAGCGCATAATTCGATATTTTAATTGTAGATAATTTTTTTTGACAGAACAAGGTAATGACTCTAAGCTATATTTACCTTCATTTAAAAAAAATATTGTCATTGGCCTAACCTATTACACTCTTTGGCTTGACCATAGGTCTAAGTTGGTCCAATACACTGTCGGGACCTGTGTGGTAGTAAAGATATATTAGACAGCTCTGTAGCATTATGCCTAAGCACAAGTTCAAATTCTGCACTGAACAAGTAATTAGCATGGGTTTGTATATTTGTCTATGTGCATTTCTGCTGGTAAGTAAAACACCTCCAATCCACTGTACAAACAAAATCGCTTCATGAATGACACCCCTTTTGCCCTTCATTTTTTTTTTGACGGATATTTATCAGCAGGACAGGATTATTTAACATATTTAAAAACGTTAACAATGATTACCTTCTCAGATATACTAAGTGTGATATTTTGCATTTCTTCTGCGGAGAAACAAACTCCTTGAATGGATGCGAGGTAGACAGCGCTGGTTCCATTTTAATACAGTGAAGAAAACTTTACAAATTAACAAAACCACTTACCAATTAAAACAAGATAACAAAAACTAATAAACAACAACAAACTAAGAATTGATATTTGAGATAACTGTGTCCGAAATCTGAGCGATCACTATGGCATCCCAAGCTGGAATGTTGTTCGAATATTATTTAAAAATTATTAATTATTATGTCAATCAAGTCAAGGATTTTTAGTTGTGACTCAAGACCAAACAAAAACCACATTCAAACAAGAAAAAATCTAACAATCTCAGGTATCTCTGAGGATGGCCTTCATTGCATCTGTGCGAGCGAGTTGTTTTATATTTATGCAGGAGTGACAGAGGTAATAAAAGGTTAAGGTAGGAAATTCTTCCTGCTTTGTGTTCGGACTATATCACACTTAGGACCAATATGATTTATAATCTCTAAGCTACTCTGAGCTGAGCAAGCCAAGTATGATAGGATCCCAAAACAATTTGTATTTGATAAGAAGTACAGGATACAATTGAAGGAAACTGACCATCTGGAAGGATTGGGTCTAAGAGAGCTCAAAGTTTTCACGGATGGCTCTAAGACAAATGAAGGTGTGGGGTCTGGGGCTTTCTCTGAAGACCTTAATATCCACATATGCACACCGCTGGGTACCCACAACACAGTCTTTCAGGCTGAATGCATGGGTATCATCCAAGCGGCCATAGCAATAGATGCTAGGAAGGTGAAAGACTTCTCCATCAGAATACTGACCAACAGTATGGCGGTACTACAAGCTCTGAGTTGCAATGTGACGCACTCGGGACTGATATACGAGTGCCATCAACGATTGAATGAGGTATGTAAGCACAACAATGTGACTCTGCAATGGATCAAGGGACACAGTGGATCTAGAGGCAATGATGTAGCAGATGAACTGGCTAGAAGGGGATCGGCCCTAGCAACTATGGGGCCGGAACCAATAATACCAATCCCCTTTGGCTACGTTCATTCACTGATACGTACTGATGATACGTAGATACTTCAATAATTTACACACTCAGCTTTGGAAAAATTTTGTAGACTGTAGACAAGCTAGGGAGGCCCTACCTGAAATAAACAGTTGTCTAACCAAGGTTCTAATGAGACTGAACAAGCCACAGATCAGGATAGTAACAAGTCCTATCACAGGACATGGCTCTTTTAACAAACATTTGTTCACCATAGGTGTTACTGACAGCCCCCTGTGCAGGGCATGCATGGGAGAGGAAGAAACTGCGGCTCACGTGTTGCTGACATGTCCAGAAGTCGCTTCATCAGGCTAAACATCTCGGCACGCCGGGATCGCTCCCCGAAGTTGCTTGCAACATCAAGGGACTGCTGAGCTTCTTCGGGGAGATATCATGGTTCGAATAAGCATATTATTCCTGCCCACACGCAAAATACGCGCTTAGACGTGGAGTTGCGGAAAACAGCCCGTCGTATACTAAACTAAACTACTCTGAGCTTCTTTACCACTGAGCTACATGGAAAATTTAACAAAATTTCTAAGAATTATAATTATTTTTTTAATACTTAAGTTGCCTATATAATTTATTGAAATCTTAATATTTTCTTCATTTTGGTTTAAAATGCAATTATAATATGTTAATCCTAACTCATGTAATCACAGGTATGCACACAATCACACACACACACACACACACACACACAACAGGCATGCACGAGCACTAGTTCACAAGCACAGCTACTCTATTCATAGTACATACTACACTTATTTATGTGAAATTTGTTATTACTGTAGTTCATTTTGTTTACTTAATTATAATCTCCCTTCTATTTGTATTTCTCAGACTGTTGACCTATACGCTGGGGAGCCCCGGTGACCTGTAATACAGGTATTTTTACACCTACATCAGGCTCCAGCTTCTCACAACTTAGGTACATGTCTGGCACTTTTGTAATACTTAGCAATAAGAATATTTATTGTGAAGAGAGAATAAATGCATTCATTCATTCATTTTTGTAATTAATATAATTGCAATACTTACATGTATGTGCTTTGGATGATACAGTTACAATTCTTGCAGGTGTACTATTTTTTATGAGAGGCAATAGAAGCAGAGTGAGAAGAAAATGGCCTAAATGATTTGTTCCAAACTGTGTTTCAAAACCATCTTCAGTTTCACCTTTAGGGCACATCATAACACCCGCATTATTAACTAAAATATTAACATGAGGTTCAGAGTCTAACACTTTCTGAGTGAAATCCCGAACAGATTTTAGAGAAGATAAGTCACATTTCTCAATCACCAAATTGCCAGTCTCAGGTAGACCCTTGCATCTCTCTTCTATTTCTTTCTTAGCATCTTCGGCTTTTTCCAAACTTCGACATGCTAATATAACTTTAGCACCTATTAGAATATTAAACATTGCTCATTAATAATTATGAATGTATATTTATAAACGAATGATGCTGAAGTAACTAAGTTTAGTTCTATTATAAAAGATTATATTATTGTATTAGCTAATTATTTGTCGCAGTAAATAACAATTGTAAAGGTTTCGATTTTTAGGTAAATAAACTACTAATAACTTGAATATTACAAATTTAAATACAAGTACCTCGTTTATAAAAGTCTAGAGCGGTTTCTTTTCCGATGCCTGTATTACTTCCTGTTATAATTGCAGTTTTTCCGTTTAATTTAGAAGTACTTAAACATCTACTACTGAAAAACGGCATTGTGAAAGTTTTAAATATTTAAAGATCAAAATTAAATATTCAAGATCAAAGAAACTGTTTTTGCTTCCCAGATAAGTTTAAAAGCAGTTTCAGTATATTAGAAAGTACTCTGTGTTTAAAAGTTTAAAAGCATAGATTACTGACTATATACTACAGAGTTTAAAAGGGTATGTTCCGAAATACAACCCAGTACCAGTACACTGCCAGTACACTGTCGAATAGGCATGTCGATCTTAAATCGATTAATCGAAAAAATTCAAAATTCTTTGGCGTAAAATAATCGATCTTTTAGATCGATTCTGAGCACCGCATCGATTCACTGAATCGATCCAAAAACCTCTCGAATCGGACTGATTCATCTGATTCAAGAACTAGCGATAAAATTCCCAAACTGACTGGTTCAGATACCGCAGTTTTTTAATTTTTTGCTGTTGGGGGACGCAAAAACAACCGGTCGTACTTGGTTGATAATTTGAACTCATATATGTTTAAGTAAAATAAATATTTATGAATGCATCCAACTATATCGAAAAGTTGTCATTTCATTTTCATTACTAAAATTTTAATTCTAATTTTAGCTATGGAATGTTGGTCTAACTTAATCTGTGCTGTGAACAAAGACTACATATACATACTACAATATAATATTATAGCTGTGAACCTGTTTGTACTGTGAACTTGCGAATTTACTTTATTTATTATCAAAAACATAGATTATAGATACTGTGAGTTGTAAGTACAGACAGAGTACTTTTTAAATACCTAGATACTGTAAATAAATATCATATTTTGAAGTTTATAGAGGTTTATAGTAAGGAAATAACCAGTATTGTGTTCGTGTAGCATTCACTTCAATTTGATAAATAGTGAGTTATTAGATCACTTCAATTTGATAAATAGTGAGTTATTAGATTGAAACAGATTTATCGAGAAATGTACGTTGCAGTTTGCACTTCTGTTAAAGTATTGATGTTGTTTCTAGCCTAAAATGGCAAATAAAAGTGTTACGTGGAATCACTTTGTAAAAAAGGGATCGACTGGAGTATGTGCGAACCACTCCTAACTCAAGCGTTTCAAGCTTACGAAGAGTGGTTAAATATTTTATTTAAAAAATATTAATGTTCAATTAAAGAAAAAATCGCAAATTCTTGAAATTTCATGTTTGAAAATGTCGCGATTAATCGAAAATCGATCTTTTAATCCTCGATTTAATCGATAATCGATTCTAGTGTTTTCGATTCAAATCGATTCAGAGATCGATTTTTTTAAGAGTGAATCGACATGCCTACTGTCGAATGCGAACGACGTCATGAATCGACGCCATACTGGTGATTCGTTCCAAAACATAGGAATAGGACAGTATATGACGTCATACTTTTACGCCATATTGGAAAAGTGTTGGCGATTATTTTGTCATTTTGTGCTCCAAAAATCATTATATCTTTCTAATGAAGATACTAGCAATTATTCCATAATTTTTTGTATTTGAATAAATAAAAACAAATTCTGGTACGCTTCATTCGGCGCACACACAATGGGTGCGTTTGGCAGAAAAAAGCGCTAGCAAGCGCTTGTAATCAAAATGGCGATCGTAAGCGGTAAGCGCTGTCAAATCGTAAGTAGTTATTTTCTTCCAGGACACGATGTTAGTTTTAACCGGGGAGCTTAACCTAATTTAAATATATGTTTGTAAATATTCATATTAAAAACTTACCAATCATGAATTTTAATAACATGTATATGTCTATTCATGTCATTATATTACTTAAAACTAATATTGCACAAAACAACTTATGGTTTATACTACTTCAAAACAAACAAATTAAATAAGCAAAATGGCGGATTGTGTCAGCGCTACTGAAGTACCAGCAATCGTGTCCTGGCCGAAAACTATTTCAGCGCTTATAAGCGCTTGCTAGCGCTTTTTTCTGCCAAACGCACCCAATTAAAAATTGTTTTATTGTGGCCGGATATCCGACGCAATATGGCGGCGGCACGCCAGTACAAAATAGTGTCAATTGATGACGTCATTTGCATTTGCGAGTGTCTGAGTCATATACCTACCCAAAGCTTATAAAATAAATACAAAGGTCACAAACTACGAGAATTCGAGTTTTTTTTATTAACTGGCTTTACGGCTCTGGGTTCTAGCTCTTCTCTTCTTCTAAAAAAATATTACTGTTAGCCTATTATTTCTTTCGGAATGTTCATTTTATATTCTTTTTCTTCACAATATGCTGATGCGTCACATTGCGAAGTCCTCGAGAGATTTTGATGACAGCTCAACCTAGCGGACAGTTGATGACGACAGCACCCAAGTTCGTAAGGCGCCCAAGCGGTCAAAATAACTTGAGGTATATATCGAGATCAAAGCACGTGTTTCGTCGTTTTCTCTAGTAGTTCACACGCGCGGACACTTAATTCACAAAGTCGCATCACAAAAGTGATGCGACTTTGTGAATTAAGTGTCGAATTCGTAAAAACGAATCAAATTCTATTTTAAATCATTATTCAAGCGACAAAACAGGAGCGGCAATCTATTTACGGCCAAGTTCCCGCCAAAACTCCGAGAATTCGAGAACTAACACAGACTACTAAGAGGATACTAGCATATAACTACATAGATAAGCTAGTATAAGAGAACTATCATCATCATCATCATCATTACAGCCCTTCACAAGTCCACTGCTGAACATAGGCCTCCCCCAAGTAACGCCACAAAGCACGGTCCTGAGCCACCTGCATCCATCGACTTCCTGCATATCTTACCAGGTCGTCACTCCATCTAGTGGGGGGTCGCCCTACACTACGCCTACCGGTACGAGGCTGCCACTCGAGAGCCTTTCTTCCCCATCGGTTATCGGTTCTTCGAGCTATATGGCCGGCCCATTGCCACTTCAGCTTACTAATCCGTTGGGCTATGTCGGTCACTCTGGTTTTACTGCGGATATCCTCATTTCTGAGTCTATCACGCAGAGAAACTCCAAGCATAGCCCTCTCCATAGCTCGCTGAGCGACCTTGAGCGTCCTCATACGGCCAGCAGTGTAGAACCACGTCTCAGATCCGTAAGTCAGCACTGGCAACACGCACTGGTTGTACAATCTAGTTTTTAGAGATTGAGGTATACCTGACGAGAAGATATGTCGTAATTTCCCGAACGCTGCCCAGCCGAGTTGAATCCATCGATTGACCTCTCGCTCGAAGTTGGACTTACCTAGTCGGACTATTTGTCCCAGGTAAACGTACTCGTCAACAACTTCGAGCATAGTGCTCCCAACAACTACCAGCATAGGTGTGACATGGACATTAAACATGATCTTTGTTTTGTCCATGTTCATCTTAAGACCTATCCGTTGGGAGGCACTGTTGAGGTCATTGAGCATAGTGCTTAAGTCCTCCAGCGATTCTGCCGTAAGGACTATATCGTCGGCAAATCGAAGGTGAGTGATGTACTCGCCATTGATGTTAATACCGTATCCTTTCCAGTCCAGTAGCTTGAAAACGTCTTCCAAAGCAGCGGTGAAGAGTTTCGGGGATATAACGTCTCCCTGTCTTACACCTCTCTGCAGTTGGATAGGTTTCGAGCTCTGGTTCTGTACTCGGATAGCCATCGTAGCCTTACTGTACAAACACTTCAGCACTTCGATATACCGACAGTCAACTTGGCACCGCTGAAGGGACTGCAGCACCGCCCAAATTTCGACGGAATCAAAGGCTTTCTCATAGTCCACATACGCCAGGCAAAGTGGCAGATTGTACTCTTCAGTTTTCTGTACAATCTGCCGCAGGGTATGTATGTGGTCTATGGTACTGAAGCCTTTTCAGAAACCGGCTTGTTCGGGAGGCTGGAAGTCATCGAGTCTGCGTGCGAGACGATTCGTAATGACTCTCGAAAACAGCACGTAGACGCGGCTCAGAAGGGAAATCGGTCTGTAGTTCTTCAAGAGAGCGTTGTCGCCTTTCTTAAAGAACAAGACCACCGCACTTCTGCTCCACGCCTCTGGAGTAGTGCCACCATGGAGGACGGAATTGAAGAGCTTCTGAAGGACTTCAAGTACCGGTGTTCCACCCGCTTTCAGAAGCTCCGCTGTAATTCCATCCTCGCCTGGGGCCCTGCCGTTTTAAGGTGCTGGAGAGCCATTCTAATCTCGCTTAGACTGACGTCCGGGATATCATCGGAATAGTGTCGGTATGTATGAGGATAAGAGAACTAGGCCTGCGTCAAATACACTGACTATCATGAAGGTTAGAGAACAGGAGAACGATCGCCGTAGAAAATAGTGTCCCAGAAATATGGATACCATAAGTGGGGCGCTGCGATCGCTAAGTTCAGTCAATAAAAGTCATTTTCAGTCTATTTTTCCGATCAAATGCTAAACCACTTGCACATCTACGCAGAATAAAATATTTATCCATTTTTTAATGTTTCTTTTTGTCAAAAATTACAAAATTACGGAGCATGACAATTTTCTCACCAATGCCGCGGAGAAAATTTGTACATTATTCATCTATAAAAAAAAATAACTCATAACTTCATCTACTTGTACTCATAAACATCTAACTTTGCAATCACTATTCACCGACGTCAGCGCTGCTATAAATTCTACAATTTTCAAGGACAGGCGGGCTTAGCTTTAATAAGTAGTGATCGTTCTCCTGTTCTCTAACCTCCATGATGACTATGGAGTGTAGAAGTACACACTAGGCATGAGACCGATATACATATAAAAACGTAACTAATGACGTTATGTTATCAAATTATCGTATCATATCGATCAACATAATTATGTATATAACCGTTACCACATATCCAAACAAACCCAAGTAACCAAAACGTATGAAAGTTACGAAACGTAAAACGCAAACAGTAACGATATCGATAACGATATGCCAACACGGCCCATGAATTAACCGATGTGTTGATATTCGTTCTTGCGAGGGTATCTTAAATACCTAAAGAAAGAGATCAAGCGAATATAGATTTCGTTGCGATGTTTTGGTAGTTTTCACACACGGTGCACAATGCACATAGTGTATATAATTACCTAAAGCAATAAGGTCAAATTTTGAATGGTAAAATTGCCTAATCTTTAAGTTTATGTAGTTGTGAGAGTTTTCAAATTTCAATGATCTTTAGGAAAATAGACACAAGACTTGGATTTGTACGACCATATTATATTTGATTTAGGCAACTTTATGTTTATGTTTTGCATGGAATGTTTAGAATTTGATTTTTTTTCTTCTAAACGCAACAATTACGTACTTGGCCTTGGTGAAACATGCCGTTCGCTAAGATAATAATACCTATAAAATTATTAATTTTTGACGTTGCGTTCGTGCATTTATTTGTAATATTTGTGTGCATTTCGTACATTCATTTTAATTCAGACTATTATTTGAAAAGTAAAAATATATTATAGTATAGTTTAAGCTAATTTAGACTTTATAATATAAATGTATATAATTTATTGTACCGTGTAGTGCAGGTTTAAGGATATCTACTACCCCATATCATCCCGTGGGTGTCGTAAAAGATGACAAAAGAAAACAAATCAGGAGATAGGTAGCAACGTCTTCCTAATAAAGACAGTGTGTGTCGTGAAGACACAGAGCACACAACAGAAGTGAAACTTTTATATTACAGGGAAACATTTCAGTTATTCATCAACGACTTTTGAATAGCATAGATTGTGGATATTATTCATTTATTTACATAAAATTATATACATATGCGTCACTGTGCATCATCTTCCTCGAGCTCTAGAAGAGAAATTATGGGTTTAGTTTGTTAATTAGGTCATTATCTATTTTCTTTTTATTTGAATTAAACCACAGTTTTAAACTATATCAACAAAAATTTTATACACTATATATAGTGTATAAAACACTATATTTATCTTCTTAGTTTAATTGATTTAACTAAACTACTAAGGGTTTAATATTGTTTATTATTTACTTTTTATAATAAGATTTTTTTTTATAATAAGTGGGTAGAAAAATATAAGCAAACTGTTATTTTGTTACCTTGTAAAGATAAAGATTATTGTTGTAATTACGACACGCCAAGTACAGGCAAAGGTATTATCGTGTCGACGGCGCGTTTTGTTCCACGCGCGCCTCAAAGAGCTGTCAGCAGCGTGAAGGGGCCCGCAAGGGCCGACGCCTGCCGGGGCTGCGGGCTGTTCGAAAGAGATACCGCGGCTCCGGAACGTAAGGGCACTGAAGGAACACGGATGGTTTTTAGTCAGTAAAAGTCTGACACTCCCTTACGCTCCACCCAGAGCGAAAGGCGTCATTAGATGATTTTCCATCCGCAAAAAAAACCCAAAGGTATTATACCTTGCATCCTAGTGTGTTTTAATGTTTCTAAAATACTGTTAGCAAACGGATGTTATTTTATATCACGACTAAATTTTACAATTTTTACTATATCCCTGTTAACATTGATTTCAAGAAATGATTTGGATACACAGACACTAACAAATTAAACGTTTGATTTTGTTTCCGTTGGGAAAGATTAATTGTGGACTTATTAGTTTAATGTTGATGTTTTGTTATATCCTGTTTCTGTATTTACTTGTATAATAGTATATTTTAATGTTCTATTAATTTAAGGTTACTTTTAAAAACAATGATTGTTATCTTTATCAGTCAACTGATGGGATAGAGCAATGATAGTGGAGTAGTTGATTTTCTGGTTTATACGTATAGCGTTGTAGATATTTTATACTTAGACTTTGTTTTATCTCTTAATATATTTATTATTTTATTATTTATTATTATCTAATATACATATTATATCTAAATCTATTTAGAAGTTAATAATGTCTGATGATGAATCTTTTTATTCCATTTATAGTACAGATTATAAGAATAGAAGGAGAGTTAATTGAGCAAGTGGATAAGTTTGTGTATTTGGGATGTGTATTTAGCAGGGATGGTAGATATGATAGGGATATAGAACGACGAGTAAATGCAGGGAATAGAGTGAATGGGGCACTACACTCTATTATGGAGAACCAGAATGTGTCAAAACAGGCACGTATGGTGATTCATAATTCTGTGTTAGTCCCTACTTTAATGTATGGTAGTGAAAGCTGGGTATGGCAGAAGAAGCACGAAAGTAGAATAAATGCTGTAGAAATGCGGTCTTTAAGGAATATGCTAGGTTTGAATCTGAATGACAGGGTGAGAAATTGCGTGATAAGGGATAAATGTGGTATGCAAGATGATGTTGTGACCAGGATTAAGAAAGGAATGCTTCGGTGGTTTGGTCATGTGGAAAGAATGAATGAGGAAAGAGTGACAAAGCAAATTTATATGGCAGATGTGAACGGCCGAGTCGGGAAGGGACGCCCTAGGAAAAAGTTTATCGACCAAATTGGCGATATTTTGAAAATGGGCCACGTTAGAAGTACCCTTAACCGACGAGCATGTATGCGTAGATATATGGATGTGAAGGAGGCGAAAGAGGTGTGTCAGGATCGTGCCAAATGGAAGTCCGTAGTCTCTGCCTACCCCTCTGGGTGACAGGCGTGAGTGTTTATGTATGTATATGTATATGTTATAGTACAGATTCCTCATACGCCTCTGGTAATGACCTTACGCGATCAGTTAAGTAATATTTTTCTGCCCCATAAAAAATATTTTAATGTTTGTCATATTAATGCACAGAGCATTCCAAGTCATTTTTCCTACTTAGAAGAAGCATTCTCACTAGGCTGTGTCGATGCTATCTTAATATCTGAGAGTTGGCTAAAACCATCTATTATGTCGAGTCTCTCAATTTGGATGACATTAATCGTCACTTTGTTTCTATTACTTCATTGGACCCTCAAGTCCGTTCTCAAACTATTGCTTCTATAGAATCAATGCAGCGTCTCCAGATCCCTGACTTTTGTTTCTCCCCTGTTACTCAGGATGAAATTAAAAAAAGCTCTGTTAGCCATTAAATCCAAGGCTGTGGGTTATAATGAAATTAGTAAGCAAATGGTGTCTATGATTCTTGAGTACCTTCTTCCAGCTATAACACACATTATAAATTATTCTCTGGACTCAGGTCAATACCCTTCTGCATGGAAAAAAGCTTTTGTAAGACCTCTTCCTAAAATACCTAATCCTGTTTTCCCTAACCATTTTCGTCCTATTTCAATTCTCCCATACCTCTCTAAAGTTCTGGAAGCCTGTGTTTTTAAGCAAATATCTGTATTCACTGCAAAACTTAACCTGCTGAATGAATTTCAATCGGGGTTTCGCCCTGGTCACAGTACTACCACTTCGCTTATCAAAGTCACAGACGATATAAGAAAGGGCTTAGATGAGCAAAAATTAACAGTGGTGGTGCTTATTGACTTTTCAAACGCTTTCAACACAGTGGATCATGGTATCCTCCTATCCATCCTTAAACACCTTAAATTTTCATCCCCAGCCTTGGAATGGTTTTCTTCTTATATTCGCGGTCGCCAGCAATCGGTTCGCTCAGGTCAGCGGTTTTCTGCATGGGCTGAAATTGAATCTGGTGTGCCGCAAGGCGGAATACTTTCTCCTATTATGTTTTCCTTATTTATAAATTCTATCTCCTCAGTTTTAGATTGTTCGTACCATCTGTATGCGGATGATCTCCAGCTCTATGTACAGTCAAGCTTAAACAATCTTAACTTTGTAATACACAAATTAAATGATAACCTGGAAGCCATAAGAGAATGGTCATGTAAATATGGCGTTTCTGTTAATCCTGCCAAATGCAAAGTTGTAATATTCGGAAGTTCGCAATTATTGGCTAAGGTTGATTATGGATATCTCTCTCCTGTATTTTATAATGGAAGTTTGATTCCATATTGTGATTCCATAAAAAATCTTGGCCTGTACATGGATAAAACTATGACCTGGAAATTGCAGATCTCTGAAGTTAGTCGTAAAGTTGTTGCTACCTTGCGTTCCCTTTATCGTCTTAAAAATTTCCTACCCTTCAAAACCAAGCGAACGCTGGTTCATTCCCTTATTCTACCTATTATCGACTATGCCGATGTATGTTACCCAGATCTGTCAGAAAATCTTCTAAACAAGTTGGAGCGCCTTCTTAATAACTCCATAAGGTTTATTTTTGGTTTACGTAAGTATGACCACGTATCATCCTATCGTTCAAAGCTTAAATGGCTACCTATACGTCAAAGGCGATGCTCTAGAATTTTACTTGTACTTTATTCAATTTTAAACGATTCAAGGTCGCCTTCTTATCTTAAGGATAATTTTCATTTTTTTCATCCGATCGACGGTCGAACGTCCCGACAGTCAAACCGTCTGAGGTTAAGGTTTCCACAGCATAAGTCAAATTTTTTCAGGTCGTCTTTTACGATACAAGCTATACAACTTTGGAACACCCTCCCCAACGATATTAAGAATGCCACAAATAAAAAAGCTTTCAAAGTTCTTCTCCGAAAACATTATCTGAAGGAAACTACTAATTAACATTATTTTTCCTTAATGTTGTCTTTCTTTTCTTCTTTTTTACTTCAAATATTTATTTCATTATATATTATTCAAACATTATATATATATATATATATACACACATATATATACACATATATATATATATATATATATATATATATATATATATATATATATATATATATATATATATATATATATATATATATATATATATCATTCATTTGGATATTTATTTACGAAGTTTATAAGCATGTATATATTATATATATATATATATATATATATATATATATATATATATATATATATATATATATATATATATATATATATATGTATGTATGTATTATTGTACGTATATTGATACTATATGTGTGTATATTTAAATGTAATGTGTATGTATGTAATTTGCATATATGTATATTTTAATGTACATATAAGCACTTATTTACGTATAATGGTCGCACCTGCCAACAATTATCCTTGCCACCCAGGGTTGACTGGCAGAGAATGCCACATGGCATTAAGTCCGCCCTATTTACCCTTTAGCTTAAGGTGTTACGTGTAAGTTTATAAATAAAAAAAAATATAAAAATTTCTTTAAATGAAAATTTACAAATTGATATTTTACATAAACTAGTTCAGTGGCTTAGCAATTGAATTACAACGCTAAAACCACGGGCTAGAATCCCGCACGGTACAAATACTTGTATGGCCTAGCAATAATTGTTCCTGGTCTGGATGTTTGTCCTTGTGCAATTTATGTTTGTAAACTACCCCCACGATACAGGAGAAAGTCCCAGTGTGGAGGTTTCTTTTTAAAAAATAAGAAGAGAATATTATTTTTTGGGATTATGCCATTTAGCATCTGCTCTACGTACCACCTTGAGAGTCAATCAATTTTTGTTCTATAAACAGATTTTACCCGTAAAATGTAATATATGGCGCTATTACTGAAATGCACTCACTCTTTCTAAAATAAATACCTGTACCTTGGTAAATGTCTTAAATAAAATTAATATGTATAAGATTAGTATTTGAACGAAAGACCGTTGTAATCTTGTAATTGTAATTGTATTACTGTATAGTTTATGTTATATAATGTCCTGCGTTCGCGATTTGAATACATATATGCAAGGAGACTTTGATTTCTCCATTCCTTGTCTAGTTCTGCTAAACCACAGAAATGTGTGAACATTGGCGTTAAATTTCATGAATAGAAAAAATTGTCAAACAAACCCCTGCTAACCTCAATCCTTATCAGACAGAAGAACATCTTGGATTGCAACGTATTTATTTGGGTGTGGATGTAATAGTAATAGAAATAGAAACTTTTTTTATTCAATGTAGATTATAAAAATACTTATTGAAAGTCACTTTTTTAATTTACCACTGGTTCGCAAAAGAAACCTCTGTCCTGGGAAGAACCAGCAAGAAACCCAGCGGGACCATTTTTTTTTAATAATAGCTTACAATCATGTTTACAATCAACAACACAAGACAAATTAGAAATAGCTTGGTAGCGATCACCCTTCCCAGGGGTTATTATCATCTATAAACTCCTTAATATTATAATAACCCTTTTTATACAAACTTAGTTTAATAACATTTTTGAATTTTGTGTATGACAAATTTTGTATATTTTCTGGGATTTTGTTGTAAAAGCGTATACATCGCCCCAAGAATGAATTACTGACTCGGTGGAGTCGAGTAACTGGTACTACCAGCTTGTGTCTGCTCCTAGTATTTACAGAATGAATATCACTTATTTTCGCAAAACTAGTTTTATTTTTGTTTACGTACATTACATTTTCATAAATGTATTGAGAGGCCAGAGTTAATATATTAATTTCCTTAAATTTTTGTCTCAGTGACTCTTTTGGTTTTAAATTATATATTGCTCTAATGGCCCTCTTCTGTAAAATAAATATAATTTCAGTGTCAGTCGCGTGTCCCCATAGCAAAATACCATACGACATAATGCTATGGAAATAAATAAAGTAAACTATTCTAGCTGTTTCAACACTGGTAAGAGTTCTAATCTTTTTTACAGCATATGCTGCAGAACTAAGTCTGCTAGCTAGTTTTGATATATGGGGGAGCCATTGAAGCTTTGCGTCCAGTGTGATTCCAAGAAAAACGGTGGTATCAACAAGACTCAGTTCCTCCCCATTTAAAATTACATTAGTATTGACATGTTTAACATTAGGAGTTAAGAATTTCATACATTTAGTTTTAGTTCCATTCAAATGCAAATTATTAACATTAAACCAATTGACTAACTTAGCTATAGCATTATTTACTTCGTCGTAATTTAATAACTGTCATTTTAATTTGAAAATTAATGAAGTATCATCAGCAAATAATACTATATCATGGTTATCCCCTACTATATAAGGTAAGTCATTAATATATACAAGAAACAGAAAAGGGCCAAGAATTGAGCCCTGAGGCACGCCCATTTGTACAATGGACCCGGAAGAACTCATACTATTAATAACAACTTTTTGTGTTCTGTCACTTAAATATGAAATAATTAATTTAAGAGCATCATTTCTTACACCTTAGTGTTGAAGTTTTCTGATTAATGTTTCATGGTGAACACAATCGAAGGCTTTGGATAGGTCACAGAACATACCCAAAGCATCCTGTGAATTCTCCCATGCATTAAATATATATTTAATCAGCTCAACACCAGCATCAGTTGTCGAGCGACCCCTTGTGAAACCAAATTGATTTTTAGTATTCATTGAAGTAATTTATTTACTTTAAAAAAAATTAACAATTGATCAAGAATAATTTTTTCAAAAATTTTACTAAGTGTTGGCAGTACAGAAATAGGTCTAAAATTAGCGGGGTCCAATGTACTACCAGATTTAAATAAAGGTATTACTTTACTATGCTTCATTAAATCAGGAAACACACCAGATTTGATACTACTATTAAAAATAATAGATAGTTGAGGTGCGATTGTATCTATTATAGACGCAATAACTTCAACAGAAATCCCCCACAGATCGGCGGTTCTCTTAATATCAATAGTCTTAAAATATTTTACAATATCTTTTGATGAAACTTTATGAAATGTAAAATTCTTTGTACACACATTTACATTTTGTTTAAGTAATGATTCGGCGACGGTAGGAGAAGAATTCAGTGACTTAGTGGTTAAGATCGGAATATCAGTAAAATATTTCTCAAAAATCATTGCAACGTCCTGATCTGATTTAGTTAATTTATTGTTAAAACTTAACTGGTAGTTTGAATTGCGAGATTTACCAGTTTCACTATTAATTATACTCCATGTCATTTTAATTTTATTAGAAGCAGTCTTTATTTTGTTTCTTAAATACAATGACTTGGCTAAGGAGCACACTCTTTTAAATATTTTGGAATATTTTTTTACATATTCCCTAAATTCGACGCTAGGATTATATGACCTTTCATTGTAAAGTTCATATAACCTTTGTCTACTCTTATAGACTCCTACTGTCGCCCATTCATTAAATGCTTTACGATTATTCAAGGAGAATGTTTTAGAAGTAAAAGTATTATTAAATTCATTGCAAATGAGCTTAAATAATGTTGCATACAAAAAATTTGGATTATTTTGGTATGAAAGTAATGGAAGTTTTTTTACTATGTTGCTTCTAAACTTCTCCAAGCGATGTGCATTTACTGGAACAAACACTACTTTTTTATCTACTTGCTTTTTGTGAACATAAGGTAATGAAACAAATTGTCCACAGTGATCAGAGCTCAATTTTTGAATTATACATTTATTGAACGGCTTAACATTTGTAAAAATGTTATCTATACATGTTGCACTAGATTCAGCAATACGTGTCGGCTCCAAAAATAAATTAAAAAGACCATAAGATTTAAACAATGATCTAAATTTAATATTAGTGGAGGAAGCTTCTAGGAGATTGATATTAAAGTCTCCACATATTACAACAGATTTATTCTGTTTATTAAGCTTAGCGAAAACTTCCTCCATAATTTTTTCAAAAGTATCATATAACGAACATGGGGGTCTGTAAACGCTCACAACAATGAGGTGCTCAAACTCAACACATGCCATTTCTACAGTTCGCTCAACAGAGAGGCTCACAATATCTTTACGTTCTTTATATGATAATAATTTACTAGCTAATATTAAGGAGCCACCTCTTAAAATCGTTTCTCTATTGAAAGAACTGAGCACCTGGTGATTACTAAAGTTAAACATTAAATTACGAGCTTTTAACCAATGTTCAGTAATACATAAAATATGAATATTGTTGCTATTTAAAAACAATTCAATTTCTAGCTCTTTGCCTATCATGCCTTGTATATTCTGATGCACCAGGTGTAAACAATTTTTATTATCATTTTCTGGAGTTATACAATTGCAACTATTAAGGATTTTTAAGCTACATTCTAAACTATTTAAATTATTATAACTACTAGAGATTACCTCTATTGTCTCATTTTCTAATTTAAATTACTTGGAACGGATTCCAAACTCATTTATTAACATAGGTGGAAAATAAAGAAAGCTGAAATAATACTCGGTTTTACGGAATTTATCGCGTATATTTAACTTTTTAATACCCGACGTTTCGAGAGCTTTACAGCACCCATGGTCACGGGAAGGACTGAGATGTTTAACGTCCAGATGTCATAGTTAACCGCGGTTACCATAGATTAAAATTTAACTTTTGTTCCGATCTATACAGTATGAACTTATTGTATCATGAAGTCTTGCAGTTGTATGCTTGGGTTGGGATTTAATTTTATTTATTATAGGATCCCAAGCAGATGGTAGCACCCAGCCATCCTCTCTATTGAAATTAGGATGTTTTTTGATTTCAATAGCCTCGCGAATCATCCTTGGAAGGAATCGGTGTTCTTTAGCGAGGATTTGTGGTCTATCAAATCTGATGTAGTGACGGGGGCGATCCTGTACATGTTCACAGACTGCAGACTTCCCGGAGCGTCGATTCTTCACATCAGCACAAATAATACAAAATGTCTGTGCCAATTTGAATCACCCCTAACGGTGGTTTTGGAAACTAAAATAATATGCCAAATGCTATAATATGCCAAAGTCTGTTGTCTTATTTAAATTGTCATATTTAAAAATCTGTATTTTGAACTTTTAAATTAAAAAATGAAAATATTTTATGTTGTTCGATTGTGTATAATATTACTTACATAATAAGAATTATTTAGCGCAAATCACATTTTCGATTTCTTCGTAGCTATAAGGGTATTGACTTGGAAGTCATAAGACGTGATGCAAGTAAAATAGATTGGTCTTCCGTAAAGATTGTCATAATATTGATGATATGGTTAACAACTTTACCGCTTTAATTCTTAGATTATATGATTGCCATGCACCTGTCAAACGTATAAAAATAAAATGGTCCAGCGCCCTGGATTACAACTGAGATAAAAGAGCTTATGGCACGTAGGGATAAAGCCAAAAGTAGATATAAACATTGTCCCTTGGAAAGAAATCTAATAAAGTTTAAGAGTCTGCGCAACCGCTGCAATCGTTTGTGTAGAGATGCTAAAAGGCGCTACTTTTACGACTCACTTTCAAATTGCGATTCAGCAAAAGCCTGGAGTTTTCTTAAAACAGTTGGCATTGGCAAACACCCTGCGCTTGGGACTGGAAATCTTGATATAGATATTCTCAATCAATATTTTTCTCTTCCACCTGTTTCCTTATCTTCATTTATAAAAGCTAAGACTCTGCTAAAATTATCCAGATGCCCATTGCAACATTCCAGCCAGTTGGAATTTGTATCAGTGTCAGAAGATGAAGTAAAACGATCAGTGCTATCTATATCTTCTACTGCAACGGGAAATGACAAAATTTCTTCCATAATGATAACTATGATTTTACCTTGTATTCTCCCAGTTCTTACTCACATATTTAATTTTTCATTATCTTTCTCCTGTTTTCCACATTCTTGGAAGTTAGCACAAATTATTCCAATAGCCAAGGTAGCAACGTTGGCTATTGGAATAATTATTGGCTATTGGATTAACCCTACATTACATTCCGAATTTCGACCTATATCTATATTACCATTCCTCTCTAAAGTACTTGAACATATTGTTCACAATCAATTGTCTTCTTACCTTAATTCTAACAATATTTTAAGTATATTTCAATCCGGATTCCGGCCCGGTCATAGTACAACAACTGCTCTTCTTCAGGTAACTGATGATATCCGTAGAGCCATAGATCAAAAACAATTAACCGTACTCGTTTTATTAGATTTCAGCAGTGCCTTTAATTCTGTTGACTTTGATATCCTCTTAAAAATTCTCCAGTCTATTAATGTTTCACCTTCGGCCATTCTCTGGTTTGATTCCTACCTTCGGGGTCGCTCACAATGTATCTGTTCCAATGACACTTATTCCAACTGGTGTAATCTTATAACGGGTGTACCCCAGGGTGGCGTCTTGTCTCCTTTGCTCTTCACCGTTTTTATCAATTCTATAACAAAAATAATATCCTCCAACTTCCATCTTTATGCAGACGATTTGCAGCTTTACCGTCACTTTGTGGCATCTGAAGCTAAATTGGCGATAGAAGCACTGAATGATGACTTGAATAGAATTAGTCGTTGGTCCAGATCACATGGTATAACTATTAATCCAAGTAAGTCTCAAGCAATAATAGTAAGTAGCAGATATACTAGTAGCTTAATTGATAAATGCACCCTGCCAGATGTGATTATCAATGGCACATCAATTACTTATACTGAGTCTGTGAAGAACTTGAGCTTAATTATTGACAATAGGTTGTCATGGGGTCCTCACATAATGGACTTAGGTAGAAAAGTTTATTATGCTTTCCACTCATTAAAACGTCTTCAAAGTTTTTTACCCTTATCAACGAAAATCTCTCTTGTTCAAACCCTTATTTTGCCTATCTTAGATTACGCTGATGTCTGTTTTTTGGATGCCACAGAGGAGCAATTAAACAAACTTGAGCGATTACAAAACCTTTGCATTCGGTATATCTTCGGACTCAAGAAGTTTGACCACGTCTCTAAATATAGAAAGCAACTCAAGTCGCTCCCGATCCGATTTCGCAGGAACACTCGTATCCTTTGTCTCCTTTTTAACATCCTACACAGCCCAAATTTCCCTACATACCTCCGAAATCGATTTACCTTTCTTAAATCCCCAGATACAGTTTGTAGATCTCACCTTAAAACTCTCTTAAAATTCCCATCCTTTAATACTCATTCATATTCCAGTTCATTCTCCGTACAAGCAGTAAGACTCTGGAATTCGCTTCCTACTGACATTCGAGAAATCAAAACAGTGACATTATTCAAAAAACGAGTGAAAGAACATTATTTATCGCTGTCTTCTGTGTAAGTCTCAAATCTCTGATATGTACTATACCGTTACAAATATATGCATGTACATATATGTATGTATGTGTGTGTGAGCTGACGTATATATTTATCTTATACCCATACGTGTTGTAAAATAACAAAGTGCACACCTTATAATCATTTAGTAATCATATGTGTTTGAAACTGGCCTACTGCAAGAAATTTCATTGTGAGATAAGTAGAGCCTTCGTACAAACTTTTTATTATGATGTATCCTCTCCCTAACTTGTGTGTGCATAAATTATGAGATAAATAAATAAATATTTTTAATTATCTGTAAAACTCGTTACCAAAAGCGAAGTGGTATAATATTTCACAAGTAAGTGAATTTGCAGCTAATATTAAACAAATTAATACTATTTAATAATATAGGTACTTACAAATATGTTACTAATCTCAATATCATATATACCAACATGTTCGGCTGTATATTACTGTGTTTTGATAAACAATAAAATTCAATAGGGTTGTCAAGTTCCTTGTCTATAATACTTATCGATGTTCTTTCCTACCCATATCCGTTAACACACAAGGTCGCTAACAACAGATGATTATCAAATGTTTATTAATTAACAGGTTTCGAACTGAACCTATATGTTCAGTAATAAACCGCAACTCGCAAATTTTATACCGAGACACAATGATCTACAACGATCTGAAGGCCGGTGATAACCTGCGGCAACATTGTGACGCATAACGCGCTTCTATATCTGTGGGGACAAAAAGGAATAAAAAGGAGGGTATGAAGCGTAAGAAGACTACATTTCTTTGTGTTAACGTGGAGTGAATATCTCTTCAAAACTAAAAACAAGGACTACTCTAGAGTGTACCGTGTACAATCTAATTACTAGTGTATTCTACCGTGTAGAAGAAGCCATCAAGAGCTGTCAACGTTTGCCGATCTTGGGAAGCTGGCTAGTAAGACCGTGAGTAGTTTTATTGTTTTCTTAGTGTAATTTTGTGATTGCGGTAACTGAACGTTTCAAGGGGTTTTTAATATCAATACAGTCCACTATATAATTTAAAAATAATCCCAAGCCGCCACATTTCTGGCCTTCGAGCCGCATTTATTTAAATTAGTGATTTTCATATTATATAAAATTTCTACCCTTAATTAGCGTCCCGTGGACGTCATATACTTGAGTTAAGCGTCTTTTATTTTATTTTATTTTTTTAACACTTATTTAATTCGCCTTTTCTACCTAAATTTTCATTGCTTGCGGTACGTTTATAAAGTATCTAAATTAACATTGTTGTTTTTTGTTCATAATATCGGACAAATTGCAGATAAAAAGGCAAACACTTATTTTTAAAAAGGAATACCTATTTGCTAAATTACAAAAGGTTTTCGATCTTGCGAAATCCCAAATGAATGATTCCGCACAAATCCAGAATTTCTTAGCGGATTATTCCGAATTAGAAAGTGTCCGCTCAAAGTTTGAAGAAACAGTGTTAAATATTATTGAAATAGATATATCATTAAAACCGGAGATAAGATTGTCAACCCGTGAATTAGATACATTTGATGAACTTTATAAGGCATGTAGATTGCAATATTTACGATTAAAACCGAGCGATCAGGCACCCATCAGTGGGAAAGATAGGACTGATGTAAGGCCGTCAGTACCTAAATTGCGATTATTCGAACTCGATGGTGATATTGAGAAGTGGTCCACATCCTACGATACATTTGTATCACTTGTTCACAATCGAGATTTCGACGAAATAGACAAGTTTCACTATTTACTCTCATGTGTTAAAGGTTCGGCGTTAAACATTGTTAAAAAACTGCTTATAACATCCGCTAATTATATTCTCGTATGGCAAAGTTTATGTAATAAATATCAAGATGATCGAATACTTGTGGGTAGGTACATCGACAAAATTATAAACTTTACGCCGTTAAATAAGGATACTACCGCAAATCTTACCTTATTTATTGAAACATTCGATCACTCTTTTAAAGTCATCGAGGCGTTAAAAATAAAAAAATTGCATGACTATTTATTTTGTCATTTAGCCTTACGTGGGTTGGATGCGCATACCAGGAGGCTTTTTGAACAAAATCGGCATCAAAACTTACTTCCATCGTTTTCGGAATTAATTAGTTTTGTAAATAAACAAGTGAAAGTACTCGAACATTCATCTAATACAAGTGCGATTTCGTTACAATCAAGAAATAAGCCTACAGGTAACAATTACAAAAGCAACGGTAATAACTACAATAAAAGTATATCAAAAACAGTTTTAAATACTAATGTGTCGAATTATAATAAAAATAAAAATAAATTGATTTGCGCGCATTGCAATCAAAATCATATGATTTACAGGTGCGATCAATTTCGTAAATTGACCGTAGATAAAAGGATTGACCGTGTCAATACTTTAAAATTGTGTCATAACTGTCTAAAAGGAAATCATAATACTTCGACTTGTAAAAGTGAGATGTCTTGTGGTGTATGTGCGTCATTACATCATTATCTATTGCATAGGGAGCCTGTGCGCGACGCGGTTTTGTCATCCACTAGTTTATTGAGCGCTGACTCGCAAGTGCAACAAGCACTCGTTTCTTCTCAGACTACGAGCGACTCGGAGCATTATACGCTAGATACGCCATACAACGACGTTCACTCGAACTACGGTGTCGTATTGGAAACGGTGCGTGTATTAGCAATTGATAGTAGCGGTCAGTATCAATACTGCCGTGCAGTTATTGACTCTGGAGCTCAGAGCTCATTTATTACAACTGAGTGCTCTCAACGTTTGGGCTTACCTCGGAAAAAATGTTCGTTTAACATTTATGGCGTTGGTGGAGAGGCAGTAAAAAATCATGGAATGATTTCATGCACATTAAGGTCCCTACACACTGACTTGCCTAGTTTTAGAGTGAACATGGTCATAGTGACTAAGGTATCTGCCGATATGCCTAACGTTCGATTCCCCTCGGACGTTATTAATAAATATAAGAATTTTAATTTAGCTGATCCGATGTTTTATAAGCGCTCACGTATTGATATATTGTTGGGCAATGATATAGTTTCGGAACTTATTTATGATAAACCTTATATTATTTCATCAGATATACCAAGCGTGATCGATACCGCTTTCGGGTTTGTTGTAAGTGGTAAACTTTATTGCAATGAAGAGGACAATTTAAGAAATTATAATTTATCAGTCTCGTTTAATGAACAAGAGTCTTTAGATCAAACATTGCGTAAGTTTTGGGAAGTCGAAGAATTGCCCAGCAAGCCTTCGATAAATTCTTTGGAACAATTAGCAGAAGATGTATTCGTAGCTCGTTCTAGCCGCAATGAGGACGGTAGCTATTCAGTGTCGTTACCGTTCATACCAGGCCCGCCTCCGTTGGGCGCTTCAAGGCGAGCGACGACTTTTGTTTACAGAGCGCAAGTTGAATCGTTTACCTTTATTACGACAAGCTTATTCAGAGTTTATGTGCGAATATGAACATCTAAGGCATATGGAGCTTTATACAGGTGACACGCCGAGTAAATATGTGATACCACATCATAGTATACATAAGCCCAGTAGTTCCACCACTCCTTTGCGAGTGGTGTTCGATGCCTCGGCAAAAACGTCCACGAATGTTTCGCTTAATGATATTCTACTAACCGAGCCTAGTCTGTATCGAGATATTAGGGCTATAATATTGAATTTTAGGTTGTTTGAATATTGTTTGATTTGCGACGTATGCAAAATGTATCGTGCAATCAAACTGAATCCGTAGGATAGATGTTATCAACATATTTTATATCGTCATTCGCCTAATGATACCATCAACGTATATTATTTATTTATTTTATTTATTTGTTTATTGGGTCTACCAGCGATTTTACAATACATACGTTACATACATTTCTTAAAGTATAATTACTATATTACTTGCACAGAGTATGTAAAATCATTTAAAGGTAAACACTACATGCTATTTTTGCTAGTATTAGTGTATAAATCTGAAATAAGTTAATAACAGAAAAAGAAAACAAAATCAGAAACAGACTAAAAAACACAATAGTTATTTTGAGATTTAATCAAACTAATAATTAGTCTTTCAATTAAAATTACAACTTAATTTAACAACTATCATAATCTAGCCCAACTGATGTATTATTAGAATTCACAGATATATTATTAGAATTTAAAAGAAAAGATATACGTAATAACTAATATGAGAAAAAAATCACACTCAGGATGATTGGCTGACTAGGCTATTGATAATTAATTTACGAAAGGTGTTAAGCGAATTAATGTTGATGTCAATTAACTGACTGAAATTATTATATATTTTACATAAACGAGGGATTGTGGAGTTGGCGCCGAAGACCGTCCTGGTGCGTGGAGGCATGACTGTACTGATACATGTGTACTCGAAAATTAATTTTACTTAGTAAACTGGGGCAGTCTAACCTATTACTTAGTAATTTGTACAAAAACATTAAATCTAACAAATCTCTTCTTTGGTCAAGAGTCATGATATTAAAGTATTTTAGCCTTTTTTTATAGGACACCACCGTTTTGTCAATCTTCGCTGAGTATGATAGATGCCACATGAATCTTTTCTGAACACGCTCCGGTCTTAAGTAGTGTGTAGAATAATGTGGACGCCATACAACGCTACAGTACTCTAAGTGACTGCGGACAAGGCTGTTATAAAGACAGACTTTTGTTTTAGCTTCTTTAAAAGTTCGACCTTGTCGCATAACAAAGCCTAATAATTTAGAAGCTTTGTTTATTAGACTTTCTATGTGGTATAGATAAGTCAATTTTTATCAAGTATAACACCCAAGTCTTTCACGAGCTCAACTTCCTTAAGACTATTACCGTACAATTTGTATGTCGTTGGGGTAATATTATTTTTTCTAGTAAATTTAATATGAAGACATTTACTGCGGTTGAGTTTCATGCCATTAGATTTACACCAATTGCTTAGTTTATCTAGATCGGTCTGTAATAAAATCGAATCAATTGGTGAACAAATTGTTCTCGTTATTTTCAAATCATCGGCATATAAGTATGGCGTGGAGTTTTCAAAACAAGAAACAATGTCGTTTACAAATATATTAAACAAAATTGGGCCAAGATGCGAGCCCTGAGGTATATTTGACGTTACCAGATTGGTTGAATAACTAAACACATTAACGACTACATAAAAAGAACGGTCGTGTAAGTATGATGAAAGCCATTTTAGCACCGGGCCTGAAAACCCATAATACGATAATTTTTCAATAAGTATTCCGTGTGGAACTTTGTCAAATGCCTTTTTAAAATCCGTATATATGGTATCCACCTGCTTTTGCGAGTCAATAGCTTCTGATAATGAGGAAGTGAAACTAACTAAATTAGTGGTGGTAGACCTACCTGGCAAAAATCCATGTTGATGCTCAGAAACGAAACGTTTGAATTGCATTTGAATTATTGGACAAACTAAAGATTCGAACACTTTTGCAAAAACCGAGAGAATTGATATGGGCCTATAGTTACGTATATCTTTCATTCATCACTCTTGAATATTGGAATTACTTTTGCTTTCTTCCATAAATCTGGAAAAGTACCCGAACACAGCGAGGCTTTAAAGATAATATATAGAGACCCTTCAGCTTTTTGAAGATTTCGTTCTGATTTATTTCTATACCTGCTAGATTTTCACTAAAGCCTAAATAGAGGATTTTTCGTAAATGAGATGACGGATCTAAACGACAGGAACTACATATTTGAGTCATCATTTACCGAAGCAAAATAACTAGAGAACATATTGCATATTTCAACTCCGCTAGTAGAAATTTTAACTCCGTTATTCATAGCAGCTGGATACGAGTTAGAATTATTGCGTTTACACTTTAGGAACGTCCAAAATGCTTTCGGATTCTTCTGAATTTGCTTTTCTAGGTTTTCGTTATAATTGTTGTAGGCATCACTCGTAATTCTATTACAACGATCACTAAGCACTCTTAGTTCTATTTCATCCATTGGATTATTATATTTTTTAAATCGTTTTAGCATTTTGTGCATGTATATGAATTAAAAACTGTCACTTACGGCTTAAGTTGCTCGCCGTTTTTAGCTATCTGCACACTTTTGCAATTAGCCCATGACGAGGGAAAACACTATCCGCTCGCTGCAACGGTTGTGCGCGAGGGCGTGTACATGGATGATACCCTATATTCTTGTAGTTCCTTGTCACAGATATCCCAGTTACAAGATGAACTTATAGCGATGTTTAATTCCGGCGGCTTTATACTTAAGAGATGGGCGAGTAATAGCGGAAAGGTCTTACAACGCGTTCCGTTAGAAAACCGAGAGTGTCCTGTAACATTCCTGAAAGGTGGTAACGAATATTCAGTCAAAGTGTGTGGTCTGAAGTGGTTCCCTTTGACTGACTGTTTTTATTTCGCGGTAGATAAGACTGACAAAGTAACAACTAAACTATCTGTTTTGAAATTGTTAGCTTCTATTTACGACCCCGTAGGTTTTATTTCGCCGTGCATTTTCATCGCGAAAGAAATAATGCAAGATTTATGGAAGCTGGGCATAGGATGGGATGAGCAACTGCCAACTGACATAACTAAGCGCTGGCTTAATTACGTTGATGATCTCCCGCGACTGACGGAAATTAAGATAGATAGACACATGCTGTTACCAGAACAGTCTGAATGTGAACTAGTCGCCTTTTGCGATGCAAGTTCTCGTGGTTACGCTAGTTGTGTATATGTGATCAGTCGTAACGACAGAGGTCAGACTAAAGTACGCTTGGTGATAGCAAAATCTAAAGTAGCCCCCGTCAAACCCTTAACTATCCCGAGGTTGGAATTGATGGCGTCAGTATTGTTAAGCAGATTAATTAAATATGTCCGTGACATTTTAACTCGTGTAAAAATTAATCGTATCACTGTGTTAACCGATTCGACTATCGTATTGGCGTGGCTTCAGACAGAAGCTTACAAATTAAAGCCGTTTGTTAGTAACCGTGTTACTCAGGTATGCGAAGTGTTACTTCCGCACTTTTGGCGTCACGTTAGTAGTGAGTGCAATATGGCAGACATCTGCTCGCGCGGAGCGTCTCCGTCACAGCTCTTGGAGTGCAAAGAGCAGTGACTAAAGGGCCCATCTTGGTTGTATGATGACTACTCGCAGTGGCCAGTTAGAACATTTATCAACCAAGATGAAAGTAATACACTTTCAATAGTTGCTCGAATATTGAGATGGTTCCGATTTAAATCCGGTCACTCTAAGCAATCCATACTGACGACTAACGAATTGAATACCGCTCAAGACGTCTTAATTAAACTAGTACAGAGTTCATACTTTGCAAATGAAATAAATAATTTGTCAAAGGGCACAAAGTACGTTCCGTCGTTGAGAAAATTATCTCCATTTATTGACGATCGTGGATACCTCAGGGTGGGGGGTTGAATAAATTATTCAGTTTTACCTTATAACGCGAAACATCCCCGTTTATTACCTAAAAATAGTAGATTTACACTATTACTTATTGAATATTTACATAAAAAATATTTACACGTAGGCCCACGCACCTTACAAAACATTATTAATCAAATTTTTGGATTTTAGCATCCCGTCGCATTATCCGGTCAGTTTCGTCCAAATGCAAAACTTGTTTTAAACACAACCCCGTGCTCTTGCAGCCTGAGATGGCACCTTTGCCAGCAGCTCGATTGATACCTAATAAAGTTTTTGAGCATGTAGGGGTAGACCTCGGTGGTCCGTTCTTTACAAAAGAAAGTCTACGACGAAACGCTAGGATTGAACGGTCATATTTAGCATTATTTATTTGTTACTCGACAAAAGCTGTACACCTCGAGGTCTTATCATTGTTGTCATCGGAGTGTTTCCTCGCGTGTTTAGACAGATTTGTAGCGCAAAGAGGTGTGTGCTCTTTTCTTTACTTGGATTGCGGTACTAATTTTATCGCGGTTAGTAAGCATTTAACCGAAATACAAAGGTTTATGTTCGAGCAAAAAAACAATATATTAGAGGGTTGCTCAAAGCGACAAATTATATGGAAATTTAATCCCCCCCCCCCCGCGCACCACATATGGGTGGGCTTTGGGAAGCCGGAATTATATCCGCCAAGTACCTCTTAGCGCGAGCCGTCGGAGAAAATGGTTTGACGTTCGAGGAACTCACCACAGTGTTTTGTAAAGTAGAAGCAATTCTCAATTCGCGGCCGCTCTGTCCGTTACCAGCTAGTGATAACCCGGATGAATTTAACGTACTGACAGCGGGACACTTTCTAATAGGAAAAGCGTTAACGGCGGTACCTGAATATAATGTAGAAGACATAGCGATGAATTGATTGTCACGTTGGCAATATATTCAAAAATGTTCACAAATGTTTTGGCGTAGATGGAGTCGTGAATATTTAAATACGCTGCAATAGAAAGCAAAGTGGTATTTGGATAGATCTAACATTAAAATAGGTGATCTGGTAATGATAAAAACTGATAACATACCGCCGTGCAATTGGCCTTTGGGTAGAATAGAGGCTCTTCACCCCGGCCCAGATGGGATTGTTCGTTGTGTTACGCTTCGTACCCAAAAGGGTACTTTACAGAGACTAGTTAATAAACTGAGTCCACTCCCTTATGCAAATTAGCTTACTTGTACTAATAACCTTCTCGTGGAGACCATTCTGTGTCTCAGCGTTATCTGGATAGAGATTAAGTTAGATTAAGTTATAATTTTATCTTATCTTTTGGAGAAACCATCAAGATGGTTTCGGTGGGGGGTGTGTTCAGTAATAAACCGCAACTCGCAAATTTTATACCGAGACACAATGATCTACAACGATCTGAGGGCCGGTGATAACCTGTGGCAACATTGTGACGCATAACGCGCTTCTATATCTGTGGGGACAAAAAGGAATAAAAAGGAGGGTAGGAAGCGTAAGAAGACTACATCTCTTTGTGTTATCGTGGAGTGAATATCTCTTCAAAACTAAAAACAAGGACTACTCTAGAGTGTGCCGTGTACAATCTAATTACTAGTGTATTCTACCGTGTAGAAGAAGCCACCAGGAGCTGTCAACGTTTGCCGATCTTGGGAAGCTGGCTAGTAAGACTGTGAGTAGTTTTTTTAGTTTATATATTATAGTTATATAGTATAGTTTTTTAGTTTATTGTTTTCTTGGTGTAATTTTGTGATTGCGGTAACTGAACGTTTCATGGGATATTGAATATCAATACTGTCCACTATATAATTTAAAAATAATCCCAAGCCGCCACACTATAGTTCATAAAAGATAGCTTAATCTCTGCGACAGCTGTCAGTAAAATCACGCCTATGAAGTCCTGAATTTCTCAGTAGTACAGACAGTACCTGTCAATGTCATACTTTATGGACATGCCGACCTAATTAGTGCAAGAATTAAATTGTGCTTTAACTTCTCAGTGGCCCTACGTTAGTTTATTTCTTATTTACAAATTCTGGCCATCGTTGACATTCACGGTTTTTGGCAGTTTCCTCTTCCGCAACATCCTCCGACAAAGGCAATTAAGTGTTCGATCAAGAACCCATAGATTGCGATATGTCAAGCCCCCTGGAATACGTGGCACTTCCGAAGCTGGAAAGCCTAGGACGATTAACTTATTTTTTATTTTTTTAAATAAAGAATATTAACAATGCTATAAACATTACTAATATTCCCCTTAACCACTCGTGGTAAGCTTTTAGGAATGAGGATATCGGCACTAGAACCACAGTGACCGACATCGCCCAATGGGTTAGTAAGCGGAAGTGGCAATTGACCGGCCGTATAGCTCGAAGAACTGACAACTGATGAGGAAAAAGGATTCTCGAGTGACAGCCTCGTACCGGCAGGTGAATTGTCGGGAGTTCCCCCACTAGATGGAGTGAAAACCTGGTAAGACATACAGGAAGTTGATGGATGCAGGTGGCTCAGGACCGTACTTTGTGGCATTCCTTGGGGGAGGCCTATGTTCAGCAGTGGACTTGTGAAGGGCTTTAATGGTGATGAATGATAGTGGCATTATATTATATTACGATTGACGTTAAGAAAGGTGTTTTGAAGTGTGGACAAGAGGAACTTTTTGTGGAAGGGGCGTTACCAGGGAACGTGTACAGCCATAAGAAGATTGTTCTTCCGCCGAGATCGGAAACGATTGTGCTGGTTAGTCTTCCTCGGAATCCTGGACAACCTCATCGCTGTGTACTCGTGGAAAGGTTAGACAATGACCTTCCATGGAAAGTGGCTCGAACCTTGGTTAGAACCACTAACATCTCAGGAGTACGTGTGCTGAATCTTTGTGACCAGGAACAGATTATAGAAAAAGGCACACTGGTTGGTACTTGTGAGGAAGTGGATTGGGTACGTCGGTGCCAATATCTATCGACTGGGATCCCCAGCAAGGATGCACAAACGAGAGTGAGCACACTTTTAGAAGACTGTCGCAGCGTTCTCTCCCCGAACGAAATGGTCAAGGCAAAGAAGTTTATACTCAAGCACGCTGATGTATTCTCATCAAACGATGCTGACATAGGAGAGACTGCCTTAGTTCAACACAAAATAAACACAGGAGAAGAATTACCTATCCGTCAGCGGCCAAGAAGATTGCCGGTAGCACGTGGAAAGGAAGTAGAAACCATGATTGAAGGAATGGTGAAGGATGGTGTTATTGAACCTTCCTCTAGCCCATGGTGTTCACCCGTGGTGATGGTAAAGAAGAAGGATGGCAGCATGCGGTTTTGTGTTGACTACCGCCGTCTGAACGACGTTACGAAGAAGGACAGCTATCCCTTGCCAAGAATTGATGACACGCTGGACATGCTTACAGGAAAAAAGTAAGTTAAAAAAAGTTTAGCACGCTGGATCTAAAAGGTGGCTACTGGCAAGTTGAAATTGACCCTAAGGACAAGGAGAAAACTTCGTTCTCGACGGGAAAGGGTCTGTGGCAATTTAAAGTAATGCCGTTTGGGTTGTGTAATGCTCCAGCAACGTTTGAGAGGTTGATGGAACTTGTACTTACCGGGCTAATTGGCGATGCCTGTCTGGTCTACTTGGATGACATCATCATCGTGGGCCGTACGTTTGAGGAACACCTTCAAAACCTGTAACGCGTGCTCATGAAGATTCAGAGTGCCAACCTCAAGTTGAGTCCGGAGAAATGTTCACTATTCAAACGGCAAGTCAACTTTTTGGGGTATGTAGTGTCTTAAGAAGGTATCCGCACGGATCCAGAGAAAATCGCAGCTGTCAAGGATTGGCCGGTTCCAAAAGACAAGACGCAGGTTAGAGCATTTTTGGGTTTGTGCTCCTATTACCGGCGATTTGTGAAGAACTTTGCAGATATAGCCAAACCTCTGCATAAGCTAACCGAGGAGAAGCGACATTTCTGCTGGGATGAAAATTGCAATATCGCATTCCAGGAGCTCAAGGACCGTCTGTGCAAAACACCTATTTTGGGATACCCTGATGCAAGCAAAGAATTTATAGTTGACACAGACGCAAGTGATATAGGACTTGGCGGTGTGTTGTCTCAACGGAATGGTGACCAAGAGGTCGTGATAGGGTAGTTCAGCAAGTCGTTGTCATAACCGGAAAGAAACTATTGTGTCACAAGACGCGAATTGCTAGATGTGGTAAAGTCGTTGCAACATTTTAGCAAACATCTTCTGGGACGAAAATTTCACTTACGAACTGACCATGCTGCACTGAAATGGCTATTGCAGTTTAAAAACACAGAAGGACAAGTTGCGAGGTGGATTGAACTGCTGCAGGAATACGACTTTGAGATCTAACATCGCAGCGGGAAATCTCATGGCAACGCAGATGCATTTTCAAGAAGACCTTATCTTGAAGATTTCAAACATTGTACTAGGCAAGAGAGTAAGGAAGTGGTATCCGTGAGGATGCTCAGGGCAGACCACCTCAGCAACGAGTGGAAGAACAGCTTACAACGTGCACAGCAGGAAGATCCGGACATCAAGCCGATTCTGGAATAGATGAAGGCCTCTTTGTTCATTTCTGCTTTGGTCAAAATTGGATTATGTACTGCACACATCAAACAACGAAATACAATACTTTTCTATAATAATATGTATACTTTTTTTTTCAATGTAATCTTTATTTATGGACTAAAACTATCAAAAAATAAAATAGCTTATATCTTTTTTTTACATAAAGAAACCTTTAATAGACATACTCCCTTTTATATAGCTTGTTTGTTGCTGTGGAGATGGTGAAGGAGTAGGAGTTAGTTGTTGATGAGAGGATGAAGGCACTTAAGAGACCTAACTGTGGTCTTGTGGAGATGGTGTAGGAATAGGAGTTAGTTGTTGATGAGAGGTTGAAGGCACTTAAGAGACCTAACTGTGGTCTTGTGGAGATGGTGTAGGAATAGGAGTTAGTTGTTGATGAGAGGATGAAGGCACGTAAGAGATATGAGTGCAGTCTTTGTTGATAGCGAGGGAATAGGAGTTAGTTGTTGAGGAGAGGCTTCATCCTCTCCTTACTTACTTCATACACTCTACTTTACGAACGGCAATAATTAGTTTAGTAGGCATTCTTGACCTTGTCTCTTTGCAGGGTCACAGGCTAGGGTGGATATGATTTGAATTTCGATAGATTTTAATTAATTTATTCAAATTTTAATTTTTTTTATTTTTTGGAAAATATCACTGCCATAGGCTTTTACATCGTTCACATGTTACACCCTCCTTTTTCCAGACGGTAAAAAAGGTTTTTCAGTACCACTGTTTCGTTAACGTCCTTCTGCGAGGGCTACCGGCAGCGACTGCCAAAAGAAATCGGGCCGATGCGTCTACGGGCAGGGGCCCCGATCTAGGAAGCATCGGCTGCATTTTTGCACCTGCCAGCCAATTAAGGAGGCGATATCGGCCACGACCTAGAATGGCCCTACATACGGCAAGATTTAGAGGCAATCTAGGAGGCATCCCCACCACTCCACCCTAGATCGCCACCGATATCATCTCGTTTGTAGCCCGCTTAAGCCTGCAAGACAGACATTGTAGTCTTATGGACGCCACACACGGTAAGTTCAACTGATCATTCCAACTGATCATTTCAAACTAAAACTGTTGATGTTTTTTAAAATATTGTATTTTCGATATTTTGATAATTATAAATGTATCAATATCGGAGTTTTATATATAAGTTTATTTTTAAAATTACGAAACATGAAAATTTTCTCATTAAAAATGAAATTAAAATTTGTACATTATTCAACTAACTTCACCTACTTGTACTCATAAACAGCTAATTTCGCAGTCACTACTCACCGACGTCAGCGCCGCTATAAATTCTACAATTTTCAAGGACAGGCGGGCTTTGCTTTATAATAATAGTACGTATGATTATAGTGATCGTTCTCCTGTTCTCTAACCTTCATGAATAAAATGATATATATTGTTGTCATTATATAAATTAGGGTTATTTCTCAAAGGCTAGCCAAATTTTAAACTTAAGATCAAATACATAAACAATGATGTAACGTTATTGCAGTTTTTAAAAATACAAATAAATAAGGCTTCTACTTTTATTTGAAATTATCCCTAATTTAATCTAATTTATGGGCAGCAACGTTTTTGCCTACTGATCGATCCTTACGATGTGTGCGTGTGCAGTAAAATCACTTAAATAATGCATTATCGCGCATTTTCAATTTAAAAGATAAAAAGGACACAAAGTTTGAGGTACTTTTAAATTATTTTTTCTTCTCCATTTGCCTATATTAATTATTTTGAACCATCACTGCAAAGGCCAGTTATCACAAAATAACCCTGCATAGCTTTCCAAAGAAACAAAGATTATTGGAATAAGCTTAAAATTTGGCAAGCTTTGTAAATTATGAGGGAAAACCACCTTTTCTTTGCTTTCATATTTCTTTCTCACACATGTAATTAGTGAGTACAACATATTGTGGAAGGAAAATCTCTTGTCACTTAAACACATTGTGAAGATGACAGTGACCAACTACATTATTTGATAAACAGTTTTGTAAAGTTCTTTTTTAAGTTATGTATTTTAATTTAAAAATAATAAATAAATATTAATTTGTATTTTACTATGTTCGTTTATATCGAGCCCTGGGGCAGGCAACCCAAAAAATACCCAAAATAAAACCTACAAACAAGGACTTAATTTTCCCGTCACACGAGAGAATTGCAGATAATCCGACTATAAATGAAGTCAGTGGAAATATACCACATTTATTTTATTTTATGTAAATTTATCATTCTTCTCCGCTAGTTAATAATGTTTTATGATGTTTAGCAACTAAATTGGATAACAAAGAAAACACGATTTAAAACAAATCGCTAAATATAAAAACAACAATGCGAATGCTAACGTTAACAGATTTATAGATAAACAAATATTATGTGTTGTATAGATCTGTCAAACTATCAATTAAAATCGTATTTTTAATTAAACGAACATGGAGGTTAGAAAACAGGAGAACGATCGCTACGTGCTAAAGCATAGCCCGCCTGTGCCTGAAAATTTGTAGAACTTGAGCCGTGCTGCCGTCGGTAAATACCTAGTATCTGCGAAATAATTTTTTAATTATTGACAAAAAGAAACATTACAAAATGGTGAAATATTATAGAAAATAATAATAAATCAAACATAAATAATAATTTATATTTGTAATAATTTATAATAATTAAAATTATAAGAAACATAATTTAAAATTTATTTATTACCGGATCTATCTCGGATAATAAAATTTGTTTATTATCCGAGTACAGAACCAGAGTTAGAAACCTATCCAACTGCAGAGAGGTGTAAGACAGGGTGACGTTATATCCCCAAAACTCTTCACCGCTGCATTGGAAGACGTTTTCTAGCTACGGGACTGGAAAGGATATGGTATTTAACATCAAGGCGAGTACATCACTCACCTTCGATTTGCCGACGATATAGTCGTAGCAGAATCGCTGGAGGACCTAAGCACTATGCTCAATAACCTAAATGGTGTCTCCCAACGGATAGGTCTTAAGATGAACATGGACAAAACAAAGATCATGTTTAATGTCCATGTCACACCTATGCCGGTAGTTGTTGGGAGCACTTTGCTCGAAGTTGTTGACGAGTACGTTTACCTGGGACAAATAGTCCGACTAGGTAAGTCCAACTTTGACCGAGAGGTCAATCGACGGATTCAACTCGACTGGGCAGCGTTCGCGAAATTACGACACATCTTCTCGTCAGGTATACCTCAAACTCTGAAAACTAGATTGTACAACCAGTACAATCTAGTTTAGTATAGTAGGCTGGTCCTACTCAATTGAAATAATACTAGTTTTTACGGAATTTATCGCTGTGAACACGTACAGGATCGCCCCCGTCACTACATCAGATTCGATAGACCGCAGATCCTCGCTAAAGAACACCGATTCCTTCCTAGGATGATTCGCGAGGCTATTGAAATCAAAAAACATCCTAATTTAGAGAAGATGGCTGGGTGCTACCATCTGTTTGGGATCCTATAATAAATAAAATTAAATCCCACCCCAAGCATACAACTGCAAGACTTCAAGATACCATAAGTTCATACTGCATAGATCGGAACAAAAGTTAAATTTTAATCTATGGTAACCGCGGTTAACTACGACATATGGACGTTGAACATCTCAGTCCCGCCCGTGACCATGAGTGCTGTAAAGCGTTCGAAACGTCGGGTGTTTAAAAAGTTAAATATACGCGATAAATTCCGTAAAAACTAGTATTATTTCAATGTGTAGTGTTCGCGTAAATATAAGAAATCATTATGTAAACCAGTACGGACTGGTAATTGCAAATAAAATACGCCGATTAGAAGATCTAAAGACCAAGCACGCAAGATATCTAACAGCCTTAAATTTCTTGAAGAGATGCCGTGACCCGTGACCATAATCTCATTCCTACGTGTGTCAAAATATCAACCAAAAAGACATTCGAGGAAGCGCTAAGATCTTAAATCAGGCGAGTAAAAAGTTGTTACGGACGGTAATCCAACAAAAACGCTCCGATCTATATGACATAAACAAATCCATAGACACATCATCTAGTGAATTGAAGAAAGTTTTAACGACGTTTTAATATAATTTTTGCATGGAAACATTAAATAAACGCGAAATTAGTAAATATAATGAATGCAAAAACAAACATATAGAAAAATATGAAAAATTAACGAACAAGTCAAATGTCAAACATCTGAATACGTTACTACTCTTATTAGTTTGTGCATCTGAATCAATCCAGAACCGAAAGCAACCATTAACAAACACAGATCATAGATTAATCGCGCTCTATAATCTGTCAAAACAAACACTGGATGATGCAACAATTAGGGTTTTATCCAAAGGCCTCAACTTTGCAATTACACCCCGCAAATTACCGTACGAAGAAATTATCTGTAGTGTCGAGGACTGTTTATTTAAAAACAATATGCGGAAAGAAGATTTGGAGACGATACGTCAAGACATTTCGTCTATGTTACGTCGATGTTCAGTGCCTAAACCGAATCTTCCCAAAGACGAATTTATAGCGTTAAAAAACCTACGCAATAAACACGAACTTACGATTCTCCGCGCAGATAAGGGAAACGCCACGGTAGTCATGGATACGTCAGATTATAATTCTAAAATACAAGAACTTTTGTCGGATGTAAGTACTTATAAAAAGGTTAAAAATAACCCAACAAATAGCACACTAAAAACAACTAGTGACCTCATAAAGAAACACTCCGAAAAATTAAATCTGGACGTAAAATGGATAATACCTACGTGCGCCAAATCACCAAAATTGTATGGGTTACCAAAAATACACAAGCCCAATGCTCCATTACGTCCCATAGTGAGCCAAATCGATTCACCAACTTACAGATTCGCTCAACACTTAGCGAAAATACTCTCACCACTCAGGGGACATACAAGAGCACACATAAAGGATTCCTACCATTTTGTCAGCGAGATTAAAGACCTACATCTGGCAGACAATGAAACTATGGCCAATCTTGATGTGCAGTCATTGTTTACATGCTTACCTGTTGAAGACTGCATCTCAATTGTGACTAAAAGGCTGGAAGAAAACAACATGCCCGTAGAATATGCAGTATTACTCAGACACTGCCTTACATCTGGCTACCTATTGTGGAAGGAGGAGTTCTACAAGCAAGTAGATGGTGTGGCGATGGGCTCACCTGTATCTCCCATTGTCGCTGACATATTCATGGAAGACTTTGAGGAGAAAGCCCTGCTTAGTTCTCCCATAAATCCAAGATTCTACAAGCGGTACGTAGACGACACTTTCACAATTCTACCTTTAGATAAAGTAACTGCATTTTTAGACCATCTTAACTCTATAAATTCTAAAATTCAGTTCACAATGGAGTTAGAGGCAAACAATTCCTTAGCTTTTCTAGATGTGTTAGTAATTCTGAATCCTGATAACACCTTGAGCCATACTGTGTATAGAAAAAAGACCCATACAGACAGATATTTAAACGGTGATTCTCACCACCATCCTTCACAGTTAGCTACCGTGGGTAAATCTTTGTTTCAGAGAGCACAAGGGATCTGTTACAGTAAACACCTGGCTGCAGAGCTCCACCATTTCAAGCAAGTTTTGCATGACAACAAGCTTCGAGTCCCGCACCTACGTCTCAGTGAACGAGTGAAGCCGGCCACAGTCGAGCGTGTACCTGCTGTACTGCCATATGTTAGAGGAGTCACTGACAAGATTGGCTACATCTTGAAGCGCGCTTCCATCAAAACATACTTCAAGCCGCTTAAGAAGATTGGTCAGTTTTTACCATCAGTCAAGTGTAATGTCCCTCTGCAAGATGCAGGAGTGTACAAGCTTGATTGTGAATGTGGTCTCTCCTACATAGGACAAACTAAAAGATCAATAAAAACCCGCATTAAAGAACATATTGCTGATGTGAAGAATCGACGCTCCGGGAAGTCTGCAGTCTGTGAACACGTACAGGATTGCCCCTGTCACTACATCAGATTTGATAGACCGCAGATCCTTGCTAAAGAACACCGATTCCTTCCAAGGATGATTCGCGAGGCTATTGAAATCAAAAAACATCCTAATTTAGAGAAGATGGCTGGGTGCTACCATCTGTTTGGGATCCTATAATAAATAAAATTAAATCCCACCCCAAGCATACAACTGCAAGACTTCAAGATACCATAAGTTCATACTGCATAGATCGGAACTACAGAACACTTAATATAGCTAGTAGAAATGTTATACGAGCCGGGAACGCGCGCCGTGTATATGGCTTAAAAGCCAACTACTAGAATTTCGTGACAGTACGAAACAAACCGTCGTCACGTGTTAGTCGTGGTGCACGTGGTTAAAAATGGTCTATTGCAGTGTTGCGAACTGTTCATACTGTTCAGGAAAGGGTTATTGTGCTTCTAAAGGAATTTCCTATCATTGGTGAGTAAAATAATACATTTTCAAATCGATTTTATTGAACGATACTTTGCCCTTCAACGCATCGTAGTATGGCCGCTGGTCCCAGACGCCAATTAAGGATGTGCTTAGATTTTAGTTTATCGACGCTATCGATATTCTATGCTTTGTATAACCAATTCTAGCAGGTTATTTTTAGAAATAAATTTTGCTGTTAAATAAAAAGCGTAAGTTTTTATTTAACAATAAATATTTTTTTTATTCAATCAATATTCTTATATTTTTTTAGTTTTCCGATAAACCCAGAAGTTAAGGAAAAATGGATTATGGCGACAAGAAAAAAATTGGTTTCTTTTTAAACATAGCAAAATATGTTCAGCACATTTCCAAGAAAAGGATTTTATTCCTACAAGAAAACCATGTAATATTGTTAACAAAATGTATATATTATAGAAAGCTATACAGATATTAGCCTTCACCATTTGATGAAAACCTCAGCACAAAAAGTATCAAAAAGACAACTTGTAAATAAATATTTGCATTTTACAGGAAAATAAATAAATAAATATTTCAATAAATATTTTGTTTTTGAAATGATGAAAATGTCTTAATTTTTTTTCTATTTTACTGTATAAGTTTTACTCCTTGTAATTAATTATTTTTTCTACTTTACGTTTTTTATAGCATTAAGTTTATTTCATTAAATTTACGTTTCATATTATATCATTATACTGTTTTATTTTATCACAAATTTATTACCTATATTATTCCGTGTCGATATTTTATCGATAGTTTTTTGTCAAGCATTAGCGTATATGAGTTGAGTGTGTTAACTACCTGCAAGGAGTGGGGAGACTAGCGGCGGCAGTGGTACCGCAAGTAAATTGAAGCAAAGGCATTTCTATTCCGCTATATTAGGTGTTCTGTGATCGGAACAAAAGTTAAATTTTAATCTATGGTAACCGCGGTTAACTATGACATATGGACCATGAATGCTGTAAAGCGTTCGAAACGTCGGGTATTTAAAAAGTTAAATATACGCGATAAATTCCGGAAAAACTAGTATTATTTCAATGTGTAGTGTTCGCGTAAATATAAGAAATCATTATGGTCCTACTCAAGAAAGAGGGGCGCCCCGCGGACTCACCGTCCGCGTACCGGCCCATAGTGCTGCTCGACGAGGTGGGCAAACTTCTTGAGCGTATCATCGCAGATCGCCTCGTCAGCCACTTGTGCAGAGAGGGGCCGGATCTAGACGAGAACCAGTTTGGTTTTCGTCGCATGCACTCCACCATAGACGCTATTACGTGTGTGAGGGCCCTGGTGGAGGAGACAATATCTCGGGGGGGGGGGGGGGGGGATGGTGCTGGCGGTGTCTTTAGACATCTCCAACGCCTTCAACACCCTACCCTGGAGTTGTATTCGGGAGGCGCTTAATTACCATCGCGTGCCTCCCTACCTCCGCCGCACAATAAGGGCTTACCTTGAGGAGAGATGCGTCAAGTATTGGGGACGTGATAGTGCTGGTCGGCGCGTCATGTAGTGCGGTGTTCCGCAGGGATCGTTCTTGCGACCGCTCCTGTGGAACATCGGCTACGACTGGGTGCTGAGAGGTGAATTCCCGTCGGGCGCCGACTTGACGTGTTATGCGGACGACACGCCCGTCACTGCCCGGGGGAGCTCGCACAGAGAAGCAGCGTTGGTTGCCACAGCTGCGGTTTCACAAATGGAGAACCGCATCCGGCGCCTGGGCCTGGAGATGGCCCTAAACAAGTCGGAGGCCATGGTGTTCCATAGCCCTCGACGCGCGCCGCTGCCGGGATAACACATCGTGGTCAGGCGAGGCCCGGATAACTGTCGAGTCCACCATGAAGTACCTGGGATTGGTGCTCGACAGCCGATGGGAATTCGGAATCCAATTCCGGCGGCTGGCGCCCAAGCTGATGCGTGCAGCGGGCGCGCTTTCAACGTTGCTTCCCAACTCTGGGGGCCCGAGCGCCACCTGTAGTCGGTTGTAAGTGGGAGTCGTGCGGTCCATGGCCCTGTATGGTGTCCCTGTGTGGACTATGGACATGATGGCCAGCACTCTCGTCATTCCACGCTAACCGCAGAGGGTGATAGCCGACAGAGCCGTCCGCGGGTATCACACGATTTCCTACGAGGCAGCTTGCGTCCTGGCCAGATCCCCACCATAGGACCTAGAGGCGAAAGTACTCGCGTTATTATATCGATGGCGCGAGGAAGAGCGGGCACGGGGCTTGAGGCCGGTGCAGCGACAGATCGCGCTGCGCTGAGAGGAGCTCCGTCAGGTCTTGGTGGCGGAATGGCGGCAAAGGCTTCTGCGCCCTACCGCCAGTCTCGCTACCATCGAGGCGATCCGACTAGTACTCGACGACTGGCTCGGGAGAAGGCACGGTTCCCTGTAGTTTAGAATGACGCAGGTGCTGTCGGGGCACGGCTGCTTCGGCAAGTACCTGTGCCGCATAGACAGGGAGCCGGACGCTCGGTGCCATCACTGCATCCATTGCGGGGAGGACACGGCGCAATACACACTCGGCGAGTGTGTAGCTTGGGAGGAGCAGCGCCGTGTCCTCACAAATGAAGTAGGAGGCGATCTGTCGCTGTCGGCTTTGGTGCGGAGGATGGTCGGTAGCGCAGAATCGTGGGACGCAGTGGTGTCCTTCTGTGAGGACGTGATGTCGCAGAAGGAAACTGCGTAACGGGGAGATGATGATATTAATAAATAATAATAATAATCTCGTTATTTACTTTTTTTCTTTGAATGATGTTATAATAATTTCAAACTAGCGCACAATACCCGCTTTTATTGAGACAACTTAGCGATTGCAGCGCCTCACTTATTTTGTCCATATTTCTGGGACTTTATTTTCTACAGCGATTGTTCTCCTTATGGAGTGTAGAGGTATAGAGTACATACAGTGTATTAAAAGTGTCCGTAGAAAACCGTTAAATCAGGGTGGCGCCACTATAGCTACGGGGTAAATTTGAAAGAACGCGCTCGAAAAATATTAGTGGGATAGACGACTTATTCGAGGTTATATTTACTAAATAAAATTATTTTAGATTTTAGAGCTACTGAGCAGTTTAGCAGCACATTTCGCACCGTCGACTACTGCTGAGTTCATTTCATGTAGCTGTTTTCTGTAGTTACTTCAGCGCTGTTGTGGAGAGTTTTTTAACTGTTATTTATTGCTTACAGATGAACACTTTTTCAACTATTCTCCTGTGAGAGATTGTTCTCCTTACCTCTACACTCCATAGTTCTCCTGTTCTCTAACCTCCTTGCAAACGAACATGGAGGTTAAAGAACAGGAGAACGATTGCCGTAGAAAATTGTGTCCCAGAAATATGGACACCATAAGGCGCTGCCATCACTAAATTAACTCAATAAAAGTCATTTTAAACCACTTGCACATCGACGCACAATAAAATATTTCTCCATTTTTAATGTTTCTTTTTGTCAAAAATTTAAAAGTTACGGAGCATTAAAATTTTCTTACCAAAATTTGTACATTATTCAACTAACTTCATCTACTTGTACTCATAAACAGCTAACTTCGCAGCCACTACTCACCGACGGCAGCGGCCCTATAAATTCTACAAATTTTCAAGGACAGGCGGGCTATGCTTTAGTACGTAGCGATCGTTCTCCTGTTCTCCAACCTCCATGTAAAGTTCTTTTTTAAGTTATGTATTTTAATTTAAAAATAATAAATAAATATTAATTTGTATTTTACTTGTATTTTACTTTGTAGAGGCAATTCGAAGCCATTGATCAGTGTGAGTAATTATAGTTTCGGCCGTTAATGGTTCAGTTGTCGTGTTCTATTTTTACCGAGATTCCAGCGTATGTAAATATTCCGTTTTCCATCGCTTCCAAAATGACTCCACTAGCCTGACTAATAAGTTATGACGTGAAAGAAAATGAAGTTCATCATCGTCTATGTCTATAGCAGATAAGACTTCAAAAGCGTTAGACTAGAAAAATGTGCAAGACCTAAGGTCCGCAATTCCCGGGAATGGCGGACCTTCGCGCGTCTTGCCGTCTGTACACCCGATTGCGGATTAAGTTACGTGCAGAAAGAATCCAATAATTCTGACGCAAAATTAACATCGACAATTCGGGGCCGGCGTGAATATTCAATTTATGGTGGTAATCAACTAGTAATAAATTCAAAATATGATCTTTACGCAGTAAAACTATAAACTGCCCTTAATCGAAACTCAAATGTGAGTTAGACAAGCGCCCACCTACTCTAACAATTCCAGCTCAAGATAATTTAAAGAGGAAAGCACTTACAGGGGTGGGTTTCTTACTGCTTCTTGGTCTGCTGTCTCGATGGCGATGACCTTTGCGTTGCGACTGCGTTGCAAGTGCTGCGCGACGACAAATTATTCGCACTAGTGCACGATGATAAATTGCGCTAGACAAAGTGGTCACTACTAGGTTGCTGTGACCGACTGCCACAGGTGCAAACACATTTAAGGTCGATCTTCAACTACTCGACGCAGCCGCGGCACATCTACTACTCTGGTCGGTTGGTGGCTTTTTCCGGCCCTTTCACTTTTCTATCATTGGGAGATCAAACTGACGCCACTGAGCTAGCCTCCTATTGGCGTGCGAAATGACGCCACATAATTTTACCTACCTTTATCCTACCCCCCCCCCTTCAGTGCGTGCGGAAAGGAATGCGGATGGGATGGAGGAAGGCACCAGCCAGTTACTAAACAACAGAACAAAAAATGCTAGGGAACTCGTTTTCCGCGCAACACAAACCATGGGATGATATATAGTGAAAGTGTATTTCCGTTCCTACTCAAATCTGCGCACATAAATGTTATTTAATTGTGTGTTTAAACTTCGCTCACGTGGCTGGCGCCAGGGTTACAGTAAAGTTTCTGGTTCACAGCTTTTGACTTTACATAGAAAATAATATTTATTTATGATTAAAACTACTTTTACGGATTTTATCGCGTTTATTTTTACTTTTTATTTTTAATTCCCGACGTTTCGGGCGCTTTCCAGCACCCATGGTCACGGGGGAACTGAGATGACTGACGTCCCGATGTCATTGTTAAACCCGGAGTACCTTCAACTTTTTTAATTATTGTTTATGGTCCGATCTATGCAAAATGAACTAACTCTGTCTTGAGGTCTTGCAGTGGTATGCTTGGGTTTAGTTTTAATTTTATTGATTATAGGATCCCAAGCAGGTGGTAGTACCCAGCCTCCTTCTCTATTGAAATTAGGATGTTTTTAATTTCAATAGCCTCACGTATCATCCTTGGTAGGAATCGGTGTTCTTTCGCGAGGATTTGTGGTCTATCAAATCTGATGTAATGGTTGGGGCCGTCTAGGACATGATCACAAACTGCAGACTTCCCGGAACGTTGATGCTTCACATCAGCTATATGTTCTTTTACGCGGGTCCTAATTGATCTTTTGGTTTGTCCTATATAAGAGAGACCACATTCACAATCAAGCTTGTACACTCCTGCATCTTGTAGAGGAGTATGACACTTGACGGATGGTAGGAACTGACTAATCTTCTTCGGCGGCTTGTAGAATGTTCTAATAGAAGCTCGCTTCAAGATATAGCCAATCTTGTCTGTGACACCTCTGACATATGGTAGTATAGCAGGCACACGCTCGACTGTGGCTGGCTTCACTCGGTCACTGTGACGTAGGCGCGGGACCCGAAGCTTGTTGTCGTGCAGAACTTGCTTGACGTGCTGAAGCTCGGCGGCCAGGTGTTTTCTGTCACAGATCCCTCGTGCTCTTTGTAACAAGGATTTGCCCACGGTAGCTAACTGTGAAGGATGGTGGTGAGATTCACCGTTTAAATATCGGTTTGTATGGGTCTTTTTCCTATACACAGTGTGACCAATGGTGTTATTAGGATTTCTGATGACTAACACATCTAGGAAAGGTAAGGAATTATTTGCCTCTAACTCCATAGTAAATTGAATTTTAGAGTTTATGGAATTAAGATGTTCTAAAAATGCAGTTACTTTGTCTGATGGTAAAATTGTGAAAGTATCGTCTACGTACCGCTTGTAGATCCTTGGTGTAACAGGTGCAGTAAGGAGGGCTTTCTCCTCAAAGTCTTCCATGAATATATCGGCGACAATGGGAGATACAGGTGAGCCCATCGCCACACCATCTACTTGCTTGTAAAACTCTTCCTTCCACAATAGATAGCCAGATGTAAGGCAATGTCTTAGTAAAACTGCATATTCTGCTGGCATGTTATTTTCCTCTAGTTTCCTAGTTATAATTGAGATGCAGTCTTCAACAGGTAGGGATGTAAATAGAGACTGAACATCAAAACTGACCATGGTTTCATTGTCAGTAAGATGTAGGTCTTTTATCTCACTGACAAAATGGTATGAATCCTTAGTGTGTGCTCTTGTGTGTCCTCTGAGTGGTGATAATATTTTAGCTAAGTATTGAGCCAATCTGTAAGTTGGCGAATCAATCTGACTCACTATTGGACGTAAAGGAGCATTCGGTTTGTGTATCTTTGGTAACCCATACAACTTCGGTGGTTTGGCACATGAAGGTATTATCGAATTAACGTCCAGATTCAATTTTTCGGAGTATTTCTTAGTTAGATCGCTAGTTGTTTTAAGCGTATTAGTTGTAGGGTCTGTTTTGACCTTTCGATAAGTAGTTTCATCCGACAAAAGTTGTTGTATTTTAAAATTGTAATCTGACGTATCCATTATAACCGTAGAATTACCTTTATCTGCGCGGAGAATCGTAAGCTCTGGTCTGTTGCGTAAGTTTTTCAACGCGTTAAATTCATTTTTGGGGAGATTTAATTTCGGCGCTGAACTTCGACGTAACATAGACGAGATGTCTTGACGTATGGCCTCTAAATCTTCATTACCAATATTATTTTTATACAGACAGTCCTCAACACTACAGATAATGTCCTCATACGGTATTTTTCGCGGTGTAATTGCGAAATTAATACCTTTTTCTACAATAAAAGTTTTAGACTTTGTTTAAAACAACTAGCGATCTAACTAAGAAATACTCCGAAAAATTGAATCTGGACGTTAATTCGATAATACCTTCATGTGCCAAACCACCGAAGTTGTATGGGTTACCAAAGATACACAAACCGAATGCTCCTTTACGTCCAATAGTGAGTCAGATTGATTCGCCAACTTACAGATTGGCTCAATACTTAGCTAAAATATTATCACCACTCAGAGGACACACAAGAGCACACACTAAGGATTCATACCATTTTGTCAGTGAGATAAAAGACCTACATCTTACTGACAATGAAACCATGGTCAGTTTTGATGTTCAGTCTCTATTTACATCCCTACCTGTTGAAGACTGCATCTCAATTATAACTAGGAAACTAGAGGAAAATAACATGCCAGCAGAATATGCAGTTTTACTAAGACATTGCCTTACATCTGGCTATCTATTGTGGAAGGAAGAGTTTTACAAGCAAGTAGATGGTGTGGCGATGGGCTCACCTGTATCTCCCATTGTCGCCGATATATTCATGGAAGACTTTGAGGAGAAAGCCCTCCTTACTGCACCTGTTACACCAAGGATCTACAAGCGGTACGTAGACGATACTTTCACAATTTTACCATCAGACAAAGTAACTGCATTTTTAGAACATCTTAATTCCATAAACTCTAAAATTCAATTTACTATGGAGTTAGAGGCAAATAATTCCTTACCTTTCCTAGATGTGTTAGTCATCAGAAATCCTAATAACACCATTGGTCACACTGTGTATAGGAAAAAGACCCATACAAACCGATATTTAAACGGTGAATCTCACCACCATCCTTCACAGTTAGCTACCGTGGGCAAATCCTTGTTACAAAGAGCACGAGGGATCTGTGACAGCAAACACCTGGCCGCCGAGCTTCAGCACGTCAAGCAAGTTCTGCACGACAACAAGCTTCGGGTCCCGCGCCTACGTCACAGTGACCGAGTGAAGCCAGCCACAGTCGAGCGTGTGCCTGCTGTACTACCATATGTCAGAGGTGTCACAGACAAGATTGGCTATATCTTGAAGCGAGCTTCTATTAGAACATTCTACAAGCCGCCGAAGAAGATTAGTCAGTTCCTACCATCCGTCAAGTGTCATATTCCTCTACAAGATGCAGGAGTGTACAAGCTTGATTGTGAATGTGGTCTCTCTTATATAGGACAAACCAAAAGATCAATTAGGACCCGCGTAAAAGAACATATAGCTGATGTGAAGCATCAACGTTCATGGAAGTCTGCAGTTTGTGATCATATCCTAGACGGCCCCAACCATTACATCAGATTTGATAGACCACAAATCCTCGCGAAAGAACACCGATTCCTACCAAGGATGATACGTGAGGCTATTGAAATTAAAAAACATCCTAATTTCAATAGAGAAGGAGGCTGGGTACTACCACCTGCTTGGGATCCTATAATCAATAAAATTAAAACTAAACCCAAGCATACCACTGCAAGACCTCAAGACAGAGTTAGTTCATTTTGCATAGATCGGACCATAAACAATAATTAAAAAAGCTGAAGGTACTCCGGGTTTAACAATGACATCGGGACGTCAGTCATCTCAGTTCCCCCGTGACCATGGGTGCTGGAAAGCGCCCGAAACGTCGGGAATTAAAAATAAAAAGTAAAAATAAACGCGATAAAATCCGTAAAAGTAGTTTTAATCACGTGTAGTGTTCGCGTAAATATAAGAAATCATTATATTTATTTATTTTTTTATTTCTTGTTTAACACTTTTATGGTGAATATGTCTTTCCTTGGCGTAGACCTCCAAATTTGTGAATGCCTTTGGAGGGTTTTTCGCAAAAAAATATTGCGGGACTATCACAGTTTTCAGTAGCAAGGAGACCGCTTAGTCGGATACCACCACAACGTTCTCTTTTAGTCTCATTGGAAGCAAGTTGTGGGCATTTCAAGTCCCAGTCGAGGAGTTTGTTTATGCGTTCACCTGTAAATACGTTAAAAATTTACTAATATAAAACATTATCGTGCGTGCATAGTTTTTTAGTATCTACTTATACCTTTAATATTTCATGCAAATACAATCGGAAAATCTTACTTTACCGAACAATAAATTAAACTAAGAAATATGTGTTACGGGTTTATAAATATAATTGATTTCGTACCATGTACAGTCTTAAAATGATACATTTGAAAAAGATCGTTAAATCCCAAGAAGGCGAAGTCGCCTGGCGTCTTCACTTGGTCTACATTCTTAAATAGCTCACGAATGTACTCTGCTTCGTCACGGTCGTCTAGTATGGCAAGGTATCCGCCTGCAGAAAGGCAGCTGCCGTGTGCCTCATGCCATGTCTGTGGCTCTGTGTGGGTTAGGTAACAAGAACCATTGTTGCCTAGTTTCCAACCTGGAAATAAAAACGCATTAGAAATGAGATAAGAGTTTTCATGTATTAAGTACCGGAATACTTAATACATTCCTTGTATTATTACACCAATACTGTACATTAAGTGTAAGTACTTATTTTATGGATATAGCGTTTAATTTGAGCTTGATATTAATTTACTTTGTTTCACTGCACCCTCAGGCCCCACGAGACCGTGGATAGACTGAGAATTGTGAATATAAAAATATTTAAGATAAAACGTGATAAAATTTAGACCCAGTGCACTGACATCCTTTAATATTATCGCGTATATATCGCGCCTATAATGATATCGCGCGGGTAGTCGTGACGTCTGCACGCTTATTCGGTGTGTGCTAATTATTTATATTTTTTCATATTTTATTTTTACACTGTATTTTTCACTGTTTAAATGCGATAAGTACTAACTAAACTCACTTCACTCATTGGTGACTACTTCTCTTCTCCAAAAACTTGAATTAAGGAAGATTTTCTTCACGCGCTAATAATGGATGTTCAGCTAACTAACAACTTGAAGGAACTTGAGAATATGTTCGGGTCCCGGATGCTTGATTATGAAGAAAAACTGAAGAAAGCCAGCACGGAGACTAATTCTTCACATCCTGATCTTTCGTCTCTTTCGCGTGAGTTCTCTGAATTTAAATGTTTTGTTTGGCAGACATTATCGAGGCTGAAAACCCAAATTGAATTGCTTTGCCTCGGCTAAGATGGACACGAAACCGCTATGCGAAACAAAGTGTTGCTATTCCATGGGATACCCGAAAAGCCTAATGAAAATGTTCATGATGTCCTTTACTCTTTAATATCCAATCAGTTAAAGTTAACAGACTTGAGCAAGGACAGTTTAAAAGTCTGTCATAGACTTGGATCAGCACAAGGGAAAACTCGGCCTGTCTTAGTTCGGTTTTATGAAACTGAGCATCGACAACTCGTTTGGGATAGTAAAACCAATCTGAAAAGCTCTGGCATCACTATTTCGGAGTTCTTAACTAAAACAAGACATCGGGTATTTACTGCAGCGCGCAAACACTTTGGAATTAAACACTGTTGGTCATCCAATGGCAAAATTTTAATCATCCTTCCTGACAAATCGAGACAAAAAATTGAAACTATGACTGAATTCGAAAAACTAACCGTTAAATATCCGTGTATAATTGCCGATTCAAATAAAACATCACTTTCACAAGAAACATCGTCATCGAAAAATAGCGTAAATGTTCCAAAGAAAACACGCCGACGTCAATAATTTTCAAGTTTACCATTCACATAAACTATCTTGCAAAAACAGCAGCATCTAAACTTTGTTTTATTTATTTTTTTCTCTTGGGCGGGTATGCATAATTTTTTTAATAACAACTATTTGTTTACATCAAGTTATTGTGATCAATATATCATATCTACGATCTGTTCTACAGGGTGGCCCATAAGTCCCTTGAAATGTAAAAAACTAATGACATTATGAAAAAGGTTTTTATTTTGTCATAATCCTTATAAAATGGGAATTATTTTTTTAAAATTAAATCGTCTAAATGTAATCCGTTACGATCGCGGCACTCCTGTAAGCGACGTTTAAAATTATCCATCACTGCGCGGCAAATAAGCTCTGTAATGTTTGCCATTTCTCTTTGGATATTTTCTTTCAGGACGTCAATTGTCCGCGGGTTGGTTTCGTACACTTTAGTCTTAAGATAACTCCATAAGAAAAAGTCCATTGGGGTCAGATCTGGACTACGTGGTGGCCAAGGAATATCTCCTCTTCGAGAGATCACTTTATTAGGGAAAAGTTGACGGACGACCGGCATAGCGACGTTAGAGGTATGGGCAGTTGCTCCATCTTGTTGAAACCAGGTCCACGTATTGAAGCCTGGAAAATTCTGCAACTCTGGTGTAAAAAAGTCGTGGATCATAGCTACATAGCGTTGTGAAGTAACAGTAAGCGCGCGGCCTCTGCCGTCCTCAAAAAAGTAAGGGCCTATAATGCCATGCGCTGACATAGCCGCCCAAACTGTCACTTTAGGGCTATGTAAGGGCTTTTGATGTTTGCGATTTGGATTTTCGCAACTCCAGTAGCGACAATTTTGCTTATTGACATGGCCGTTGATGTGAAAGTGAGCCTCATCAGAGAATAACACGTTATTAAACAAAGTAAAGCGGTTCAACATTTCATTTGCGAAATTTAGTCTGTGGATAGTGTCAGTATCTTTTAATTCCTGTACTAACTGAATCTTGTACGGGTGAAGATGTAAATCTTTCTTTAAAATTCGCTGTAACGATGTTCTGGGTAAGTTTAATGTACAGGAACGCTTACGAGTAGACTGGGTAGGATTTTCACGAATTGAGTGTTTCATTACATCGATGTTTTCTTCCGTCCGTGATGTCCTTGGTCGACCTGACCGTTGTTTATCCAACGTCGAACCACTCTCTTCGAACTTAATAACCCAGTTCTTAATCTTTTGAACACTTGGAATGTCTTTAAAGTTGCGTAAATTCTGATATTCTCGAAATTTACGCCGCGCAATGGTAGCCGAATCATTGTTTCGATAAAACTCGCGCACACAAAATGCGCGGTCCGCACCGGTGAAACGCTCCATGGCGACTGAATTCCCAGAAACCGTCGGTACTCCCCCCGCACCGCGCGCGCCACTCATGCGCGCCTTTTATATTTTATTCGAAATTTACATTTCTAACGATTTATGGGTCACCTTGTACATTTTCGTATATTGTTGAATGTAATGTAGGATAATTAAGTACTTTAATTGACTTTCTTGATTTGTACCGTCCGTAATCAAAAATTTTAATTTTTGTACGTTTATTTTTATTTATTTTTTTACTTTTTAGTTAAATATATATATATATATATATATATATATATATATATATATATATATATATATATATATATATATATATATATATATATACATATTTGTTATTTTACTTTATTATATTCGTTATTATCAACATAAACTATGAATAATCTATCAGACCTCAATGAAAGCTTTTTCTCTTGCTCGTCGTCTACTAACAGTTTTGTAAGCGTAGACACCGAATCTTCATCTGAACCTATTATTACTCTGCTCGATCACATTTCTTCTGTATTTTCTCAATACCCTGTAAACTTAAATATTGCCCACATCAATGCGAAAAGTGTTCCTGGCCACTATTCTGACCTTCTGACATCCATTAGCAGTACTCATCTCGATGATTTCTGAAACTTTCCTTAAACCTACTCTTCCTTCCACTCTATACTCACTTCCTGGTTATGTATTAATACGCAATGACCGAGTGGGCAAGGGCGGTGGAGGTGTTTCTATTTATCTGCGTGCTGAAATACCTTTTAAGGTGATCAGTACATCTCCACAAATATATTCTAACTCTGCAGAACACCTGTTTTTGGAAATTACTCTTAATCACACACAAATATTACTAGGAGTTCTTTATAGTCCTAACCTTCATGTTAATTATTTTGACGCATTTGAAAAATTACTTAGTGAGTTCAATCTCTTATATAATCACGTTATCTTGATGGGTGATTTCAATACGTGCCTTATCAGAAATGACCACCGTGCGAATAAGCTGCAATCACTATTGTCCTCTTTTAATCTTCACATCCTACCTCTTTCAGCCACTCACCACTTCCCAAACTGCACTCCACCTCTTCTCGACCTAATTATAGTCTCTTCTCCAAATAATGTTGCCAGTCATGGACAACTGACCGCTTCTTTCTCATACCATGACCTTATCTATTTGTCTTATCGTGTTCGACCTCCTAAACGTAAGTCAAACTTTCGACTCCTTCGAAGTTTCAGGAGCATTAACTTGGAGGTTTTAACAGTGGTAGAGCCACGCGGCAGCTTTGCTGTTGCACGTATGGGCCGGCTCAAACCGGGGTGGTACCACGACCTCACAGAATACCGGCGTGAAGTGGAAGCTCTGCTTCCGCGTTTCGTCTGGTGAGTGCAGGTGGCCGGAGGCCCAAATCCCCCCCCCCCCCATCAACATGGTAGCGGAATTAAATAATGATAGACTACCCCAGGAGGGTACCAGCACCCCTGGAGAATCCCTCGCTGAGCATCCACGACCATGTTTCTCCACTTCTGAGCGTGGGTGCTCAGGCTGCCCCGCGTATTCTGGGGGGGGGGGGGGCAAAATTCCGCTCAAGACTACAACTGCTCGGGGCTAACGGAGCAACAAGACCAAGGCGACCCCTGCCACGCTGTCCGTGAATTTCTGCAATATCAGGGGACTTCACTCTAACCTAAACGCCGTTCACTACCATCTCGAGACGGCGGGGCCGGCTCTGCTCTTTCTGACCGAGACGCAGGTGTCCTCTCCGGCTGATGTCTCGTATCTCTCCTACCCGGGGTACAAACTGGAACACTCCTTTGTGCCTCGGGCTGGAGTTTGCGTTTACGTCAGAGAGGACATCTGTTCTCGACGCCTCGGCAGACTTGAAGGTTCGGACCTGTCCATCCTTTGGCTACGCGTAGACAGTGACGACCATCCGCGCGTCTACGGGTGCCTCTATAGGTCCCATAGCGGTAATGCCGAAACAGACCGACTCTTCGACCACGTCCAAATGGCTGCAGATTCGTTGCTACAGCAGATCCCCTCCGCAGAGATCGTGATCCTCGGCGACTTTAACGCCCATCACGCCGAATGGCTTGGTTCACGTTTAACCGATCATGCGGGAAGATCTGTTCATGATTTTGCCTTGGCATATGGTCTGACACAACTGGTTACTTCGCCTACGCGGATTCCAGATGTGGAGGATCATGCACCTTCCCTGTTGGACCTTCTGCTGACCTCTCACCCGGACGGATATCAGATTTCCGTCGACGCCCCTTTAGGCTCCTCGGACCATTGTCTGGTCCGGAGTGTTGTGCCACTCACGCTGAAATCGCGGTTGCATTCTGCAGGCTGCCGCCGTGTTTGGCACTATAGGTCAGCCGATTGGGATGGGATGCGGTCTTTCTTTGCATCCTACCCTTGAGAGCGTGAAGCGCGTTGGGATCATCCGGCGAGAAGCAAACCCGCCCAGGGTTTGCTTCTCGCCGGATGATCCCAACGTTGTTGCGGATTCTGTTACTGATGTGGTACTTCAGGGTATGGAACTTTTTATTCCTTCCTCTATGGTGTCCATTGGAGGCAAATCTCAGCCATGGTTTGGTCGCTCCTGTAAAATAGCATCATGCTATAAGCAGGAGTGCTACCAAGCCTGGGTTGATGCGTCAGCGTCCCGGGATGTAAACACCAGCGCTCCAAAAAAGAAGTATAATTCCGCCTCTAGGTCCTTCAAAAGAATCATTGCCAAGGCAAAGTCAGAGCACATAGGCAGAATTGGCGAGAAACTAGTTCGCCTTCCTTCTGGAACCCGTGCATTCTGGTCTCTCGCCAAGGCTGTCCAGGGGAATTTCTGTCAGCCATCTCTTCCATCTCTGCACAGGGAGGACGACTCACTGGCCCATACTGCAAAGGAGAAAGCCGATCTTCTAGGCTCTTTCTTTGCGTCTAACTCGACTCTCGATGACGGGTGGAGTACGCCGCCGACCATCCCGCGGTGTGAGTGCTCCATGCCGGAAGTGCAGTTCACACAGCGCTCGGTTCGCAAAGCACTCCTCTCCCTGGACATCCACAAGTCGAGTGGGCCTGACGGAATCCCCCCAATTGTGCTGAGGACGTGTGCTCCAGAGTTGGCATCGGTTTTAACGCGTCTTTTCCGGTACTCCTACTCCCTAGGCGTAGTCCCAAAATCATGGAAGACGGCTTTCGTCCACCCGATCCCTAAAAAAGGCGACCGCTCAGACCCGTCCAACTACCGGCCAATCGTCATCACCTCCTTGTTCTCCAAAACAATGGAGTCCATTGTAAACTGCCAGCTCATGAGGTACCTTGAGGATCACCAGCTGATTAGTGACCGCCAATACGGTTTTCGCCGTGGTCAGTCAGCTGGTGATCTTCTGGTCTACCTCACTCACAGATGGCCGGAGGCAGTAGAGTTCAAGGGGGAGGCATTGGCCGTTAGTTTGGACATTGCGAAGGCCTTCGATCGGGTTTGGCACAAAGCGCTTCTTTCGAAGCTCCCTTCCTATGGGCTTCCCGAGAAACTGTGCGATTGGATCACCAGCTTTCTTGCAGATCGGAGCATCAAGGTCGTTGTAGACGGTGCAAGCTCCGATTGCAAGCCTATTAATGCTGGTGTTCCACAGGGCTGCGTGCTATCGCCAACGCTGTTTCTTCTGCATATCAATGATATGTTGCATACCCGTAACATTCATTGCTATGCAGATGACAGCACTGGTGATGCTCTTTACACCGGCCGAGCCAATATTTCTCGGGAAAACGTCTCCGAGTGCCGGGACAAACTTGTGTCTGAAGTCGAATCTTTGCTGAACAGAGTCTCGGATTGGGGATGACTAAATCTAGTCCAGTTTAACCCCCAGAAGACACAAGTTTGCGCGTTAACCGCTAAAAAGAACCCCTTTGTCGTATCCCCTCAGTTTCAAGGCACTCCCCTTGTTGCCTCAGCCAGTATCGGAATCCTCGGCGTCGACATATCGAGTAACGTGCAGTTTCGTGGTCACTTGGAAGGGAAGGCCAAATTGGCCTCTAAAAAGCTTAGCGTGCTCAGCAGAGCGGGACAGTATTTCATGCCGGCACACCGCCTGCAACTTTACAAGGCGCAGGTTCGGCCGCACATGGAATACTGTTCCCATCTCTGGGCTGGGGCTCCCCAGTAACAGCTCCTTCCACTTGACCGCATCCAGCGCAGAGCGGCTCGAATCGTCGACGACCGAGTGCTTTCCGATCGGCTCGATTCATTGGCGCTGCGAAGAGATGTTGCATCTCTTTGCGTATTTTATCGCATCTATCACGGGGAGTGCTCTGAGGAATTGTTCGGATTAATCCCAGCCGCCAAATTTCGTGAATGCACTACACGGCAAACGTCCCGATACCATCCACACCATCTGGATGCTTGGCGGTCCACCACTGTACGTTTCACAAGGAGTTTTCTTCCACGTACAACCTCTCTGTGGAATAGTTTACCACCGGCGATTTTTCCGGACCGATACGACCTGGGGACCTTCAAGAAAAGAGCTTACTCCTTTCTAAAGGGCCGGCAACGCACCCGCAATTCTCCTGGTGTTGCGGTTGATCATGGGCGGCGGTAGTCACTTAACATCCGGTGAGCCGCATGCTCGTTTGCCCCCTCTTCTATAAAAAAAAAGACGTGACGCTAGTTTAATAAATTGGACGCCGGTATTTGTTAGCCAAACAGTAGATGACAAAGTAAACAGCTTTAACAATGTCATTCTTAACTTATATGTTATTCATGCACCGGTTAAGCGTGTTAAAATAAAACATAATCCTGCCCCTTGGATAACTTCGGCTTTAAAGGCGCTCATGGCACGTAGAGACAAGGCTAAAAGAAGATACAAGCGATTTCCGCTGGAGAGTAATTTAACAAATTATAAGAACCTACGCAATCGGTGCAACCGTTTGTGCAAAGATGCAAAAAGACGTTACTTTTATAATTCTCTAACTAAAAGTGATCCCGCAAAAGCATGGAGATTTCTTAAAACTGTTGGACTAAACTGATAGACTTAAATATTCTTAACCAACATTTTTCTTGCCTTCCTGCCTCTGTCTCTACGCGTGATAAAGCTGGGTCAATTTTAGAATTGGATAAGCACCCAGTTCTGCAGTGTGATACATTTGATTTTGCTGTAGTCACTGAAGACGATATCAACCGATCAATTTTAGCTATATCATCAACGGCCACTGGAAATGACGGCATATGCTCCAATATGATAATGCCTATCCTCTCTTTTCTTCTTCCTGTTCTTACACACATTTGTAATTTCTCTTTATCTTCTTGTTGTTTTCCATCGTCATGGAAATTAGCACACATTATCCCTATCCCTAAGATATCCAATCCTTCATCTCCCTCTCACTTTCGTCCTATTTTAATCTTGCCATTTCTTTCTAAAGTTCTTGAACACATTGTCCACAAGCAATTTTCAGCATTTCTCAACAGAAATAATATCTTATGTCCATATCAATCTGGTTTCCGACCCGGACATAGTACTACAACTGCCCTTCTTAAAGTTACTGACGATATCCGTTGGAATATGGACCATGGATACTTAACAGTTCTGGTTTTACAAGATTTCAGCAGTGCATTCAACTCTGTAGATTTTGATATCCTTATAAGTATCCTTAAGACGATTGATGTGTCCAAATCTGTTATTCAATGGTTTGACTCTTATCTTCGTGATCGGTCACAATGTGTTCGTTCAGGTGAAATACATTCCCAATGGTATAATTTAACTGCGGGTGTACCTCAAGGTGGAGTCCTCTCTCCTCTGCTTTTCGCCATTTTTATTAATTGTATCACCAAGGTCATATCAGCTAATTACCACCTTTATGCTGACGATTTGCAGTTATATCGTAATTTTGTGGCATCCGAAGCCAACATGGCGATTGAAGCTATGAATGACGACTTAAATAAGATTTGGAAACGGTCGAGATCATTTGGTCTCACATTAAACCCAACTAAATCCCAAGCCTTGATAATAGGTAAAAGACATGCGCGTGGCACGCTTGATTTCTCCTCTCTCCAAACTCTACGAATCGATGGTGCCACTATTCCCTACTCAGATACTGCCAAGAACCTAGGTGTTATTTTCGACTGCAATTTGACTTGCGGCGCACATGTTACGGATGTAAGCAGGAAAATATTTCACGCCTTTCATTCTCTAAAACGCCTTCAAAGTTTTCTACCTTTGTCTACTAAGATATCTATAGTCCAGACTCTTATATTGCCAATTTTAGATTACGCTGATGTCTGCTATTTGGATGCTACTGAGGAGCAAAGTAATAAACTCGAGCACTTGCAAAATTTATGTATTCGATACATTTTTGGCTTAAAGAAGTTCGATCACGTCTCTGTTTATCGCAAGCAGCTTAAATGGCTCCCCATCCGCCTTCGCCGGAACACTCGAATCCTCTGTCTTCTTTTCAATATTCTACATAACCCTGATACTCCGCTATATCTAAAAAATCGCTTTACTTTTGTACATCCTCCAGATGTTCCATGTAGATCAAATACTAGAACACTGTTAAGTTTTCCGTCTTTCAATACAATGCTCTATTCTCATTCTTTTACTGTTAATGCAGTACGATTGTGGAATTCTCTTCCCTTTAGGATTCGTGACGCTAAGTCGGTGTCTATGTTTAAAAGACTTGTTAAAGAGCATTATCATTCGCATCATAATGATTAATTCGTGATGTGTAGATATTCGTATATGTAATATTAAAATAATATATTGAATTATAATATCTTTTTTCTTATAATATATTATATTTGTATTTTATATTTATGTGTATATATATATATATATATATATATATATATATATATATATATATGTATGTATATGTATATATATGTATGTGTATGTATGTACGTATGTGTATAATATATATGAAGGTTTGTAAATTTGTATTTTATTGTATATGTTAACAAAGTGCACACTTTGACTACTTTTATTTCCTTCAACTATCCTTCAATAGGCCTGCTGGAAGAAATTTCTTTATGGAATAAGCAGTGCCTTTGTACATAATTTTGTTTTTACCATTTTCCTATCAAAGTATGTGTGTACATAAACTGTTAAATAAATAAATAAATAAATAATATCTGACGCTTTGAGTCGTAGCGTTTTCGGCGAAATTACTCCTAGCGAAATCAGAAGATTTATTAAGACTTGACATGGAAGAATCTCCTGTCTGATTGAATATGTATTGGAATTTGAGTAATTGGTTTTATAACAACACGGGTCTTCGTTGTTGTTGATTTTTGTGGGCAATTCCAATGAATCTAAGACAGTTGGCTACCTTGTTCATTCAAATTTTAATAAGCGTACTTTTACACGATGTCACAATCTAAACCTTTAAGAAAAAGCCTTTCCAAAATACTTACTCGATTCTATATTATAAAAGGTTTGTTCTCCTAATTTTGTATTTTATGGATGGTAAAACACGCTTAGCATTGAGTCTATAAATTTTATTATTATTCTATTTTATCCACAATGTATCAGATAATATTGTATGGGCTAGCGGGGCGTTTTGATACATATTCATGTGTCACGGTGTCTTTTTTTTTCGCCCGAAGCAAATATGGGCAACCCTCCGGAAAGCGGGGGAGGGAGGTGGGGAATGCTCATAGCATACCACGCAGCCGGCTGCGTGGTTATGTGGAGACTTTTACCCACTAAACCCCACCTTTTAGGGACTGGCTTAACGGTCTAACTAGAGATCTCTAAGCCGTATACGGACGCGACCCTCCTTGGCAGAAAGGAGGGCGCAAGCGGCGAACGTCATGGTGTCAGTTTATTAATAATGTAAGGGAACATCCGGGCATAGTGGGTCTATTATTTTTGAGATGGTGTAGCTTAAAATATTCTGAAACTGGACTTTTTAAATTAGAAACACATTCTTAAAATCAAAATAAATCTATCGCCAATTTGGTCAATTTGGCCCATTTTGAATATATCGCAAATTCGGTCGATAATCTTTCGCCAAGGACTTCCCTTTCCGACTCTTCCGTTGACTTCTGCAACATAAATTTGATTTGTCACTCTTTCCTCATTCATTCTTTCTACATGACCAAACCACCGAAGCATTCCTTTCTTAATCCTGGTCACCACATCATATTGCAAACCTCACTCTTCTCTTATTACACAATTTCTTACCCTGTCACTCAGATTCAGCCCTAACATACTCCTTAACGACCGTATTTTTACTGCATTTATTCTACTGTCGTGCTTCTTCTACCACACCCAACTTTCGCTACCATACGTTAAAGTAGGGACTTTTCAGATTACAATACTGTAACTTTTTTTTAAATTCATGGACATCTTTTATATGTAGCCTCTCCAATCCTGCTATATAATATACTTTGACAGTCTCGTTGGTTAATGTGTTTACCTCGGTATCTTGGTCATTAGGACATCAAGCGCGACTGCTTCTGGACATTCGCACTGCAAGAATAATACGGCTGCAACATGGCTCTACCACTTAAAACTACGGCCCTTCCAAGTACAAATCAACATCTTGCAATAATATTCGGGGTCCAATACCATATTTAAAATATATATGTAATATAGGCTCAAAGCATCAAAATATTTCTTTAAAAAATAAAAATAAATTGATTAAAAACATCTAATTTGTATTTTACTCATGAAATTTAAAACACGGTCCTGGGCCATCTACATTCACCAACTTCTGGCATCTCTTACCAGGTAATCACTCCATCTATTGAAACGCATACTATATGTTTTTTTTGTTTCTGTCGCAATTTTTAGCAAACACTTTATTTGAAAATTTGGCAATCATCTTTACGTCTTTATATTGTGATTAGTATACTACATGTGACGTTTCGCTATCGAAAACAAATGGCAGCTCTGTAGGATGAACTCTCTAAGAATGCACAATTGCACAGTACATAAGTTGGAATCAATTATGCATAATATTTTTTCTTATCACGACCAGCAGGCTAAGCACCAACCTAATATCCTCTATAGTATAAAGTTTATATTTAAGTCGCACTCTTTTACATTACATTTTAGATGGAAGTTTTGTCTTGTTTGTCACTCAATACGCAAAGTTCGGAATTTTAACTTTGACATATTCCCTCTGAATTTTCTTGGTTTGGAAGCAAATCGAATCTCATCAAACGCTCTCAATCTCCATGCCCAGACTGTGCAATCTTGACTATATTAAGTTAAGTAAGTCCTTAAGTTACAAACTTAAAGTTTGATACTTACGAGGATCAAAAGTGTCACATTCTTGATAATAAGAAATTTGAGTAGCATTTATCTTGCAGATAAAAGGGAGTCGACTTGAACAGGGGTTGACGTAAAGCCGACCGTTCCGGCGCATTGCGATGCACCTACCACCGCTGTGCTTTGGCTGGTCCGGTTCCCATAGTAAGTCCAAGATCGAGTCGCGCAACTTACTACCTTGTTAAAAAAAATTATGCGGTACTGAGTAATTTGAAATTTTCATATTTTTATGAGGTTTTTATTTTCATCAGATTAGAATTAACGTTTAATTTTTCTTTTTATAGGATAGGTTGACAAACGAGCACACAGTTCACCTGATGGTAAGTGGTTGCTGCGGCCCATAGACATTCACATCTATCCTCGTTTACAAATCAAAATGCAGATGCGTTCTCACCCGTGAACACTAAGATGGAATGTCTCGTTTGCAGTAAAAAGGGTCTCCGGTTCTCTACACTCACCATACGACACACAACAGCATTAAGCTACTCATTACCATCATTAAAACCAATCGCAAATCCACTGTTATATATTAATATATATAACCATCTGCATCCATCGACGTCCTGCATCTTTTATACCAGGTCGACACTCCATCTAGTGGGGGCAACCTTACACTTCACTTACTGATACGAGACTGCCTCTCGAGAACATTTCTTTCTCATCGGTTGCCGGTTCTTCACGTTATATGGCCGGCCCATTGCCACTTCAGCTTACTAATTCGTTGGGCTATATCGGTTACTCTGTTTATCACACAGGGAAACCCCGAGCATAGCCCACTCCATAGTTCGCTGAGCGATCTAGAGCTTTCTCATACGGCCAGCACTTAAGGACTACCTTTCAGAACCGTAAGTCATCACTGGCAACACACACTGGTTGTACAATCTTGTTTTCCAGTTTTGAGGTATGTTGGATATGTCAATTGCCCTTCCGGTTGAATTTGGATTTTGCCGGATTATTAGTCCTAGGTAAACATACTCGTCAACAGCTGCGCGCGTAGAGCTTCCAACAAATGTAGGCATAGGTTTGAAATGAACTTTACACATCATTGAGTACACATATTACTTCAAAGTTACTCATGATCTTTGTTTTGTCCATGTTCATTTGAAGACCTATCTGTTGGGAGGCACTATTGAAGTCATTGAGCATAGTGCTTAGGTCCTCAAGCGATTCTGCCATGAGGACTATATTGTCGGCAAATCGAAGATGAGTGATTTACTCGCCATAAATGTTAGTACCGTGTCTTTTACAGTCCAGTAGGAAAACGTCTTCCAATGCAGCGGTTGAGAGTTTCGGGGATATAACGTCACCCTATCTTACACCTCTCTGCAATTGGATAGGTTTCGTACTCCAATTTTGTACTCGGACAGCCATCGTAAACCTTTGTTTTTTTCATGTTCATTTTAAAATCCATCCGATGTATGTCATCTAATTTTGTGCAATCCGGTGTCCAAGATGATTCCTACGATCATGGTGCCCTATGTCCCATTTGAGGATTGTTCTATGTTTTAGTAGAATTAAATAAAAAATAACTTATTATAGGTTACTTTGTCTTTAATTATAAAATAAAAATTCTTAAACACAATAACTTAGAATTAGGTCATTCACAACATCACAATAGGTAACATTAGTTCGTATCCGAACAATAACTAAAGGCTTAGCAAAGTTATATAATCTTCTAAAATAATTGAAATCCATACATCCTCGTCTCCATGTCTTTAACCAGCTTCACGAGCTCGATTTCCTTTTCTACCGTAAAAACAGGTTTTATCCACCTTAATATTTCGTTGCACCAATAGCCACTTTATTCGTACCCTTGGCTCGGCTTTTTAGTGACATAACTGGCACATAAAATTCTTTGCTTGCTGTTTTATATGGCATGCTATTTTTTGCAGCATCCAGCCCTTTGATCTGGATGGAATCTTCCGACCATTTACCGCAATTGGTTTTTCTTTTATAATTACTAGGCATAGTCTAAAAAGAGATAAAATATTTTTGTCTCTGATAAAATGAAAATAATTATTATTTAAATAAAACCAATGGTCAAAGATGATCCCCTGTAGTGTTAGGGATCATCTCGTACACCCGTAAACATAGTCATCTTGCAGTGGCGAAGCTAGGGCACCAAACTAAGGCAAGCCCAAGATATGGTTTTCTTGTTTTTAGCAGTTTTATAAAAATATACCAATCTTTATCTGTCTCCACTCTTCAGTTTCAATTCAGTGCTGTCGAGGACGTGTTTAACAAAGCACACAGAAGGCATACTGCTAGATAGATTGTATTACATATCAGCAATTGCATGCCTTCGGTGGCTTTGAAAAAAGTCGTTTGGGTTTGCTTGAGCGAAAGAAAAAGATATTTACATAAAATACTATACATGAACAAAGTATAAACAAACTATGTACAAAATTAAAAAAAAATTATTTATATTCTAAATCGAATAGTCTCTCTTTCTTATGGAAATATTTGATTACGACCGCGTAAAATGTTGGTGAACGTTTTAATTTTTTTTTATCAAAGTATTCTTACATATTTGCTTGATTTGTACCATTAAACCAATAATGGTTTGTATTGGCACTCACATTCGCAACTAACGCACTGCTTTACATAAATATTTAATTAATTTACTAAAAGTTAAAAAAAAAACAAAACAAAAAATGTATATACATATAAATAAATACGCCTTCTTTATTGTGTAAGTGGTAAGCACCCATTTGCAATTCTCACCTGGGACTATTCGACGAACCGGTTCTATTAGGCAGCGCAAAGTACTTAACTTTATACAGGCTGTTTCACTATTATACAAACCAAATTATAACTATGATTGTAAATGATGTTATAAGACGATGTTCTTTATACTATCGTAATAATATTTTTTGTGTTTATGTTTATAGTTTTTTGTGTTTAAATCTTTTTGAATGTTTTGCGGGATGTTGTTTATAAAAGTTGGGATTAAAAATTCAATAGCTCGCCTACCATATCAATTTGAGATTCTAGGCACAAGTAATTTTTGTTTAGTAATATTTCTTGTAATTACTGTATGAGATACGGGTACTTGGATGGTTTTATTGTTGAATTGTTCAATTAATAGGGTCATGTGAAGTTTCATCTGCATAGGTAAAATATTACAGGAATTAAAAATGTCTAATACGTTTTCTTTATATTGTTGTATTATTTTTGGGGTACAATAAGTTTAAGTAATCTTAGTTGTAGTTTATATATTTTTTCAGTATATGACTTAAAGGTTCGTCCATAACTTGATATTCCGTATGATATAATTGACTCAGCTAAGGCTTTATATATATTCAGCAGGATTTTATACGGTACTTTAGGCTTTAAGATATAGAATTTAGCCAGTATAGCTCGTAACTTCTCACAGAGAGAATCTAAGTGAAATCTCCAGCTAAATCTATTGTCTATAATTAGTCCTAAGTAAGTGTGATGCGTTACTTATTCTATTGCCTCACATTTACAAGCGTTAAATATATTATTATATAATTGTACCAATAACTGTTCTTAAATTGCGATAATTGACAAGTCCAAAAGACGCTCTTGATCTTGTGTATTTTTTCTACAAAAATTAAGGATTTTAACTTTTCCTCGCCGATTAGCACTTTAACGCACTTCAATTCATCACAAGGAACAATATTATCCTCCATTTTCACTAAAAATCTTTGAAAAAGCATAAATTTTCAACAGACACAACAAAAACAAACATAGTAGATAAACATTGCAATGTGAAGTGAACTTACTAACGTATCGCCCGCGTGCCCCCGCACTAGGAAACAACTTCATAGCAAAGTCCGGCTTTTGGTTCCATAGTAATTGCTATATAAACATTTCGTAGTTATATTTCATTATAGAACATTTTGCCACAGGTTAGAAAGGGAGCGATCGCCTTCTCGAAAGCCCGGTAAAAAGCCCACGCGTGCGAGAGAGACGACTAATCGCTCAAATCAACTCCTTGCTTTCATTAATTTTGACAGTCCATTGCGTTATTTGAAATAGTTTACGAGTTGTTTTTTTCGTTGATATTATTAATCTAGCAGTTTGAAAGATTGAAATGGCAAGCCTGGCTTTTCGGCTTCTATGGAGGCTTCGCCACTGTCATCTTGCCCCAACATCAACTTTTTTATTCAACGTTAGATAACAAATAATAATCCATAATATGTTTGCGATTGTTATCATGCCATTAAAAAACAAAATAAAGCAATAAACAAATATACTAATACAACATGTTTTACATTAGACTATTAAGAACACGTTTGACACAAACTCAAATTCAAACTTACCTTATATCAAAGTCACGCAAATGATATTTTTTTCCATAAAAGTTTTCGCGATCTACGCTTAACCGATACAAACAACTAGATGGCGTTAGTAGTTTCTTTTAAAATAGTGAGGGATCATCTGACCTCAAACGTATCATCTAGTACACCTTTCCCATAAACATAAAAGTAAAGCCCATACATTTCCCAGACAATCGAAAAAAAGAAATATTTTTAAAGCAAGGATAGGTGTGATATCTAAAAAGAAGCTATTCGTATTAAAAATGAATTTAAATTTTAAATCGAATGGCAAATTAGAAAAAATTTGAATTAATAATATTATAGTAAGGTATACGTAACTCGAGTACATTTATACAAAAATAAACGCAGAGGACAAACCTTTTAATGTAACAAAACATCTCTCTGAATACAAGTCATGTATGCCAACGTAGACACCGTCATAGTGTGTAAGAGTTGGGGCGATGAGGAGTGGCATTGCATCTGCTTCGTCCAGTGTTTCGGGCACCATGAGTTCAGAGCCTTCGGCTTCACAACGGATATATGCTTTCGACCATTCCGCAGCAGCAGTGTGCAGCTTATAGAAGGAATTGAAAGCTTTCTCGAATCTGTAGTCTTCGCGATACTTAGGTCGTTGTGACTCTATGGAAATTATTTTATCACAAGTGGAATTAGAAATAAAGTATCGAATTAATTGAGGGTGGGAAATGTGACCTTGTCAAGCCGATAGTAAAACCTAATCTTGCTCGTTTTGCGTTCGAGATTTTCAATACATGAACAAATGCGGTTAACGGTTATACTTGTTTTAATAAGTACCTGAAGAAATAAGAAATACTAGTCAGTTTTGACACCAACTCCAGGAATATCTTATAAAATTTTACCACCACGCTGCGTTGCGTTTAGCTGTCCACTGCTGAACATAGGCCTCCCCCAAGTAATGCCACAAAGCACGGTCTTGAGCCACCTGCATCCATCGACTTCCTGCATATCATACCAGGTCGTCACTCCATCTAGTAAGGGGTCGCCCTACACTACGCCTACCGGTACGAGGCTGGCATTCGAGAACCTTTCTTCCCCATCGGTTATCGGTTCGTGGAGCTATATGGCCGGCCCATTGCCACTTCAGCTTACTAATCCGTTGGGCTATGTCAGTCACTCTGGTTTTACTGCGGATATCCTCATTTCTGAGTCTATCACGCAGAAAAACTCCGAGCATAGCCCTCTCCATAGCTCGCTGAGCGACCTTGAGCGTCCTCATACGGCCAGCAGTGAAGGACCACGTCTCAGATCCGTAAGTCATCACTGGCAACACGCACTGGTTGTACAACTGTACAAGTAATACTTACTATTACTAAATAATGTTAAACATGCCTTACGGCAGGCCAGTTTGTCGTCTGATTGCACCGAGATGCAATACAGGTATCGGGCCTCGGGGTATACCCCATTGCCCGGACGATCCTCATACCCCATTACTATGGGGCAGTCCTTTTCTTCACCTATTATTGTAGGTGGCTTCTTTCTGTAGCCGGAGTATCCGTATGTGGTAATATTTTTCCATAGTCGTTTACCCGACTATGGAAAATTAGGAGGTTGTCTATATCCGATGTGTATGGTGATAGTTTTTCCGTAGTTAACCTACTACGGAAAAAAGAGAAGTTATCCGGTTGAAAGTCAAAGTTGGCCTTTCAGCGGCATTGTGGGTTGTTACTCGACTCTCTAATCACATATAGAGAGGAGTTCTCTTGGAAGAGGTCGCCCGTCCGGTGGCCGAGTGTGCAACGGCGCAAAGCCGTTGAGGTGTTCGTGTGGCCCGTTGTCGGCACGGTCAAACATGCCGCGCGCCATCCGGGCCACAAAGTCTGTGATGCTCTCGACTTTTAAGTCGGCTGCTATTATGTCGTTCCGGACGTAACGACCTGCTCCGACAATCGTCCTTAATGTCAGATTCTGCTGGGCCTGCAGTCGCCGCCTCTGGGTTATGCTCAGGAGCGCGTACCAGGCCGGTGCAGCGTAAGTGGTAATAGTCCGGATATACATCTTGTATATCCGGATCTTTGTCTTCAGTGGTAATTTGGATGCCAGGACTGGACGGAGCAGCGCCCGCGCACATCTGGCTTTGCGGACGACGAAGTCGACGTGCGCAGTCATGCGCAGCGCCCGGTCGATCCGGCACCCAAGATAAGTCACGGCCTTCTCATACGCTATCTCCTGGCCGTTGAGAGTCAATGGAGAGCAAATGGTGGTAAGTTCCTAAGGCGACGAGTGAGCAGAGCGGTTGTCTTACCAACGTTGACAACCATCCTCCACTCATTTAGCCATGGTGGCAGCAGGTCCAACAGACGCTGCATTTTGGCAGTGGCTATATGGGCTCTTCTGGACGAGGTGAAATAGGCGCTATCGTCCGCATATAGCGCCAGCTCAACATCGTCCTCCCATTCTTGCAGCCTGCCTGCCAATGTTGGGATGTCATTCGTATATGCCGCGTACAGGACTGGAGACAGACAACTGCCCTGTGGGACGCCGGCACTGATGGTTCTTATTGCGGACTCGGCGTCCTCTACGCAGACGTAGAACTTCCTGTCTTCCAGGAAAGACGCCATTAACCGCAACATAGCAGGGGGGACACTGGTCTGCTCGTGTAACTTATATAGTAATCCTGAGTGCCACACCCGGTCGAACGCCTTCTCGATATCGAGAAAGACGCCCAACGATATGCGGCCACGATTGTACTCTGCCGCAAGCAGGTGCAGCACTCTAGTCAGCTGTGTGACTGTAGAGTGACCCCTCCTGAATCCGTGCTGCTCCGCCCGAAGTTGGATGCACGGACGGAGACGTCTTAGCAGCAATCTTTCAAACAGTTTAGCTATGTGTGGTAATAGCGTAATCGGCCTGTAGCTGGAAGCTTTACGCCTGTCCTTCCCGGGTTTCGGCAAGACGATAATTTTGCCTTTTTTCCATTCCTCCGGGAAGTGGGATGTCCGCAATATCCCATTGTAGAGTCGACCAATCTCTACTAGGACTCTATTGGGCAGCTGTCGGAGTGCAGCGTTGGTAATCCTATCGTGCCCAGGCACTTTCCTCGGTTGCAGGCGGGTTACTGTCCTCCGCAGTTCAGCGGGGGAGATGAACCACTCTCCTGCAAGAGGTGGCGCGGGCGACGACAGGAACTCCTGTACGCGACTCTCCTTCCGGGCATGAAGCTCCATGAACTCCGCACTCGCTGGGTTCGGCATAAATTGCCCCTCGAAGTGCTCTCCCAGGATATCCGCTCTGCCCTTGGCATCATAGCAACGTTCGCCCACACTGTTGGTCAGTGGGCAAACGGGAGGTCTAGTTTTTGTCAGCTGTCGGTTCAGTTTATAGAGCGACGCATCATGCTCATCCGCCTTCCATATGCGCCGCTCCCAGGCCTCCCCTCTGTAGGCCTGGACTGCCACCGACAGCTCCTCCGATACGGTGTTTAATTGCGTTTTTATTCTGGGGCAGCGAGTACGCGCCAGAGCTTTCTCAGCGCTCTTTTGCGCTTGATCTGCACGCTTATCTCACGCGGCAGATCGTCACGCCTTGCTGTTATCGGGACGATCGTAGAGGCCGCGTTGAGGGCCTCTTGGATGTTTTTAGTTATTCTAGTAGCAGCGGCCTCTACGTCGTCCGCTGTGGTTATAGGCATGTGTGCTGGAGGTCTCGCTTGCAGGTGTTGTGCATAGCGCCTCCAGTCGACACGTGTCTTGGTTGCTCTGGGCGGCGTAGTCACCGCCTTTGTGCCAAGGGTTATCAGAATCGGGAGGTGCTGTGAGCTCAGGTCGTATAGCAAGCACCTCTACCACTACTGGGTAGTTGATGTTCCTGGAGAGCACGATGTCCAATACATCCGGATACTGCCGTGTGTTGGACGGGATATGCGTTGGCTCCTCGGGACCTAAAACGTCATAGTTGTTGTCTTCTGCATCTTCGTAAAGTTCACGACCCGGCGGGGTGATCACTCTGGACCCCCACGCCGGGTGTTTGGCGTTTAGGTCCCCGGCGACAATAGTGGGCGTGTCGCCTTCCATTATTGTCCGGATGTCTGAGGGGCAAAATGGAGTCCCTGGCGGGCGGTATGCTGCGTAGATCCTAAGTTCCTCGCCCGCCGCCTCCATTTTTATGCCGATAGAACGCATTGACTGGTATGATGGTAATTCCAGTTCCTGATGGACGATGTCCCTCCTCACTAGAACTGCCGTCCCTCTATAGGCAGCCCCTTGAGCAGTGACCTCGTCCCTTCTGTACAGGTGGTAGTTGGGCAGCTTTATGTGCGTCCTTGGATTGAGCTTCGTCTCTCCCAGCAAGATGACGTGCAGATCCTGTTGCTGAGCAACAGTGCGGAGTTCATGCAGCTTCTGCTGTATACCGTCCGGGTTCCAGTATAGGAGGCGCAAGTTACTCTCCTCCGTAGTGTCGGGCTAGGAGGTTTGCCAGCGCCTTCATGATGGCTGTAATTGGGTCTGTCCCGGTCCTGATGTCTGTCAGGACTTGCGTGCCGACCTCGATGGCAATACCAACCAGACGTTGGATTGCTTCTGCTGTTTCGAGGCCGGTGGCAGGTGTTCTCCTATGGGAAGGCGTTGGCAGTTGTCTCGGGAGTTGGGTATCCTGGGTTTGCTCCTTCTGTGTTTGGGTAGGGCGCGCTCTTCCAGTAGAGCGGGCTCTATGTTCAGCCTTTTCTGGCACTCTACCCATACTCCTGGTTCTCTCCCTAGTAACCTGCGCCTGTGAGGCTACTGGTGCAGTTGGTGTCGGGGTAGAGGTAACAGCCTGAGGAGGCTGCGACTTCTTCCTGCTCCTCTCCCGCCTCCTCTTCTTGGAGGGTTTCCGTTCTGTGGCAGGATTGGCGGGGGGCTGTAGAGTCGCCCCGGTGGTTGCCCTTATTCCTATGGGTTCCACCGTTTCTTTAGGTGTTACGGGTGGGGGGGCTGGTTGCCTGCCCTTCCCGGTGATGGTAGCCCACCCGTCTTGCTGAATGGTTACAGCCTTCGGGCGACTCTGGGGGGTCTTTTTGGGGGCCTCCGGGAGTAGCCCCGGCAAGGTTATCCCCTGCCTCCTTGCAGTCCTCCTCAGGACTGGACAGCGGCGATCGTTTGCCGTGTGGTTTTTACCACAGTTGGCACATGTAGGTTGTTCCTCTCTACCCCGAGGGCAAAGGCTTGCGATGTGCTCCCCGGCACAGCGCACGCATCTCACTGGCCTGAAGCAGTTTGCGGATGCATGACCGAAGGCCTGGCAGCGGTGGCATTGAGCCGGTCCTACTTTCCTTTGCCAGGCCTCGATGACTACTCCTCTCATAAATAGGAGTTCGTCGATTTTGTAGAGTTCTTGGAGCTGCTCCAGGCTCAGGTGGTCAAACTGGGCAAAGTATATGCAGCCAGGTCTGCTTCTACGCGGTGGGATAGCTTTGACATATTTGATGGGGAAGCCTTTTGCCCTAATAGCCTCCTCTATGTCTTTGGTGTCTGTGCCCATTGGTAGACCCCGGATGCCCACTTTAGTGGGCTTGTCCTCCTCCGGGGTATAGCAGTACCACGACAATGTTGGTACTTCCTTAGTCAGCTCGATCATGTAGCGTTGGACTGTCCTGAATTCGTTCGCGCTTTGCGGAGTGAATCTCACGCCTTTCCCGAATGGACGGGCATTTAAGGGGTGGCCCAACATTCTATTGAGCTCCTTAAAATGCCTCGTCCAATCCGGTAGGCATTCTGCCACTATGGGCGGGTAGCGGGTCTTATCTTGGTCGGCAGGCTTCTCAGTTGGCACTGCCGCCGGAGGTGGTCGCGGTACTGCTGGTGCAGCTACCATATGGGCATAACTGGTAGATGGCCGTTGGCCATCGTCCTGTGGAAGCCCGGACGGATTGGTTATTGCCGCCGGAGAGGACCGGCCGGCGGATGCAGCGAGGGTGGCATATGTGGTGGACCCCCAACTGTAGGATTCTTCACCCCCCTGCTCATACTGGGCCGAGTCTCCGCTTCGTCGGTCCGGTGATATGGAGCGGGGGGGGGGGGGAGTTGCGGTGGAGATGGTGATTTAGGTGGTGATCTTAACACCTTCTTCTGCGTCACCCGATGGTGGTAATCATCATCCTCCTCCGATGTGGACGGTGCTTCATCGGAGGACAGTTGGGAGCCAATCCTTTGCCTCTTTTCAAACAAAGAGGCTTCAGTCTCCGGAGGCGTATGGCGTCTAGCCGTTTTCACTGCCCGCTGCTGCAGAGCGATGGTTCTTGCCTGGCCGTATGCTCAGATACGGCCGGCGTGAGCGCAACACCCGGTGCGGGCTCTTTCCGTGGCGAGACGGGTTTTCGTTGGGGGATCTGTGAAAAGGAGGACACGACCCTCGTGCGTTCCGGGTTCGACAGATCCCTCACAACCAGTGGTCGATCCAACACACCTGTTCTTTTGTCTGGTGGTTTTCTTATTGAAGGGGGTGGCTCCCCCTTATCCCTACCTGACATGTTACTAATCCTAACGTCAGTCGAACTCTAAAAGGCCCCATCTATAGTATGGTGATAAAAAGTTTATGGCTATCAACACTTTGGGCACTGCCTACCCCTTTTGTACACCAAAAGGGTTGGGGGAAGTGCAACGGTGGCACTTTATACGCGACTAGGCACAGGATGCACGAAACGCATAAAGTGCCAAGAATCACCTAGGGGCCGGTGACCCACGGAATCACGGGACTCAACGTTCGGCGGAGTATGTCGTACCGGCGGTCATTTGCAGCCACTGTATAACTGCAAGCGACGCACACCTAGGAGATCCTTGATACGGCAGGCACAGTTACGCACCACTGTAGTGTCGATGTGTGAATAATTACGTTTATTATTGGTCAAAAATACTACTTAGACTAAATCATAAAAAAAAATGTATAAAAATTTGAAATAGGTGTATACTGTATACGATAATTAATTTTCAACCGAATCCGAGTCACTGTCGCTATCGTCACCTACGCTAATGACAAGGCGCTTACATAAATGTGCTTTCTGCAAATCTTATTCTTGGAGTGCTTCGGCGTATAGAACAAATTTTCATCAATGTTCCACAGTTACATTTGCAATGACTGTGTGAATTAATTGCTCCACATCAGAAATTTTGAACGTGGTGTTTTCACTCGCCACTTACTTGCATGGGCGCATCATGTTAAAATAGGTAATTATACCCCCTAAACGTAAATAATGATTATTAAATTACCTTTGCATTAGATTTCCTTTATTAGGTTGTAACATACTACTGCTATTTATTTATAGAAGAGGGTCAAACGGGCATGCAGCTTAGCTGATGGTAAGTGACTACCGACGCTCATGAACAACTGCATGACCAGGGGAATTGCAGGTGCGTTGCCGGCCTTTTAGAAGGGAGTAAGCTCTTTTCCTGAAGGTCCCCAGGTCGTATCGGTCCGGAAAAATCGCTGATGGTAAACAATTGCACAGAGAAGTTGTATGAGGGAGAAAATTCCTAGTAAAAAGCACGGTGGTGGACCACCAAGCATCCAGATGGTGAGGATGGTATCGGGAATTTTACGTTCCTGAAGTTTGGAGCAGTGAATCGAGCTGATCAGAAAGAACTCGGTCGTCGACGATTCGAACCACTCTGCGGTCAAGTGGAAGGAGCTGGCACTGGAGTGCCCCGACCCAGAGATGAGAACAGTATTCCATGTGAGGCCGAACTTGCGCTTTGTAAAGTTGCAAGCGATGTGCCGGCATGAAATACTGTTTCGCTCCGTTGAGGATGCCAAGATTTTTAAAGGCCAATTTGGCCTTCCCTTCCTTTCCTTTAAAGCTGGCATAGCCATAATGACACAATCGACTAAAAAATAGGGAAAATCATGCTCTAATTAGTTATCAGAACCCGGTTTACCGAGCTTTGCTCGGTATTTTTCGCTCGGTTTTTTTAATTCGTGTGTTTTGGAAATTATATTTAGATACAAATTACATACTGATGAAATACGAATAATATTTTTTGGTCTAAGCGACATAATAGAAAAAACTGAACTGAACTGGTTATTTGAATAAAAAATCATGAGTGCAATTAGTTTAATTTAAATTTTCGTGGTTTAAAAAAAAACTAAAAAAAAGGGCTCGAAAAAATAGATTTTCTCAAAAAAGAAAGGAACTTGAAAAAATTTTTTAAAAAAGTCGGTCGGTCGTTCTGGTATATACCATGGTATTATGACTTTGTGACCGCCCAATACACCAATTAAGCTATTTGTAACCATTAATAAACTGTCAAAATTTACTTTCTTATTCTAACGATATTGTAGCAGTTTTTCATTGCCTAAAAACACGGACAAAAAGACATTTTCTAAAAATAAATCCTAGCTAGATCGATTTATTGCCCCCGAAACTCCCTGCACACAAAATTTTATGAAAATCGTTAGAGCCGTTTCCGAGATTCCGATTATATATATATATACAAGAATTGCTCGTTTAAAGGTATATAGGGATAATAAGACATTTTTTGAATAATAATTGTTTTCTTAATGAATTGAGAATCGCATAGTGTTTTAGCAGTATTTCGACTGTGGCTGTGCCCAGCTATTTAGCATACATATCACGGAATATATACTACTTTTATAAATTTAAATGTGCCTATTGAGATCATGAATTTGTAGCTGTGCTAGTATGACATAAGGCAGCACAGCCGAAAATTTTTGGCTGTGTTAATTAATTCATTTTTAGCACACTCAAATTCTTAAGGTCTCATAAAAGTATAGATTTCGAATCAGGTTATAAATTTGTGGCTGTACTAGATTTATAATAAGCAGCACAGCCGAAAAGTAATGGATGTGTTAACTAATTATAAGCACAGCCAATTACTTAATGTTTAAAAATACATTTATCTTATGAAAATCAAGTTTCTCATCAGTCTGCATGTAATGTAAGCATTTTGTACATTTTATGATTTTAGCCAAATAGCGCACCGTACTCCCTGATATGTATAAAATTCATTAACAATGTCACGAAGCAATTGAAACTAAAAAAAATATTGCATTCTTCTTCTTCGGTCGGTTCATTGAACATAGTCCAGCGATTCTGCCATAAGGACTATATCGTCGGCAAATCTAAGGTGTGTGATGTACTCGCTATTGACATTAATGCCGTATCATTTCCAGTCCAGTAGCTTGAAGTCTTCCAATACAGTGGTGAAGATATTACGTCACCTTGTTTTACACCTCTCTGCAGTTGGATAGGTTTCATACTCTGGTTCTGTACTAGGATAGTCATCGTAGCCCTACTGTACAAACATTTCAGCACTTCCATATACCGACAGTCCACTTGGCACCGCTGAAGGGACTGCAGCACCGCCCAAATTTCGACGGAATCAAAGGCTTTCTCATAGGCCACATATGCAAGACAAAGTGGCAGATTGTACTCTTCAGACTTCTGTACAATTTTCCGAAGGGTATGTAGGCTTGTTCACGAGACTGGAAGTCGTCGAGTCGGAGAGCGAGACGATTCGTAATGACTCTCGAAAACAGCTTGTAGACGCGGCTCAGAAAGAAAATCGGTCTGTAGTTCAGAGAGCGTTGTCGTCTTTCTTGAAGAACAAGACCACTGCACCGCTTCACGCCTCTGGAGTAGTGCCACCATGCAGGACGGAATTGAAGAGCTTCTGAATCTTTTTAAGTATCGGTTTTCCACCCTAATTTCGCTTAGACTGACGTCCGGGATATCATCGGAATAATGTCGGATAAGACTTGCACTAGCATTGTTACTCACACTTGCGTGTCGCTAAAACGATGATGTGTACATCTATAACTGTTCTGTTCTGTAGCCTATAGAACCTCTCAATCTCACTCAGAATCTCAGGTGTCACGGAAACAATGCTGCCAACCGCATGGGCGGTTTCCACAAGCTCGTCATTTATATCCCCCACTTCACTGCAGTTTCTAGGCACTGAAAACGATTTAGCAGCTCGAGCTGAAATTTTTCGAGGCTTTGGATTAGGGTTTGGATATATATATATATATATATATATATATATATATATATATATATATATATATATATATATATATATATATATAAGGTAATTCAGATCTAACATTTTTTTCCTTCCTCTTTAAAATTTTAAATTTCAAAGACCGTATCCTATCCTAATAGGCCGACCTATAGTGCCAAACATGGCGGCAGCCTGCAGAATGCAACCGCGACGTTAGTGTGAGTGACACCACATTCCGGACAGCGCTCCGACGAGCCTTGGGGGGCATCGACGGAAACCCGATATCCGTCCGGATAAGATATCAGCAGAAGGTCAATACGGAAGGTGTATGATCCCTCACATCTGGAATCCGTGTAGGCAAAGAAACCAGCAGTGTAGGGCCATATGCCAAGGCAAAGTCGTAAACAGATCTTCCCGCATGATCGGTTAAACGTGAACCGAGCCATTCGGCGTGGCGGGCGTTAAAATCGCGAAGGATCACGATCTCTGCGGATGGGATCTGCTGTAACAAGGAATCTGTAGTCATCGGATTTACACCCCGGGTAGAAGATATGAGGTATCAGCCGGAGATGACACCCGAGTCTCGGTTAAAAGAGCAAAACCGTCTTCGCCGTCTCCAGATGGCAGTGGACAGCGTTAAGGATGATGTCCCCTGATGCTGCAAAAGGTTCGCCTTAGTCTTAGAGCAGTTGAATTCGCGAGCGGAATTTCGCCCCATCCCCCTCCCCTAAATCAATAGCTTCTTCAACTTCAACACTAGCTATAGCAAAAAAATGCACGGTGCAGCCTGAGCACCCACGCTTAGGAAGAGTGGGATAGCTTGGTCGTGGATGCTCAGTGAGGGATTCTCCGTCACCAGGGGTGCTGGTACCCTCCTGGGGTAGTTATTTATTTGATTCCGCCACCATGTTAAGTGGAGGGGGAGGGGTTGGGCTTCCGGCCACCTGCACTAACCAAGCGAAATGCAGAGGTAAACCTGCTACTTCACGACCGTATTCTGTGAGGTCATGGTGCTACCCCGGTTCGAGCCGGCCCATCCGTGTGACAGCAAAAGCTGCCGCGTGGTAAAATAAGCTTCGAACGTTGTAGGAAGAGACGTTATTCAGACCTATCGGCGCTGATTTATTAATGAAATAGAATTTTTAACAAAAATAACATCACTTTATGCTTACTTAATATGTTATGTGTTCACCCTTACCTTAACCTACTGCGACTTTGGCATTTCTTTGCTCTTTCGTATTTTTTGACAAAGTTGACAGTTAGTGACACAAAAGACGATTTGTTATTTATGTGACTAACCGTCAGAGCGTTTGTTAAACGTTACCGTAGTTAATAACCTAGGCTGTTAGTTAACGAGCAGATTTATCTAATGGCCGTTGGCTGCAGACAAATACATAGTCTGCTAACGTCGTGTTAACAATAGGTCCTTACATATGAAATTAGCGTTTTGTACGGGAGGAATATAAAGTCAATTTTTTTTTGTAAAATATATTTAATTAATCAAAGTATGCTTGTTATCTATGCACTTTTGCCATCTCATAGGTAGTTAGCAAGTTAGCATTGATCCCTTTACTAAAAAAAACCATGGGGGCGAGAATCAATAAACTCTTTGAAGGCGGTTTGGACTGCCGCATCGGAGTTGAATTTGTTTCCTTGTAAGAAATTGTCCAAATTCTGGAAAAAATGGTAATCTGTTTAAGCAAGGCCCGGGGAGTACGGTGGATGTCGCAGACATTCCGATTGTAGCTCATCTAACTTAGTGGTTGTTTGTTGTACAGTGTGTGGTCTTGCGTTGTCGTGAAGCAGCAGTGGCCTAGAGCGATTGACCAATCTCGGTTGTTTAGCAGCTAGTTCTTCCTTCATGGTTTGCAGTTCTGACGATAGATATCTGCCGTAATCGTTTGGCCAGATTATAGAAGGCTGTGGTGAACGATACCGTGGCTAGTCCACCGAACACTCACAAGTAACTTTTTCTGAGTCAATTTTCGTTTAGAGCAGGATTTGGCTGGGTCTCCAGGGTTCAGCCATTTCGACGAGCGCTTCCGATTATCTTACAGTATCCATTTTTCATCACAAGTAATGATCCGATTCAAAATCCTTTCATTTTTGTGTCGGTTGAGCAAAGTAACACAGCAGTAGACGCGTGTTTGCAAGTTCGATTCACTCAATTCATGAGGTACCCATCGTTCAAGTTTTTTTACTTTCCCGATTTGCTTCAAGTGGATTAATACAAATTTATCACTTACCCCGAAGCCTGCAGCTATCTCTGAAGTGCTTTGTGATGGATCCGCTTCCACAATGGCCTTTAAATCTTCATTTTCCAATTTGGTCTCCGACCGTCCACGGGGTTGGTTCTGAAGGTCGAAATTCCCAGAAAGAAAACGTTGAAACCAAAAAAGTACTGTGCTTTCTTTTACGACACCAGCGCCGTATACATCATTGATCCTTCGAGCTGTCTCTGCAGCACTGGTGCCACGGTAAAACTCGTAGTCATAAATATATAATAAGCGACACCAAAGAAAAAAATAATGAAGAAAAACAAATGAATGACTGTTTTCAAAACTCAAATGTACCAGCTAAATGAATTTATAAATTTGAATTCGGAATTCTTAACCAAAGAGGAGATATTTCGGATGAAAGTAGTCAGTACGACAAAGCGCTAATTTCATACGTAAGGACCCAATATAATAATATGTTTTTCGGCAACGGCGGTAAGGATTTGGTTTTTATTTATAATATAAAATATCCCAAGTTTATCTGGATATGTGAGATTTCTTTTTCTAAAGCCAAGTAAAACTTGGTCGCCCAGGTACTTATTAAATTAGACAAATTATTAGTTATGACTGCTGTTTGATTAGGTACATTAAAGGGCCTAACAAGTTCAAAATAATGTTTTGTTTTTAGTAAGCGTTCAAATCATAAGTCCTGAGAAGCATCGACACGAGGGTGACACTGAAAGTTTTTAGAACTCGCCACTTGTAAACGATATAATAAAAAAATATGTAAAAATTTTGAAAATGGAACTTCTTGCCAATATTATTGCGTAATATGTATCTCATTAGTCATTCGATTTGGCGGGAAATTGAAAATTGTTTGTCACGTCAGCATTAATTTAATGCGAGAAAATTTTCGTCCAATGATTTTTTATGACTTTCAAGTGCACAAAATCCTCCATGAACATTTAGCGGTCAGGAAGCTTTGTGCCCGGTGGATACCTCATAATTTGACAAAGGCTCAAAAACTCCGTCGTGTTGATTGGTGTCGTAAAATGGTTCAAAGATTTAACGGAGGTGACTTCGACATAATTACGGGTGACGAAAGCTGGATTTATTGCTATGATCCCGAAACTAAGAGACAGTCTGTTGTCTGGGTGTTTCCTTCCGAGAACTTAAGTGAAGAGAGATCGAAGCATGGGGAAAAAGATGGTGGCCTCGTTCTTCATGGTCATGCTCATTCATCAATCATTATACGCATCAATTGTTTTAGAGGATCGAAAACAGTTACTGCAGAGTGGTACACTAACAATTGTTTGCCACTTCTCTTGGAAAAAGTTCGGGAGAAACGACTTCGCAGTAGGATCCTTCTTCACCAAGACATCGCTTCGTCGCACACCGCCAAGCAAACAATCGACTACTCGGCGACGTCAGACGTGGAATTACTGGATCACCCGCCCTATAGCCCCGACCGCGCGCCTTGCGATTTTTATCTATTTCCGAAAATAAAAGAAAAACTTCGTAGAAAACGTTTTATGGGCGCCGAGGAAGCAGTGGTTGCGTTACAAAATGCCGTCGAAGAGACCCCTAAGGACGAGTGGGAAAAGTGCTTTTCTCAGTGGTCCCATGGGATGCAGCGATGTATTGATGTAAATGGACACCAATTTAAAAAGATATAATACTGCTAATAACTTGCTAGCTTGTTCAGTTTTTGATTTTCTAAAAACTTTCAGTGTAACACTCGTAATAAAGAAAATGACAGAAAATAATTTAAAGTTATAAAAAGCTAAAGTAAGAATTAAGTAAAAATTTTTGCCTTACCACTCGAGATTAAAGTTGTCAGCACAAATAAAGCACACGATAACACATATTTCATTGTAAGTCATTGCTATTTCAATTACTGCACAGCACAAGAATAAATCTAAAGAATTTTACTTTCATCAATATTGATGACTAATTTCACATACCGGAAAATTGGAGATTCGTGAATGACTAAATTAAACAACGGTTTTCATTTCGCAATAAAATTTATTTCGCCTATACATTTATTGTAATTATCATTTCGGATTGATACAAAGCAACTTGGGTTGTTGTTTATTTTTTGGGTGCCGTAAACAGGGGTGAATAGAACTGCCCGGAGGATTAAAAAAACTAGGTTTATGTGACAAACTCAGCTGGCCCTACAAAAAATCCGCAATTTCATTGACATGGTACCCATCTAGTACTGTGTTTCTTCATCTGACAAACTTACATAGGAAAGTAAAGCAGCATTGTTAAAATTCACAAAAATAAATAATAAGCAAATCTAGTGAATACTGGCTTATAAATACTGCCTAGTACTTAGTCAGTATTGTGAATGTATTGTATTGTAGTATTATTTATGGTATTGTGGAACATATTTTGCTGCAGAAGTTGAGGTAAGAATATGGTTAATTACGTAAATTAGATGAATTTTTCGTTAGCCTATTTTCTTCAACTTTTCGGGGTGATTAGATACACATATGGGGTGAATAGACACACCTGAAAGGTTGATGCATACGCGAATATAGTCAATGAATACAGCAAAGTGTTGATAAGTTACAAAAGAGGGGTGATTAGTTATATTTAAGATGGTGTTGTCACCATGTTTTATATAGTACGGTAACGTATACCTATCTTCTACTTCTTTGTAAAAGAGATCATGAACTTTATAGCTTATTGGTACAATTTTGGATTTTCGTTGATCTTAATATTTACATCACTTAAGATTTATGTAGCGTAAAATGATATTTAAGAAATATATTTTTATTGATTCTTATTGTTTTTTTAATTAACAGTTACCTTGAGATGCCTCGAAATTATAAACCAGATCCAAGGTGCAAGCAGTACTGAAAAATCACCAGGCTACAATCAAACAAGCTTTGGAAAAATTCAAAGCCACTCCAAACATTTCAACATCCGCTAATTGCAAAAAAGACAAAATTAATAAATCTGATTATACAGTACAGATTATGATGATTGAAGATACAGAACGGAACGCCATATTGTACAATATTTAAATGATGTTAGTTTGAAATTGATAACATAATTATAAGAATAAATGTTTTATATTAATAATAATAATTGTTGCTAAATTTTTAATAAACATTGTTTCTTTTTATTTTTAGTTTCACTTACTCATCTAAACCTAAAATAAAAAGTATAAAGAATAAATAATGAGACCGGTGTTGCCATATATACAGATTTCCCCGTATTTATAGAGATTTTCGGTGTGTGTACAGATTAGCGCTGGGTACAGATTTTATATAGAGTTTTTTTAACTCTATTGATTGGATTATCATAATATTCAACTTAAAATAAAATGAAGCAAAATAAGTGACTAGATACCGCGTTACACACATTCATGATTCTATTCTTTATGGTTAATTTATTTTTTCACAACGTAATTACAAGTGTATTACAAAATATGTATACAAGGTGTAAGTGTAAGCACCGTTGTCACTAAAACCACAGGTTTTAATATAAAAATATTTATCCGAATTTTTTTAAAAAAACCCTTTTCTTTCATAAAATTTAAGAGGGTTCTGTCCGAAACCGTCCGTAAATTCATGGATACCCAATGCGCCCGGGTGACGTAATCACCGTAAAGATCACCACCCGCGCTAGCTACCTACACTATATTCCAATAAAAACACAATAAGTACACATAACCTGTGATGTAACTTTTCCTTCATACTTTCATCCTGGCTTAGGACAGGCAAAATTGAGGAATTAAGGAAAAATTGGGATTTTACTAAAAAAATGTTGTTATTTTTCATTGAATTTACGTTCTATAAGTGAAATCAAACCACTGGTTTCAAGGATAACAGTATTTACACTAACTCCCTGTGTATAAAATATTTATGACTGAAAATAATAAAGTAATTGTATGTTCATTTGGCAAATGTTTGAGTTTTAATATGTTGTTTGCTTAAATTAACGTTTTCAATTTTGCTATATAAAAAAAATTTGTGTATAGTGTGTATTTTATACGTGGTAGAGCCAAGTTGCAGCTATATTGTGGTTGCAGCACTGCAACCATAATAGCTGACGCTCGACCGAGGAAGGACCACGCCCTCACAGAATACCAGCTTGATACTGCTGTGTTTCGTATGGTGAAAGTAGAAATCCAGAGACCCTTTTTACTGGAAATGAGGCATCCCCTCTTGGTCCTCAGGCGTGACAACGTATCTGCGTTTTAATTCTTAAGCGAGGATAAATGTAGATGTCTATGGGCCACAGCATCCACTTACCATCGGTGGCTCTGTGCTTGTTTGTCACCCTTATTCTATAAAAAAATATTTTTATTTAATAACGATAATCAAACGTTATCTGCTTATCACGTTAGTAGTTATTCCTTGTTTTTCGAAAAAAAAAAACAATGATGATGATGATGATCAATTATTCTATTTTTGTTTATTAGATTATACAGATTTTATACAGATTTTTAAGTTTAAATAGCATACAGATTTAATACAGATTTTAGCAGTGTCTAATACAGATAAAAGGTTCAAGACATCTGGCAACACTGAATGAGACAGCCCTATAAAATTGTTTTTAATCACCCCTCACATGTTTTCATTGTCACATGATGAGAGGTAAATAGAAATCCCATAATATAATATTTATTTGTAGAATTTTTAAAACTATAGATATTTTTGAATAATCTCTATATATAACAATCAATTATTAATGATTTTTTATTGTCTGTGTTTGAGTATGTCCCTGGATTGTGGAGTGGGTGGATTAAGGAGAACCGTCATGAACCACATCCCCTGGATGATTCTAAACGGTTTTTGTTAACGTCACGTTTGTAAACCATCCGGTAGGTGGCGTTGTCGTCGAGATCCAGAAACCATCCGTGCGAAGACGGTACGGATCGCTAGTTTTAGATAAATTTCATTGTATCACTTAACTTATTCATGCTTATAAAGTTGGATACTGTCTGGAACATTATGACAGTCATAAAACCCATATATATCCCGTTCACCCCTGTTTACGGTATGTATTTGTACATCTAAGTGCAAGAATAAATTAAATCTTGTATTGTTTATGGCAAATAGAAACTTGCATGGTGATTATTATTTCAAAAGCCGTTATAAATTCAACCTTTTCAGTTTTTATTTCTTACAACAGACCTGAAAATGTTGGTTACAGTTTTAAAAAATAATTTACATTCTGTGAACGCAAAATGTATAAGTTATTTGAAATGTTGGGAATAAATTTCAATAAATGCTTTAATTCACTGTTCCTTAATAATATACACGTGTCCTCAATACTTAATTTTTGTAATATTTACACACGCCTTTTAATGTGATACCCTACCCATAATATTAAAAAATAAATAACAAATATTTGTCGAATATTTCATATTCAAATTAAAGTTGACTAGGTATATAAAATTTTCCTAAAAATTTCATAAGAGGCATTTATAATGCCCCAACTTAGAAACGCCCGTGATATATTCAGCAGGGCACCATGATAAAAATTGGCAAACTTGGAGCCCCTTTTATGCAAAATGTATTTAAACTCATATAAAGTTGTTCTATGTGGACCTCCCAGTTCACACTGCATAGCTATCTTTATAACATTCAAGGGATAGAATAATGTACTAATAAATGCGCCTATTGAAGCTCCCGCAATAAAATTCTGTAGGCTATCGTACACAACATAATCTTGACGCGGCAATCTTAAATTCACTTCATCTCTAATAATGAAAAACATTGCATTTGATGGACCATTTCTGAAGAGGATTGGTACAAGTCCTCTATAAAATTCCTTTATACCATAATGCCTTGCAATATGACTTGCTGCATGTGCAGTATTTTTAAACTCTTTATGATATTTAGGATGAATAAGCAGGGTTTGTAGTCTTTCAAATGGCATCAGAGTTGCCTCAAAACATCCTGCAACAACTCCAGCTACAGATTTGGCAATATACGGATTAATTTTTTGTTGCAAAAGTGGTTGTAGACATTCATCATATACACCAAACATAAGGGACATTGACAAAGACCTCTGCAGTAGTGGAGGTAGCATTCCACGATATAAGTAGCCCAAGCCTTCCTTCTGCAACTGGTTTAAGGCTAGTGTTGCTTCTACTCCATGCATCATCTAAAATAAAATAAAAGTTAATATTAAATGTATCTGCTGCATATATTATCGTTTTTGATTTTCTATTTAACTTAGTTAAAGTTACTAAGTTAAAGATATTCAATTCCTGCAGTGCCATGGAATAGTTATATCATCAGTGTAGTGAATTATTTTGATCAAAATCTAGTAAAACAAGTAAGTAAAAATGTAGTTGGCAAGCTGCATTAGCCCACCATCATAATTTTTTCAACATCAGACTGTCACCAGACCAGAGCATCAACCTTCAATCAGTGGGGATTTTCAATTATAGGTGTAGATGAGAGTGGCACTTGAAGATATATTTGCATTTTATCCTTACACCACAAATAATTCAATGTACAATAAATATTCGCTCTTAAGCTCTATGGTAGTGTAGTGGCGGTGTACGAATATCCACAACCCCATTTCGTCCCATGGGTGTCGTAAGAGACGACCGAGGGAAAATGAAACAGGGGATGGACAGCAGCATCTCCCTAACAACTCAAAATAATAAAAAACAGCGATTAACAATACGCTCGCCAAGAGTGTCAACTATGGCAAAATCCCCCTATGAGACAATCTATGGGGGAGGCCTACGTTTAGCAATGGACTTTTATACTGTGACGATGATGATGATGAAGCTCTATGGACCACAATACCATTTCATAAAAAATAGCTTTCTCTTAATACATTTACATGGTCAGACAAAATTAATAATTATAATATGAAGGGAGCTCAGGCTTATTATATCATTTTTAGGGTTCCGTAGTCAACTAGGAACCCTTATAGTTTCGCCATGTCTGTCTGTCCGTCTATCCGTCCTCGCTTAATCTCTGTGACCGTTAGCACTAGAAAGCTGAAATTTAGTACCAATATGTGTATCAATCACGCTTTTTTTTTAATTTCAACCCTAACGTATTATATATTGTTGGAAAGGTATTTAAAAATGAATAGGGGTTTACTAAAATCATTTTTTGATAATGTCAATAATTTCGGAAATAATCGCTCCAAAAGTAAAAAACAATGTGTCCCCCCCCTCTAACTTTTGAACCAGCTTAGAAAATATGAAAAAAATCTGAAAAGTAGAACTTTATAAGGACTTTCTAGGAAAATCATTTTGAACTTGGATGGAAACAACAGTACCACCACACACTACCGGGAGCAGTTGCAGGAGCGCGGAGCGCTGCTGGAGCGCGAACATAATGGATACCCACCTTTAAACTCATAAGTGGGAACACTTATTGTGACGGACGGGAAACTACGGAACCCTACACTGAGCGTGGCCCGACACGCTCTTGGCCGGTTTTTTGTTTACTATGTTTTATAGGACACCCTTTTTGCCCAAGAGTGTGTCTGGTTAGGTACCCTTATATATATCAGCCGCCAAATAGCAGAGCTTGCGCTGCTGTGTTCTGGTCTGAAGGATATACAGAGCCAGTGTAAGTGTAATTATACGCTGTGTGGCATTCCATATTCGTCCTCATACGTAACAACACATCTGTAGCCTTCTTTGTTTGAAGTTGGCAGCAGGTGTCTGTGGATTATGGATGGGCCGAATATTCGTTTCATATTCGGTATTCGGCATATTCGGCATCTTTACCGAATATTCGTATTCGACCGAATATTCGGCTACGAACATTCGTTAAAGTGCTACTCAAGGTGTCCTCTGTATTGAAATGGACGAATTGAGTAATGCCATGTCTTTCATGGCATGTGAAGTTCGCCAACACGCATTGGGGCAGCGCCGCGGACACTTCCTTGCCCTAAAACCCTCTCAGAAATGAGGGGAGGCCTGTGCCCAGCAGTGGGATGTTATATAGGCTGTAACTTTACTTTATGTCTTTCATAATTTTACTGTACTGTGTGAAAGTATATTTTATTTATGGGTTAAACCTACTTGTATAGCGTTATGTTTTTTAGGCACTGTCGATTTATTTCCAATTATAGCAAATATAACGCTTAATAAAATGTTTAGGAATCAAACAAAGAAACAACTACATTAGTACACTTTACTTTGGTCATCAGTCTCTCTAAAATAAGTCACTCATTATAATCATATAATCATCAATTTTCTCTAAGAATAAGACAACGAAATAGTTTTTTCTTACAAAGATAGTCAAAACACAAGCATGTACTGGCAATTTGCTCAGTACTAGATGATGCAATAACAGGTCAGGTGTAGCGGGGGAGCGAGAGGCAGGGTCCCGCGCCAATTCCGTGCAGTTTACGGTAACAAGTTACGACATAAATTGGTTAGGTACCGAGGTGATCCTGCCGAATAATGTTGGGCCGAATATTCGGTTCGGTAAAAGTTATACCGAACTTTCGGCCGAATATTCGTATTCAGTGAAATCCATATTCGGCCCATCTCTACTAGTAATTATTCTGTCCACAAACAGAGTGGAGTTGAATAGAACTTACCTGTCTAAATATAATCTTATTCAGTGGATAGCTAATCAATATATTGCAAAAGGCAGAACCTCCACCACATGCAAATTCTTTCCAGTGCTCTTGAACCTCCCTGACTGACTGCGGCATAGTTATGCTACCCTCACTAAGATAGCTTTCTTCTAACAGCTGTGGTTCACTCATATTGTTTTAATTTGGATCCTTGAAACATAATTTGATGGTAGCCATTCTGAAACAACCGTATATATGAAAAATAAACGAAATCTTCATCTTGTGATATTCAATACAAAGAAAACAGGTGTTTCTCTTCAAATTCAAGATACATTGTGGTTTCATGCGATGGCCAAGTCAATCTATATATTTAAAACATAAAAGACTTTTAACATTGATATGGTCACTATATATATACAAAATGTTGTTGGTTAGCTAATTACGTAATAACTTAAAACAGAGGGACCCTTAAGTAGGAACTGAATAAATTAACCGACTTGGTATTACATGGATCTCACAACTTTTACGGTAGAAGAACTGAGTGGCGAGACTTGGTTTTCTTTCAAGTTATGTTTTTAATGGTATTTAATTTACTTTATACACATGCTTTATTGCTCGCATAATTTCTTTAAACGGATCCTTTTTATATTTTTCAATATTTCGTCTCCACAAATACTCGACTACCACGTCTGCAAAATTTTGTGCATGATTGTAGTTTTGTTTTTTAAAAAACCTCTTCACTGCTCTCCACTGTGCCTCAATTCGCTGTGTATGAGTCCCATCTTCAGCCACACATGGATTGTCTGGGTCTGAGTGATTAACTCTTATATGGGTGTACCCGTGTTCTGCCAAGCAATCATATGCCCGCCAACAATCGGTATGAATGGTGGTACCCGCTGCCACATGCTTTTTTATAAGCGGCACCAGCACCTCAGCAGTTCTGATATTGTCTGGGCACACCTCTAGTCTGAGATCCTCAGACCCATCTTCTATCATACCGAGCACCCAGTGGTCTTTGATATGACATCCTATAACCAATAAAATTAATTTTAGACATTTATATTACAAAAACAAAGTTGAAAACACAATCATACTTATATTTACCTTTATTGTATTTCCGTTTTCCATATTTGCTCTCATCAATTTGTACAATTTTTCCAGGGCCACCAATCTTTCCACAAAACAGATTTTGTTTCTCCAGATGGTATATGACAACTGTCTCTCGACAGTAATTATACCAATCACATATTGTGTTTGGACTTAAACATTGTTGTCTCTGTCGTTTATATGGGTCTTCATGAATTATTTGAATATAAGACCATCCTTGTGAGTACGCATATATAAGGTAATATATATGGACCATATCAATGGATACATTTTCAAAAAAAGTCCCTTGTCAATGTGAGATCTTAACTCCACTGCCTCCACCTTTACCCTTACAGGATGCTTTAGCACATACGAATGTACCAAACGATTTGCAGTCACTTGAGTATGAAATTTTCATGTTTATTTTATATTTGCTGCACTTTCTTTCCTTTAGGATTAGCCCTTCATTCTCACTAAATTGAACACATTATTCATTCCAAGTTCACGCACAATATCCGACAGATTCCACATGTACAATATCTCAGACACGTATAGCCGACGCTTTACATAGTCGCCGTCGTCAGAGTAATCTTCGACTATGTCTGATGGTGCCTCGAGTAAAGCATCAGGTGCCGAAGATGGCCCGGTATGGTACGGTAAACAAGCTAAAGTCCAAAGTTATGCAATCCAATCAAATCCAAAACAAAGCAAAAGTCAAACATAAGTGCAGTCAAAAAAGTCCAAAAACAGAAAAAAAGACGTCGAAAAAATAGAGAAAATTCACGTGACCACTAAAGAAATGGAATGACAATTGACATTTGATGTCATAGACAATTTAATATATTTGACATTTATGGTTGCCCACAAAATGGCCGTCAACATCGTTCCATTTCCCACTTTTTACACCGGTTTTCGACATCTTATCTCATAACACTATGAAAAATTGTCATATTTGCATTTCGTTATAAGGAATTTTAATGAAATTAATTTTTGTCGTAATTAATTCAAATCGCATTTCCGCCATCTAGAAACAGTCTAATAGGTTCCAGCTTAACCCTATCAAGCCTCCTAGACTAAAAACATTATCAAAATCAAGTACCGGACGTCTATAGCCAACCCGGCTGATTCTCAGTTTATATAATAAGAATAAGATTGATGAATATTATATTATAACGTAATATTGTGTTATTTTTAAATAAATGATAATAATATGCCAATTACATTTATGTCTTATTTTTATCTTATATATTGAAAATCAATAAACGGAATTAATAGTATTAGCGAAAGTTTTTAGTAAAAAATACCCAATTGGGCGAGATCTCGGAAATCTCGTAATCTCGGCTAGGTCTAAAATCTCGCGAGATTGCATTCCCTAATCACTGTCAACAAAATAGCCGGCCTAACAATTCATTTTACGCATTTTGAGATGACTTTGATAGATGCAATGTCAAAAATGTTAGAATTTAGTTAAATGTATTTTCCATTTCACATTTAGTTAGTGATTTACCAATATTTCTACAAAATAATTAAAAATATTGCGACTATGCTCTGGCAGCTAAATTGATGTTACTACTGTTGTTACAACTATTTAATTCCAGTCTAAAAGTTGTATATGGTCAGTATGTTTACAGGCTGTGTGGCAATCCATCTTAGTCCTCATAAGTGACAAAGGATCTATAGCCTTCAAGTCAACATATCATTGGACAGCAATAGTCACTTACCATAAGGTGGACTGTAAGTTTATTTGTCACTACAGTTTTTAAAAAAAAAAACTATGGGTAGATGACATTAAAACAGAGGTGGACAACGTGGACTCGAACAGTTGATAACAGGTATTTGTGGAAAAAATGAGGGGAATTTTGCCAACGACGAAAGACAAACAGAGAGTATACAAGTCAATTGAAGCAGAAGTTAGTGAGCAGAAGAGAACATCCATCATTTAATGGAATGGAATAGATGATTACATATACTGAAAGTTAATCTGACATGATAAAAGAGACTGAATAGCTAGATAAGCTAGTACTCTGTGGAAAGGCCGTGTAAGTGGTCTATGAAGGTAGGTAACAAAACTTTAACAAAAAGTTTTTTCAGGTAACTGGAATGTGTGAAATGAAAAATTGGTATAAGGTTTCCTGATAGGGTTTATTATGTAATAGACCCTTTTGCTACAATTCGCGTACTATACACGTTTAATTCTTTTTGGTAGTTTAATTAATAATAAGTAATAAATTTTATTCTGTAAAATATTCTCCGAAATATCGGAAGTAAAATCGCATAGCGCTAACAAGCAAATAAGTAAAAAGCAATAATATATTAGTTACCTTTTTTCATTGGCATTTTACATGTATTACGTGCGTAATGCACATTTTCATGTTGGCTTATTTCTCGTTATTCAACACTGTCACGAATTGATACTTTAGGAATTAAAATGCAACATTGTTATGTATACATATATGACTACGATATAGCTTTAATATCATATATTTAATTGAACTTTCAAGTTTTGAAATACAAAACTATTCGAATTAAATGGGTACTCTTCTTCAGGTTGAAATTGAAAAATAACAGGTGACAGATGACACAACAGTGTCAAGCATAGACAAGTGTCAAGTGTCTATCACAGGCTTTGAGCATAGAAATGCTCTATGCTCAAAGATCACAGGTGAAATCATGGAGTTTATAGAACAGGAGAACGATTGCCGTAGAAAATAGTGTTCCAGAAATAAGGACACCACAAGTGAGACGCTGTGATCGCTAAGTTGACTCCGTAAAAGTCATTTTCAGTCTATTTTTTCGATCAGATGCTAAAACACTTGCAAATCCACGCAAAATCTACTTCTTAAATACCACTTCGCCATTTTTTAATATTTGTTTTTGTCAAAAAATAAAAAATTACGGAACATGAAAATTTTCTCACCAATGCCGCGAAGAAAGAAAATTTGTACACTATTCAACTAACTTCATCTACTTGTACCCATAAACAGCTAACTTCGCAGCCACTACTCACCAATGACAGCGCCGTTTAAAATTCTGCAATTTTCAAGGACAGGTGGGCTATGCTTTAGTACGTAGCATGGAGGTTAGAGAACAGGAGAACGATCGCCATAGAAAATAGTGTCCCAGAAATATGGACACCATAAGTGAGGCGCTACAATCGCTAAGTTCGCTCAATGAAAGTAATTTTTAGTCTATTTTTCCGATCACATGCTAAACCTTTTCCGAGCACATCAGTGCACAATAATATATTTCTCAATTTTTTAATGTTTCTTTTTGTCAAAATTATAAAATTACGGAGCATGAAAATTTTCTCACCATAGCCGCGAAGAAAATTTGTACATTATTCAACTAACTTCGTCTACTTGTACTCATAAACAGCTAACTTCGCAGTCACTACTCATCAACGGCAGTGCTGCTATAAATTCTACAAATTTTCAGGCGTTAGCACGTAGCGATTGTTCTCCTGTTCTTTAACTTCCATGAGTAAATTCATGGAGGTTAGAGAACCGGAGAAAGATCGCTGTAGAAAAGTGTCCAAGAAATATGGATAAAATAAGTGAGGCGCTGTTATCGGTAAGTTGTCTCAATAAAATCAGTCTTATTCGCAAAAATAGTCCTGTCTGTGATAACGGTCCGGTCCCAGTAGAGCCTGGTGCGGTCATTTTGAAGCACGGCTTCTGGCATGTACTTGTAATACGGCAATTTCCTATCCAGGAGACCGTATTTTAGAGAGAGCTCCTGGTGTAAAATTCTGGCAACTAAGTTGTACCTGTGCAAGTATTCAGAGTTAGAAAGCACCGAACAACCGGAGATGACATGCCTAAGTGACTAACCGGGATAACGACAAGCTCGACGGATGTTTACAGGGCCATCCCTTAGGAAGTATCACCGATAGTTGTTGGTCTTAACCTGATACTGTATCGCACAGACGAAACCCTCGGTTTCCCCAAAGAGGTCACCAAAACGTAGCCAGGGCAGGGATCAAACGCAGCTAACTACGTTCCAATAGCAAACGTCGCGCCCTATCGCCGGAGACCGCGAATTGTATTAATAGAATCGCCACAACCGCTCGATCCAGTCGACCCAAACGTCGCAAGCACATCACACAATGTCACTACACCCACGCTAAATGGGACAAACACTGGTAGAGTTACGAATGGGGCGCGTCGCACCCGAAGACGGGCACGACGCGTTCCAGCACACAACGCGTAAGCACCGTATACCCGCGTTCCTGGGCGGTTCTCACCGCCCAGACCATCTACCGACACGATCTGAGCAGTCAGAGATGGGGGTCCGCACTCCACAGCGGTTAGATAGCTCAAATACGCCTAAAAAGGCAACAATATGATTGGTAACAATACCAGATCATAAACCATTCATCATCATCCTTACCTCATTGCCTTTCCCTTTTTAATTAGCTTCAGATCGTCTGACTCAGGGCTCGCGGCCTGAAGAGTCGCATAGACTAACAGCGTTAACATTCAGAAACTAGACTAGTGCAGGGAGGCAACTGTGTCTACGAAAGGTTTATGGAGAGCCTTCTAGAGTCTGCACACTTCGCGATTGTGCATGGTATGGTTCCGCGGCAAGTACAGCCTCATAATCAGAGATCCCGGGTAATGCGTCGTATGGGACGTCATAGTAGTGCGGACTTTTTTTCACCGGACAAAAGGCTATTAAGCACTTTGGTCAAGCGTGCATAAAAAACGTCGCAAACTGACTGTTTCATACCGGCCTCATCGATACCGATGTTCTGTGACATACCCAGGTATCGGTATATTTCAGCCTCGGAAGAGTTAGCAACCCTTCCCCTTTCAACATGGAGGACCGCACACTTATTCGTTCCGAGCCGTTCCGAGTTAAGCAATTCCACAAGATGTGAGCGACTGGAGGCGAATAACTTGAGGTCATCTATAAAGAAAAGGTGGGTCACTTGTGTACCTCCTTTCCAAAGCTGAAATCCCCTCTTGGAGCCCTCGAGTAAAGTACTGAGAGGGTTCAAAGAGAGGCAGAACCAGATTGGACTCAAACAATCACCCTGGAAGATACCCCTTCTTATCCTTATGCGGCTTTACCGCAGCAAATCTCCGCGACTGTTGCAACTTCCGACAAGTTCCGACGGTTGCGTTTCACCACTTTGCTAATGACAGCGTCAATGAGGAGTGGTTCCTTGGCTCCACGACCACCGCCCCGACATCCATTTTGAGAGAGCGACACCACCTTATTTGAGTCCAGGTGACGAGTGATTCTCGTGCTCAAAATGGATATTAGTGTCTTGTGTATGGTCGGTAGATACGTGATGGGGCGATATTTGCTCGGGTCTGTGGTAACCTGCTCTTTAGGAACCAAATAAGTGATCACAGTAATGAAGAGGCTAGGGAGCGACTTCTAGTTGAGAGCCTCATGAAACTGTCGGGCAAACACAGCGTGACACACCACGAACCTCTTCAGCCAGTAGTGATGCAGCCCGTCGAGTCCCGGACTTTTCTAGTTCAGGGCCCTACGGACTGCCCCAGCTACGTCATCCAGCGTTAAGATGACGGGTCCATGGGCGTAATACACCCACACTGACTCGCCACAACTTCCGTCCGAGGACCCTCGCTGTGGTTTACAGGATCTGACCACAGGCCACGCGAGAATGCAACAGTGTCGGCCTGATTCCACTTACCAAAAATTAAAGGTGGCATGTCTTGTAAAGTTAAGTCACATATCGGCTGTTTTTTAAAGGCTCCCGAAAACGAAGACAGACGATAGTTCTAACGATACCTTTGATAATGGGATAAACATCAAAATGTTTCTTTTTCATCGATAACGATGAAAAAAAAACAAACAACACACAAACAAACAGAGTCCGTTTCATGAAAGAAATCCCACAGAAAGTATACAAACTAAAATTTAATGTACGGAATTTGACACCAAATGTCAAACTTCGCAAAGACTGTAGTGCCGAGGCTAAGGGACTTCTTTCATGAAACGGACTCTAGCTTTATTCACACCCTATCATGTTAGTACAGTTAAACGAAACGATAATTTCATTATAAAAATCATGAAAATACTTAAACATAAAACCAGCAGAGAAACTTAAATACCTAAAATCTAGCTGATAAGGATAAATCAATACGCGTGACACTGAATCCACGCGGCCCGCAACCTGCGATCGTTCCAATACCTAATAATTTACAACACTTGTCTAAATACCGAACTTATCTACTTAACGTAATATTTTGCCGCTGTGCTAGTCTCCAACTAGCCACTTTAAATCGAATTTACTCGTTAAATAAACTAAACACCTGGTTCGATTCCACGCAAATGAAAAATTTACTAAACAATCCATCGTGTAGGTATGTTTATCATTCTGATATATTCAGTTATGTACCTATTCCGTTCAGTACTAAGTTATTTAAAAAATTAGATATGAAACAGCATACCGATCTAAAGCTTTACATAAATCCTTAAATAAACCTGCCCATACGTTAACCGATCATCGGGTTTGGTGCTCGGTTTGTCGAACAGCATGGAATCGCCTCGCCTCGGAATACACGTGGTGTATTTCTTCGGTTCCACAGGCCATCTCTGGTAAATGTTGACTCCTCTGTCTAGATTACGTGCTCAATGAAACCAGACATACGTTGTTGCTGAACACTCGCCGGCGGTCGTGATCGCTGGGAGCTAAGGCCTGCACTTCGTGCACTTTATGTTCCATCGCCACGCTTTTAAAATTTAGTGATACATTATAAAATTATAAATTCGTAACGCACGCGAAGCATTCCCGCGAGCTTCTCCAAGGCACATTAACATGTTGCAGTATTCACGAGAACTATAAACGTACGGTACGCATTAGGTATTAAACAAAACATGAAACACAATACTTTACAACAATTTCATAAACAAAACTATTGAACTGTCGCTTGCGCACGTCTATACAGAACTAACTGTCTCAAAAGCTAAAATAAATAATCAATCCCGCCAAAACAAATACTTACCGCTGAGTTCGTGTATCCTTGCGGTTAGCTTTTTGATCGTTTCCACAGATCGTTAAGCAATTACGACATTTCCTACTTTAATTTTATAAGTTTAGTTATCCTTACGATTAGTTTTCATATGGAATTTAGATATATGAAGACTTATCGTAAAGGTGATATATAATTTACTGCTTTGTAATACTTTATTGTTAAATCTAAAAAATACCTGTTCGGCAGATAAACCCGAATGGTTAATTAACTTATCGGTAGATAGTTGTGGCGTACATCACTATATTGCAGTACTTTCGATTGCAGTGATACCAGTTTATTTTATAAAAAATTAAAACTTTTGCTATGAGGGGGCAAGTGTCGATTCGTCCTATTTGGCTCTTATTTTGTATAACATTTTGATAAATACTAATCATCGATATTATTAAATTATAGAATATTCAAAACAGTGTTGAGATTGAGCTGTAATATTCCAGGAAACTGGCCAAGTTATGGGTAGTCACAAAACAAGAACGACATCTTACCACCCGCAATCTGATGGAATGGTAGAACGATTTAATCAGACATTGGAAAGGTACCTAGCAAAAGTTGTAGACAATCGGCAACGCGATTGGGACAAGCTGTTCATGAAATTACATCAGTGACATTAGCTTTCGCAAACTTTGGAAGAGAATTACGGCTGCCTGCAGACCTAATCACAGGGATACCACCTGATGCCCCACGCAGTATAACCGATTATGCAAATGACTTGCGGAACAAAATGAATGACATTTATGAGCACGTCAGACAATCGGGCCAGCAAATGTCCGAAAAGATGAAAACCCGGTATGACGGCAAAATGAATAACAAAGTGTTCGACGCAGATTCACTAGTATAGTTGCACAATCCAGTCTGCAGCAAAGGGAAATCTCCTAAGCTTCAAGCTAAATGGGACGGCCCGTATGGGATTTTGACAAGAATCAATGACGTAACCTACCGGATACAGAAAGGCGCAAGAGGTACTCCTAAGATTGTCCAACCAATAATATCGTCCGATAATGCTCGGGACGATCATGTCTTAGGAGGGGGCAGTATTACGCGCTATAATTAGCGTCCGGTATGTGGCGGCTGATTATTAGCGCCATCTGGTATCAAGCAGCAGAAACAGGAACGTCAAGACCTTTCTAGAACTCTCCCACTAGTGCCATCTAGTATCGAATAGAAGAACTAAGCTTTTTAGAAAAGTCCACACTGGAATTTTCTACATCTAGTCGGTCGGGACCGGTATTTGCTGGAACATTCTAGATATTTTGGTGGAAAAGGCCTATATAAAGCCGTCAATTTTAGTAATTCAATCGGCAGTTTTTGTTGTCAGTAACCCTAAACTCGTAACACTGTTTATATAACATAGGTTTTTACAAGACTTCATGAAAAGGCCTTCGAACTATATATTCCTAAACATTGGGAGAATATGTATTTCATAGTTATCCTATTATTATTCGTAAAATGTATTATAGTTATTGTTTACTAGCTTAACTAGTTGACCTATGTAGTTGACCTGTGGTCCTGCTGATACACTAGAAGGGTTGTTGGTAAATAAAACAATCCGCAACAGTGTATGATCTAATTTGGTCTATATTTTTAACTATATTTTCAGTGCCTTTTATAATAAAAATTGACATAACAACGTCAACGTCATTTCTCAAAAAAAGAACTAAATCTTTTTTAAAATTCAAAAATATGTTTTCTTCATAAATTTGGAATATACTAGCGTATAAGTATATATATCATAAACATACCGCCCACCAAGGACATTTAGTGACGGAACGGCCTTCTAAAAAAAACTTAACTAAATGTCCTTCTAAATTGTACTTACATCTAAAATTTACACTGAGTACTTAATAACAAATTAACTTCATAAACTAAGAGGTAGTAATTCTAAACTTAACTAATACATGTTATCGTAAATGAAAACGTAGGTAAACATTTAATATAATAATATTTTACATAAATTTGACATAAAAAGTAAACAATTCATGGATCTGCTATAGGTAAAATACATAATTTTGATGTTGGCCTTTTAATAACTGATGTTTTCGTGCGCAATGTGACCACACGGGTAACGTTATCATCACCGGGGTGTTTCTCTATAACTCGACCCAATAACCAACGACTTGGCGGCAAATCATCTTCTTTAATCAAAACAATGTCCCCAATGTTAGGTTCCGGAACTTGTGACGCCCATTTGTACCTATTCATGAGTTTTGACAAATACTCCTGGGACCATCGTTTCCAAAAAGACTGTAGCATCCTTTGCACAAATTGCCACCTAGTTAAATAGCCTACGCTTGAACCTTTGTAGTCCTTATCTGGTACATTAACTATCGGTTCTCCTATTAAGAAATGTCCAGGAAAAAAGGCAGGGGCTCACCAAGATCAGTAAAGTTGATGACGCTTATTGGCCTCGAATTTAGACAAGCTTCCACTTGATTGAGGAATGTGGTCATTTCTTCGTACGTGAGGGCAGAGTCACCAATAACCCTTTTAATGTGAAACTTGGTGGATTTTATACCCGCTTCCCAAAGACCACCGAAATTAGGAGCATGCGGCGGAATAAAATGCTACTGGGTGTTGTTTGCTTCTAGATCTTCTGCTATGGCTGGCTGAATAGATGCCAACTGTTGCAATTCTTTGGAGGCACCTACAAAATTGGAGGCGTTGTCGCTCCACAATTTAGCGCAGTGACCTCGTCGCGACACAAATCGTCGAAAAGCAGCTAAAAATGCCTGTGTACTCATGTCACTTACGACCTCTAAGTGAACAGCGTGAGTGGACATGCAAACGAAAAGGCATATGTTGCCCTTATAAGAACGATACCCACGTCATTTGGTCGCTCTTATACTTACAGGCATTGCATAATCCACTCCACTATATAAAAATAGTCTTGCTGGTGTACATCGAACCGATGGGAGATCACCCATCAGTTGATTTTTGACAGTAGCTCTCTGTTTTGCACAAGTTACACATCTGCGAACATATTGTTGAACTAGAAATCTAGCACCTATTATCCAATATCCTGACCTTATACCTTATAATAGGCTGACCTTAAATAATTTGCCATTAACTGAGGACCACCATGCAGTGTCTTCTCATGCGCATCTGCGACTAAAAGATGAGTCAAATGACTTGAATGTGGTAGGACTATCGGATTTTTTACTTGGTCATCTAGTTCTGACTTCTCAAGTCGTCCACGAATTCGCATGATACCATTTTTGTCGAGAAAAGGACAGAGTGATATTAGTTTACTTGTTTTTAAATTCAAATACCCTTTTTCCTTTAATTGTTGGTATTCTATTGTGAATGAATCCATTTGTGTTATACAAGTTTGTAATGCTGCTTCTATTTCGTGATCTTTCAAATATTTACTGTCGTGTTTTTCCCGTTTTAAAATTCTAAGACAATACGCAACAACTCTTACTAATTTTCGCAGACTAGAATAATTTTCGAAAAACACATGCTCTGGAACTACAGTTGTGTGCGTCTTTATAGTTTGTTCCAAATTTGTTTTTAAATCCTTTGGCCTCTTGTACTCAATTAATTTGTTTTTCAGAAATGATGGTCCTGAAAACCGTAACTCATTACCGACTAATAAACTGGGTAGTATTCCCCTTGAGGCGCAGTCAGCTGGGTTCTCTTTGGTCAGCACATGAAACCAATGTGACGAATTCAAAGTGCCCGAAATGTCCGAAGTCCTGTTGGCTACGAATGTTTTCCACCTGCTAGGGTGACTGTTAAGCCACGATAGCACTACTGTAGAATTAGTCCATGCAAAGATCTTTTCCTTTGAAATATTTAAAACCTCTGCTGTCTCTGTCAATAACTTAGATAAAAGTAAAGCACCACATAACTCCAATCGAGGAATACTAATTTGTTTGATGGGAGCTACTCTTGTTTTAGCCACTAACAACGACAGATGAATTTTGCCTGAGACATCAATTATTCTTAAGTAAACGACGGCTGAGTACGCTGCTTTAGAGGCTTCACTAAAACCGTGCAATTCAAAGTCATCTGAAGAACTTGTACCAAGCCAACGAGGTACCTGAACTTTGGTGAGTAATGACAACTCTTCGCGGTAAGTACTCCACTCTGATATTAAATCGGTAGTTAATTCTTCACCCCAACTTACACCTGTGAGCCATAATTTTTGTATGAACATCTTTGCTAATACCACACTAGGAGCTAACCATCCTAATGGGTCGAACAAACGAGCTATATCTGATATTATTAGTCTTTTTGTTACAGGTGCGGTCGTCAGCGGTGTAAGATTTACCGAGTACTGAAAGGAGTCTTCGTGGCGGTTCCAGGTAAGTCCCAAAATTTTTATAGTACTATCTAGCTGATTTCTATATTCTTATTATCTATTTCTTTTCCCTTAACTACTATATTCCCTTTGTTGTGATTGTCAGTGTACTCATCTTTTATGTTTATTTGACCTGTTTTCTGTACTACTTCACTTGTATATATTGAACTTATTCTATCTCTGACTGTTACTATTCCATTTCTGCGAGGCAAATCCTCCTTTTCCTAATAAATCTATCATTTGTTTACACTTTTCCACTCCCTCTTCGACACTATTACTGCCCATCATCAAATCATCCATATAAAAACAATTTAAAACTCTATCAGCCGCAAGTGGGTACTTATCTCCTTCATCATATGCAACCTGATGGAGTGATCTAACTGCCTGATATGGTGCAGAAGCTGTTCCAAAGGTTACTGTTACCAATTAATAATCCCTAAGTGGTTTTTCGGGGCTTTCTCGCCAAAGTATCCTCTGGAATATAGCATCCTCATCTGTTATTCTGACTTGGCGGTACATTTTAATTATGTCCACCACAATACTAATAGCGTGTACTCTCCATCTAAGAACTGTGTGTCTGAAGTCTGCTTGCAGCGTTGGTCCAACCATTAAAGTATCATTGAGAGAAACTCCCTTTTTGTTTTTCTCAGAGGCGTTGAAAACTACACGAACCTTCGTGGTGGTCTTGACGTTTCTTATCACCGCGTGGTGTGGTAAGTAAACAGCTTCAGCTTTCTTATCATCCTCTTCTTTTACAGGTCTCATGTGTCCTAACTCCAAGTATTCATTAATTACCTCTATATACTTTTGTTTTAAATCTGTGTCCTTATTTAATCTTCTTTCTAATGATTTGAATCTTGTTTCAGCTATCTCACGTGAACTTCCGCCTTTGCATGCAGGATCTTCGTCTCGAAATGGTAAACGCACTATGTATCTGCCTGTATCATCCCTGTTAGTAGTTTTAATATAAAATTCTTCACATTTTTGCTCTTCTGGATTAAGTTTTTTTTTGTACTAACTTGTTCTTCTATCTCCCAGAATTTCTTTAGAAAATTGTCTTCACTGAACTGTGTACAGTGTACACTTATATTTCTACTGTGGTGTTTTACACTTTCTTTACTTGAACCGGAAACCGGAAAGGATGCACCCTAAAGTGGTGTTCTGCGCTATTAAAGAACCAGACGGACTCTTTACTACACCTTCCTTAACAATGCACAAGTTACACATCTGCGAACATATTGTTGAACTAGAAATCTAGCACCTATTATCCAATATCCTGACCTTATACCTTATAATAGGCTGACCTTAAATAATTTGCCATTAACTGAGGACCACCATGCAGTGTCTTCTCATGCGCATCTGCGACTAAAAGATGAGTCAAATGACTTGAATGTGGTAGGACTATCAGATTTTTTACTTGGTCATCTAGTTCTGAATTCTCAAGTCGTCCACGAATTCGCATGATACCATTTTTGTCGAGAAAAGGACAGAGTGATATTAGTTTACTTGTTTTTAAATTCAAATACCCTTTTTCCTTTAATTGTTGGTATTCTATTGTGAATGAATCCATTTGTGTTTTCATTATACAAGTTTGTAATGCTGCTTCTATTTCGTGATCTTTCAAATATTTACTGTCGTGTTTTTCCCGTTTTAAAATTCTAAGACAATACGCAACAACTCTTACTAATTTTCGCAGACTAGAATAATTTTCGAAAAACACATGCTCTGGAACTACAGTTGTGTGCGTCTTTATAGTTTGTTCCAAATTTGTTTTTAAATCCTTTGGCCTCTTGTACTCAATTAATTTGTTTTTCAGAAATGATGGTCCTGAAAACCGTAACTCATTACCGACTAATAAACTGGGTAGTATTCCCCTTGAGGCGCAGTCAGCTGGGTTCTCTTTGGTCAGCACATGAAACCAATGTGACGAATTCAAAGTGCCCGAAATGTCCGAAGTCCTGTTGGCTACGAATGTTTTCCACCTGCTAGGGTGACTGTTAAGCCACGATAGCACTACTGTAGAATTAGTCCATGCAAAGATCTTTTCCTTTGAAATATTTAAAACCTCTGCTGTCTCTGTCAATAACTTAGATAAAAGTAAAGCACCACATAACTCCAATCGAGGAATACTAATTTGTTTGATGGGAGCTACTCTTGTTTTAGCCACTAACAACGACAGATGAATTTTGCCTGAGACATCAATTATTCTTAAGTAAACGACGGCTGAGTACGCTGCTTTAGAGGCTTCACTAAAACCGTGCAATTCAAAGTCATCTGAAGAACTTGTACCAAGCCAACGAGGTACCTGAACTTTGGTGAGTAATGACAACTCTTCGCGGTAAGTACTCCACTCTGATATTAAATCGGTAGTTAATTCTTCACCCCAACTTACACCTGTGAGCCATAATTTTTGTATGAACATCTTTGCTAATACCACACTAGGAGCTAACCATCCTAATGGGTCGAACAAACGAGCTATATCTGATATTATTAGTCTTTTTGTTACAGGTGCGGTCGTCAGCGGTGTAAGATTTACCGAGTACTGAAAGGAGTCTTCGTGGCGGTTCCAGGTAAGTCCCAAAATTTTTATAGTACTATCTAGCTGATTTCTATATTCTTATTATCTATTTCTTTTCCCTTAACTACTATATTCCCTTTGTTGTGATTGTCAGTGTACTCATCTTTTATGTTTATTTGACCTGTTTTCTGTACTACTTCACTTGTATATATTGAACTTATTCTATCTCTGACTGTTACTATTCCATTTCTGCGAGGCAAATCCTCCTTTTCCTAATAAATCTATCATTTGTTTACACTTTTCCACTCCCTCTTCGACACTATTACTGCCCATCATCAAATCATCCATATAAAAACAATTTAAAACTCTATCAGCCGCAAGTGGGTACTTATCTCCTTCATCATATGCAACCTGATGGAGTGATCTAACTGCCTGATATGGTGCAGAAGCTGTTCCAAAGGTTACTGTTACCAATTAATAATCCCTAAGTGGTTTTTCGGGGCTTTCTCGCCAAAGTATCCTCTGGAATATAGCATCCTCATCTGTTATTCTGACTTGGCGGTACATTTTAATTATGTCCACCACAATACTAATAGCGTGTACTCTCCATCTAAGAACTGTGTGTCTGAAGTCTGCTTGCAGCGTTGGTCCAACCATTAAAGTATCATTGAGAGAAACTCCCTTTTTGTTTTTCTCAGAGGCGTTGAAAACTACACGAACCTTCGTGGTGGTCTTGACGTTTCTTATCACCGCGTGGTGTGGTAAGTAAACAGCTTCAGCTTTCTTATCATCCTCTTCTTTTACAGGTCTCATGTGTCCTAACTCCAAGTATTCATTAATTACCTCTATATACTTTTGTTTTAAATCTGTGTCCTTATTTAATCTTCTTTCTAATGATTTGAATCTTGTTTCAGCTATCTCACGTGAACTTCCGCCTTTGCATGCAGGATCTTCGTCTCGAAATGGTAAACGCACTATGTATCTGCCTGTATCATCCCTGTTAGTAGTTTTAATATAAAATTCTTCACATTTTTGCTCTTCTGGATTAAGTTTTTTTTTTTGTACTAACTTGTTCTTCTATCTCCCAGAATTTCTTTAGAAAATTGTCTTCACTGAACTGTGTACAGTGTACACTTATATTTCTACTGTGGTGTTTTACACTTTCTTTACTTGAACCGGAAACCGGAAAGGATGAACCCTAAAGTGGTGTTCTGCGCTATTAAAGAACCAGACGGACTCTTTACTACACCTTCCTTAACAATGCAGCAGTAAGCATCTGCGCCCAAAAGAAAGTCAATTTTATTGGGTGTTTCGAAAGAAGGATCTGCTAGACACAGACCGTTGAGATCAATCCATTCCATTGAACTGGTATTCACAGTTCTCTCAGGCAAGTACGATGTAATCTTACTCAAAACGTAAGCATTAATTTGAAGTTGAAAATCAAGATCAACCGTGGACTTTATAATCAGATTTACCATGTAATTAGCAATGGTTGACTTGTCTCCTAAACCTGAAACATGACCTCGGACTGGAATTTTCTTAAGCCTGAGAAATTGGACAGTGGACTCTGTTATAAAACAAGCCTAAGATCCTTGATCAAGTAAGGCTCGAACTGTTTGAAATTCACCCGACTTGGACTCAGCTTTTATCAATGCAGTGGCTAATAAAACCTGTCTGGGTTTTAAAACTTCTCCCGAAGATAAGCATGCAATTATTTGATTATCACTTGTTGGGGAAATAGTGTTATCGATAGCAGACTTTGCTCTGGAATCTTGACCCTTATTTTCTGCATAAGGTTCTTTATTATGGTGCAGCAAGGAATGGTGGCATTTTTTGCAAATTCTACAGACAGTCTGCTTTTTACAGTTGTAAACTGTATGATTGCCACCTAAACAATTAAAACATAGTTTATTTTTTGCTACAAACTCTTGTCTGTTTTCTATGGACTCTTTTGCAAATTGCTTACAGAAACAGAGCTTATGAAGTTCCGAGCAGAATTCGCAACGGATATTCGGCGACTTTGTGGCCAGCAATACTTATGAACTATGAACATGAGAACTATTATTGATCTGGTGAGCCACAATCTTCCTCGGCTCTATAGATTCCAATGCGCGGAAACGACTTTCAATAAATGTCCTAAACTGATTAAAGGTGGGCAACTCGTTGCTAGAGTCATTAGAAATGCTTAACTCCCACTGCTTTCGCGTTTCATTATCTACTGAACGTCACTATATGGATGACAATAACGTCCCATGTGCTCACATCGAATTTCAAATTTTTTAGTGCATTTAAACAGTCACATGTGGTATCTAGCAGCTCCTTTAATGAGTTAGCCGATTCCACATGTAAGCGTTTCAAGCCGAACGATCGTTTTAAAATACAGCTGGTTAGGTACTTTTTATTTGCATAGCGATCTTCTAGTTGAGACCAACATTCGTTATAATTGGCATCTGTGATTGGTGTATGCCTAATTAACTGCTCAGCTTCACCGGTTAGGTGACTTTTAAGATAGTGCATTTTTTGCACATTATCTAAGGATGCGTTGTTGTGTACTAGTGAAACAAAAAGGTCGTGAAAGCTGCCAGAAAAAGTGGGAATTGTTATCTTGGGCAACTTTACAAATGGACTAGATTGCTTAGAAGAACTATTACTACATCCACTATCTTGTGGTAACGGTTCTCTAATACTTATCTTGTTTAAAGTTGATTTCATTAAAGATTTACATAGTATGTAAGTATCTTCTGTTGCGTCATACGTATCGACAATATTTTGAATATCTTCTAACTTAAACTGACCATAAACTTGAGATTTAGTATTTTTGAACGAAGACCAATCATTTAATAATTCAAGCCTTGTTTGTATATATTCAACAGTAAGTCTATCCTTTGGACACTTTTTAAAATTAGTAAAGCCCTTTTGTATTACTTGTTGAAGGTCTTTTAATATATTAATTTGTCCTTCCATCGTAAACAACAATTGTATAGAATTATTAACTAATATTAAAAATAGTATAATTCAATTATTTGTGTAAAGTTAAATTTATCAATCTGAATGTAACACAATCTCAACTTTGTAACAGAAAAACCTAAATTGAAACGTAAAACTTAACAAGTTTCTTTACTAAACAAAGCTTGCGAATTTTTCAAGTCTCAAAAACAGTGAAAATTTAGAAGTATTTATAAACAAAAATACACTCTTACAGAAATCGGGCATAGGTTCCCTGTTTTACTAGTCTGAGACCACAATCTAACATGCACAAGTTAAAATCTTCCTTGAAATCAATATTCAAATAAGTAAGAAATTGTCACAGCTCCTATGAAAAAAACTAAATTGTACTCACATTTGCATTTCACTAACACAAACACAGGTTGAGCTGATATTGTACTTGCGGCGTTCTCCTTCGGCTTCACCTTGAACTTCGACACCCGGCTGCTATTGGCGAATTCGAAGATTGAACTGGCGATGTACTACTGATCGCGTCGGCGATACTGTCGGCGTCCTTTGTGACGTCACGTTGAACTAACACTCCCAATGCAGCTGAGTTTGTCCACTTTGCTGGACAAAGCCGTTACCGCTTTTGCAAGGTGTGAGGTGCTCTTGTAGCAGCGATCCACTGCGAGTACTATGGCGTGTGGTCCAAACCTGGCACCGCTTATTAACAAAAACTTCTGACTAATCTGGGTCTGATATTCGGCTCGACTGGACCAATATTTACTAGCTTAGCTAGTTGACCTATGTAGTTGACCTGTTGTCCTGCTGATACACTAGAAGGGTTGTTGGTAAATAAAACAATCCGCAACAGTGTATGATCTAATTTGGTCTATATTTTTAACTATATTTGCAGTGCCTTTTATAATAAAAATTGACATAACAACGTCAACGTCATTTCTCAAAAAAAGAACTGAATCTTTTTTAAAATTCCAAAATATGTTTTCTCATAAATTTGGAATATACTGGCGTATAAGTATATATATATCATAAACAGTTATAAATTTTTGTGAAAGAAAAATTGTGCGCAGGATTTGAACCTGTGTCGTCTGGCGTATCAATCCATGCTGAAGATGCCATGTCGAATCGTGCCCGCAGTCAATTTTTCTTTCACAAAAAATGTAACGAGACATCTTAGCATGAAAAAAAAATAAAAAAATATATGTGGTTGATTTTTGTTACAAATAAAGAATGGGATATCACCCTAAAAATTTAACATTATCACCGATGATATTTGTTTACCAATTTTATTTTTGCCTCGGTGGAAATCCCATTTTTGTTAAGATGGAGAGATTTAAAAAAATAATCTTTGCTCGGGTTTGTTTTGTTTTTAAATTGGGTACATTTATTTGTTAAAACTTGCTTAAATTGAACTTTGTTCAACAAAAAAAGATTTTTGTCATCACATTGATTTTAATTATTCATGTATTTAATGTAACTGTTCATGTTCTATTCACAATCAGAAATTTTTATTCAATTTATGTATCGTATTTTATTTCGTACTTGTGAGAACCTTTTGCATCATTTAAAAATTGAAATATTTATCATAAGTTCGAGTGCGGTTTGATATGATCCAATTCTCAGCTACTAACTGTTCAAATAGTATATTTCGTTTATCTTTTTTGTCAATATTTGCAAATAAAATGTAATTTATTTTCCTACTCTATACATCCATCCATTACATTCTAAAAGTCCATTGTTGTACCTATAGGTCTCCACTATAGATTGCCTCATAGGGCATTTTGCCATAGATACCTCGGTTGGCAGGCGGTTCGGCATACGAACCTTTTTATTTTTGTGCTCCACTTTAATTGATTAATGTTCATAATATTTTTAATAAAGAACATGGGCTTAATCGGCAAAGCCGTGGTAGTTCACGGCTTAAACACTTCTTAAATTACAATGTATGCGAGTTACTAAAATTCACCTACACCTCGGAAATTGTTAATTAAATGCAATAATTTGAGAATAATTTTCGAGATTGGCGTATTATAAACTGAAGTTGAACTACGTTTGCTGTTTTAATGTACCTAGCTACAACACGAATGGGTAGGTTCGGCAGTGGTAAGTACACGGTCTAACAGAATACACTCACGATACAGCAGAATAATGCTTCTGTGTTACGTATGATTAGTGTAGATAACCGAGATCCTTTTTACTGGTAACGAAGCATAGCATCTTAGTCCTCGGGGTGGGTCGATTCTCATTTCGGTTGGATGAACTTTGACTAGGAAATTTGGAGGCAGTATTGATGCAGTCACTAGGACAACATACCTTATGTACGTGGAAAAAAATAACAGCATTCTTTTAACAAAATCAATGCGATTTAAATAGGTACTTACGAGACTATGCCAATATCAAGTTGAAGAATTAATAAAAGATTTGTTCGAAAAAACTAAAAAAATCATACTTGTACTAAACCATGGTCTTTAAAAAGAAGGAACGTGAATCATCCGCACTCATTCTAGAAGAAATCGCAATGGAACATCTAGGTGGTCAACTACAATGTTATTAGCTCAAAAATGGAACCCCATCCTGTCAAACCATTCTGGGCTAGTAACTTACAAGCCCAGAAATAAAGCTAATTCTGTATAATATGAAGCCAGAGGAACTAGCTTGTTAACTTACAAGCGCAAGTTGCTGTCCATGCTTTACGTATCGAAATTGTCTTCAAACTGTTATTTAACCATTAAAACAGAAGCAACAATTCGCTAGCAGTTGAATTCTCGTTTTTCTACCGTAAAAAGTTGTGAGATCCATGTAATACCAAGTCGGTTAATTTATTCAGTCTAGTATGAAAACACAACGTATCTCACAAGTAATACATATTATATTAAATTAGATTTCTTAGTGCGATTGCCAAGTCAATCTATATATTTAAACATAAAAGATTCTTAATATTGATATAGTCACTATAAAATGTTGTTAGGTTAGCTAATTATGTAATAACTTAAAACAGAGGGACCCTTAGGTAGGGACTGAATAAATTAACCGACTTGGTATTACATGGATCTCACAACTTTTTACGGTAGAAGAACTGAGTTGCGATACTTGGATTTTTTTACCAATTAAGTATTTTTTTTGATGGCATCTCATTTCTTTTTGTAGATAAGATAGTCCTACTTTTTTCCTTTCCGGTACCTTCTACTTCTTGTATACCAACAACGTACATATCTACACCTATTATATAATTGCCAACATAAGTCGTGAGCACACTTTTTATTGGTCGATACAACGTTGACCACGCTGACGTTCGACGTGATTGGTTCATCAGTCGATTCTCGTCGTCTATTGGTTTCGAACGTATCATTCGGATTTCGTACACTTCAGAGCAATAATTTTAGTGATTTTTTAATTAGTTTATTTTAGTTAATTGTTTTTGTTACCTCGTTGTTATTTGTTTTTTTAGTATTCCTTGTTATTAATTGTTTTTGTTATTTCTTGTTTTTAATTATTTTTGTTGTTATAATTTGAGTGTTCAGATTTTGGTCTAAATATACAGAGAAGGAAGAATTCGCTGTAAAATAGACAATCCCGACAGTGGTCCATTCAGTGTTTAGTTACATGGAAAAATTAGGTACTGCGAAAAACATCATAGACGTATATAAACAGACTGCTTAGGCGACTAATGTCTCAGTAGCTACTGTACGGCGCACCGCAACACCAGATTTTATGGAAGGCATATCTGTATCTCTTATTTCTTAATAAAATAATCAATTCTAACCACCAGATATACATTAAATACTTTATAGTAGATAATAAAATAACGGACACGAATATCTGCAACATTACTGTATCAAAGTAAAAGTTGATGTGTTCGAGTAAACATTTTCATAAAAGTCGGCGAAAATATTCAATTACGAATTGAAATAATAAAGGTACCCAATAGTTTTGCCCGACAGTGTACCTACCTCCCACCACAGTTTATCAGTGCTCACGACTCGTGTCGGCAACTATATATATATATATATCCAAGTACACTGATTCATTCACTGCAAATGTAACTTTGTAATTCTGTATATTCATATGGGATTACAAAGTTATTTATGCAGTTGCTGTATCTAGAGAACTGTACCGTAATTAAAAAATATTTTAGTTTTTTCTTGATTTATACACTAAATACTAATTGTATTCTAAATAAGAAGCTTCTATGTCCGCTAGAAGTGCCTTAGATTTTTGATGATCGGTCAATCAGTGAGTGACAAAATTAAGAAACTTTGATTAGTTATAATTCTTAAACTACTGTTTCAAATTGAAGAAATTTGAAATATACCATGTTTAAAAAATTTCTACCAGGTTATTGAAAATTCAGGATTTTGGTTTTATCCACAATGAAATGGGTCGAAAATGGCCTGAATTGCTTCGAGAAAAGTATGGTACGGCCGTGCCGCTTTTTTGCTCGACTTGGCGGGGGCACTGTCGTCCCCTAGATTTTGCATATTATATATAAATAAAAATACGTATTATAGGTATTAAAATTTGATTGCCTTCACATCACTAAAAAATGATTGAAGCTTACAGCGTCCGCCATTTATTGTTTGAGTTTGACACGATTTTCTTGTAGGCTTGGTGCACTACGCGCTACTTAAGCCCTGGCATCGTATACATGCAGTTTTCGCGGAATATGCTGGAAAAAAATATTTGGTCATAGTGGACGCTCATTCTAAATGGATTGAAGTGTCCACTATGAATAGTACAAATGCACAATCGACTTTCGCAGCTTTCAGAGCCATCTTTGCCAGATTAGGACTTCCTTCGCAACTCGTCACGGACAACGGTCCACCTTTTTTCAAAAATTACTGTAAAATGAATTGTATCAAACATGTTACCACGGCACCCTACAGACGACAAGGTAATGGCGCCGTGGAAAACGCTGTCGAAACAATTAAAAAAGTTATTAAAAGAGTGGTTCACGGAGGTAAAAATGTGGTAAGGCTATCAATATATTTTTTATTCAATTATCGGGATTGCGAACACGCGAGTACAGGAGTGCCACCCGCGGTCGCCTTGTTCGGGCGGCGGCTGCGCGGGCACTTGGTCGCGATGCGCCCGGACGGGGCGAGCGTCGCGTGCCGCGCAGTAGCGCCAGATGGCCGCGGCCGGCGGCACTCACCGCGACCGCAACCTACAACCCGGTGATCCCGTGCTGACGCGCGACTATTCCGCGAGGGGAGATAAGTGGGCCGAGGGGAAAGTCGTGTGTAAAACGAGCCCAGTCTCATGTAAAGTGAACATTGGAAAGGGGATTGAGTTACGTAGACATCTGAATCAAGTAATTCCAATAAAAAATAAAAATAGATATTCCTTAACGCGCACAAGTCAGACGTCAAGGGAGGAGGAAACTCATGGTGACGATAGAAATGGTAATAAAACTGATGTGGTCTGTAGCGATGACGATGGGGCTTGTTTCGAAGACGCGTCAGGTGGGCCGACAGCATCGAGGACACACCCACCACGCGATTTATCATACCCTGTAGTTACTCGAGCGCTGTAGTGTAGATATTTTTCGAACTGTTATTTACTACTTCCAGATGGACACATTTTTCAACTAATCTCCTATGGGAGATTGTCCTCCTTACCTCTGTACTCCATGCTTGAGGGTTTGTCATTACCAACCTTCCGCTGGGTTGAGCTGTCTTCACAATCTCCCAAAATCTTCGCAATGTGACGCATCAGCATATTGTGAAGAAGAAAATAAAAATGAAGATTCTGAAAATGATAGGCTTAGAAGAGCTAGAACTCAGAGCCGTAAAGCTGGTTAAATAAATAAATAAAAATGACACTGACATCTGACACATTGACAAGTTTAATAAAAACAGTGTAAACGGTATAATTATTCTTTTCCTTTGCGTATTTCGGAAATAAATTAAATATTCATGTTGATTACAATCTCTTTGGTATAGAATGTTAATTTTCATAATAACTTAAGTAATAATATAAGAATAGTTAAAGTGTAATTGTAATAACTAGTTCTTAAATAATCGCTGGAGAAATGGCTGCATTGCTCAAAAAGAGAGCATTAGCCGAATACAATAAATCTTTTCAAGTGAGTTTCATACATTTTTTAAAGAGTTACGTTTATGATTAGTAAGGAATTAACAATTATTATTGATATTATGTATAGACTAGCATAATATCAATAATAAAGATACACGTTCGTGTCGTTGGGCGCACGGATGTAAACTACCAAGATGGATACATATTATATTGGAACATCGTAAAATCATACATACATAAACACACACGCCTGTCACCCAGGGGGGTAGGCAGAGACTACAGACTTCCATTTGGCACGATCCTGACACACCTCTCTCGCCTCCTTCACATCCATACACCTACGCATGCATGCTCGTCGGTTAAGGGTACTCCTAATTTGGCCCGTTTTCAATAAATCGCCAATTTGGTCGATAAATTTCCGCCTAGGACGTCCCTTTCCGACTCTGCCATTCACTTCTGCAACATAAATTTTCTTTGTCACTCTTTCCTCATCCATTCTTTCCACATGACCAAACCACCGAAGCATTCCTTTCTTAATCCTGGTCACAACATCATCTTGCAAACCACACTCTTCTCTTATCACACAATTTTTCACCCTGTCATTCAGATTCAGCCCTAACATACTCCTTAACGACCGCATTTCTACTGCATTTATTTTACTCTCGTGCTTCTTCTGCCATACCCAACTTTCACTACCATACGTTAAAGTAGGGACCAACACAGCATTGTGAATTGCCATACGTGCCTTTTTTGACACATTTTGACTCTTCACAATAGAGTGCAAGGCCCCATTTACTCTGTTTCCTGCGTTCACTCGTCGTTCTATATCCTTATCATATCTCCCATCCCTGCTAAATACGCACCCCAAATATACAAACTCATCTACTTGCTCGATCAACTCCCCTTCTATTCTTATTTCACATATCGTTTTACTTCTCTTTCAAAAACCATAATTTTCGTCTTACTTGCGTTCACTTTCATACCCCTTTCTTTCGTAAAATCAGTATCTATCAATCAAGTATAATAAAGTAACTATCCTAAATGTCAAGTCAATTGAGTGTATAGTTTTAGAGTACTCATCATGAGTTAGTTAGTCAGTGGTATTTCGCTTATACAGGATGGGTGCACCAGTAACAAACCAATCAAGCAGTGGGCTTGAGTAATCTGCTGCATGATTTAAGTGATCATTTTAGCTTTAGTTGACAGGCAACTGATGCTACTGATTACCATCTAGCTGCTTTATATGACAGAAATCTTTATTTTTCGAGATATTGATAGCTAAAGTTTTGAGGTTATATCCATTAATTTAAAAATCATAATGAAGAGAACACAACATAGGTTTGTTAAGCACTACCTAACCTAACCTAAAGATTAAGTTAGAACTGTGACCACAATGCACGAGCCGAGTGAGCGTAGCAAGCGTGCCGCGGCATCGGCCGGCGAAGTGCCAGAACCGACACTATAAATTGAGGTTAACACAGTACACAGCAGAAATAACCTCAATATGGTGACTTTGGCCTTTGCTGACCTTTACCTTTTTGTAACAGTCAGCAGAGGCTTTCCTCCCTCCTCCCACATTCCCATGGAACCCAAATGTGACTTTTTCGCCTGACGCCCTTTTTAAAAGGCGAAAGCGATTTTGCCTTCATATGTAACATAACCCCCTTTTAGGGGGAGGTTCCTACCAATTTTCTTAAAAGCCTAGTCGCAATGTGCCTAAGGTGGACCAGATTGTACCAGTAATAAACCAGATATTGTGCCAAAGGTGAACCAGTAAATAAAATGAATGCTTTTGATGAAGAATAATATTAAAACTTCATAACATTTTGTAATCAATAATCATCACAATCTTAAATCAGTCTATATAAGTTTCATGTAATCCTTAAATGCCAAGCCTCTTAATGTAGTTTTTCAGTTTCATTTTATTTATGACAGTATGGTGGGGAATATTATACTTACGATAGGTGATCCAAAAGTAATGATAATCGGTTACTTCGGGTCCGCATAAAAATCCAAAAAAAAATATTTTTTGCTTGCTTATATACTCGCTACATCAGCCTAAAAAAATCATATAAATAGATCATGGTTTCCGGGAGATACATTCATTTGAATACAAACTGTCAAAGAGACAACATCAACCTGGAGAAAAACGAAATTAGAGCTGTCATCAAGTACCTCTGTTTGAAAAAAATGGCTTCAAAAGACATACACAGTGACTTAATGGAAACATTGGGGGACTCTGCTCCTCCATATTCTACAGTTGCACACTGGGCCAAGGAGTTTAAACTGAGCAGAACATCCACTAAAGATGAACATCGCGAAGGACGCCCATCCACGTCCCTCACTGAAGACATCGTGAAAAAAGCCGAAGATGTTGTGTTGGCAGATCGAAGAGTGACCATCAGGCATGTAGCTGAGGTCACAGGGATCTCATATGGCAGCGTTCAAAGAATCCTTGCAAACGAGTTGCATATGAAAAAGTTCTCTGCACGTTGGGTACCCAGAATGTTAACCGACGAGCAAAAGAAAAATCGAGTTGACATTTCGAGGGTCAATCTCGAAAAGTTCCAAGCAGATCAAGAAAATTTTTTGTTCCGTTTTGTGACTGTGGATGAGACCTGGATCCACTATTTTGATCCTGAAACGAAACAACAATAGATGACTTGGAAGCGAGGCTCCTCACCGACGCCAAAGAAATTCAAAGTTTCAAGTTCGGGAAAGGTTATGGCTTCTGTTTTTTTGGACGCTGAAAGAATGATTATGGTGGAGTATTTGGAAAAGGGAGCCACTATTACGGGCTCTTACTTTGCAGACCAAATAAGAAGATTATGGGAGGCCATTAAGGAAAAAAGACGCGGCAAACTGCGCAGCTCACAAAGCCGCAGTTGCGATGGCTGCCATTCAATAAACGGGATTCGAACTGCTCGAACACCCTCCCTATTCGCCAGATCTAACTCCTAGTGACTACTACCTCTTTCCTCAGCTCAAGAAACGCCTCTGAGTCAAGCGAAGAAGCGAAGCAATGACCGCTGTTGAAGCATTTTGGGAGGGTCAAGACAAAGAATTTTTTTCAAAGGGAATCCTGGGTTTAGAAAAAAGATGGACTAAATGTATTGATTTGTTAGGAGACTATGTAGAAAAATAAATAATTATTTTAACTTTAATTACCGTGTTTTATTTTCATTATCATTACTTTTGGATCACCCCTCATATAAATGTTTCTCTAACTTTCAAGCGTTTACATATCTTGTCTATCACTTTTGTGACATCTTCCACCTTATATTTGAAAAAAGTTTTCGGTGGCTTTGCATCTGTAGAAAAAATGTGGGTAGTCAATTACTGGGACAAACTCATTGTATGCTTACTACTACCTACCCATCTATATATATATACCTACCTACTATACTTACTATTTTATTTTTCAATACCTATTACATTTTGGTAGAAATAAATACATAAAAATTCGTAAAAATGTAACATTAATGTTTTATCGAGCAAGTTGGATCCTTCATACTGTAAAAAAAAAATGTACCCACATGGACCTGGTAACTATATTCAAAAGTTGGCGCAATTTATGTAGATTTCAAAATAGTACAATAGTTGCCATGGGATTTTAAACCAAATTTTTTAAATAATATTTTATGGACCGTACTTTCAAGAAAGATGGATTTATGATCATGCGCAACATCCATAGTTTGAGTTTGGTGAACCTGCATTTAATGCACGCAGAAAGGTCTCACTATCAATTAAAAGTAAATCTTTGAATCGGTATTATTAACGGGCGCATAACCGGACCTTTTGATTTTCCAGAAGCACTAAATGGGCAGGTCAACCTGGAATTTTAAGTACTTTTTATTAAAAGTTTAATTTTTTTAAATGAGTATATAAGGCAGAGTGAAAATATATATAGAAATAATTAAATATATAGAATTAATTAATATTCAGCTATTAGATATAATGAACAATTTTGTAAGTTATAATTGTATTGCATACGCCATTAAAGAATAGAATTTTTTTTTAATTCAATATAGACTGCATGTAATTCTTATTGAGTCATTTCTTACTTTTACCACTGGCTTAGAAAAAAAAACCTCTGTCTTTGGAAGAACCAGCAAGAAAACTGGTAGGACTTTTTTTTTAAAGTAAATTATGATATATGATATGATAAAATTCTATTTACAAAATTTATTTTAGAAACAGTTTGGAAGTGATCACCTCATTTCCAGGCATTATTATCAAGTTTGAGAGCCACCACCTCATTCCCAGGAGTTATTATCAACCACTTATTCATTTATATTATAATAACCCTTTTTGTACAGTTTTTGTCTAGTGAAATATTTAAACTTATTAATATTGGTATTTTATATTTTCTGGAACTTTATTGTATAAGCCTATACATTGCTCCATGAATGAATGACTGATTTTATGAAGTCGAAAAATTGGTATCACTAGCTTGTGTTTGTTTCTAGTGTTTACAGTGTGATTATAAGCAGAGTAAAAAATACTGTAACAAATAATAACTGGTCGTGAATAATAATTATTTTCTAAAGATACCTAGTTTTTCATTATACATAAATTGGCCATAAAACATTATAACAAGATATTAATAAATACTCTTGTATTGATATATATGATTATTTTAAAAATTTCAGGATGGCCCATCTTCAAAAAAACTGCATTTGGCTAAGAAACCTTTGATAGGTAGCTCTGCAGCTGCTTTTGTAGGACTCTTAGAAAAATGCAAATCAAGTGAAGAGGCTCTTCAGTTACTACTGAGGATATCGGATTGCTTACAGTTCCAAGAATCAGATGTAGAAGAAGCTATCAAAAAGCTGTCAGAACATTTCCAATCAGAGGAGGAGTCTGTTGTTAGAATTAAAATATTGTGGCTGTATTGTGACATTGGATTAGAATGTCCAGGTGCTAATCTGAACAATTTAATTGAAGAGACAATACATTTAATTAAAAATGAAACATCACACAAGGTAACATAATTGGAAATGTTCATTGCATCTAGAGAGGAGGTTTATAGGCAACATGTAAAAATTCTTATAGTCCATACAGATAAAGAATGGGATTAGATATGGTGGCTCATGGAGCCCGTACCGTCAACATGTACAGTACCAATAGCGAAAACCCGCTATTAATGATATAACATATAATGTAATTAATTAATTAGAAATTTTCTGTTAATGATAAAATATTTAAAAAATTACACACGAGTAGGTACATTAATTTAAAAATAAATTTATTACTAGGGACCCACTCTGGCTTTGCCTGGGTGGTTTTTAATAATGTGGCTTTGTTTAGACTTAAGACAATCATTAACATCCATTTATTTTATCTTATAATATTTCTATTTTAATAAAATCTTTAAATTTTTGAGATAAAATTTAGTTTAGATCACTCCTGGTATTACACTTATTCATTCATGAAGTTTTATTGCAATGGCGCCGCCATTTTCAATCCCATCATTTAACTGTACAGGTGGTACATACTGATTAAACCATTTAACTTAACAGCTATAGAATCTTGAAATTTGCAATAATTATTGAATATTAAATTTATAATATGAGATGCTAATAAATAATTAATGGTAAAAGTAAAAGATTTTAAAAAGAAAATTACTAATGATTCCTTACTGTCTCATCAGTGTGGTCATTGAACATTTAAATATTGTTTATTCAAATGTTTTAGGTTATAGCACAAGGCATTGCAACATTACTAAAGTTGGGTTCTAAGTTAAGCGATGACAAAATTCTTATGATGCGCCTTGTAAATGTGGCAAAGGACAACCTTAAAGATACAAGCCATTCTGTAAAATGCCGGTCTCTACAGCTTATTAGTGAACTATATCCAATTTACCCAGAATCAGATAGAACACAAGATATGACAGTGGAAGCAGATGCTATTGTGAAATTATTGGGAGATTATTCAAATGCTGAGGTAAGCTTTGTATCATTAACAGATAGGATATACCACTTTTTCATTTGAAGATCAATGTATCTTTATAATCAAATCTATATTTATAGACTTCCATAAGTACTGCCTACATTAACCCTGATTTTAGGTCAGGGCTAGGCAGTTTTTATTACTTCTGATAAAAGGCAATCCTCCCACCAATGTTCGATCTTCCTTAAAGGTTGATATGTAATTTACCTAACATTTTTAGAACATACCAGAAACTGGTACTAGTAACATGCACTAATAACAAGTACATATTACAGGCATATGAGCTAAATCAGCATTTAAAATTGCAGTGAACTATTTCTTTGGTGTTGGTATGGACAATGATTAGCACCTGAGATACCCATTTTTTACATGGGGAAAATGCCTACATATATGGACTTGCACTGACTAAAATGCCATGGTGTTAAAACTACACTGCATATTGGCAGGGCTATGGGAACACTTTCGCACACATCTACATTCCTATTAGTCGTGGGTCTTTATGTGTTTGTAAATAAATTATTGTTATGGTACAACGGATAACTTTATCATAAGTATCTATATTCATAACTGTCAATTTTGTTTGTAACAGCAACATAACTATATAATATCATAGAATAGTTATTATCAAAATTATTTTCGTTTCGTGATATAAACTGTTAATATGTAAATACTAATTTATTTGTTGAAATGAACTTTTCTTCGTACTTTAGATCTTTTGACATCTTTCTAGGATTAAAGGCATCCATTTTTTCTTGGTTGAGTTGAGACTGCGGTACAGCTGATGGGGTAACAGGGGTTGGATTTGACATCGGAGGCTGGGTCAAAAAGTTATTTTTTAAGTTAATGCTCTAATGCAAGGGCAAGGGTGTCCCAACACCCAAAGTGTTCACAGGTCTCAAAGATGTAGCAATTGTTTGCTGTTCCAATTGTGAATTTTTGTGAAATTGAAATTGTTCCTGTGCTCTTGTGTGTACGCTTCCATATGTCGCTGTCGTAAATGTGATTTCAGATTACCTGAAGTTGTCTAAAAACTGAATTCGTTTTTACAAATATTACAACGCGCTTTTTTATTTAAATTATCGCTTTAATTTGGAAATCTCCCATAAAACATATGTTTTGTCATGACATTGTTTCTATATTATATTACAACCTAAACCGAAGCTATATCTATATTTAAAATGACTTAATTAAAATATATAACAAGGTCAAGTTTATTAATGCAGTTTAATCCTTACATTTTGGGGAACAAATGTATGTAGAATTTTATAATAAACAGAATGAGGTTAAAATTGCTTAATCAGGGACACACTGTCATTTTGAAACAGTTAATATAAATATCTATATGTGAAAGAAAGAAATATTTGTAGAATTTCGCTTCGCTCACCTACACATTTCGCTGTCTGCAGGTTCTTTGTTATTGCTACGGCATAACATTTGCTTTTGTACCGCAGCGAGTGCGTGATGTTAAGAAAATATCACGATCTGGCCCGTTCCAAGCAATGCAACGGTGCAGGTTGCGGATCGTTATAAAAAATAGACAGTTATGACAGTTATGTATAACTATCTAGTAGTTATAAAGTAAATAGACGTTTCCATAACTGTCTATATGTTATAATGTTCATAGCTAGGTCCTGTCAGCACCGGCCGCCCCACAGTGGCCTCTTCTCGGGAGAGCACTACTCCTCCCCCCATCTCCTCAGGTAAGGCGCATCAGAAAATATGCCGTGCCTTCCAACTTACCCTCGCCACGGGCGCCCACGTGTCCGATGATCTATACCAACACTCCTCTTCTTCCGCGTCTCCACCTTGACTGAAGGGTAGGGTCAGGCCAGCTATGTGGGTTCCTCTTAGTTCACCATTGGTGACCAAGAGACGACTAAGTCCCTGCCACGACAAGGCGGAACCCATTCGTGGGGAAGTACCTGAGCTACCATGGCTATATGTGATGGTTGTTCTGCAATTCAATCATTCAAATAATTAATGTATTGGTAATGTTTTTTTCTTCTATTTGTACTTAGGATGCAAGAGTTAGATGTGAAGCATTTCAATCACTATTAACATTACATGAGAGAGGTCAAACATTGAATGCATCTTTATACGAGCATGTATGTGAATCTTTGTCTGATGATTATGAAATTGTGAGGGAAGTTGCTCTTAGACTGGTTTGGCTGCTGGGAAATAAGTATCCAGAGAAGTAAGTAGTGCATTTATATATATTATAGACAATATTATTTAAATTAATTTTTATAATAAAATAATATTCCACTGTTACGGCCCTGAATTACCCTGACAAAATCCGATCGAGACTAGGGCCCCGGGTAACAAAGGGGAGACCAAGACCTATGGATAATTAAACTATAACAGCTGACAAAGAAGCAAGCAATACTTACCGATTACCGGAGGTAGGGTTAACCACAGGGCATAGTCAGGTGAAAGGTGATGTGCATGTAAGTGGTGTGCAGTATTGTGTTCAACGTGTAACCAGACATCCCCGCTGATCCTGGACAGCAGATCCCAAGGCGTTGCATATCTCCAAATGTGGGATCCATCCAAGGGGCGTACACCAATGGAAAACTTCCGCTTCTATTTTCACTATATTAGTTTATCACTTTATTGTACATTTAATTAACTTCAAGTTCAACCAAATCAACGTTAATCGACGTTAACCAAGTGATACGCGGTACAACTTAAGGACGGTTGGTCAAAGTTCAATGTCCCAGGCTCACGTAGCACAAAATACTTAATCTTCGATGCAATTACCGGCATAAAAGTTCCTTTAATCACTACAAATTCCAAGTAGGCCTCCCGTCACGTAACACGGTCAAAACAGACAAATAAATTCGAGGCGGTCTAAACTATATTCTAACATTCAATAGTATAATCGACCCGGGCTTCGCGCAAATAATCTCAAGAAATGAGCCTAGTTATCACGGTTATGTACAAATGTAAGATAACACCAGTAGGCCGCCATTTCGACGCAAAATTATATCAAAAAAAAAAAAAACGCGCGACCTCTAAATCGACCCGGGAGATTACATAACTCCCGACGTTCCGTTGGTGCGGTTTCACCGATCAAGGCTTTCGGCCGACTGCCGCGCGGTCTATGCGCGCACGATGCAGCTAGCCTCCTCTCCCGCGCGACACTAACTGTTACCTCACCCCGCTCGAGACAATCGGGCGTAAACATCCACACTTGTTTATGGAGATTAAGGTAGAATATCATCCAAATTCCAACTTCTTCAGGAAAGGGAAAAAAAAACTATTTTGAGAAAGTATAGACCAATCTGCCTTATAATTGTGGTTTTACAGTGACGCTTACCGTCTGCACGGGAGGTAAGCGCGGTCCGTAAGCGCGCGGATGACCCGCTCGAAACTGTAAAATGAGCTTAGAGTAGCGCGGTTTGCTTTCTCTACATCGTTTATGTTGAAACACGCGGCTGAATGCCGCCAGCGCGGGTCATCCGCGCGTGTTGGTTAAACTATGTAACGATCCAAGAGACGCAACGCTCGTGGCCCGCGACGCTTATCAACCGCGTTGGCGGAAGCGTCACTGTGAAATCACACTAAGCCACGTCTGCTGTTGTGAAAAACTACCAATCAATGATTCTTTAAACTGTTAATAATATGGTCCATGACTGGCTCATTGGTCTAGTGATTGTAAAACACGACTGCTGATCATGAGGTCCCGGGCCTGATCTTTGTCGGGTCAGAAAAAAATCAGTTATTGAGTTTTCCTATCTAAAAATTCTCAGTAGATGTCCAAAGTCAGGAACTTGACGGTATCTTACCGTTATTCCTGCGCCTGATCTCACTCTGGTCGTGTGGGCTTACCATCCCATCGGACTAAGAGTTTGGGGGAATAGAGAGTGCACCTATGCTTGTGCATACACCATAAGTACAACATAAAAATATCATATTTATTTATTGTGGGTATTTGTGTATATGTATAAAATACTATTGTATGCATGTAAGTAGTAATGTAAATGTATATGTATGTGTATTGTATTTATTATCATTATATTATAATTTTGTATTTTTTCCTTAAACCTTTTTTTTTTTAATTATGAGTTTTGCACCCATCACTAGATTCTCTGCACAAACCAAAGGTAGACTGGTAGAGAATGCCTTTAGGCATTAAGTCCGCCGTTTTGTACATTTCTTTTATGTGTGCAAATAAAGCTTAAATAAAATAAAATAAGTGTGCAAGCACAGGTGCATTCTGGCCTGTACCAATGACTAGTCTCCGTTGAGGCTGGCCACTGTGACCGAAATTTGATCTGGAGAACTTTAGTTTTAGGAAATATGGATATCTTTGATCATTAGTGCTTGCATTAAATTGTCCGGAAGCAAGGCTAATTATGGGGCAGACCCCGTTCAGTCTTCAGTCCACTGCATTCAAAAATGGACTGAAGTGTTCAGTTCAGCTGTGACTGGTTGGCTGAAGTGATAGTAATTGGACAGGTTGATAAAATAAGTAATAAAAGTAAAGTAAAGTAAAGTTACAGCCTATAATATTTCCCACTGCTGGGCAAAGGCCTCCCCTGATTTCTGAGAGGGTTTTAGAGCAAGAAAGTGTCCGCCGCGCTGCCCCAATGCGTGTTGGCGAACTTCACATGTCTTCGAAATATTTATTTTCTTATTCCGCAGGTTTCCTCACGATGTTTTCCTTCACCGCTGACCACGTGGTAAATCAGCACTTAAAATCGCAATTAACAATTTCATTGGTGCCGGCGGGGATCGAATCCGGGTTACTCGCGTTCTGTTATATTTACAGCGAGCGTTAACCGTCTGAGCTACCACGGCTCAATAATATATATAATATAAATAAAAACCTCGCAATAATATATTTACGAACAATCAATTACTAATAAATCATTGAATATTGTTTATATAAAATGTTTTCAGTTCAATAACATTGCCTGATGGTGAAACAACCATCCGCATGGTTGACGATGCATTCATACGCATTTGTTCGGCGGTGAACGACCTGTGTATGCAAGTGCGGGCATTGGCATGTTCTTTGCTTGGAAGCACCTGTGCAGTATCCGATCGCTTCTTACTGCAGACGCTCGATAAACAGCTCATGAGTAATATGAAGGTAATTTTCTTAATATGGATTTAAGTTTTTTTTGCTGATTGAAATAGAACTAAATGCTTATGAACTTTTGGATTAAATTCTTTTCAAACCCATATTTTGTTTTCTGGGGACTAGACGATTTTATATACTACAAATGTTAAATTTTGTACCTAAACTGAAAATTATGGCGTTTACTCACATATTTGAGACGATATGTGGGGACAAGACATTTGAAGAAAAGTTTTAGGAAAAGTCTATTACTCAATTAGCTACTTAGAATTGTAGCCTAGACTGATTATGGGTGTGTTCCGAATAGTACCCAGTATACTTGCCGATGACGTCATAAATCGACGCCATGCTGGTGATTCGTTTTGAAACATTGGCCAGCACATTACATCATACATTGGCGCCATATTGGAATAGTGTTGGCGATTATTTTATTTCATTATGTGCTCTAAAAGTTATTATATCCTGTTTTAATTAATTTGTGAAGAATGGAGATGTCAGCAATTATTCCATAATTTTTTTATTTGAATAAATCACAAATTCTAGCATGCTTCATTCAGTGTAGACATGATTGAAAATTGTTTAAATATGGCGGGATATCCGACAAAATATGGCGGCGACACGCCAGTACAATATGGTGTCGATTAATGACGTCATTTGCATTCGCCAGTATACTGGGAATGTTTCGGAACACAGTCTATATCTATAAAAGTTTCCGACATCGTTATCTTGTATTCCCCTCTTCCCTTTTTTTTCAGGCATAATAAAAGGAGGAATATGGCAATATTATGTATGATCTATTTACCTATAGCCATGTCATGTGTTATCAACTGGTGGTTTATGGGCAATTTAAAGTAAATTAGAAGTTTCTTACAATAATAATAATAATTCTAAGCCAGTGCTTGACTACAAGCTCCTGATGTGTCATCAACTCTGAGGACCAAGAGGGAATGCCTGTAATTAAACCGACTTACTAATTAATGTTCTCATGCAAAATTAGATGTTCATTTATTCATTCATTACGGCCCTTTGCAAGTCCGGTGCTGAACATAGGCCTCCAATACAATACAATAGAATACAATACAATAATCTTTATTGTATACACCAACGAAACATAAATATAACAAATAATGAACAAACAATGAGGGAAAGACAAAAGACGGTCTTATTACTACATAGCAATCTCTTCCAGACAAACCAGAAGAGGAAATTAATAAAATAGGATTAATGGGTAGGGTGCATAAATTAGAAAAAATAATACAAACCTATATACTAAAATGACAACATACTTTAGGTAGATTAATGACCATAACTAAGAGGAGGAAGAGAGAGGAGTTAAAGAGACAAATAGTGTTCCTTAATCTGATTCTTGAACACATTTAATGATTGAGCACTTTTAATTGACTGGGGTAAGGAGTTCCAGTCTTACTCGAAGAACAGCAAAAGATTCATCATAAAATGTCGAGAAGTGCACAGGACATTGGAGCGAAAGATTTTCTTTGGACCGTAAGGAAAAGTCGTGACAAGAGCTAAGAAATTTAAAACGTTCTTTTAGATAGGGAGGACTTGATGCATTAAATAAGACGCAGTGGAGCGCAGGCTCCTCCAAGGAATACCACAAAACACGGCCTAAGCCATCTTCGACTTCCTACATGTTTTACCAGGTCGTCTTTCCATCTAGTGGGGGGCCGCCCTACACTTCCCCTACCGGTCCCAACCCCCATGATCAATAACAGAAATGCGGACTTAGTTGGATGTAAATATTAGATTTAATGTGAACTTTACATATCTGCCTACTCATCTCTTTTTTTACTGTCAATGTCAAACATACAAACAGTAGAGTAGTCACGTAAAACGTGTTCTTTCTTGTAATGAGTGGTATGGATGGTGTAACGGACGTGCGGTTGCAGAAGAAGCGCACGGCGCACGAGCGCGTGGCGGAGCTGGTGCGATCGGGCGCGTGGGCGAGCGGGCGGTGCACATGTTGTTTGTTCGCTGTAATGAGTGTGACGAACGTGCGGTTGCAGAATAAGCGCACGCTGCACGAGCGCGTGGCGGAGCTGGTGCGGTCGGGCGCGTGGACGAGCGGGCGGTGCACATGTTGTTTGTTCGTTGTAATGAGTGTGACGAACGTGCGGTTGCAGAAGAAGCGCACGCTGCACGAGCGTGGTTCGGAGCTGGTGCGGTCGGGCGCGTGGGCGAGCGGGCGGTGCACATGTTGTTTGTTCGTTGTAATGAGTGTGATTAACGTGCGGTTGCAGAAGAAGCACGCGGCAAACGAGCGCGTGGCGGAGCTGGTGCGGTCGGGCGCGTGGGCGAGCGGGCGGTGCACATGTTGTTTGTTCGTTGTAACGAGAGTGACGAACGTGCGGTTGCAGAAGAAGCGCACGGCGCACGAGCGCGTGGCGGAGCTGGTGTGGTCGGGCGCGTGGGCGAGCGGGCGGTGCACATGTTGTTTGTTCGTTGTAACGAGTGTGACGAACGTGCGGTTGCAGAAGAAGCGCACGGCGCACGAGCGCGTGGCGGAGCTGGTGTGGTCGGGCGCGTGGGCGAGCGGGCGGTGCACATGTTGTTTGTTCGTTGTAACGATTGTGACGAACGTGCGGTTGCAGAAGAAGCGCACGGCGCACGAGCGCGTGGCGAAGCTGGTGTGGTCGGGCGCGTGGGCGAGCGGGCGGTGCACATGTTGTTTGTTCGTTGTAACGAGTGTGACGAACGTGCGGTTGCAGAAAAAGCGCACGGCGCACGAGCGCGTGGCGGAGCTGGTGTGGTCGGGCGCGTGGGCGAGCGGGCGGTGCACATGTTGTTTGTTCGTTGTAATGAGTGTGACGAACGTGCGGTTGCAAAAGAAGCGTACGGCGCACGAGCGCGTGGCGGAGCTGGTGCGGTCGGGCGCGTGGGCGAGCGGGCGGTGCACATGTTGTTTGTTCGTTGTAATGAGTGTGACGAACGTGCGGTTGCAGAAGAAGCGCACGAGCGCGTGGCGGAGCTGGTGCGGTCGGGCGCGTGGGGAGCGGGCGGTGCACATGTTGTTTGTTCGTTGTAATGAGTGTGACGAACGTGCGGTTGCAGAAGAAGCGCACGAGCGCGTGGCGGAGCTGGTGCGGTCGGGCGCGTGGGCGAGCGGGCGGTGCACATGTTGTTTGTTCGTTGTAATGAGTGTGACGAACGTGCGGTTGCAGAAGAAGCGCACGGCGCACGAGCGCGTGGCGGAGCTGGTGCGGTCGGGCGCGTGGGCGAGCGGGCGGTGCACATGTTGTTTGTTCGTTGTAATGAGTGTGACGAACGTGCGGTTGCAGAAGAAGCGCACGGCGCACGAGCGCGTGGCGGAGCTGGTGCGGTCGGGCGCGTGTGCGAGCGGGCGGTGCACATGTTGTTTGTTCGCTGTAATGAGTGTGACGAACGTGCGGTTGCAGAAGAAGCGCACGGCGCACGAGCGCGTGGCGGAGCTGGTGCGGTCGGGCGCGTGGGCGAGCGGGCGGTGCACATGTTGTTTGTTCGCTGTAATGAGTGAGACGAACGTGCGGTTGCAGAAGAAGCGCACGGCGCACGAGCGCGTGGCGGAGCTGGTGCGGTCGGGCGCGTGTGCGAGCGGGCGGTGCACATGTTGTTTGTTCGCTGTAATGAGTGTGACGAACGTGCGGTTGCAAGAGAAGCGCACGGCGCACGAGCGCGTGGCGGAGCTGGTGCGGTCGGGCGCGTGGGCGAGCGGGCGGTGCACATGTTGTTTGTTCGTTGTAATGAGTGTGACGAACGTGCGGTTGCAGAAGAAGCGCACGGCGCACGAGCGCGTGGCGGAGCTGGTGCGGTCGGGCGCGTGGGCGTGCGGGCGGTGCACATGTTGTTTGTTCGTTGTAATGAGTGTGACGAACGTGCGGTTGCAGAAGAAGCGCACGGCGCACGAGCGCGTGGCGGAGCTGGTGCGGTCGGGCGCGTGGGCGTGCGGGCGGTGCACATGTTGTTTGTTCGTTGTAATGAGTGTGACGAATGTGCGGTTGCAGAAGAAGCGCACGAGCGCGTGGCGGAGCTGGTGCGGTCGGGCGCGTGGGCGAGCGGGCGGTGCACATGTTGTTTGTTCGTTGTAATGTGGTGGGGCCACGTGTTTTAGGCTGCCGAAGTCTAGTTCCCCGGTCGAACCTTAAACCTATTACGCGAGATATTAACTAAAGTGGACTGTATATGCGGTTGCTTCTACGCTTACGTAAAGGTTTCTACTATAGCATGCGGTATAATGCACTCGCTCTTCCCTAAAACTAAACTATTATTGTGCCAAATCGCTGAAAAGGAATCCTGCCTGATTAGGAGAACAAAAAAATTGGAGCGGGTTAAACTATATATCAGGCAGTAAATAAAGGAGTATTGACTCACCGGGGTTTCTTCTATCCTGTTGAGCACTATAGCTGCAATTTCTGGAACTTCTTCTGGAACACTCCGGAGAGAGGCGGTGCGCGACTATATCTCACACGATGTGAGGCGGGTCTCCTGGAGCTCGACTGCTTCCAGGCTAAAGCGGTTTCTACTAGCGGTGTGTTTTCAGCGACGACTGCGGTGGAAAAGAGGACGCGCAACGGTCGCGCGTGCCTTATATGTCCTCGGCCCCGATGATTACGTGACATTCTAGAATCATCTTCTTGCCCCTCCCACCCCACCACCCCGATGTGTCGATAGGAGGGTACGAATGATATCGTTTTTCGGAAAGGAACAAGCGACTTGACACTCCTACCGTCAAATATAATAATCCAATGGTTTTTTCCGCGCAACCATCTTCTCCGCCCTTGAAGGATTTCCTTCAAAATTAACTAATACAACTAGAGCTAAGATCAACTAACAAAATAACTAACTAACGCTAAGATTACCTAAATTCAACTACAATTTAATCTAGAAAGCTAATTTAAATTATGGAAGAGGCAGGGGGCACAAACGGACAACCGGACGCAAGTAAGACCCAACCGTGGTCTTAACGCGAGCTATCCTAACTACTCCGTCGGAACCGGGAAAGACCTCTTCGACAATTCCTAACGGCCAGTGGAGAGGCGGCGTATTCTCTTTGGTGAGCACAACTACAGTTCCTACAGATAAAGGCTCAGTTGCTGTGTTCCATTTTTGTCGAGACTGCAAAGTATGCAAGTATTCCATCCTCCATCGTTTCCAAAACGATTGCACTAACCGATCGAATAATTTGTGGCGTGCGGAAATGCTAAGTCTGTTCTCATCCATATCCGCGGCTGGCAAATACTTTAAAGGCGTTAAATTCAAAAAATGTGCTGGAGTCAGAGCCAGCGGTTCCGAGGGGTCACTAGACAACGTACGACAAAGTGGGCGACTATTCATTACGCATTCAATTTGAGCGAGCACCGTACTTAGCTCTTCGAAGGACAAAATCTGATCTCCTATTACTCGGTATAAATGACTCTTTAGACTCTTGATATTAGTCTCCCAATTGCCCCCAAAATGACTCGCGGCTGGGACGTTCAGAGACCACTCAATGCGGTTCTCGGCCAGAATGTGAGCGAACTCCGAATTAAGATACTTGCTAGCTAAGAGCTCATGTAGTTCCGATAGAATACGTTTTGCACCGACGTAGTTCGTACCGTTATCCGAATACAATTTACTTACAGGGCCACGGCGGGAAAGAAATCTTTTAAATGCACCCATAAAGCCTGCTGTGCTTAGATCACCAACGAGTTCTATATGCACCGCTCGAGTAGTTAGACACACGAAAATGCAGACGTAAGCCTTTGTGGATCTTATACCACGCCCGCGAGTGAGCGTGACCTTAAACGGACCAGCGAAATCAGACCCGGTGTGCGTGAAGGGCTTTACTGATTGTATTACTCTACAAGATCTAAGTTCCGCCATTTCCGGAAATGACGGCTTGGGGCGTGCCCGAAAGCAAGCTATACATCTGTGCACCCGATTGCGTATTAAACTACGTGCAGAAAGAATCCAATAATTCTGACGCAAAATCGACATCAACAAGTCGGGGCCAGCGTGCGAGTTCAATTTATGATGGTAATCGACTAATAAGTTCATGATATGGTCTTTACGCGGTAAAACAATAGGGTGCCGTTGGTCGAAACTCAATTGCGAGTTGGACAAGCGTCCACCTACCCTTACAATCCCATCCTGTAAAAATGGCTAAAGGCGTTGAAAGGTGCGACTACAAGCTCTATTCGATTGTAATCTTCTAATTTCTTCAGAGAAGTGCGCACGTTGAAGTTCACGTAATACTAGCGACTCAGCATAGTTGTAATCGGATGCTAAGACATACGAACGTCGCGGTAACAGCTTCGCGAATCGACAAACGTAAATTACGCTACGCAATAATTTCGACCAAGAGGACAAGCGGTTCGCCAAAGCAATGATTGGAGAAACCTCGCTCGAAACGTTCGCCACTAGAGCGTGTCTCTTTTCTTCCGGCGGTTGTGACACTGACGAAGGTTCGAAATCGGTTATTGGCCATTGCGAGGGATCCAAGTGAACCCAAGCAGGTCCGTGGAACCAAAGCGGGTGGTCCATTATTTGCATCGGGGTGAGTCCACGGGATAGACAATCGGCGGGGTTTTCCGTACCGGACACGTGATAAAAGTTCCGCGTTTCTAACTCGTCTTGTATCTTGGCCACTCGGTTCGCAACAAACGTATCCCAACGGTGGGGTGAAGAATGAACCCAGCATAAGGCGACGGTGGAGTCGGAAAAGGCAAATATCCTTTCTATGTGAACTCTATCCCTACATGCGCTGATAACTGCGGTAATAAGCTTGGTGAGTACTAATATTGCGCAAAGCTCTAAGCGCGCCAGAGAGACAACCTTACGGGGGGAGACTCTCGACTTTGAACTAATGAGGCTAATCGAATTTCTACCATTATTCTGGACGTGGAAATATACAACGCCCCCGTAAGCCTTCTCGCTGGCGTCTGCAAACCCAACGACTGTTATGGCGCTACTTCTATCTACGTTTATATGACGCGGTATTTTAATTTCTCTTAATAAAGGAAGTTCCTCTCTAAAGCGCTGCCACAACCGAACAATGCTGTCAGGCGGCGAGTCATCCCAGTCGCATTCCAATAACCAAAGTTGTTTAATTAAAAGCTTAGCGTATAATACCACTGGAGCTACGAAACCCATGACGTCCCATAATCTAGCAACGCATGACAGTATTGTGCGCTTTGTGCATTTCTCTACGGGCGGATTTACCTTAAGGCTAAACACGTCGGACTCTGGTGACCAACACAGACCGAGCACCTTGTGTGTATCAGAATCGTCGAATTCCTTTATCGCCGAAAGACGGTGTGATAGTGGGATTGTATCCAAAACCGGACGCGAATTACTAGTCCACTTCACAAGATCGAATTGACCCGATTTCATGAGCCTTATAACCTCGGCGGTGGTTAGGGTTGCCTCCTCCACGCTATCGACCGAGTACACAAAATCATCCATATATAATCCGCTCTCAATTGCCCTCTTAGCTTTAGGATAAGAGGGACCTTCATCGTGAGCGAGCTGTCTCACCGTGCGTAACGCATGAAATGGGCTCGACTTTAAACCAAAACAAACGCGGTTAAATTCAAACACCATTAGAGGTTCCTTTGGGTTGAAACGATATAAAATGCGTTGGAATCTACGGTCGCATTCACGGACCCCTATGCAAAGAAACATTTGACGAATATCGGCGGATGGTGCTATACTAAACAAACGAAAATTGACTATTATATTAAATAAACTGCCCTGTAAATTTTGCCCACTATAGAGGATATCGTTAAGCGACAGGTGAGTGCTAGTTTTAGCACTAGCGTCGAGCACTACACGTAACTTAGGTGTAAGTTTGTCCTCTCTAATGACTCCGTGGTGTGGTATGAAATACGACGGTGTGTCTTCGTAGTTACCTAATTTCGAAGCCACAAGTGATATGTAACATTCTCTTATATATTCGTTAATGACGCCGTCGTAAGCTTCCTTTAACTGGGGTGAAGCGAGCATCATACGCTCCAAGCTGTAGAAACGTTTTTCCGCCATTTGACGCGAATCGTCGAGAGATAAAACATCTCCTTTAAAGGGTAGCGCTACACTATATCTACCGTCGCGATCACGAATGGTCGTGCGGACGTAAATTTCCTCGCATAACCTGTCATCTGAGCTAGCTATGGGTGGGACGTTCACCTCCTCCATCTCCCAAAATTTGCGGACTAACGACTCGAGCGGTTCGACAGCCATACCACAATAAGAGGTTGCCGAAATACTATCTATGATGGGGGCGGAGCCAAGGATCACATAGCCCAATACGGTTTCCAGTGCGTAAGGCGCGGTATGCGAGGAGTTGCCCCTGACCTTATTGTTTAACAAAAGATGAGGGAAAAGCGATGCTCCAATGAGCATGTCTATGTTTCCAGGAACGGCGTAAGTGTCGTCCGCCAGAGTCAAATTCTTAAATTCAATCATTGCCGAGGTGTCAACCGAAACGGTTGGCAACCGTTCAGTGACCCTATCTACTACTAGTGCATTTATATCAAAGTTAACATTACGATCTACCCGAGAATAAATTTTTAAATTTATATATCCCTGTGTCGATTTACTAGTGCCTCCGATGCCTTTAATTACAGGACATGAAAGTGACCTATTTATTACTAAGCCTAAGCGCTGACAACATTGTCGCGTTATAAAGCTATTTTGGGCTCCGCTGTCCAGCAGTGCACGGACGCTTTGTTCGTTTCCACGCGAATCCCTAACCAAAATACGTGCCGTACCCAGTAACACGGTTGAAGGAGGTTGTGCTCCCATATTTGCCAATGAGCACAGAGCGACATCACCAGGTCGACCGCTAGAATCGTTGACCTTAGTAGGGGCGAATTCCTTATCCGCTTTACTTGACGCCGCTATGTTGCTATTTTCAAAATGTAATAGCGTGTGATGTTTCCTGGCGCACTTGCTACATACGGAACTCGAATTGCATTTTGCAACTAAATGCTTATCGCTTAAGCAGTTCAAACATAGGTTATTTGTCTTTACTAATTTATAACGCTCGCTTGGTGAATATTTACGAAAAGTCGCACAATTATATAAATTACCGTGTCTATCTTTACATACTAAACAAGTATGCTGGAGTGATGTTGGCGTAGCGGTTACGTAAGTTAACGACCCTGCTATTTTAGATGGTTGAGTCTGTCTACGGTCGACGCACCTTTTATTCTCCTGTTTAACGTTCGGAGAGCGCTGCATCACCTTTATTTGATCTCGCACGAACGATGCTAATGAATGAAAGGAAGGCATCTCCGAGCTACGATGCTCCATTTCAAACGCACGCACGGTGTCGGGGTCCAACTTCTTCAGTGCAATATGGAGAAACACCACGTCCATAAGATCATTAAATTTCAAATTCTTAAGTGCAGCCACCGATGCCACAAATTTATCTAGAAATTGCTCTAAGCCGTTGATGTTCGCGGATGATATAGGTTTAAGATCGAATATCTGGTTCAAATATTCGGAAGCTAACATTCTCCTATCTTCATATTTAGTTTTAAGCGTTTCGAATATTAATAAGTAATTGTTTGCTGTAGGTGTAAAACCAGAGCAGATCGACTGTGCCCTGCCACTAAGTTTACTAATTAAGTAATATAATTTTTCGGAGTCCGATAACGATGGGTTATTGTGTATATTGTTTTGAAAACTACTGAAGAAGAAGGGCCACGTCTTAATATCACCATTGAATACCGGAATATCTATTGGCGGCAACCTAATCGAGTCGCTTGGACGTACCTGTTTTTCCGGCTTTGCTTCGTTTTGAGATAGTAGGGATCTCGCAATTCTTTTCACGCGAGACAACATATCTTCGAATGCCAGCAGCGGTTGGTAGTTCACTATGTATTTCGGGTCGATTTGTAATTCCAAATGATTAATTTGGTCCAATATTTTTTCGTAATCTATTCGTAGAGAATCTATCGTTTCGATTTCAGTCAAAAAGGTTTCCCGCACTGCTTCTATATGAATGTTCTTTATATAATCACTTATATTCTGCATACGCGAAAAGAGTATGTCCCTCTTGGCATAAAGCGTTTTAATTTTGATTTCACTTCCACTAACTGCCATTTTAAACTATTATAATAATGTTATATCAATCACAATTAATCTCACAACGCACAAACAATAAAGGATGGACACTCGGTATGCCGTATTACGTAATTAAATCGAACACCTGCGCAGCGAGTCGAGGTGACGCGTCATTTGCACTCAATAATTTTATCAAGATTGTGGGTAAGCGTATCAAACGGTTCCTATTACACTGTTTCAATTATTTAATAGGCTTTAAATTTAATCAAATACGAGCGCTATAAAACGAATAATTCTGTTTGCGAGTACCTAATCAAAATTTAAATTTAAACGAACACTATTTAAGTCTATTCTATAAATTAGAGTGCATTATCTAATTAATTAATTCAACAATTCGACCAAAATCCTGCTCGAAGTGACCATAAAATGGTGGGGCCACGTGTTTTAGGCTGCCGAAGTCTAGTTCCCCGGTCGAACCTTAAACCTATTACGCGAGATATTAACTAAAGTGGACTGTATATGCGGTTGCTTCTACGCTTACGTAAAGGTTTCTACTATAGCATGCGGTATAATGCACTCGCTCTTCCCTAAAACTAAACTATTATTGTGCCAAATCGCTGAAAAGGAATCTGCCTGATTAGGAGAACAACAAAATTGGAGCGGGTTAAACTATATATCAGGCAGTAAATAAAGGAGTATTGACTCACCGGGGTTTCTTCTATCCTGTTGAGCACTATAGCTGCAATTTCTGGAACTTCTTCTGGAACACTCCGGAGAGAGGCGGTGCGCGACTATATCTCACACGATGTGAGGCGGGTCTCCTGGAGCTCGACTGCTTCCAGGCTAAAGCGGTTTCTACTAGCGGTGTGTTTTCAGCGACGACTGCGGTGGAAAAGAGGACGCGCAACGGTCGCGCGTGCCTTATATGTCCTCGGCCCCGATGATTACGTGACATTCTAGAATCATCTTCTTGCCCCTCCCACCCCACCACCCCGATGTGTCGATAGGAGGGTACGAATGATATCGTTTTTCGGAAAGGAACAAGCGACTTGACACTCCTACCGTCAAATATAATAATCCAATGGTTTTTTCCGCGCAACCATAATGAGTGTGACGAACGTGCGGTTGCAGAAGAAGGGCACGGCGCACAAGCGCGTGGCGGAGCTGGTGCGGTCGGGCGCGTGGGCGAGCGGGCGGTTTACATGTTGTTTGTTCGTTGTAATGAGTGTGACGAACGTGCGGTTGCAGAAGAAGGGCACGGCGCACGAGCGCGTGGTGGAGCTGGTGCGGTCGGGCGCGTGGGCGAGCGGGCGGTGCACATGTTGTTTGTTCGTTGTAATGAGTGTGACGAACGTGCGGTTGCAGAAGAAGCGCACGAGCGCGTGGCGGAGCTGGTGCGGTCGGGCGCGTGGGCGAGCGGGCGGTGCACATGTTGTTTGTTCGTTGTAATGAGTGTGACGAACGTGCGGTTGCAGAAGAAGCGCACGGCGCACGAGCGCGTGGCGGAGCTGGTGCGGTCGGGCGCGTGGGCGAGCGGGCGGTGCACATGTTGTTTGTTCGTTGTAATGAGTGTGATGAACGTGCGGTTGCAGAAGAAGGGCACGGCGCACGAGCGCGTGGCGGAGCTGGTGCGGTCGGGCGCGTGGGCGAGCGGGCGGTGCACATGTTGTTTGTTCGTTGTAATGAGTGTGACGAACGTGCGGTTGCAGAAGAAGCGCACGGCGCACGAGCGCGTGGCGGAGCTGGTGCGGTCGGGCGCGTGTGCGAGCGGGCGGTGCACATGTTGTTTGTTCGCTGTAATGAGTGTGACGAACGTGCGGTTGCAGAAGAAGCGCACGCTGCACGAGCGCGTGGCGGAGCTGGTGCGGTCGGGCGCGTGGGCGAGCGGGCGGTGCACATGTTGTTTGTTCGTTGTAATGAGTGTGACGAACGTGCGGTTGCAGAAGAAGTGCACGAGCGCGTGGCGGAGCTGGTGCGTTCGGGCGCGTGGGCGAGCGGGCGGTGCACATGTTGTTTGTTCGTTGTAATGAGTGTGACGAACGTGCGGTTGCAGAAGAAGCGCACGGCGCACGAGCGCGTGGCGGAGCTGGTGCGGTCGGGCGCGTGGGCGTGCGGTCGGTGCACATGTTGTTTGTTCGTTGTAATGAGTATGACGAACGTGCGGTTGCAGAAGAAGCGCACGCTGCACGAGCGCGGTGCGGAGCTGGTGCGGTCGGGCGCGTGGGCGAGCGGGCGGTTTACATGTTGTTTGTTCGTTGTAATGAGTGTGACGGACGTGCGGTTGCAGAAGAAGCGCACGCTGCACGAGCGCGGTGCGGAGCTGGTGCGGTCGGGCGCGTGGGCGAGCGGGCGGTTTACATGTTGTTTGTTCGTTGTAATGAATGTGACGGACGTGCGGTTGCAGAAGAAGCGCACGCTGCACGAGCGCGGTGCGGAGCTGGTGCGGTCGGGCGCGTGGGCGAGCGGGCGGTTTACATGTTGTTTGTTCGTTGTAATGAGTGTGACGGACGTGCGGTTGCAGAAGAAGCGCACGCTGCACGAGCGCGGCGTGGAGCTGGTGCGGTCGGGCGCGTGGGCGAGCGGGCGGTTTACATGTTGTTTGTTCGTTGTAATGAGTGTAACGGACGTGCGGTTGCAGAAGAAGCGTACGCTGCACGAGCGCGGCGCGGAGCTGGTGCGGTCGGGCGCGTGGGCGAGCGGGCGGTGCACATGTTGTTTGTTCGTTGTAATGAGTGTGACGGACGTGCGGTTGCAGAAGAAGCGCACGCTGCACGAGCGCGGCGTGGAGCTGGTGTGGTCGGGCGCGTGGGCGAGTGGGCGGTTTACATGTTGTTTGTTCGTTGTAATGAGTGTGACGAACGTGCGGTTGCAGAAGAAGCGCACGCTGCACGAGCGCGGTGCGGAGCTGGTGCGGTCGGGCGCGTGGGCGAGCGGGCGTCGCTGGGCGGACGACGCGCCCGGCCAGCTGGTGGAGCAGCACAGCGTGCAGCTGCTACCCGGCGGCGCCGCCGGCGCCTTCGTGCACGGCCTGGAGGACGAGTTCATGGGTCACTACTTTTTTATTTATTTATTCTTTTTGGATATTTGCTATAGTTGGTATGCTTGACAAGCGGGTTGACAATTGTAGTTTTTCTTTTAATTTTTTTTATACTATAGGATGACAAACGAGCACATAGTCCATTTGATGGTAAGTGGTTGCTGTGGCCCATAGACATCTACATCCATCCTCGATTACGAATCAAAATGCAGATGCGTTGTCGTCCGTGAGGACTTAGGTGGAATGCCTCGTTTCCAGTAAAAAGGGTCTCCGGTTCTCTACACTCACCATACGAAACACAGCTGAATTAAGTTAATATTTTACGCTGGTATTCTGTGAGAGGGTGATCCTTCCCCGGTCGAGCCGACCCATTCGTGCTACAACTATACTACTAATATAATTGCAGCATGGCTGTACCACGTAAAGACTTGTTTAGAATTGTTGTGATTTGAAACTCGATGAAACGAAAAAGCGACACTAAAAGGAGATAGACATATAAATCTATAGGATTTAGCCTGTGAGCGAATGAAATAGAATGCAATATACAGTGTTTTCTTTTTCTGAAGGTTCCAATTCCACCGCGTGTGAACTACACATGTTTTTATTATTATGTTGAATATTTATAAGGAAGGTGCTACTGCTCATCTCCTGTTTTAGTTTTCATCAGTTGCCTTTTATGACACTGGACTGGTCGGATGATATGAGGTTGAGGGTTTTTATATCCATTCTTTTCGCGCTGTCTAGTGTGGCCATTTATTTTATCAATTTTTGGTTTTTTGAAAAATAAATACCAAAAATATATTTAAATTTTTTCTCATAAATTTAAAGCTATCCCTCCTGGTATCTGCTCTGGATATGGCTTTCTATCTGTTGATTAAATTTCATCGCAGCTATTCTGAAAATTATCCCAGACAAATAAGTTCAAATTTTTAAAATGATTATTTATTTCTTAATAGCATTCTAATAGCCCCCTGAGGTTAATAGAAGCAAGATATATTTAAATTTTACAGACCGACGCTTTAATTTTATTTAAATGTATCGAAGCGAACGAACAAGGCGATCACCACATAATCGCGTCTAAAACTATTTGATACGTACCATACGCCCGAACCCAAAAACTTATAATCAGTGAAAATTACGAGAATCAGTGATTGATACATGTGATCTATTCCCCAAATTTTATCGATCACTAGATCACCTCTTGTTAACTTCTCAAACACCAAGCGTCCAAATTTGACCGCTTCGATATTCCGTCAAAATTCAAGAGGTCGCATTTGACCGCACCCACCCACTGCAAAACCTTTAACCCATAAATACTTATGTTTAGAGACTACTTTTCTATGATGAGGTTTGGCATTATAGAATCAATATGAAATTTTCTATCCTCTAGTGGAATAAAAAAGCAGTTAATCTATGGATATTAATTTATATTCTATGTTCATTACGTAAGCCATTTTCATTTGGATGTTGTTTTGTTGATTTTTGGATTTTTCTAGTGTTTTATTAGTGTATTACTATAGTGTTTTATTATAAAATTGTAATGAAAGTTTTTATGTGAAAATAATTTATGTTTTTACGTAAATAATTTCGAGTAATATATAGAAATAATTGTGATTTTCACGCTGCCGACATCCGCTTGATATGTACCCGTTTTTTGTTATCAAAATACAATAAAGTCATTTTGTAATGAAGTAAAACCTGTCTTTTGTTTAGACCACAGGATAGAAAATTTTGTATAGATTTTATAATGTCAAACTTCTTCATGGAAAAGTAGTCTCTAAATATAAGTTTAAATGGTTTTAAGTGCTGTGGGTGGGTGCGGTCGCATGCGACCGCTCGGGATTTACCAGGCGCATGCGACTGCATGAAAATTTTATGGGGATTGAAGGGTTAAGTAGTAAGGGGCACGAGCAGGTGATGTCAGGCCACAACTTTATAATATTACGTTATATTAAATCAAAATTACAGAGGTGCGTACGGCGGCAGTAGACGCAGTCTGCCAGCTTTCGATGGAGAACCCGATATTCGCGATCACGTCACTCGACTTTCTCGTAGACATGTTCAATGACGAAATTGAAGACGTACGACTGCGGGCCATCGACAGTCTTACGAAAATCTCACACCACATAATACTGAGAGAGGATCAGTTGGAGATCATTTTAGGAGCTCTAGAGGTATTAATGTTTTTTATATAGAAATATATTATTTAATTTCATCACCGAAAACTATGATCTAATACAAATATTTCCTTAATGTCTATTGCCTTTACTCTTTTGTTGTTTTGTTTTCATGTATATTCTATTTTAAATATTTGCTTAAGAAAATTTCCTAAATATGACAAAAGGGGTGACAATTAGATTCTTATTCAAGGATAGATGTAGATTTTATGGGCCACGGCATCTACTTACCATCAAATGGACTGTATGTTCGTTAGCCATGGTAATCCTATAAAAAATGTACTTATTAAAAATGAAGAGGCACTGGTTTAATTTTTGTCAAGTTGCTAATTAACTCGTTAATAAATAATAAAGTAAAAGTAAATGATTATGTGTGATGATTCTGGAACTGATTGTGTAAATATTTACCATTTACTGCTTTTTTCAGGATTTTTCAATGGATGTAAGAGAAGGCCTTCACAGGATGCTGGGTTCATGTACTGTGGCTTCAAAAACGTGTCTTGAAATGTGTATAGACAAAATATTGGAAAACCTTAAGAGATATCCTCAGGTTAATATTTTACAATAATTTGACGTAATATATCATTACCGGTTGTAAAAAAAAGTAAGGTTACAGCCTATATACGTCCCACTGCTGGGCACAGGCCTCTCCTCATTTCTGAGAAACTTTTAGGGCAAGAAAGTGTCCGCCACGCTGCCCTAATACGTGTTGGCGGAGTCCACATCTCTTCGAAATATATTTTCTTATTCCTTAGACATGCAGGTTTTCTCTTGATTTCCTTCACCGGCGAGGATGTTGTAAATCAGCACTTAAATTGCAATCAACAATTTCATTGGTGCCAGTGGGGATCGAACCCGGGTTACTCGTGATATTTATAGCGTTAACCATCTGAGCAACCACTGCTCCACTTACCTGTTGTACCGTTACCTAAACACCAGTAGGTTCACTTTTATAGGCTCTAATGAATGGATGGTAAGGCCTTTACCTGTACTCTCCTCTTCATCTTTATCTGCCACTCACAGTCCACCGGTGGACATAGATCTCTTCCATTGTATGAAGTATTTGTCAGATATATGGCTGCACCCTGTTGCTGGTCTGGATATTTTGCATCCGCTATATACGAGGTAGTAATATCGCCATATATCGAAGGCTTTAAGATCTTTCTAACCTTATCTATAGTTGCGTATTACGATATCTAGGTAATGAAATGGAGTGATTGATTCTTTTATGTCACTATCATAACTTTTTTATACAATAAGGGTGACAAATGAGGACACAGTCCAACTGATGTTAAGTGGTTGCTGTGGCCCATAGACATCTACATTTATCCTCGATTACGAATCAAAATGCAGATGCGTTGCCACCCCTGAGGACTAAGACGGAATGCCTCGTTTCCTGTAAAAAGGAACTCCAGTTCTCTACTCTCACCATACGAAACACAGCAGGCCTTAAGCTACTATTTGACGCTGGTATTCTGTGAGAGCGTGGTCCTTCCCCGGTCGAGCCGACCCATTCGTGCTACAACTATACTACTAATATAACTGCAGCATGGCTCTACCACGTATAAAACATCAAACAATTTTACTTTAACCTAAATTACTAATATTTTATAGCTTACTCTCTTGTTATTTCCTGTGTTCAGCAGTTTATTTGTGAAGCACTGTAATGATGATGATGATGTTATGTTTTTATATTTCTAAAAATGAATTCTTGTCTGCAGGACAAAAGGTCTACATTCCGATGTGTGCAGCGAATGGGCAGCTCTCACGCTTCCCTAGTACTGCCTCTAACAACGCGCTTGCTCGCCGTACATCCATTCTTTGATATGCCCGAACCCGATGTGGAGGACCCTGCATGTATCCTTTTGATAAAACATTTCGTTTAATTATTTTTGCGTAATCTATTTCAAAACAGTTGGTAAATTGTTCAAAAAAGAATAAAGAAACAGACAATTAATCCATACATTTTATATATTATAGTCGTATATAGCCCCGTTATAAGCTAGGAAAATTACTATACTACATAAATATGCACTGAGTAAATAAGGTGGTTATAAAACCACCTATTGAAAAAGATGAAATCTTCCTATTGTTATAACAATGTAAATAACACGAATGTGTTAGTCTTTCTATATGTAATCATGCTGAAGACAAATTATTCTTAACTGTAACATAGATATGTGCATACTGATCCTGGTATTGAACGCAGCGCAACACTGCACCACAATGCTGCCGTTGTTTGAGGAGCACACAATTAAACACTACACATACTTGCGCGATACTATGCCGCACTTAGTACCGCATTTGCCTATTGGTGAGTTATTTTGTATTACTTTCTGCCATTTACAGTGGGGACATAATTATGACGGAATCCTCGGCGCTTTTTTAACAAATTTAGTAGTAAAATACAACTCAAAAACAATCCAAATCTAAAGACTTGAAGAAACAAATATATTTTACGTGATAAAGCCATGCTGCAGTTATATTGTGGTTGCAGCACGAATGGGTCGGCTCGACTGGGGTGGGACCGCTCTCTCACAGAATGCCAGCGTAAAATAGCAGCTTAACGCTGTTTCGTATGGTGAGTGTAGAGAACCGGAGACCTTTTTTTACTGGAAACGAGGCATTCCATCTTGGTCCTCACAGTTTACAACGCATCTGCATTTTAATTCGTAATCGAAAATAGATGTAGATGTCTATGCGCCACAGATACCACTTACCATCAGGTGGACTCTGTGCTCGTTTGTTAGCCTTCATCATCATCATCATCATCATCATCATTACAGCCCTTCACAAGTCCACTGCTGAACATAGGCCTCCCCCAAGTAATGCCACAAAGCACGGTCCTGAGCCACCTGCATCCATCGACTTCCTGCATATCTTACTAGGTCGTCACTCCATCTAGTGGGGGGTCGCCCTACACTAAGCCTACCGGTACGAGGCTGCCACTCAAGAACCTGTCTTCCCCATCGGTTATCGGTTCTTCGAGCTATATGGCCGGCCCATTGCCACTTCAGTTTACTAATCCGTTGGGCTATGTCGGTCACTCTGGTTTTACTGCGGATATCCTCATTTCTGAGTTTATCACGCAGAGAAACTCCGAGCATAGCCCTCTCCATAGCTCGCTGAGCGACCTTGAGCGTCCTCATACGGCCAGCAGTGAAGGACCACGTCTCAGATCCGTAAGTCATCACTGGCAACACGCACTGGTTGTACAATCTAGTTTTAAGAGATTGAGGTATACCTGACGAGAAGATATGTCGTAATTTCCCGAACGCTGCCCAGCCGAGTTGAATCCGTCGATTGACCTCTCGGTTGAAGTTGGACTTACCTAGTCGGACTATTTGTCCCAGGTAAACGTACTCGTCAACAACTTTGAGCATAGTGCTCCCAACAACTACCGGCATAGGTGTGACATGGACATTAAACATGATCTTTGTTTTGTCGATGTTCATCTTAAGACCTATCCGTTGGGAGGCACTATTGAGGTCATTGAGCATAGTGCTTACGTCCTCCAGCGATTCTGCCATAAGGACTATATCGTCGGCAAATCGAAGGTGAGTGATGTACTCGCCATTGATGTTAATGCCGTATCCTTTCCAGTCCAGTAGCTTGAAAACGTCTTCCAATGCAGCGGTGAAGAGTTTCGGGGATATAACGTCACCCTGTCTTACACGTCTCTGCAGTTGGATAGGTTTCGAGCTCTGGTTCTGTACTCGGATAGCCATCGTAGCCCTACTGTACAAACACTTCAGCACTTCGATATACCGACAGTCAACTTGGCACCGCTGAAGGGACTGTAGCAGCGCCCAAATTTCGACCGAATCAAAGGCGTTCTCATAGTCCACATACGCCAGGCAAAGTAGCAGATTGTACTCTTCAGTCTTCTGTACAATCTGCCGCAGGGTATGTATGTGGTCTATGGTACTGAAGCCTTTTCGGAAACCGGCTTTTCGGGAGGCTGAAAGTCGTCGAGTCTGCGTGCGAGACGATTCGTAATGACTCGAAAACAGCACGTAGACGCGGCTCAGAAGGGAAATCGGTATGTAGTTCATTAAGAGAGCGTTGTCGCCTTTCTGAAAGAACAAGACCACCGCACTTCTGCTCCACGCCTCTGGAGTAGTGCCACCATGGAGGACGGAATTGAAGAGCTTCTGAAGGACTTCAATTACCGGTGTTCCACCCGCTTTCAGAAGCTCCGCTGTAATTCCATCCTCGCCTGTGGCCCTGCCGTTTTTAAGGTGCTGGAGAGCCACTCTAATCTCGCTTAGACTGACGTCCGGGATATCATCGGAATAGTGTCGGATAAGACTTGCTCTTGGATCGTTACTCACACTTGCGTGTGGCTCCAACGATGATGTGTACAGCTGCCCATAGAACCTCTCAATCTCACTCAAAATCTCAGGTGTCCCGGAAACGATGCTGCCACACTCAGTCTTCAGCTTTGACAGTTGGCTCTTACTGGCAGACAGATCTCTGGCAAAGACTTTGGAGCCCTGGTTCCGCTCGATCGCTTCTTTAATACGAGCAGTATTAAAGTTGCGTAAGTCCGCCGCATGCATTTGGAGATCTGTCTGTTCAGTTGCCTGTATGCTGTCAAATCTGTTGACGATTGCAGCCTCATCTCCCGTCTAACAGCCATGAGATTAAGAGTGTGATCGGAAAGTTTTTGTGTTCTTCTGCGGCGGGTCTTGCAGAACTTAGCTCCGACCGCATGGACAGTTTCCACGAGCTTGTCATTCATATCGTTCACTGCATTGCAATCTTGTAGGCACTGAAAGCGGTTACGTAACTCGAGCTGAAAGTTTTCGGGATTCTGGATTAGAGCACGAGGGGGACGAAGCACAACTTAACGTTTAGGTTCAGTGTGCCTCTAACCATTCGGTCATCGCTGCCAGTTTTCACCCTTGCGATCACTGAGACATCACTGAACAGTTGGCGTCTGGTCGTCATAATGAAGTCAATCTCATTTTTTGTCGAACCGTCGGGGCTCGACCAGGTCCACTTCCTATGGGGTCGCTTCTGGAAGAAAGAGTTCATCATAAAGAGTCCCTCTTTCTCCATAAAGTCGGTCAGCTGCTGGCCCCTTCGGTTCCGTTGCCCTACTCCAAATTTCCCTAACTTCAGCTCACCGTTTTCTCTTGTGCCTAGTTTTGCGTTGAAGTCTCCCATCAACACCGTGTAGTGGGTTTTGGAGGAATGCATGGCTTTGGAAATATTCTCATACATTTCCTCCACCTCCTCATCGGGATGTGCCGAGGTTGGTGTGTAAACCTGTATGACCTACAGCGAATACCGTTTGGTGATTCTGAGTATCAGGTACTCGACCCTCGTCGACACACTCCCAATATTTACAACGTTGTTGACGAGAGACTTGTGGACGATAAATTCGACACCTCCTTGGGACGGATGGTCGCCCTCCCGGTGATAGAACAAATTGCCGAATTCGAGAATCACCGTGTCCTCCTTCTCTCTTCGGACCTCGGATAATCCTATAATATTCCAGCGCAACTTGTCTATCTCTTCTTCCGGCTCCAGGATCTTCTCGTCAGTCCTCAGGGTGCGTGCGTTAAATGTTGCCAGGTCGAGTCGTCGTAGGTGGCAACCGAACCTCCACCGGAGATTCTTAGTACCCCCTGCCCCGCCGTTACCATGGTCACTACCGTAGCCAGGAATAGCGAGGCCGCCTATTTGTGTAATTGTTCATGGGGGGGGGGGGTATATTGCCATAGTTGCCACGCTTGGCGAGCGGGTTGGCAACCGCAGTTTTTTTGTCGTACAGTTGCTGTTATCAGGAAGATGCTGCTGCCCATCTCCTGCTTGTTTCCCTCTGTCGCCTCTTACGACACCCACAGGAAGATATGGGGTAGTGGATATTCTCAACCGCCACTACACGATTAAGTTACCCTTATCCTATACAAAAAAAATACTGTAAGAATAGTGTCCACGAACTTGTGACACAACTGTACTTGAAAAAATTCTAATTTTTCTGAATAATTTATTAAATAATCCAGACTTAGTTACTTTTTGATATTTAAATTCTATTTTACTTACTTCTCAATAGAAAATAGTTATTATGGATATTTGTTAAACCAAATTTTATATAAGTACCATTATATTTTAATGTCCATAGAGTCCAATCATTCTGTTTTTAACAAGATTACTGCATCTAAATATGCGCACAATAGTAAACTTTTGTCCACATAATATCTTAAGAAGAAGAATAATAAGAAGGTAAGAATAGTCTCCAAGGAAGGTAGAAAAATAAAGAGATAAAAAGAAGTGAGGGTAAAACTAAACCGCTCACTCTTTCGACGTATAAAATACGGTACAGTAGTGGTACATGATGGATGTCATAATAATACCAAAAAAGATTAGGCCAACAGAGACTCTGTTTATGACAATTTAATACATACAGGTGAGCTTTACAAGATCAGAATTAAGGCGAAATGGTATCGTGGTCACGTAGGTTTTAAGCGATGGCGATCTGCGCGCGGGGTCCCTCGCGTGTCCGTCTAGCTGCTAGCAATATTCCGTTTAACGTTTGTCTACTCATGTGGCAATAGCGACGAGTAGGGATGGGCAAGTGAAAAACTATGTCGATATATATTGCATCGATATTTTAAAACAGTATCGATATATTCACGTGATGAATATCGATATATCGTCATGTTTAGCATAATACAATAAGTTCAATAAGGCTCAAAATGGTATTACTGAACGGTTGGAAGACGAAAAAAAACGACAACGAGAAAAGAATATTTTTGTAGCTTCTTTTGTTGCTTAATGTTTTATCGATTAATACAACATTTTAAAATATATCGAAATTAATACGAATTCGATACTCCACGATAAATATTGAATATCGATATATCGCGATTTATAAATATCGACGATATATATATCACTTACATAGGCCTCCCCCAAAGAATGCCACAAAGCACGGTCCTGAGCCACCTGCATCCATCGATTTATTGCATGTCTTGCCAGGTCATCACTCCATCTAGTGGGAGGTCGCCTTACACTACGCCTGCCGGTACGAGGCTGCCACTCGAGAACCTTTTTTCCCCATCGGCTGTCGGTTCTTCGAGCTATATGGCCGGCCCATTGCCACTTCAAGTTACTTATCCGTTGGACTATGTCGGTTACTCTGGTTCTACTGCGGATAACCTCATTCCTAAATTTATCACGCAGAGAAATTCCGAGCATAGCCCTCTCCATAGCTCGCTGAGCGACCTTGAGCTTCCTCATACGGCCAGCAGTGAAGGACCACGTCTCAGATCCATAGGTCAATCACTGGCCGAAACGCACTGGTTGTACCATCGAGTTTTGAGATTTTGAGGTATGCCTGACGAGGAGATGTATCGCAATCTCCCGAACGCTGTCCAGCCAAGTTGAATCCGTCGATTGACCTCTCGGTCGAAGTTGGACTTACCTAGTCGGACTACTTCTCCCAGGTAAACATATTCGTCAACAACTTCGAGCTTAGTGCTCCCAACAACCACTGGCATAGGTGTGACATGGACATTACACATGACTTTCGTTTTGTCCATGTTCATTTTAAGACCTATCCGTTGGGGGACACTATTGAGGTCATTGAGCATAGTGCAGCGCAGCATAAAGCAGCGGTGAAGAGTTTTGGGGATATTACGTCACCCTGTCTTACACCTCTCTGCAGTTGGATAGGTTTCGTACTCTGGTTCTGAACTCGGATAGCCATCGCAGCCCTACTGTAAAAACACTTCAGTACTTCGATATACCGACATTCAACTTGGCACTGCTAAAGGGACTGCAGCACCGCCCAAATTTCGACGGAATGAAAGGCTTTCTCATAGTCCGCATACGCAAGACAAAGTGGCAGCTAGCACTCTTCGGACTTCTGTACAATCTGCCGCAGGGTGTATATGTGGTTTATGGTACTTAAGGCCTTTTCGGAAACCGGCTTATTCGGGAGACTGGAAGTCTGCGTGCGAGACGATTCGTAATGACTCTCGAAAACAGCACGTAGACGCGGCTCAGAAGGGAAATCGGTCTGTAGTTCTTTAAGAGAGCGTTGTCGCCTTTCTTAAAGAACAAGACCACCGCACTTCCACTGAATTGTTAAACCTCGCCAAAGACCCCCATGAATCAGTAAACCTAATAAATGAATTCTTTGCAAGTATAGGTAAGTCCCTTGCTAATGATATACAAATTAGAAGAAGTACTTGTTTGACTGGTTCCGTAAACATCACTCATATTGAGTCACAAAGAGATTCGATGGCTTTACTTGATGTGGATTATAATGAAGTCGAGAACACTATTATGAACCTCAAAGATAATTGCGCTACAGGTGTTGACAGCATTCCTACTCAAGTTTTTAAGAACGCAAGGACTAGCCTTATTCCACCTTTGACCCACGTGGTCAATCAATGTTTCGCTTCAGGAGTTTTTCCTAACATCCTCAAGAGAGCTCTTGTACATCCTATTTATAAAAACGGCAATAGAGATATGATAGGGAACTACAGACCTATCTCGGTGCTGACAATAGTATCTAAAATTTTGGAAAAGCTTTTAAATTCTAGACTTATTAAATTTTTGGAAAAGACAAATGCAATTGCACGAAATCAGTATGGATTTTTAAAAGGCAAATCTACTGATGATGCGACTTTGCATCTTACTGAGACTATTGTCACGCACCTTGATATGGGTCACAAAGTTGTTGGAGTTTTCCTCGATTTGTCGAAGGCATTCGACACTGTATCAATACCATTACTATTGAAAAAGCTGGAATTAATAGGTGTACGCGGAGTCGTCTTGGATATATTTTGTGACTATCTGTCAAATCGCTCACAGTGTGTCAAATTAGGTAACTACCAAAGTCTGGATGTCAATCTCTCTTATGGAGTACCACAGGGCAGTGTACTGGGTCCAACCCTCTTCCTAGTGTACATCAACAACTTGTGTAAACTTTCGTTACCGAACTGCAAAATTATCACTTATGCAGATGATACAGCGTTGATTGTGCATGGTGAGGATTGGGCTCGGGCTTAACAATACACTGAAAAAGCCCTCACAGAGGTAATGAGATGTTTGGACGAAAATTTGCTTACGTTAAACTTAAAAAAGACCAAATACATAACTTTCACCCCACGGGCCAATACTCAACCATCCATTGACTTTTGTATAAGGGCACACACTTGTGATAGAATAAATAGTTGCTGCGACTGTCCTCAGTTATCACCAACACATAGCTTAAAATATCTCGGTCTGATTCTAGATAATCATCTTAATTGGTCATTACACGTTAAATCATTAACAGCCCGAATTAGAAAATTAATTCCTATCTTTTACCTACTTAGAAAATCTGCTGATCGCGACACGCTAATGTGTGTTTTACTATGCGCTTGTCCAATCTTTGCTCAAATACTGCATTGTCTCATGGGGTGGAACTAGCATTAGTACACTGCTTCCCCTGGAGCGTGCTCAGCGTGCAATCTTAAAAGTAATTTATAAAAGACCGCGTAGGTATAGCACGTCACTACTCTACCGTGAATGCTCAGTTCTTACGGTAAGAAAACTCTTTATCTTCCACACTATACTCCGTAAGCATCTAGGACTGCCATACGTTCCAACTCAAAAACGTAATAAGAGCAAGGTTTGCACAACACCTCCACACAGAAGCACTATTGCAAAACGGCATTATTTTGTTATAAGTTCCCATCTCTATAACATCGCAAATAAAGCTTTAAATATTTACCCTTTAACCCTTCATCAATGTAAATTTGCTACACGGGATTGGTTACTGAATTTAGATTTTGACGAGATAGAAAATATTATTCGGATTAAAACCCTTCAATAAAACACCTTAATAGACTCTCTCTCTCTCTCTCTCTCTCACACACACACACACACACACACACACACACACACACACACACACACACGCACACAAACACACACTTACATATCCCACACATCCAATTACTCAAAACCCACACTACAAATTCGTACAAACATAATACTCCCCCATGCATTCACGCTCCGCGTTTATAATTATACCATACATCAAACACACCAAGTGGTAATCTTGCTTAAATTCTATTTTGTTTTGTACCTACCTACATGTTATAATTTTTATTTTAGCTTGAAAAGATTGTAAATATTATTTGTTGAGAAATGTTGTAAAAGATCTTACCTATTAGGTTATTATTTGATTCCCAAAGTGGAAGGCGCAGGCAGCCGTGGCACAGTTTATACTAGTACGGCTGCCGACGTTAACCTCTCAATGTAATTGATGGTACTTTTATTTAAATAGTGTAAGTCACGATGTAAAATTTGTGGAGTGAATAAATATTATTATTATTAAAAAAAAAAAAAAAAAAAAAAAAAACTTCTGCTCCACGCCTCCCGAGTAGTGCCACCATGGAGGACAGAATTGAAGAGCTTCTGAAGGACTTCAAGTATCGGTTGTCTACCCGCTTTCAGAAGCTCCGCTGTAATTCCATCCTCGCCTGGGGCCCTGCCGTTTTTAAGGTGCTGGAGAGCCATTCTAATCTCGCTCGGACTAACGTCCGGAATATCATCGGAATAGTATCGGATAAGACTTGCTCTTGCATCATTACTCACATTTGCGTGTGGCTCCAACGATGACGTATACAGCTGCCCATAGAACCTCTCAATCTCACTTAGAATCTCAGGTGTCCCGGAAACGATGCTGCCACATTCGGTCTTATGCTTCGACAGTTGGCTCTTTCTGACAGACAGATCTCTGGCAAAGACTTTGGAGCCCTGGTTCCGCTCAATCGCTTCTTCAATACGAACTTTATTAAAGTTGCGTAATTTCTGCCGCATGCATTTGGAGATCTGTCTGTTCAGTTGGCTGTATGCCGTCGAATCTGTTGACGCCTGCAGCTTCATCTCCCGTCTAACAGCCATGAGAAAAGGTATAAGAGTGTAATCGTGAGAGTTTTTGTGCTCTTCTGCGGCGGGTTTTACGGAACTTAGCTCCGACCGCATGGACAGGTTCTACAGGCTTGTCATTTATATCTTCCACTTCATTGCAGTTTCCTAGGTACTGAAAACGATTTTGTAACTCGAGCTGAAAGTTTTCGGGACTTTGGATTAGAGCACGAGGGGGACAGAGCGTTGACTTCATTAGATGTGACCTCTCCAACTTAACGTTTAGGTTCAGTGTGTCTCTCACCATTCGGTGGTTGCTGCCAGTTTTCACCCTTGCGATCACTGAGACATCACTGAACAGTTGCCGTCTGGTCGTCATAATGAAGTCAATCTCATTTTTGTCTAACCTTCAGGGCTCTACCAGGTCCACTTTCTGTGGGGCCGCTTTTGGAAGAAAGAGTTCATCATAAAGAGTCCCTCTCTCTCCAAAAAGTCAGCTAGCTGCTGGCCCCTAGGCTTTCGTTGCCCTATTCCGAATTCCTCTACTCTCTTGTGCCTAGTTTTGCGTTGAAGAGTCCCATTAACACCGTATAGTGGGTTTTGAAGGAATGTATGGCTCTAGAGATATCCTCATACATTTCCTCTACCTCCTCATCGGGATGTGCTGAGGTTGGCGCGTAAACCTTAGGCGAATACCGTTTGGTGATTCTGAGTATAAGGTACGCAATCCTCATCGACACACTCCCAATCTTTACAACGTTGTTAACGAGAGACTTGTGGACGATAAAACCGACACCTCCTTGGGACAGATGGTCGCCCTCCCGGTGATAGAACAAGTTACCGGATTCGAGAATTATCGTGTCCTCCCCCTCTCTTCGGACCTGAGATAATCCTATAATACCCCAGCGCAACTTGTCTGTTTCTTCTTCCAGCTCCAGCATCTATAAATATATATATATATATATATATATATATATATATATATATATATATATGTGTCGAGTAAATTAGTAGCTAGAACGGACCTAAACATCACGCCACTCCTACGTCATACATCGGACGATATTCTACGTCATCGCTAAGCACCGCCCGCTCATTAGGGCGCATGCGTTCCCATTGGTCGTAGCGCCAGCAGAGTTCGATGGCCGCCTGTGTACCTATTGTTCTCATCGATGGCGTCATGGGCGGAGTTCAACGGCCGCTTGCGCATGTATTATGTTCGCTGTGAATACGACCAATCAGTGTGTAGTTTAAGATAAACAACATATCGCGATTTTAATTATTGTTAATTATTTTCACTTATATAAGCAATGTTTCCAATGCATTCAGATTATTATATTATTTCGTACCCTTGTCTAACTTGTACTTGCGTGTTAATAAATATAGTTATTAGTGATCTGCAGTAATTTATTTGCTAATTACAACGGCATATGATCCTACGCCTACGCACTTACACTGGTGACACCGACGTTCAAGACCTCGAAGAAGATGCAAGATGATGGTGCCAAGGCTGGTGTTTTGGGAGAATCCTGCCGAGTTGGGGTAAGAATACCCCCGTTCAACCCTGATGACCCTGAACTATGGTTCGCGCAACTGGAGGGGCAGTTCACATTGTCCAGCATCAGCGCTGACGCCACGAAATTTTATTACGTCCTGGCACAGCTGGAACCGCAACACGCAGCAGAAGTACGAGACTTAATAGTTTCCCCACCGGCCGCAAACAAATTTGATACTTTGAAGTTGGAGCTGATACGAAGACTGTCCGCTTCCCAGGAAAGAAAGATCAAACAGCTGTTAATGCACGAGGAGATAGGAGACAGAAAGCCGACGCAATTCCTCCGTCATTTGCAGCACCTAGCCGGAGCAAATGTACCAGCTGAGTTCATCAGAACAATATGGGCAAGCCGACTTCCTACACACCTGCAGACCTGCATCGCCGCGCAGCAAACAAAGATGTCGCTAGAAGACTTGGCCGAACTTGCAGACCGGGTTAATGACGTTGTTCCTTCAACTATGCTAGCCAACAGTCAAGTACTTGCGCAAGTAGCTAGTACGTCATCTACACCTACGGTCCCAATTAATAACACCATTGAAGCCTTAACGCGGACTGTGACAGAGCTCAGCCAAAAAGTGGAAGCAATGAGTATGGAGTTACGTAGGCGTTCACGTTCACGCTCTAACGGTTCAAAAAAAAATACCGCTCCCGTTCACGCTCACGTCCTAGCGATCACCCGCATTGTTTCTACCACTACCGGTTTGGTGAAAAAGCACGGAAGTGTACTCAACCCTGTACCTACCAGAAAAAGGGAAACTACCAAGGCAGCCATTAGTGGCGGTAAACGACTGCCTAGCGATTTCGGGCCGCCTGTTCATGACGGACCGCAAAACAAAGGTGCAATATCTCATCGATACAGGTTCAGACCTGTGCGTCTTTCCGCGATCCGCTGTTCGGGAGCCACGAACCAAGACAAAGTACGAGTTGTTCGCAGCCAACGGAACAATTATCTCTACTTATGGCTACTTGCCATTAACAATCGACTTAGGACTTCGACGAGCTTTTACTTGGCGATTCACCGTAGCCGACGTCTCGAAGCCCATCATCGGCGTTGACTTTCTAGGTCACTACAACCTACTAGTCGATTGCCGTAACCAGCGTCTGATCGATGGCGTTACGTCGCTCACAGTTGCTGTACCACGTCATACTTCAACAGAAGCAATCTCATCTGTTCGAACAACCATCGACGACAGCGCTTACCATCATCTGCTGAGAGAGTTTCCCGACCTCACTCGTCCTGCTGGTAAGCAAAAGTTGATTAAACATTCAACGGTACACTACATCCGCACTACTCCGGGTCCACCTGTAACCGCCCGTCCGCGTCGCTTAGACCCTGAGCGTTTGAAGATTGCAAAGCAGGAGTTTGACGAGATGCTACAAAACGGCACAGCGCGCAGATCCGATAGCCCTTGGTCTTCGCCGCTGCATTTAGCTCGCAAGAAGAACGATGGCTGGAGACCTTGCGGTGATTACCGTTCATTGAATGCACGCACAATCCCGGACAGGTACCCCATCAGACACTTGCAGGACTTTACACAGCAGCTAGCCGGAAGTACTGTCTACTCAACCTTGGATTTGGTTAAAGCCTACAACCAGATACCAGTTTGCGAAACTGACGTATGCAAGACCGCTATCACAACACCATTTGGCTTATATGAGTTCCCGTTCATGGCTTATGGCCTGAGAAATGGCGCTCAAACGTTCCAGCGCTTCATGGACGAGGTTCTCCGGGGATTGGACTTCTGTTTTGGATACTTGGATGACATCCTGGTATACAGCTCCAACAGCACACAGCATCAGCAACACCTCAGGCAACTTTTTCAAAGACTGACGGAATACGGCGTTCTAATAAACACCAACAAGTGCGTTTTTGGGCAGCCTGAGGTCAACTTCCTAGGATTCAAGGTTTCAGCAGCGGGAATCCAGCCAATGGATGCGAAGGTGCAGGCTATTCGAGAATTCCCTCCACCAAAAACCGTCAAGGAACTCAGACGTTTTCTTGGAATGGTAAACTTTTATCGCCGTTTGATACCAAATGCAGCTACCATTCAAGCTCCACTGAACCAAATGCTCACCGGCCCGAAGACGAAAGGTTCGCAAACTATCAATATGACACCCGCTCTGTTGGAGGCATTTAATAACTGTAAGAACAGTCTTTCTGAAGCCACACTATTGGTACACCCTGATTCACAAGCAGAGTTGGCGATTCATACAGACGCTTCAAATTCAGCAATAGGGGCAGTCCTGCAGCAATACCAGGACAGCGAATGGAAACCACTAGCATTCTTTTCCAAGAAGTTAAGTCCAAGCCAGAGGAAGTATAGTCCTTATGATCGCGAACTTCTTTCCATCTACGAAGCCATCAAACACTTCCGCTTCATGGTCGAAGCACGAAATTTCGCGGTCATAACAGACCACAAGCCACTGACGTTTGCTTTTACAACGCACCGAACTAGCTGCTCACCACGCCAGTTTCGTTATCTTGACTTCATCAGCCAGTTTACTACGGACATCAGATATATTGCCGGAAAAGATAATATAGTCGCTGACACTCTTTCCCGCATTAATGAAATTTCTATGCCCTTAGACTACCAGTCCCTAGCCAGTGAGCAAGACACCGACAGCGAGCTACACGATCTGCTGAAGAACGGCTCTGCCCTGAAGTTGGAGAAGCTTAGGATACCGGGACAGGACCTGCAGATATACTGTGACGTCTCCATACCGAGTCCACGGCCGTTTATCACACCTTCGTTCCGCAGACAGGTATTTAATGCACTACATAACTTGAGTCATCCAGGAGCGAAGGCTACTGTCAAGCTGGCGACGCAGAGGTTCGTCTGGCCTGGCATTAAGCGGGATTGTAGGCAATGGGCAAAGGAGTGCCAGCACTGTCAACGATCCAAGGTAGCTCGGCACACTTCAGCACCGCTCGCATCATTCATAACACCTTCAGCACGCTTTCGGCATATACACCTTGACCTGATCGGTCCCTTACCATTATGTTCTGGGTACAGATACTGCCTCACGATTGTCGACCGCTTCACTCGTTGGCCTGAGGCGTACCCACTCCAGGACATGACAGCAGAGACGTGCACCATCGCTCTAACAAATGGATGGATTTCACGCTTCGGATGTCCAGAACACATCACTACAGACCGCGGCAGACAGTTTTTATCGCACACTTTTAAGGAGCTCGCCGCACTGGTCAGCGCAACACACCACACTACCACATCTTATCACCCAGCTGCCAATGGTCTCGTAGAACGACTGCACCGCCAATTGAAGTCCGCCATCACTTGCCACGCATCTTCAAATTGGGTTGAAGTTCTACCATGGGTCCTCCTCGGTATCCGCAGCGCCTGGAAAGAGGACTTGCAATCATCGGCAGCAGAGCTAGTCTACGGTGAACCACTCCGTTTGCCTGGACAGTTCTTTTCCTCAAATCCCAATACGGAGACGGACCCGACCACCGTGGCTGGTCGACTACGCGCGCACGTCAGTAGATTGACCCCACAACCTACGTCTTGGCATGGCAGTTCCAGTCGAATATTTTATGTGCCTAAAGACCTCAGAACTTCGACGCATGTCTTCGTCCGCCAAGGTCCCGCAAGAAGACCACTCGAGGCACCCTACTCAGGTCCCTTCAAAGTCCTGAGACGTGACTCCAAAACATACGACGTAGAAATCCAGGGCAGGACACAAAGGATCTCAATAGACCGCCTGAAGCCAGCGTATGTTGCCAGAGAGACCGCAGAGACCATTCCACAAAGCCTAAGCGACTATGGTCAAACTACCACCAAAACGACCAGAAGCGGACGCACAGTAAGGTTTCCAGATTACTATCGCCCGTAGTTACGGTCTCAACGGGGGAGTAGTGTGGCGAGTAAATTAGTAGCTAGAACGGACCTAAACATCACGCCACTCCTACGTCATACATCGGACGATATTCTACGTCATCGCTAAGCACCGCCCGCTCATTAGGGCGCATGCGTTCCCATTGGTCGTAGCGCCAGCAGAGTTCGATGGCCGCCTGTGTACCTATTGTTCTCATCGATGGCGTCATGGGCGGAGTTCAACGGCCGCTTGCGCATGTATTATGTTCGCTGTGAATACGACCAATCAGTGTGTAGTTTAAGATAAACAACATATCGCGATTTTAATTATTGTTAATTATTTTCACTTATATAAGCAATGTTTCCAATGCATTCAGATTATTATATTATTTCGTACCCTTGTCTAACTTGTACTTGCGTGTTAATAAATATAGTTATTAGTGATCTGCAGTAATTTATTTGCTAATTACAACGGCATATGATCCTACGCCTACGCACTTACACATATATATATATATATATATATATATATATATATATATATATATATATATATATATATATATCACACGTATTTGCTGGTGAACACATAGCCTGAATTTAATTGAAATTGATTTCATTACATTTGAATGGAACTGCTTTTTCACTTAGTGGATGTACTAAAATTGTAAATTTTGAGGAAACGTTGCGATCTTTTTCTATCGAGCCAATATGTGTCAATCGTGTTTTGGCCACCATAATTCACTAAGAAAAATCTTTAGCTTTCATAATGAATTTAAAAAAGTGTAAATTCGTAATTTTTAATGACAAATTTATTTTCTGCGCACATATAAAGCGTGAAAAATCTCCTTTGAAGGTGAAGTGTGTGCCAGCCCATTTCACCTTAACAAGATCCGGATTTAATAACTTTGTCCTAGTCCCCATCCCCTTTCCCACACTGGCGTGGTTTCGATTTCTACCCTCATCTAGTAATATTTTTTTCCTATCTCTGACACTTCAATAGCTTTAAAAAAACAACTTAGGATAAGGAACTAAATGAGAGGAGTGATCTCAGAACGAATTGCACCCAGACCCAGATTTATATCGCATATGAAGCTGTTGCAACGCAATATTATGAAGCCAAAAGTTTTTAGTTTATCAAAAATACTGTCTAAATCAATCAATCAATTACGCAAATGATATTAAAGAGCCCACAAGTGTAAGCGCAAGCAGAAATGTATTAACTTGTAATAACGTATTTATTCACCTAACGCTTATTGAGGTTAGTTAGTTATAAGAAAAAATAAACACATTTCAACCAGACCCAAAAACCCACATATGTTTTGACATATCGATAAACATGTACGGATGTATCGGTTAAAATTTTATTGTATTGATGTATAGGAGAATCCCAGTTTTCACGCTCGGAGAGGAGCGAGACAGCGATAGACGACAGTGCTGTGCGTCGTTTCTTCGATTCCGTGCTGCAGCACATTGATAACGTTACACTGTCCTCTAACGTGAGGCTCAAGATGCTGCGCGCTGCTGAAGATCAGCTGAACAAGTAATGTCATTTTTAATGTATTTCTTTGATTACTATATGAAAGTTGCTCGATATAACCGTAAGAAATATCTTGGGTCTATACACTGTGAGTATAGATATTGTTTGTTGAAATTGTAATGTGCCACTGTTAAACAGTAATAGTATATAATAAACATTGACTTTATAAAAAGGTGATTATCGGTCCTATTCAATAGAACCGTGTTAAACTGGACGAGGTGATTTATTATATAGTATAAAAAGTTGTACTAATTTCTATTTTTTATTTTTTCATTTATATATTCAAAGATTAACTAATAATAGGGTTCATTTTCATCAGCCGGTAAAAGTCCACTGCTGGATATAGGCCCACTAAAGTTGTAGTCAGGGTTTGCCTTGATTGTCAAGCTTGGCAGGCGTATGGACGATCGCAGTTCTAGGTATCTTGCACCTTTGACGTTGAGTCTTCGGTCTGGAAATTTTATTTTGGTGTGAATGACATAGTCAAACTTCCATCTATGGAAAAAAAATCATTCTCTCACTTTTATAGTCACCTCTTGTCACAATTTACTTGTTATTAACAATTATCACAATTAACAGTGTTTTTCTTCATATGAGTATATTTTGCTATGTATATATTTTTATTTTCATTATTAAAAGATCATATATTCAAACGATTACGTAACAGAGGTTACAACATAAGTTATGGAGGTATTTGGCAGCTATTGGCACATTGTTGGAAGGACCTGTATCCAATTAATGTGCTGCATAGTGGTGGCTTAAGAGAATCGAATGATTCAAATATTTTAAATCATTCACTGGTTGTTTCAAAAGGCGAAAATGACAAAACACTGCAGGATAAGTCGCTCGCGATCATAGGCTTCGATCACTTAATCCTAGGCTCACTCTACACGTATCCCCCGGATGGTGCTAAACCAGCGACAAAGCCGAAAGAACAGACTCTGTTCATCGCCGTGTGGTAGCGGTATAAAATATACCACCCCCTAATTTCGCACCATGAGGCCAAAAAAGTAAAGAAATGGCCCCGTTTCCCGACGCCCTTTAATGGGGCAGGGGTGCGAAGAATCTCCAGGAGGAAAACCGGCGACGAGCTTCGCCACCCGTCACGTTCTGTCTCCCGGAGGGGCGAAAAGTGAATTGCGGAAGCCCGTCTAGCTACGCTGAATGTATATGGAGCAATAAATGATAAGATGGATAAAGTATGCGATATGATGTATGATAGAGAAATAGATGTGTTATGTGTAAATGAGTCGAAACGGAAGGGAAAGGAAGTCTCTACATGTGGCATGTATACCGCGTACTGGTCTGGTGTAGACGAGACCGAGCGGGCATGTCAGGCAGTCGGAATCATCCTTTCAGAAAGAATGGGTCAATGTGTGAAATAGTATGAATGTGTCAGCCCGAGACTGCTATGGATACGAATGAAAGTGGGCTTAAAGAAGTTTTTGTTCTAGGGGTCTACGCCCCAAGACATGTATTATATCTGAGAGCAGTTTCATGAAATGTAAAGGAAATGAAAATATTGTTTCGTTAGGAAATTTCAATGGGAGGGTTGGGGTTTAGACGCTTAGTTATGAAAGGATATTGGGAACGTTTGGTGATGAAAGTATAAATGAGAATGGTGAAAGCCTCCTCACCGTATGTGTGGAAAAGAATATTTTTGTGACTAACACTTTCTTTCGTCATAATAAGATTCACATGTATATATGTGGGAAAGAGCTGATGATAGAAACATGATAGTTTTCATAATTGTGGATGAAAGAGTGAGGAGCGCAGTGGTAGATACAAGGGTTTACCGGGGGTCCAAAGTAGGGACGGATCATTACTTGGTCTTATGCCTAATAAATGGTCTATTCAGACGTTGACGGCATCGGATATCTGTGTCTACCACTGGGATACAGCGTATAAGAACAGAGATGTTAAAAGATGAAGATGTGAAAGACAAGTACAAATGTAAACTGAGACAAAATATAGGTGGTCTCGATGAATGTGAATGAATGAGTTAGACTTGGAGAGTAAATAGCATAATTTTAAGAAAGGTTTGTTGGATACAACCGAAGTATGCACCGAAGTACTTGCTACCGAAGTATGTGGTGTTACTAAGAGAACGAATCAAAAGGAAAAGTAATACATTATGGTGGGATGATGAGGTACGTATGGAAGTAAAAAAAGAAGATATGGCTAGATTTACTAACAAACAAGGCTGGTAATTCTGGCGAATGATGATATTAAAAGAAAAAAGACAGTTTTTAGACGTCAAATTAAGAGAGTAGTTGGGAAAAGGCAAGAAAGAACAGATAAAATGATAGAAGAATATCGGATAACTTTCAGGCAAATATTAAAATATTCTGGAAACTTGTAAGAACTGCCAGAGGACATTCAAAAGAGCCTGGATATACAATCAAGTCTCTTTTGAATGTCCTCTGGCTGTACGAGACGAGGATGGCTGTTCTGAATGATGAAGTTTTGGGTCTATAGAGATTGAAGGAATATTTTGAAAGCGTATTTACGAGTATGAGTGAGGAGACGTGTAAACTAAATGAAAAAGAAATTCCGAAAGAAGACGAATGAGATAGGGAGATAAGTATAGATGAAATAATGAAAGCAATGAAAAATATGAAAGTAGGTAAGACAGCCGGATATGATAGAGTATCACTCGAAATGCTGAGGGTTGGAGAGGAAATGGTGGCAAGTCTACTGTACACCTTGCTTAATTTATGCTGGGAACTGAAGCGAGTACCGGTAGACTGGTGCAAAGCCGTGATAGTCCCAATTCATAAAAGAAAAGGGTCGCAGCAGGACTGTAAAAACTACCGTGGTATTAGTCTTATTAGCATCGTGGGAAAACTGTATGCTAAGGTATTAATTGAAAGGGTCATGAAAGAAAGAAGATTTGATATGCGCGCAAGCGGCTTTAGAAAGGGAATGGGATGCACGGACCAAGTGTTTTCCATGCGCATGATCGCGAGTTTTTTGTGCGTCCATGGACTTGAAAAGGCTTATGACAGAGTAGACAGGGCTGTGTGCAAACGCTGAACTCATTTGGGTTGAGCGCAGGGTCGTCACAGGCATTAAAGTTTTTTTATAGGGATTCTAGTGCTTATGTTGGGATCAACGGAGCCTATTCGGACTGGTTTGTCATCCATAAAGGTGTCAGACAGGGATCCGTGGCTTCCCCGTGGCTGTTCAACCTATTTATGGACAGTTTTCGAAAATTTGAAAGTTGAAGAACGTGGATTAAGAATGGGTGAGTTAACCGTCAAATGCCTTTTGTACGCAGATGATCAAGTCATATTTGCATCGTCGGCGGCCGAGTTGCAAATGATGGTTACATTAATGAACAGGTCATTAAAAGAAAAGAAAATGAAAGTGAATGCAAGTAAGACGGAAGTTACGCTTTTTGAAAGAGAAGAAAGTAAAACGATATGTGAAATAAGAATAGAAGGGGAGTTGGTCGAGCAAGTAGATAAGTTTGTATTTTGGGATGTATATTCAGGAGGGATGGGAGATATGATAAGGAACGACGAGTGACAGGGAATAAAATAAATGGGGCTCTGCACTCTATTGTGGAAAGTCAAAAAAGGCACAAATCGCAATTCACAATGCTGTGTTGATCCCTCCTTTAATATATGGTACCTAGTGAAAATTGGGTGTCGCAGAAGAAGCACGAGAGTAGAATGAACGCAGTAGAAATGTGATCATTAAGGAGTAGGAGTATGTTAGGGCTGAATCTGAGTGACAAGGTGAGAAATTGTGTGATAAAATAAGAGTGTGATTTGCAAGATGATGTTGTGACCAGGATGGAATGAATAACTAAAGAGTCACAAAGCAAATTTATGTTGCAGAAGTGAACGGAAGAGTCGGAAATGGACGCCTTAGACGAAAGTTTAGCGACCAAATTGGCGATATATTGATAATGGGCCAAATTAAGAGTACCTTTAATCGACGAGCATGTATGCGTAAGGGAGCGTAGGATCCCGTTAAATGGAAGTCTGTAGTCTCTGCCAACCCCTGTGAGTGACAGGCGTGAAGGTTTATGATTTATGATTACGAGTATTTAGATTCGGAATCCTTAAAATTTAAAAAGGAATATTACGAAGTTGAATAAGCCTGTTTATGTATGTATATGTAAACCTTTGCCAGGTTGGACGTATCGATAAGATGATATATAGATAGTGTCAATCTCTATAAAAATGAGGTTAAAATTAGCAGGATTTCTCGAATTTGTAATTATTTCAGATCAATAATATTTTAAAATGTGATAATGTTTCCCATCCATTGGTGTACATATTATTGGACCTACTCTAAAACACAGCATTTAGACATCTTAACATTTCAATCGTACCTACGGGTTAAATGTATAATAATGAGGGTTTTCTTTCTGATGTGAGTTATATTTATATACTACACACGTAGTAACTTTCACTTTAGTAGGCGAGATTTTGCAAATACGAGCGGGATTTTTTTCATTAAAAAATGACGCCAGACCGGTACAGGCCTATAGCGGGTACGTGAATGGTCTCGCTTATCTTTCTCTCTCTAACATACACGTACACTATGCTCTTTCTCTTTTGCATTTTCAATCTATTCTAACATCAGTTTATAGTAAACTAGCGATCCGCCCCGGTTTCGAATTAGACATATAAACCTTCCTCTGTAATTATTCTGTCTATTGATGAAAACCGTATCAGAATCCGCTACTAGTTTAAAAGATGTAAGCATAAAGAGGGTAAGAGCCGTGGTAGCTCAAATGTTTAACGCTAGCTGTAAATATAACAGAAAGAGAATGACCCGGGTTCGATCCACACCTATGAAATTGTTAATTGCAATTTTAAGTGCTGATTTACCACGTGCTCGGCGGTGAAGGAAAACATCGTGAGAAAACCTGTATGTCTGAGGAATAAGAAAAAAAAATATTTCGAAGACATGTGAAGTTCGCCAACACGCATTGGGGCCTCTCGGAAATGAGGGGAGGCCTGTGCTCAGCAGTGGGACGTATATAGGCTGTAACTTTACTTCACTTTTACTTATAAAGAGGGCGGGAAGCGAATTTGTTTTATAGTATGTGTTGATGTATGATGCAGGCTGTCGGAGATGGAGCCGCTGGTGTGCGGCGCGGCGCAGTTCACGGCGCTGTTCGCGGGCTGTGTGCGCGCGCTACACGACGCACTGCTCGCCCACGCCGGCCCACCGCCGCACGCGCTCGCCGACCTCACCGCCGACTGCCTGAGGCGAGTACGCCACTAATGGCCACGCTTCTTATGCAATCGCACATCCTTCACATTCATTATATGAAAAAAAATATGAAAAACAAGTTGAGTTGTGGTGCGATCTTGTCCGCAGATGTTTTGCAGATTTGGTAAATGGTTATTGTAGCCCATAGATGTCTACACCTATCCTCGATTACGAATTTAAATGTAGATGCGTTGTCACCTGTTAGGGGTAAGATGGAATGCCTCGTTTCCTAACGGGTGACAACGCATCTACATTTAGATTCGTAATCGAAGATAGATGTAGATGTCTATGGGTCACAATAACCACTTACGATCAGTTGGACTGTGTGCTCGTTTGTCACCCTATCCTTTTAAAAAATATCAAAATCGCAGTCACACACAAAAATGTACCCTAATACTAGGTAAGCAAGGTGAATGCGGGATCAAGCATGATAAATCTATTAAGACATTGCTTTTGTTGTCTGTTACAATTTTTATCCCATACAACATCTACTTTTCACAGTTCCTAAATATACTATTAAGTAGCAAGAGTAGGTGAGAAATGCATGTGTTAAGTTATTAGTAACATGCACGTGTGAACGGTAACACTAGCTTTAATAATCCTATATTCAACAGAAGTATACCATCACGGTAAATTAAAGTAATATCACTAAAGCCAGCTGCTTCTTTGTCTCTCATCTACCTACTTTATCGCACCCCTTCTGCCCTTTCTCTTCTCTTCTTCTAAATTTTTTCTTCAAGTAGTTTCTGTATTTGTCACAAAAATTATAACCTACTTTCATATCCAGACTCCAACATCAGTTCAGCGGCGTGTCAGAACAAGAGAGTGCGTGTGTGGGGCAACTGGCACTTCGCGTGGCAGCAGCTCGCTTATGCGCTCCTGACGCGGTTGCCACGGCTACGGCCACTGGCACGGGTACCACCGCTGCCACTACGGCTGCAATGTCCGCCGCTGCCGCCCTCACTCATCACGCCGAGATGTTGGATAGACTTCTAGCGTCTGCCGGTAAAGTCCTTAACGCTTTACGTTCTATTTATGTGCAATTGGGAAGTTTACATCATTTTAAACTTCTTCGTCATATAACTTGAATATCCTTTATTTGATTCCATTTTTTAATTCAAGTAGAACATAACCATAATAAAATATTAAAATATGTAAGACTTATTTTTCCGACAGCATGGAACTATGAAGATATTTCTTCTTTCTGCCTTTAATAGTCCGGGAGGAATCTGCACATAAGTACCGAAAACTGTTCCAACTCAATTTTTTATGCAAATCTCTTCAAATTGTTCTACTGATGATATTGTTACGAGCTTGGGGTTCGTGACAATAAAAACTGCCGATTGAATTACCAAAATTGTCACTTTTACCAAACACCAATTACAACTTAAAACACACTAATAATACATTGTATCGCTTCGAAGTATTCGCTTGAATCGCCAATTCAATACTGACTCGACCGCTGTTCTTACCGGCCTTATATACGGCCACTTCTACTGAAACATCTAGAATGTTCGAGTACATACATCGAGAATATTGCTAATGGGGCAACTCGGTGCCATATTGTTTAAACCGATTTTTTTAATTGCAAGGGATTGTTATTTGCAAACGGGACATTTTTTGTACCCTTTAATGAAATACGAATAAAAAATAAATTAAAAAAGAATATAATATATTATATTTATATAATATAAATATAATATATTATATTTGTATTTAATATATTATATTCTTTTTTTCAATCATTAATAATATCCTTAACCGGGAATTAAAAAAAATGTACATTTGTTTAAAAAGTCGCGACTTAAGAGGGCATATGCGTTTCGCGTCGAAAACTACATGTTTTATGGTTTTTCCAAAGGCGATATCGTAACGACGTGAGGAGATTGTTTGTTGAAAATTAGGGCTTTAGAAAGATGAAGTCTTTAATTAATACATAGCAATGCAAAATCATAGTTTTTAATGAGGGTTTTTTAGGGCGAAGAAAATCCCTTCACAGTGTTTTACGAAAATATGCATCAGAGTTATCTTTCAGGTTGAATACAACCATTATTATAAGCTAAAATACTTTATTTTAAGCGTTATTATAATGGAATATATAGTCTTTTAGTGTATAGCAAAACCTAAATTACGAAAATATTTCGATTTAATATTATAAAATAATATTATAAAATCACCAAAACTGTCTACTTCAATGTAATTTTTTCCGTGTGTTTGCTTATAAACATATCTATTTTAATTATTTTATCAAAATGCATGTAATGCTAAATATCCAAAAAAAATTAAGCTCGTTTTATTTTGTCAATTATTTTATATAATTATTTTAAAAATACTATAAAACATCATGCGCAGACGCCGTTCGATTCAGTACGCTCCGGGTAATCCCAACGATAGGACGTATTACTTTTTCTCACCGACACCGCGCGATCGCGTTGATACACCGATAGGGCTATACTACACCATACTATAACTAGATACCTATAGCACCATCGAGCATTTTAATCGATTCAGACTTTTATAAGCGATATTTTTGGTAGGAAGTAATTTTGAAATATTATGTTTATGATTGTAATATTTAAATATTAAATGATGTAATGGTGGTAAATTTTCATTTCATACATATTTTTTTAGAAATGAGTAATGAACGTAAGCAATTCGGATCAAGTAAAAATACAAAATCGTTAGCTTTCACCTTTGGCTCCGTGACGGAGCGACTTGGTAATGAGTTGTAGCGCTGAGCGCCGCAGGTTCGAATCCCACATGGAACAAAAATTTGTATTACCTACAAATTATTGTTCCGGGTCTGGATGTTTGTCCTTGTAAAATTAATGTATTTAAACTGCCCCAACGATGTACTTAGGAAAAATTCCTAGTGTGGAGATAACGTTATGATTAAACAAAGACATGCCATCAAAAACATAACTTGTAAAATAACCAAGTCTCGCAATGATGATACGGCCGTGCCGCTGTTTTGCTCGACTTGGCTGGGGCACTACCGTGCCCCCAGATATAAAACATATGAGCCGTGCTTGAGTTGAGTAGCTCAAGGGCGTAGTGCTCGCCGTAAACGCGAACAATCCGGGCTCGATCGCCGCTAGTGTTGCCAGGTGTCCCGATTTGCGCGGGACGTCCCGATTTTTAAGGGTCTAGTGACACGTCCCGATTCACCCTTGATCGGGACGCCAAATGTCCCGATTTTCACAAACCTTCTTATTCTATACTTTAATCAATAATTTTGACAGCAAAAATGTTAATATCTGTTAGCTCACCAGTCGAAAGAAAAACACAAAAGTTTTAAACAGAATTATATTAAAATGAGTGATTTGAAAAATTCAGGGACTGCAAAAAAAAAACAAAGAGTTCAAAAATGTTTTAATTTGCCTAAAATGAAAAAAAATCAGTTTTTACGATGTTTGGATGAAAACTTATTCGTTTATGAGATCAGACCCGAATAATAATTATAAAGCACAAAAATAAAGTAAAGTTACAGTCACAATTTCTCGCATTACTCGCATACTGTGATATTTACAGTTAGCGTTGACCATCTGAGCTACCACGGCCCTCAATAAAGCACAAAAAGGCTACAAAGAAACCTATATTTTGTAGTCATTGTAGTTGTCCGGATATGAAAACCAAATCCCCGATTATTTTTACCTTCCGTCCCGAAATTTTACTTGCTAGACCTGGCAACACTAATCCCCGCCGACACCAATGAAATTGTTAGTTTGATGAATTATGTTTACATTATGAAACAGAATAAAAGTTTATCAAATGATATATATTTTATGCAATACATATTTTTCAATTAGAACATATAGTACATATTATAATATACTCAATAGGGTGAAAATGTAAAGCCGACTTCAATTTACTAAAAGAATAAAACAATTTCCACATATTAGCCTCCGATTTCTATACACTATAAAAGCCATTATATGGAAATTATTTTTTTATTATTTTAGTTCCAATAGTATCAAAGACAGGTATATAATCAAAGATCAAAGTGATTCGTAGTCGTCTTTAGCAACTATTATAGCCTCACGCTCGCCCTGACACGCACACAGAGATAACATTGTAGTGTGCATCAATATTACGCCGTTACAAAGCGATCGCGTAGATTTCGACTTGGACATATTTAAATATGCGCTCTTAATACGATAAAGTTAATATTTTCGCAGCAGTGGAATTTTTAAAGGTTTGAAAAATCCTGATTCCGGATATCTTTGACTCATTAAAAACATTATGCCATCAAAAACATAACTTGTAAAAAAAAAAGTCTCGCAACTCAGTTCTTCTACCGTAAAAAGTTGTGAGATCCATGTAATACCAAGTCGGTTAATTTATTCAGTCCCTAATTAGCTAACCTAACAACATTTTATAGTGACCATATCAATGTTAAAAATCTTTTATGTTTCAAATAATCGCATGAAAACACAATGTATCTCACATGTAATACATATTATATTAAATTAGATTGCTTGGTGCGATTGCTTAAAACAGAAGGACCCAGTAGGGACTGAATAAATTAACTGACTTGGTATTACATGGATCTCACAACTTTTTACGGTAGAAGAACTGAGTTGCGAGACTTGTTTTTTTTACAAGTTATGTTTTTGATGGCATCTAATTTCTTTTTGTGGATAAGATAGTCCTACTTTTTTCCTTTCCGGTAACTTCTACTTCTTGAATACCAACAACGTACCTATCTAACCTATTACACATATACAAGTATACTGATTCATTCGCTGCAAATGTAACTTTGTAATTCTATATATTTATATGGGATTACAAAGTTATTTATGCAGTTAGTGTATCTAGAGAACTGGACCGAAATTAAAAAATATTTTAGTTTTTCCTTGATTTATACACTAAACACTAATTGTATTCTAAATTTGAAGCTTCTATGTCTACTAGAAGTGCCTTAGAGTTTTGAGGATCAGTCAGTGAGTGACAAAATTAAGAAATTTTGACTAGTTATAATTCTTAAACTACTAGTTCAAATTGAATGAAATTTGAAATATACCATATTTATAAAACGTCGAAGATGTGGGGCATGTGATATGACAAATACTATAACGACCGAGCTAAAGTGTGTTGCTTTTTAAATGTTATTATGCCATTAATAATATTTAAGTTTTATAAACCATATGTAGTTTAAATTATAATGTATTCAATTGATACAATACATATTCATAAACACAATATCACAACAATAAGTATATTTTATACATTTTACTTGTAATAAAATTAAATAGTATGAATTAAAATAATAATATTAATAAAATAAAAACAAAATATTAACATTAAAAACAAACAAACTTGATTATGACCGCGTTACTGGTTTAGATTTAGCAAGCGCAACTTGTGCTCATTTGTTTATTCCGGGTTCGAAGTTACACATTTTTAAGAGCCTATATTATCAAATAGTTTCAATTTTTTAAAATAAACTGTAAATCCCCTTACTTGTCGAATGTTACCACACTTCCCTTTTGGTAACGAATTTCATAATTCACGCACTCTATCTTTATTGCTAAAAATACTTTTTGTTATATAACTGACATGAAACATAACCGAACTACAAAACACACACTGTTTTTCTCATCTAAAACTTTAAAATGCTCTTAGACGCGATGAACAAAACAACGACCATTTGCAAATTATGTTAAATTTGGTTCCCGTCACACTTGATGACAGCGCTTCAAATCGGCACAAACGTTTTGTAGGGTATAGGTATAGCCAGTCCAGCGTACATATTATATGGAGGTTAGTGGTGGAACGGAATTAAAGTATGTATATAGGACGAGAGATTTCAAATGGTTGATAATCGAAGAATTTATGATAATATGGTGCAATAGAAAATATATGAATTTTGTTTCTCTCATCTGAACCACAGTCGCACAAAGCCTTCTCTTCTTTCACGCTTAATTTATAAGTCAAATATAAATCCACGCAGATATAGCTTACTCGACTGTTCCCATTTTTCGCTGAACAAATGGTAAATCAGCATATAAAATTGCAATTACTCTTGCCCAGACTATTTACAAGGTGCCAACTCGTTCACATACTACGAGGTGTTATCTTTACAAGGTGTTAGTAAAAACAGAACCGTGTGCAACTATTGATTGTGTATTATTCCGAGCGCCTTTCCCTCGTACTACATCCAAGGGTGTAACTTCTTTCTTTAAAAGTTCGTTAAACCACTATACGTTGTTTTAGGTGTGGAACCGGACCCATTCACCATCGCAGTATTCCAGTTGTTGTCGGCAAGCGAACACAAGCCGGCATCCTTAGCGCGGGCTCTGATGCCTCTACTGCAGGCTGCGCCACTACCGACCATACCTAAACCCAATCTCAAGGTTTGTTTCATTTTCAAACTGTTAAATTAACCCTTTAACCGCCCGAATTCAAATCAGTTGTCGTGCCCCCAGCACCCGGCAGTGAATCTAAAAAATAGATACCTACAACAAAGAGGGATGTTCCGTCATAATATCGATATTTGCGAGCGTTTAGTGATCCGGTCGAGTATCTAATTAACAACTACCTAAATACTAGTTATTTTTTGATATTATCGGGTATTTTTGGTAAGCTCGTAAAACAAAAAACTTTTAAGGGATCTTAAACGATTTATTAATAAGTACTTATGCTATTTTTACGAGCTTAGGGTTCGTAACAATAAAAACTGCCGATTGAATTACTCAAATTGACACTTTAATTACCGAACACCAATTAAAACTTAAATCACACTAGTAATTAATCACACTTAACACTTTAGTTCACTTTATTTCGCTCCAAAAGCTTCGTTCATATCGCCAATTCAATACTGCCCTGGTCGCGACCCAAACGGCTTTATATAGGCCTTTTCCACCGAAACATCTAGAATGTTCCAGGAAATGTTCCGGTCCCGACGGACTAGGTATAGAAAATTCGAGTGTGGAGTTTTATAGAAAGCTTAGTTCTTCTATTCGATAATAGATGGCACTAGTGCCATGTACCAGACATCAACTGTGGCGCGCAACACTATTAACAACTACTTTCCTCATAATAAAATCAATCCAGAGATAAACCTCTTCATTTTTATTTCTCAATAGTTAATTATTATTTCGAGCAATATATATTTTGAAATATAGTATTTTGGAACACCGTACTATATAATAACGGGTCGTGTTCTTTAATCTTTTAAGCGCTTGGCTTGGCTAAATGCCCCTAGCGCGCTAAAATCGATAAAATATATAGGGTGACAAACGAGCACACAGTCCACCCGATGGTAAGTGGATACTGTGGCCCATAGACATCTACATATTGAGGATAAACTCAATTAAGAATGAAAATACAGATACGTTGTCACCCTTGAGGACTAATATGGTAAGATGGAATGTCTTGTTTCTAGTAAAATGGGTCTCCGGTTCTCTACACTCACCATACGAAACAAAGCAGCATTAAGCTTCTGTTTCGCGCTGGTATTCGGTGAGAGCGTTGTCACCTCTCTCACTCGGTGTTGTTGAAGTTTCTAGAAAATATTATAAAGAATAATAAAAAATTAATGGAAAAACATTAATGGAAATTTCCATTCGTTTAATCCGCTTGTGATGTAGGTATTGGTTGTATCAATACGACAGCCGCGCTAGACTCTAGAGAAATGTGTTGCAAACATAGGCGTCTAGGGATGGGAACTAACGTCAAATGTTGTCATTATACAAAGGCCTGAGGGATATTATTCTTATGAATAATAAGGAAAAGAATTAATAACACAAGGTAACCTGTTAAATTAACTTTATTTCTTTTTTTTTAATTTATTAGAATCAACAAATAGTTTACACAATATTTATTAATCTAAAATACATTCACTACAAAAATATAATATAATAGTGCAACCAACACCGTTGTCCACCAATTACTATTAACAAATGTTTAGATTGAGAATAGCGTACAATTTTTTTTCATATAATACAATGATTGTGTTTTCAAATGACACAATAATAAAGAAAAATAATAATTATTAATAACCAATTATACTCGTTCTCCTTTGAGTACTGAAAGTAATTACTTTCAGTACTCAAAGGAGTACGAGTATAATTTTTTATAAATACCCACCTTGTGAGCAAAAATGTCAATATTATTGAAAGTATTATTATAACAATTTAACAACATATATAGGGGATCTTTTACCTACAATGGTTCGACATTTATTAGTAAAAAATGTGTATTTGGCACGAAATCCGCGACACAATGGCCTATTTGGTACTCTGTATTGTATCATCTTAACTAGTTCTATACTATTGTTACGAGCTTGAGGTTCGTGACAATAAAAATTGCCGATAAAATTACCTAAATTAACACTTTAATTTACTTTACACAAATTAAAGTTAAAACACTAATAATTAAACACACTAATTCACTTAATTCCGCTCCGAAGCTTCGCTTGTGTCGCCGAGTTCAACTCTGTCTCGATCGCATCTTGCAGCGCCTATTTATATAATTAGCAAAGAAGCGTCCCGAACATTCAGGTAAATGCGCGCCAGGCAACGAGTATTCGACTGTAGATTTTCCAGAAACTTAGTTCTTCGGGTGGCGCTGTCGGTCGAAAGATTTGTGATGTCATTTACTGCAAAGCTCCCCTCGCTCTCGTTCCTGACACTAGATGGCGCTAGTGCGCTGATTTGAGCGCGGCGTAACACTGCCCCCTCCTAAGACATGCTCGTCCCGAGCATTATCCGCCCCATAATAACGCGCTAGGCGATCCACATGGACGATCTTAGGAGTCCGCTTTGCGCCTTTCTGTAACGGCTCCGCAATGTCAAGGGATGTCCTATCCCGTGGTGCACCAACATTGTACAATGTCGATGCTCCTCTACTCCGTGTTTGAGGTCCCCTCACAGCCGCACAACTTGTACATGTACGACACCAATCTTCAACATCGTCACGATAATGGACCCAGTAAAACTGTTCTCGGACCTTCAGTAGAGTTCGTTTAACTCCCAAATGGACTCTTGAACGACCATTATGGCACAGCTGTAGAACATTCGGTACTTTAGCTTTAGGGACAACCATTTGCAAACGACAGCTGCCTCCTCGACCATTGTCCCATTTACGGCACAGGACTCCATCCTGAAGCAGCAAGCTGTCCCATTGGGCCCAATAGCTTTTCGTGGTTGAACTCATCGCTGAGAAGTCCCTCCACTTAGGCTTGGTAGCACGGGCCTTCATCCATCCCAGAATCGGCTTGATGTCCGGATCCTTCTGCTGTGCATGTCGTAGGCTGTCCTTCCACCCGTTGCTGAGGTGGTCTGTCCTGAGCATCCTCACGGATACCACTTCCTTACCTTGCCTACTACAATGGTTGCAATCTTCAGGACAAGGTCTTCTTGACAATGCATCTGCGTTGCCGTGAGATTTTCCGCTGCAGTGTCTGATAGTAAAGTCGTATTCCTGCTGCTGCTGGGTGGTGCTGTTAGCCGCACTTCCTTTCTGAGACCGTTCACCTTCCCTTCCTAGGGTGTGCTTAGGGCAGCTGGACCGAAGATGGCCCCTTTCCCCACAGCCATAGCACCTAGGGCTGTATCTTTTATTGTGGTCGCGAACCGTAACTGCTGTAACCTCCCTAGCGTGAGGTGAACGATAATCCTGTCACCACCAGGCAGTGCCGTTAGCTGCACTACCCTCTCGAGATCGACCAACTCTCCTTCCCACGGTTCGCTTAGGGCAGCTGGATCGAAGATGGCCCCTTTCCCCACAGCTATAGCACCTTGGGCTGTATCCTTTGTTGCGGTCGCGAACTGTAGCTGCTGCAACCCCCCTGACGCGATGGGAACGATGATCCTGCCGCACGGCTTCCACTTCCAGTGCATGGGCCAGGGCATCCTTAAGCGTCTCGTGGTGCCCGAGCCTCACAGCAGCTCTGACTTCCAGGTCGCGGATGCCGTCGATGAATGTCTGCACCAGGTTCCCTTCAATGAGCGCAGGTACAGACCGGTATGCTTTTCGCACCAGCTTCTCCACTTCTAGAGCCCACTGCTGCAGGTTTTCGTTGATGCGCTGCACACGATCTTTAAGCTGCGCACGAAAGACGTGTTCCAGGTGAGCGTCGCCATATCTCGCCTCCAATGCCTCAAGGAGTTGCTCATAAGTCACTTCCTCACCGAGAGCTTCCAGAACTGTTAAGGCCTGGTCGCGCAGGCCTAGTGTGAGAGCAGTCATGGCCTGATTTTTATTCCAGCCGTTCGCCTTCATAACAGCTTCGAACTGGATTTTGTAGACTGACCAGGAAGAAGTCCCGTCGAATGGTGGCACCTTGAACCCACGTAGCGAAGGTGTAGTAGCTACTACGGGAGCTGTTGTTCCATCCCCCAGTTTGAGGTCGTCCAGCGTTTTCTTCACGTCAGCCATTACGTTGTCAACCCGATTGTTTACTTGGTCGATTCGGGTTTCGGCCTCCGACAGGCGGTTGTCATGTTGAGCAACCTTATCCTTCACCTCCCGTATCTCTTTTCCGAAGATAGCGTGAAGGTCCTACATGAGGAGCATCTGCTCTTCCTTATCGCGTTGTAGTTGCTCTTCTAAACGACGGGCCTGTTCCTCCTGCCGGCGGGCCTGTTCCTCTTGTCCGTTCTGCAGCTGCTCTTTCAACTGACGGGCCTGCTCCTCCTGTCGGCGAGCCTGCTCCTGCAGCATCACCATCAGAGCACCTAAGTCAGGTGCCACAGACGTAGAAGCTGCTGACGGACCGGCTTCCGTGGCCGGCGGCTGGCCCTCAGACATCTGCGGCGTTGCACCACCAAATCTCCTCTGGTCCGTCTCCTGCTGGCGTTGACTTCGGGTACGGACACCCTCCGTTTCCTCCTTAGGTAAAATCGGCATTATTTTATCCCACTTCTGACACCAATTGTTACGAGCTTGAGGTTCGTGACAATACAAATTGCCGATAAAATTACCTAAATTAACACTTTAATTTACTTTACACAAATTAAAGTTAAAACACTAATAATTAAACACACTAATTATTAAACACACTAATTCACTTAATTCCACTCCGAAGCTTCGCTTGTGTCGCCGAGTTCAACTCTGTCTCCATCGCATCTTGCAGCGCCTATTTATATAATTAGCAAAGAAGCGTCCCGAACATTCTGGTAAATGCGCGCCAGGCAACGAGTATTCGAGTGTTGATTTTCCAGAAACTTAGTTCTTCGGGTGGCGCTGTCGGTCGAAAGATTTGTGATGTCATTTACTGCAAAGCTCCCTCGTTCTCGTTCCTGACACTAGATGGCGCTAGTGCGCTGATTTGAGCGCGGCGTAACACTATCGTACCTGTTATGACAAATATCATACAGTAACGTAGCTTGAATCTGTTGACGTCTGGATTCTAATTTTAGTAAGTTATATTCGACCATCAGTTGATAGTAGGGTAATTTAACTCGTCTGCACTTCTTCACATTTCGTATGATACTATTTATTTTATGCTGAATGATGCATTATACCTGATTATTTAACTGTTTGTTATTTCGTTTTAAAATGCGCATTGCATTGTATCCCATCCCTGTTGTCATATATATGCGACGCGCGCGATAGACACCAGGGAAAAGTCCAAGCTGCCAATTACTTATTTTTGATTAAGCTTTTTCAATACTTAGTTCGACAGAAATGAGATTGACTTAATTATTACGACCAGACGTTAACTGTTCAGTGATGTCTCAGAGATCGCGAGAGCATGAACTGGCAGCAATCACCGAATGGTTAGAGGCACACTGAACCTAAACGTTAAATTTGGAGAGGTCCTGTCTAAGGAAGTCAACACTTCTTCCCCCTCCTGCTCTAATCCAAAGTCCCGAAAACTTTCAGATCGAATTACAAAACCGTTTTCAGTGCTTATATACTGCAATACAGTGAACGATAGGAATGACAAGCTCGTGGAAACTATCTATGCGGTCGGAGTTAAGTTCTGTAAGATTCGTCGCAGAAGAACACAAAAACTCTCCGATCACACTCTTAATCTCATGGCTGTTAGACGCGAATTGAAGCTGCAGTCTTCAGCAAATTTGACAGGATAAAGGCAACTGAACAGACAGATCTACAAACGCATGCGGCGCGATTTACGCAACTTCAATTCAACTCGTACTGAAGAAGCGATCGAGCGGAACCAGAGCTCCAAAGTCTTTGCCAGAGATCTGTCAGCCAGAAAGTGCCAAAGCTGAAGACCAAGTGTGGCAGCATCGTTTCCGGGACACCTGAGATGTTGAGTGAGATTGAGAGGTTATATGGGCAGCTGTGCATGTCATCGTTAGAGCCACACGCGATTGTCAGTAACAAGTCAGTAGCAGGTCTTATCTGACACTATTTTGTTGATATCCCTATGGCAAACCCCCTGGCGAGGATAGAATTACAGCGGAGCTCTTTAATTCCGTCCTCCATGGTGGCGCTACTCCGAAGGCTTGGAACAGAAGTGCGGTGGTCTTGTTTTTAAAGAAAGGTGACAATGATCTCTTGAAAAGCTACAGACCGATTTTCCTTCTGCCGCCGCGTCTACGTTCTGTTTAGAGTGATTACGAGTCGTCTCGATAGCAGACTCGACGACTTGCAGCCTCCCGAACAAGCAGGTTTCCGAATGGGCTTTAGTACCATAGGCCATATACATATACTTCGACAAATTGTACAGAAGATCGAAGCCTTGTGGAAACGAAGCTTGCGTATGTGGACTATAAGATAGCGTCTGACAATGACGTCAACTGTGCCTCAACGGATAGGTCGTAAGATGAACATGGACAAAACATAGATCATTTGTAATGTCCATGTCACACCTATGCCGTTAGTTGTTGGGGGCACTAAGCTCAAAGTTGTTGACGAGTATGTTTACCTGGGACAAATAGTCCGACTTCGACCGAGTGGTCAATCGACGGATTCAACTCGGCTGTATACCTTAAAACTTGAAAACAAGGTTGTACAACCAGGGCGTGTTGCCAGTGATGACTTATGGATCTGAGACATTGTCCTACACTGCTGGCTGTATGAGGACGCTCAAGGTCTCTCGGCGAGCTATGGAGAGGCCATAGAACTAATTAACGACATAGCCCAACGGATTAGTAAGCTGAAGTAGCAATGGGCCGGCCTCGAAGAACTGACAACTGATGCGAAAAACAGGTTTTCAAGTGGCAGACTCGTACTGCTATGCGAAGCGTAGGGCGACCCCTCATTATATGGAGTGACGACCTGGTAAAGCATGCTAGGAAATCGTTAGATGCAGGTGGCTCAGGATCGTGCTTTGTGGCTTTGCTTAGGGGAGGCCTATGTTCAGCAGTGGACTTGTGATGGGCTGAAGTGATGATGATGATGAAATTATGTTAACTTGTGTCATAAAAAAACGGCTATTTCTAGGTAAAGACCTAATTTTAACACGAGAACTATCAGCCAATTGGTGAATAGTCCACTGAAATCCATCATTCAACATTTTGCCTAGAGGTTAAATGGTGAATGAATCAATCTTTTTCGTCTTTTATAAACAACTACTGAAGAATCCCGTACACCTGAATAGAATTTCGTACGTCATTGTGTAATACTTAGTAATGTTTTCAATGATAATTCTTTTTGGGTATCACTGTGACAATTAAAAAACACAAATAAAAAAAAACAAATAAAAGTAAGGTTAAAATTCCAATTCTAATGATTTCGCTGGTTAATTTCCGAGTTGTTTTAGTTAGTACTTTGTATTACTAAAAGATAATACGAAGTACTTATTTTGCCGCGTACAGACTTACGCAACGTAACTTGAAATTAAGGAATTTGCCGTCCACATTAGTGCAATGTATCATGCATAACTTTTTATAACAAATTTTCGTGGTCTGGATCGTTGCGCGCGCGAACTGTGCATTTCATGCGTATCCTACGAGCATTTCAAGTTGCGCGCGAAGCGATCCGTGAGTTGCACCGCCGCATGCACACATAGGGGCGCGCAGTGTGCTAAGGGTTGTACGCGCGCGAACACGAACAGAACACGTGCTGTAATCTCATGTCCGTGAGGTGTTTATTCTGCACAAGCTCTATGTCTGTACAACTCTGTACGCCACCAACGTCGAGACTTTTAGTGTTTTTTGAGACAATAGACCTCAGTCAGCAATTGGTAGTCATAATCCCATTCTTTTCGCGCGTTTTCAGCAGACTGAGGCTATGTTAGCGCGCACAAATGCGAGTATGTACATGTTCTGTTCGCAGCACATGTACATACTCGCATTCTGTTCTGAGACTGCAGTCTGTTCGCAGCATTAATGATCTATTACAACGTACAGATCCGCATGTGCTCGGCGAGCATTCTGGAGCCGGCGAACGACAACGACACGGTGGTGCGGTTCAGCGCGGGTCTGATCGCTGGCGTGGCGCTCGAGGCGGAGGTGGTGCGAGTGCGCGAGCCGGGCGCCCTGCGTGTGCGCGTCGCCTACCCAGACCGCCGCGTGCACGCGCTCGTGCCGCCGCGCGACCACTTGCGCCCGCTCGACCACCTCGACACAAGTACGTACGTGACGTCACCGCACCGCACCGACACGCCGAGCCTACCCGGACCGTCGCATGCACGCGCTCGTACCGCCGCTCGACCACCTGCGCCCGCTCGACCACCTCGACACAAGTACGTACGTGACGTCACCGCTCCGCACCGACATGCCGAGCCTACCCGGACCGCCGCGTGCACACGCTTGTGCCGCCGCGCGATCACCTGCGCCCGCTCGATCACCTCGACACAAGTACGTACGTGACGTCACCGCACCGCACCGACACGCCGAGCCTACCCGGACCGTCGCATGCACGCGCTCGTACCGCCGCTCGACCACCTGCGCCCGCTCGACCACCTCGACACAAGTACGTACGTGACGTCACCGCTCCGCACCGACATGCCGAGCCTACCCGGACCGCCGCGTGCACACGCTTGTGCCGCCGCGCGATCACCTGCGCCCGCTCGATCACCTCGACACAAGTACGTACGTGACGTCACCGCACCGCACCGACACGCCGAGCCTACCCGGACCGTCGCATGCACGCGCTCGTACCGCCGCTCGACCACCTGCGCCCGCTCGACCACCTCGACACAAGTACGTACGTGACGTCACCGCTCCGCACCGCACCGGCTCGCCGAGCCTACCCGGACCGTCGCATGCACGCGCTCGTGCCGCCGCTCGGCCACCTGCGCCCGCTCGACCACCTCGACACAAGTACGTACGTGACGTCACCGCTCCGCACCGACATGCCGAGCCTACCCGGACCGCCGCGTGCACGCGCACGTGCCGCCGCTCGACCACCTGCGCCCGCTCGACCACCTTGACACAAGTACGTACGTGACGTCAGCGCACCGCACCGCACCGGCTCGCCGAGCCTACCCCAACCGCCGCGAGCACGCGCTCGTGCCGCCGCGCGATCACCTGCGCCCGCTTGACCACCTTGACACAAGTACGTACGTGACGTCAGCGCATCGCACCGCACCGGCTCGCCGAGCCTACCCCAACCGCCGCGAGCACGCGCTCGTACCGCCGCGCGACCACCTGCTCCCGCTCGACCACCTCGACACCAGTACGTACGTGACGTCACCGCACTGCACCGCACCGTCACGCCGAGCTTACCCGGATCGCTGCGAGCAACCTGTTAACTTCTATCTCTCGTCGCCATTCGTAAAATACTTGATAACACCGACACTAGGTATAAATATCTAGAGGTACTTTAGTCACTGTCACTTCAGATCCAAGCACGCTAAATATATCCGCACGCCACAGCCGTTGACAGTTTAGTGTCCACACCTTTTATCAGTCGTATACCTGATAATCGAATATTCCCACCACTGCCATATACTACAGCCAGAAAGACTTAAATTACGTTAAGAAACCTAAATATTTAAATACTATTTAGAAGACACGAATAGTCTGTAAACTCACAGAAGATAGTGTGGCGGATACCTCTTTGTCCTAACACTCTTGCAGAAATGATGTAGGGGAATATATACTGGGTGACTTTTTTACCGTCTGGAAAATAATATGGTGTTTTGTGTACGTGGAATAGAAGCTATCCTCGAAAGTATTTTTAAAATACATATAACAAAATATTAACTGACGGGCAAAATTTCCGAATATCCAAAAAACAAAATTCATCCTATAGCATTTCCGTAAAACTAAAAATAGGTGATATTATTTTAAACAGCGCGGTGTAAGCTACAATCGCTAGTGAATGAAAGTTGTAGGCGCGAGCGAGACGCATGCACGTTTCTTTCGTTAGGTGAATACCTACAGATGCCTTAGGTGCTCGTCGTAATGCTTGCAGTGCTAAGTGTTTTTCATAATAACAAACTTTCGTAAAAATAAACAATGGCACGAGATGGGGCTTCATCGCGAAAGGCCAATCGAAGTCTATATAGTATATAGTCTAACTCTACAAGCGCCTAGCGAGTGACTGATTAAAGTGCGGTGTATGCACCGCAGTTGAGTGGAACAGAGTAACTGAATTTAGTGTCGCCTCCAGTACGTAGTACATAATAGCTCAATGTATTGAAACCTGGTTTGTTGTTTCAGATGACGACGGTACACAGAACGTACGGCTGCTAACAAAAGTTTTAATATCACACGGTGTGTGGACGGAACCGTGTGGCGTGGACATATCGATATGTCTGGCGGTGGAGGAAACCAGCGCCAGAGAACCGGCACCGCTCGTGGAGCTTTGTCGGCCGGTGCGGGTCACCGTGGCCCCGAAACCGATTAAAAGGGGAATATAATATATAGGCCAAAGGCGTACTAAGAATGATTATGAAAGGAAATAACTTTAGCGCGACTTACAAAACCACGAAACCATGAAAGCTTGTTGTCATAACTCTAAAAGATTTGAACCCGAACTTACTCATTTGCTTCTTTTTAACGTGACGCATGTGTGAAAACGGGTTTAGAAAATCGCTAAAAAATACTGAAGTGTTTTGTCTCCTGCCGTTATATTTTATAGCGTTCATTCAAAGCTAAATGCGTAAGTCTCTACAAGAAATTGCCAATAGCGTTGGATGTGATAACAATGTAAGTGTATGTACACTTACATTGTTATTACATCCAACGCTGCCTCGGAAAGCACGTATAGCTGTTGATCCTACAACTGATCTCTCTCCGGTCGTGTCGGTTTACCGTCCCATCGGATTATGAGAATGAGGGAATAGAGAGTGCATCTGTGCTTGCGCATACACTTGGGCAATATAATCCTATCCTGCGCCTATGGCTATTCTCCGTTGAGGCCGTTTGCAGTGACCGAAATTCGATCGGGAGGACATTATTATTATTACTTGAATACATAGTCAATCACTAGACAACCTATCCATGTATGCGGTGCTTATATGGTTAGTTACGGAAAATCAAACACCAAAAATCAATTCAGACTGAGATCTCTGGTCCTGCGACGCCTATAAACATTGTATTCACCATTTTCGGACAGAATAAATGCTTAGAAGTAGGGACCTTTCATCAAGTAAATCGATTCATTTTCAATAAAAAAAAATATGAATACTTTCTCCTCCCGTAATTTGACTATCTACGAAAACACGTTAAATATCAATATTATAGTTTATTGGAACCTGTTACATGTAAATAGTATCTTTACACTTGCTAAATATTAAGGTTCTGTTAAAAAGTTGGAAAACTTGCTATTTTTATACGACTTAAGTATGAAGATCGTAAATTTTCTTCTATGGAACTGAAAAATAAACCTTTTACCACTAAGATATCCTTTTATTTATTACTTACCTCAGTTAGTTTAAAATATACGCTATAGAAAGCTAGGAATGGAAAAGGAGAAAGGAAGATCTTAACGCTGCGTACATTTCAAGTGACATAAAACCCTAGCAAAAAAGACATCATTTTATTCATTATTATTTTAGGACCTAGTTATCAAATAGGTACTGCCAATAAAATAAAATTTTCCTCTAATTTAAGGTGCAATGTGAAACATATGAATAATACATGATTTTTTTTGTTTTTCTGTCCAAAACCAGTCAAGGAATGACAGCAGATGTGAGGCAGCTTGTTCAACCTGGGTTGATTAAAAATATTAATGCTTTCTATAATTTTTCAATGATTTATTTGGTGGAAATCTTTTTAACTTGCAATTGGCTGTGTCGCCAGTGGCGGCCCTATTTATCAAACTGAATCAATCAATAATATCAACTAATAAAATAACTCGTAAACTGTTTCAAGCTATTTCAAACTTCCTTCGCGCGCTCCTCTGTTCGACACTCTGGTCATGACCTCGTATTGCCTTAGCGATACTGCTGCTGTCATAAAAAAATGAGTTTTAATTGGGCGATTAGTCGTCTCTCTCGCTGGCGTGACATTTTACGGGACTTTCGAGAAGACGATCGCTCCCTTTCTAACATGTGGCAAAATGTTCTATAATGAAATATAACTATGATTGTATTTGTACATATAGCAATTATTATAGAGAGTTAAAGCAAGGCTTTAGGAATGCAGTTGTCGAGAGCGGAGGCGCGCGGGCGATACGTTTGCAAGTTCACTTCATATTTCTTATTTATTTCTTTTTAAAAATTAAAAAAAAAGTTTATTTAAATTTATTTATTTTTAAAAACTTAATTTTCAATCGCTTCTTAACACCAAACGTCGTTTCATAGATGATCAAAAGAATATAACTTACCAAGTACTTAATAATTATCAGAATATTTCTTCAAATAAATCTAGTCTTAATTTTTTCTATGCTAACATCAGAAGCATCTGCAGATCAGGTAAATTTGACGAACTTAAGTGTGTCCTGCACTCCATCAAAAAATGTATACACGTTGTACTACTGACTGAAACGTATTTTATTTATTTTATAGGATAGGGTGACAAACGGGCACACAGTACACCTGATGGTAAGCGGTTGCTGCGGCCCATAGACATCTACATCTATCCTCGATTGCAAATCAAAATGCAGACGCGTTGTCACCCGTGAGGACTAAGATGGAATGCCTCTTTTCAAGTAAAAAGGGTCTCCGGTTCTCTACACTCACCATACGAAATACAGCAACATTAAGCTACTATTTCACGCTGGTATTCTGTGAGAGCGTGGTCCTTCCCCGGCCGAGCCGACCCATTCGTGCTACAACTATACTACTAATATAACTTCAGCATGGCTCTACCACGTTAAAAACGTGGATAAAATCTGAAGAACAAGCTCGACAATTTCGCATACAAAATTATTCACACTACTATAATATCAGGCCTGGTAAAGTCGGTGGGGGTGTATCGATATATGTCCATGATGATTTGAAACATAAGCTGTCAACAGCATCCTATACTGGAGGTAACAACTATCTGAGTATATATATTTATAAGTATGCACTTAATGTTGGGGTTATGTACAAGCCTGTACATTCAAACTTTAATGATTTTTATGTAACTTAGAAAAACAGCTTCTGCTAAAAAAGAGGACTTTAATCTTTGGAGACACGAATATAGATCTATTATGTACTGACAGTATGACAAAACGTTATAAAACTATGCTAACGGAATCTGGATACAAAATTATAAACAAAATAGACCCTGAGTACTGTACTCGGGAAACAACAACTACAAAAATAATTATTGATCATGTTTCTACTAACTTGAAATGTAACAATTATTGAATCAGCCTTATCGGATCATAAAAACATGCACTTAGAAATAAAAAGAGTAATGCCTCCACCAAAACAAAAATAGTGTATGAAGCGACTGATTATAGTAAATTAAATAAAATTATAGAATTATCAAAATTTCAAAATATTTCCTGTAATTTTAATATTCTAGAAGAACATATCAAAAAATAACTGCCGAAAGTAAAACAAAAAAAATATAAAATATTGAACCAACCTCAAAAAGAATGGATTAATAGCAACATAACATAGCTCAGATTAATGAAAGGAATATATCATGGAATAAATTTAAACAAAATCCTAAAAATAATAACCTCGAGCTAGATTTTAAATTTAAGAGAGACACGCTGGCACAAACGATTAAGAATACAAAACAGAAGTATTTCTACGGAGAATTCATGAAATGTACAAAAAACCCCAAGAAAATGTGGAAATTAATAATCTAGCAAATAACAAAATTTTAAGTAATTGTGTTCCCCAAACCTTACAGATGAAAACGGAATAGTGACCACGGACCCCATAGAGGTATGTGAAACCTTTAATCGTTTCTTCGCTAACATAGGTATACAACTAGCAAATGAAACACCAGACAAGTTTCATAACAATGATACATACACGTTACCTAATCTACACCAAACAACTGCTCATCATGAGCTATCCCGATTTTCCCCATGCACAGCTAATGAAGTATCTAAAATCATAGATGACTTGGATTCAAATACGAGCACAATACATAAAAAATTATATAATTCATAATCTGACTGATTGCCTTAACAAACTTTTAAATGAAGGAGTCTTCCCAGAAAGCTTAAAAATCGCTAAAGTCACACCAGTGCACAAGTCCGGTACAAAAACAAATCCCGGAAACTATCGACCAGTTTCAGTTCTGCCAATACTCTCCAAAATTCTTGAAAAAATTATTTACATGAGTTGGACGACTACCTTACTAAAATTAACTTGTTGTATAACCAACAATATGGCTTTCGGCCCTGTTCGCGCCACTTTGCACTATCGCTTAACGCTTATAAGGGATTCGTTAATTATTATCCAATAAGATTACTGCAAAGCCCATTTCCGGTTTCCTATCTACCGCTTTATGCCCAGCATGTGCATTCGTGTGTTAACGGGCTCACACAAGTTGAGAAGACACGCAATCAACCGCACCGCTTATATCTCGCATCATCGCTCCCGCCCTTGTGTAATTTGGATATTGAATTATACAAGCATATAGTAAAAAGTATAGACATTTGCAATAACGCTATATTTCGTGATTATCTGTGAAGTTGATAAGTGTGAAGACAGCCGGCAGCCATCGAGACACGAGGCAGATCAGCGGAAGTCCAGGTGGGTGCACATGCATTCCTTCACGTCCTTCCTATATCCCGAATTTAGGGGATTTGCAGTATCACGAATAAATTAAATTCCATTCACCGCTCCCACCGCGCTCATATACAGTCCACTATTCTATTTAAATTAATAGCCGCACCGCATAACATTATTTAATACATTTGAACCAGCAGTTTGGTGGTTGAAGGCCAAACGCCAAATCCACCATATATTTTTTGGTCACTTCGGCCGGGATTAAATTAACCTTTAGGCCCGGAGAAGTAAATTCATTTTTTTATATATTACAAAAAATTATATACGTATATATTATTAAATCATAATAAATTGTAGTGCTAATTATAGGTACTAACTACAATATTTATTTGTCCCGCATCGCTTATTACACGTATTATAATACCTTTGTAACGCATACCACACCGCTTCATTATTCCATTAATGATATTTTTCTTGTTGATTAACCGCCATCTTTCTAGTAACGCGAGATTGCTTCGTTCCCCAGTTAACTAATTCTACCGTCACTTATCGCAATAATTTTAGTCCGCATTTGTTTGTTGAAAATGACGACGAGAAGCAAAGAATCTAAACTGGTTTCGGATAAAGAAGTTAGTTTAAAAATTATTATCGCTAAACGTAATTATATTTACGAACGATTACAAAAAATTTACGAGACCTCAAAGGGCGCATTTAATTCCTTGGACGAGCAGAATTTATTTCTTAGCATCGCTTCGAATATAGAACAATTACGTAGTGAGTTTCAAGAAGTTCTAGAACTATAATACTAAACATTTAAAATTAAACCCTAATGCAGACGTTGATTACGAGGCTTGGAACTCATTTGAAGATTTATATAGTCATATTAAGTGCCAAATTACGAAAATATCCACATCGCCTTCCACTGTAACGTTAGAAAATAGATTTCCTACTAAGTTAAAAACTTCACTTCCGCCAATTGAATTAATGTCATTTAACGGAGACATACGCCAGTGGTCCATGTTTTATCAACAATTTAAGACATTAATTCACGACAATTTACAATTAACTGATGCCGAACGTGTTTATTATTTGGTTAACAAATTGAGTGATAGGGCGTTATCAGTTTGTGCCGGGTTAGCCCCTACCGCAGAAAATTATTCCATTATTTGGAATGCGCTTATAAGAAGATATAATGACGAACGCACACTCGCATCTACGTATATTAACCAACTATTGAATTTAACACAGGTGAACGCAAACACAACAGGAGGTTATCATAAATTTATGGACAAATTTGATGCTTCAATTAATGCTCTAAAGCAATTAAAAATTGAGGACTTAGCTGATTTTTTGTTTTTAAATATTGCACTTAGAAAATTAGATCATGACACTGTTAAGTCATTTGAAATGTCTTGTCGCAAAATCAGCATACCAAACTACGCCTCTTTAGTACAATTTTTATACGAACAGAATAGGGCTATACGCCATACATTTAATAATTCGCATACTTTATCTACATCCAATAATAATCGAAACAAATCGCTTTCAAATAAATTTAGTAAAACATTTATTAATACAGATCCTTCGCATTCATGTATCTTTTGTAAATCAAATGATCATGAACACTTGTATGTTTGTCCACGCTTTTTAAAATTAAATACACAACAACGTTACGATATTATTAAACAAAACATTGGTTGTATTAATTGTTTAAGTAATAAACACTCGACTTCTTTTTGTAAATCGAAGCGTAAGTGTATATACTGCGCGCGGCGCCACCATTCTTTAATTCATTCTGACCCGAATCAGAATGGTTCTAAGACTGCTTTTCGTAGTAGCAATACGTTACACTCAGAGGTTGTGCAGACGCGTAACGCTAATGCAGGCAGCTCGCGTTCGATAAACTACCGCGTAGTTAATGATAATAAGGTTAATTCTTCTGTCGCTCACAATTCGAATACGGTGGAAGATGAAAAAACTCTTATCTCTTCATGTAATATTTTTCGCGATTATAGTACTCTCCCACGCTACACTACTTTATTGGGGACTGCAAAAATAAAGGTCGTAGATAAATACAACAATGAACATTTTATTCGGTGTTTAGTTGACCCCGGATCCCAAAGCGACTATATTACGAAGGATTGTTGTAAACGCTTATTTCTTTCCGTTTCGAATAAAAATCGTTTTACCGAAGTACACGGGATCGGTGGTGTGTCCCAAAAGATTTTAGGAGTCACTTCACTGCAGTTCACGTCTCGTTTTAATGATAACAAATTTTATCATATTGAACCATTAGTTGTTCCGATCATCACGGGTCAGTTGCCAGATTCGATAGTAGATGTTTCAAAAATTCGCTATTTAGATAAAATACGCTTAGCAGATGATCAGTTTTATCAACCTGGGTCTATAGATATTTTATTGGGGGTTAATACCTACATAAAACTTTTGTCGCCTGAAAACTTAATTCATTCGCAATGGCCTAGTGCCATAGAAACATCACTCGGATATATTATTATGGGTGATGCTGAAGTCGCTATATCACATCATTCCCCGCGTTCATTTGTTTCCTGTTCTTACGATACAAATTGAAATCAAAATTGTCTTAATGATATAATGGAAAAATTTTGGAAAATTGAAGAACTTCCGCAAAAAATATATTTGAGCCGTGATGAGCAGGAATGTGAAGACATTTATACTTCTACTACTTACCGCCAAAACGACGGACGGTATATGGTCGCCCTGCCATTTAAGAAAAGGCCCGACATATTGGGTGACTCTTTAATGAATGCAAAAAAACGCCTCTTACTTTTGGAAAAACGCTTTAACAAATATCCCGATCTTCGCGATCAATACAATGTTGTTATACGGGAATACATTAATAAGGGTATTTTATCCGCTGTTTCTGATAATGATTGTATACAGCCTTCTTTTTATTTGCCGCATCACCCTGTCGTACGGAATGATAAAATTACAACGAAGTTGCGCATCGTTTTATACGCTAGTGCTAAGTCGGATAACGATATTTCTTTGAATGACATTTTGCACACCGGGCAAAATTTACAAACAGACATTTTTAATATTTTATTAAACGTTAGAGTTTATCGCATCGCTTTCTTTGCAGATGTTAGGCAAATGTACTTGTGTATCGAAGTCCAAAAATCCCATCGCGCTTTTCAACGCATTTTATATCGGTTTTCTACGGAAGAAACTATACGAACATATGAATTTAATCGCGTCACATTCGGATTACGCTCTTCCCCTTTATTCGCACTTCGCACCTTACGCCAGTTAGCCGCTGACGAAAGGGAGTCCTATCCCCTTGCTGCTTCTGTAGTGGAAAGGGATATTTATATGGATGACCTCGTTTCCTCCGCGCCTTGCGTCAACAACGCAGTCAACACCGCCACTCAACTTATCCAAATGTTTCTCCGAGGTGGATTCGATTTGGTTAAGTGGACAAGTAACTGCAAGGAGCTTTTACAACATATACCAGCATCACATCGTCAACAAGACTCGGTATCATTTGATGATAATGACATTTTAAAATTTTTAGGCCTTCGTTGGTATCCCGCTACCGATAAGTTTTCCTTTCTTGTTTCGCCGCCACCGGTCACTTGTACCAAACGCGCTATCCTCTCCGCAACCGCTCGCTTGTACGATGTTTTAGGACTTGTCGGTCCAGTAATACTTTACGCCAAATTATTAATTAAAGCCTTGTGGGTTCTTAAACTTAACTGGGATGAGACTCCACCCACTAATATTGTCAATACATGGCAGCGATATATATTAGAGTTACCTTTAATCTCACATTTACAGATTCCACGTCATATCGGCGTAAATGAAAAATCCCATGTGTCGCTACTAGCCTTCGCCGACGCTAGTGAAAAAGCTTACGGGTGTGTCATCTATTCGCATGTTGTTAACGGAAATAATCCTCCAATTATAACGCTCCTATGTTCTAAATCTCGGGTGTCACCATTAAAGGTTATAACTTTAGCCAGGCTTGAGTTGTGTGCCTTGGTTTTGCTCGCTAAGTTAGTACGCACCGTTTACGATTCTTTGTCATTGAGGCATCCGATCGACGACATTTATGCGTTTTCAGATTCGGAAGTCGCGCTCTGTTGGGCGTGTTCTTCACCGCATAAGTTCAACATCTTTGTTGCTAACCGTATTTCGCAAATACAGTCCTATTTATTACCGGATAACTTTTACTACATCGCCGGCTCGGAAAATCGTGCAGATCGTATTTCGCGTGGACTGTTACCCTCACAAATTTTAAATTTTGACCTTTGGTTACATGGGCCTTCGTGGGTTTCCTTGCCGTGTAAAGAATGGCCTGTACAAAGGTTCGCATCAACTCATATCAGTTTACCAGAAGAAAAGACTGTGTCGCTTGGAGTCAGTGACATGGAAGAAAACCCATTTATCTCGTTAAGCTTAAAATTTTCTAATTGGAATAAGTATTTACGATCCGTTGTTTACGTTTTAAGGTTTTTAAACAAATTACCGCGCATAAATAAAATTATAACCGCATCCGACATAGAGATTTCTGAAATCACAGTTATTAAAATTGTGCAAGGCATCGCTTTCGCCGAAGATATAAAAAATATTAAAAAAGGACAACTATGTTCATCAATATTACGAAGGTTATCGCCATTTATTACGGACGATGTACTTCGAGTAGGTGGTCGGTTAGATTATTCGTCTTTATCGGATTCCCAAAAGCATCCAATATTGATACCAAAAAAGGGGCATATTGTTGATCTTATAATTGTTTATTATCACTATAAACATTTCCACGCTGGTCCTCAGTATTTACTTGCTGCATTACGGGAGAAATATTGGATATTATCAGCTCGCCGTGTGGTGAGATACCGCCTTCATAGGTGTAACATTTGTTTTCGACATAAACCCAAACCTATTTACCCCATGATGTCTGCCTTGCCTGCTTGCCGCCTAGAGCAGTGTAATGCGTTTACACACACAGGTGTGGATTTTTCGGGCCCACTTTATATCACATTGACGCGTAAACGTGGTATACGAAGCCAGAAGGCTTATTTATGTTTATTTATATGCCTCGTTACTAAGGCAGTACATTTAGAATTAGCGTCTGATCTAAGTTCGGCGGGTTTTTAGACGCTTTTAAGAGATTTATCTCTCGTAGAGGTCCGTGTCGATTTATATACAGCGATAACGGTACTAATTTTGTTGCCTCGCGTTCATATTTACATGGATTACATGGATTTTTAAAATCAGAAGAATATTATAAGGCATTCAGCCAGGTGCTCACTGATAATCGCATTGTTTGGAAACTCAACCCTCCAAGCGCTCCACATTTCGGAGGTTTGTGGGAGTCCAATATTAAGGTTGTAAAAACCCATTTGTTTCGCGTAATAGGTAAGCAAATCCTCACGTATGAAGAAATGCTTACTACTTTTTGTCAGATCGAGTGTATCTTAAATTCTCGCCCGCTTTATGTATTAAGCAGTGATCCATCGGAACCTACCGCACTTACACCCGCACATTTTCTAAATTTAAAACCACTTGAATGCTTACCAGCTGCAGATTTAAGCAAGGAACGTATTAATCTGTTATCACGCTTTTCTTTAATAGATTCTTTAATTCAGTCCTTTTGGAAACGCTTCAGATTCGAATATTTACATACATTACAGAGTAGAGTGAAGTGGAATAAGAACTCTACTGCCATTTCTGTAGTGACGATTGTTCTAATAGACGAGGATAATACTCCACCGCTTCAGTGGCCTCTAGGCGTTGTCACCGAATTGTTTCCCGGTAAGGATGGTGTGGTACGCGTTGCGCAAGTTAAACTTAAGAATTCCACTTTAAAACGCCCTTTTATCAAACTGTGTCCTTTACCAACACAGTGATTAATATAGTTAATTTTACATTATCGTTTATATATTTAGTTTAATTCTTAGGTCATAACGTCGCTTCATTTCGCTATTATATAAGTATTTATCTATATATATATATCTATATTTTTATACTTTACTTGCTAGTTGAGGATACCTCAAGGCCGGGGGGGTGTTCGCGCCACTTTGCACTATCGCTTAACGCTTATAAGGGATTCATTAATTATTATCCAATAAGACTACAGCAAAGCCCATTTCCGGTTTCCTATCTACCGCTTTATGCCCAGCATGTGCATTCGTGTGTTAACGGGCTCACACAAGTTGAGAAGACACGCAATCAACCGCACCGCTTATATCTCGCATCATCGCTCCCGCCCTTGTGTAATTTGGATATTGAATTATACAAGCATATAGTAAAAAGTATAGACATTTGCAATAACGCTATATTTCGTGATTATCTGTGAAGTTGATAAGTGTGTTGACAGCCGGCAGCCATCGAGACACGAGGCAGATCAGCGGAAGTCCAGGTGGGTACACATGCATTCCTTCACGTCCTTCCTATATCCCGAATTTAGGGGATTTGCAGTATCACGAATAAATTAAATTCCATTCACCGCTCGCACCGCGCTCATATACAGTCCACTATTCTATTTAAATTAATAGCCGCACCGCATAACATTATTTAATACATTTGAACCAGCAGTTTGGTGGTTGAAGGCCAAACGCCAAATCCACCAGGCCCAAATCTAACACCCTTGGCGCAACTATAGATTTAGTAACCACTATTAAAACCAAAATTGATCAAAAACGGTTTGCTTTAGGTGTTTTTGTTGATTTAAAAAAGGCTTTCGACACGGTCAGCCATTCCATACTACTAAAAAAATTGGAACGTATTGGCATTACTGGAAACATGTACAAAATGCTAAAGTCTTATTTGGATGATCGGTATCAGATTGTAAAAATTGGAGACTATCAGAGTAGTCGCAAGCCTCTAACATGTGGCGTACCACAAGGCTCAATTCTTGGCCAATTGCTGTTTCTGATCTACGTAAACAACATTCACCAAGCGGGACTACAGGGTCGCCTTGCTCTCTACGCAGATGATACAAGCTTATTTTATTTCGGGAGCAATGTCAAAGAAATAACGATGCGCGCACAAGAGGATCTAAACATACTTCACTGTTGGCTCCAATACAATCTATTAACAATTAATACTTCTAAAACTTCATACATAATATTTAGTTCCAAAAATAAAAAAATACCTGATCGACCTAAACTTAGCATTAACGGTGAGGTGTTACAAGTTAACCAAGAAAAATACCTAGGCTTAACACTGAACAAAAACATTACATGGAAAGCTCACTTGCAATATATTCACAACAAACTCTCCTCACTTGTGGGCGCACTGCATAAAATAGTTCGATGTATACCGAAACATGCCCGACTTTTAATATACAATACGTTGGTGAAGCCTCACTTACTGTATCAAATCGAAATACGGGGTAATGCAGCTAAAAGTAATTTAAAACCAATACAAATATTACAAAATAAAATAATTAAAATCTTACACAACTATGACTTCTTAACACCATCGAAAACGATTTACAATAACACAAAACTTTTAAATATTAAACAACTTTTTACGTATAATACATGTCTACTTATCTACAAGATAACTCACAAGCTTATTCACTCACACATAACATTCACAACAAAAAGTCAAATAAACAAATATATAACCCGCCGAGCCAGCAATTTTGTGTTACCTGCCGTAAGAACAAACTATGGAAAAAATAACATAACATTTGGGGGAGCACAGTTATACAATCAACTTCCAAAACATGTGAAAGAAGCGACTTCAATCAATATTTTTAAAAGAAGGTTATTTGAATATATTTATAATGATGAAACTATGCATTAAAATTAGACTTGGACCACCGCCTTATAGTTGATAGGAACACAATGAACTCGCTTCTTGGTTAACGATCGACCGGTATAATTTTTATTTATTTTTTTACTACCCACACGCACTAGAATTATAATATAAATGTTATTGTTCTCATGTAAGTGACTTATTGTCTTAATGAGAAATAAAGTTCTTTAAACCGATTTACTCGGTTTAGTTTAAGCGATTTAATATTGCGAGTTGAAAAGTTATGCTTTTTTAAAAAAAAAAATTGGTGAAAATTAAGGATAATAGTGGTCTTTGTGATGAATTGAAGTGTGTTAAAGCAGCGGTCGGCAACGCGCGGCCCGCGGGGCGCATGCGGCCCGCGGACGTTCTACTTGAGGCCCGTGAATGTTATGTAAATTAATCCTAATAATATCAAAATAGATGCATAAACGAACCACAAACATATAGCGTATCGTATAGCTATAGTCAATATTGTATAACGCGCTTCGCTCTGCCCGCGGATGAAATGTGCATATATCAGAGATTAGTTTTTTTTACCTTGAAGCCTGAAATTTAGCGTATTTAACATAACTGTAACATTAAAAGTATTATGTTGTAGCAAACATTATAAGTGTAAAATAAATAGGAATCTCGGACTATCTGTCCGCCGCGCGCGAACCCCGCACAACCGTATAGTAGTGTGGAACCCGCTTCGCTTGGCTCGCGAATGAACAATAATTAATGAACGACGCGCGGGAGGGGCGCGGGCGGAACAAACGAACGTTAGCGAGGACAGTTGCTTTCCGCTCTCCGTCAATTACCTACTTTGATGCGTGATTAGTGAAACAATTTCATTTGTTGCGTTTTTGTTTTGATTTCGGTAAGTGTGAGATTACTTTTTATTATACACTTTTGATAGGTACCGATCTACGTAAGCTTGGTCTGGTAATAATGCTTTTATTGTTACAGTTGATAATGGCTTCTAAAAAAAGGAAGTTAGCAGAAGAAAATAGGGTATTTAACGATGCATGGACAGATTTATACTTTTTTATTAATTGCAATGGCAAACCGCTATGCTTAATATGCCAAAAAACCCTTACTATACAAAAAGAATATAATGTCAAACGCCACTATTATATACAGTAATCTATGGCCACTATGATAGCGAGCATAAAGCTAAATTTGCATGCGTAGTGGGTGAATCACGAAAAAATAAAATTAACGCACTGAAATCTTCAGTTAAGAATCAACAAAATGTTTTTAAGGTTCAAGTACAAAGTAACGAGTCGAATATACGTGCAAGTTTAAGGGTAGCGGAAATTCTTGCGAAGTCTGGCCGACCATTTAACGACAGCGAACTTATAAAACAATGTGCTTTAGTCATGGCTGAGGAGGTGTGCCCCGACCTAAAAAAAAAATTTGAAAATATAAGTCTTTCTGCAAGAACGTGTACCCGGCGAACTGAAGATTTGGGCGATAATTTATGTCAGCAACTCCGGGAAAAAGCACAATTTGAATGGTTCTCTTTAGCTACTGATGAAAGTAATGATGTTACTGATACTGCCCAGCTTTTAATATTTGTTCGCGGAATCGATAAGAACTTTAATGTCTATGAGGAGCTTTTACATTTATGTAGTTTGAAGGGCACGACTACCGGAGAAGATTTGTTTTGTAACTTAGAACAAGCGCTAGTATCAATGCAATTACCATGGGAAAAATTGGTAAGTGTTACAACTGACGGAGGCAGGAACATGAGTGGACAAAATAAGGGTTTGGTAGGTAGAATCAAATCGAAACTGGCAGAGATAGGATGTGCCATCCCATTATTTTTCCATTGCATCATCCACCAAGAAGCGTTATGTTCCAAGGTCGTATCATGGAAAGAAGTAATGGACATCGTGGTATCGACTGTAAACTACATCAGAAAAAATGGATTGACTCATCGTCAATTTCAACAGTTTCTGTCAGATACGGAAGCAAATCATCGAGATGTTGTTTATTATTCTGAAGTGCGATGGTTAAGTAGAGGCGCAGTGCTAAAAAGATTTTTTGATCTCAGAAAAGAAATCAATACTTTTATGAATGAAAAAGGCAAATCTATTCCAGAGCTGACAGACACTCAATGGTTAATAGACCTTGGATTTTTGACAGATGTAACTCATGAATTAAATACGCTAAATGTGAGGCTTCAAGGTAAAAAAAAAAACTAATTTCTGATATGTACACAGACGTAAAAGCATTTCAAATGAAAATTAAACTCTTTATAAAACATATTGACGAAAAAAAGTTGGATCATTTTCCGAATTGTAAAGAGGCTGTTGAGGAAGCTGGAATTAATTTTCATTGGAAAATTGATAAAATGAAGGATATTTTAATACAACTGCAATCTCAATTCAGCGACAGATTTGGTGATTTTGAAAAAGTTTCAAGTAAACTGAAGGTGTTTGCAAACCCTTTTTCATGTGATATTGAGGAAGTACCGAGTAATTTACAAATGAACATGATTGATCTCCAGTCCAATGATGTTCTTAAAAGCACTTTCTATGAACTCAAAGATCTTGTTAAGTTTTATGGTAGCTTGCCTTCTGATTTTGACGAATTGAAAAAGTTTGCTCAGCAGTTCATTACAATTTTTGGTAGCACTTATTTATGCGAACAAACTTTTTCAATTGTCAATTACAGAAAAAATAAATGTGCATCTCGTCTCACAGATGAGCATTTGAGAGCCATTCTACAAATTGCAACTACAAATATGACAGCTAACATACAAGAAATAGCCTCCCAAATACAACCTCAGACATCACACTGAAAGTATATTAGTAATTTTGTAGTTTTAATTTCTATTTTAATTCCGTTATTTTCTAGCTATAAACGTAATGTAATTACATGTACGAATTAAATTCCGTATGTTTTAACAATTTGAATGGCATTTTCATTTTTTCTATGGGATTTGATGAATAAATAAGTGTGTAAATCGCAAGTGCGGCCCGCCTTTAGTTTATTTTGCCACCTAGTGGCCCTTGCCCGCCAAAAGGTTGCCGACCGCTGTGTTAAAGTGCTAATCAGAGAGGAAAAGGTAAAATCTTAAACTTTGTTGAGAAAACACACAAGGTCAAGTGTCTTTCAGACTTATCAATTATCGCAATTAAAAAACAGTTATTGGTACAATTAACCAACATTTTAAGCGGGCGTAATTAAATCTTTCCTTAGGAAAGAGAGATGATACCATTTAGAATGTAAATAATATGTTTTTTTTTTAATTTTGTACATAGTTTGTACTTTTTACATGCTTTACTTTTGTTCATGTATTGTATTGTATGTAAATATCTTTTTCTTTCGCTTAAACAAACCCAAACGGCTTTTTTCAAAGCCACCAAAGCTATGCAATAGCTGATATGTCATACAATCTATCTAGCAGTAATACGACTTCTCTATGCTTTGTTAAACACGTCCTCGACAGCACTGAATATTAAACTGAAGAGTGGAAACAGATCAAGATTAGTGTATTTTTATAAAACTGCTAAAAACAACAATCTATATTTTTATCAATTTATATCTTGGGCTTGCCCTAGTTTGGAGCCTAGCTTCGCCACTGTGCGAGCGGTGTCACCGCACAGGGCGCCGTCATCGGGGGGGGGGGGCCGAAATCAACCGAAACGCTACCACCTAACCGGTCACCGATTCACTCACTATTATCTGTATTATTCCGTTTTGTTGACGCTAATTAGGAAGTCAAAGCATGAGTATTTTATTGCTTACAAACCAGGAAGTGACTTCGGAAAATGGACTTCCTAGCCTCTTTATTGATGCAATTGTACAAGTGTTTGACTTAGGCATGTATGATTGTCGAAGTCAAGGGTACAATAACGGTGCAGACATGGCACGAAAAGTAAAGGCGTTAAAACCAGAATTGGACTCAATATTCTCGGACATTTTTCAATCCATATAGTTGAATAAAATAAAATGTGTCCTACCCATTCTGAAGAGTACCTCCCAACCCGCCTCAATCGCACCTATACAACAACATGCGCTATATCCGTAGCCAACATTCCCAGTACCACCACACCCAACACTACTACACTAGAGACGACACATCACTGTCGATAATACGATACGTGTTTCGCTTCTATTCGAGGCGTTCACAGGTGAAGTTGTCTCGAGCCGAAACAGTTGGTTGCTGTTTATATAACTCGCTGATCAACGTGTTGTGTAAATAGCAGCATGTGGAGAGCAGAGAGAGTGCTAGGAGTGGTGGTGATGGGATAAGTGGTAACGAAGATAGCGTCAGCCTCCGCAGAGTCTACTTCATCCGAGGATGCCTCGTGTAGACGCGAACACATGTCATATTATCAAGGGTGGTGTGTCGTTCCTAGTGTGGTGGTGCTGGGAGGGGTAGCGCTGGGACTAGTGGTGCTTAGAGTGATGGTTAAGGGGTTAGGTTGGTGCTCTTCAGACTGTGCAGGACTCATCACTGTTTTTTATTACGCAAAAATGAGCAAATTAAGTTCTTACAACTAAACAAACTACCACTACCACTAACCAAACTAAAGTATATTGATATACTTAACGGATTTCCGCAAAATAACGCCAGATGCTTTTAATAATCGAAAAAGTTAAGTATTTGTGCGTAATAATCGACCAAAAACTAATGTGGAACTCTCACCTTAGCAATGTATGTCATAAGGCTAAAATTGTATTAGGTACGTGCAGTCGTATGGTTGGGAACAACTGAGGTTTGGGTCCCAATAGGATCCTATGGCTCTACAGTAGCATAGTGAGGCCGATTATCACCTACGCCTCATTGTCTGGTGTAATAAGACCAACCAAAAGACGACTGCGGAGATTTATTTAGTCTACAAAGGACTGCCTGCTTAATGGCAACAGCGATGCGATCATCACCTGGAACTGCTCTGTTCTTAATGCACTTCTGTGCCTAACCCCTTTGATCTTCATTTAGACCAGGCGAGGGCTAGTTTGTATAGGATTAACGCCCAGGGCGGCCTGCGCTTGCTTTCCTAAAAATTGAGATCCATCCTCGACTCCATTAAGGAAACACGAGTCTTAGGTATGATCTCAGATATCATACGTCCACTATACACTTTTAATAAAAAGTATATAGTGGAACTGACTTTTTTTGACCTTCGTTGACTGCCTCGTCGGTCTAGTGGTTGTAGTAGTACGACTGCTGATCATGAGGTCCTGGGTTCGAATCCTGGGTTGTAGCCAAAAAAAACTAATTATTGAGTTTTTCCGTCAAGAAATTCTCAGTAGTTGCCCGGAGTCAGGAAGTTCGCGGTGTCTCACCCCCGTGTCTCGGAAAGCTCATAAAGCCGTTGATCCTGCGCCTAATCTCTCTCCGGTCGTGTCGGTTTACCGTCCCATTGGATTATGAGAGTGAGGGAATAGAGTGCACCTGTGCTTGCGCATACATTGTGCTTGGGCACTATAATCCTGTCCTGCGCCGATGGCTAGCCTCCGCTGAGGCGAAATTCTGTTTGGAGGACATTATTTTTATTATATAGTGGAACTATCCTCCAGAGAAGACTGGCTGAATGTACAGGTTATATGTGAGGTCGGTAGCCTAATATGGAACTCCGATGTATCAAAAATGGGCCTCGACGTAAGCTTTGGAATTTATGGGGAATGCCCTAAGTCCAAACTTTATGAGTTTGAGTAGTTTCACCTCATCTTCCAGACAGAAATTTTCGTCATACTTCAGTGTGCGGATATCAATCAGCAAAAACACTACGTCAATCATATCATGTATATAAACTCCGTTAGTCAAGCTGCACTGCTGGTGCTGAGATAAAACTTAGTGAACTCGAAGCGAGTTGGAGACTGCGTGAACCATCTAAATGCCTTGGAATGTAACAACAAGGTCGTTTTAAGATGGGTTCTGTGCCACGTGGGTATTACAGGCAATGAACTTGCCTATGAGCTCGCACAGGAGGGCATAAAGAGCACGCAATTTGGTACTGAGCCATTTTGTAAAATCTCAAAAAGCCTAGCCTGATTGACCCCAAAATTCTTTATTACAATAAATCACTTAAGACCTGGCCTGATACCCCAGGCTTAAAACATTTTAAAACCTTAATCCGCGCTTTTAATCGTAAATTCGCTTCAGAAGCCCTAGGATTAAGCAAAAATAAACTGCGCATTCTGGCAAAATAATAATAATAATAATAATAATAATAATAATAATAATCATTTATTGACAGACAACAAAGGCCCGTAAAAAAGAAACATAATTACTTATAATCAACAAACATAAACTTGAAATAAACTGAAATAAATTAAATATATGCCATCAAACAAATTAAAACTTACATCTTAACATACTAGACCAATATTTAAATATTTCACTACAATTTTGTGTTAAAATTAGTATAATCGTGTTTCCAGATTTGAGAAGATTACTTCTAAATCTGGCCACACGATGTCTTATCAAAGCATCGAGCGTCGGTACGCGTGCCTCAGCGAACATTGTAGATGCACTACAGTACCTCGGAAAACGAAACAATATTCGGAACGAATCGTTATATTGAACCTTAAAAATTCGATAGTTTTCCTTTTTAAATTTAGTCCAGAGATGCGGTGTGTAAAGCGATTGGCAATAGGTTTTAAATAGTAATATTTTAGCATCTCGCTCGCATTTATTAAATTTCCTGCCAATCATATTTGCACGTACAGCAAGGGACCGCCTTTCTCTGTCCATGTCCTGATCATCCTTCAGGTCACTCGATACGATATGTCCTAAATATCGAAAGCTCGTCACAAACTTCAAATTTTTGCCGTTCAGGTATAATGGTAAACAAACATCTTTACTATGCGCTCCAAAGACCATTGCCACAGACTTGTCTGCATTATAAACTAACTCGTGGCTTGCTGCGTATCTCTCACAAATAGAAATTAACTTCCTTAAGGCTCCGATGGCAAAAGCCAAGACTGGATACTTTTGTCTTAAAAAGCACATGGCCATCCTGGAACTAAGCAACTAAAGGATTTATATCACTAACGCAAAAGTCACAAAATAACTACTACATAAGTACATCACAAAATAAATCAAAAGCAACATGGTCAGTTATAAACAAGACTAAATTTAACTTTCCCAAAGAGCCTATTACGGAAATATTTAACGACAATATCAAAATTAGAGATCCTATATCAATTGCGAATCACTTTAACGACTTTTTTATTGACCAATTAACAGATTGGGAGCATAAAAATAATTCAAAAAACAACGATCTAACACACTCAAATCCCAAAATTAATACTAACGTAAATTCAGTTTTTCTTGTACCTACAATGCCTATAGAGGTGGATAGAGAAATAAAACAACTGAAAAATACTCAAAGTGTGGGTTACGATGGTGTTTGCACTAAAGTTATAAAGTATGTGTCCTCGTCAATCGCTGCTCACTTATGCTACATAATAAATTTATGCATTTTTAACGGAATATACCCCGAAAAACTTAAAACTTCTATTGTTATTCCACTCCACAAAAAAGATGACAAAAAAAATATGGGAAACTATAGACCGATAACATTGATATCTATTTTTTCAAAATTATTTGAAAAAGTAATATATAATCGACTATACAGTTATTTAGAAAAATACAATATTTTGGTAAATGAACAAAAAGGATTTCGCAAGGGTAAATCTATAAATACAGCTATTTATGACTTAATTAAAACGATTTTAATCACTGTGGATAAAAGAAATCCGATATGTGCTGTCTTTATGGATATGAGCAAGGCTTTTGACCGTGTTGACCATAAGATACTTATTCAGAAACTTAGCTGGTATGGCATAAGAGGTAATGCGCTAGACCTCATTTCTTCTTATATGTTCAATAGAAAACAAATAACAGAAATTACACAAATATGCCAGAAAACACGCAATGAAATCAAATATAGATCTACCACTAGAACCATAAAATTCGGAGTCCCACAAGGTAGTGTCCTAGGTCCCTTACTATTTCTGGTATATATAAATGATCTCCCCAGACATATTGAACATCCAATGATACTTTTTGCAGATGATAGCACAGTAATGATAAAATGTGATAGGCAAGACAATTACGAAAATGAAGTCAATAAAACATTAAATACAATAATTCGATGGTTCCTAAAAAACAATCTTAAAATAAATATGGACAAAACAAAAATAATTCACTTTTATCAAAGAACACAACCCATAACTATACATGTTAGTTACCAAGACATTACAGTACATCCAGTGACAAATACAAAATTTCTAGGAATTAATATTGACTATGACCTATCATGGAAAACACATCTAGATAATGTCTGCAAAAAAGTTAATCAATCCTCGTTTGCTCTTTACAAACTCTCCAAGATTGTCAATAAAGAAGCCGTTTTATTAGCCTATCACGGACTTGTTGCACCTATCCTAAGATATGGTGTAATATTTTGGGGCAACTCGGTAAATAAAGAATCTGCATTCAAAGCTCAAAAGAAATGCATCAGAGCAATGTGCCATCTAGATAATACTACAAGCTGTCAACCATACTTTAAACAATTAAAAATTCTGACATTGCCTTCAATGTATATCTACGAAATAAATCTATTTGTGAAATCAAATCCAAATTTTTACAAGACAGCTTTTAAAAGCTACTATAGACAGTTACGCGACAAAAAAAGATTAGACATAGAAATACCGTATGGAGATACAGCACTACTCAATAAAAGCATTCTTTGTATGGCATCACTGATTCACAACAAACTGCCAGATGACTTCAGAAAGTTGCCTATCTCACGATTTAAGACGATATTACACAAATTTCTGATTAATAAATGTTATTATAATGTCAAAGAGTACCTAGAGGATGAAAGTATTATAATTTAATAGCAATAGTTTTAATTTAATTGTAACTTAATAATAATAATTTGAATTTAATTATAATTGAATAATAGTAATTTATACATTTACCTAATATATGTGACACATTGTAACAATTTAATAAGATTAGTACATTAATTTATAATTTAACTTAAATGTTGTATGACATCATTTTGAATTTGATTGTTCGTAATATCAAAAATATTTAATAACAAAAATTAGCACTACAGACTCAACCATTGACAATATTTTTTTTCTTATTCTTAATTTTATTTCAAAACACCATTATTGAATTAGTAATGCGTAGACTATATTGTGAAGTATTTGCACACCTTATAAGGTAATAATACAGTGTACATATTCTAATTTTTTTGTAACAACTCTTATACCTGTATTATGCAAATAAATGAATTTGATTTGATTTGATTTGATATGCAGGTTTTGTACCTTAACGGAAGAAACGCCTCTGCATGTCCTGACTGATTGTGAACCCTTAATATGCAAACGTAACACATCTGGGAAACTATATACTTTGCCCAGAAGAAGTAAAATTGCTTACAGCAAAGCAACTCCTATTCATTGAAGACATAGGGTTTAGCAGTGAACTATAGCCATAGCAGCGATCACAATAGATCGTTTAGGTTGCAGTGATACTGGTCTTTCTGGACCGGCATAGCTGCTAAAAAGGCTATGCAGTCTGAATCTATGGATTTACCAAAGGTGTCGTATTGTATGAACATTTTGTCAGAATTTTGAAACAGTATCCAGCCTTTTCATCTGCTCTAATAACAGATAGATCCAATTTTTAAGCCAGCCCAATCCGGAAAATAGAAAATTTTATTTGTGTACGAAGTCCTAGGGGAGACACCAACTGATCCTAAACAATTGTTTAAAATGAACTTTTTTACCCTGTGATTGATACAGTTAAGAGTGTATCAGTTACTTGACGAAAACTATCAAAATTCGACGATACATGTTCATTTTTATTTCAATGTATCAATAGAAACAAACAATTGCAAGCAGATGAGTTTCAACCTATGTCCGCAACGGGAAGTTTTATTTTGACATTAGAAACAGATAAACAGTAATAGGAAGCATCTTTATTTATGTACATATCTTTTATAATATACACTCATTTAAGTTTTGTAAAATTTCCATATCACTGCTTAGAAATATTTTATCTATTTTTAATTAGCCTTAATTTAAATATAATTTTGCACATTCATATATCATGTTAATAAGATATACACAAATTAATGCAAACAAAAAATATTATAAATTGTAAATAGTCATTAATACTTACAATGAAATAACAAAATCATGACACCTGTACTAAAAGATGTAAGCTACTAATTAATATTTATATAATTAGGATTTTATCACATTCATGTCTATAGAATTATAACTAATGTTAACAATTTCATACAGTTCAATGGTTTTTATTCTGTATTGACTTTGTCACTTTCTTGTTTGTCTATATCCAGTAATTCAGAACGAGCTATACAATGATAAATGAGTTGTTTGACTCCGGACATCCAAGTACATACTACACTAACATGATCCACCATTAGTGATTTATGGATTTCATCTGCTTTGCTCGGCTGGTCATCACGGAGAGCTATAAAATAGACTATGAGTGAAATGCACATATGTACATAATTCAATTTAAAAAGATTTTCACCTACCATATGCTAGTTCTTTCATATCTGTTTGTATTTTTGAATTTAATTTTCCTTTCAACCACATATCTTCCATAAAACCAATTCTTTTTCTGATGTCATTTGCCTTAGAGCCTAATTCCCCACTATCAATTAATTTCACAAATATATCTTTCACTTCTGTAAGAGTACTTTCACTGTCAATTATAATACTATCATCAGGTACATTTTTGCAATTATTTTGTTTACTATGTGCAGATATTGTAGGCAAGGCCACAGGCATAGGAGGTAAATTTACCGATGGAACGGATGCTGTAGTTGATCCAGTGCCTGACAGAGGAAAAGCAACTCGTTTGTTAAGAAAGTTGCGTGGACGATTCGGTGTAGTCTGTTGTGCATTGTATGAAAACTTAGGCGGGTCGTTCCAACCTGGATCATAAGAAACTAAAAATTAACAATAGTATCATGAAATCAAAGATTATTATTGCAAGCGTTTTTACTTAGTATCTACTAGTAATTAATACCTTTGTTTCCTTGAACGGAGGTGTTATCACACTTATCCATATTTATTTTAAGGACGTATAACTATAATAAATAATAATACTATATTATTTATGGTAATTTTATATATAACCAAAACTCAAAAATTTTATCCAGAGCAAGTTAAGTATCACACTTTACAATAAATCCACAAACTATGGAGTGAAATAAATCTTACATATTAAGCATTTTTGCAAAATCAACGAGTAACAAAATAATTTTCTACTTTAACAGTTAGCAGCTGTTTTATGAGTTTATAAGTGATAATGGTTGACAGCGGATAAATAGGAGTAGTGTAGTGTTCTGTGGCGAATAATGTAGAGATGTGCCCCTCACTCATGAGGTGCCTCGTTTGAGGTACTCGTGATCGCAAATTGAAAGAGTTACTCGATTTTCAACATTGAACCACCTCACTCGTTCACGCTTCCTCACTTAAAAATTCGCATAGACATTATTGACGCGATTACTCGCGACTCGCGAGCATCGCGACTGAGTGATTGAGTGAGGTTAGTTAGCGAATGAACCGACTTAAGAAATCCAAATTTACAGTACAGAATAAATTAGAGAATGAGTGAGGTGAGGAATCGAAATTTTGAAAACAGTAAACATTATGATTGTGTTATGTACTTAATTAAATAATTTGTGTGTGTAATACCGATGTTTGGTAGGATATTATATAAATTAAGAAGAGATACAAAAAATTGTGTGAAATGAGTTGCAGGGTAAATAAAACACACGAAGCAAATAAAAAAAACTGAGTGTATTAATTGATATCAAAAGATAAAAAGTAAAAAAAAACAATCGTTTGGAATAAACGCGTTTTTCACAATCACAACAATATCAACAATTACTTCACCACACGTGGTCAATATAGGTAAAGTAACATTATTAGGTACTCAAAACGAATTAATAGAGAAAATATTTTTATTTCTGCTATTAATATGAATCTCTAAACGTTAACTATGAACTCTAAAAACATAAGCGTTTTTTGCGTGCTATCGCCAACGCTGTTTCTTCTGCATATCAATGATATGTTGCATACCCGTAACATTCATTGCTATGCAGATGACAGCACTGGTGATGCTCTTTACACCGGCCGAGCCAATATTTCTCGGGAAAACGTCTCCGAGTACCGGGACAAACTTGTGTCTGAAGTCGAGTCTTTGCTGAACAGAGTCTCGGATTGGGGACGACTAAATCTAGTCCAGTTTAACCCCCAGAAGACACAAGTATGCGCGTTAACCGCTAAAAAGAACCCCTTTGTCGTATCCCCTCAGTTTCAAGGCACTCCCCTTGTTGCCTCAGCCAGTATCGGAATCCTCGGCGTCGACATATCGAGTGACGTGCAGTTTCGTGGTCACTTGGAAGGGAAGGCCAAATTGGCCTCTAAAAAGCTTGGCGTGCTCAGCAGAGCGGGACAGTATTTCATGCCGGCACACCGCCTGCAACTTTACAAGGCGCAGGTTCGGCCGCACATGGAATACTGTTCCCATCTCTGGGCTGGGGCTCCCCAGTACCAGCTCCTTCCACTTGACCGCATCCAGCGCAGAGCGGCTCGAATCGTCGACGACGGAGTGCTTTCCGATCGGCTCGATTCACTGGCGTTGCGAAGAGATGTTGCATCTCTTTGCGTATTTTATCGCATCTATCACGGGGAGTGCTCTGAGGAATTGTTCGGATTAATCCCAGCCGCCAAATTTCGTGAACGCACGACACGGCAAACGTCCCGATACCATCCACACCATCTGGATGCTTGGCGGTCCACCACTGTACGTTTCACAAGGAGTTTTCTTCCACGTACAACCTCTCTGTGGAATAGTTTATCATCGGCGATTTTTCCGGACCGATACGACCTGGGGACCTTCAAGAAAAGAGCTTACTCCTTTCTAAAGGGCCGGCAACGCACCCGCAATTCTCCTGGTGTTGCGGTTGATCATGGGCGGCGGTAGTCACTTAACATCAGGTGAGCCGCTTGCTCGTTTTCCCCCTCTTCTATAAAAAAAAAAAAAAAAAGCATTAGATTGTTATTCAAGTGTCATTAATTCGTTTATTTTGGCGGTCTAAAATTTATGAGCGAAAGAAAGTTACGTATGTGAGGGAGACGTAAAAATCGGAATCGTAAGTACTCGTGACTCGTGAGTCGACGCGCCCGTCCGCGCCGCTTGCCGCTGCCTCGGACAATCGGCTGAGTTCGGCTCGAGATCGGGCTCGGCTCGTGAGGTGAATTGAATACGCTGACGTACGATACCTCGCCTCAAATGAGGGGTCCCTCGTGAGGACCTCGCGAGGCAAAATGAGGTGCTCCCTCAACCTCATATAAAAATGATGAGTTACCCATCACGAGAATAATGATATGTAATCATAGATTACTGAATATCATAGATAAAATATGTATACTGAATATGTAATTCAGCGCCATAGATAATGTTGTAATTACGATTCATTAATTGAGACAGGCAAAAATTAAATATCATACAGCCTAGTCAGAATTATTTGTAAATGTTCAAAAAATTCTTCTTTATATACTGATGCGTCACATTGGAAAAATCTTGGGAGATTTTGACGGCAGCTTTACTAAGTGGATATGGGGATAACGATAGCATCTCAAGGCTCCTAAACGGATAAATCAAATCAAATCAAATCAAATCTTTTTATTTTCAGACAATATAGGTCCATAGGGGTTAGTAATTAATTCTAATAGTAAGGGGGTTAGTAGTACTATATTATAATAATAATTTAATTTAAATAATTAACAAATCCGGACATTGACCGCACATAGCTCCTTAATATAGGTGCATGTGGATCATCTGCTACCATCCTCAGGATGCTGTTGTCACTTCCCCGTACGCGGCTTATTAATGACGCCACTTTCTTGCGCATGAGTGCCTGAAAACCATCCGTTCTCGCCTGCGCAAACATTTCAGATGCACTACAAAAACGAGGAAGCTTCAACATCATCCTGAAGATATTATTATACTGGACGCGAAGGGTGTTTAACGATCCTTTGGTGTAGCTGATCCACAGACTGCTCGTGTACATGTTTTGACAAAATGCTTTAAAAAGCGTAATCTTGACTTCATCCGTACAACGAGCGAATCTACGTACCAACATGTTACCACGGACCGCCAAAGCCCTACGCTCCCGTTCTATGTCTAAATCGTCTCTAAGGTCGTCGGTAAGTACGTGGCCCAGGTACTTAAATTGGAAAACTCTGTTCAGCTCCACTCCACCGAGGCAAATTGGAGGTATAAATTCGGGACACTTACCGGCGGCCTTAAAGACCATAAATTCGGTTTTTCTGGCATTGTAGGCCAGACCGTGCGACTTTGCATAGCTCTCACATGCGTTCAACATTTCTCTGATAGCACTCGTAGTGGGGCTCAGCAGCACCATGTCATCCGCGTAACTAATATTGTTTACATTAACACCACTCACTTTGCATCCGACTCGCATGCGGCTGAGCTCCACTATGAGGTCATTTACGTACAGGTTGAACAGCTTTGGAGATGACAGCCCACCTTGCCTCACTCCGCACTCCAACCTGTACGACTTGGACAATTGGTCAGCACATTTAACGCAATTTACTTGCTTTGTGTACCAATACCGAAAGAGATTTAGCACCTCCACCGGAACACCCCTGTCCTCCATCTTCCTCCAAAGCACATCATACGAAACCAGATCAAATGCTTTGGAGAGATCTAGAAAGCAGGCGTACACCGGCGTCCTCCGGCTTGTATAATATTGGACAGTGTGCTTTAGGCTTAGTATTGCGCTTTCAGTGGATAGTCCGGGCCTAAACCCGAACTGCGCGTCATTCAACTTCAGATACTTTTGCAAGCATGAATCAAGCAGACTGTCCAATACTTTGGCCACTGTGGTAGCAAGAGATATAGGGCGGTAGTTGCCCTTGTCCGAGATATCACCTACCCTGTTTTTGACAATGGGCACCACAATGGTTTTCATTAGATCCGGTGGTAGATATGAATGTCCAATGCACATATTGAACAATAGAGACAGGACCCTTGGCAGGTGTACACCCGCATGTTTTAGGTGCTCGATACTGAGCCCGTCATGTCCGGGAGATTTGCCCCTGCTCATCCGCTTGATTACATCACTGACTTGACTAGCCGTAAACAATAGCATAGGCTCATCCACCCGCACGCCAGGCTCAGGACCAGGCATCCCCGTGGAGGGGCCCAGCGGCGATCGTACCCTGAAATGTTCCATAAACAGGTTTGCAATTCCCTCCGGATCACTAATTCCATCTACTCTGGCCGCCAAGTCAGGCTTAATCTCCAGTTTACTAGTGGACTTCCAAAATTTCCCAAAATTTTTATCCGCTCGCAGTTTCGCTATTTTATCCATTTTGATTTGCTCTTGGCTATTTATGCACCATTTGAGTCTACTTTTAAAAACCTTGCGTGACTCGCGCATCTGCTCATATATTTCGCCTAGAGCGGGTCTATTATATAAAACCCACATTTGAAATTTAAGCCTGGCCTCCCGATGAGCATCTCTCACATTTTTATTCCACCCATACAGGATCTTTTTTCTACAAGGCTTATCAATTTTTACGTAATTTGTTTTAATAGCCGCCATTTTTAGTGTACTTACAATTTGTTCATGGAAATTGTCGACCAAACTTTTATGACAGGCGTTATCGCATGACCCGTGACTGCAACTAGCGAATTCGGGAGGGAAATCAATGTCTCGTAGCTCTTTATGACGTAACTCCTGGTACTTTCTTATCTGAGACTCACTTCTTTCTCCCCACGTAACCGCACTGCGTTGCATGTCACGCATCACCCGTTTAGGCCTAACATTCTCTAAACTACACTCTAAGTAGATAGGCAGATGATCCGATCCACATACATCTTCAACTACACCTACATCAGTGACGGTATGCCAGGCTGATAAGGAGACCACACAATGGTCTAGCCACCTCGTGCCACCATGACACTGGTCTAGAAAGGTATAAATATTTGACCCCAGCATTTGTACATCTGCACATACCCAAGACTGATCCGTACAGAAACGACTTAGTTCGGTGTAGAAAAGTTCTTCGGGATGTGCATTATAATCTCCTAATATATACATATTCTCCACGTTGTTACTAGCTTCGATTGCACTTATTTCACTTAGTATTTCTGTGAAAATAGGTAAGCTTTTATCCGACTTAGTCGGCATATAAACAGAAAACACCAAGAAGGATCTATCCCCTACTACGCCCTTGATGGCAGCTAGCCGCTTACTAGAACATTCTATAACCGATACACAGTCGAACAAGCCCTTCTTCCAAAGAATAGCTACTCCACCGTATGGTCTCCCCCTCAAAATACCAGAGGAAGTGTCCACAGCAGACTTACCGGTGTACACAAACTATAAAAAACATGATATTTCTATTAAAATAAAAGCACTTATCACACCACATTTACGTATTAAAATCAAGTCCAAGCTTTAGCTTTAGTTTGGACTTTTAAACGATAAAACAAGAGCATCAAACTGATTTTATAAAATCTTAATAAAATCAAGCAGAAAATCATATTTTAATATTTATTTTTGGCTTAGCCAAAGCTATCGAAATGGTAAAAATCTGCCACAAATTGTCTCATTGAAAAAAAAAGACTGTTCAGGCAGACATCCAAAGGTATGGTACTACAGATAAAGAGAAAGGTATCCATACCATATAGTCATCTTTACATAATTCTTCGCTATTTTCTTTGTCTTCTCTGGTTTTTGTTTACATTCCTCTTAAAGGCCTAGAGTTCTTTTTGTCATTAAATGTCCACTGGATTAAACTGCCGACAAAATCACGAGAACTTGATATAACCCCTCAAGTGGTACGTCAACCCAATAAGGTTGACAGCTACATAGGTAGTTCTTTAAAATTTGCAAAAATATTGTGCCGAACTTTAAAATACAGAATTGTTTGGCCATGTATATTCAAATTATTTTTGTAATTTAGTACATAAATCAAACAACATGGTGAATAAAAAAATAGGAAGAAAGCCATATATTTCTATAAAATTTAACAGTATATGTTCAATAGATTCACTACCGGTGCTGAGTAACAACAGTAATGTTTTAGAAAAATATTTCATAACAAAAAACATGTACAGAGAACGCTGATTTTATTTTAGTCCTTAAAAGTCAGTAAACCGATTGATAATATTATCATATTCGTCATTATTCGGAAAAACATTTTAAAACTTTGTAACAGAAAAAAATAATTACCGTGACAGAGACTATATTTTATTTTTTCACCTGGTCAACATCGTTTTTTAATGTCAATGTTTTTTAATCTCTATTGAGAAATGGGCAACATGTTTATTTGATCTGAAACTGCCTATTCGAATGTACGTGCTGTTGTATCTTTATTAAGAAATAGCAAACAATGTTAAATTATGGTACTTTTGCCGAAATATAGTTCCTCACCGATCCGTTAATTATTCGAGTGAGGTAGAATGTTTCATCTTTCATTATTATACAGTGTCATAATATATATAATTTTATATATCGTGTTTATGTTCTTGATTCAAATTATTAGATTTTTATAATATAAATTTAAAAAATCTTTGCAAATTTCACAACCGTAATATTCACTACCATAGACAACTAATCATGGTCCCGGTGAACGATTTTAGCTGGTAATGAAGTTTTATTTTTTTTTTATAAATATTATCACGTTAAATTGAAAATACCAACTAAATTATGGATAAGTTTACATGGATTTGAAACGGGGATACAATATTTTAACGGAAATTTAACAAATTTGTTCAATGTTTTAAAATTAAATGCTTGTTTCAGTCAAAACTTAAAATAATAGCATGGCAAATAAAAAATAAATAAAAGGGAACAACTATAGTCAACCAAATCTAATAGCTCCTCTACACGATGGGCCAGTGCTGGCCCGGCGAGATGATGGCCATCGCTTTAGTTGAAACGCAACTATACAATAGCAACGTTCAGTTGTGATCGAAACGTTTTACGAGATGGACGTGGAAGAATTAGCCAATGCGGCAATATATCTATACAACACGTCTCGATATTTTCTTATTGTGCACAAGATTTTAGAATTATCAAAATGAAATGGCGAAGAAGTGGATGATATCTATCCATCGCAATAGAACTAAATATGTCCTAAATCAATTTAATTTTCTTTAAACAAAAACAATTAAATCATTATAAATTTATAAATGAATAAATAAAAATAAATCGTGTATAATATGATCTAATTTTAGTATCCCTATGATTAAAATTTTATAACTTCATTACATATTCGTCATTTTTAATTCGTTAAGGTGAGATGGGTGCCAAAAGCAGATTTTTCACGCTTTATAGGTACGACTGGCGGCTGTTTGGTCGGCCCGCGTGCTATTTAATCATACAATATTTATTTGATATTTCTTTTTAAAATTACATATACTCTTTTATTGAAAAATAATTATATAATATATAATTATTTTTCAATATAATTCCATATTCCATAATTCACTCACATATTTACTGGTGAACACATAGCCTGAATTTAATTGAAATTGATTTTATTACATTCGAATGAAACAGCTTTTTACTTAGTGGACGTACCTAAAATTGTAGATTTTGAGGTGATTATGCGATCTTTTTCTATTGAGTCAAAATGTATCAATCATGTTTCGACCAACATAACTCACTAAGAAAAATCTTAAACTTTCATAATCAATTCAAAAAAATGTGGATTTGTAGATTTTAATGACAAAAAATTGCTTTTCTGCGCACCTATAAAGCTTGAAAAATCTGCTTTTGGCGCCCACATCACTTTAATTAATAAACAAAGCACGAACTTCCACACTCAACCGCCGAGCGCACATAACTGTGGAAAAGATAGGCCATGTGTATATGCGTACCGCCATCGCTGGCCCACTAACTTTGATGTGCGGCCGAAAAACCGACACCGTCGCCATCCCCAAGAACCTCACACGTGCCATAAGCCATCCGACACCACTATGCCCTCCACACGCTGGCCCATCATAGTGGGCCATCGCGATGGCCTATCGTGTAGAGGAGCTATAAGAAATACATTTTGACATCTGACAGACTTATTGCACCAAGCATGCCAACCAAAAAATGGGAACGTACACGTAACGTAATAATGGGAATGTAACGTACAATATTCGATTCTTAAAAAAATTGATATCGATTATTTAGAGTTGGTAATCATTTACAGTTTAGTTTGAATAATAATTTAGTTTAAATAAATTAAAAACGGATAATTTAAAACTCTAGATTTATCAGTTTCTTCTTATTTGTTTTTAATTCTTATTTCTAGAGGCATAGATTCAAGATCGAAACTAGATTAAAAATAAATTTATTCAATCACTTTCAGTACAACTGGTAGAGATGTCGTTGTTTATATTAATTATTATTTAATATTCAATGATGCAGTCAAAATTAATGTCTCTTTCAAAGTCATCCATAATCAATTTTTCGTTTTTTCTACCACTTTTGCCCAATCATCCTTTGTGACATTGGCACATTCTTCAGCGAATATAGAAGAAACAGTCCAAAAAGTTAAAGCCAACTCACAAAATAAGAAGACAAACACAAAATCACAAAATTACGCACAGTGAAACTGAAACAGAAACTTTTTTATTCGATAAAGATTATGAATAATACTTATTAAAAGTCACTTTTTTCATTTACCACTGTTTCGCAAAAAAAAACTCTGTCCTGGGAAGAACCAGTAAGAAACCCAACGGGATTAGTTAAAAAAAAGAGCTTACAATCATACGTGTTACAATTAACAACACAAAACAAATTACAAATAGCTTGGTAGCGATCACCTTTTCCAGGGGTTATTATCATCCATAAATTCCTTAATATTAAAATAACCCTTTTTATAAAAACTTATTTTAATAAAGTTTTTAAACTTTGTGTACTTACATCAAATTTTGTATATTTTCTGAGATTTTGTTGATAAAGCGTATACATCGCACCAAGAATGTATTACTGACTCTGTGGAGTCGAGTAACAGGTACCGAAACAGTGGGATATTGGAATTATGTAGTGGTTATTTCAGCACGGCCTTATACATGAGATTTTTTGTCTACACAAATTTACTTTGACAAAGTAAAAAAAAAATAAACTTGTTTTCTTCACGATTCAAGTAATTTAATGAATTTTGAAAATAGAAATTAAATGAAACAAATAATACATTAAAAAAATTAATGATTCTATCATTTGAATATTTTTACCGATTATTTGAATATTTTGCTGATTATTCGCATAACAATGAATTCTAATCATCCAAACACTACGGTAATATACATGGGACATATCATTGAAACGAAGTCAAGTAAAAAAGTTATTTTTTAATATTTTGCTTTGTTTGAAAGATTCAAATTTAAATTAGTAGTAAAAAAACTATACACGTTGTAATGAAATATAGATAACCATAATTTATCGGATTTACGTAAAAGGTTATTTTAAATCATGTGAGTACGCTTGTGACGAGACTCTTGAACCAGAAGATAAGTTCCAGTATCTCATACAGGCTATGAAGGAGGGGTCCAAAAGCAGAGAGCTCGTAACTAGCTACCCTCCGTCTGGCAAGAATTACCCAAGAGCGCTGGAGCAGCTACAGGGACGATTTGCTCGAGAAGGTATCCTCATCGAGACGTATGTGAGAGAGATGCTAGGTCTCGTATTATGTCAGGCTAGGGGACAACATATGGATATAAGATCGCTTTACGACCAGTTGATGACCCATTTGCACGCTTTAGAGTCACTCAGAGTAACAACGGAAAAGTACGGAGCGATGTTGTATCCATTAGTCGAATCAGCTTTACCTGAAAATATTTTAATTGTTTGGAATCGAACTGGAATTGTAAACGATGTTGGTCAATTAACGCAACTTTTAGAGTTCTTAAAACGAGAAGCCGAGGCTGAGGAACACATTAAATTGACGCGCGCTAACTTTAGTTATAGTTCTTCCAGCAGTGTTGATGTGCCGCCGACAGCAGCTTGCATCGTTTCGAAAGAGGAGACAAGTTCCAGTAAAACAGGTAATGACTTTTGCTATTTTTGTGATAATACGTCTCATTCGATTCTTCAATGTAATAAAGGGCTCAAAATGTCTTTAGATGAAAAGAGAGCCGCTGTCAAAGATAAGAGGGGTTGTTTAATTTGTTTACGTAAAGGTCACGTAGCTAAGCACTGCAAGACGTTTTTAAAATGTATGGCCTGCGGTAAACGTCATGTAGTGAGTAGTTCATAGGGATAAACAAAAGGAACCCAAAGAAGCGACAGCACTTTTCTCTAGGAAAGGCGGAAATATTTTATTACAGACTTTGATTTTAGAGGTTTCACATGAGGGTAAAAAGAAGAAAATACGTGCTCTGTGTGATACTGGATCGCAAAGGTCGTATATTAGGAAAAACGTAGTAAAAGAGTTAGGCCTTAAGGTAGTAGGTACAGAGAATTTAGGTTATTCACTATTTAGTGGTGTTACTAAGCCAGCAGAAAACCACAGTCTTGTCGAAGTGAATGTAAGTAGTCTAGATTCTTCTTTCTCTACAAAATTCATTGCTCTTGAACTCGACGACATTTGTGGCTATCTTCCCAAAGCAGACGATCCCAAGCTAAGGTCAAAGTTAAAGTCACTGAATATAAGTATTGACGACAGTGACTGTGACCTTAGCGATGTAAATATGTTAATAGGAGCTGATTATTTAGGAGTAATTTGTACGGGCACCATTGTACAATTAGATGGGCCTTTAGTAGCTATTAAGATGGATAGGATGGACATTACAGGGCCCTAACTTTTATAGTGCTTCACAATGCTCAATGACTTTCAATTGTCACGCTCAGAGTAAACTTTCAGATTTGTGGGATTTAGAGATATTAGGGATTTTAGAGCCACATGAGCAGATGTGCAAAGATAGGAAAAAAGAAGAGGTAATGAGTCAATTTGAGCAGAATATTAGTTTTAAAGACAATTGTTACCAAGTAGGGTTTTTGTGGAAAGATGGTTACCCCGAAATAGGCAGTAATTACAATGTAGCTTATAAAAGACTTTAACGACGACTAGGAAGTTAGAGAGGACTGGTCATTTGCTAAGTTATAACGATGTTTTTCAGAATTGGTTAGACGAAGATATTATAGAACATACTGAAAACAATATAGAAGAAGGACATTTTATTCCTCATCACGCAGTCATTAAGATGTCTAGGACTAGAACGAAGATACGTCCAGTATTCGACGCATCGTGTAAAGATGCACAAGGTTTGTCTTTGAATAACTGCATCGAATCGGGTACCAATCTTATAGAACTAATCCCTAAATTATTGATGAACTTTAGGAAAGGTACGTACGGCGTCACGTCGGATATAAAGCAAGCCTTTCTGCAAATTTTAGTTTCAGAGAAAGATAAAGAGTATTTAAAGTTTCTGTGGTGGGAGAATCCGTTGACCAAAGTGAAGATAGTCACTTTCAGACATAAGAGAGTAGTATTTGGGGTGACTTGTAGTCCGTTACTCTTGGCGGCTACGATTAATTATCACTTAGGCAATTTTGAAGGAATGTACGGTCAGACAGTTGAAATTTTGAAACACTCCTTTTATGTTGATAATTGTGTAGCTAGTTTTGATACAAAAGAGGCTTTATTTACTTTTATAGACGAAGCTAAGGAAGTTATGCTAAAGGGGGGTTTTGATTTACGATGTTGGGTTACCGCTCCTATTAGAGTAGATAACACTGTCCAGACTCAATCTGTATTAGGAGTGCTATGGAATACTCTTACGGACGAATTACAGTGTAGTTTCCGTCTTAGTAACACTATACCAGATCGGGTTACGAAGAGAGATCTTTTGTCATTAACTCAGCAGATATTTGACCCTATTGGATTTCTTGCACCTGTTACCCTAGTGCCTAAACTAATAGTACAAAAGGCTTGGATAGATAGTACAGGTTGGGATCAAGCTATCAGCAACGAGTTATCGAAGGAATTTAAGAGTTGGCTAAATCATGTTCATCTGATAAATGATAGCAAGTTGCCGAGACGCTTATCAGAGGAGAGGTTGACGAACTATAACAAAAGTTTACATCTGTTTTGTGACGCATCTATTAATGCTTATGCAGGTTGTGTCTTTCTTCGGACCGAATGCAAAAGTAAAGTTACGATTAGGCTGGTTATGGCCAAAAGTAGAGTAGCGCCAATTAAAAGATCAATAACTTTACCTAGATTGGAGCTAATGGGAGCGCTTATTGCATCGCGGCTTGCAAATGAGATAAGTAGAACGTTGTTTACCGACGACACCTGCCCGTTATATTGTTGGACAGACTCCGCGGTTGTGTTAGCCTGGATCCAAAGACAGTGTTCTTGGAAGCCGTTTGTGAGCAATAGGGTAAGTGAAATTTGTGCTTTTGTACCGGGCCACTGCAATCCGGCAGACCTACTGTCACGTGGCTGTAATATGAAGACATTAATGGACAGTCACTGGTGGGATGGCCCTGCTTGGCTATTATCTGACCAAGAACTGTGGCCTCAGTCTAATCACATCGCAGTAGATGAGAACGCTGTTTCCATAGAAGCAAAGAAGGAGGTACTTGTAAATACTAATGTAGATACTGAACATTTTAGCGAGAAGCTTTTATACTTTTCTAAGTATTCAAGGATTGTACGTATAGTAGCTTGGATATTCCGGTGGAGAAGGCGACGAATGTTTAGTACAGCTTATATAAGCAATGATGAATTCGAAGAAGCTGAGAATATACTTATAAGACTTATTCAGGGTGAACATTATGTAAATAGAACTAAATTGAATAAGAAACTGTGCATACATTTAGATAGTAATAGTATTATGAGAGTAAAGACTAGATTAGGTTTAGGAAATTATGATAAAGATTTTTCGAGTCCCATATTATTACCAGGGAAAAATGTCATTGTGAGGCGACTCGTTGAAGAGACACATATATACTTAAAGCACATTGGATCACATACTTTAATGTCAGAGCTGAGAAACAGATTCTGGATTACAAGTGTGAGATGGCTATGTAGGGATATAGTTAAGAAATGCATAATTTGTTGTAGGCAAAAGGGCATACATTATGATACACCGGAGGCACCACTCCCTCTTGAACGGATTCAAGGCACGGCAGCGTTTCAAATGACAGGTATAGATCTGGCCGGGCCGTTGTATTTACGTAATCAAGAGAAATGTTGGGTGGTTTTATTTACTTGCGCGACATTTAGGGCTGTGCATTTTGAGATGGTAGACTCATTGTCCACAAATAGTTTTATTATGAGTCTTCGTAGATTTATTGCTCGAAGAGGTCGTATAGACGTCATTTTCACGGACAACGGAACAAATTTTCGAGGGAATGCCAATTTACTGAAGGATATTAATTGGCAGGAGGTTGAAAGTGTGACGGCGGTCCATGCTATAAAGTGGCGTTTTATTCCACCTAGAACTCCTTGGTGGGGAGGTTGGTGGGAGAGGCTCATTAGAGTATTAAAGGAGATGTTGTGAAGAATATTGGGGCGTCAGCGATTGACTTGGGTAGAGTTGGACACAGTCTTGTGCGATTGTGAAGCTGTCATTAATAGTCGGCCACTAACATATGTCTCGACTTGTACCGATGATTTGCGGCCACTTACACCTATGTTATTTCTACATGGCTTACCTTTTAATGATACTTCTGATTTAGATTATGTAGATAATATGTATTTAAATGTAAGATACAAATATTTACAAAAGTTGAGAGAAGATTTCAGAGTTCGATTTCGTAAGGAGTATTTGGCTTTACTTACAGCTAGATGGAAGGAGAAGACTATAGAAATGAAGAAAGGAGATATAGTTCTAGTAGAGACAGACGCGAAAAGGCTATTTTGGCCCTTGGGGTTAATCATGGAAGTAGTTACCGGGGCTGATGGTGTTACTCGTTTGGCTAGAGTCAAGACTCAAAAAGGTGAAACTTTAAGACCATGTCAGAGATTGTATCCGCTTGAGATTTCAAATGATTCTGACCTCTTGCAACGAGCTGATGTAACGATAGAGGATAAGAAGTTATCAGTAAGTTCCTTAGAGCATACATTACATGTAATGTATGCTCTAAGGTAAGTTCAGATAGTCCCGACTTACACTCCTCGGTTACAGGTGGCGCGAAGGTGACGAAAACAACGCGGTGCGGTCGAAATGTGAAATTGCCTGCTCGGTACTTATGAATTACATTTGGTTTTATGGTTTACCTTAGTATGTTGAGTTGCGTTAATTGGTTACCATTTTCTTTCGGGTCTGGAGTGTGTTGAAGATAAATAAATATTGTCTACGGCCTTTTTAGGTTTTTTATATCTTGTGACTTGTTGTCATGGTTACGAAAATAACAAGAAAAATGTAAGACTAGTTTTTCGTAATAAGTATATTTTTGTTAGAAGATTAAATGTTTCAAGTCTAAGAAATCTTCTTATTTCAATGTGAGGAGCTACGTACAACGGTAATACAGAAGCTCCCCACAATGTATATATATATATATATATATATATATAAATTTAAAAAAAAACAGCCAGATGCAACACGCCCGTATATAACAACACAAAATAAAGTATAATATGATTCAATAAACTAAGAAAATAAAATATTAAGACAGATAATTCGAAGCAATATTAAATATAGCAATGAGGAAGAATTGTTAAAAATAAAAGCTAAAAGTATATAAAATGAAGATTCTGAATGAAATGATAGGCTCAGAAGAGCTAGTATCCATGGCCTTAAAGCCAGTTAAATAAAAAAACGTTTTGACAATGACAGTGACATTGGCAATTGGCATTCGGGCATTCGTCCCTCTTGCAATTGCAAGTACTATGAGTTTCAGTTTTTACTTTTCAACCATGACTTATACTAAAATGTACAAATTGATTCAAGTTTTGCTTTTTATGTCCTTATATTTATTGCAAATATCTAACGGTTCGTATTTAAATTGGATTATTACGTCCATTCTGTTTAAATAAACTGATAAGAATTTATACTAATACACGTTTATTTTTTACACTTACGTGGCCCTATGATAGGGGAGGATATATTATATGGTTTTCTTATTTTGTGAATTAAATACAAATAAAAATTAATAATAACATTTTGATCTTTATTTTAGGTTCCAAAGCCGAATTTGTAACTTGCGGTACAATTTTAAAACTAATAAACACTGACTTGAAGTTGCGGCTTCACTCTCATGATGTTAAATACGGTTCAGGTTCTGGACAGCAATCCGTAACTGCTGTTGACGTATCCGACGATAACAATAGTCATTGGCTAGTGAGGCCAGCCATGGGGGAGACTTGCAAACGAGGGTGAGTTCTTGCTATAGTAGGTACATGGAACTACTTTTATTTTATATAATAAAATAAGGGTGACAAGCACACAGTCAGCCTCATGGTAAATATTTGCTGTCACCCATAGACGTCTACATCTATCCTTGACTATGAATCAAAATGCAGATGGGTTGTCACCCGGATAAAGATGGAATGCCTCCTTTCTCATAAAAGGGGTAAGGTTTACAATTCAGTCGCCTGAATTGGGGGGTAGGCGGTGGTGTGGGGGGAAGGGGAGTTCAAGAGTCACCCCCCACTTTCCCTTCCTGCTGGACATACTTAGTTTTTTTTATACATTTTTAAAAATCTTATTTTGAGGTTATGTTTCGTAATTTTTATGACAATTTTAACCTGATTTATGGGGAGAGAGAGTTGGGGGATGGAAGCTCCATGCCATTTAATGTGGTGCAGTCGAGGGAAGCCTGGTCGACGGAGCCCCACTTCGCGGTGCTCCTCCTTCTGAGTGGTTTATAAAAAATTACCACGAAGAGAATGATGGCTCTATTCGCTCGCTCACTTGACCCCTTCATCCTCTTCTAACCTAAGCTGTCCGAGTCCGGGTGCCCCTTGTCCCAGGCTTGCTTTGCTTGCTATTGCGCTCAATATAACACCAAAATATGGGATTTAATGCCAAAAATTATACTGTGGGTGTACAAAACTGTAATTCGGCCCATGATCACATACGGCTCTCTGGTATGGTGGACCAAAACCAATGAAGCCACCACTATACAAAAGCTTCAGCGTTACCAGAGATAAGCTTGTATGGCTGCCACGGGATGAATAAGGACTACACCAAAAGCAGCTTTGGAGGCTATGCTGAAGCTAACACCGCTTCATCTACATATACAACAAGAAGCAACTTTAGCTGCTATTAGACTCAAGACCCTAAATCTTTAAAGTATTTATTTATTTTTTTTATTTATTTATTTCTGAAACTTACAACTATCATTACAGAATTACCTAATGCGATAGTGTAGCTGTCTAACTGATTTGTGTAGATTTAAGTGTTAAATTTAATTTTTGTAACAAATTACAAACAATGCTGTCTTTGTGAATTCACTCAGAGTACAACAAAATAGGTCCATCTCACAAGCTATTACGTTGAGCGTGCGGAGTGCGCGCGTCAGAGGTGCCTCACTCAGGAGGTTGGTGCAACCTCGCGGCTCCACCAACAGTCGCGGTTGCCGTCGGCGCCAAACATACCTCTCAGGAACATACAGATTAAGCTGCCCTAATATCTCAGCATTAAACAATCTTCCTCGCAGTATTTTAAAAATATACGAGGTGAGCGCGAGTTCCCTCCTAACCCTCAGTTCATTATATCCTACCATACCTAATATAAATAAAGTTGGATACATTAAAGGGTAAATTGGGTAGACACCATAATAACGCATATATAAATATCTAATGAATTTATTTTGTACTCGCTCTAGCATGAGACTATACTTAGTTTCATGCGGAGCCCAGATGACTGCATTACACTCAAGTTGACTCCTTACCAATGCATTATATAAGGCGATAATCGCTTTTATGTTTGTGAATCCTCTCACTGTACGAAGCATAAATCCTAGATTTCTATAAGCTTTTTTACAGATGCTCGTGATGTGATCATAGAAAGTAAGCTTTGTATTAAAAGTTACTCCTAAATCCTTAACTTCTCTGACCCTCGTCATCAGCAGCCCGTCAAGGTGATAATTATGTAATGTAATTAGTAAGAGTAGAGTCCTCAATACAGATATAATCGATAGAATTTAGTCAAAAATTCCTATCTTACAAGCCAAGTATGATAAGATCCCAAAACAATTTGTATTCGATAAGAAGTACAGGATACAATTGAAGGACACTGACTTTGGGTCCAAGAGAGCTCAAAGTTTTCACAGATGGCTCTAAGACAAATGAAGGTGTGGGGTCTGGGGCTTTCTCTGACGACCTTAATATCCACATATGCACACCGCTGGGTACCCTCGACACAGTCTTCCAGGCTGAATGCATGGGTATCATCCAAGCGGCCTTAGCAATTGATGCTAGGAAGGTGAAAGACTTCTCCATCAGAATACTGACCGACAGTATGGCGGTACTACAAGCTCTGAGTTACAATGTGACGAACTCGGGACTGATATACGAGTGCCATCAACGATTGAATGAGGTATGTAATCAAAACAATGTGACCCTACAATGGATCAAGGGACACAGTGGATCTAGAGGCAATGATGCAGCAGATGAACTGGCCAGAAGGGGATCGGCCCTGGCAACTATAGGGCCGGAACCAATAATCCCAATCCGCTTTGGCTATATTCGTTCACTGGTACATAGATACTTCAATAATTTACACTCACGCTCAGCTTTGGAAAAATTTAGTAGACTGTAGACAAGCTAGGGAAGCCCTACCTGAAATAAACAGTCGTCTAACCAAGGTTCTAATGTGACTGAACAAGCCACAGATTAAGATAGTAACAGTGCTATCACAGGACATGGCTCTTTTAACAAACATTTGTTCACCATAGGTGTTACTAATAGCCCCCTGTGCAGGGCGTGCATGGGAGAGGAAGAAACGGCGGCTCACGTGTTGCTGACATGTCCAGAAGTCGCTTCTCGCAGGGCTAAACATCTCGGCACGCCGGGATCGCTCCCCGAAGTTGCTTTCAACATCAAGGGACTGCTGAGCTTCTTCGGGGAGATATCATGGCTCGAATAACCATAGTATTCCTGCCCACACGTAAAATACGCGCTTAGACGTGGAGATGCAGAAAACAGCCCGTCGTAAACTAAACTAAACTAAACACCAAAATATTAACTTTTATAACTACTTCAATTTATAAACATAATTTACGGCTGCCATCATTTGTAAGAAAGGATCGTTGCAATGTTTAGCAGTATTCTGCCGCCACAAATATTCCACTATTCACCAAAATTCTGAAACTCAGAAGCAATGGCATGAGGAAAAGCTGACAACAAAATAGCCGGCCTAGCAATTAATTTTACACATTTTTAAATCGATTCAAATCAAAATTGGATGAATCGATTCACAAAAAATTGAAATCTTAAAGATAGATTTCGCAAAAATCGATCTTTTTTTGATTTGCGTTGAAAGTTTATATTTACAATATCAAGAGATACAATAAATTACTAATATTTTGCATTCAATGTTATCTACATTGAATGATTGAATTGAAAAACTGTCATTCTTTGCGAGTTGGAGTACATTACTAAACTTACTTAATAAAACAGAAAAAGATTTGATCTCAATTCTCTAGGGTGAAATATCGATTCACTAGATCGATTCAGTACTATATATCGATATGACATTGACAGATGAAATGTCAAAAACTTAATTAATTAGTCATTTACCAATAATTTTAAAACATAATTAAAAATACGTCGACACTGCTCCGGCAGCAAAATCGGGTGCTTCAGATAAACCCCCTTGACCCCCTACAGTGACAGAATCTTCAAATTCGGGCGACCGAATTGTAAACCAACCCCATAAAAGAGGTATAATAATATTTTGCCACTTGTAAATTATCAAATGCCATGCTTAAATAAAAAAAATTTTACCTGATGTATCTAGTCCTGTATTTGACGTGTCTGTTGTACTTGTCTTTACGTGAAACTATAAACTTTTAATTAGTAGGGTCTTTCTAAGAATCAGTGAACGGTCACAATTTACTTTAAGAATTTACACATGCAGCATGGTTTATTGCATGCATTATCTAAAAATCTTTTATAACTCGTACGAATTAACTTGAGACCTGGGCCCATGACGTAATTGTCAATGTACGGTGTGCAAAATAATGCGTCGTAATATTTTTTTATTTGAAATTTTTGAGATTTGCATGAGATTATTAATAAAAACAAAATAAAATGTTCTGGCAAGGGGTGAAGTAATAAGTGATATACTGTTGCCATTTTTATATATTTTAAATACTTATTTTTTATAATATAATATATAATATTATTTTTAGTTAACGCATCAAGGAAGGACAAAGAAATAAACATACACACTTTCTCATTTATAATATTATTAATTTATTTATTATACACTTTATTGCACTATAAAAAGTGTTAAAAATATATTATAAGACATGAAGTGGGTGAAAGTTCATTATATTTGGAGAGCAAATACTAATTTGATGTGATGATGATGATAAATTTGATGTGGGGACTCTTGTATGCTTGTCATGCCTTTTCTCCTTTGGACCTATGGTTAATCATGAGTGTTCTAGTACTTTTCCATTTAAAGTCAATGTCAAATATTTTTATGCAAAACTGACTTTTACAAAGTATGTTTTGTAAGCTAAGCCATCACTTTATTAAGTCACTACTGTGGGTTGATCTATGGAGAAAAAGCGGCAAGAAACTCACAAGTGGACTATTTTTCTTCCAACAGATACAATTTTATCTTATAAAGTGTATACTTAAGTAAAAAGAAGTCTAAGGAAGCTCTTTATGTATATGCATTCTTGTCTTTTAGTCATCTAATTGAAATCTTTCCTTCTTAAGAATGCATATTGGCCTAGAAAGTTCTATATTCCTCTTACTGGGTATAAAAGTCTGCGCTGGCGATCAGATAATTATTTTGGGAACCCGGTTTTTAATAGTATAAGGGTAACAAACAAGTACACAGTCTATCTGATGGTAAGAGCTTGCTGTAGCCCATAGACATCTACATCTATCCTCGATTACGAATCATAATTCAGATGCTTTGTCACCAGTGACGACTAAGATGGGATGTCTTGTTTCCAGTATTAAGGTTCTCTGGGTCCCTACACTTATCATACGAAACATAGCAGCTGATATTATACGCTGGAATTCTGTGAGAGCGTGATCCTTCCCCGGTCGTGCCGACCTATTTGTGCTACCTATACTTCTAATATAGCTGCAGCTTGGCTCTACCACGTAAAATTTATATTTGTAAACTACTCTAGGAAGCGACTACGAGACGTCGACGTACGGACACTTGCGATTATTAAGGTCCTCTCCGAAGTAGTTGTTTTTCTTTGTAAAGTATTTCTTATTATTTTTTCATACTCCTAAATAGGGTTGCCAGTTCTTTAAACCGAAGCCGGAGAGACCACCGATCTTAGCCGGACATTTTGGTAAAAAGGCCGGACATCCTTATTGTTTCAGTCTTAGCAAAATGACAATTTTTCTTAAACTAAAACGAACGAACGTCACGAACCCTAAGCTCGTAACATTATTTATTCTGTGCTTACGGCATCATCAAGGTATGTGACTGACAATAGCCTTTTTCCAAAGATGCCTTATCAATATAAAGTAAATGATCTTCAAATATCACTTCAATTATTTAACTATTCTGTGTATGTAAGTAACATCATCATTCATCATTTCAGCCCTTCACAAGTCCACTGCTGAACATAGGCCTCCCCCAAGTAATGCCACAAAGCACGGTCCTGAGCCACCTGCATCCATCGACTTCCTGCATGTCTTACCAGGTCGTCACTCCATCTAGTGGGGGGTCGCCCTACACTACGCCTACCGGTACGAGGCTGCTACTCGAGAACCTTTCTTCCCCATCGGTTATCGGTTCTTCGAGCTATATGGCCGGCACATTGCCACTTCAGCTTACTAATCCGTTGGGCTATGTCGGTCACTCTGGTTTCACTGCGGATATCCTCATTTCTGAGTCTTATCACGCAGTGAAACTCCGAGCACAGCCCTCTCCATAGCTCGCTGAGCGACCTTGAGCGTCCTCATACGGCCAGCAGTGAAGGACCACGTCTCAGATCCGTAAGTCATCACTGGCAACACGCACTGGTTATACACTTTAGTTTTCAGAGATTGAGGTATACCTCACGAGAAGATGTGTCGTAATTTCCCGAACGCTGCCCAGCCGAGTTGAATCCGCCGATTGACCTCTCGGTCGAAGTTGTACTTACCTAGTCGGACTATTTGTCTCAGGTAAACATACTCGTCAACAACTTCGAGCATAGTGCTCCCAACAACTACGAGCATAGGTGTGACATGGACATTAAACATGATCTTTGTTTTGTCGATGTTCATCTTAAGACCTATCCGTTGGGAGACACCATTGAGGTCATTGAGCATAGTGCTAAGGTCCTCCAGCGATTCTGCCATAAGGACTATATCGTCGGCAAATCGAAGGTGAGTGATGTACTCGCCATTGATGTTAATACCGTATCCTTTCCAGACCAGTAGCTTGAAAACGTCTTCAAACGCAGCGGTGAAGAGTTTCGGAGATATGACATCACCCTGTCTTACACCTCTCTGCAGTTGGATAGGTTTCGAACTCTGATTCTGTACTCGGATAGCCATCGTAGCCCTACTTTACAAACACTTCAGCACTTCAATATACCGACAGTCAACTTGGCACCGGTGAAGGGACTGTAGCACTGCCCAAATTTCGACGGAATCAAAGGCTTTCTCATAGTCCACATATGCCAGGCAAAGTGGCAGATTGTACTCTTCGGTCTTCTGTACAATCTGCCGCAGGGTATGTATGTGGTCTATGGTACTGAAGCCTTTTCGGAAACCGGCTTGTTCAGGAGGCTGGAAGTCGTCGAGTCTGCGTGCGAGACGATTCGTAATGACTCGAAAACAGCACGTAGACGCGGCTCAGAAGGGAAATCGGTCTGTAGTTCTTCAAGAGAGCGTTGTCTCTTTTCTTAAAGAACAAGACCACCGCGCTTCTGCTCCACGCCTTCGGAGTAGTGCCACCATGGAGGACGGAATTGAAGAGCTTCTGAAGGACTTCAAGTACCCGTGTTCCACCCGCTTTCAGAAGCTCCGCTGTAATTCCATCCTCGCCCGGGGCCTTGCCGTTTTTAAGGTGGTGGAGAGCCATTCTAATCTCGCTCAGACTGACGTCCGGGATATCATCGGAATAGTGTCGGATAAGATTTGCTCTTGGATCGTTACTCACACTTGCGTGTGGCTCCAACGATGATGTGTACAGCTGCCCATAGAACCTCTCAATCTCACTCAGAATCTCAGGTGTCCCGGAAACGATGTTGCCACACTCAGTCTTCAGCTTTGACAGTTGGCTCTTTCTGGCAGACAGATCTCTGGCAAAGACTTTGGAGCCCTGGTTCCGCTCGATCGCTTCTTTAATACGAGCAGTATTAAAGTTGCGTAAGTCTCGCCGCATGCATTTGGAGATCTGTCTGTTCAGTTGCCTGTATGCTGTCAAATCTGTTGACGATTGCAGCCTCATCTCCCGTCTAACAGCCATGAGATTAAGAGTGTGATCGGAGAGTTTTTGTGTTCTTCTGCGGCGGGTCTTGCAGAACTTAGCTCCGACCGCATGGACAGTTTCCACGAGCTTGTCATTCATATCGTCCACTGCATTGCAATCTTGTAGGCACTGAAAGCGGTTCTGTAACTCGAGCTGAAAGGTTTCGGGATTCTGGATTAGAGGGGGACGGAGCGTTGACTTCATCAGACGAGACCCCTCCAACTTAACGTTTAGGTTCAGTGTGCCTCTAACCATTCGGTGATCGCTGCCAGTTTTCACCCTTGCGATCACTGAGACATCACTGAACAGTTGTCGTCTGGTCGTCATAATGAAGTCAATCTCATTTTTTGTCGAACCGTCGGGGCTCGACCAGGTCCACTTCCTGTGTGGCAGCTTCTGGAAGAAAGAGTTCATCATAAAGAGTCCCTCTTTCTCCATAAAGTCGGCCAGCTGCTGACCCCTTCGGTTCCGTTGCCCTACTCCAAATTTCCCTACCTTCAGCTCACCGCTTTCTCTTGTGCCTAGTTTTGCGTTGAAGTCTCCCATCAACACTGTGTTGTGGGTTTTGGAGGAATGCATGGCTCTGGAAATATCCTCATACATTTCCTCCACCTCCTCATCGGGATGTGCCGAGGTTGGTGCGTAAACCTGTATGACCTTCAGCGAATACCGTTTGGTGATTCTGAGTATCAGGTACGCGACCCTCGTCGACACACTCCCAATCTTTACAACGTTGTTGACGAGAGACTTGTGGACGATAAATCCGACACCTCCTTGGGACAGATGGTCGCCCTCCCGGTGGTAGAACAAGTTGCCAGACTCGAGGATTGCCGTGTCCTCCCCCTCTCTTCGGACCTCGGATAATCCAATAATATGCCAGCGCAACTTGTCTACCTCTTCTTCCAGCTCCAGTATCTTCTTGTCAGTCCTCAGCGTGCGTGCGTTATATGTTGCCAGGTCGAGTCGTCGTAGGTGGCAACCGAACCTCCACCGGAGATTCTTAGCACCCCCTGCCCCGCCGTTACCATGGTCGCCACCGTAGCCAGGAATAGCGGGGCCGCCGGAGACTGGGGGCCGTTTTTTGCGTCATTATTCATGGGGGATATTTGCCATAGTTGCCACGCTTGGCGAGCGGGTTGGCAACCGCAGTTTTTTATTTTATCACAGTTGTTGTCAGGAAGATGCTGCTGCCCATCTCCTGCCTGTCTCCCTCTGTCGCCTCTTACGACACCCACGGGAAGATATGGGGTAGTGGATATTCTCAACCGCCACTACACGGCAAGTAACATGATCACAATGAATTATGACCAGAGGTTGGAATTAGGTAGAGTTATTTATGTACTTGCATCGCAATGTTGATATTAATATGGATCTTCCCGGGATTTCTAATAGACAATATGGCCTTGTGGCCAACAATGTTACAAATAAATAATAATTAAAACCTCAGAGATAGATAAGATAAATAAAATTAAGATAATTAACATACAATTTTTATTAGTATTTACATTAATTATTAATACAAATTATTAATAGTCTTAAGCAAATTCTCATACCTATACTTCGCCTTTTTTATAAATACGAAAATACTTTTGCTTCTAGTCTAGACTCGTGAGGTTTTGCTTATTCAAACGGCCCATCAGAATCATTTTCCTTGTTCGATTCATTCAAAGTACTACTAAGATTTAAAGTGTTCGCTTCCGACATTACTGTTTAACTTTTATGAGAATTGAAGTAATAATCATTAGCTTTCCATTATTTTCTGGCTTCAATGAATTTCTCCGAACGCCTAAAATCCATTTGTACATCAAAAAAGATCCCTCTACGTCAACTGAGGTGAGGTTAGCAAATTTATACACTTCCTCCTCCTCGTTTTCTGCTATATTTTATTAAGTAAATTTGGCAACGTCGCGCGTGCAGTGGTTTAAATTGTGTAAAAGTAAATAACTTTTATATTTAATAAATCACGAGATTTTTCTGCACTTTAAAATTAATCTCGGAATTTGAGGCATATTCTCTTTCTCCTTTCGCTGTATGATATCGGTGTAAGTACATAAACAACTCTACCTAATTCCAACCTCTAATTATGACAAAAAATAAACTTGATTAAAACAACAACATCAGATAAGTTTCTTAGATACTTACGCTTTCACTAAACTAACACAACATACGCAAAAAAACGTTACTCAGAAGCAGAATACGATTACAGTGCTATTTCCAAATAACATTAAAATGGTATATCTGGCTACTGGGAACATAGTCTATACAAATAAATAAAATTGAAGTGTCTGTTTGTAGTATCTAAATAACAGCTTTTTACTAAATGTATATATGAAATTATATACGGTACTTATTACAAAAAAAAGTTTGCCTCTGTCTGTTTGTTTGTTCCGGCTAATCTCTGAAACGGCTGGACCACTTTTGACGGGACTTTCACTGGCAGATAGCTGATGTTATAAGGAGTAACTTAGGCTACTTTTATTTTAGAAAAAAAAAACCACGTCCAATCGTAATAAATTCCACGCGGGCGATGTCGCGGGGAACAGCTAGTAGGAAATATAATACCAAGCCTTTTTGCTTTTCTCTAGATATAAATTATTTATTTATTTTATAAAATAAGTAGGGATGGACCGAATATTCGTTTCATATTCGGTATTCGGCAGGTTTACTGAATATTCGTATTCGGCCGAATATTCGGCTAAATTACCGAACATTCTCAAAGTGTCCGCTGTATTTCAATACATTTCAATATACGAATTGACTAATGCCATGTCTTTCATAATTTTGCTGTTGATTGTATATTTCATTTATGGGTTAAATCTACTTGTAAGTATAGCGTTGTTGAGGCACTGTAGATTTATTTCCAATTATAGCAATTAGAAAGGTTGATAAAATGTTTTTGGAATCAAACAAAGAAACATTAAATAGTACATTTCACTTTACTTTTGGTCGTCAGTTTCTCTAAAATCCTGATAACAACTAAAAAACACTGCGGTTACCAAACCACTTACAAAGCGCTTGGCAACTATGGCAAAACCTCTCCCTATGAGGCACTATAGCGGACTTTTAGAGGTTGTAATGGATAGATACATATATATATATATATATATATATATATATATATATATATATATATATATATATATATATATATATATATAAATGGTAAATCTCCTGCCACTCATTTTTATAATATAATCATCAATTTTCACTAAGGATAACAGAACGAAATACTTTTTTCTAACAAAAATAGTCAAAACATAAGCATGTGCCGGCAATTTTCTAATTATATGATGCAATAACATGTCAGGTGTAGCGACGGAGCAAGGGGCATGGTCCGGCGCTAATTTCGCGCGCTCTGCGGGTAACAAGTTTCCCGTGATCCTGCCGAATAATGTTCGGCCGTATATTCGGTTCGGTAAAAGTTTTACCGAACTTTCGGCCGAATATTCGTATTCTGTGAAATCCATATTTGGCCCATATCTAAAAATAAGGATGACAAACCAGCACACAGTCCACCTGTTTAAGAATTAAAATGCAGATGTGTTATCACCCCTGAAGACTAAGATGGATTGTCTCGTCTCCGTAAAAAAGGGTTTCTGGTTCTTTTTACACTCATCATACGAAACAGTAGCATTGAGCTGCTATTTTACGCTAGTATTCTGTAAGAACACGGTCCTTCCCCGGTCGGGCCGACCCATTTGCGCCAAAGATTTAAATAGATAGATGCGCCCTTACCATAGTATGACCACTCTGAAATGTGTCCATTCTCAAATGAGTGAGCTCACTCATTCGCAATCAGTGCTCATTTGTGCGACAGAGAAAGTAGTATATACAATTTCTGTAAGATAATAAGAGATGACACTATTTCATTAGTGTGTGCGCGTCAGCGTCTTGCAAACGAACACATTCAAAAATTATGCCACAGTTTTCAAGGTGAAGGCGCATCTAACTATTTAAATCTTTGATTTGCGCTAAAAGTTACAGCATGTCTCTACCACGTATATCACTATGAGCGTAGTTTTCATTTGGATATGTTCTATTTATTTTACAGAGCACCTATAAAATGTAATACAAACATTCGAATACAGCATGTAGGAACCAAAAAGAATCTACACTCCCATTACTTCTCATCGCCACTATCGGGAAACCAAGAAGTATCTTGTTATGGTGACGAGGATGGTGAAGGAGACAGTGGTGACAATTGGACCGTTGTTTGTAATAACGATTACTGGAGAAGAGACACGCCTGTAAAGTTGAGGCATGTTGATACTGCAGCGTAAGTAATTTATTTTTGGTTACTTAGAATAACACTGATGGAATGATTCATTAAGGGGATATAAAAATAGGAACTTATACTGGAAAGAATTCACAATTAATTACTTCCAAAATTTACAGCAAAAAATTTTACGGTCATCAAACAATAAACCTGTGTTTTGAGATCAATTTAATTTCAAAATTGCATTGAATTTTTCGATTTAGTTTCTTGAATAAACTCAAAACACTAAACTAGTGAAATTAGTTTCGAGACGAAAGATAAACTGTTGATTTTTGTAAATACAATTTTTTTCGTTAGTAGTTATATTGCAATGCAGTAACTAAATGAAAAGACAGGGAAAATCGACAAAATAATCTAACCTTTCAATCCCCATAAAAATCCCGTGCAGTCGCATACGTCCGTCAAATCCCGGGCGGTCGCATGCGTCCGCACCCACCCGCAGCACTTTAAACCATTAAAACTTATATTTAGAGACAACTTTTCTATGAAGAAGTTTGGTATTATAAAATCTATAGAAAATTCTCTATTCTATGGTAGAAAATGTCAGGTTTTACTTCATTACAAATAGACTATTGTATTTTGATAACAAAAAACAGGTAAACGGATGTCGGCAGCGTGAAAATCACTATTATATTACTCGATATTATTTACCTAAAAAGATAAATTATATTCACACAAAAACTTTTATAACAATTTTATAATAAAACACTAGAAAAATCCATAAATCAACACTTTTAAGATTATAAGTGAATATCCACAGACTAATTGACTTTTTATTGCACTAGAGGATAGATATTTTAATATTGATTATATAATGCCAAACTTCTTCATAGAAAAGTGGTCTCTAAATATATGTTTTAATGGTTTAAAGTGCTGTGGGGCGCGGTCGAATTCGACCGCTTGGGAGTTTGACGGAATAGCGCCGCGGTCGAATTCGACCGCTTAGGGATTAAAGGGGCTAAATATTGTAAAAATGTTGAAATCGCGTAAATAGACCGAAAACTAAAAAAGTAATCAATAGAAGTGCAAAATGGGTGACAAACGAGCACACCGTCCACCTGTTGGTAAGTGAATGCTGTGGGCCCATAGACATTTACATTTATCCTTGATTATGAATTAAAACGTGATGCGTTATCACCGCTGAGGGCTAAGATAGTATGCCTCCAGAAACAACCAAACATCACCAAAAAAAACTGGTGTACTGTACCTATTACCTACTATGGTAACTATTCTAATAGTTTTATATTGCATTAGGAATCATATACATGAGATTAATATTATAAAATATTTTATTTTTAGATACCTTGCTGGATCAGGGAGAACATTTGGCCGGCCGATTAATGGCCAAGGAGAAATTGTAGGTGTCAGCTCACAATATGGTACATACACAGACTGGCAGGCAAAGGAAGGACTGTTCATCCACCCGGGTGAACTGTTACCCCACCAGCATGCTATTCATACAGAATTGTAATGTAGTAACAGCTGTATATTAGTTCTATTTATACTTACAATAATTATTATATTTTATTCCAATGGCCGCGCGCTATGTTTTTGTGATGTTAATATTATATTATGTTAAAAATATAGATAAATATAGCGTTGGTTCCTAAAATCTGAATGAATTATTATATAATTACCAATTTTATTTTAACCTATTCAACACAAAGCGATGGCGTTAGAGTATATTAATAAATAATAACAAAAAAACAGGTTTTTAACTAAGGATATTGAGTGTTTTAAGATAACCACAAAGTTGTAAGTGTTTTTAAGATACACACAAAGACTCGAAAAAGTTGAACTTCTATGAATGTTAGAGATGGGCTGAATATGGATTTCATCGAATACGAATATTCGGCCGAAAGTTCGGTAAAACTTTTACCGAACCGAATAACAACCATTAATACTTCTCTGACTGGATCATTTAATTCTTTACGTAATCCTAGAACCATCTTAAGCGAAAAATTCTGTAGTCTTGAAACGTCATACTCCAACGAACTCTATGAACTAATGTCCTTAACTAAACTCGCCACGAAGACATTGTTTGAACGCTACTGCCCACTTAACGGTTTACTGTCAACTGCCCTGTAACTAAACTCACTACTATAGTTATCGAATTGTAAATCGGTCTTAATTGCCGTTGAAACGAATTTTTTTACTTTAACTCTCCAGGATTGCAACTAAACTCGCTACTGTACTTGTCGAAGTGTAAATCGGTCTTTAAAGCCAGACGTCAGAACCGGCGACGGGGAGCTTGACTATGCTCCCCGTCGCCGGTTTTCGGGTGAGTGAGTGAGTGCGAGTTGTCTAGTATTGCGATAGTCTATCCACCAGCTACGGAGCGTGGCGAGGACGATGTCTAGTAGTAAACTTTTGCGAGGCTGATGAAGATTAGTAGTAAAAATTAGGGATTTGTTCCAAAATAGAACCCAGTGTACTGTCCAATGCAAATGACGTCATGAATCGACGCTACACTGGTCATTCGTTCCAAAACATAGGACAGTATATGACGTCATACATTTACGCCATATTGGAAAAGTGTTGGCGATTATTTTGTCATTTTGTGCTCCAAAAATCATTATATCTTCCTAATGGAGATACCAGCAATTATTCTATATTTTTTTTTGTATTTGAATAAATAAAAACAAATTCTGGCAAGCTTCATTCAGCGCACACACAATTAAAAATTGTTTTATTGTGGCCGGATATCAGACGCAATATGGCGGCGGCACGCCAGTACAATATAGTGTCAATTGATGACGTCATTTGCATTTGCCGGTGTACTGGGTTGTATTTCGGAACATACCCTAGTTCTGCAAACCTAACTTCACCGACTTTACGTTAACGAGCGACTAACCCGTTACAATAAGCAGCTTTTCTACAAAGTCCGTGAGGCGTGCCGTAAATTCTCGTGGCGTTACTCGTGGACAAAGAGAGGTCGCATTTATGCGCGCCAAGGTGAAAGGAAGCCAGCCTGCTATATTCGTACGGAGGATGACTTTGTTCGTATTTTTGGTTCCGATAAGGTTTGCAATAACGTCTTATCATGATTTCAAGAGAAAGTTGAATGTACATTTTATACCAAATTATTGTATTAGTAAGATTGTGTACTATATACTTCTTTACGTCAAATATGTGGGGAATATTTATTTGGAAAAATTTATACAACCATCAAATTATAAATATTATTTTTATTTATTGTATTATATTATAATATATATCCATTCATTCTCTATTAACTTAAACAATCATCAATTCGTATATTTATATTGTTTATTTATCTATAATTATGACTACACCATACTACTTTGCGGGAGAATTTATATACCATTAATATGTTTGTTACCGACCTTAACATCCGTATCTACTTATAACGCACAGACTGGTCATTTACTAGCTTCTGTAATAAAGAATAAAGTATTCATATACTATTTGAAATGGGTAATTTGAAATACTTAAAAGTTGGTTTGTTAAACGCAGGCTCCTTGGGTTCTAGGCATGAGGAATTCATTGTGGCCATGAAAGATCTAAAGCCCGACATTATGGCCATTAATGAGACATGGCTTAGGGCTGGAGAAGAGGCGAAAGCTCCCATACTGGATGAATATCGTTTGCGACATAATCCTAGGCCTCAGCAAATTAAAAGAGGAAGAGGCGGAGAAGTAGGCTTTTATATACATAAAAATTTGGCATTTAAAATTTGTCCACATCCTTCTACTCCCTCTGTAGAACAGATGTGGATAAAAGTGAATATTTCAGGAGTCAACCTTATCATTGGCACCGCATATAGACCCCCTTGGCTAGATATTAATATTTTCTTGGATGCGTTGGCTGAATCAGTTTCCACTTTTGCCAACGCGGATAAGGTTATCTTGGTTGGTGATTTCAATATTAATATTTTGGAAAGTAGAAACAACAAGACTATATTGCTATGCCAATTCTTGGAATGTCATAGCTTAAAACAAGTTGTTAATACTCCGACACACTTCACTAGTCACAGCGAAACACTGCTAGATTTGATCTGTTCAGATGCTCGAGTACGAAACACCATAGTCAAATACTTGCCCGATTTGGGAAGCCATGCTATTGTTTCTGCTGAATTTAATATAAAAAAGGAAAAACTTAGTCCTCGTTATATAACATATAGGCCACTAAATAATATTGTTACAGAATTATTTATTCGTGATTTAGAAAGCATAAATTGGTCACTTTGTACAAATTTTAATGACGTCAATGACATGGTTTCTTATTTTTGTTCTGCTACAATCATTCTGTTCGATTTGCATGCTCCACTTAAAACCACTCATTTCAAATCACCGCCTCACCCTTGGATTACTGATACAATACGCAAAATGATCAAAATTCGCGACGACTACCATGCTAAATACAAAAAATCAAAAAATAACACACTTAAACATTGTTATAAAAACATGAAGCTGATAGTAACAGAAGCCATGATAAATGAAAAGAAAGCATATTTCGAACAGTACATAAATAAAAGTAGTAAGGATTCCAAGACTATGTGGAAACATTTGAAAAACGTAGTGAATCTCAAAAATAAGGCTGAGGAACTTCCTCATCAGTTCAATGACCCTGATTTGATAAATAGACATTTTTTAAATATACCTGAGGATGACACTGTACCAATTACTCATATTGATTACTATAAACAAAATAGGCACAATTTTAATAATTTTACTTTGTCTACAGTAGCAGAAGAATTAATATTAAAAACTATTAAAGAACTAAAATCCAATGCCGTAGGTATAGACAATATCTCCCTACAGATGCTTTTAATGACTCTACCCCAATCATTAACGACAATAACTACTATCATTAATAAATCGATTCAGTGTGCGGTTTTTCCAAATTTATGGAAACTCGCAATTGTCAAGCCTTTACCAAAGAAGATCAACCCTCTTTCGATTCAAGACCTACGACCTATTAGTATATTGCCCTGCATATCCAAAATACTAGAAAAAGTAGTTTGCAAGCAGATGACAGATTATCTTGAAATTAATGGCGTACTGCCTGTTATGCAATCTGGTTTTCGCAAGGGCCACAGCACTACTACAGCTTTGCTTGAGGTAACCGATAACCTACTTGCGGCTCAAGATGGAGGTATGTGCTCAATTTTAGTGCTCTTAGATTTCTCCCGAGCATTTGATTCGATCGATCAGTCATTACTCCTGGCTAAGTTGGCATTCTATGGTTTTGATGCTAATGCAGTCAAATGGTTTGACAGTTATCTCACGGGAAGGCAACAATGTGTAGAAATCATTAAAAGTGACGGTACTAGGATTCAATCAGCCCCCCAGAATGTTACACGAGGCGTACCACAGGGCTCGGTACTAGGGCCTGTTCTCTACACGCTATATTCTGCAGATATCGTTAAGAACATTAATCACTGTCACTATCACCTATATGCTGATGACCTGCAAATGTACTTTTCATTTATACCATCGCCAATGGGCCTTCTTCAAGCTATTAATAAAATAAATTACGATTTAGAGGCTATTTCTGCTTGGTCAAAATTAAATTCTTTGGTTCTAAATCCTGACAAATCAAAGTTTATGTTAATAGGGTCAAAAAAAAAATGATTGCTAAACTTGTAAATGTCCCAATAGTTTTAAAAATTGGAAACAATCCAATTGATCAAATCTCCGAGGCTAGAAACCTGGCCTAAAGCTTGATAACCATCTGCGCTTCGAAGCACATGTCACAGAAAGTGTACGAAACTGTTTTTATAGATTAAAAATCTTGTATAAAATCAGGCCATTTCTAACAGAGAAAACAAGGATAAGATTATGCGAGTCTTTGATTTTGTCCAAATTAAATTACTGTGACGTAGTGTTTGGACCATGTCTATTAAGTAGGACTCAGAGACTTATACAGCGTGTACAAAATGCATGTGCGAGGTTCTGCTTTCATATACCACCGCGTGCGCATGTTACTCCTTTTCTTAATAATGCAGGCCTATTAAAAATGTCGTCGCGTCGAAAGTTACACCTTGCTACCTTATTATTTGGAATAATTTCTTCAAAAACACCTCGTTACTTATATGACAAATTAGTGTGGGTTAGCGAACAGTCAAAATATCCGAAACGTAAATGTTCTAACGTCTTTGTTATTCCAAAACATAGAACAATGGCATTTAGAGGGTCCTTTAGGTATGCAGCTTCTCGCTGCTGGAACGATCTGCCTCCAACAATGCGTGCTTTAAAAACTATAGGAACATTAAAAAAAAAGCTATCAGCAATTTTAAAACAAGACCATAATCCCTCGTAATTTTAAAATTATTTTTTTTTACTTTAATTTTTTTTTGTTTTATTTGCACAATATAAAGGGGTCCTCTAATCAACGCTGGAAAAATTGTTGGATGAGATTAACTGATTTTTTTTAATTCCGTCACTAATTTTCAGTTTACTCACTGTTTTGTTTCTTTTTGTTTATGGTTGTTAGATCGTAAAGACTTTACAATTAAATTCAGTTTTTTTAGTTTATTAAGATTAGATAATATACTATATTATGATGTTGAGCTGTTGAGCACTTTATAATGTATATGTACGTACATTTAAATGTGTATGATGTATATACGTATGTATTGATGTATAGATATGTATGTGATATGCAAGTGTACAGTTCAGTTCAGTTTATACAGTTTGTTATTAGTTCCAAATAATACCTCTTTTATACTCATTCCTTTTCCACTCACTTCTCAGAGTGGTTGTTTTTTATTTTATTTTTTTATTTTTAGCTTTAAGTAATGTATAACCGTCCGTGAAGTGAATATTGGGCTCTATTTGAAAATCAGCGCTGCTGTCATTTGGTACAGCAGCAGTTAGCTGAAATAGGGACCTAATTTGACTTCACAAAAATCCATTTTATTTTTTTATTGTAATATTTCGAGTTTTTTGTTTATCTTTGTGATTTCAAATAAAGTTTTTCTTTCTTTCTTTCTTTCTTAATGAATGTCCGTGGCGTCGAAAAGGTTAAAATCTATTCAATGTGGCCATGTACTGGTACTTAAATTAATGAAAACAAACACACATCTTTGAGCGATTAGATTCATAATTGTCAAATAAATTTTGTAATTTTCAAAAATTAACATATATTTTTATTTTATAATTTTAAGCGCCGTGGTGGCTGAGATAGCTAGCACTCGCTGTAAACTTCGCAGTACGCATGCAAACCGGGTTCGAACCCCGCCGGCATCAATTAAATTGTTGATTGCAATGTTAAGTGTTGTTTTACCACGTGCTTAGCAGTGAAGGAAAATATCGTGGGGCAACCGGCATGTCTGAGAAATAAGAAAAAAAATATTACGAAGACATGGGAAGTTTGCCAACACACATTGGGGCAGCGCGGCGGACACTTCCTTACCCTAAAACCCTCTCAGAAATGAGAGAAGGCCTGTGCCAAGCAATAATGGGACGTATATAGGCTGTAACTATAGGTTACTTTTATTATATTTTGAGCGCTGTTCAATTTTGGTGAAGTTAGGTTTTGCAGAACTAGGGTATGTTCCGAAATACAACCCAGTACACCGGCAAATGCAAATGACGTCATCAATTGACACTATATTGTACTGGCGTGCCGCCGCCATATTGCGTCTGATATCCGGCCACAATAAAACAATTTTTAATTGTGTGTGCGCTGAATGAAGCTTGCCAGAATTTGTTTTTATTTATTCAAATACAAAAAAAATATAGAATAATTGCTGGTATCTCCATTAGGAAGATATAATGATTTTTGGAGCACAAAATGACAAAATAATCGCCAACACTTTTCCAATATGGCGTAAATGTATGACTTCATATACTGTCCTATGTTTTGGAACGAATGACCAGTATAGCGTCGATTCATGACGTCATTTGCATTGGACAGTACACTGGGTTCTATTTTGGAACAAATCCCTAATTTTTAATACTAATCTTCATCAGCCTCGCAAAAGTTTACTGCTAGACATCGTCCTCGCCACGCTCCGTAGCTGGTGGATAGACTATCGCAATACTAGACAACTCGCACTCACTCACTCACCCGAAAACCGGCGACGGGGAGCATAGTCAAGCTCCCCGTCGCCGGTTCTGACGTCTGGCTTTAAAGACCGATTTACACTTCGACAAGTACAGTAGCGAGTTTAGTTGCAATCCTGGAGAGTTAAAGTAAAAAAATTCGTTTCAACGGCAATTAAGACCGATTTACAATTCGACAAGTATAGTAGTGAGTTTAGTTACAGGGCAGTTGATAGTAAACCGTTAAGTGGGCAGTAGCGTTCAAACAATGTCTTCGTGGCGAGTTTAGTTAAGGACATTAGTTCATAGAGTTCGTTGGAGTATGACGTTTCAAGACTACAGAATTTTTCGCTTAAGATGGTTCTAGGATTACGTAAAGAATTAAATGATCCAGTCAGAGAAGTATTAATGGTTGTTGTTAAAGAAGTTTTTAAGAATTTTCGTGAGTGCAGCATCTCGAGCAGATTTAATTTTACAATTTGAACCTCTACTGTTATATACATTCGTTTTCTAAATACTCCTGTACAAATTTATGCGTGATATCTTCCATCCATTTTATTATTAAACCCAATATAAATCGTATTAATATTCAATAAACAGTATCGTACAAACTTTGTGGCGAGTTTAATTATAAAAGTACAAATGTACGTTTTGGCGCGCAAACGTTGCAACCTGTCAACTTATGCACTGAACTAAACTCGCTCGTTTACACGAACGGCGAGTTTAGTTGTGGGTGGCGGGAGACGCGCGGGAGGGTGGCACTTCGCACTTAACTCGCCGAAAAATAGCTCGGCCGGCTATCCCGTTCAACTTAATCTTTAACTTGCTACTTAACTCGCTTATTGCCGTTTAAACGAGGTTCCAACTTAACTCGCCAGGTTCGCAAGTTAACTCGCTACTGTAGTTGTCGAAGTGTAAATCGGTAAGTTGAACAGGATAGCTGGCCGGTCTATTTTTGGCGAGTTAAGTTCGAAGTGTTGCCCTCCCGCGCGTCTCCCGCCACCCACAACTAAACTCGCCGTTCGTGTAAACGAGTGAGTTTAGTTCAGTGTAGATGTGGGTCGTTACGTCATTTTCAAGAAACGTAACGAAACTAGTGACTTTGTCGGCGTCACATGTTTCAAAACTAGTGATTTTTGTAACTGGCTATTTTATTCGGCTACTGTGATTGTTTGTATATATACCACCACCAACTATACAGTTACACACGAAACGAAACTATACAGTTACATAGTGATTTTTGTAACTGGCTATTTTATTCGGCTACTGTGATTGTTTGTATATATACCACCACCAACTATACAGTTACACACGAAACGAAAATAAATTTAATGACTATCTAAGTGCTTGTATCTATACAGTTAAATCAATAAATTAACTTCCCTTCATACTTTATTCAGGTTTAGGACAGACTGCATTAATTATGTACTTATTTATGATTGATTTGCGTTTACTATGACACTAATATTTTCATAAAATTATTAATGCAGGCATATTTACAAGTCAATTTGATTGTATATGCAATAATGATTGATATTTACATTTTATTTACACTTTTTCAACGTTTTCACGGTCATTTGTTTTTGCACTTTTATTTACACTGTACAATTAATTTGTTTGTTTGTTTGGCTATTTACACACAGTTTTTAAGTTTTATAATATTATAAACATTTAAATTAAAAAAAATTTATACCTACACATTTTTTAGTTTTATTTTAATTTTATAAATAAACGAGTTCATGACTCCATCAAAAATGTTTTAAAAATTATTTTAGTTAAATTCAATGTGACTCGCTTCCCGGAATCGCAAACCATTGAAAATATTTACAAACAGAGATTACTCTATTTTATTGTCTATGTCTATAGTCTTACGTATGAAAATTAAACGTACAATAATACTGTTACTTACGATGGTTTGTTTATTGTTGTATGCCACATGTGCGCTTGGCGCTCGAGCGACCGACAGTCGCCTCCCGCCTCCCGCAATAATAATGGTTAACAGTAATCATAATCACGCATTTACAAAAATCACTAGTTCTAATATGACTCGAAACTAGTGATTCGGTTACGTGCCGCGTAGCCAGTTACTGTATCTAGTGACGTGAAATAACGCCCACGTCTAGTTCAGTGTATGTTCAGTGCATAATTTAACAGGACGCAACATGTGCGTGTCAAAACATATTATAATTGTACTTTTATAATTAAACTCGCCACAAAGAAGTTTGTACGTTTTGTATTAAGTTTTAATAATGAAGTGGACGGAAGATATCACGTATAAAATCATGATAGTAATCACGTATGAATCATTTAGAACACGAATGTTTTTATAATAGTAGAAGTTCAAATTATAAAATCAAACCTGCTCGAGATGCTGCACTCACGAAAATTTGCGAATTGATTAATATTCTTGATTTTCAATTGACACACAGCCGGGAGCCAAAAAAAAATTAATTTAGCAAAATTGATTGATTTCACGAAAAGATGATTTGTATGCCATCTTTAATATGGTACAAACTGTACCATGACCGTGTTGAAGAAATTGAACTTACACAACTGTGAACTTACGCAAGACAATTTGGTAAGTGTAACTAATGCGTGGCAGAGCCGCACTGCAGCTATATTATGGTTGTAGTATGAATGGGTCGGCTCACGGACTTGAATCTTCTGATTTACTAGAAAAAATGACAACCCTATTGTAGTAGTATTATATATGACGTTACTTTACAAGACATGACGTCTTTAATCTATAGTGATTTTGTTCGCAATGTTTTTGTTTGATTATTTATTTTTGTTACTTTATTATATGCCTAAAAATATAAAGAAAATAGTACTATATTTATTATTCTTCGAACGATTAAGTAAATTGTTTTCTAAATCAAGTGACAATGATTGTAATATTACTTTATCAATATTCATTTTGCAAACTTTAGAAACTAATGGTACCTACTGACGATACGTACATTAATCCAAATGGAGTGGTAATCGTCCAAAATGGTTCCGTGAATGGTAAAAATATAAAATGTAAATGCATTGTCACCCCTGGTACTTTACACTCAGCATATGAAACGCAGCAGATTTAAGCTGCTATATTATGCTATTTTGTGAGATCGTGGTCCTACTTAGTTCGAGCTGACCCATTTACAGCCATAATATAGATGCAACGTTGCTCTATCACGTATAGTTATAATGAATAATATTCACTATATGTTGATTTCCTTAATTTCTACCTCAGTCAACGATATTGCTCCACCATAATCTATACCATATCTAGAATGGGAGTGACAAACTAACATCTACATGTATCCTCAATTAAGAATCAAAATATAGATGCGTTAAATATAGATGCGTAAACGAGGCAATTCATCGTAGTCTTCAAAGATGACACTTATTGGTACCAAATTTCAGCTTTCTAGTGCTAACGGTCACAGAGATTAAGCGAGGACGGACAGACAGACATGGCGAAACTATAAGGGTTCCTAGTTGACTACGGAACCCTAAAAAAGCAACAACCTTGATAATGCAAGAAGTTGAGAATAATATAGTTCTTATTTTGTACCATGTTAAACGTCATGTGTTTAGAGTTCAGCTATAAGAATTTTGTTCTTTTTTTAGGACAATGCTAGTTATTATTATGAGCGTCGAACCCAAATGCAATGATAGAATAGATTGAAATAGATTAATAGGGATAAAAAGAAACAGTTTCGTTATAACTAAAAACTTTATTGTCATATGTTTGTTTACACGAGGTAAAGACCTCTGACAAACTTTTACGTTGATGAGCTGTGCTTCAAGAGAGTTGAATTTATAATACTGATTTTGTGGACATAATGGTAGATACTTTTTGACATTATGAAGACGGTATATAATATTAATTACGTTCTCTATAATGTTTAATGCATTCTAAAAAGGAGACTATGGTAAAAAAACAAAACCTGTGAATGTGTGGCCCTTCTAAAATGTCACTGAAGCACTGAAACAAGTGTTATAAAAATATAGCTACAAAACTAAATAAATAATTCAAAATGATTACAATTCTACTGCCTGCACCTGGCCCAATCAGTTATGGTGCATTGCTTACCCTTCCCTTCAATAGTGGTAAAGTACAACTAAATCGTTTTATCTAAAACAAATGTATACAATTCTAAGGCACATGAATAAAATGTGAATATTATAGTTTTTAGTTTAAAAAATTATAAATGCATTGAGGTGACAATCATTTGTCTAATGATTGATGAATTGTGCTAAAACGTTTTGATATTTTAAATTTTCGCCAATCTTAAAAACATTGTTCTTATGTCTTTTATATTACACTAATAAAAATTGTTATAAATTTATGTTTAAATAACCAATGAACACACATATATTTTTGTTGGATATTTTATTACTATTAATTCAGCAGTAATAATATTGAATAATATTTTTGTAAGTAGATGGAGATAATGAGGAGTTAAGTACTGAAAATTAATAAGATGCTTAAAATAAAAGCTGCCTTGGACAAAAATTTTGGGGTACAAGTATAAGGTTAATCAAGAATAAATGTGAAGGCTACAAGTCACTCAAAGAAAATATTTTGAAATAAAAATTTAATGAATTCATTTACAAAGAAACCATATTGTACAATTCTTATACAGTCAAACCTCAGGTTTAAGTGATAAACTGGGCAAGTAAGAGAACTCTATTAATGAGGGTATTTACCAGGTCCCGTCATTTTGCCCTCCTAAAACCTCTAAGTGAGAAACATTAAAACCTGTGACAGTAATTTTTCACGCGTGAACCTCTTCAAGTGGGATTGAATCTTGCCTATACCTCTACAAGCGACAGTTGAACGCGTTCAACTTCTATTATTTATGGCTCATTCTTAAATTTCGAGGGACTCTTATTTAATTCAAACCAAACGTGCGTCTGTTATTGTTTTGTTATGACCTTGAATACGCAAAAGTTGGTAGAAAAAAGTTGACAAGCAAATGAAGAACAAGCGAAAAAAGATTGTGCTTTTTATTGACAATTTGTACTGCCCATACCGACTTACCAACACTTACAAATATCAAAGTTATACTTTTGAGCTCGTGTACTGACGGAAATGACAGTGAAAATGAAGCCAGCCAATCACACATTTTGTAATACCCATACATACACTTATTTTGTTTCTAATTATGGGATAATTGCCGTATTTTTATAGACCTCAATAAGTTCTGTAACTCTGTCTAGAAACTCGGGTTAGTGAGAAAAAGAGATCACGGTCCCTTGAGATCTCACTTATCCAGGTTTGACTGTATGTATTATATAATAATAAAAGTTCAGAGAAGTCATCACTATAATTGCATTTGATCAAACAATCAAATAGTGTTAGTGTTTATAGGGAGTGAGTCTGTTAAGGGTGACGAATATTAATTAATTTTATGTCCGAGGCTGCTATTTTATATTTCAAGTATCGAATTCACTATTAAGATTTTTAAATGAATTCTGGACTTTAATGACTAGGTTTTATATTAAATTAAAAGATAGACATTTTTAAATTGATTTTAGGTGGTTTTCATATTTATTTAAAATATTCAAACTATCTTTTCCTTTTTTTACTACAAGCTTATTGCAAGAAAAATCAAGCTAATAGCAATACAAGCCTATATGCGACTTGATTTTAGGAAGTAAATATTTATATATTTATATAATATTTACCCCTAAAATCAAGTCTAACTTCATAAAACTTTTGTCCTAGTTTGGAGCCATATTATATTGATACCATATTATTATGCTGACAGTTTTTATTTCAGAGAAAATCTGTGAGCAATTAACTGAAATGGTATTAAAATATTGCTTTCAAATAATCTATCAAGATAATTTGGTATTATTAATGGGTTGACTATATTTTAGCACATTTCATATGTGCTGGCAGATCGCAAATACAAACCATAAATATTTTTCTGTTAACAGGACACTGACTATTTTCTATAGAATTTTAAAATTTTATTTACTTTCTTGGGCCAATATCTAAACTCAAGAATGTTTCATCCATTTATCGCAAACAGGATTTCAATGATGTCAATAATAAGTCGTTGCATTATAACTTTTCCAATTTGAATTAGTTGCGTTTAAAACAATATACAATACGCATTGATAAAATCAATCAATTAGAGGACACTAAAATATAGTTACACCTTGATTCCTCAATCATCCGCAAAGAGATATTTAATCCTAGATAATATTAAATTCATTTCATTGGTATATAAGGCAAAGCAGTCACAGGTACACCAGGCTAGCAAAGTTTGTTTGCCAGCACACTGTTGAGTTTCTCTAGCGCGTAGGTCAGGTTGGCGTAAAGCTTTTTGTCGCACCCGTGCTCTTCAATTGTACTGAAGCGGAATGTCCGGAAGTTCTTTTCGATGTCGATGTAGGTGACGGCTTGCATAAGTGGGCACAAAATGATCTTAGTATGATCTTGGAAGTTTATCTGAGAAAAATAAACATACGTGAACTATAAATTCTATGTAAAACTAGCGATCCGCCCCGGCTTCGCACGGGTATTTCTGGATCTCGACAACAGCGCCACCTACCGGGTCCAATAGAGTTTTTAAACCATCTAGATACCCACTCAAATACACATAAAGAATTTATCAGTTATTGTTCGAGCCGTTTTCGAGTTTTCGAGAGCCAGACTAATGAACAACAATTGATTGTTATAGTGTGTCCGGTCACGGACTAGCGATATTCTAGGTACGTTTTTGCAGCAATTTACAATAGGTGCGTTTGGCAGAAAAAAGTGCTAGCAAGCGCTTGTAAGCAAAATGGCGATCGTAAGCGGTAAGCGCTGTCAAATTTAAGTAGCTATTTTCCTCCAGGACACGATGTTAGTTTTAACCAGGGAATTTAACCTAATTTAAATATAACATGTTTGTAAAGTATTCATATTAAAAACTTACCAATCATGATTTTTTAATAGCATGTATAATATGTTTATTCATGTCATTATATTACTTAAAACTAATATTGCACAAAACAACTTATAAACTCTACTTCAAAACAAACAAATTAAATAAGCAAAATGGCGGATTGTGTCAGCGCTACTGAAGTTAGCAATCGTGTCCTGGCCGAAAACTATTTTAAAGTCCTTGCTAGCGCTTTTTTCTGCCAAACGCACCCAATAATTAGCCGATTAGCATAATTTTTTGATATTTATTTGAAGTAATTTTTTTTTCTTTAAAGATACGAGTACTTATGTGAACAATGTTTTTGGTAACGTAAACGATAGACAATATTGTTGCCCTCCGAATGAGCCGATTTTTATCTCAGTAAGACCAAAATTTTGAGAAATATGATTTTTTTTGTAAACACGTAGAGAATATTTCTAGAAAAAAATAAAATGTGCGCCACATAGAGGGGGAGGGGATTAGACCTCAGTGTGTAGAGTATTTTTGAATTAAATTAGCTGTATTATAGCTAGAATATCGCTAGTCCGTGACCGGACACACTGTATATAAGAGAATTAATCATAAGCATTTCTGGTATTCGAAAAGGGACGATTATCTGCCAATTTGATGCTGTACTATGTAGTAGCCGTGTAACAATATCCACTAGCCCACATCATCTCCTGGGTGCCGTAAGAGTCGACAGAGGGAAACAAATGAGGGATATGAGCAGCAGTATCTCTCTAATAACGACTAATAACGAACTGCGGTTGCCAACCCGCTGGCCAAGCGTGGCAACTATGGAAAATGTTTCCCCTATGAGGCAATCTATGGGGGAGACTTTAATAGGCTCTAGCAGTCAACGATTTAAATAGTTAGATGCGCCTTCACCTGGAAAACTGTGGCATTATTTTTGGATGTGTTCGTTTGCAAGACGCTAACGCGCGCACACTAATGCAATAGTGTCATCTCTTATTATCTTACAGAAATTGTGTATATTTCTTTCTCTGTCGCACAAATGAGCACTGATTGCGAATGAGTGAGCTCACTCATTTGGGTATGGACACATTTCGGAGCGGTCGTACTATGGTAAGGGCGTATCTAACTATTTAAATCTTTGCTAACAGTAACGGTTGACTGGAGGTGGGCAAAGTGTATTATTTTTGCGATTGGAACATTTGCATCTCGATCACTGAAATGTTCCGAAACACTGATATGTTTCATTTGGCTCATTTGGATCATCGACTCAAAAGATATAAAATACAGAATGTTACGAATACATTAAGTTGTGCGACGCGGGCGTTTATTACCGACTGATTCAGTGAAATGTTATGTGGCAACAATGCTGAATGATATAAGTGCTTAAGTTATTTTTATCATATATTTAGTTATTGTTATTTATTGTGTACCGTAATAAGGTTGTATATAAAATCGATCCTCCTTTATATTTTATCCAGACTTAGGACTGGCGGCTAGTCCTTAATTTATGGCAAGCTAGCGTATTATTTATGATGAAAAGGAAGAAAGTAAATCACAATAATCACTACGCAAAGAAATCCTAAACAGAACTCAGTATGTTTTCGTAAACAGGCGCAAACGAATATAAACAATTTGACAAGTTAGTGCCGGATCAACGTAAAAGGACAACTTGTTAATGTAAACATTATATGCAAAAGACGACCGTAACTATAGCTAAAATCCATACGAGTTATACACTTCTCATTTGTTATCTCTTTCTGACTTGTATAGATTGTTATTATTTCGCGCGCTCACTCGCCACTCTCTCGCTTGTGGCTCAGTCGCCTCGCGAGCAAGACGCGTCGCACTAAATGAGCAAAGTAATGTTCCAGATCCAAATGATGCATTTAACATTGTTACTGAACCAATCTTTTGAAACACTTCAGTGATTCGAATCAGTGAGTCAGTTCCGTAAAGAGTTACACACGCCTACGGTTGACGTTGAACTGTCTGGGCGCCATATCTTTTTGTAATATATACCTTATTAACCCGTAGAAAGAAAGTAGCAGCAAACATAATTATTTTATTAATTACAAGTGATAAAAAATGGGCTAAATTATGAGTAGTACCCTTATCCGACGAGCATGTGTGCATAAGTATATGGATGTGAAGGAGGCGAGAGAGGTGTGTCAGGATCGTGCCAAATAGAAATCCATAGTCTCTGCCTACCCCTCTGGTGACAGGCGTGATTGTATATGTATGTTTGATAAGAAATCCTATGCTACGCTTTAAAACAATACATTAATAAAATTAATAAATTAAACCATTTTAAAATTTTACTTAGCACCAATATTAGAGCTAGCAACACTGCAGATTAGTCAAATGCCACTGTTACGATTTTATCATTACATCTTTTTTGTTTCAAAATAAAATATTTGCAATTTAGAAACTTATTACATGATTACATACATAGGATCTTACCTTTAATACCCATAGTAGGCAGAGTCAAAAGAGTAGCAAAGTACTCGGATTACTATTATCAAAAAATGGGTTTAAATGAAAAATTTTGAAAGTGAAAAGCGGTCACACATGCGGCCACACAAATATAAACCCATTATACCATTAGCTGCATTTTACGACATGCGAGGAAACTAAACAAAGATGGCACATTTATTTGTTATAGTATAAGCTTGCATAATTGTGGGACCTCTAAGTCCCAGACCAACCAACATATGGCAGAAAATATAATAATAACTTAGAGGTTAAATGTTACGAAAACAAATTAATCCCAAATTTCCTTTAAATATAACTTCTGTTATTATATATTTTAAATTAAAACCAATATTTACCTGTAGAGTTCCATTGGTAAGATACATAATTACAGCTAATGTGGTACGGAACCACTGATGAAGATGTGGTAATCGCGATAGGCCATCACTTTCTCTTACTGGCACCGATGCTCCTATATTAACATAAAAATGCATTTGTGAGAAACAAAATGAAACTCAATAGATTATTTTATGGGAGTAACTTCAGAATTTAGTAAGAGAAATTTTAAAAACATTTTGAAGATGTGAAGTTGAGATACCGCGGTAGACATTTCCTTGCTCTAAAACCCACAGAAATGAGAGGAAACCCGTGCCTACTAGGCCTGGGACGTATTTGGCTGTAATTTCACTTTTTTTACTTTACTACATATCTATTACTTATATTAATATTTTAATATCCTGAAACCTTATACATGTATTTAACAAATACATATTTATGATTACATTAAGGCATGACTATAATACCTGCTTTCATAAGATGCTCAGTCATATATCTTCTGAAGTATGTGAGAAGCTTCATTTTCTTGTCAAGCTCTTGTGGGTACTCGCGCATCGTCATGTACTGCTCTTGGCCTTGCCGATTAATATAGTGGACATTCCTGTAAAATGCATAAATATTGCAGTGTGGTTGCGCTTTCAGAGAATTGAGACGGAAATATGTGCTCAGCACGCCTAGCTAAAGGATCGAAACGTAATGTTTCTAAAGTTAAAAATTAAATATATATATGTATCTTAAATAGTGTTTGATTTGATTTATCTAGAAAGACTAATTTAGGCACGTAAATATTCTCTCTATTAGAGCCACTACCGACAAACTGTGTCACAATTTGTCAAATTGTGGTTTAATTTATGTACTCAGATTTGAAAACAAAACAAAATAAATTGGAAATCCCAAGGACAGCATAAGAGGCAACTATGGGATACGTCAAGGAGTACCGACAGATGGCGGAATAACCAACTCATTTACATTAGACGTAAAATACCAAGACTACCAATGAACAGCAACGTCAAAAGTGCGAGACGTTTGGTATTGCTATAGTCAAACCACCAATGTGACGATTAATGCAAGCCCTCCATAATGGGAGGCACCCACGCCCAGCAGTGGAGTTTTACAGGCAAGTAAAGACGAAGCAGTAGAATTATAACTCTTAGTTATAAAGTTAATGTTCATGGAGAAACTTTGTGAAATTTTGTTCATCATTAATTACTGTTATTTATGAGATACAAGATGAATTTTTATAATCGAAAATATCTACAATATACTTACAGTCCGTTAGCAAGCATTATAAGCTTGGTTGTATCATTGAACATGACTCCAACACTCTCATCACACAGCTGGTAGCCGAAGCCATACTTGTCGCTGTAGTCAACCCACTTCCCCACCCACACCAAAGGCTGAGCTGCGGGATCACTCAGCTCGTCGGTCAAGCATTCTGGACGGCATTTTAGCTGTAGATAAAAATTTCGTTTTACAACTTCATTCTTGCAGACTTTGTTCTGTTGCAAGTGTTAGCACGACCAGATTTAGGTAAGGGCAACAAGTGCTGTAGAACATGTTGATCCTACACTCCCAAAAGATTGATAATATGTCACTTATTGCGGAGACAATTTTTATTAAAATTGGTTAACAATATGCGAAATATATAAGATGCTGTTGAAGTACAATAAAAAAGTACTTTCTTTTGTGAAAAAATAATATGTAAAATCATCTTGTCCGATCCAAAGGGACCTTCCATATATAGAATAGGGACAGGTCTGTAATGACATTACCAAAAGCAAATTGGAACATATTACTGAATGTATTAATGTTATTCTTTTTTCTAAATTAAGTATTTTTACTAAAATTGCTTAAAATTCAACAATTATGCGACGAACGCCCGCATCGCATGTAACCTCAAGTAACTTTTCCCTTTTAGTAGAAAAACTGCTGGCGACAGTAAATTTTTGTGTAAATCGCACTTTTTACAATAAAAGTAACCAAAAACCTAATTATATGGGGGTCATTGTAGAAGCGTGCTCGTCGCGACCCCTGCCAGCCCTTTTCAGGGCTGCAATTCTACACAGCTGCGCACCCATGCGAACGAGGGTTAGGGCGTCCCCCCAAGGCGACGCACACCAGCTCGTCCCCGTTGGTGTGGAATGCAGCGCGCAAAGCGGCGATGGGGACCGCCACCCGTCACGCACAGCCCGACACGGCGGAAGGTGGAGGACGGAGTGCAGAGTTGGCACGTGGAATGTTAGAGGAGGCATGAGAGATAAGACGAATGAGTTGATCGAAATAATGAAAGAAAGAGAATTAGATGTCGTGTGTATGTCGGAGACCAAACGGAAAGGCAGTGGTATTGAAGAGCTCCCTGGCGGGACGTTAGCTATATGGTCCGGAGTCCCGGAAAGCGAGAACGCCTGCCAAGGAGTGGGAGTGCTGTTGTCGTCCCGGTTGGTCGATCTTATGACTGAATACAAGGTTGTGAACTCAAGACTACTATGGGTTCGCTTCAAAATGGGACTGACGAAGTTATTCCTTTTGGCTGTTTATGCGCCGGTAGCTTCGTCGTCCAGGGCTGAGCTGGAGGAGTTTTGGGAGAATGTAAGAGAAGTTCTAGATTTGGTTAAGGGAAACGAAAGAACTGTTTTATGTGGTGATTTGAATGGATGGGTAGGCATCGCTCGACCAGGATACGAGTCGGTGCTTGGAAAGTTTGGAGATAAAAGGGTTAATGATGCTGGCAAGCTTATACTGGCTGTATGCAAGGAAAAGGGTCTTCTTGTGACAAACACTATGTTTAATCACAGGAAGATCCATATGTACACTAGAGAAAGAAAGAATGAGAGAAGTATGATTGATTTGTTCCTGGTGGATGACCGACTGCGAAAACAGGTGATGGATACACGAGTGTTCAGGGGTGCTGACCTGGGAACGGATCATTATCTAGTAATTACTAGATTTAGGGGTTTGTTCGCGGGTTGGCGCCACCGGACGGCAGTAACAGAACCACAGTCGGTCTGTCGCATCCGAAGCTGGAAGCTTCAGGAAGCGGATACTAGGGACAAATATCACACGAGGGTAGCCGAAAAGCTTGACACCATCGATGGCAGGAAAGAATGTGTGGAGAGAATATGGCAGAACCTTAGGGATGGAATGGTAAGTGCAGCGGAAGAAGTATGTGGTACGACAAAAAGAGGTAGTAGTAAAAGAAGAGATGCATGGTGGAATGACGAAGTGAAAGAAGCTGTAAAAAAGAAGAAAAAAGCATGGTTAGACTACTTAGCCTCTAGTAACGATGAGCATATGAGAGAGAAGATGAAAGAAAGATATAAGCTGCAGAAAGTTCATGCGAAAACATTGATTGAGGAAGTACGTGAAAGGTGTAGAATAGAAGCGGACGAGAGGTTGTCGCACAACTTTAGGGAAAACTCCAAACTCTTCTGGAAAGAGGTTGGAAGGTCCCGGAGTGGTGCGACAGCTTTAAGAATGAACAATGTGCTTTCGAGAACCAATGACGTCCTCTCAGAAAAATCGGACGTCATGCAGCGATGGAGTGAATTTTATAGAGAATTGTATGCGTGTCATGATCTTAGTGAAGGATCCGGGGGTGACGCCGTGACTGGCACGCCAGACACGGACCTCGATGACACTGAGGTCATCAGCATGAAAGAGATTGAACGTGCGATTCGAAGTTTGAAATGTGGTAAGGCTGCGGGACTAGACAGAGTTACTGCTGAAATGGTCAAGTACGGTGGGCCTCGCGTCTGGGACAGCTTTCATCTGCTGTGCAATTTGTGCTGGCGGACGGGAGATGTCCCGGATGATTGGCGATCCGCGGTCATTGTGCCTTTATATAAAGGTAAAGGTTCACATTTTGACTGCGGGAGCTATCGGGCGATCAGCTTGACCAGTTTAGCAAGTAAAGTTTATTCGAAGGTTTTGACACGCAGGATGCAAGAGAAATCGGAAAGATTCTTATGGGAGGCACAATGCGGATTTAGACCTGGAAGAGGATGCACGGATCAAATGTTTTCTCTCCGCATGATCACGGAGAAGCTTCTGAGTGTTAACCAGAGGATTTTCTGTGCTTTTGTGGATCTGGAGAAAGCATTTGATAAGGTTATAAGGAAGAAAATGTGGGAACTGTTGCCGGGATATGGATGGTCGATTGTTAAGGGCTGTGCAGTCACTCTACTATGACTGTAAAGCCTGTGTGCGGGTAGGGCATGACCTGTCACCCATGTTTAGCGTCCAAGCGGGCGTAAAACAGGGTTGTGTCATGTCTTCCTGGCTGTTCATACTGTATCTCGACAGCTGTTTACAGAAGCTGAAAGATAGCTGTTTGCGTGTGAAATTGGGTGACATAAAAGTTAATTGTCTGCTGTATGCTGATGATGCAGTGCTTATTGCACCATCAGAAGCAGAACTGCAGGCATTAGTCACGTGTATGAAAGAGGAATGTGAAATTAAAGGTCTCCGTTTGAATGCTAATAAAACTAAGGTTCTGGTATTTGAAAAGGACGAAGAGAGAACGAAATGTGAAATATGGGTAAATCAGGAATGTCTAGAACAGGTAAATGAAATTGTATACTTGGGGAGTGCTTTCAGCCGGGATGGAAGATGTGATTTAGATGTGGATAGGCGTGTCGCTGCCGGAAACAAAGTCAATGGTGCCCTGAATGCATTAATAAAAAGTCAAGGCGTGGTGAAGAGTGCACGCCTTGCAATACATAACGCAGTGTTGGTACCGACTTTGTTATATGGCAGCGAAACCTGGGTATGCCAGAAGAAGCATAAAAGCAAGTTGAATGCAGTGGAGATGCGATCTCTTCGTAAAATGTGTGGCGTTACCATAGCCGACCGAAAGCGAAACGAAGAGATTCGCAATATGGCAGGATTGAAAGATGACCTTATCACAAAAATTGATAGGGGCGTACTCCAATGGTTTGGACACGTTGAACGAATGAGTGAAGACCGAATGGTGAAGAAAATATATAGAGCGAAAGTAAATATTAAAAGGTGTCGAGGTAGACCGAGACTAACTTTCGAAGACCATGTGAGCAAATTGCTCGAAGAGGGGAGGGTCAAGAGTACTCGGATACCTAGACGTGCATGTATGAAGAAGTTAATGAACCTGAAAGAAGCGAAAGAGGTATGTAAGGATCGTGACACTTGGCGATCTGTTCTCTCTGGCTACCCCGTTAGGGATTGTGCGTGACGATAAGTAAGTAAGTAAGTAAAAACCTAATTATTCGATGAATACAGAAAAAACCGTAAGAAATACACATATTGAACAATTGATTATATGGGTGCTGCAAAATGAAAAGCAGTCACGAGAAATACCGGAATCTTGTCTAGTATGAATTAAATTAGCAGAATTCGAGAGAACAATTAAATACTTGTAATTTTATTTTCCTATTTTGGACTTCTCGGTGGGAAAAGTGGTCACCCCCACCTAGAAAACTAATTTAAAACTATTTGCCACTTTTTGGAATGTTAATAGTCAATAAATAATAAAGTTAAAAATTTTGTACAACCGACTTTAATTACAAATAAAATGCGAACATAATGTATTCGGAGTCAATTAAATACGTATTATTAAAGATAACTCAAAAATTACCGGTCAGATCTTGATCAAATTTATATGAAATTACATGTGAAGCACCAGCTTTCGAATAAAAAAAGAATCATCAAAATCAGTTCACAGTTCACACATAAAAAATACAGCCGAATTGGGAACCTCCTCATTTTTAAAGTCGGTTGAAAACACAATGTTCTTGTACTTACTTTACTATGCAGTAATGACGCGAGCTGGTCGCGCAGCAAGATGAGATTCTGTCTGTGCGAAGTCGGTTCAACCGCTCGCGGTTCCGCAGCATTCGCATTGCGTTTCAGTGGCGAGTCCACAACCATAACCATGTGATCTAAGAAAATCAAAAATACAATCCACATTTTCAACCTTCGTCGTATTTTTTAATCAGGGAAAATTGCACTGGTTTTTAAAAAAAAATATTTTTAATACTTTAACATAGGGTCGTCACTCCATCTAGATACGACATGCAGGAAGTCGATGGATGCAGGTGGCTAGGGACCGTGCTTTGTGGCATACTTTGGGGGAGGTCTATGTTCAGCAGTGGACTTGTGAAGGGCTGTAATGATGATGATAATGATGATGATGATGATGATGAACATAGGGTAATTTTGGAACTTAAATTACATTTATTATTTTGAAGAGAGTTCACATTAGAGAAAATAAGTAAATACCTATTTGTGATTTAATGGGTTGTACAACTCGCGGTACGAAAGTTTAGCGGTGACCGTTATTACACATAATTGGCACATAATTGGTATGATTGGCAGTGCCTATCGTTCGCACACGCTGATTGGCTCTCTAGTCGCATTACGTTCCAGTACTGATACGACATTGGCAGCTATCCTCTCCACGTTTCATTCAACGCTAGAGTTACGTGCCGCGAGTTGTAGGAACTTATGGAATTAGAAAAGGAAGGCTGCTAGGCTGATATGTTGCGCATTGGCGGACTTGTCCTTGATTGCGGTTATTATATTTTTACGTGGTAGAGCCATGCTGCAGTTACATTAGTAGTATAATTGTAGCACGAATGGGTCTGCTCGACCAGGGAAGGACCACGCTCTCACAGAATACCAGCGTGAAATAGTAGCTTAATGCAGCTGTATTTTGTATGGTGAGTGTAGAGAACCGGAGACTGGAAACGAGGCATTCCATCTTAGTCCTCACGGGTGACAACGCATCTGCATTTTGATTTGTAATCGAGGATAGATGTAGATGTCTATGGGCCGCAGCAACCATTTACCATCAGGTCGACTGTGTGATCGTTTGTCACCCTATCCTATAAAAAAAATTAATATGAGTAATCGGCAGGGTCCTAATTCTCTCTCTCGTCGGTCTCGTGTTTGAAATTTAAAGCTAGCCCATGAGAAGAACATAGGAGAGAGATATGGAGTTGAAAAATCTTTGATATGTTGTGTTCGTGACATCGTAAATTGGAATACCAACCAGGTCCGAAATCAAACTTGTAACTTGGAAATTTAAAGCCAGCCCAGGATTTAAATATAGGACAGACACATGGGACTTGAATATAAGTCTCCCTTCCCTTTTTATTTTTTCTGTTTTCTTAAATCTTTTCTGTACGTGAAATCGTAATTATGAATACCAGGTCAGAATTCAAACTTGTAGCTTGAAATTTAAAGTTAGCCTTGGATTTGAGTATAGGAGAGTGACATGAAGTTGATTATAGAGCTCTCTTGCAATCTCTTTGACCTGCTTTGATTGAATAGCAAGGCTGTCCGCAAGCTGATTAAGGAGTCGCGTATTCTGGGCTCGAATTCTATATAAGAGCACGGTTAAACTAGGATTTACTAAGAATAGAAAGATCAATATTGTAATAATTAACCTGTGGTATCGTTAAAGATAAATCTCACTGCTCATCCAAATAAACTCAATACACGGTGTTGATGGGAGACTTCAACGCAAAACTAGGCACAAGAGAAAACAGTGAGCTGAAGTTAGGGAAATTTGGAGTAGGGCAACGGAACCGAAGGGGCCAGCAGCTGACCGACTTTATGGAGAAAGAGGGACTCTTTATGATGAACTCTTTCTTCCAGAAGCGGCCCCACAGGAAGTGGACCTGGTCGAGCCCCGACGGTTCGACAAAAATGAGATTGACTTCATTATGACGACCAGACGCCAACTGTTCAGTGATGTCTCAGTGATCGCAAGGGTGAGAACTGGCAGCGATCACCGAATGGTTGGAGGCACACTGAACCTAAACGTTAAGTTGGAGAGGTCTCGTCTAATGAAGTCAACGCTCCGTCCCCCTCATGCTCTAATCCAGAATCCCGAAAACTTTCAGCTCGAGTTACGTAACCGCTTTCAGTGCCTAGAAGATTGCAATTCAATGGACGATATGAATGACAAGCTCGTGGAAACTGTCCATGCGGTCGGAGCTAAGTTCTGCAAGACCCGCCGCAGAAGAACACAAAAACTCTCCGATCACACTCTTAATCTCATGGCTGTTAGACGGGAGATGAGGCTGCAATCGTCAACAGATTTGACAGCATACAGGCAACTGAACAGACAGATCTCCAAATGCATGCGGCGAGACTTACGCAACTTTAATACTGCTCGTATTAAAGAAGCGATCGAGCGGAACCAGGGCTCCAAAGTCTTTGCCAGAGATCTGTCTGCCAGTAAGAGCCAACTGTCGAAGCTGAAGACTGAGTGTGGCAGCATCGTCTCCGGGACACCTGAGATTTCGAGTGAGATTGAGAGGTTCTATGGGCAGCTGTACACATAATCGTTGGAGCCACACGCAAGTGTGAGTAACGATCCAAGAGCAAGTCTTATCCGACACTATTCCGATGATATCCCGGACGTCAGTCTGAGCGAGATTAGAATGGCTCTCCAGCACCTTAAAAACGGCAGGGCCCCAGGCGAGGATGGAATTACAGCGGAGCTTCTGAAAGCGGGTGGAACACCGGTACTTGAAGTCCTTCAGAAGCTCTTCAATTCCGTCCTCCATGGTGGCACTACTCCAGAGGCGTGGAGCAGAAGTGCGGTGGTCTTGTTCTTTAAGAAAGGCGACAACGCTCTCTTAAAGAACTACAGACAGATTTCCCTTCTGAGCCGCGTCTACGTGCTGTTTTCGAGAGTCATTACGAATCGTCTCGCACGCAGACTCGACGACTTCCAGCCTCCCGAACAAGCCGGTTTCCGAAAAGGCTTCAGTACCATAGACCACATACATACCCTGCGGCAGATTGTACAGAAGACTGAAGAGTACAATCTGCCACTTTGCCTGGCGTATGTGGACTATGAGAAAGCCTTTGATTCCGTCGAAATTTGGGCGGTGCTACAGTCCCTTCAGCGGTGCCAAGTTGACTGTCGGTATATCGAAGTGCTGAAGTGTTTGTACAGTAGGGCCACGATGGCTATCCGAGTACAGAACCAGAGCTCGAAAAACCTATCCAACTGCAGAGAGGTGTAAGACAGGGTGACGTTATATCCCCGAAACTCTTCACCGCTGCATTGGAAGACGTTTTCAAGCTACTGGACTGGAAAGGATACGGTATTGACATCAATGGCGAGTACATCACTCACTTTCGATTTGCCGACGATATAGTCCTTATGGCAGAATCGCTGGAGGGTTAAGCACTATGCTCAATGACCTCAATAGTGCCTCCCAACGGATAGGTCTTAAGATGAACATGGACAAAACAAAGATCATGTTCAATGTCCATGTCACACCTATGCCGGTAGTTGTTGGGAGCACTATGCTCGAAGTTGTTGACGAGTACGTTTACCTGGGACAAATAGTCCGACTAGGTAAGTCCAACTTCGACCGAGAGGTCAATCGACGGATTCAACTCGGCTGGGCAGCGTTCGGGAAATTACGACATGTATTCACGTCAGGTATACCTCAATCGCTAAAAACTAGATTGTACAACTAGTGCGTGTTGCCAGTGCTGACTTACGGATCTGAGACGTGGTCCTTCACTGCTGTCCGTATGAGGACGCTCAAGGTCGCTCAGCGAGCTATGGAGAGGGCTATGCTCGGAGTTTCTCTGCGTGATAGACTCAGAAATGAGGATATCCGCAGTAAAACCAGAGTGACCGACATAGCCCAATGGATTAGTAAGCTGAAGTGGCAATGGGCCGGCCATATAGCTCGAAGAACCGATAACCGATGGGGAAGAAATGTTCTTGAGTGGCAGCCTCGTACCGGTAGGCGTAGTGTAGGGCGACCCCCCACTAGATGGAGTGACGACCTGGTAAGATATGCAGGAAGTCGATGGATGCAGGTGGCTCAGGACCGTGCTTTGTGGCATTACTTGGGGGAGGCCTATATTCAGCAGTGGACTTGTGAAGGGCTGTAATGATGATGATGATGATGATCCAAACAAAATCATGCCTATTTTTTTATACGGCTCACCTGATGGTAAGTAACTACCGCCGCCCACGAACAATAGCAACACCAGAGGAATTGCAGATGCGTCGCCGGCCTTTTAAAAATAGTAGGCTAATATAGTATAATACTAACCATTGCCGTTGACCTCGTTAAGAGGCCGGCGATGTACAGAGACTCCTTCCAACTGATCGGTCCTGGGTGCAGTCGTGAGACAGGACAGAGGCAGTGCGGCAGGCATTATGCCAGAGGTGAAGAACTCGTGTTGGAGCAATTTGTCTACTGACGGCCTTCGGGCGGGATTCGACTGTAGCTGCAGCACAATCATTGACGCCGCGGGCTTCCGAAGCGATGAAGGGATCCTGTTGTGGTTTTAAATTCGTAAGTTTATTTAATTTCGCTAGAAATGGTTTGCTTGGAATTCAGATGCAGTGATTAAGATCGGAAGTATGATTACAAACAAGCCAGACATATAATGATTTTTTAATGATTTTCATTAACCTTATTTGGATTACGTAAAAACCTACCATTTAGCCTTCCGCTAATTTTAATGTGTAATGAGTTGTTTTAAACCATGTTTACCGCAGTGTCGGTGTACGAACATTCACTCCCCATATTATCACGTGAGTGTTGTAAAAGCCAATAGAGTGATACTGAATTAGATTGGGAGCATCATATACCAGATAACAGCAGAATAAAAAATCTGCGGCTGGCAACCCACTTGCCAAGCGTGCAATCTATGGCAGATATCCCTCCTACGAGAAAATCTATGGATATGTCCATGTTCCATAGCGGATTTTGGTAGGCTGTAAATCATTGGTTGCTCCCAATAATTGGATATCGCCATTAGTTAGCAACAGCCCATATACATCCCACTGCTGGGCACAGACCCCTCATTTCTGAGATCGCCATGGTTGATAATAATCGCGATACATAATGTCAAATTGGTAGTATTAACGGTAGTTTTATTCAATGTCATGTGCATTTTTAATCCTCCACAGCTTAAGGTAAGAAATTAAATAAATTACGTAAATTTTTCAGAAGAAATTTCTAGAAGAAAGACTATGGTCAAAACGGGCGCAGTCGGTGTGTTGCGTAGCGACGGACGGTCACTGAAGCCAACGCAATTTCGAGACGCATTGACAAACGTTTGACAAATATTGTGCTAGCGCGCGACGTCGCAAAGTGTGTGGCATATCAGTGTGATAAATGTGAAGATCGAGCCACGTCGCCACTCAGGCCTAGCATCTTGTAGGTTCGCTTTTACATGCAGGTAAAGACCACATAGCATCTTAGTGTATTTCGTATGGTATATGACGAGAATCCGAGGCCATTTCTACTGGGTAAGAAGGCGTTTCATTAGTAGTGACAATGCATCTGCATTTATTTTTTATTTTAAGACGACACATCGAAAAGGCTATCGCCGTACTGATCCGAGTGAATACATAATTTCTATAAAAACTTGTAAAAACGCCGTCATAAGGTCTAAAATTGCGTAGCGACCGCGACGATTAAAAGCGCTTATAAATTGTCAGAATCCTAAAATATTTTTTTAAAAATTATTGATTTAAGTAATCAAAATAATGAGCAAGTAAATTATGGATATTGATCTTATGAATATATCTGAGTGATTCCCAAGCATATAGATTAAGTAATTTCGTTGTAATTTCAACTATAGTGATTTTTTAGAGGTGTTTTCGCAAATAATTATGATCGAGTAAAAATTATACAATCGTTTTTTGAACAATCAAATTCAAGATAAAGACATGAATTTACCTATATCAAAATTCCACTTTCGTTAGTGGTGTCATAGTTCTATACTATTCGATGAAAGGAGGTGAATTTTTTCACGGTGTCGCCTAACATCTGCATTCTCTTAGAAAAAAGGATACAAAGGGTCGATTTAATGCTCAAAGACATTCTCTACCAGTCAACCCATGGAGTGGTGAAAATTAGACATAGTTGTAGCAATTGAAAGAAAAAATAAAATAAACACACATTATAAGTAACAAATGATATGAATTATGTTTTTTATTCAACGATAGGTAGGTTTACTTATCAATGAGCGACAACATCCACTTAGTATCATCTAACGCAAGCATAGTAAAAACAGAATGGTAGGCTATCATTTGTGACTAAGAATAGATTATAGAAAATAGCATACTGTCGGTACTTGTGAGGAAGTGAATTGGTTGCGTCGGTGCCAATATCTATCAACTGGGCCCAGATAGGATGCACAAACGAGAGTGACCACATTTTTAGAAGACTATCACAGCGTTCTCTGCCCGAATGAAATGGTCAAGGTAATGAAGTTGTTACTCAAGTACTTCGATCTTTTCTCGTCAAACGATGCTGACATAGGAAATACTGGCTTAGTTCAACACAAAATAAATACAGGGAAAGAATTGCCTATCCATCAGCGGCCAAGAAGATTGCCAGTAGCAGGTAAAAAGGAAGTGGATACCATGATTGAGGGAGGGATTGGTGAAGAATGGTGTTATTGAACATTCATCTAGTCCATGGTGTTCACCTGTGGTGCTAATAAAGAAGAAGGACGGCAGCATGCGGTTTTGTGTTGAATACCGCCGTCTGAACAACGTTACAAAGAAGTACAGCTATCCCTTGCCAAGAATTGATCACAGCACGCACACGACACTTGCTAAGTCGGAAAGGTCAGGCCGAGTCGGGGACGGCCACTGCCGCGTTCCGCAAACACGTTTGTTTGAGACTGTTGATTTTTAATAAAATTTTGCTAGCAGTCTTTTATAAGTTTCGTTTTTTTCATTTTATAAAATAAATTAATATATGGGTTTGATTAAGTATATTAATTTACTATATCTTTACATAAATACATACCTCATATGTACATTAATTATCATATCACATCACATCAAATTAATCTTAAACATTAAATCTGAGATGACACCATAATATACTCAGTGTTAATTTACTCATAAAACTAAATGAGACTTAGCTGTTAAACAAAAAGACAGTGACGACTCTGCAACAGTAGGCATTTAAGTCTCCTACTATTCTCTTTTTACTATGACATAAGGTTGGCAAAAATTGCACACATCCATGTGTACTCCACACAGACATTCACGCATTGCATACATCCATGTGTGAAGCACAAGTCGGTTTCCGAAAAAGCTTTAATACGATCCATGAGTACTACACACATGGAAGTATGCTCTCTAATCATCCTTATTTCAAAATGGATGTTCAGATGATCTCATGAGTCTAATATGATATTCAATCTAATTGCTGACCGTGTGTGTGGTCGCGGTTTCGAATCTCGGGTCAAGTAAAAATCAGTTATTGGGTTTTTTGTCAAGGATTTTCAGTAGCAGCCCAGAGTCAAGAACTTGGCGATATTTCATCCCCGTGCCTCGGAAAGTATGTAAAACACCTGATCCTCATCATAATCGTCCCATTGCCTATAAAGATAAGCGTCCTTTTGAGGCAGGTCGGGCCGCAACGGTGCGGCGAAGATTTTGCGGGTACTGCGTACATTATACAGGGCTGGCCGCGTCGCGTCGTTAGATTTTTACAGTCAGTCGTACGAATGACAAGCGAGTTTTCGGTAGTGTGACAATGGATAGCTCTGATGAGGAATTATTTTTATTAATGTTGATGGATAAGGGTTAAGAAAATAATAAACTTCGCAAACATAGTATGGGTTCACGATATATTGCAAGAAGAAAAGAAGATGTTGTGGTGAATTTCATCACTTATTCTCTGACCCGAAAAATGATTCGAAATATAGTTGAACGTTAGTTCAACAATATTCCGAATCAGATAGAAGTAGTTCCTCGTTCATTTTTTATGTAAATACATACGTCCGCTCGCTGCAATATTCTACTATAAATACCTACTGCGCTCCATGCGTTCACCGGAGGCGGGCGGGCCGGGTCGCATCGACGGAAAAATACGCTCGCCGAGCGATACGCCGACGGATTCCGTCACGGTCCGGCTCGCCCCGCTAATAATCGACGCAGTGTCATACAAAATGTATAGCAAGCTGATTTTTGCGTTGCGATGCGACCCGATGCGGCCCGCCTGGTGGACGCTAACTTTAAGTGAGGGAATAGAGAGTGCACCTGTGCTTAGGCACAAAAAAACGTAAAGTAAACTATAATCCTGTACTACGCAAATGGATAATCGCTCTTGAGATTGGCCACCACAATCAAAATTCAAACTGTAGGGCATCATCACTTGAACACATTTGCCTAGTCAAATTAATGTTAGTTGTGTTGTTATAAATACAGTAGAATCCCGATTATCCGAACATCCGATTATCCGGCGGACTCATTCGTCTCGGCTCTAATTATTAATTTAAAAATGTTTTGACGGCGCAACGAGACATGTTACGACAAGTTTATTCCCACCTACGACGGTGTACTCCCGCTCTCATTTGTTTGCGGGATAGTGTTTGTTATTGTTTCATTTTCTTTGATAGCGTTCAACTGAAAGGTTGTGTTTTATTTTTGTTAACGTTTTGTGTTGGAAATTTAAAATGTCCAAGCGAAAAAGAGTAGTGTTGTCCTTAATGACAAAATGAAGATAATTGAGAGTATAAAAAATGGTGAATCTGGCAGTAAGTTGGCACAAATATATGGTGTCGGAACTTCTACGATATCAGACATTAAAAAGAATTCTGATTCCATAACGAAATTCACCTGCGCGCTTGAGCAAAAGATGGAAGCAACGTAGTCATGAAAAAATCTCAAAATGAAATTCTGGAGAATGCAGTTTTTACTTGGTTCTTACAAAAGAGAGCATGCGGTCAGCTCATATCTGGACCTCTGTTATGTGAAAAAGCATTGGATTTTAACTTGGTGGTGATACTTCTTTCAAGGCGAGCTGTGGATGGTTAGCAAGATTCAAATCCAGACATGGAATTCCAGAACTGGAGATTCAAGGAGAAAAACTGTCTGCTAATGTTGCATCAGCCGACTCTTTTGTAGACTTTCTAGATGAAAAAAATACGATTTAGATTTTGTATACAATGCGGACGAAACAGGTCTTAATTGGAAAGTTCTACCAAGCAGATCATTAGCATCGCGACGTGAAAATGCAGCACCGGGGCACAAAGTGAGTAAGGACAGAGTTACAGTTATGGTTTGCGCAAACGCTAAAGGAACACATTGATTGCCACTGCTACTTATTGGTAAATCAAAAAATCCGCGTGCTTCAAAAATGTTAAAATACCCTTAACTTACGCTAACCAACAAAAAGCGTGGATGAACACAGATATTTTTCTTACTTGGTATGAAAATACGTTTATTCTTGAGGTGAAGAAATTTCAAAAGGACGTGGGAAAAGAGGGCGATGTATTGTTGTTATTAGATAATGCGCCGACGCACCCTTCCGCTGAAACACTAAATCGAGAAAATGGGAAGTTCATGGTTAAGTTTTTGCCCCCTAACGTAACATCGATATTGCAACTTATGGACCAAAGTGTCATTGAAACTTTAAAACGTTTATACAGAAAGCAGCAACTGCGTCGTCTTTTATCAGCAGACGACAGTGAAATAGAAACATTGTTAAAGTTTTTTAAAGAAATTAATTTAAAAGATTGTTGTTATATGCTGGTAGAAGCGTGGAATTCTGTGGAATTGCAAACATAAAATAGGGCATGGAATAAATTATTAAAATTAACTTTATCTGATTCTTCAATTAAACCGCACGACGTTTTTAAAGAAATAACCGAAGCAATGAAAATTCTTAGCATTGTTGAAGGGTGCGATGAAGAGAATATTATGGAGTGGCTAAACTGCGATAGTGAAGACCCTGGATTCCAAATATTAACTGATGAAGAAATCATTGAGGATTTAAACAGTAACGAGAGGGAAGTTGAAGAAGATACTGAAACTGGTGATGTATGTCAAGTACCATCTCACGCAGAAGCTTTTGAAGCTCTAGATGTTGCTTTTAAGTGGTTTGAAAGACAGGACGAATCGGATCCCATACAGTTATTACAACTGAAGCACATCAGGGACTTGGCTGCGAGAAAAAGATGTGATTCATTACGTCAAAAATCTATAACAAGTTATTTCCAACCAAAATTTTAAATTATATAGGTATTATGTAATTCATTATCTATCGTTATAGCTTTTTTATATATCGTATTATCTAAGTAAAATCCATTACATAATAAAAATTTATTAAAACTTAAATATTATTTGATTTGCTTTGAAATCAGTTATCCGGATTTTCGATTATACGGAATACCCCTGGTTTTAATTGATCCGGATAATTGGGATTCAACCAACAACATAGGATAATCGCAATTTTAAATGTTGGTTTATCACATGTTCCTGGTTGAAGTAAATATTGCGAGGAAACCTGCATGTCTGAAGGCTAAAATACTTCGAGGATAAGTGAAATCCTCCAACATGGTAATGCACTAACAGCTCTGAAAAAATCTTGATTGGCTTCCTAGACAAATACAAATAAAAATGTGGTTGAAGGACTGACAATTAGCGAGACTAAACATATACAAATATGGTCTCAGAGGTACACACAAGACACACACATCATATTAACAGAAGCTTGCAATGAGTTCCATCACCGCATACCATTATATGGTTCAAATATCCACCTGTAATGCTGTTTAAGTGTATTGTTGTTGACTATCGCCTCAGCGTACCGAGTACGGAACGAATGCCATGGGCCCGCATAACATGCATGCAGGGCTAGGTATATCCCCTCACTATTTGACAATACACAAAGGCTTTATTATTATAAGAATTTAATATTATAATGGCAGGAAAATGCTACACAACAGCAAACCTTGTAAGATAGTTTGCATCTAACTGCCATGATTTGTTGTAATGGTTTTTAATAATTTAATTGTATAATAGTGCAATACAACAATTTTTAAGTGAAAACTGACTTAAGAAAAAAGTGCTTCATTTCTGTAATTTATCTAAGAAATGGATTGTTTACAAAAGATTTTTTTTAAATGTCAAAATTATCACAAGTCCTTTCTAACTGAGTATAATGTTATGCTATTTTTAATAAATAATTATTAAAAATAGAAAGTATATTGCCTACCTGTATTCACACTGCTTAATTCTCTTATAGGTATCTTTGAGTGTAGAAGTCTCAAAAGGTGGCTTGCCCACAAGCAGTGTGTACATAATGCAGCCCAAACTCCATATATCAACTTCAAAAGAGTGGCCCTTTTTTGTCAGTATCTCGGGTGCAATGTAGTTTGGGGTGCCACATAAAGTCTGCTTTCTCTCTCCTAAAACAATTGAAATTAAGTTTAAATAATGTTTTCTTATATATACGCGAACACTACATTAAAATAAAACTAGTACACATATTTAATTAAAACTACTTTTTATAGATTACATTGCATATATTAACTTATTTTATATTCCCGACGTTTAAAGCACTTTACAGCACCCATGGTAACAGGGGGACTGAGGAGTTCAACTTCTCAATGTCACAGTTGATGAAGGCTACCTCCAGATTAAAATTATTTATCAGGATTTAGAATTACTAGCACATCTAGAAAAGCTAAAGAATTGTTTGCCTCTAACTCTATTGTGAACTGAATTTTAGAATTTATATACCGAATATTAGAGTATAGATGGTCTAAAAATGCAGTTACTTTATCTTAAGGTTGAATTGTGAAAGTATTGTCTATGTACCACTTGTACAACTTTGTATTTACGGGACATTAATTTGTCGCAGACTATTCACATGCTTACCCATTGAAGACTGCATCTCAATTATAACTAGAAGGCTGGAAGAAAACAAAAATATGCAGTATTACTCAGACACTGCCTTATATTTGGCTACCTATTGTGGAAGGAGTTCTACAAGCAAGTAGATGGTGTGGCGATGGGCTCACCTGTATTCTCATTGTTGCCGACATATTCATGAGTGGGGATTTAATATTAAATCCCAACTCAAGCATAAAACTGCATCAGAAGTCAGAACAATAATAAATCAATAAAACAAAACCCCCTCCATAACAATGGGTACTATAAATGCTCGAAACCTCCGGAATGTAAAATAAGGTAATATAGCGATAATATCCATAAAAAACTAGTTTTATTGAAATTAATTTTAAAGTTAAAACTACTCTATTGTCTTTTGTGTATAGCATAGAGATTAAAATTTTTATTTATAGGTACCTTCAAATTCTATTCTAGCGGCTAATCCAAAATCTCCAATCTTTACATGAAGATCATCATCCAAGAATAGATTTCCCAACTTGAGGTCCCGGTGAATAATGCGTTTGCTGTGAAGATACTGCACTCCAAGTAAAATCTGATGCATGTAAAACCTTGTCTCTGGTTCCGAGATAGCTTTTCTACGTTTGTGTAGTTCCATCATTGACTGCAGTAAAAGTTCAATATACTTTTACAAGTTATTAATAATAAAACTAAGTGCTTACATAACATAATGAATAAGGCAACTTTACAACAAGCTCTAGCCTCTACCATCATATTCCTTGAAGTGGAAAAAGCAATACTTCTTGGTTTAGTAATATTTTATTTTCTATTAATTCTGGCCACAAACAGAAATTGTCATAATTGTCTTTGTTTATGATTGTAACTTACAGCTTATTAAGCTGTGATATTTTGTGATAAAAATGTTTATTATACTTTTGTCAACTGATTATATGTTAAAGAAATTCTTGTAGGGATTGAAATTTATACTGTATTTACATTCAGCTGCTGCTCATATTGTAAAAAAATCCTGAAATACTTTAATGGCAGCCTCATAGGCTATGAGTAATTACATGCAATGGTGATGGATGCTGAAATAATTATAGATAGCTTCAGTGCTCTGCCATCTAAAATTATATCATAATGTGAAATTTTTAAAACACAAAAAAGAGAAACAGATGTCTTAGAAGATGGTGGATAATTATTATTACTCTCTAGCTCTCAAAAAGTTCTAAAAACATTATTATTATGTAGTTACTCCCATTCTCACACTTCTAACTTCATAGGCTTGGTGGCAACTGAGCAATGAATGGAGCAGGATAGTGGGGAGTCTTAACTCACTTGTGTTAGTACTACTTTATTTATGACTACCGCATAAGAAATTACCAATTCAACTATGCATACTCATGCTGCTCACTTCCATGCTTATGGAAGAGGAATTTGGAATGGGTTGAAACATAAAGCTTTAAGCTTAACATAATTATTATATTACATCTATAGTTAGGTAGACACTAATATACATACCCTTCTCTTGCACAGCTCCAGTATAATATAAATATTTAGGGAGTCTTCAAAGAAGCTGTGGAAGCCCACCACATGTTTGTGCTCCAATGAACGGTGGATAGAGATTTCTTGTGCCATCTTCTCTTTTTGACTTGATTTAACCATAAGCTTTTTTGATACAATTTTTCCAGCGTACACCTGGTTGGTGGCGATATCCTGGATCTCGTAACATTTTGCAAATCCACCCTAAAATTTTATAATAATTATACAATTTATATTATTACCTATTAAGTAAAACTGATTTAAATGAATGATATATTACTGCGACTTTAATTGCATTATCTTAACGAAAAACAATTTAGGTACTTTTTTACCTTTTAATAAAAAATCAACATTATTAATTATTCATGAGTATAATAGTTTCAAAGAAAATGCTTATAAAATACAACTTGTAATAAAGTGTTGGGTAAAAATTTATATTCGGTTTTAAAGTACCTAACAATTATTTCAATTAAATGGCAGATGTTAAATCGTGTAAGAAAAAACTCACCTTTCCAAAGAACCTCAATCTCTGATAAGTGCTGTTTGTTTGAGGATCGTGAATTATTTCAGGTATTTCTTTCTTTTCGTCTTCTTTGATCGACGTCATTATAAATTAACTTAAATATACAAATATAGTCAATAAAACGTTAAATATTAACAGCAAAGTTACTAATGATTGTTGACAATTTCACAAAGGAGATTTCAAACGGAAAGCGTTTGAACTTGAAAGCAGTTGTACTGAATTTTTTGAACGGTTATTTATTTCGACCAATCACAATTTTGTACTTTAACCGTCATTGCCAGTAAATGAAAAAGATGGTGTGATCCATAGAGTAGAGTAATTTATACAGAAATGGTGTGATCATAAAGTGGACAGTTGAATTTCCTCTATGGATATAGAAACAAAAACTTTTTTTATTCAATGTACCTAGATTACAAATATACTTTATTAAATGTCACTCATTTTATGGAATGTAGAGGTAAGGATATGGAGTGTAGAGATAAGGAGAACAATCTCCCATAGGAGAATATTTAAAAAAGTATCCATCTGTAAGCAATAAATAACAGTTTAAAAACTCTCCACAACAGAGCTGGAGTAGCTAGAGGAAACACCTACATGAAATGAACTTAGCAGTTGTCGACGGTATAAAGTGTGCTGCTAAACTGCTCAGTAGCTCTAAAATCTAAAATAATTTTATATTTAGTATATATAAACTACACTACAATGTAAAATATAATAACTAAATTAAAATATAACCTCGAAAAAGTCGTCGTAAAATCACTTTACATAGACAAGTGAATTTTAATTTCCAAATTCATTAATTAAAATCAAATCAGAGCTCAACCTATATTTGTCGCAAAGCAACTCGCGTTGATTTATTCGGACGTCTTCGAAAATTTTTGGACTATGCATCCCTTTCTTTTCATTGTGATTCATTGTTGATATACTTTTCTTTAATTACCGGCACGTGTAACTAGTGCTGTACCAGTTAAACTATAATATTGGTACAAGTAAATATAACGCATGTTATCGTGAATGTTTTAAAGACTTATATAAGTGACATAGATGTAAGCTGATTTTTTTTAGTGAACGTACGTTAATCCATATTTAAATAAATTTATTCAATAATAAAATCAATTTATTCAAAATTTCTTAGTAAAAAATTCATAATAAAATCGATACAATTTTTAAGAGGCGGAACTCCACTCTCTTTACTGCTAAGACGCCTATTTGTCAAGACAAATAGGAAACGGAAGTGTAATATGCAGTAGTAATATTATTCTATTATTATTTGAATATTGTAAAGAAATCTTGTTTCAATAAAAATATGCTTTAAAACAGAAAATTATAGGTATTTTATTAAATACGATACCTACTTAAATACAACTTCTTTTGTGTTTTTGTACTAATTTATAGTAGAATATGGTTCTGGTATTGATTTAGTAGACTTGGTACCAAATTTATCACTTAAAGTTCCCATCATTATTTTTGTCTATTAGCAAGTGTCGCAACCTTGAATTTAACCAATTAACGTGCATTTCAAACCACCTCCCCCGTACCTCTGACAGACAGGTTTGGATGCAGAAGTACATACATTAGGCGGGCTGTGTAGTCGTTGTAAGGAGTACAAACTCTGTACAAAAAAGTGTCCCTAGGAAAGCGCTAAATAAGGGTGGCGCCACTGTAGCTGCAGTCTAAATTTTAAAGAACTTTTATAATTTTTTTATTGCACAGACTATGGAGCTTAGAGAACAGGAGGACGATCGCTACGTGCTAAAGCATAGTCTGCCTGTCCCTGAAAATTTGTAGAATTTATAGCCGCGCTGCCGTCGGTAAGTAGTGTCTGCGAAGTAATTTTTTAATTTTTGACAAAAAGAAACATTAAAAAATGTTGAAATATTATGAAATCAATAATATAATTAATAATTTATATTTGTAATAATTTATAATATTTATAATAATAAAAATTATTGACACAAATTAGCGATCGCAGTGCCTCACTTATTTTGTCCATATTTTTGGGACACTATTTTTTACAGTGATCGTTCTCCTGTTCTCTAGCCTCCACGGCATAGACTTTCACCATAATTATTTTTACAATAATTATTTTATTGATTTCAAAATTTTTATTTTCAAAACCACTCAACGTATTTTACGGCGATTTATCATACCCTGTAGCTACTCGAGCGCTGTTGTAGAGAGTTTTTGAACAGTTATTTACTGCTTACGGATGGACACATTTTCAACTATTCTCTTATGGGAGATTGTCCTCCTTACATCTATACTCCATGACTCTTTTGTTTAATTTACCATTGGTTCGGAGAAAAACCTTTGTCCTGGGAAAAACAAACAAAAAACCTAGCGGGAATCAATTCGACTGTATATTTTTTCTGGGTGAACCGATTTTTATGATTTTGTTTTATTTCAAAGCTGGTGCTTCTCGTGTTCCTTATAAATTTGATCAAGAGCTGACAAGTAGTTTTTGTATTATCCTTAAATAATGCGTATTTAATTGACTTCGAATACGTTGATGATGTTCTCATTTTATTTATATTGAAGTCGGTTGTAGAAAATTTTTAATTTTACAATTTGTTTTAAAACTACTTTTATTTTTGTGTACTTAGATTACATTTTCATAAATTTATTGGGAGGCCAAAGTTTATAAAATATAAATTTCCTTATATGTTTGTCTAAGCGAAATCATAAAATGCTCTTATGGCTCTCTTCAGCAAAACAAATATAAGAAATTTCGGTGTCAGCCACGTGTCCCCATAGCATAATACCATACGACATTATGCTATGAAAATAGCTAAAGTAAATTAGTCTAGCTGTTTCAACACTGGTAAAAGTTCTAATATTTTTTACAGTATATGCTGCATAACTAAATCTGCTTGCTAGTTTTGATATATGGGAGCCCCATTGAAGTTTTAATGCCTAAAAGGCTTTGAAGTTTTATTGTCATTTAAATGCTTATTATTAACATTAAACCAATTTACTAATTATATATTGCATAAAGTGTTTACTACGTCATATTTTAGTAATTATCGCTTTAATTTAATTTTTATATTTCATTATTAGATAGCGGGAATTTTACCACCAGCTTTTGCTGCTCATGTTTTATAATTTATATAATGGTTTGGATTTGAAGTAATATAATCTGTGAGAAAAACCGACGATGCAAAGATTCTGATGCTGGTATAAATCTCAAGTTATTTTGCTTGCTTAAGCGCCATTAGATCCTGAGATACTTTAGTCGCAACATTATGCGTCTAAATCACAAAATTATCGCAATGTGACTGTTTAAATCTGTGAATGTATTCATATTCTGTAAAATATGTAACAGCGTTTGTAATGTGTTTGTGTATTCTTTTTGGTTGAAGTCTTCATAGCTAACGCCAAAATTAATGAAAAAAAATTAGTTTGGTTTGATCCATAGATCAACACGGGCCACCGGCCGTCCGGAGGGGAGTAGCCATCCATAGATCTATATTCCTCGATACAGAACTATCTGTCACTTTTTGCGGGGGGAAATCTATGCACGAAAAAAGAATCATCAGTCAATACGAAACTCACACATAACAATTAAAACAATAAACTAACAATTTCACACACATATAGATACATTACAACAGTATCGCTTGGTGACGTCGACAACTTTGACCAGTCCTTTGAGTATTAAACCAAAAAAGACGGCATCACAAGACATACCCTTCTGCAGTAGTTCGCGCGCGTGCGCAATTGTAAATTAAATAAATTATTAATGTTATACATACTGTATTTTTTATTCCTTCTTGGCAGCCCTAAGTAACCACGGAAAAACAGCCGTGATGTAGAAAGAGGAAAAGATATAAAGTAATACGGACACTCGCGCGCAGCGATAAAGGTTTATTTAGCTTGCGTGCGCAAATTATCTTATTAATAATAATTATGTATAATATAATAATTACGTCGGCAAGCAGTGAATCACGGAGGTTAGAGAACAACCTCCTTGCTGTAAATTCTCCCATGCACAAAAATGTGTATAATAAGCTCAACACTGACATCAGTTGTCGAGCAACTCTCCTTGTAAAATCAAATAGATTTTTTAAATATTTATCCTATACTTTTAAACGAGCAATTCTTGTATATATGTATATACTACCTGGTTGACCGAACTTTGCTCGGTATTTTTCGCTCGATTTTTTTAATTCATGTGTTTTGGAAATTATATTTACTACGCGTTCATTTCGAGTTTGCCGTCGTAGACCGTTACGACGTCACAGCTGACGGTACCGTAGACGAAAAAAGTCATCATGTTTATGTTTTTTAGTATTCATATTTTCAATAAAGTTAAATAATAACGTGTTCGATGAAATAAAATATTTTTTGAATGATGATGATGATGAAATAATAACGTGTTCGATAAAATAAAATATTTTTTTATAGTTTTATTTTACATTTTAAATCTATCAAATTAAAGATTTTCGAAGATTTTCTCATTGTAACAGAACAAATTAACGAATATCAACAGACACAAAAACAAAAAATCAACAGTAACAAAAACAACAGCAAAAACAGTAACAAACTAGAGAACGTACGGGAGCATAAAAAACGGACGTAAGTACACTTCGACGTTGCTATCGGTACTAAAAGGGCGACGCTTGAAGCGCGGAATGAGGGGGCGCGGCGGGAGGTAACGGCATTCTTGAAGTGAACGACTAGTAGATAAAAATTACATACTGATGAAATATAAATAATATTTTTTGATCTTAGCGACATAACGGAAAAAACGGAACTGGTTATTTGAATAAAAAATCATGAGTGCAATTATTTTAATTTAAATTTTCGTGTTTTTACAAAATACTAAAAAAGGGCTCGACAAAATAGATTTTCTCAAAAAAGAAAAGAACATGAAAAAAAAATTAAAAAAAGTCGGTCGGTCGGTCTGGGCTCGAACCGGGATTTTAAGATTCTGTGACCGACCATTATACCAATTAAGCTATTTATAATCGCTAATAATCCGTCAAAATTTACCTTCTTATTCTAACGATATTGTAGCAGTTTTTCATTGCCTAAAAACACGGACAAAAAGACATTTTCTAAAAATAAATCCTAGCTAGATCGATTTATTATCCCCGAAACTCCCTGGACACTAAATTTTATGAAAATCGTTGGAGCCGTTTCCGAGATCCCGATTATATGTATATTTATATACAAGAATTGCTCGTTTAATAGCTCGAGCTCTTTTTTTTAGTATTTTTTAAAAACACGAAAATTTAAATTAAACTAATTGCACTCATGATTTTTTATTCAAATAACCAGTTCAGTTTTTTCTATTATGTCGCTAAGATCAAAAAATATTATTCGCATTTCATCAGTATGTAATTTGTATCTAAATATAATTTCCAAAACACACGAATTAAAAAAAAACCGAGCGAAAGATACCGAGCAAACCTCGGTCAACCGGGTACTGTAAATTATATCTTTATAAAAAGTCTTAACATTTGATTTAATATTATTTTTTCAATAATTTCGCTTAATGTTGGTAGTACAGTCTAAAATTGGCGGGATCTAATGCGCTAGCAGATTTAAATAAAGGTACTTTAGTATGTACTAGCTGTTCCCCGCGACTTCACCAGCGTGGAATAAATTACGATTGGATTTTATGGCTTTTTATTTTTTGCGCGGAACCCTATCTCTTTTTATAAAATAAAAGTAGCCTAAGTTACTCCTTATTACGTCGGATAGAAAGAGAGAAAAGATAGAAAGTCCCATCAAAATAAGACTAGACATTTCTGAGACTAGCCGGAACAACGCACAGATGGACAGACAGACAAAATGTTAAAAATTGTATTTTTGGTTTAAGTACCGTATATACCTACCATAGAATACTAATATACTAAACCTACCTATGTTTGACAAACTATTCTGATTCTGATTCTGTAAAAATAACTATAATAAACGTATGTATTACACAATACATGTATGTATTACAGTATTCTATGGCATATACTTTCATATGCATTGAATATACATCTGTTATTTTGACACTTTTTTATAGGAGATGCGTTGCCGGCCTTTTAAAAAGGAGTAGGCTCTTTTCTTGAAGGTCCCTAAGTCGTATCAGTCGGGAAAAATCGCTGGTGGAAGTATATTCTACAAAGTTGTGCGAAGTAGAAAACTAGTAAGTCGCACTGGACGCCGCAGTTGCAGTGGTGGATCCGCCAATTATCCAGATGATAGATATTTAATCCACGTCGTTTTCATTTTATTACATGCAGTTATGTAAGTTTTGGAGCTGGAGTTTTACATTCTCTCTAAATGTAGCACTAGGATAGGATCTTTCATTATAAAGCTCATTTAAGTGGGGAGGCCCGAATCCCTCTGAAAATCGCCACCAGGCGTACCTACCATAAATGCCTGGTGGAGCCTTCCTAAAATTTTTCATGAGATGGCTGGGCAACCTATCATAAGTCGTTGGCTTATTAATTGGGCCTCCAACTATATGCGGCTGGCCAGCAGTTAGGAACCGTGCTTCGGATACCGCCAGTCTCCATAACCAAGCGCCGGGCACCAAGAAATGGCCGAGCCACATTCGGTTCTTATGCCCAACTAACTATCCAGAACCTTCTTTACAAAAAAATAAGAAACATTATCAAAATAAAAAGACGAAAAAGTGATATTGCTTAGTACTACCCAGGGTAAAAAGGGTGAGACTTAAGGTGTATCCCTGACCAAAATCTTGCGAAAGTGCGTTTTTCAGACTCTATTATCTCATTAGTTATGAAAAATAAACTACATCTAAAAGCACATTATTAATGTTCGATATCTTAACATTCCATTCCATTTGTTGTTTTTATGTGCTATAAATACATTTAAAATCAACTTTTAAAAAATGACTAAAATTCTTGATTACATGCATCTGTTGCTAAACGCAACGCTCTAATCATTTGAGGATTACACTAATGGATAGATAATTTAAAAATCTACATTCTCCACGTTTTATTTAATTTTTTAAGTTCGTTTTTCTTTTTTAATTGAAATAATTCCAAAAATTGTGTTAATTCCATGATAAAGGGGAGTGCGGGCGGCATTACGCCGTATGCGTTCGTACGAGGTAGCTGTGTCACTCGTCGTCGTCGTCGACGTTCTGTGTTTCGCCGCAAACATAGTACTCATACCTACCAACCGATGCGCTTACGTGTTTTTTTTACTACCAAAGGACGCTACGATTGTGTTATTTTGAAAAATATAATTTTGTGGATTAATTAGTGCAAATGCCTAAATTCAAGAAGGATAAACGTCAACGACGTCAAAATACTCTAAAGATAAATTAAGTTCTGTGAGTAATTTGATGTATTATGCAAAGTTCACTTACTTTTATTCCGTTAAATTCTACGTGTTATTAAATGAGAAGAAAAATACCTGAATGCGAATTTGACGACAAAAATATAATTATTCAAGTTTAACAATAATTGAAAATGATAATGGGTAAGTCGGGCGCACTTTTGAGTCCATAGAGTTAGGAAATTATAAACAGAATTTGTGAAATTTGATGTGATATTTTTTGTGGTTACCATATTATAAATAATATGAACCTTTTCAAATATATAGCTAAAATATGTATCTAAATGATTTATTACAAGTAATTCCGTTTTGTTTTCATGCAAGATCTAATATAATTTATTCTTTATTGCAGGCTAAATACGAACAATGACGATACGGTAGTACACGACTTGAGTCGAGAAACCATAGACTTACAGTATACCTGTCTTGGTCAACACAAATGTTTACTTACCTAATCAAAATACTTTAGTAGGTATTATGATTAGGTAAAAGGTATTTAAGTAAGTACCGTAAAATACCCTAATTTGACTTACCTAGCCTTACTTTGTCTAAACCGATCATTTGAATTTCATTAGGAGGCTGTTCGAGCTAGAGTTAAAGTTGAAGTTACAGCCTATATACGTCCCACTCCTAGGCACAGGCCTCCGCTCATTTCTGAGAGGGTCCTAGGGCAAGGAATTGTCCACCGCGCTGCCCCAACCCCAATGCGTGTTTGCAAACTTCACATGTCTTCGAAATATTTTTTTCTTATTTCTCAGACATGCAAGTTTCCTTGAGATGTTTTCCTTCACCGCTGAGCACGTGGTAAATCAACATTTAAAATTGCAATTACAATTTCATTGGTGCCAGCGGGGATTGAACCCGGCTTGCTCGCGCACTGTCTAATTTTCAGCGAGCGCTAACCATCTGATCTACCACGGCTCCTCTCCTCTCGAGCTAGAGACTTTATTTTATTTATGGTACGTTTTTGTCGCATGCCAGCGCTTACTTTTGGTTCTGGCAAAAAGTTGTGAAACGTCTTTGAACGTCATAATAGTGCAAATGGTGGTCGCAGATATTTTACCTGCACTTCAAAATTTTATTGTGTGAGTATTTTAATCTATTTTTACGGATTTGATGAACCATATTAAATAAAAAATAGTCTCCTATCCTTCTCTCTATGTTTTGATCTTTTAAAACGAGTTTGAGTTGGTAAAATCAAGGCAAACTTAGGTTAGGGTTGTCATTTATTATTTTGATAATAAAACTAGTGAAATTCCGCGGTTTTATATGCGCAAGCGTAAACGTAGTTAAAACATAATATAACCTTTACGTTTTACATAAATATCCTAAAAAAACTTATTATTTTAGTATGTTACTACCTATAAAATTAATAAGTTTATTGCATTTTTGTTTGAGAATAGGCTTGCGTTTGACTACTATCTATTTGTTAAGATAGATACCCACATTTTGGATCTTACGTAATAAATAGTCTTAAACGTACCCTATATTTGTTAGAAAACAAAAATAAATCAAAAATTGTCGGCAGTACGTGAATTATTCTACCAAAATGCTAAACTTAGTGGTTGATCTCATAAAATCTAAGAATCATCGTATCAATAGCAATTAATCAAAAGAAATTCGGGATTTCCAGGCGTACCATTTTAAATAAAGTCAACATACCTATTTTGTCATGAATTAATAGTTTAGAGTTTTAATGTAGGATGAAGATAATGTTTATTTTTATTGATTAATAATTAAGGCTAATAAACGTAATTTTGAAATGTTTTTAAGGGGAAATATAATCTCAAATGGCTTAGCAAGATCCTTCGTTATTCCGAAAATGTTGCAGCATTAATTTTGAAATAAATATATGGTAAAGTTGAGGATTAATGTTAAGGATTATGTTAGATGAAAACACGATTTCGTAAAATTTTCTCGATAGAAAATAAAATCCAAAGTTACCTCCAAAATAAACAATAAACCGCTGTTATTCATAAAATACTTTAAATAAGATCATGAAACTTTGCATACTAACTGAACTAACTATAAAGCAGTGCTTATGTTATTTACTTTTTTTAAAATACCATTATTTTCACTGTAAAAAGAAATTACCTACCTAAACTATCGGCCTCTTGAAGCGTGATTCCTGCCGCCCGGTCATTTCGTTTCGGAATTTGAAGGGGGAGGTTGTATATCGCTTACGATCAGAATATACATTACGCAACAGGACGACGTAAAATTAAAATGGGAAATAACCGTAATAAAAATAAGAAACGACTGGCTTGGCGTTAAGAGACAGGCATAAATATGATAAACCTAATGAAATAAGTGTCTAACGACCTTTCTACTTACAGTATTAGAGATTACAAACATGTCGGTACATAGCATACGACGCGCGGGCAAGTGAGTACGAAGTTAGAATTTAAGCTGACTTACTATATCCCCAGTATAATTTGTTAATTTATGTACCTACCTACCTTATCATGTTGATTTGTTAGTTTAAAATCATGCTAAAGTTGTCAAACTATTATAACCTATTCGAAATGTACCTAATTGGAATAGAAGATTTTTTATGCACTTTATTTATTAATTAGTTTTGTTATCATAAATATAATATTATTGCCTAAATACTAAATATTATTTTTACATAGGTACTTAATCTAACAAAATAAAATTGATGATACTTGAATTTTAACGGGTTATTACGTTTATTCACCCTGAGATGTATACTACTTAATAGACTAATAATAATGAAGAACATATTTAACTTATTTTACATTAGGGTGGATAAACGGAATGACCCTTATATATATATATATATATATATATATATATATATATATATATATATATATATATATATATATATATATATAACCAATAAGTTGTTTTATTTTCCTTTGATTACAAAGTGATATGTTCAAAATCATTGCTTACCTTCCTAATAAAAAAAATTAAAAGTTTTACACTTTATGTTGTGGATAAGTAGGAATAATAAACCAATACTTCATGGGAGCGAAATCTGTTTATTTGGAAGCGCATTTTAAACTGCGATATTTTTGCCTAGGCAAAGTAGAGGAAATGCTATTCACTTTGCCTGGATATTTAGTAGCTTATTTCTCATAAAATATGAAGTGTAGACTATAGTGTGTTATTTTGCCAGGCGCACAAAGTTCTGATTTATATTTTTTTCTTTAAATGTGATATGTCACTTTTTCTATGTGTGTCAAGAAATATCACAAAACCTCTAAATTCGTGCAAAGTTTGGCATTTTACAGTACTAATACTACCTAGTAGTAGGTATTAGCACTAAGTAGACCAGTAGGTACTAATGCTTACCCAGTACAATCTAATCAAAATACCTTGGTAGGTATTGTAATTAAGTATAAATAAGTACTAAGTAGGTAGGTATAAATACTTCTTTATCTACATCTATTTTTAGGAACCTTTATTTAGTCTGAATCATACATCATCATCATCATCATCATCATTACAGCCCTTCACAAGTCCACTGCTGAACATAGGCATCCCCCAAGTAACGCCACAAAGCACGGTCCTGAGCCACCTGCATCCATCGACTTCCTGCATGTCTTACCAGGTCGTCACTCCATCTAGTGAAACCTATCCAACTGCGGAGAGGTGTAAGACAGGGTGATGTTATATCACCGAAACTCTTCACCGCTGCGTTGGAAGGCGTTTTCAAGCTACTGGACTGGAAAGAATACGGTATTAACATCAATGGCGAGTACATCACTCACCTTCGATTTGCCGACGATATAGTCCTTATGGCAGAATCGCTGGAGGACCTTAGCACTATGCTCAATGACCTCAATGGTGTCTCCCAACGGATAGGTCTTAAGATGAACATGGATAAAACAAAGATCATGTTTAATGTCCATGTCACATCTATGCCGGTAGTTGTTGGGAGCACTATGCTCGAAGTTGTTGACGATTACGTTTACCTGGGACAAGTAGTCCGACTAGGTAAGTCCAACTTCGACCGAGAGGTCAATTGACGGATTCAACTCGGCTGGGCAGCGTACGGGGAATTACGACACATCTTCGTCAGGTATACCTCAATCTCTGAAAACTAAAGTGTATAACCAGTGCGTGATGCCAGTGATGACTTACGGATCTGAGACGTGGTCCTTCACTGCTGGCCGTATGAGGACGCTCAAAGTCGCTCAGCGAGCTATGGAGAGGGCTATGCTCGGAGTTTCTCTGCATGATAGACTCAAAAATGAGGATATCCGCAGTAAAACCAGAGTGACCGACATAGCCCAACTGATTAGTAAGCTGAAGTGGCAATGGGCTGGCCATATAGCTCGAAGAACCGATAACGGATGGGGAAGAAAGTTTCTCGAGCGGCAGCCTCTTACAGGTGGGCGTAGAAGCTGAAGTGGCAATGGGCTGGCCATATAGCTCGAAGAACCGATAACCGATGGGGAGGAAAGTTTCTCGAGTGGCAGCCTCGTACCGGTGGGCGTAGTGTAGGGCGTCCCTCCACTAGAATCATACATAACACTATATTACTGATTTACTTACTTATACGTAGTTTTCTTTTTTGCAGTTACAAATTTCGTGTGAGGTTGAAAAAGGCAGTAATGAAAAAATAATAAGAAGAATAATAATTGACGTCAGACACTTCTTTTCGGAATTAATAAAAATTTCAAATCATGGTCTATTAGGTTGTAACTTCACCAAACTACAACTGATCGGAGAAACACAAAAGGGCTTAGATTCAAAATTTACGTTTAAATGCCAATTATGCAACCAAAAATTTGGAATAGTAAACGATGATTGTAGTGAAAATTATTTATCATTAAATGAATGCGCAGTCGCAGGTACGATTGAAATAGGCGCGGAAAATTCGCAACTAAACGAGCTATTGTCATAAAATTTTGACTGTAGGAATGTGTACTGTGAAGAACTGTACACAGTGATGGAGAAGCTTGCACGTCTCCATCCAGCTCCGGTCAATCGCACGTACCCTGCGACAACGCATGACCTCATTCTGCATAACAGACGGTCTCCAAGTTACAAGAGCTGGGGTAGGAAGCTCTCCGGCATTGGCCATACCAACCAGACCTTGCGCCTACAGACTTCCGTTCTTCACCCATCCAGTTTATTTCTTTAAGCACGGCAATAAACCGCCACTGCGTTGACAAAAATGCATCGATTGTATGGATGATTATTTTGATTAATCAAAATAAAACATATATGGAAAAAATTACGATAATTTATTTAAAAAAAAAACGGCAATTACAAAGGTAAAGACCTAAAATTAAAATTATATTTTATGATCAGTGATCGAAGTCTACTATATATATATATATATATATATATATATATATATATATATATGTATTATATATATATATATATATATATATATGTATTATATATATATATATATATATATATATATATATATATATATATATATATATATATATATATATATATTTATATAGTAGACTTCGATGTTCATTTACTAGCAGTAGCTATTTGTTCATAATTAAAGAAAGTTAAAAAAATTGTAATCAATTGCTTACATTCAAGATAATAAAATTGACTTTATATTTTATTTTGTTCTATTTATAATACCAACCCAGTATTCCTAATCACAAATAATCACCAAACCTCATTAGGTATTGTAATTGGGTAAGAAATATCTATTTAGTTACTAATACCTACCCAGTAAATATTAAAATAATAAATGTAGCATTATAAACAGCAAATCTCTCTCAAACTCAATATGTTTTACCTTGAGGTCAAAATTATATTTTAACCTCAAGGTATAACATATTCTATAAATGCTGTAGCTAAATAAAATAATAATACCTAGTATTCAAGTATATTTCAGTGAAATTATTCATAGTAAATTCCTCGTCCAATATGTAGGTAAATGAAAATAACAAAATGAAGCACCAAATGAAGTTCGAATCCATAATTAACATGTCGACAAATATAATAATTACACTATAAAAAGCTAATTCAATATTAGCAGTATAGTACATAGTTAAAAATAATCAAAATAGTCATTTTTATTTATTAGATAATATATGAGAATACATAATTCTAATATAATGCAACTAATATACCGAATAAAGAAAATTAAAATACATTTATCATTGTCTGCCGTGTCTATTTAAAATAGTTTATTGATGTTGAAAAAATAATACTACGTTCATACTGTAGGTGGCGTCTTGCAGATTTCTTACGCTATATATTGTAGCGAGAGTCGGCGGACCGAACGCTCAAGGTCGTTCGCTAGGGGAAACGCCTTAAGTAATTCCTACGGATGGACGCCATCATCTCCCTTTTAATCCAGGTAAACCACACAACCTTTGAATCTGACGGAGACGCTTACGATACTTACGGGACGAATATCTTTTAGTAGATAATCTTACAACGCCACTACATGATGAAAGTTAACGGTGAATTTTTTTGCAATTCAAATAATTAAATACCTTTGCCTTTTTACCTGCCTCGTTGGTCTAGTAGTTGTAGTAGTACGACTGCTAATCATGTCGTACTGGGTTCGAATCCCGGCGGGCCAAAAAATTTAATTATTGAGTTTTTCCGTCAAGAAATTCTCAGTAGTTCCCCGGAGTCAGGAATTTGGCGGTGTCTCACCGCCGTGCCTCGGAAAGCACGTAAAGCCGTGCCTGATCTCTCTCTGGTCGTGTCGGTTTACCGTCCCATCGGATTATGAGAGTGAGGGAATAGAGAGTGCACCTGTACTTGCGCATACACTTGGGCACTATAATCCTGTCCTGCGCCGATGGCTAGCCTTCGCTGAGGCAGGCCGCCGTGGCCGAAATTCGGTCTGGAGGACATCTTATTATTTATTATTTATTTAATTAAATACCTACTACGTACTACGTACTACGTAATACGTACATGTATAAATAAATAAAAACTTCTAAGGTTGCACGGTACCACTATAGACCACTTCGAAGCTTATATTTTGTATAATAGAAGTTAAATAGCTAATGATTATTATGGATTATTTAAAAATGACTTTTATTTTGTTGATGTTATATTTGAAAAAACTAGTGTCGTCTGCTTAATTTAGGGGAATTACATGTTTGTAATTGTAATATCTCTTTGACTTCTTAAAATTAATTATTATTCTTTTCGATTCCTAAATTTAATACCATTATTAGTTTTTACGGATTTTATCACGTATATTTAACTTTTTAAATACCCGACGTTTCGAGCGCTTTACAGCACCAATGCCCCCCCCCCCCTCCTGTGACCACGGGTGCTGTAAAGTGCTCGAAACGTCGGGTATTTTAAAAAGTTAAATATACACGACAAAATCCGTAAAAACTAGTATTATCCATTTGGTCATATTTTCTTTAGAAGCTATGATGTGATATGAAGGCGCGCTACAGTGAAACCTAAAAAAGACAATAAAACTGACGAAGCAACGTTCCATGATGTAACTTTAGATATCATCTAAAGTTGTATTAAAATTAGATCTTGAAAGCAATAAAAATGTTAAAGTATGCAAACTTATCTTCGCTGTGTTCAAATAAAGAAGTGCTAAAAGCAACGAATGGAAACTTGTGGTCTTTTGTTAGTCCTGACTACTCATTAACGCTTGTCAGCGTCACGTAAGTGAAAGGGCACAAAACTTGTCGTGTAATGATAGCGAGTTATGACGTCAACAAATTAATATGGTATCCTGTCTGTAAACATTATTATGTGAATAGTTCGGCATAAATTATGTATGTATTTACTCTAAGGATAACTCGTAGAAAAAATTCAATATGACGACGATGATAGTCACTTGTTCTACTCAAAATGTGAATACCAGTTAAACACATGAGACACTTTATAAAATAGTAATTACTAAATTATATAACTTTAATAAAATATTGTGTATATAATAAAGTAATTTAAAACTGTATTAAACAGACACATTAAAATAGGTGCATCCCAAGGGATAAGTCTCTTTCAATAATAGTAAGCCCAGCAAATGAGGTGATCGCTACTGAGCTACTTCTAATTTATTTGCGTAGTAAATTACCTACGTAACATACCTAATAATATAAGAATGTAAAGAACTGTTGCTTAATTTTAAAAAATGTCCCGCTGGGTTCTTTGCTGGTTCTTACCAGGACAGAGGTACCTATTTTCCGAACCAGTACGTGTAAATTAAATAGAAGAATGACTCAATAAGTATTCATTACATAATCTATATTGAATAAAGAAGTCCCATTCCTTTTTTATTTCTATTTTACTCAGAGTATGCAATTACATACATATTATGTATCTATGTAGGTACATAGTTGAAATGATCGACGAAATCAGCGTAAAGTCACGTGACAGATTTTATGTTGAAATATGTCATTCCTATTCATTAGAACGACCGATGAGGGAAAATCCATCAAAACATCACAGATTATTGACATGAAGTAGTTCGCCGGCCCAGTGTTGTGAGTTAAGCAAGTCTTTCAAATAATGCACTTGACGAATTAAAAAAAAGCCTATCCAGGCAGTAAACATATAAAGCTATAGGCGGCGAATTGGAATGTGTCAGCTTATTCTTCAAATGGCAAATTTGTACCAGTTTCCAAATATACATATATATGTATGTAATTACTCTACGTTGCCAACCAACAAAGACGATTACCAAATTAAAGGTCTTATTGTACTTGAAAGTACATTGTAAAACAAATTTAAAATATTTAATTGAGTGAATAATATTTTTAAATTTACGAGCAAACCACATTATCGCGCGTCGAAAAAAGTGTAACCACTATCCAAACGCGACGACGTAGCTTTGAAACTTTGAAACTAATAACAATTTTAAATAAATATATATCTATCTCACTTACACAAGTTGCGAAAACAATATCGTCGCTAAGATTAGATAGAGAAGGGGTTGGTGTGGCTTACAATATGTAGTTTTACCTAAAATACGCAATAAAAATGAGTCTTTCTTAAGCTGCAGTTAATTGTTTTTTATATTTAAAGAGTATATTTTATTTTAAACGTCCCCTTAGAAAAAAAGCATTCAAAGCTTATCAAATTAATAGAAGTAAACATAATGATGAAATAAAACATATTTTATTGTACTAATAAATCAAACAATATAAAATAGGTAATAAAATATAATTAATATAAAATTTATATGAAATTATAATTAATATAAAATAAGTAGGTGATATAATATATTTAATAGATAATTTATGAATAAACTAAAATAAGAATAATTAATTATTTTGTATGAAAGTTAAAACGTAGTTTTTATTTCCAAAATATTGAAGATCAGAGGTAACAAATTAACTTACTCCATTAATTTTATAGTCTCCCATTAGTGTAGGATAATCACAAATGCGGAAAAGTGGCAACATTGAACCTAAATGGCAATATTCGATAATTTTAATATTTGAAATTAAATTAATAATAATAATTATTTGAAGTTTTAGGTTTATATGACAACAGGAACTAAAAATTATGTGTTGAAAGTGATTCCGTTTGATATATTACGTTTTTGTGACCTTGAATAGCATTCTTTGAGCTGTTGTCACCTGCATGGGCTTTCTGGCCAGCAGGTATCGGGCCTCGGGGTATCTCACGTGAGATTTTTCAAAATGTGGGTTTCTTACGTAAACGCGTTGGATTGTTATTGTAAAAAGAAAAAAAAATTTGCTTCGTGCTTTTATTTACGACTAGTTAAGACTAGTAATCAATATTGCTGAGAGTTATAAGTGTAATAAAAATTTAACAATAGAATACTTAAATCGTGACTACTGTGATAAAAAAAGAATATCTACTCTAATTCAGTCCATGGATAATCATGAGCGATCTCAAGAGAGACTATTTGAACCTACATGTCCACCCCTCCTCCCCTTAATCATCTCACGTAATTTATGGACGCCCCTAACCTCTAAAGCACTAACCCCTAGGATATTATACATGTATTTTAGGGGCTGGTTTCCTTTTTATTCTTAGTTCTTATTAGGTACTATAATTTGTTTATCGATATTTATTATATTATATTTACATGTATTATTTATAAAGTAAGTACGTAAGAACGTAAGGAAAACGTATATGGCAACGTAGTTTTTGCAGTATTTACCCACGCGTATATGTATAGATAGCGAAAACGTGTGAGCGAGAGGTGAATAGAGGCGACGCTATTTTTTAAAAATATTTTATTGTATGAATAATATTTTGAAGTTTACGTGGCAACATCAATACTGTAAAGAATTCTAAGTAAAAATTTTGTAAAACCACATGACGTAAACCGTTTTTCCGTTTATTTCGAAATCGTGACACAATTCTCTCGTTTTGGTTTCAAGGTTGAAAAAATGATTTCCCGCTGCGATCTATCGTTATAATTTCCGTGTGGTTTGCAATTATCTAGATGTTTTTTTTAAAGTTGAGCATGTTTGGGTTTTTTCGAATGCGCTTGAGGGAAAACGCAGTATTTATTGTCACAAGAACTGAGAATAAAAATAACAGGTATCGTGGGTCACATAATTAATGCTCTTCTGCTAAATATGGATTTCTCATATAGAACTGAGGATTTGGAATAATCGCCACTTCATTGACTTGATCATGTTACTTGGTAGACGGGTTGGGTCATAATACCTTTGACGCAGGGGTTATTCCATTTATCCACCCTAAAAATTCCACCCTAGATACTCGGAAACGCATGTCTGTTCACCCCAGACACGGCGGATAATCGGAAATGACCTTTATTTGTTCTTCCGACTTTTTACCCCAAGAACATTTCAATTCAAATAATTTTTAATAATACGTGCATATTACGTGCTGCCGTTACCGTTATAGCCTATTGCATTTAAATCAAATTAAACTTTCTTGTTTTAAATAATATTATTACGTAATTTATAAATTCTGAAATATATCCAGAAAATTACCAACACAAATTTCCTTATTGAGTAGACGTAATTTAATATCCGTATATAACAGATGTATTAGCGAACGTTTTTCCGAAACGTTACCTTTGGATGTTTGTCTTTAACATCATTTTAAATTGTTTTATTCCAAGATTCCAAAGAATCTGTAGGCCAGTTTGGTACTCCTTTTATTTAAGCGTTGACCTTTCAAACAAGTAGTACGTACCCACATAAATTTATAGCTATGCTAACGTCTACAATGTATCTTGGGTCAGCTTTTATCATGTTTGTACACACAGCCGCGGAGGGAGAAAACCGGAAGAAGAATAACATATATGAATTCTGATTATCCACCCCCATCTGGGGTGAATAGACGGAGACGCGTTTCCGAGTATCCAACCTAGGATGGATTTTCAGGGTGGATAAATGGAATAACCCTGATGCAGCCCTCCGTTGCCAATGTTTTTTTTTGTAAATAATTTTGAAGAACGGGCGTTCTTGTGAATTGATTTCCAAAAACAAGAAGGTTCTATATTTGACGCGTATGTTTATTTTTTTTATGTACGTATAATGTTAACCAATTACGCGAGAACGGTTGAACTCGATTTTGATGAATCTTATTTTATTAATTAAATAGGGTATGTACTGCATGGATGGTGTCAAATAAATTAAGAAATAAAAATCGATCAAGCGCGAGACGGACTCGCGCATGTAGGGTTCCGTACCATCGTAAAAACATACTTCTAGTAGCGGAGCCCTCTATAATTTTTAATTTATTGATTAGAATGTGTATTTCTGTTGCCGCTATAACATGATATTTGATGTTATAGCGGCAACAGAAATACACATTCTCCAAAAATTCCAATTCTCTACCTGTTACTAATCACGAGATACGGTCCGCTGGCAGACAGACGGACGGACGCACGGATGGACGGACGGACAGAGGAGACTTAGTAATAGGGTCCCGTTACCCTTCCTGCATGGAACCATAAAAAAGAAAATTAACCGACTGTAATGATTTTTAATTAAATAAATAGGTTATACTTCAGGGGAGAACCATAAAAATTTAAGGAAAAAATTTCTAACCCTTAGAGTGGAAAAATAGACGACATTTTAGTTGTTTGTCACCATAGAATACTATAATACACAATAAAATGGCTATCAATCTTATTTTGTACGAGGATCGGCGTTGCTGGGAGCACACATACAAGCAATTACGTCGTATTATCACTACTACGAACCCGATTCGCTGTATTAACAACAAACTGAGAGAATTTACACATTTTAGACTTTTAATTAATGTTAAAGATCATCATTTAAAAAAATCGTTTAAATTTTAATACATATTTATTTGTAAATAGTGTGCAATTTGGCATTTTTTTTTCATTTCATTGAAAAATTGAAACGGTTGAGTAACCAAAAGAGATGTGTTGACATTTATAGGTGTGAATTGACATATTAGTGACATGTTAGTGGCGACACGGGCTCCGCCCACTCCCCCATTCTATTATGTATGTATTATTGTTTGTCACATCGAATTTATGATAGAAGTAGAAACTGTTTTATTCAATATAGATTATAAATAAAACTTATCGAAAGTCACTCTTATGCTTATTTACCACCGGTTCGAAAAATGCCTTTGTCCTGGAAAGAACGACCAAGAAACCCAGCGGGACGTTTTTTGAAAAAAGAACCCTAATTTACATTCATTAACGTTACACTCACGTTACTTTACGTTTATTAACTACACAAAATAATTTAGAAGCAGCTTGTTAGCGATCACCTCATTATCAGGGGGTTATTATTATCCATAAATTCCTTAAATTATAATGACCCTTTATACAAATTTTTTTTGATAAAATTTTTCAAGATGTCAAATTAATTATATTTAGGGTTTATGTACCTAATATTAAAAAAAGTTAATTTCAATAAAATGCTACTTTACCCTCGGTGCTATGTACTCGGTGCTCTAATTCTTTAATAAACATTTGGATTTTTTTGTTTCTGGGGTCGGCCGTTGGATTTACAATATTTAAAGTTTAATTATCAAGATAGAGATTCAATTTTCTATCGAATGCTTTTCGTTACTAGAATTTCATAAATCTTTTCGACAGCCATAATGCGAGATAGCGTAATAAATCCGTAGCTCACGGTAGTTTAGTATTTTATTTATTTTAATAACAGTGTGAAAAATTATTTTATAAACAAAAGGAAATGAACAAAGAGGAAAAATTTGAAATAGGTTACAGGTACATAAAGATGGGACATGAAACAAATTTGCTACATAAATGGAAAATGATAAACAAAGCAGAATTAACTTTGTTTTATCTTTAAACAATAAACATCGCCGATACCGTTCTTATAATAGGGATGGCCGTGACTTACATCCGTATATTCGAAAAGTGGGACTCGCTTTATTCTCATTAAAACGTATAGTATCCTTGACATGTTTGTTTGTAAATGTGACCTTATTTCTCTGGTACTTAGAACGAGTTACAAAGAATGTTAATAAGTAAGTACTTGATGGTCGTACTCTTTTGCCTAGGTGTTATGTGTTACATCTATTTCTGGCGCCAATGTGCACTTCTGTGTTCCGGTCAAAAGGCTATAGAGAACCAGTATAACTACAGGCTGTGAGGTATTTCATCATAGTCCTCAGAAACGACAACGTATCGAAATCAGGGGCAGAATTAACGGTTTTACATGTTTACGAGACACGAAGGTGAAACACTTCCTGAATCCGGGTGAATTGCTTGACAGAAAAACCCGATTTCGGCCCGACCGGGACTCGAACAATGGAACCAAATGATTAGCAGTCACGCCTACGACCACTAGACCAATGAGGCAGGCAAACTGTAGGACTGCAGTACTCACTTACCACCAGGGGAACGGTAGGTACGTCTGTCACTTAAATTTTATAAAAAAGTGCGTTGTATGCAACTCACATCTTCATCTACTTGGAGACCTTTGAGACTCCAACAGCAGCATCACTGTAACCCTTATAATCCTAAAACGAAAATAAAATAATAAAATAAGTTTTGTATATAAATGGATATTTACGGCGAATTTTACAAGACGCCGAAATATATTTCAATTTCTCAGACTTGCGTGTTTCCTCACAATGATTTTCTCTGTCGCCGATAACTTAACAATTTTAGTTTTGCTGACAGAGATCGAACTTGGATTAATCGAGTATTATAAAATTTACGCTTAGCCACCGAGTTGGTTTGGATCTTTTCTGTATTGTAATCATTCTTCTTTTATTTTCTTTTTCACCAGCCCATAAAAGTAAAAAGTTCAATGCGAAAAACGAGTCTCTTCCGTTGTAAGAAAGTTGAGCCAGGATGGTACGAATTTCCATTGACGTCCGTCGAATAAAGGGGGAGGGGGTGCGGGGAGGGCGAGGGAGGTATACTACCCCCCTTAACAGGAAAATTTGCGGAGCCCCCCCTTTTCGAGTTTTTTAAATTTTTAATTCTAAGGAAATTTTTCTTAATTTATGGATTAGGTAATACCTGGGAGGACGCGGGTTTCCCCCTACGGAAGAGGGAACCCCCTTCATCAAAAAAATTGGAGGACTGATTCCGAGGTATTTCTGTATCTATTTTGAGACTGTAACGTCTCCGGCACTGCGGGAAGAGCAGCCTCTACACCTTTGCGTAACAAATCTTAGGCATCGGAGGCTGCTCTCTCTACGCGCCTCCTGATCTATAAAAACACTCTAGGGTTAGGACAGACTCGTACTCTCGTACCAGGTGGAATCGGGGTCAATCAATTCGGTTCTTTGACATAAGTTTAACCTGATCTAGTTTATTTGTTATCTGCCCTAATAGGTACAGTTAAAGTAAAACAAATCAAATATAATTAATAATTTATTAATCAATTTGATACATATATTGTATTGGTTTGATTAATTCTTCAAAAAAAAAACAGTTTTACGTTTAGTTCCACAAGCCGGTAAAAAACGATAAACACTACACATTTTAATTTTAATAGCTTGTAATAAAAATAATTCTGTAATTTAAATATATACTGTTAAATATATGTGCATGCATGAAAACTATTGAAGTTAGTACAAAATATAAATTATTTACGTAAAGGAGACAATCATTTTTGGGCCCACTAGAAATATTAACGTCACTTAATGGTATTTACACCAAAAAAAAGACACCAAATTATAATAGTAAATGGTCTATAGATTTTTCGAAAATGTAAACGGAAACAAGAAATCTGAAAAAAAATTAGTTGTTTTGACATTCGTGTTCTGATCATTGGCTAAGGTAATGTAACATTTAAAAAATTATTGTCTTAGAGATGTGCCGTGATAACTCGCAAAAAATCGACTCGAGTTGAAATTCAGGTAACTCGATTTAAACAATTCAAATTGGATGAACGAAGCTGTGTCAATATTTCACAAATTATTTTTATAATTGTTCTTCCATACAACACAATTATTATTACTACGCTTAGTAGGTAGTGATATATTATTTTTGGTATGCGTATCGACATCTTCATAAAATAATATCACTCTAACGTTATGACGTAAGTCTTAATGTTATTAATAATTTGACTATCCAAAGTATATATAATCAATTTATATCATATATAACATAAATTGATACAAGAATATATACATATTACCTAATATCAATTTATTTATTACATAATATATCAATAAATTGCTCGAATTAGTAAGTCGATTTCATCACTAAATTGTAGACAAACACTGCATTGGCCGTAAGATAAAGATGCGATTCGAGTAGAGTTTTGTGACTCGAGCCACTCGGGTTAATTTACGAGTATGTATGTATGTCATTCTAGTTGTACACTAGTTTTTGAGTAAACCAACTATTTACAGAAAAGTTTATCACTAGAGTTGAGATCAGCGATTACTTTAGTTAAACCATTTTTAAATATGTACCTTTATAAATAAGTAATATGTGGCAACATGAAATTAAAACTATAAATCAATATCATAAATAAAACTAAGCTCAGGTTTGTTTACAACATGCCAGATGCAAGTTTGAATTTGGATGCAACTTGTGATGTCACCCGCAGCGACTTATTATATATACAAGTAAATTAATATCTATATAGCACCCTCTGAATCTATACGAAAACCGAGTTACCGAGTTAACTCGGTAACTCGGTAAAATTTATTTTCTATCGATTATCGAGTTGGACAAATTCACTCGATTCACTCGAGTGAAATAAAACATAGTTGGAGTCGCATCATTATGGTAAGAACAAAATGGAGTTTTTTATTTACAAGCATTATTAAACTAATGTTAATGTAATGCTAACCTTTCTGATAATTGATAATATGCATTATGAAAATATGGATATTATCAATTATCAGAAAGGTTAGCCAAATATTAATTGACACAAGTACGTATGTTTTTCTCTTTTTAGTTTTTGTGGTAAAATTCGCTAATAGAATATAAGAGTTTATTAATTTACACCTATTCTAGGTTGTGAAAATCTATTATTAAGTTTGTATATTTTACCTCAAACAAATACAAATAATAAACAGGTCTTAGAACCTTATTAGTTTGTTAAAAGTGACAAAGTATTAAGTTTATTTTATTAGTAAAATCTAAATTAAATAATAAATAGAATGCACAAAAGAAGTTATTATAATGTTAAAAGAAAATTAGAATCTTTGGGTCGAGGGACTTAAAAGAGTGTTTTGAAGAGCAATTCATATAACTGCATTTGTGTACAAATAGGTAACCTTATGTATTCAGCAAGTTGCTTAATACTAAATGGCTTTTTTGTTAAGCCAGACACAGATCCTGGATTTATACCAGCCATAGTAGATAGGCAATATAAATGTTACATATATTTATGTGTAAAAAATGTAGTAATTATTTGTACTAAAAGCAAATATAAAGTTTAATAATAATGGTTTCCATAAAAAAGTGTAATGGTTGTTTCTATTATGTTTCGACAGCTGTGTTGTTCACTGTGCAGAAAGGAATATTATTTTGTCATCTAGAATCAGATATACTTAATATAACAATAATATCTTTGTCTACTATGTAAGTACATGAAACCGGTAAAAATAAAATGTGAGACAACTTTTACATGGTTGAATATTACTGATGTTAATCAATAATTACTGCTTCTGTATTTGATCAGCTGGAGCTGATTAATGCTGTATAATTTATAATAATTTCTTTATTATTTAACATATGAAAAGGCAGATATAAGAAAATGCTCACAGAAATATGTAAATACAGTTTATTGACATTGAAGGCATAGTCTTATCTCATATCTCTTATTATTAAAAATGTCCTTTTAATTCCTATATAATATAGAAAAAAATAATATATTGATAAGTATTATTATTTAGTTAAGATACCTTTACAATTGTCATTAACTTCTTTTCAGGTGGATCGCTTAGAACAAATCTGTATGCCGTGCAGGCTGAAAACTTGCAGAGACAAAAAGTGTATGGATATTGAAGACAACAGTCTTGTATTATAATTGAAAATTCCTTCTGATTGCTTACAATATCATAAATGTACATGTTACCATCAAGTTATTTTCAAAAAACCTTCAGAAATATATCTAACACTAAAATGTTTCTACCTATGTCCGTTATAGACAAAACATCAGAAACCTTCCAACCAATTTAAATGAAAATGTTTGTGTGTGTTTGGATGGATCTCTAGATGGTTTATATTTACATTTGGACTCGGTAGATGGCACTGTTGTCGAGATCCATAAATCACCAGGGCACAGCTGAGGCGCATCGCTAGTAATAAATACATTTAAATTAAGCCTGTGTTTTTTTAATCCTTACACAAACAGTTTAAAACATCTTACTTCCTCACTATTTATCATTGTGTAATAACATAGATAAGGCATGTTAATTCCTAGTCATTTTATTATGATGTTACTACTTACTAATCAACCAAAACATTTTAAAATAATGTCTTGACCCCGCTCCTGTCTATATATGTCAGTCAATCATCAAAGTTCAAAAAATGTATTAAATTAAGTTTGTATAAAAGGGGTTATTATAGTATAAAGGAATTTATGGCTGACAATAACCCGTGGGTAAGGTGATCGCTACCAAGCTATTTCTAATTTGTTCTGTGTTGTTAATTATGACATACATGATTGTAAGCTGGCTTTTTTTTAAAAGACCTACTGGGTATTTTGCTGGTTCTCTTCAAGTCAGAGGTTTTTTTCCGAACCAGTGGTAAATTAAAAAAGTGACTTTCAATAAGTATTATTTATAATCTAAATTGAATAAAAGGTTTCTGTTTCTGCACCTACTACTGTTAATAGAATACTTAAATAAATTATGATTTACAATGATAAATAGAATTACCTACATTATATTTTGCTTTTTGTAATACAATCAGTTTAAAATGTATCTTACTGTGTGTTGGTAATATCATAAATATAAATAGACATTATCCCTTAGCCATCTTGGTATTTAGAATTACACTCACAACCAATCAATACATGTCAAAGTTAGAATCCATACGACATTTGTGCATAGACAGGCACAATGTTTTGCCCGAACTAGTGAAAGGTTTTACATCGATTTTAAAATATTTATAAATGCTGAATATACCTACAGCTTAGTTTTATATGTACTATTATTGAAGACATTATCCCTTAGCCATCTTGGTATTTAGAATTACACTCACAACCAATCAATACATGTCAAAGTTAGAATCCATACGACATTTGTGCATAAACAGGCACTATGTTTTGCCCGAACTAGTGAAAGGTTTTACATCGATTTTAAAATATTTATAAATGCTGAATATACCTACAGCTTAGTTTTATATGTACTATTATTCAATTGTGCACTATTTTAACTTATAATACCGAAGAATACTACTAGAAAATCGCTTTCAGTTTGTTTTTAGGTTATTGTTAGATTCATATTTTATTTGTTAATTTCTCAGGACTCCGTTTAGCTGCATTAAAACTAATAATTTTATTGTAATCTATGGATTATAAGGAATAAATCGACATGCATTTCATTGATAATCTTTAAAATTTGTAGTGGGCCCATTCTCCATAGAAAAATTGATTGTCTCCTTTAGATAAAATGAAATGTTACCGAACGTATGGCAACTTAAGCATACGTAAAATGGAAAGTTCAATGGCGAGAATTCGATATAATCTGTGGTAGGAATTGACATAAATATTGCAAAAATATTTGATTGTCAATATTTTTCCGAATGTTGTAACTTTGCGTGTGTGCTTATCTTAAGCAACACTTGGCGAATTGGTTTTCACGGTACTAAACGTCTCGCACTTTTCTGGTCCTTCCAGTTGCTGGTCTCGATACTATATCTGATTTAATTTATACCTTTAAACGAGCAATTCTTATATATATATATATATATATATATATATATATATATATATATATATATATATATATATATATATATATATATATATATATATATATAAAATTTAGTGTCCAGGGAGTTTCGGGGGCAATAAATCGATCTAGATAGGATTTATTTTTAGAAAATGTCCTTTTGTCCGTGTTTTCAGGCAATTAAAAAAACTGCTACAATATAAGAAGGTAAATTTCGACAGATCAGTAGAGATCTTTATAGCTCAGGTGGGATGTCGGTCGGGCGTGATATCGGAGTTCTACGGTTCGCGTCCTGTCTTTGGTCTAGCTTTTTTCCTTTTTTTTCAAGTTCCCTTCTTTTGTGAGAAAATCTATTATTTCACTCCCTTTTTTTTGGTAATTTTTAAAAATAGGTAAGAAAATTATAATAAAACTAATTGCACTCATGATTTTTTATTCAAATAATCAGTTCAGTTTTTCTATTCTGTCAATAAGATTAAAAAATATTATTTAAGTTACATCAGTATGTAACTTATAAATGTAATTTCAAAAAAAAAACCGAGCAAAGCTCGGTCATCCGGGTACTCTGATTTAAATGAGATGGTTATACCGCCATCTATCGGTAGCTACGTCTTTCTTGCATTTCTCATAGTCGTATCTTATCGTTGTATCTTACGCTACCCACCACGGTATAAATTTCGTAATGGATTCTTATGCCACTGTTATTAGTCGCATTTCAATATGTACTTGATATATTTTTAAGTACTTTACATTACCTACTTTATATTACAGTACGTAAGGGTAAAAACTCAAAAACTATAACCTAGTTTGCATAGATGGCTCTGTGATACGACAGCTTTATCAGTCAATCGATTAATAAAAGGTCAAAAAGTTCAGTGAACTTAGCGCCACTTGGATTTTTTTCATTTATGAGTTTTTTTTGGATTTTTTTTGATTGTTCGTCGTTTGTTCGGTACTGTCCGAGCATAAAAATTGTTTGTTCCTCTTATATCCTTACGAATAAAACACATTTCATTCTTAGCCCCTTATTGTATATTTTAACTTTTATCTCTTAAATTAAATAATTTTTACTAAATACGCTTTGTTCGATCGCTATTGATGATTGTTCGGTCATAAATATAACGTAATTGTTAATGCGCAATATTTCTAATTAAAAAAAACTATAAAAATAAAAATCTAATAAAAAAACTAATAAAAAGGAAAATATTCTTTATAAAAGACTTTTTAATAGAATAAGGGAACAAACGAGCACACAGTCCACCTGGTGGTAAGTGGATGCTGTGGCCCGTAGACATCTACATTTCTTTTCGATTAAGAATCAAAACGCAGATGCGTTATCACTCCTGAGGACTAAGACCGAATGCCTCGTTTCCAGTAAAAAGGATCTTCGAATATCTACACTCACCATACGAAACACAGCAGTATTAAGCTGCTACTTTACGCTGGTATTCTGCGAGAGCGTGGTCCTTCCCCGGTCGAGCCGACCCATTCGTGACACAAACATAATATAGCTGTACCGTGACTCTACCACGTATAAAACCGTCTGGGAAAAAAAGGTATAACAGGTTGAATGGAGTAGAAGCTTATGGCACTGATATCTTAAAAAAAATAATTTACATTAACATAATATTATGAAATTGATCTATCAATAAATATTACTAATTTGAAATAAACTTGCGGTACTAAAAAAATATCAACACATTTTTTTAACTAAATAAAAGCGGTCTAGTTGACGACCTGAAAGGTCCACATGACTAACTTCCCAGTGGAAAGATTAAAAAAAATATATGTTTTAATATTTTATACAAATTTCATTCGGCACAAAAAACGACTTGACCGATTTTTGCTCAAAATTGAATGAGGTCTAAGTTACTGGTCCCATCTCAATATCACTCTTTGTTCACAAGATACACGAGGCGAAAATTGGATCCGAACATAAATACATACAAAAGTACATACGTACATACATACATACAGACATACGTACATGTACGTACACGGACATCCCCTTAAATTGCAGCATCTCGGACGTCAAATCATCAATCTTGACGCTCAAATCGTCTAGCTACGGGATGCTATGAGGTGGGGTGATGATTGATTACATATTAAGGATTAAGGGCACCAAACAGCTACATCATACGATGTAAAAACATTAAGTTAAAGTTATTATCATAATTAATATCGCTACATGTTGTAAATAAAAAAAGATAAACAATTATCTGCCGCTTTGTTTGCAATCATTTCCTGCACATCACACTCGAGTACAACGCCAACTTAACTGCGAATTAGTATACCCATCAATGTCAATGAGATTTATATATATTAATTTGCAATAATGCGACTTGCTACAGTTTGTATCGTCTATATAATCGAATAAGACGCTTCGCGGCCTAAACTTTCTGAATCTTTTGTTAAAGACCTATAAGTAAATATATTATATTTTTATTTTTAAATTATGATATTAATGTAGGTCTGAGAATATAGTTTTGAATATAATATAAAATTGGAATATAATACAAAATGCAGGTCGTTAAGAGTTTGTTGTGTTTTGTTTACGGATTTGTTGTTTTGAATGTAAGTGTGTGCACAGGACGCTCTTGGGTTACGACAGATGAGTGTAAGTATTATTTTTTTAAATTTTGTGGAACGCCAAATATCGACAACATTTTACGTTTAATAAAAATATGTAGGTAGGTACATCATTTTTACGGTATGCATAAATTGTTATATTCAAACATTTTATTGCGTTCACGTGATTACATACCTATATAGATCTTATGTGAGAATAAGTTAGAAAAATTAATAATATATTTTATTTACTAAAACAAAACATTACTTTTAGGTTCGATAAACACTTGCAACATTTGTCAATACAATGATTACAGATTTAACTAGGTATTTATAATTTCGTCATATATTTTATAAACATTTTTATCATGTATTGTATATCTATCGACATGGCAAATGTTACCTTATAGGTAGTAACGATTCCTTACTTTCACGTTATGTAGTCGCGAGGTAGGTAGGTAGGTAACTGTTTTTATTATTTAGCGACAGTATTTGTGAACAAATTTATATGTTTCAGATATAAATACAAGGTAGGGTGAGTATATAGGTACTTATTGTTTTCGAATATAGGGTTTGCATATTAAAATTCAGAATATCGTCGGGGAGGATTCTGAATCGGAATATACGAATAAGTTTTCAAATACTTAAAGTAAAAAAATCTTTTTTTCTTTAGAATACCCCAACTCAGCCATGCGTATGCAAACGCATAGTAAGTCGATAGTGTTGTATGTAGGTACTTATATTTGTTTTCTTTTTGTTTTCACAAAGCGCACCAGTAAAAATGACTTGAAAATTAGGTTTTTATGTGTGCTTTCTGATTTTGGTCTCAGTTATTGTTAAATCAACGAGTGTAAACTTATTGACAATTTTTAACTTTCATCATTATCATTATCACCCTTCCCAAGTCCCGTGCTGAACATTAATTCACACAGGATGGATCCAAGGACTGCGAGAAAACACGGCTTTGAGCCACCGCCATCCATCGAATTTCTGCATACTTTACCAGGTCTCTTTCACTCTTTCACTCTTTTATTCGATTAAATTAATTTGCAGTGGGAATTTTTTTATGTCAATGGATTAATTTGATTGTTTTAAGTTGGTTATTACCCCTAAGGTTATACCCCTTCTCAGAAATTAGGGTTGGCCTGTGCCCAGCAGTGGGACGTATATAGACTGTAACTTTAAGTAGGTTATTTGTTTTAGAAGGGGACACAATTTGCAGTATCTTATGTTTAATTTTAATTCAACTTTTATATAAAAGTAAGTCGAGTAAGAAAGGTTTTCGAGTGGCAGCCTCGTACCGGTAGGCGTAGTGTAGGGCGACCCCCACTAGATGGAGTGACGACCTGGTAAGACATGCAGGAAGTTGATGGATGCAGGTGGCTCAGGACTGTGCTTTGTGGCATTACTTGGGGGAGGCCTATGTTCAGCAGCGGACTTGTGAAGGGCTGTAATGATGATGATGATGATGATAAATGTAAGTAAATGTGTTGGGTGCATAGCGGTAGTGATAGCGCGCACAATTGTGTTGGGGAAGTAAGAAAGGTGTCATTAAGACTAGGTCCCTAATATGCATTCTTTTTTCTTTTATGTATTTTATTTTTCACTGGAATCTTAGTTCAATTTTCATTTATCAATGGGTGACCATCGTCGTCATTTTCATGCTTCGGAGAGTTAGTATTGTTAATTACGTTCTCTTATTAGAAGCAAAAGTAATAAGCGCAGATTTAATGTCTTTGGACATGCTCTTTCAGTCAACGGACTGTCGAGTATTAAATGCTGAATAAACGTGAATTTCAGTCACCACAATATGTATGGAAAACTTGCGTGCTCGTAAATATTTTTAGTTGTTGAGGAATTCCATCTAAACGATCGATTCTTATAAGGCATGTGTGAGAACTTTTAGTACCTATAACTGTATATTATTACCTTTTTTCTATATTAACTTCTATCGGGTCACGTTCTTTTTATAGAATAAGAGAGACAAAAGAACGGTCAAGAGGTTCATATACATCTATCCTAAATTAGGAATTCAAATGTGGGTATGTGTTGTCATACAAAATATGCGAAAGAAATGAGTTAGATTGGAACATGTGCCACTAAATAATACCTGCGTGTCCGACTCACGCCGTATTCAAATCTCACTGGTTATAGGGTGGGAAATTACTTCAATATGAAGGTATCAACTTTGCGTTCACTGAACCCACTCAGAGTATTCACACCACTTTCAGGAATACTTGCTATGTCAATATCCAGACATGGTTTGTTGAAGGTAGCTTTAAATCCATAATAAAAGTTAGACGCTTATACACTGTTAGGTGATTACAAAATAATTACTATCGTTAATAATTTATTAAGAATAAAATCTATTCAGGTTACCAATTCTAATTACCAGCTCACTGTAATCACTGAAACAATTATGTAGTTCAGTAGGACAGCGTTCGCGTGATGAAAGTCACATCGCTACTTGTCGCATGCGAGAGCATGTTCGCGTTCAACTGTTTAGAAATTCTGTGTTAGATAAGGTTGAGACGTCAGGCCTTAGACTACTTACTACTGGATGAAACTACAGCGTTACCACAGTCTAACTACTACTAACTGTCGGTCATCGAAGGCGTCTAGAGTCGGTGTGGGGTGAGACGAGAGCCGAGCGCTCCCGAGCGGTAGTTAGTCGTTCGGGAACTGTCCACAAGGGTTGTCCTCACGTAAATAAATTAAAATGGTTCACAGTACGTGTGTGGTAAACATCTGTGAGTCGTCCTCATTTAAAGATAAGAAATTAAAGATTCACCAGTTTTCACATACACTGGTATTTCTTTAAACGTGAAATTAAATAATATAATTTTTATAATTTTTTTGTTTATTTTCCGTACAGGATTATAGATGCAAAGTGAGTGCGAGGAATACTTATTGATAAAGCGGTAGAAAATCCGTTATTCCGTTGTTTTTCTTTGTGGGTACCATAAGAAGTGACTATGGGAAACGCCAAAAAGATCTTATGGCTTCCAACAAATGGCAGTATAACCATCTTGTTATGCCATGCTCAGATCAACAAGCCAACAACAGCAGCGTCAACGGTGGTGAGAGGTTTCCCCGGAAAGTGTGGCAATTACGACAAAATGTCCGTATAATGGGAGAGGATCATGTCCAGCCGTGGTCTTTTGTAGGATAATAAAGAATAAGATGAATGATTTTAAATTGGATTAGTTGACTTTTGATTTTGAAACTATCTGTAGTTAAATAGAATACAGTTGATCCGTGGTAATCCAACAAACTCCTTTGCAAGGCGGTGTCGGAATATTACATTTGCCGGACTATAGAGTACTGCCGCAACCCCCTGGTATTGCGAAACTTTTTGAAAATGCGTACCTTGTAATCCGACAAATTACATACCAAATATAACAATAAAAAATAAGAAGTCGTGTATTGCACAATGAATACCTAAAAAGTAAATGATGAATGCCCGCTAGGCCGTTACCATAGTCACATTTAAACTGAAACAATATGCGTCAAGATATATTCGTGGTCATCATCATCATCATTACAGCCCTTCACACATCCACAGCTGAACATAGGCATCCTCCAAGTAATGCCACAAAGCACGGTCCTGAGTCACTTGTATCCATCGACCTCCTGCATATATTACCAGGTCGTCACTCCATCTAGTGGGGGGTCGCCCTACACTACGCCTACTGGTACGCGGCTGCCACTCGAGAACCTTTCTTCCCCATCGGTTATCGGTTCTTCGAGCTATATGGCCGGCCCATTGCCACTTCAGCTTATTAATCCGTTGGGCTATGTCGGTCACTCTGGTTTTACTGCGGATATGCTCATTTCTGAGTCTATCACGCAGAGAAACTCCGAGCATAGCCCTCTCCATAGCTCGCTGAGCGACCTTGAGCGTCCTCATACGGCCAGCAGTGAAGGACTACGTCTCAGATCCGTAAGTCATCACTGGCAACACGCACTGGTTGTACAATCTCGTGTAAATATTCGTGGTGCCAAGAACTATTTGCAACTTGTTTGTCCACGTAGTGAAGAACAGCTCCCCCCGTGATGGTTTGATAACGTGACTCAATTATAAATATAGGTAGGTTAAAGGCATGTCGGATTACAAAGGGAGGCGGTTTAGCCAGGGGACGGATTACCGGAATTCCACTATATGTCTATATTCCGAAACATACGCGCAAACGCAAAGGTTTATAATGTGCCTTTGTGTTTTCGCGTGTGCTTGGAGAATACATTTTCCTCTTCATTTGACAATATTTTATAGCATACTCATACAGCATTCGGTATTCGAACATCAAAATATCTTTAAAAAAATTTGATTCGTTTACATAACATTGCGTGTGTTGGCGGTCTAAGGGAGTTTATCACTCTATTTTATCCCGTGGTTGTTGTTAGAGACTACTCTGAGATATGTCAGAATAATCATATGCCTTCCAAAAGATGGCGGTGTTAAGATATTCCCTATAGAGGATCTCATAGGGAATATCTGGGTACCGCTATTTCCCCAGATTCTCGGACCGGCGATGATCCAATAGGTCGAAAGTGCTGTGATCGTCCATCAGCCTGGTAAGCGAGGCAATTAAGGCAAATCCTCGCTACAACTGGACCGAAATAAAAAGAAATTTAAGGACTGGTATAGGTGACGGCAACACCCTTGTTTTATATCTAAATAATATCTAATATCTATATTCATCTTGTTTTTAACTCTCGACGATTCCTCGTTGGTCTAGTGGTTGTAGTAGTGCGACTGCTGATCATGAGGTCCTGGGTTCGAATCCCGGGTCGGGTCAAAAATTAATTATTGAGTTTTTTCGTCAAGAAATTCTCAGTAGTTGCCTGGAGTCAGGAAGTTGGCGGTGTCTCACCCCCGTAAAGCCGTAAAGCCGTTGGTCCTGCGCCTCATCTCTCTCCGGTCGTGTCGGTATACCATCCCATCGGATTATGAGAGTGAGGCAATAGAGAGTGCACCTGTGCTTGCGCATACACTTGGGTACTATAATCCTGTCCTGCGCCGATGGCTAGTCTCCGTTGGGGCAGGCCGCCGTGGCCGAAATTCGGTCTGGAGGACCTTATTATTATTATTAACTCCCGACGAAAACCGAGGGTTATACGTTTGTAGCGTGGCTGTCTGTGCTATCATAGCCCCTGAACGGATGAACCAATTTTAATTATTTTTTTTTGCTTAAAAGGTGTCTTAATCGAGTGTTCTTAGCTATGTTCAAGAAAGGTTTTGTTTTGTTTCGGGGTTTTTAAATTTTCAATTTAAGTTGTTATTATTACTTAACTCAACTCACAAGGATGACTATTTTACAAAATAGAATCGCCAGTTTCTTCCAGTATTATACATTCCAAGTTTGATTGATCACCTTGGTAACGAAAAACACAAGAAATTTATTTTTAGCAAGTTTAGCGATTCCTTCATAATTTCTACGGCTACCTACAGATTAATATTTTTTTCTTATCAAATTCATGCATGTAATTATCGAAGGGATAGGCAGAGTTCTAAAAGCAAGAGGAGCGAGTTAGTCGGACCACGTTAACCAAAAATTATGTGTATAGATGGAAAATTGTGAATGTAGTGATGAATGGCTAGCTCATCGTTTACAATTGCCTTCTTAAATGTTAGATAAACACAAACAGATTTAAATATATACATACTACTACTAAAATGTCTTTGGATATTCTCATGAACTTAGTGGTTATGCTATCGCTTTCGTCGACTTTTAATTTAGAAGAAATCTAAGATTTTTTGGCAGAGAATATATGAATGATAATAAAGATTAATAAAGAATAAGTAATATAGCCATGCTGCAGCTATACCTACAGGTTTTTGGGAAGATCTTAGTTATTGCCTTCAAAAGAAAAGGCGATCAATAACTAAATATTTATATATGTTTTATGATGTTATAAACACAAAATGTACTCATTTTCTTTTGGTTTTTTGAATATTTTGATAATAATGAATTTGATAATAATGATATGCTTGTTTTTAATCACACATTACATTAATAAAATTAAATTAAAGATAATAACATAATCACTGTTACTATTAGCAATTCATTGAACAAAAAAATTCGTTTTATTGTTAAAAACGTTAGAAATTCAAATAGTTCAATTAAAAAAGGAGCAAACTTCAAAAACAGAATAAGAAAGTTTAGCTTAATATGTTCTAAAGGGTTTAAGGTATCATCCCCTTCAGGTTTTGCAATCTTTTAAACAACCTGTATAATAAGTCGGTTCAACCGGGGAAGGACCACGCACGGAATACCAGCTTAATAAAAAAAGCAGTTTAATGCTGTTGTGTTTACTGTAAACGAGGCAGATCATCTTAGTCCTTAGGTGTGATAACGCATCTGCAATTTTATTTTTATCGAGCATACATTTAGATGTCTATGGGCCACAGCATCCACTTACCATGGGGTGAACTGCGTGCTTGGTTGTCACACTTAATCCAAAAAAATAATATCTCCGATTTTAAGTCTGAAGTGAAAATTCATAAAATGGGATATCAATGTTAGTTACAACTGTGTGAATGATAAGCTACCTGTCTTTTCTAAATGATATTTTACAGTTTGGTTCGATAAATGTGCACCAAAGAAGTTATTAAGCGTTACTAAGCGCGAAAAACTATTGCCATGGTTCGCAAGTAATGTTAAATACAAAACGCAGCTTATAACACGATAAATATTTTAATATAAGATCCTAAAGGGGCTAAACAACAGCCTGTATGTTGAGGACAAAGTGTATTTTGACTACCATATCATTCAACTAAATCAATGTTCAACATTAACATAATACAATTGCTCTGTTGAAAAATAGTACCGTGTTAGTCACAATTTACGTTACTGTTATTTAAAAGTAGGTACTCAAATGAACTAAGTACTTATATATATATATATATATATATATATATATATATATATATATATATATATATATATATGTAGGTGGTCCCATAATGAATTGGCCTAACTATGAACCAATGAAGGAAATGAAACGAAACCAATTTTATTTTTCAATATAATCACCATGAATACTAACACACTTCTGACATCTGTGAATCAACATCTCTAAACCTTTATAAAAATAATCACATTTTTTATCCTCAAAATGACTGAAGACGGCCGCCTGCAACTCTTCATCGCTTGAAAATTTTATTCCTCTTAAGTCCCGCTTTAAATTTGGAAATAAATAATAGTCGGACGCGGCCATGTCTGGACTGTAAGGTGTGGTTAGAGGAATTTAGTTCAGAGGAATGTCAAAGATCTATAATAATATATAATATGTGCTCAGAACAACAAAGCAAGACAGACAGAACACTACCTGGTATCATATACATGGTAGAGCCATGCTGCAGTTATATGAGTAGTATAGTTGTAGCACGAATGGGTCGGCTCGACCGGGGAAGGACCACGCTCTCACAGAATACCAGCGTTAAATAGCTGCTGTGTTTCGTATGGTAAGAGAACCGGAGACCCTTTTTTCTGGAAACGAGGCATTCCATCTTACTCCTCACGGGTGTTTGATTTGTAATCGAGGATAGATGTAGATGTATATGGGCCACAGCAGCCACTTACTATCAGGTGGACTGTGTGCTCGTTTGTCACACTATCCTATAAAAAAACTACCTACATTTCAAGTGACATCGAAGTCAAGCCGAAATCATGCTGAAGTAATGTTGAGATTACGCATTCTAGCAAAAATACGCGTTCTGGTTTTATTTAAATATATTTTTTTTGTGCACTGTACAATGTGCACACTACATTAATTCCGCACAAATGTTTGCAGTTGTGGACAACGCTGTTATTCTGCCAGCGCCAAACATGTAAGCACACGCGAACTTTGGCATTTTTTGTAGCACATTACATTTTATTTAACACTAGCCTGCCAGGCAGACGTTGTTTTGCCCTTTTCTACGACCCTGTCATGTCCTATTAAGAATCCTTAAATTCGCAAAAAATAAATTGTGGGTTACTCATGGGCAAAAAAAACTATCCTATCTCTCAAGTTGGACCAAACTGCACACGGTGTGCAAATTTCATTAAAATCGGTTAAGTAGTTTAGGAGCCTATCGCGGACAAACAACGTGACACGTTATTTATATATATTAAGATAATACCAAAAGCGTTGATTTTCAAAATTAAAGTCCATTTCTATTACAGTAGAAAACCACATCAGTCCCGAAGATCTCAATGAATTTTTAAAATGGCGATTTTTAAATGAAAATGACGATACAACTACAGCTTCGTTTCCTGATTTGGATTACGGTTCGCTTGAGGTACGATTTTAAAATTCTTAAACTACATTATGTACATTCACTTTCGGATATGTCAATATTGATATTTAGTTTCATTTGATGTGAGTATTTTAAAAAAGAAAAAAAATGGCTGCAAGTAGCTCCAGACCGTGTTTTTGGCATTCCTTGAGGTAGTTAATTTTCATCAATGGACTTGTAAAGGGATGATGATGATGACTGATTTAAAGTTGTGTGTTTTCCCAATTAAGCATGTTTGATATATTTTTTATTACTTTTCACTGTCAGAAGTACTTATATTGCACCAAATGCTTTGTGATACTCCCTAGATAAAGCAATAATTCTTACGTTTCATGGTAGACACTTATAATGATAATATGTTCATTTTTTAAAACACATAGGTATAAATTTGATAAATGTTAGTACTAAAAATTTCATTCACAATCACGAACACGATTCATTGAATCGTGTTTATCAAAAACAACATTCTGCTAGTGCGGTTGACGAGGAATTAAATAAGTATTTTATTTATTTCTTGCTTAGGATAATATAACCGGGCTCCCTGTACCCGATATCGTCGATTGTTTCGGCTTGGGCTCGTTCACTCAGCAGCTCTTCAATATGCAGCCGGACTCTGCCGATAAAGTCAATACTCATTTCTACTTTTATTAAATAAGTATTTTATTTATTTCTTGCTTAGGATAATATAACCGGGCTCCCTGTACCCGATATCGTCGATTGTTTCGGCTTGGGCTCGTTTACTCAGCAGCTCTTCAATATGCAGCCGGACTCTGCCGATAAAGTCAATACTCATTTCTACTTTTATTAAATAAGTATTTTATTTATTTCTTGCTTAGGATAATATAACCGGGCTCCCTGTACCCGATATCGTCGATTGTTTCGGCTTGGGCTCGTTCACTCAGCAGCTCTTCAATATGCAGCCGGACTCTGCCGATAAAGTCAATACTCATTTCTACTTTTATTAAATAAGTATTTTATTTATTTCTTGCTTAGGATAATATAACCGGGCTCCCTGTACCCGATATCGTCGATTGTTTCGGCTTGGGCTCGTTTACTCAGCAGCTCTTCAATATGCAGCCGGACTCTGCCGATAAAGTCAATACTCATTTCTACTTTTATTAAATAAGTATTTTATTTATTTCTTGCTTAGGATAATATAACCGGGCTCCCTGTACCCGATATCGTCGATTGTTTCGGCTTGGGCTCGTTCACTCAGCAGCTCTTTAATATGCAGCCGGACTCTGCCGATAAAGTAAATACTCATTTCTACTTTTATTAAATAAGTATTTTATTTATTTCTTGCTTAGGATAATATAACCGGGCTCCCTGTACCCGATATCGTCGATTGTTTCGGCTTGGGCTCGTTCACTCAGCAGCTCTTCAATATGCAGCCGGACTCTGCCGATAAAGTCAATACTCATTTCTACTTTTATTAAATAAGTATTTTATTTATTTCTTGCTTAGGATAATATAACCGGGCTCCCTGTACCCGATATCGTCGATTGTTTCGGCTTGGGCTCGTTCACTCAGCAGCTCTTCAATATGCAGCCGGACTCTGCCGATAAAGTCAATACTCATTTCTACTTTTATTAAATAAGTATTTTATTTATTTCTTGCTTAGGATAATATAACCGGGCTCCCTGTACCCGATATCGTCGATTGTTTCGGCTTGGGCTCGTTTACTCAGCAGCTCTTCAATATGCAGCCGGACTCTGCCGATAAAGTCAATACTCATTTCTACTTTTATTAAATAAGTATTTTATTTATTTCTTGCTTAGGATAATATAACCGGGCTCCCTGTACCCGATATCGTCGATTGTTTCGGCTTGGGCTCGTTCACTCAGCAGCTCTTCAATATGCAGCCGGACTCTGCCGATAAAGTCAATACTCATTTCTACTTTTATTAAATAAGTATTTTATTTATTTCTTGCTTAGGATAATATAACCGGGCTCCCTGTACCCGATATCGTCGATTGTTTCGGCTTGGGCTCGTTCACTCAGCAGCTCTTCAATATGCAGCCGGACTCTGCCGATAAAGTCAATACTCATTTCTACTTTTATTAAATAAGTATTTTATTTATTTCTTGCTTAGGATAATATAACCGGGCTCCCTGTACCCGATATCGTCGATTGTTTCGGCTTGGGCTCGTTCACTCAGCAGCTCTTCAATATGCAGCCGGACTCTGCCGATAAAGTCAATACTCATTTCTACTTTTATTAAATAAGTATTTTATTTATTTCTTGCTTAGGATAATATAACCGGGCTCCCTGTACCCGATATCGTCGATTGTTTCGGCTTGGGCTCGTTCACTCAGCAGCTCTTCAATATGCAGCCGGACTCTGCCGATAAAGTCAATACTCATTTCTACTTTTCTTCACGGCAGTACCCGGAAAGGGTTCAGGTAATAATTCCACAATTCTCATTTCATTTTTAAGGATACATAAATTATAATGAATGATGATGAATGATTAGCTGTGCGGTGGTTTTGGAAAATTCTAGAGGACGCTGCCTTCTACAAATGGCGATGTCACCGTTTCGTTTACGCCGGATTTAAAATACCTTAAAAGGCGATGTTTAACATAGTCGAAGGTATATATTAGGCGATTACGGCAAATTATGGCAAGTGGGAGTTCTGCAGTAGACTCTTACGAGCTGATAGATTTAGAAGAGGAAACTTTCACTCGTTTCGTTTATTCTTCTTATGTTCTAAATTTTTAAGCCACATAGAACATAACGTAGTGAATGGGGATCATATCCATATACAATACATTTAATACGTATTTAACAATTAAAAAAAAAACTGATTTACGGTATTATTTAATTAAGTCGATAATTTTAGGTTTTCCCTGGAGATCAATTTGGCTTGGAATGGGTGGACTTCCGACCAGACCGACAAACAGTGATGATTGTACATGGATTCATGAGCCACAGCAATGCTTCGTGGGTTACCGATATGACTCGAGCGTTTTTAGAATGGGTAAGTCAGTATACAAAGGCAGTTCAAGTGCTTGATGTTCTTTTCAATTTTCATAGTACGTAAACATCGAGCGAGTTCCACGAGCAAACATAAGTTTGAAATCCGGCGGCACATTTTTGATATTGTAAATGTCTGTGCTGAATGGTAAATGTAACAGCGTAGCGGGTTCTTCCTTTCCCCGGTATTCTTACTGAAATGATAATAGGGCTCAACAGTGGTATATAGTTTAGGCTGTTACTTTACCTTACTTTTAAAAGGGCATAATATTATAAGTAAAATAAGCAGAACTTTACGTGGTAGAGCCATGCTGCAGCTATATTGTGGTTCCAGCACGAATGCGTCGGCTCGACCGGGGCAGGACCACGGACTTAAATATAAATAAAATGATAACATGATCCATATAGTCGAAGTCAATTAAATACGCATTATTAAGGACAATTCAAAAACTACTGGTTAGATTTAGATCAAATTTATATGGGACCATATGAGAAGCACCACAGTGGTTTGACAGTGGTAGAGCCACGCGGCAGCTTTGCTGTTGCACGTATGGGCCGGCTCAAACCGGGGTGGTACCACGACCTCACAGAATACCAGCGCGAAGTGGAAGCTCTGCTTTCGCGTTTTGTCTGGTGAGTGCAGGTGGCCGGAGGCCCAAATCCCCCCCCCCCTTCAACATGGTAGCGGAATTAAATGATAGACTACCCCAGGAGGGTACCAGCACCCCTGGAGAATCCCTCGCTGAGCATCCACGACCATGTTTCTCCACTTCTGAGCGTGGGTGCTCAGGCTGCCCTGCGTATTCTGGGGGGGGGGGGGCAAAATTCCGCTCAAGACTACAACTGCTCGGGCAAACGGAGCAACAAGACCAAGGCGCCCCACTCTAACCTAAACGCCGTCCACCACCATCTCGAGACGGCGAGGCAGGCTCTGCTCTTTCTGACCGAGACGCAGGTGTCCTCTCCGGCTGATGTTTCATATCTATCCTACCCGGGGTACAAACTGGAACACTCCTTTGTGCCTCGGGCTGGAGTTTGCGTTTACGTCAGAGAGGACATCTGTTCTCGACGCCTCGGCAGACTTGAAGGTTCGGACCTGTCCATCCTTTGGCTACGCGTAGACAGCGACGACCATCCGCGCGTCTACGGGTGCCTTTATAGGTCCCATAGCGGTAATGCCGAAACAGGCCGGCTCTTTGACCACGTCCAAATGGCTGCAGATTCGTTGCTACAGCAGATCCCCTCCGCAGAGATCGTGATCCTCGGCGACTTTAACGCCCATCACGCCGAATGGCTTGGTTCACGTTTAACCGATCATGCGGGGAGATCTGTTCACGATTTTGCCTTGGCATATGGTCTGACACAACTGGTTACTTCGCCTACGCGGATTCCAGATGTGGAGGATCATGCACCTTCCCTGTTGGACCTTCTGCTGACCTCTCACCCGGACGGATATCAGATTTCCGTCGACGCCCCTTTAGGCTCCTCGTACCACTGTCTTGTCCGGAGTGTGGTGCTACTCACGCTGAAATCGCGGTTGCATTATGCAGGCTGCCGCCGTGTTTGGCACTATAGGTCAGCCGAATGGGATGGGATGCGGTCTTTCTTTGCATCCTACCCTTGGGGGCGGGTTTGCTTCTCGCCGGACGATCCCAACGTTGTTGCGGATTCTGTCGCTGATGTGGTACTTCAGGGTATGGAACTTTTTATTCCTTCCTCTGTGGTGCCCATTGGAGGCAAATCTCAGCCATGGTTTGGTCGCTCCTGTAAAATAGCATCATGCTATAAGCAGGAGTGCTACCGAGCCTGGGGTGACGCATCAGCGTCCCGGGATGTAAACACCAGCGCTCTAAAAAAGAAGTATAATTCCGCCTCTAGGTCCTTCAAAAGAGTCATTGCCAAGGCAAAGTCAGAGCATATAGGCAGAATTGGCGAGAAACTAGTTCGCCTTCCTTCTGGAACCCGTGCATTCTGGTCTCTCGCCAAGGCTGTCCAGGGGAATTTCTGTCAGCCATCTCTTCCATCTCTGCACAGGGAGGAAGACTCACTGGCCCATACCGCAAAGGAGAAAGCCGATCTTCTAGGCTCTTTCTTTGCGTCTAACTCGACTCTCGATGACGGGGGGAGTACGCCGCCGACTATCCTGTGGTGTGAGTGCTCCATGCCGGAAGTGCAGTTCACACAGCGCTCGGTTCGCAAAGCACTCCCCTCCCTGGACATCCACAAGTCGAGTGGGCCTGACGGAATCCCCACAATTGTGCTGAGGACGTGTGCTCCAGAGTTGGCACCGGTTTTAACGCGTCTTTTCCGGTACTCCTACTCCCTAGGCGTAGTCCCAAAATCATGGAAGACGGCTTTCGTCCACCCGATCCCTAAAAAAGGCGACCGCTCAGACCCGTCCAACTACCGGCCTATCGCCAACACCTCCTTGTTCTCCAAAACAATGGAGTCCATTGTAAACTGCCAGCTCATGAGGTACCTTGAGGATCACCAGCTGACTAGTGACCGCCAATACGGTTTTCGCCGTATTCGGTCAGCTGGTGATCTTCTGGTCTACCTAAATCACAAATGGGCGGAGGCGGTAGAGTCCAAGGGGGAGGCATTGGCCGTTAGTTTGGACATTGCGAAGGCCTTCGATCGGGTTTGGCACAAAGCGCTTCTTTCGAAGCTCCCTTCCTATGGGCTTCCCGAGAAATTGTGCGATTGGATCACCAGCTTTCTTGCAGATCGGAGCATCAAGGTCGTTGTAGACGGTGCAAGCTCCGATTGCAAGCCTATTAATGCTGGTGTTCCACAGGGCTGCGCGCTATCGCCAACGCTGTTTCTTCTGCTTATCAATGATATGTTGCAAACCCGTAACATTCATTGCTATGCAGATGACAGCACTGGTGATGCTCTTTACACCGGTCGAGCCAATATTTCTCGGGAAAACGTCTCCGAGTGCCGGAACAAACTTGTGTCTGAAGTCGAGTCTTTGCTGAACAGAGTCTCGGATTGGGAGCGACTAAATCTAGTCCAGTTTAACCCCCAGAAGACACAAGTTTGCGCGTTAACCGCTAAAAAGAACCCCTTTGTCGTATCCCCTCAGTTTAAAGGCACTCCCCTTGTTGCCTCAGCCAGTATCGGAATCCTCGGCGTCGGCATATCGAGTGACGTGCAGTTTCGTGGTCACTTGGAAGGGAAGGCCAAATTGGCCTCTAAAAAGCTTGGTGTGCTCAGCAGAGCGGGACAGTGTATCATGCCGGCACACCGCCTGCAACTTTACAAGGCGCAGGTTCAGCCGCACATGGAATACTGTTCCCATCTCTGGACTGGGGCTCCCCAGTACCAGCTCCTTCCACTTGACCGCATCCAGCGCAGAGCGGCTCGAATCGTCGACGACCGAATGCTTTCCGATCGGGTCGATTCACTGGCACTGCGAAGAGATATTGCATCCCTTTGCATTTTCTTTCGCTTATACCATGGAGAGTGCTCTGAGGAATTGTTCGGATTAATCCCAGCCGCCAAATTTCGTGACCGCACTACGCGGCAAACGTCCCGATACCATCCACACCATCTGGATGCTTGGCGGTCCACCACTGTACGTTTCAAAAGGAGTTTTCTTCCGCGTACAACCTCTCTGTGGAATAGCTTACTACCGGCGATTCTTCCGGACCGATACGACCTGGGGACCGTCAAGAAAAGAGCTTACTCCTTTCTAAAGGGCCGGCAACGCACCTGCGATTGCCCTGGTGTTACGGTTGATCATGGGCGGCGGTAGTCACTTAACATCAGGTGAGCCGCATGCTAGTTTGCCCCCTCTTCTATAAAAAAAAGCACCAGCTTTTAAATTTAAAAATATCATCAAAAAATACAGACGAATTGAAAACCTGCTCCTTTTTTTGAGTACGGTTGGAAACTAAGGGAAACCTATTCAATCGTTACTTTGTAATTTTTATCTTAATCTTACGTCGTAGACGTTCATAAAGATGTGGAGTATTTTATTCTACAGGGTGACGTGAATGTAATCGCTGTTGATTGGAGCAAAGGTGGAAATACTTGGAAGTACTGGAGAGCTGTAGCCAACACCAGAAGGGTGGGGTCCGATGTTACAGGGTGAGTGAATTTTTGCAATAAAATAGCTTGATGATGGCAGCATGGACCAGTGGTCTGAGTAGTGACAGCAGTGAGAGTAGTGTCCTCCAAACCACGGCGTTTATTCTCAAACGTCTGCGCAGCACAGGTTTATAGTGCCCGAGTATGCGTGCAAGCTAAGTTGCGCTCTCTCTCTCTCTCTATTCCCCCACTGTCATAGTCTGATGTGACGGCAATCCGACGTGACCGAAGAGAGATCAGGCGCAGGATCAACGGCTTTATGTGCTTTTCGAGACTGGAGGGTGAAACGTAGCCAACTTACTGAATCCGGATTGCTACTGACTATTTCTTGTCAGAAAATGCAATACTTAACTGATATTGGCCCGACCCAAGATTCGAACCTGTAACCACACCGGGTCTTATATTTGTGTAAAATACATGTACTATTGAAGTACCTTTAGCATGAGCTAATGAAAAATATGTAAGTTTTTCGGAAGATAATTTTGAACTAATTTATAAATTTCAGAATATAACCAAGTAAAAATAAATGTGGGCTTTATTGTTGGGTTGTGTAGATTAGATCTGGTGGTGGTGTGAGATAACCCATTATCTCATTTGACTCGGTGGTTATCATAAAAGGAGACCACTGAATATATTAGAAAAATCTCATTACTTTCGATACGTGGTATAACCATCTCGTTATCGCCAGAAAGGTGCAAGACGTAAGGTAACGGTGATCGCCAGTCGCCCCGACTAGCATGTGATGGTAAACACTGCCTTTTTTTAAATAATATTTATATTATTGCATACCTACGACATTTTACTCATTGTTGTTAAATAAATAAACTACGGATTTTCCATAGTGTAGTAGTGGTTTTTATGTACGAATTGTACATGAAATCCAAGACAATCATTTATAGGCCATACCAATGGTTTTGTCATATCCGGGTATCGAACTCATGACCTGTAGCGTCATAACGTACTGCCAAGCTGTCAAACGTAGCTTAAGCTTTTTCTTACTTGTGTAAAATTGTCATGTTACAAAGGTTTCTGCGTCAACTGATAGCTGTGACCGGAGCGAAGGTCAAAGACTTTCACTTCATCGGACATAGTCTCGGCGCTCACATTTCCTCATACGTTTCGTACCATTTGGGAGGCGTCTCGAGGATCACTGGTGAGTAATAGTCGTTGATAAATTATCTTTTTGAGATTGACATTTATTTGACTTTCTTGTAGCCAATAATGGAGGAATAGGGTTTTTGTACTATTTAAAAATTATACGTATTTCGATAGGTTTTGTAACAAGTAAACAAGGAATGTTCATTTTTATTCATAAAAATCCATTATAATTTTTATAATCCAATTTTAAAAATACTTTTTTCAATCTATGCCTTAAATGTCCAAAAAACACTATCTGTCATATTAGTAACCGTCGTGACGTCACTTTGTTAGCAAACAAGTTATCATCACGATTGTTGACTTTTATTCCGTATTTTATTGAAATGGTATCATAGATGGCAAAACGGATTTGTATTAGCAGAAAGTAATAATCTACCAAAGATAAAAAATACATTAATGGTGGCAAACATTTTATTTGCAATCCCGATTTTTTTTCTGCCGAGTTGAGGAATGTTAAAATATCAATGTAAACATCGATCACTAATAGTTTTTATTAGTGATCGATGAATGTAAATAACTATTACCAACTAATGTATTATACAATAACAAAATACTAGGTCTGAATGTCTTTTAATACATTATGTATTATTATGTATGTATTTTACATATGTATCACATATGTATGTTTATCTATGATTATAATCTAATAAATAAAAAATAGCAATAATTATAGTTATATATCTAAGACTAGCCGAACCCGGCGGACTATAATTTGAGATGAGTTACTATAGCCCCTTAAGGGGATATAGTAAGTCAGCTCAAATTCTAATTTCGCCCCCACTTCCCCGCGCGTCATATGCTATGTACCGACATGTTTGTCGTTAGATAGGTCGTTAGATACTTATTTCATTAGGTTTATCATATTTATGCCTGTTTCTTTACGCCAACCCAGTCGCTTCTTATTTTTATTACGGTTATTTCCCATTTTAATTACCCGACTGTCAAGGAAGGGTTATATTTTTTTACGTCGTCCTGTAGCGTAATGTGTATTCTTGTCGTAAGCGACACAGCTTTTCCGTTCGAAAGCCGTACCAAGACTGAAACCGGAAACAAGCTTCAAGATGCCGATAGTTTAGGTAATTTCTTTTTGCAGTGAAAATGGTTATTTAAAAAAAACGTAAGCCCTGCTTTATAGTTAGTTCGAGTATAGTAGTTAGAGTTTAAAGTATTTTATGAATACCAGCGATTTATTGTTCAGTTTGGAGGTAACTTTGAATTTTTTTTCTATCGAGAAACTTTTACGGAATCGTGTTTTCGTCTGAAATAGTACCTAAAATTAAACCCCAACTTTGCCCTATAATTTGTTTCAAAATTAATGCTGCATTATTTTCGGCATAACGAAGGATCTTGCTTAAGCCATTTGAGGTAGTATTTTTACTATTTCTATTTAGCTGAGTATTTCTCATAATTAAATCAGTTGGCACTTGAATCTATAGCTTCCCGATGTTCTTATGCTCGTATTTTTTTCATTCAGGCACCTATTATTGATCGAAGCAGGTACGACACATTAATGATAAAGATGATAACATTATTAAACATCTTATTCCTTTGCAAAATCGTTTTATTTACTATTACAGTGACGTCACAAGCTGAACAGAATAGGCGATAGTTTAAAACGATAGATTAAGAGTAATTTTTACGGCCAATTCAGTTTAAAAAAAAATTGTAGTATTTCACTATCCTAAGGTTCATCTAAAACACTTTTGAAAATGGGTGTAACACCCCATATAAAGAGCCGTGGTAGCTCAGATGTTTAGCGCTCGCTGTAAATTTCACAGTACGCGAGCGACCCGGGTTCGATCCCGCCGGCACTAACAAATTTTAATTGCAATTTTAAGTGCTGATTTACCGCGTGTTCAGCGGTAAAAGAAAATATCGTGAGGAAACCTGCATGTCTGAGAAATAAGAAAAAACATTTCATCAAGACATGTAAAATTCGCAAACACGCATTGGGGCAGCGCGGCGAACACTTCCTTCCCCTAAAACCCTCTCAGTAATAAGGGAGGTCTGTGCCCAGCAGTGGGACGTATACTGTAACTTTAATTTTAACTGAGGATTAGGTGTGCTCGCTACTTCATTCAATTGCCATGGTATTTGGTGGGCGGGTTGGATCATAATACCTTTGACGCAGCCACTCGTTGCCGGTCTACATTGTGCATATTGACGTCTGTTAATGTTTGCAATGACTTACTGCCATCTACTTGGCCGCATATAACATAGGTATATAAGGAAATTCACACTATCATCCAGTGAGTAAACATAGATTGCCACATAGGGTACATTGTCGCATATTATAATTCGGTAAATACATATATAGAATGTTTCTTTTCTGTCTACGAGCTCGTCTGGGTAGGTGCCACGTTTTTATTCATTTCTGTCGCTAAATAAGAGTGCTTGCAATACTGTGTTACTTTTCTGAAGGATATAGAGAGCCAGTATAATTAAAGGCTGTGAGTTGTCAGGCGTTCCATCTTATTCCTTAGAAGTCCTTAACTCTCTTTATTTGAAGTTGACTGCAGTGCCACTTACCATGACATGGACTGTAAGTTCATTTGGTACTACAGATTAAAAAAAAACCAGTGCCCCAGCGCGAATTGAACTCCCGCCGTTGTTGATTATTTTATAAATAATAATATTAGTTGAGCATTTTTCTTTTTATTTAAATCTTTAGCGAAATTTAAAAAAAAACAGCTAACTTTTCTTAAATCTTCGAGGCAATTAATTTTTTTAAGGTATCTTGTTTAATTTTGGGTACATAATATACCTTGAATCGATAAACTATTACAACAACCGGTAAAGAAAAAAAAAACATAATGAAAAAATTTTAAAACACAAAACATTTTGAAAATGCAGCAAGTCAGGTTTCTCTATGGAAAAAAAACCTAATAAAAAAATAAACCGATAAAACCTGTACTTTAATGGTATTTGTTGATAGTTTTGTCCAAATAATCAACAGACGCTGCGCCGAGCGGTCACTTCTAGCTGGGGCATCCTGTATATTATTTGGTTTGGAGCAATTAATCGGCCGCGGTGTTCTAGAGGTGTTCGCGGACTTCACATACTCTCGAAATATTTTATTCCTCGGACATGAAGGTTTAGTAGGATGTTTTCCTTCACCGCCGAGCATGTAAATCAGCATTTAAAGTTAAAATTTATTTAAAATTGCGAATTTATTGGTGCCCGAGCTACCACGGCTGTTGCTTAACAACAATTATAACCTTCCTTCCTTACAAAAGAATATACCTACGATTACAGCATTGGTGTTATCATTGTTTAAGAACCCCTCTGATAGTGAGTGGCATCTGCAGCCCATAGATGTACATCTGCAACCAACTTCAAACGTAGACACCCCCTATACTGACTGACCTTTTTTAGCGTCTGGTGAAAAATAGGGTGTGACATGTGAACAGAGTAGAAGCCTATGGCACTGATATTTTACAATAAATAAAAATAAAAATTTTGTAAACCCTATTTTTGTTAGACGGTAAAAAAGGTCATCTATTATGTAGTTAAATTGAAACTAATATATATATATACATATATATATATATATATATATATATATATATATATATATATATATATATATATATAATATTTTTTGGTTTTGGTTTTATCATCCTTAATTTAATGTGAATTAATTTAAGGATTTAAATTAATTCACATTAAATTAAGGATGTTATTTAATTAATTCTTAAATAAATTTTATCATATTTTTATTTTTATTTATTATAAGCCTGTATTTGACTACAATGCGACCTGATCGTAAATAGTGTTAAAGTCTAGATGTTAAATATTGGGTTACATATAATATAATATTGCCTTACATATGAAATTAGCGTTTTGTCGTACTGACCACTTTGATCTGAAATATTTCCTCTTTGGTTAAGAATTCCAAATTCAAATTTATAAATTCATTTAGCTGGTACATTTATTTTTTTCTTTGCCGTCGCTTATAACCGCACAATGGAAAACATGAAATATCGGTATATTTACGAGTACGAGTTCTACCGTGGCACCAGTGCTGCAGAAACAGCTCGAAGGATTAATGATGTGTACGGCGCTGGCGTCGCAAAAAAAAGTACGGTACGTTTATTAGTTTCAACTTTCAATGTTTTCGTTCTGGAATTTTCGACCTTCAGAACCAAACCCGTGGACGGCCGGAGACCAAAGTCAAAAATGAAGAATTAAAGGCCATTGTGGAAGCGGATCTATCAAGAAGCATTTCAGAGATAGCTAGAGGCTTCGGGGTAAATGATAAAACTGTATTAATCCACTTGAAGCAAATCGGAAAAGTAAAAAAAAACTTGAACGATGGGTAGGTACCTCACGAATTGAGTGAATCGAACTTGCAAACACGCGTCGACTGCTGTGTTACTTTGCTCCACCGACAGAAAAATAAAAGGGACAAAATAAAAATTTTGTCAGTAACTGCAAACCATGAAGGAAGAACTAGCTGCTAAACAACCGAGATTGGTCAACCGCTCTAGGTCACTGCTGTTTCACGATGACGCAAAATCCACTGCACAACAAACAACCACTAAGTTAGATGAGCTACAATTGGAATGTCTGCGGTGTCCATCGTACTCCCCGGTTGCTACAACAAATTACCGTTTTTTCCGGAATTTGGACAAATTCTTACAAGGAAAAAAATTCAACTCCGATGCGGCAATCCAAACCGCCTTCAAAGAGTTTATTAATTCTCGCCCCCATGTTTTTTTTAGTAAAGGGATCAATGAACTACCTACGATATGGCAAAAGTGCATACATAACAATGGTGCATACTTTGATTAATTAAATATATTTTACCAAAAAAATTGACTTTATGTTCCTCCCGTACAAAACGCCAATTTAATATGTAAGGACCTATTATTACGATGTCTTGAAAACAAAATAATACATAATCTTAAACCAAATATCTACTGCTTATGTTATCATATACATATTGTTCATTAAAATATTCTCCTTAAATTGGACACCCTATTTTACCACATTATGGTCGCTCCGTGAAAGTAGCAATAAGTGTAAATAGAGACGATTTAATACAGTAAATTGCTTATTTTTTAAATTAAATCTATTATTGCTAAAAGAATTCTCGAAATCGATTGCAGTCTGAACTTCGTCTCTTCTTTTGCTCCGATGCGTGTAAATTATACGCACATGCGTGTTTATGTTAGCTTAGTAACTATATATTAGGACATTACAGAGTAGTTTTCCCATATCGTACGAGTACATACCTAAAAGGAGCCTGACACAATGAGTTGTCTTCTTGATAATACCTTATACGTTATGTAAATAACATAGTATATACGTATATCGAATAAGATTCATTATACAACAGTGATCTACTCGCACATAATAGAAAAGTACCCGAACCACCAAGCTTTATTCGGCGTTAGACAAATGTAATTTTAAGAATGTCAATATAATGTAAATAAAATCAATCTAGATAAACTTGAAACAATTCCTCGGATCCGTTTTCGAGAAACCATTAATAGGTAATAAATATAATTAAACATTACAAGAACTGCACGCAATTAAAATATATTAAATAGGTAATGATTAGCTTTATAGCGGTGAATCAAGTATGTCAATGCTGTCTCAGCTGTGTTGTACAAGCAGAGTAGCAATCAAAGGTCATAAATATAAAATTTATGTATATAAAGAAATAATTAGTCGTAGTTTGCTGCTGATCTGAACTAGGCTCCACTTTTAAGACACACCTTACTAGATATCGCAATTCACAAGTGCGGTCGACCTTTAGTCGTGGTTCGACATGTTACATGTACAGTGTGACATGACACTGTGCGTGCCTGGCGAAACGGTCAGTCAGTCGCGAACGGACGGACGCCCGCTCCGCCAGGCACGCACAGTGTCACATTGTGCATGTACATGTCGAACAGCATCCAAAGGTCAACCGCACTCGTGAATTGCAAGAGCTAAAGTTGGATATTCGGCCTCTTTGCCTAGAAACTAGTTGGATTGGAAGTCCTTTTGTCTGTTGCCACTGTAGTCTATGCCTCTTGTCTGTAGTGCACTTAATGAGGCATTCCACGTGGCTTTTATCGTTTGAAGTTGGTTACAGGTGTCCAAACACTGCAGTAGCAACTCACTATCATAATATGTGTTGTTATGTCGTTTTTCACTCTATATATATACTCATACTCTATATTTGTGGAATTTTCTATTTAAAATAATTGCCCTATCCACATATTTATACCTTTTAATGAATATTATAGGAAAGATCTTAAAACTAACTAGATTCTAATCATATAATTCGTATTAATACGAGGGCGACATTGAAAGTTTTTAGAACTGGCCACTTGTAAACGATATTATAAAAAATAAGTTCAAATTTGGAAAACGGAACTCCTTGTCAATATTATTGTGTCTGTATTTTATTAATTTGTCATTTGTTTACGATTTGTCAGCAAATTCAAAATTATCTGTGTCACGTCAGCATGAATTTAACGCGAGAAAATTTTCATACAATGATTTTTTATAACTTTCGATGTCATTTAAGTCAACAAGAAAGTTATGATGACTTCGATTGACCTTTTACGATCCCCCATCTCGTGTCACTGTTTACAACTAGTTTAATGAGTTTAAACACTAATCTCACCGACGATCTGCGTGAGGGACGGCTTTCTACAACGACGACTGAAGATAACATCAGTGTTGTGCGGCGTATGATAGAGACTGACAACAGAGTGACTTATCAGCAGATTCGGACAAGTTTTGGCATTGGTATGAGTCAAGTGCACGAAATCCTCCATGAACATTTAGCGGTCAGGAAGCTTTAATTAAGCCCGGTGGATACTTATAATTTGACAAATGCCCAAAAACTCCGGTGTGTTGATTGGTGTCGTGAAATGGTTCAAACATTTAACAGAGGTGACTCAAATGCTGTGTTAGACATATTTACGAGTGTAAAAAGCTGGATCCTGAAACTAAGAAACAGTCTGCTGTCTGGGTGTTTTCTTCTGCGGAGTTACCAACTAAAGTGTAGAGAGGTCGAAGCGTGGAAAAAAGATGGTGGCCTTGTTCTTCAGAAAGACAGGTCACTACGCAACAATTGTTTCGAGACAAGAGGATCGAGAAAGAGTTACTGCAGAGTGGTACGCTAAAAATTGTTTGCCACTTGTCTTGGAAAAAGTTAGGGGGAAACGACCTCGCATTAGGATCCTTCTTCACTACGACAACTTCTCATCGCACACCGCCAAGCAAGCAATCGACTACTTGGTGACGTCAGACGAAGTCAGATCCTGTAATTCCACAGGGTCACCCGCCCTATAGCCCCGACCTCGCACCTTGCGATTTTTATGTATTTCCGAAAATAACAGAAAACTTCGAGGAAAACGTTTTATGGACGCTGAGAAAGCAGTCGCTGCGTTTAAAAATGCCGTCGAAGAGACCCCTAAAGAAGAGTGGGCAAAATGCTTTTCTCAGTGGTTCCTACGGATGCAGCCATTTAAATGTAAATGGACACTATTTTGAAAACATATAATACTAATAATTTGCTAGTTGATTCAGTTTTTTATTTTCTAAGAACTTTCAGTGTCACCCTCGTATGGAAAGAATAAGCTTTTGTATAAAAATTGGTGCAATAAAGCGTTTTTTGATTTGCGTTGTGTGTGTTTATTTTATGTGTATTGTAATAATATAATGTATTTAAGTAGTTTTATATTATGTAATATATTTAGTAAGTAGAGTTCAACAATGTTTTTTTTTTGTTATTATTGTCTTAAATTTGCACCTGCTAACATCTTTATTTACTCCATCTTTCGTGGGGTTGACTGATAGAGAATGCCATATGGTAAGTCCTTCCTTTGTAACCTCTAGTTGTAGGTGTTTGCAATAAAGAATAAATATATAAAATATAAACTAATATTAAATCCATTTAAAATTTAATAGTTCGCGTGCGGACTGAGTTTGATTTTTGATAACACGAAAGAAATGGGTAGCGATAGATGTATCTCGTGAAGGAAAACTTGTAAAAAACTTAAAATATCTGACCAAATAATTAGAATTCCAAATAGGAACCATTTTTTCACTATTCCTATTCTGAGATATGTTTAAAGTTTTAAGTCTTTAGTTCAGCGGAAAGTTAAAGATTAATTGCAGAATTTGTACCGGAATAAGGAACATAAAAAAACAAAAGTGTGGTAGGTCCATTGAGGTACTATTACTACGTAACAGAGAAGACAAAGCCTTGCATAATTTTGCGCCACGCTTTGCGGTACACTGTACCGCAACTGTTTAGTGAATGTCCAACGCCCGCACAGACGAGTCGTGTTCGCTTCGCATAAATAACAACTTCAAAATGCCTGGTTGTGTTCCTAAAGACTGCAGTAAACACTCCAGAACATCAAAAAAAGTAATGTTTGAATATTTCAACGATAAGTAGACATTAAAACGTTTAAAACTCTTTGATTTAAAGTTTTTCGCGTTGTTACAATGCTCACGAGAATCTGGCATAATGTAAAATCTATGGGAGCGACTTGTTGTACTCTACGATGAACGATACGTGTAAGCGCCATGAAATTTCTGGCGCTTATGACGTTTTGTTCACGAGAAAACTAATCCCTAATGCAAACTGGCGCTGCATGTTTTAATAAATTGGTTAGATGATGTAACTATTATTTTAGCGCTGCAGCGAACTCTAATTCTAACTCTTACCAAAATGAAGCAAACTTTTGGTTCGGGGTGTGTGTTCTATACGCTAGTAATATACCTAGGCTGCACTAAAAGTATCGGGAATGGAATATTTCCACAGTCATATTAAAATCTTTTTAATTGAAAATTCCTTGGTTTTAAAAATCGAATACCATGTATTAATTAAAAAAGATTCTCGGTCTTGTCACAAGGTTTTGTCAAACTTGTTTAGTCGTTGAGAAAATGGAATTGACTCGAGAAAATTCAAGAGCGATGATTTATTATGACTTTCGAAGTAGTTTAACAAAAAAAACAGTGTGTTGACCGGATGATTTCTGCATTTGGTAATGAAGCCCCATCCAAAACCACAATTTATCGCTGGTTTGCTGAATTTCAACGTGGACATGTCAAGCTCAGTGATGATCCCCGTCAAGGTCGTCCAAAAACTGCAGTCACCCAAGAAAACGTTGATGCTGTGCGTAAGCTGATTGAGGAAGATCGACATGTGACATACCGTGAAATTCAGGCAACTTTAGACATTGGCATGAGTCAAATACAAATAATCTTGCATTAACAATTAGGTGTAAAAAAGTTGTTTTCCCGATGGATTTGCTCTGTGAAGAGCAAAAAGCGGCTCGCGTTACTTAGTGCGTCAGAACTCTCGAAAGATTCCACGCAGGATCCTCAAATGCTTTATACAACATCGTATCCGGTGACGAATCCTGGATATATGCGTACGAACCCGAAACAAAAGAACCAGTACGAACACACTAGCACCTATATGATTATTTGCTTTTAATTTTAGGACTTGATCCAGCCCAGCCCTGTTTTCGCACTGACAGTCTAGCTGAGCGTTTGGACGCTACCGACGCCGACTTCGTTGACGTGATTCACACGAACGGACGGCTTTTAAAGAGGATCGGTTTTGGGTTTCCCGAACCTACAGGTACCTATTGATTTCAAATCTAAATTCAATAAAATAAAAAGGGCCTCTTTGGTTTTCTAGCTGGCCCTCCTAAGGTTCGTAACTTCTGAAACAGGAGTTTAATGATAATCAATACCGCATTAAAGTAATCAATTCTATTCTATACTGTAGTTTCTTCGCAATGTGGTGGCAACAAAAACACAAAGCTAAAATTGTTGGATAGTTCGCCAAAATATAAAACAATAAATAATAATAAAATAATAATGTCCTCCAGACCGAATTTCGGCCACGGCGGCCTGCCTCAACGAAGGCTAGCCATCAGCGCAATCAAATTATAGTGCCAAGCGTACGCGCAAGCACAAGTACACTCTCTATTCCCTCACTCTCATAACCTGATGGGACGGTAAACCGACACGACCGGAGAGAGATCAGGCGCAGGACCAACGGCTTTACGTGCTTTCCGAGGCACGGGGGTGACACACCGCCAACTTCCTGACTCCGGGCAGCAACTGAGAATTTCTTGACAGAAAAACTCAATAATTGAACAATAAATATAGGTAGGTTATAGGGTGCAATGAAGATGAAGAGTGTAAGAATAACGTAATACGTAGGTAATTTGTAAATAGTGAGAAAGTCTAAACGATCTATTGTTCTCTGGAAATGTGTTGTAGCAATATCTACTAATATAATTCAGCAAAATTTGAAAACGCGTTAAATTCCACAACCAATTACGACTTCTGTTAAAAAAAATTATGGAATTCTTTTTAAGAATAATACGTTATTGTGCCTATGCATATGTTGTGGAAATTTTAGAAAAAATCCACGGCGAAGTAACATTAATTTGTGTTTAACAATGTATCTCAAGTCATCTCTTACGAATCAGTTTCAAATGATTGTCTGTACGTAGGTCATGCAGATTTTTATCCCAACGGCGGTATGAAGCAGCCGGGCTGTTACAACACGTCAAATTCAATATGGGCGCGCATCGTGTCCATACCTGTCGCAAGTGAGTATAAATACGAGTACATCACGTAAAGAAAATAGTCTACAGTTAGCTTAAAGCTTTATTATTATAAATAATAATAATTTTATTTCAGGTACAAACTCCATACTTTGTTAGTAATAAATAATATGAATTTAAAATTAATGTTAATAAATATACAACTAAAAACAACAATGCTTATTTTATATTTTTTTATTAAGTCTGCAGTTTTGAGTCATAATGCTACTTTGTGGCGTGTAATGGATGCGTGAGTCGGCTGGACTGTGGAAGGACCGCGTACCTGCCTCCCCACAGCCTACTAAAAGTTCACTGCTAAGCACGAGGCTCTCTTTTAAATAGCTTCAGTTCCCCTACGTCACCTCTTATGACACGAACGGGATGATGGTGGCGGATTCTCTTACGTCGCCACTACACTGGTAATCTGGGGATGGCCACGCTTATACAAAACACTAGCGTGAAACGGCAGCCTACCTATACCTTTAGCTATACATTTTTCACTGGTAACGATACATTCTATTTTATATCCTCGGGGGTCATAACGTATCAGTCTGTTTATAACAAAGTTGAGTCCCAAAACTAGAACGTTGTTTATTCGGAAGCGGCTGATTCGATTTAAATTAATCTTTTTTTTAATAAATTATAAATTATTTAAGGGGGATATTTAACTATAATTTATAAATGGGACCACCATTTACACTTTATAGGTAAAAAGTTTTTAATGTTACTATTTCGACGCATTCTAGTTCTTACTTTGAACTTGTGGTATTCCTTAGACTACTTAAAGGGGTTTAGTATTAAACATTAACAAAAAGTTAAAGCGATTTCAAAAGCAAAGGAAGTGTAAGGAAAAATTAAAGGCCAAAGTTTATTCATCATGCCCTAAATCGCTATTGTGTGCACATTATTTATTTGTTTGTTTTTTAGTCGATTTAGAGATGCGCTCGTAATCAAAATGTATCGATATACATCGTATAGATAGTTTTATATAGTATCTATATATCGATATAGCGTCATGTTTTGCATGATGTTCTGTACGGTTGGACGACGAAAAAAAATAACAACCGCGCGTGAATACTTTTGTAGCTACTTTTGTTGCTTAATGTTTTGTCCATTAAATACAACATTTTAACATATATCGAAATTGATATGAATTCGATACTCTAATATAAATATATCGCGATTTAATAATACGAAGAAATATATATCGACATTTTAACGAGAAAATATCAATATTTCAATATGTAGATATTTTTTATCAAAGCCTAATTCGGTTTTACTATTTTTATATTTACTGTGTCTAACTTTTATTTAGGTTATCTAACTTTTTGTATTTTCTTATTGCTTTTCATTCATACATTAATAACCAATCAAAATCTACTGCCGAATTAGGACTTTCCAATATATTACCTTATATCCTCCACATTTGTTAGATGGCATGTTACCAACCCACGCATAGTGGGTTGCTTACGGCAGTTTTTCTTTGATTTGATCAAGAAAATGCTTCCTGCTATACATGTCTTTTTGTTTTAGGACTTCAGCAAGCGATATGCAGTCATGGGCGCTCATATCTTCTCTTCACCGAGTCTTTAATTAACAATAATTGTTCGTTTAGGGGTCATCGCTGGAATTTGACTTACGAAGGGTACCTACATGCAAAAGTTTTTGTTGAACTATTAACACTATTACGTATTATTATATAATTTAATCGTGGTAGAGTCATGCTACAGCTATATTATAGTTGTAGCACGAATGGGTCGGCTTGATCGGGGTAAGACCTTGCTCTCAGACAACACCTACTAGCGTAAAATAGCACCGTAATGTTGCTATGTTTCGTATGGTGAGTGTAGAGAACCGGAGACCCTTTTTACTGGAAACGAGGCATTCTATCTCAGTCCTCAGGGGTGACAACGCATCTGCATTAGAATTCTTAATCGAGGATAGATAAAGTAGATGTATCAGGTGGGCTGTGTGCTCACTTGTCATTTTCATTCTATAATGTGTGTTTATAGTGTTGCTAATTAACTTTGTATTTATCTTACTACTCAATAATATTTCGTCATGTCTCGGGTTGAATGGGAGAGAACGCCAAAAGGCAGTTTTAAGAGAAAAACCTTTTTGCACACAGACACCGAGGTGATTACGTTCATGTTTTGTTTTTGAGCAAAGAAGGAAAATTATATTTTTCTTTAAATATTGAATGTTAAGTAGCTTAAAACAATTCTTAAGAGCCAATTAGGAGCTAGACGTAGAACACTACGTACACTAAGTATTATTTTGCATGTAGATTCTTATTATTAAATTAATTTAAACATGGTTTTATTAATATTTAACATCGTAATGTGAATAAGAACATATCATCGTCATAATCTACATTTTTACGGCATTGTCTTGAATACCCTCTTAATATTTTTGTTATAATATCTAGTTTTAAAATGCAACGAAAAATTTGCTATTTGCACTCAAAAACCATGAACGAACAATTTCTTTAACTTCTGACGAACAATGCGGTACAATACGATTTTTTTTGCTTTTGTTTACTTTCAGTGTCAATGCGTCTTTAGAAGCAGCTTGCGACCGAATAGCGTCCTGTTCAGAAATGGGGATACGAGCAGTGGGTGGAAACGGCTTGGCCAGAGCCATTGGTGCTTACTTCGTGCTGACTACCGACAAGGAACCTTATTGTCGTAAGTATTTTTTACTTACTTTTGTTTATGTAACATATATCATAGGATAATAGCATAGTAATTAAATATTATGATATTTTATACGTAGTAGAGCCACGCTACAGCTATATATTGGTTGTAGCACAAAGGGTTCCGCTCGACTGGGGTAGGACCACGCTCTCATAGAATACCAGCGTGTAAGAGCAGTTTAATGCTGCTGTGTTTCGTATGGCGAGTGTAGAGAACCGGAGACCACTCTTACTGGAAACGAGGCATTTCGTATTAGTCCTCAGAGTGACAATGCATTTGTAGTTTGATTCTTAATTGATGATAAATATTAATGTCTATGGTCACAGTATCCATTTATCATCAGGTGGATTGAGTGCTCGTTTGTTATTCTTAATCTATAAGAAAATATGCTATTAAAGGTACGAAATCGTTACCGCTAGGACTTTAACCTGAATCGTAGGCGTGTTTTACTATAAATAATATGCTTATGGACTCGCATCACATCAAGACCAGGGACAATGATTTGTAGACCATACAAATGGTTGTTTCATTAGTTCTTAGTTTATCAGTTAATGTATCGTAGTTTTTTTTAACCACAGACCTAACGAACCGTCAATTTTATAAAGATAATGTATGTAATAAGAAATATACCTAAGACCTGCGTCATTGAAAATTAGAATACAAATTTATTCTTACTTTTAATAAACGATTGTTTTTGAACAGTGAAGAAGATGTACATAAAGCATAAAATATAACTTCGTTCATCTATACTCTATACAATATAAAATAAATTACTGTCCTATCCGAAGGGGCCGATCGGAATCGTATTGACATAATCGTAAATCACAGAGGAGTGATATGATTTAGTTATTTATTTATATTATTTCATTGCAGCTACAGAGTGGGAACGTCGTCATCCACTGCCGGAATTGTTGCATGACCTTCGTAAAGGCTTTCGTTTGGACCGATCGATAAAACCAGCTGCCAACGTAACCGAGGGATATGCCAATCCAGATAGAACGAATCAAGTAACTACCACCACTGAGACAAGTTGGTTCAGGAAGTGGTTTGGTTGAAGGCCTCACTATTGTACTCGACTCGACTCTTTGATATTATGTGAATTACTTATAATAAAAAAGTGACTGTAGTTTATTTATTATTTACTAATATATGATATAAAATAAATTTTAGTATCTACTTTTGTTGTTTTTATTGACCTTTCAAGTGACCGTTAATTGTTTTTATAAAAGAGAATATAATCACTACGTTTTAGTTATGACTTAATAATATCGCATATTCACGAATTCATAATATATTAAATTTGTTAAAAATCTTATACATTTGTTAAAAATAACAGGGAAGTTGATTCTTATGTCACATAAACCGCAGTCGAATTACCGTCAATATTCCGAACCTTTTAATAGATTTTTCATGGGAATACTAGTAAATAACGTCATTCGATTAAAGGCTTGGTATGTGTATATTTTAATAATAAAGTAATTTTACAGAGAACGAAAAACCGATCAAGTATTAAGACCACAGAAATCTAAATAATCAGTCACCTTGTATAAATATCTAAAGCAGTTACTCAAAGTGGCCACCTCCAGCTCCACCACCACAGCCAGCAAATCAGATCTTATTTCTTCGGCGACTGAAATTATTCTTGTGATGAATTCTCCTTTGGTGTTTGGAACTGAGGCGAACCCTCTTCACCCATCCTTTACTTCATATAACACCACAAAAAATAATCCAAAGGTGTCTAATGGGGTAAGCGACGTGCCCACGTTACAAGATCACCGCGACCAATCAACGGCGAATGGTTGTTATTTAAGTAGTCTCCCATTGCTCTAGAAAACCATCAAGCTCAACCCACATACGTTGATGGTACGACAAAGGCAGCAGCTCCACAAGGCAATCAGCAAACTGTGTCTCTAAGAACTCCAGAAATCTAGTGCCGATTAATGGAGGAGGTAATTTCTACGACCCTACCAAACGATAGTCGATTATGCCTGCGCATACATTCACCGAAAATTCAAAAAACAATAATTCTTGAAATAATAAACATACAGCTGTAAACTTAATATTGAATTGTAGCTAAGCTCAAAATCTGTCAAAAAAAATGAAACGTGTAATCAGGGTTGTTTTTGTAGTAATTTACAATAATTTGCCGATTAGCATAACTTTTTGGTATTTGTTTGAACTTAAATATTTTTTTAAAGTTACGAGTATGTAAACAATTTTTTTGCTATTGTAAACGATAGACAATATTGTTGCCCTCCGAATGAGCCAATTTTTATTTCAGTAAGACCAAAACTTTGAGAGATATGAATTTTTTTGTAAACACGTAGAGATTATCTCAAGATAAAAACAAAATGGCTCACATAGAGGAGGAGGGGATTAGACCTCAGAGTGTAGTGTATTTTTGTATTAAAAAAGTTTTAATATAAGTACCTAGAATATCGCTAGTCTGTCACTGGACACACTATATATATATATATATATATATATATATGTATATTACAGTGCGTGCGTTGTGTACAAGCACAGGTGCACGCTCTATACAATGAATCAAGGAGATCAAGAGCAGAGAAAAAGTTACACTATGAGCAATTTCCAACGTCAAGACTTGCTGCTAAACCATACCGTCCGGAGTATAACGTGACAGTAAAACAACAGACTGTGTTGTCTTGGTTATAAAGAGATTACAATCTGGTGGACTGTAAATTTGTTTGTTACTTTTGTTTTATAAATTGTAAAGCCCAACAATATAATTTTGCTGAGCGTTACGGTTCTCTATTATTATTAAATTATAGCAGTTTAGAGATAAGCATATATTTCAAGCAAATATTATAAATAAAATATTGACTTGTATAAGAAATAACGACAAAAAGTTTTAGATGAAGAATTGCTCGTTATTCAAAGCTTCGGAAACTTCTTTGTGTGTGGTTACTTTTTTGACAATAGTTATAAGCGTGCAAAAGCTCAATATTGTAGCATAATGATATGCTGATTACAGCTTCAGAGAAATCTATCCCGCCAAATACATCACCGCATTTCATCCCGTGGGTATCGCAAGAGGCAAGTATGTGAAAGATTTCATGGCTGTAGATAGTTGGCGGTCTAAACATCCCGTTTATGACAGACGCAAATTTATCATTCCAGCGACGGGAAGCAGCATTAAAGGTATGAGAGCGGGTGTCGCCCATATTCAGCATTGGGACTTTTATAAGCTGATGATGAAGCAGAACACATTATTCTCGTTTATCACTCCGATAGAAACCATTAGTCTAGTTTTTGTGTTGGTTAAGAGATGGTTATGACAGTTTTAAGAGAATATAGGCGTCTATAGAGCACAGCATTCATTTACCATCAGGTCGTCTGTGTTCATTTGTTACTCTTACCACAAAATAAATAATAGTTCTTACTTCTGTAAAAACAATTAATGAACTTACGGCGAAAGTTTTTGGTTTTAATTTTATGTCGTGTATCTACTTATTTTATATAGGATAGGGTGACAAACGAGCACACAGTCCACCTGATGGTAAGTGGTTGCTGCGGCCCATAGACATCCAGATCTATCCTCGATTACAAATCAAAATGCAGATGCGTTGTCACCTGTAAGGACTAAGATGAAATGCCTCGTTTCCAGTAAAAAGGGTCTCCGGTTCTCTACACTCACCATACGAAACACAGCAGCATTAAGCTACTGTTTTACGCTGGTATTCTGTGAGAGCGTGGTCCTGCCCCGGTCGAGCCGACTCATTCGTGCTACAACTATAATACTATTATAACTGCAGCATAGCTCTACCACGTAAATAGTATTCTTCATAGTACATAAGCATTACATAAGAACATAATGCATATGTTGTTTTTTATTACGATAAATATAATCACCACATTTAATACCATCATTAAATATCGACTACCGGAGACTACGGAACACGACTAACGACTATCTGCAGTGTATTAACTCGGTCCACATATTTGCCCTGTGGAACCCCCTATCTCTTGTGACAAATATTGGAGAGGAAATACAAACAATATAAGATTAAATACGATATTTATATTCGATATATGTATATATATATACAGCATGTGATAAAAACCCTGTGATTTCCGTTAACTGCGTTATCAGAATCAGTATCCAAGCATATAGAAATAATTTTTTTTTCAAAAAAACACATTTAAAAAAATAATTTTAATGAAAAAAAATTATTCGCAAATTGTATGTGGTTTTATTATCTCTGCATTGGCCTAGGAGTAAGAGAATTGTCAAAGACCCTGTATTACCGATGCTCGTGTAATTTAGAGGAAATAAAATGTTGTATATATATATATATATATATATATATATATATATATATATATATACATATATAAAAAAAAATCTTTTGTTCTATGTTGCTCTCGCGTGTCTCGAATGTAGTTTAAAGAAGGGAATGTAAGAAAAAATTAGTAACAGCATGTTGCAAGCCTGGTTTCTTTTAGAAGAAACTGGTTCAGTCACCAACTAAAGTGTCTTAGTAAAGTACATCAGACTCTATTTCATAAGAGTTTATTCTATAGGCGAAGCTGATACACACTAGTAAATGGTTGAATTATATTTCTTAATGGCGATAACATCATGACAATATTATGGTGGCAGTATGGTAATTACTTACTCGTATGATATAGAGTTACGTACATACGTTCGGAAACCACTTTTATTGCATAACAACTAAAATTAAAAAATTTAAAGCCCCCGAAACTAAAAGAGCTGATGATCTTAAAAGGCTGTGAATATTTTCTTGAATCATAGATAAGAGCACTCTCGATCGAGTCACCTTTAAAAAAAACTTAATCTAAAACGGTTCATCGTTTGGAAGCTACGATGCCACAGACAGTCACAGACAGACACACATATATACAGATCCCTTCTGTTTTCTTTTAGTAGAAGTAGTTTTATACGTGGTAGGTAAGAATAAGTCGGCTCGACTGGGGTAGGATCACACTCTCACAGAATAATAGCGTAATATGTGACAAAACTCGCGATACCATTGCATACCATTTGGATGACTGGCGGTCCACCACTGTGCGATTTAAAAGAAGTTTTGTTCCTCGCACAACTTCCTTGTGGAAACGACTATCACCAGAGATTTTTCCGCACCGATACGACTTAAGGACCTTCAAGAAAAGAGCCTACGCCTTTTTAAAAGGCTGGCAACACATTTGCAATTCCCCTGGTGTTGCGGTTGTTCATGGGCGGTGGTAGTCACATACCGTCAGGTGAGCCGTATGCTCGTTTACCCCCTCTCCTATAAAAAAATAGTAGCTTAATGTTGCTGTGTTTCGTATGGTGAGTGTAGCGAATCAGTGACCATTAATTATCAGAAAAGAGGCATTCTATCAGAGTCCTTAGGGGGGACTACCCATCTGCATGTTTATTCTTAATCGGGAATGGATGTATCTGAATATTTATCAGGTAGACTGTTGCTCGTTTTGCGCCCTTATTCTATAAAATAATAATAAATATTCTTAAGCTCTAATATTATTTTGATTTTGGTTTTACCTAATTTAGAAATGACACATCGAATGTACTTATAAAATTGATCAAAATGTACGCTTATTTCTTTGTCGGTTCCTTCCTTAATAGAAGAATTAAATATTATATTATTATTAGCTAGTAAGTTTTGAAAACCACTTTTATATTTTTAGGATAGACAAATGATTCTTGAAAACCATTACTGTTGTTAGGCCATAGATGTCAATAAATTACCCTAACAAGCACAATTCTATCATTCTTGCCTTTAAAAGTCTCAAATTATAGTGCCAATGGAAGACTGACGTAGGTAAAAAATTCCCATCTCACAATTTCTATTTTATATTTATTCTTTTTTGCATTCCTTAAACCAAAAGAATACAAATGGCGGTCTTAATGCTTTGAGGCATTCTCTATGAGTCAGAATGGTGTGAGTTTGACGTAGGTGTAGCAATATATGATAAAAAAGTTAATTATCTGCGTAATATACACATTCAAAAAACACAAAAATATAACATATGTATATGTATATACATACATATTAGTTAGTACATACAAAACTATGTAGGTAAGTACATTTTATGTACAATTTTTAGATACGTGTAAGCTCTCAAAATAACTTAGCCCTTATTTTTACCGTTCATGAGTAGTGTTCCTATGTCGCGAATTCACTCACTAATAAATTAATTTCACTAATTTCAATAGATCCATAAAAATTGTGCCATATTAATAACCGAATCTGAATATGGATCATGTTATTATTTCAACTTATTGTAACCTAGTTAAGCAGCAAAGTGTTTATAACACAATATTGAAAAACGCATTATAAATATCTACAATATGACCGCACGGTATACATAGGTTCGATACACTGATAAGATGTAATGAGTCCCGTCAAGATACGGAGCCAAATAGATTGTATATTGAGTTAAACTGATACGATGGTAAGAATGTTCAAAATGACGTATTTGTTAGAAAATTTATTCTATAACGTTACCCGTGCACTGATTACGCTGCTCTCTATCACTTTTACCGTTCCAACTTATCATAAATCCACTGATGAACACCCGGAGGCTCGGACACTAATGTCATTATTTTTTTATTAATTACACCCTGTCAAAAGTACATTGTTAAAATTAAGCCTTTCCATAGATTTCCGTATAGGAGAAATATTTGCGAAGATCATCCGGAATGAATAAAATGAAAATATACTGAAAATGTATTTTCTCTTGATTTTTAATTAAGCATGTATTGTATCATCATTTTATGGAGGCAACGAATCTGGACGATTTCTAAGAAGAACAAGATAACGTTAGCCTTCATTCCGTGCACTGGGAGCTAGAAGAAGTCATGAGTATTTGTAAACATTGAAATAATACTAGTTTTTACGGAATTTATCGCGTATATTTAACTTTTTAAATACCCGACGTTTCGAACGCTTTACAGCACTCATGGTCACGGGCGGGACTGAGATGTTCAACGTCCATATGTCATAGTTAACCGCGGTTACCACAGATTAAAATTTAACTTTTGTTCCGATCTATACAGTATGAACTTATGGTATCTTGAAGTCTAGCAGTTGTATGCTTTATTTATTATAGGATCCCAAGCAGATGGTAGCACCCAGTCATCTTCTCTATTGAAATTAGGATGTTTTTTGATTTCAATAGCCTCGCGAATCATCCTTGGAAGGAATCGGTGTTCTTTAGCGAGGATTTGCGGTCTATCAAATCTGATGGAGTGACGGGGGCGATCCTGTACGTGTTCACAGACTGCAGACTTCCCGGAGCGTCGATTCTTCACATCTGCTATATTTTCTTTAACGCGGGTTTTTATTGATCTTTTAGTTTGTCCTATGTAGGAGAGACTACATTCACAATCAAGCTTGTAAAGTCCTGCATCTTGCAGAGGGACATTACACTTGACTGATGGTAAAAACTGACCAATCTTCTTCAGCGGCTTGAAGTATGTTTTGATGGAAGCGCGCTTCAAGATGTAGCCAATCTTGTCAGTGACTCCTCTAACATATGGCAGTACAGCAGGTACACGCTCGACTGTGGCCGGCTACACCCAGTCGAGCGTGTACCTGCTGTATGTATATATGTGAAGAATCGACGCGACGAAAAGTTCAATTTTAATCTATGGTAACCGCGGTTAACTATGACATATGGACGTTGAACATCTCAGTCCCGCCCGTGACCATGAGTGCTGTAAAAAACTTGTATTATTTCAATGTGTAGTGTTCGCGTAAATATAAGAAATCATTAAGTATTTGTAAACGTTTGCAGCGAGGAATGCTGGTATCGTCACATCGGCCACCCCCATAGATTGCGGATATTTGCCATAGTTGCCACGCTTGTCAGTGTTGGCTCCATCAGACGCTGCTCTCTGGTTTGTTCCGCTTTGTCACCTTTTACGACACCCATGGGACGATTTAAAGTACCTAGTAAATATTCTTATCTTTCACCGCTATTACAAGTAACATTTTGTTGCTACTTTCCATTATACGTATAGTACGATCAGTGTGCACTGTGTGCAGAAAATGTTGGAGAAGAAGTTGAAAGTCATTTCCCAATCCGTTTTTGGAAGAAATCGGTTCTTTTAGATAAAATATACCATCGTGCTTAAATAATCATGATTATAGTAACAATTTCTGTAATATACCAATTTTTTTTAGGATAGTATGACAAACGAGCACACAGTCCACCTGATGGTAAGTGGCTGCTGTGGTCCGATGACATCCACATCTATCCTCGATTACGAATCAAAAAACAGATGCGTTGTCATCCGTGAGGACTTAGATGGAATGTCTCGTTTCCAGTAAAAAGGGTCTCCGGTTCTCTACACACACCATACGAAACCCAGCAGCGTTGAGCTACTATTTGACGCTGGTATTAAAAACTACTTCTTCTTAAACCCTAGGACGTCTAACCGCGTATAAAATGGTGACTATTTTAACCATGTTTCGATTTTTGAGCTGAACTGCGCTTTGCTTCGCGCTTTGCTGAGCTTTTACAATTTCAAGTTTTGAGCTATTAGGATGTTAGTCAAGAATCGATTTCAAAATTTGTACCGAGCGCTAACAGACAAACTGAGAATAAAGCGAGTTGATTAAAACGTTTTCATTTACCGAAACTATAAACGAAGATTATTAATATGTTATATATATGTATATATATATATATATATATATATATATATATATATATATATAACATATTACATATACATATATATATATATATATATATATATATATATATATATATATATATATATATTAACATTGGTAGAGCCACGCGGCAGCTTTGCTGTTGCACGTATGGGCCGGCTCAAACCGGGGTGGTACCACGACCTCACAGAATACCGGCGTGAAGTGGAAGCTCTGCTTCCGCGTTTCGTCTGGTGAGTGCAGGTGGCCGGAGGCCCAAATCCCCCCCCCCCCCATCAACATGGTAGCGGAATTAAATAATGATAGACTACCCCAGGAGGGTACCAGCACCCCTGGAGAATCCCTCGCTGAGCATCCACGACCATGTTTCTCCACTTCTGAGCGTGGGTGCTCAGGCTGCCCCGCGTATTCTGGGGGGGGCAAAATTCCGCTCAAGACTACAACTGCTCGGGGCAAACGGAGCAACAAAACCAAGGCGACCCCTGCCACGCTGTCCGTGAATTTCTGCAATATCAGGGGACTTCACTCTAACCTAAACGCCGTCCACTACCATCTCGAGACGGCGAGGCCGGCTCTGCTCTTTCTGACCGAGACGCAGGTGTCCTCTCCGGCTGATGTCTCGTATCTCTCCTACCCGGGGTACAAACTGGAACACTCCTTTGTGCCTCGGGCTGGAGTTTGCGTTTACGTCAGAGAGGACATCTGTTCTCGACGCCTCGGCAGACTTGAAGGTTCGGACCTGTCCATCCTTTGGCTACGCGTAGACAGCGACGACCATCCGCGCGTCTACGGGTGCCTCTATAGGTCCCATAGCGGTAATGCCGAAACAGACCGACTCTTTGACCACGTCCAAATGGCTGCAGATTCGTTGCTACAGCAGATCCCCTCCGCAGAGATCGTGATCCTCGGCGACTTTAACGCCCATCACGCCGAATGGCTTGGTTCACGTTTAACCGATCATGCGGGGAGATCTGTTCATGATTTTGCCTTGGCATATGGTCTGACACAACTGGTTACTTCGCCTACGTGGATTCCAGATGTGGAGGATCATGCACCTTCCCTGTTGGACCTTCTGCTGACCTCTCACCCGGACGGATATCAGATTTCCGTCGACGCCCCTTTAGGCTCCTCGGACCATTGTCTGGTCCGGAGTGTTGTGCCACTCACGCTGAAATCGCGGTTGCACTCTGCAGGCTGCCGCCGTGTTTGGCACTATAGGTCAGCCGATTGGGATGGGATGCGGTCTTTCTTTGCATCCTACCCTTGGGGGCGGGTTTGCTTCTCGCCGGATGATCCCAACGTTGTTGCGGATTCTGTTACTGATGTGGTACTTCAGGGTATGGAACTTTTTATTCCTTCCTCTGTGGTGCCCATTGGAGGCAAATCTCAGCGATGGTTTGGTCGCTTCTGTAAAATAGCATCATGCTATAAGCAGGAGTGCTACCAAGCCTGGGTTGATGCATCAGCGTCCCGGGATGTAAACACCAGCGCTCTAAAAAAGAAGTATAATTCCGCCTCTAGGTCCTTCAAAAGAGTCATTGCCAAGGCAAAGTCAGAGCACATAGGCAGAATTGGCGAGAAACTAGTTCGCCTTCCTTCTGGAACCCGTGCATTCTGGTCTCTCGCCAAGGCTGTCCAGGGGAATTTCTGTCAGCCATCTCTTCCATCTCTGCACAGGGAGGACGACTCACTGGCCCATACTGCAAAGGAGAAAGCCGATCTTCTAGGCTCTTTCTTTGCATCTAACTCGACTCTCGATGACGGGGGGAGTACGCCGCCGACCATCCCGCGGTGTGAGTGCTCCATGCCGGAAGTGCAGTTCGCACAGCGCTCGGTTCGCAAAGCACTCCTCTCCCTGGACATCCACAAGTCGAGTGGGCCTGACGGAATCCCCCCAATTGTGCTGAGGACGTGTGCTCCAGAGTTGGCACCGGTTTTAACGCGTCTATTCCGGTACTCCTACTCCCAAGGCGTAGTCCCAAAATCGTGGAAGACGGCTTTCGTCCACCCGATCCCTAAAAAAGGCGACCGCTCAGACCCGTCCAACTACCGGCCAATCGCCAACACCTCCTTGTTCTCCAAAACAATGGAGTCCATTGTAAACTGCCAGCTCATGAGGTACCTTGAGGATCACCAGCTGATTAGTGACCGCCAATACGGTTTTCGCCGTGGTCGGTCAGCTGGTGATCTTCTGGTCTACCTCACTCACAGATGGGCGGAGGCAGTAGAGTTCAAGGGGGAGGCATTGGCCGTTAGTTTGGACATTGCGAAGGCCTTCGATCGGGTTTGGCACAAAGCGCTTCTTTCGAAGCTCTCTTCCTATGGGCTTCCCGAGAAATTGTGCGATTGGATCACCAGCTTTCTTGCAGATCGGAGCATCAAGGTCGTTGTAGACGGTGCAAGCTCCGATTGCAAGCCTATTAATGCTGGTGTTCCACAGGGCTGCGTGCTATCGCCGACGCTGTTTCTTCTGCATATCAATGATATGTTGCATACCCGTAACATTCATTGCTATGCGGATGACAGCACTGGTGATGCTCTTTACACCGGCCGAGCCTATATTTCTCGGGAAAACGTCTCCGAGTGCCGGGACAAACTTGTGTCTGAAGTCGAGTCTTTGCTGAACAGAGTCTCGGATTGGGGACGACTAAATCTAGTCCAGTTTAACCCCCAGAAGACACAAGTTTGCGCGTTAACCGCTAAAAAGAACCCCTTTGTCGTATCCCCTCAGTTTCAAGGCACTCCCCTTGTTGCCTCAGCCAGTATCGGAATCCTCGGCGTCGACATATCGAGTGACGTGCAGTTTCGTGGTCACTTGGAAGGGAAGGCCAAATTGGCCTCTAAAAAGCTTGGCGTGCTCAGCAGAGCGGGACAGTATTTCATGCCGGCACACCGCCTGCAACTTTACAAATCGCAGGTTCGGCCGCACATGGAATACTGTTCCCATCTCTGGGCTGGGGCTCCCCAGTACCAGCTCCTTCCACTTGACCGCATCCAGCGCAGAGCGGCTCGAATCGTCGACGACCAAGTGCTTTCCGACCGGCTCGATTCACTGGCGCTGCGAAGAGATGTTGCATCTCTTTGCGTATTTTATCGCATCTATCACGGGGAGTGCTCTGAGGAATTGTTCGGATTAATCCCAGCCGCCAAATTTCGTGAACGCACTACACGGCAAACGTCCCGATACCATCCACACCATCTGGATGCTTGGCGGTCCACCACTGTACGTTTCACAAGGAGTTTTCTTCCACGTACAACCTCTCTGTGGAATAGTTTACCACCGGCGATTTTTCCGGACCGATACGACCTGGGGACCTTCAAGAAAAGAGCTTACTCCTTTCTAAAGGGCCAGCAACGCACCCGCAATTCTCCTGGTGTTGCGGTTGATCATGGGCGGCGGTAGTCACTTAACATCAGGTGAGCCGCAAGCTCGTTTGCCCCCTCTTCTATAAAAAAAAAATATACGGAAACAGAAACCTTTTTATTCAATGTAGATTATAACAATACTTATTGAAAGTCACTTTTTTAATTTACCACTGGTTCGCAAAAGAAACTGTCCTGGGAAGAACCAGCAAGAAACCCAGTGGGACTATTTTTTTTTCAATAATAGCTTACAATCATGTTTACAATTAGCAACACAAGACAAATTAGAAATAGCTTGTTAGCGATCACCCTTCCCAGGGGTTATTATCATCCATAAATTCCTTAATATTATACTAACCCTTTTTATGCAAACTTAGTTTAATAACATTTTTGAACTTTGTGTATGATAAATTTTGTATATTTTCTGGGATTTTGTTGTAAAAGCGTATACGAGTACATCGCCCCAAGAATGAATTACTGACTCGGTGGAGTAACTGGTACTACTAGCTTGTGTCTTTTCCTAGTATTTACAGAATGAATATCACTTATTTTCGCAAAACTACTTTTATTTTTGTGTACGTACATTACATTTTCATAAATGTATTGAGAGGCCAGAGTTAAAATATTAATTTCCTTAAATTTTTGTCTGAGTGACTCTTTTGGTTTTAAATTATATATTGCTCTAATGGCCGCTTTTTACTAAATGATTACGCAGAAGTCGCGGGGTACAGCTAGTAAATATATATGGCAGCTACTTAAACCATAGACATTGAGACCTATGCTCAACAGTGGACTTGTGATGGACCGTAGTGATAGTAATAGTAATTGATACTATGGCGCAGGGTAACAAACGATACCGTGATATTGTTATGGTAACGGTTCTGCTTTGTCGATCGGTAATTTTAGCGCAGTTTACAGAGCAGTCTGTTATCTTAATTTCTAATAAAAATGTTTTAAATAGTAATTAAATAAAAATATATTATCAAAATCAATACCAAAATTATTTTACTACATTAAAATTTTAAAGTTGGATAATGGGAAATACAGAGAGTAACGTAACGAGTGGCGTAAAGAAGCAGGCGGGAACGTCCGATCAGAAACTTTACAAGCTTATTAATTTAAAAGGTATCATTTATTCATTTAAGTTACACATATTTAGAAATGTGAACGCCTCGTTGGTCTAGTAATTGTAGTAGTGCGACTGCTGATCATGAGGTCCTGGGTTCGAATCCCGGGTCGAGCCAAAATTAATTATTGAGTTTTTCCGTCAATAAATTCTCAGTAGTTGCCCGGAGTCAGGATGTAGGCGGTGTCTCACCCCCGTGCCTCGGAAAGCACGTAAAGCCGTTGGTCCTGCGCCTGATCTCTCTACGGTCGTGTCGGTTTACCGTCCCGTCGGATTGTGAGAGTGAGGGAATAGAGAGCGCACCTGTGCTTGTGCATACACTTGGGCACTATAATCCTGTCCTGCGCCGATGGCTAGTCACCGTTTAGGCAGGCCTCCGTGGCCGAAATTCGGTCTGGAGGACATTATTATTATTATTATTATTTAGAAATGTATTACATATAAACAGAAGGGTAAGCAGGAACTACGGACTTCCTTCTAGGGCGTTCTTTCACGACTCTGGCATTCGGTCTTGCAGTATAAATTTCCTTCTTTACTTTCGTCATTTATTCCTTCTACAAGTTACAAATAGTCGTATTATGTACTAATAAGTGCAATACGTTCTCTATATAATTATATATAATAGAATTGTAAAATTTCTACAGTAAATTATAGGCTATGCTATGCATACTTAACAAAAATTACTCGCACACTTTATGTCACTAAAGTTGTAAAAATTGAAATAGTATACTACCAAATAATACCCTAAATATACATTGATGTTACGTAAAGAGTATTTTTGATTAAAGGTGGAGGTCTTCTGGTAGACATGATGAAGAGGGCCGTCCAGAACAAGCAATACGCAGAGATCGACCACGCGATTAAAACCAAAGTGGAACCCTTCCTGTACGATAAGGGAAACGGTCGTTACATACCTATATCACATCTCGTTTTGTTTCGGAATAAAGAGAGGCCCCGGCACAAATTGGTAAATTAGCAACAATTTATAAAAATCGAAAATAGTTTGCATCTTGTGGGTATAACAAATTAAAACATAGTTTACAAAGTCAGGTATAATATAGTGCCCAAACATTAGCGAAATAAAAGAATTAGCTATAATTATTTTATCGTCAGTCTTGGTATAATTCATGCTATCATCATAAGAAAAAACCACCACAACCGACTTCAATATTATTAAAATAAGAACAACAGTCAATTACATACGCATTATTAAGGATAACTCAAAAAATTACTAATCAGATCTTGATTAAATTTATATGGGACTACACGAAAAGCATCAGTTTTCAGATAAAAAAGAATCGTTAAAATCGGTTCTCCCAGAAAAAAGTTCTGAGGTAACACACATAAACAAACATACAGTCGAATTGAATACCTCCTACTTTTTGAAGTCGGTAGAAAAAGTCCATTGTTGCAACCTAGATCCATCCAAAGATTGCCTCATAAGGGAATACTTGGCATAGTTGCCACGCTTGGTAAGTGGATTGCCCCAGATTTTTTTCTCGTTGTTATTAGGAACTGCTCGACACCCACGTAACGATATGGGGTTTTGGATATTCATCCAAGAAACCATCCTAACGTTTATAAAAACAGTACATATGACTATTATTCATCACTAATAATAAAAAAATATATAAGTTTTATTGTACGGGAGATACAGTTGTCAATTACAAATGCCAACATGATCCCGTGAGGTGAACCGAGTAAGGGTCTGAAGACTGTTTAAAATGTATCGTCTGCTAAGTAGCAGCTACATTTTGGTTGCAGCAGGTTGACACGATCAGGATTCGAACACGGTCTCACAGAATACCAGCGTAAAACAACTTAATTCTGCTGTGTGTTGTATGGTACTCACCGTAGCGAACAAAACCTTTTTACTTGTTACGAGTTACTTTTTTTTATAGAATAAGGGTGACAAACGAGCACAAAGTCCAGCTGATGATAAGTGGAGGCTGTGGCTCATAGACATCTATATTTATCCTCGATTAAGAATCAAAATGCAGATGTGTTGTCATCTCTGAGGACTAAGGTGGAACGCCTCGTTTCCAGTAAAATGGGTCTCCGGTTCTCTACACTTACCACACTAAATATAGCAGCATTAAGCTGCTATTTCCCGCTGGTATTCTGTGAGAGCATGGTTCTGCCCCGGTCGGGCCGACCCATTCGTGCTATAACTGTACTACCAATATAACTGCAGCATGGCTCTACCACGTATAGTCACAGTAACCCATCAGAAATCTTTACCCAGCGCCCGAGAAGGCTTAATGCAAAAATTCGTGGTCAAAGATACAGATGAAAGCCTCATCACTAACAGGCCTCATGGCTATATAGTTACCATATCCTAGGGTCAACGATACGTGCTGCTATACTGAACAATAGCTAGCTAAACAATAGCTGCAGCATGGCTGTTGCTTTCTATGGTTAAGATATCTGAGTCCTCATAGGTGACAACGTATCTAATTTTGATTTTTAATCGATGCTAGGTATAGGGGTCTATGGATCGCAGCATCCTCTTACCATCAGGTGGACTGTGTGGTGCTGGTATTATAGGTGTTTAGTGCTTGTTTTATCATTAGTTTTGTAACTTAACTTGAGCTGAAAAGTTTGATTTTAGTTGCCTGCTTTGAGAGGAATGGAGAATCCTGACGAAGAATTTGACGTTGAGAAGGATTGGCCCGTCGTGACACAAGAGCAGTACGATGCAAATCCTTCGGGTTATAGAGAACTGTGTTGGGATTTGAAGGTTATATAACATTTTATTACGTGGTAGAGCCATGCTGCAATTATATTAGTAGTATAGTTTTAGCACGAATGGGATGGCTCGACCGGGGAAGGACAACGCTCTCACAGATACCAGCGTGAAATAGTGGCTTAACGCTGCTGTGTTTCGTATGGTGAGTGCAAAGGACCGGAGACCTTTTTTACTGAAAACGAGGCATTCCATCTCAGTCCTCACGGGTGACAACGCATTTGCATTTTGATTCGTAGTCGAGGATAGATGTAGATGTCTATGAACCACAGCAACTACTTACCATCAGGTGGACTGTGTGCTCGTTTGTCACCCTATCCTATAAAAAAAATTGTTACTGTCCTTATAACTTCACCGTTACCGTTAGATCAAAGTTCTTAATTTATAAATTCCAATTATCTCGTAATGCTGAACATAGGTTTTTAGTTGTTGAGTGATTTTCACATTTGTATGAGTACCTATTTGATGGGTAGTTTTTGTAAAATGTATACAATTTACTGAAAAGATCCTTTGAGGTTATTTTCTTCTTTTTTGATCTTGAAAACACCTTACCCAAACAATAGGAATTTTTCCTGATCTAAGAGGTGTTTTAAAAACATAAATTACGCAAGGACACATATCATATATTTAATAATTATTTGTCGCAGACTGTGCATCGTTATAATTGTTAATGCTTCTGTTAGTGATGACCAATTAAAATCGTATTCACACAATAATCTGATAGGATCCGACCGATATGTGGCGCTTTAGGTGATATCAGACAGTTCACTCGAATGAATATTCACTGGAGTGACTGCTTCATTTTTCTTTCCTTCCGTGTTCACACAGCCTAGATAGAGTGAATAAAAAATGAACATTCACCCGCTCTTTTCTCTCAAGATGTGGTCAGATACAGTTGTGCGTATTGGAATTAATTTAATTTGCGATAGCTTAATTAAGGAATTGACATAAAAGAAACAAAGAAAACGGCGTGTATAGCGGGTCCTCTCCGTCTTTATTTTGTTTAATGTCTTCCTCAGTAAGATCTAAGTTTAAATCGGCAAAATTAGAGATTGTATAGCGTTTGCCCGTATTGTTTTGTTTTTATATTCATCAATTTTGTGGTTCCAAAGGCATTGATAATTTTAAAAGTTGTCCAAAAACAGCAGCGTATTTTGGTCATTCAATTTAAACACCATGGCCGTATACGAGTGAACGTTCACTCTGTGTTCAGACCGTTCATTTTTCGTTCATTCGGATTGGGAGTGAAAGACGCCGAGTGCCAATATCCAACATTGTTGGATCGGTTCATTAATGAATTCATTCGGCACTTTTGTTTCATTTTGTGTTCAAACGATTCACTTTGAGTGAAAGGTGACGAATGTAAGATAAAAATGAACGAAAAATGAACTGTCTGATATCACCTTTAGTCAAGTTGTTACCAATTTTATTTTCATGGACCAATATTACGTCACACTATAATCACAAAACATGGTTTCAATATATAATGCTTTTAGGTATTGTTATACGATTCTGTTCATACAAATAAAATAAAATAGCATTTAATAGGGAAACTAACACGGCATTACATGCGCGTGAGCCATAGATTACTGTATTTATACTAGAGAGCATGAGCGGCCGTCAAGCCAGTTCATATTGAAGAGTCACAACGGTCTTGCTATATTTTGTGAATTTGCTGAATTTTAAGCAAATTATAGTAAAAAAATATACATTTAAAAGTACAATAATATTTTATATAGATTAATAATATGATATTCATTTTTTTTTTGGTAACTATATTGTTTTAATTGTATTTATGTTAGACAAATTATTGATATGCATTTTGTAGTTATCGTATTGTTATGTAGGAGCGGGGAGCTGTCGGGGAAACTATACTTCATCTGTGTTTATTGAACGCTACGACTCTTCGAGGTGATCTTGCAAAGAGGATTCTGCGATTCTATCCAAAGCTTATTAATGACATTTATATTAGCGACGAATATTACGGTATGTTGTTTAATAATATTTATTTTTTAAGCGAAACGAATCAATAAATATAATTATTTTTACTTATCCATTAACCATGGAAAATAGCAAATAGATCTCATGGCTTTCGATAAAAAGCGGTAACAAAGGTTTTATTTACGTCAGACGTTAGATACCCAGATTGGCGTTGGGTGCAGTCAAAGGTGCGAGATGGTTTTATTTTTTCAGAACATGAGTGAAAAACAATCCACCTGATGATGGTCCATAGACATCTAAACATATCTCGGCTACGAATCAAAATGAAGATGCGTTGCCATCCGTGAGGACTAAGATAGAATGCTTCTTTACAGTGAAAGGGGTCTCCGGTTCTCTACATTCACCAAGCGATACACAGCAGTGATTTTACGCAGGTGTTCTATGTCTAGTACCGAGATTGTCTTTTCGCGTATTAGGAGCGTAGATTCGTATGATAGTTTAGGCAAATCTTTTGAATCCTCCAGTTTGAGTTATATGGCCTCCACTCCAGCCTACTGATTCATTGGGTTATGTCAGTTATTCTGGTTCCAATGCAGATATCTTCATTTCAAAATCTATAATGCAGAGAAACTTCAAGATCTCTTTATAACTCGCTAAGCGACTTTAAACTTCCTGATTCGGCCAGCAGTGTACAATATGTAATGTGTTGGTGTCAGAATATTCTCTACTTCATATCATCCCGTGGTTAACTTAAGAGGTGGCAGAGAGAAACTTAACCCGAGGGGGACAGCAGCATCTTTCTGATAACAACTAAATAATAAAAACTGCGGAAGCGTGGCAACCATGAGGAGTGGTATAAAGATACTGTCAGTCTTCGACAGCACCTGGTAATAGCAACCACGGCAAAGGCGGGACAGGTGTTAAGAATTTCCGGCGGAGGTTCTGTTACCACTTGCAGTGACACTATTTTGTACCATTTATCACACATGCCCTGTAAGCTGAAAGCCGAAAAGATACTGAAACTGAAAAAAATATAATTTGCGCTAGGATATTATAGGATTCAATGCGGTCCAAGGGGAGAAGGAGGTTACGGTAATCGTCGAATCCGGCAACTTATTCTACAGCTATCAGTCCAGCTTGGGACGGATTTATATCCCACAAGGCTGTCAATAATAACGTGGTCGAGATCAGAGGTACGTCGAAAAGGGTAATTTGGCCATCTTACACTCAGAATCACCACACGGTATTCGTTGATGATTTCGATATGGCTCCTCCAATATCCCCTATAATGCGTTGATTGGAGACTTCAACGTAAAGATGTGTACGTACGATATGTAAGAAAGGGCAGTGAGCTCAAATTACTAAATCGTTTTCATTGCTCAAAATATTGTAATACAGGGGGTAGATACTAAATGGCAAGCTAGTGGAAACTTTCCATGCCGAGAAGAAACCAAAAATTTTCCGATCTCACTTTTAATGTCATGGCTGTTGGAAAGAAAATTAGATTGCAGTTTTAAGCAGATATTACAAAATACAGGCAACTAAAAAAAGCAAACAGATATCTAAAATGCATGCGACAAGACTTACGCGACTTCAATACAGCTCTTATTGAAGAAACGATTTAGCGAAATCAAGGCTCCAAAGTGTTTACCAGAGATCTATCTGCCGCAAAGAACGACATTCCTAAGTTGAAAACTCACTACGGTAGCGTCATTTCCAGGCGACCGGAGACCGGAACAGAGATTAAGAGCCTGTATGGTCGGCTATACACATCGTGGTAGGAACCACACACAAGTGTAAGTAACTACTTGAGAGCAAGTTTCATCCCAACGTTATACTCGTATCCCAAAAACTCTTCACCGCTGCATTGTAAGGTGTTTTCAAACTACTGGACTGGAATGGATATGTATCAACGTCAATGACGAGGACATCACTCACCTTGATTTTATTATAATAGGATTTCAGGACTTTATCGGGATTAGAACCTTAGAACTATATATATATAGTGCCTCCCAATGGGTGGGTCTCCAGATGAACATCGAACAACTACGCTGGTAATAGTTGGGAATATTAGTACTCGAAGTTGTTGATGAGAAAGTTTACCAAAGATTTTTTTCACTACAGAAGTTTAACTTCGATCAAGCAGTCAATGGACGGTTCCAAATCGAATCGTTTGGGAGATTTCGCCATATCTTTTGTCACACATTCTTCTAAACTTTAAAGAAAGAGCGTGAAACCAATCCTCTACTGGCCATAAATAAAAGATGCGAAATTTTATTCTTTACAATAATGGTCTCTATAACTTTTGCCTTAAAATGCATAGTTTCCGAGATATCGGCTGACAACGTTTTTTCAAGATGGCGCTTAAAGCGCTACCTGAATCTGTCAACCTTTTGTGAATTTACGCTGAGTAAGTGATCCTAAACCTTATAAAAAATAAAAATTGGATCGAAAATTTAGTGCAAAGTTGACAAAAAACGTCTATTTTTACTGGCCTATCCTATAATATCTATACACAACATGTTATATCAGCAAAAGAAACATTATATACATTAGTATGTACTTCATTGAGCTATTATGTACTACGTACTAGAGGCGACACTGCATTCAGCTACTCTGTTCCACTCAACTGCGGTGCATACACCGCACTTTAATCAGTCACTCGCTAGGCGCTTATAGAGTTGTCACGTGTTGCGTTGATTTAAAAAAAATCTCTTGATAAAAATATGTCGTCGTGTCTACTTAGATATTGTACAAATAATTCAAGAAATATCAGTAAAAACCAAGGAATTACTTTTCATAGGTTAGTAAGCTACTTAGTCAATAAAAAAAGTATTATAGATTAATAATAAAACAAATTATTCTTACGACGCCACCTCGTGTCATAAAATATAGATTATGAAATTAATATGTTCAGATGCGACATTTGTGTGGGTACTTAAGTATAATAGGACGAATATATTATTATTCACATTTTTTTTGTAGAAACATATATAAGTTATTATAATTATGCTAAATTTTTTATGTGTAAATCTGCTCATTATTCTTTTATTTTATTTTTAGGTTTCCACATCAAAGTCAAAGTGGAATAAATTCGTCCATTTTTAACTCTCGCGTACCCAGCATTTATGAACGCCTCTTATTCTAATTTAAATAAATATATTTGTAATTTAAATGTTATGTTAATAAATTTTGTTAAACATACATTTAGTATGATTTTTATATTTGACTTAAATACCTTTTAAAATATTGAGAAATATCATTGAAATATAATTGTGACATAATATCATGTTATATTAAATAAGCAAATGTAAGATACAAAATAAATGACAAAATTTCAATATTGTTATCGATATAATTTACCTATTTAACAATACAATCTACTATTACCTACGGATCATTCTACCTATGTTTATTCTATGATAAAAAAACAACCGCGCGAACACAGAGTAGCGCACATTTTTTGTTTGAGATAGCTGTTCTAGTACTTAAGTACATATTACTTCAATGATGTACTTACATATTATGCATGTAAACAAAATAATCATTAATATATGTTATACATAAATGCATATTATACAAACATAATTGCAAATAATTAACGTAATTAACATACACAATTTTAAATTCTGCCTATTTATTCAAAACAATTCTCTAACTTTTATCTTAAACGCGTTCATTTTTTAGCATTATAATTTTAAATTTCAATTGATGTTCTAAAACAGAAAAGAGAAATGAACTAGTAAATTATGTAAGCCAATGTAAGCAAAATTAAATTTCAGCCTTCATGCAAAGGAAGTAGTTAGTAACTTTAATTTATTATTTTCCTACACTTGTAAATTAATACCACTTAGGGTAGTATTCTATGCTATGCATAATATGTTCCTGGCCTTAAAAGTCTTTGAGAATCAATTTGATAGAGTACCTGATAATAAAATGCGCCAAAATGTAGGGCTGCAGAAATTCATTACGTCAAAATTTATCATTATTAACAACAAAATTATATTAACGGCGTCTGTTTGATGAATACTTCATCAAATTTTATCTTAAGTCATTTTATATTATCACTAACACAATGGTGTATTGTTTGGAGTTTCTCTGTAAAATATTAAACATAGCCCAACGACTCAGAGCTAGGGTTTGGGTCCCGGAACGTCTCGTGTCTCGAAGTCCCGGGACTTTTCGTAATTTTAGTTGTCTCGAGTCCCGGGACTTTCGGGGCGAGACTCGAGACGAGACAAGATTGTCGAAAATGTTAATGTAATCATCATTTTTATTTTCAAATAATTGAAGGAGCCTAGCGCCATCTAACATAACATAAACACTCACGCCTGTCATCCAGAGAGAGAGAGCGAATCCTTTATATAATATACTATAGTAGCGTCAGTAGCCATGTTTAAAAGGTAAACGAACTGCGAAACTCAATAACTGTTGGTTTGCATTTCTTATACGACTGCTGACGTGAACTACCCCTAGCAAAAGTTTTTTAAGCTTAGTTCCAACTTAGTTGATGTCGGTAGTTTTTAATTAGTAGGTCTCTTTAAGACCTAAAAATCTTTTATTATTTTAGCGCACCAGAAGGTTGGCGCTCGAAATCCCGGAAGCTTACTTTATTCTAAAAATGTTTCTATATAACAACAATTTAGTTGCTGTAAGTTTGAATGTCTATAGCATTAACAACAAAAAATGAAACATTTTTGAAGGTGAGAGTGTACTTCACATGACGATAGTGAACGAGAATCCAACTATGGTAAAGTTCCTTCTGGATGCTGGAGCAGATTACCACGAGCGTTTCTGCGGTAATTTTATATGCCCTGAGGATCAAAAAGCGTCACGCTATGACTCATTGGACCATGAGTGGGTTAATGTACAACCTAACACTAATTATGAAGGGTACGTAAAAATGCTTTGATGTTGTTTTCTCTTAGCGAATAGAATTAATATGAAAATATACATGAAAGAAAGAGAAGGAAAGAGAAACTGTTCAGATTAGCGATCGTTAAACAACTTTTTCGTATGTATTAGTAATTAATTGCAATCCTACTGTACGGTCTTTACAAAGCGCACAACATTTCTGCACATCAGCATTTTTATCTTATTGTATCATTTTTCATTCTCATAAATTCAGTACGCTATCATTCGCCGTCGCGCATTGTACTCACTATCAATAATATCAGAATAAATTTACATAAAAGCCTTTATCACTTCTGTAAACTTCAAAGATACAGCACAGCAGCTCTCACACCTACATCCTACAGCACCATTTTTTTTCATAGACCTGTAGAAAAGCAAATTGACGAGATTATATATCTTTTTAACCTTCGACATAATTTATGCTTTTGCAGTTGGGGTATAAAGTTGTTTAAAGGTAAAGAGTGATCTGCCCTTTGAGGTCGCTGAGCATTTTAAGTACACTACATTACGCTGGAGTGCTTTTGAAGTGAAACGACACGCCACTTCTAAGCTTTAAACATCGTTATGTACACATAATGATGTATAATTTCATGGATTCTCATATGACGTGGTTGTGTAGAGTCTACTATGCCATATTATCACATGGGTGCAGTCAGACGACAGAAGGTTTGCCAACCCGCCCGCCAAACGGAGCGCTATGGCAAATACCCCCCCCCCCCCTCCCCTACGAAACTAATGAATTTGCTGCAACTCTTAAATATCAGTTTTTAGGTTGTCATTAATTACCACTTAACGTCCTCCAGAACGAATTTCGGGAACGAAGCAGTCAAGTCGGACTGTCTCGTTGGTCTAGTGGTTGTAATAGTGTGACTGCTGATCATGAGGTCCTGGGTTCCAATCCCGGGTCGGACCCAAAAATCAATTATTGAGTTTTTCCGTCAAGAATTTCTCAGTAGCTGCCCGGAGTCAGGAAGTTGGCGGTGTCTTACCCCCGTGCCTCGGAAAGCACGTAAAGCCGTTGGTCCTGCGCCTGATCTCTCTCCGGTCGTGTCGGTTTACCGTCCCATCGGATTATGAGAGTGAGGGAATAGAGAGAGCACCTATGCTTGCGTATACACTCGGGCACTATAATCCTGTCCTGCGCCGATTGCTAGTTACCGTTGAGGCTGGCCGCCATGACCGAAATTCGGTCTGGAGGACATTATTATATTAATTACCATTTACTAAATTAATTGGTTCCAGTTACGTATACTGGGGTGAGTATCCCCTCAGTTTCGCAGCATGTCTGGGTCAAGAAGAATCCTACAGGCTGATCTTAGCACGAGGCGCAGACCCTGATAAGCAGGATACTAATGGAAATACTGTATTACATATGCTTATTATATATGATAAAATGGTAACTTTCATTATTTCGTTTTTCTTATCTTATACTGGAATGGATCTTATACGTGGTAGAGTCATGCTGCAGCTATGATATGGTTGTAGCCCGAATGGGTCGGCTCGACCGGGTAAGGACCACGCTCTCACGGAATACCAGCGTAAAATAACGGCTTATTACTGCTGTGTTTCGTATAGTGAGTGTAGAGATCCGGATATATTTTTTATAGTGATGAGGCATTCCATCTTAGTCCTCAGGGGTGACAACGCATCTGCGTTATAAATGTATGTAGATGTCTATGGACCACAGTATCTACTTACTACCAGATGGATCGTGTGCTCCTTTGTCACCTTTATTCTATAAAAAAAGTTAAATAACTCATCACGTGGTTAGCTACAGAGTACAATAATTTATTACTTTATCTACTCTGTAAGTATCATTGATGCTGACTTGGTAGAATACCATAAAAATCTGGTAGTGTTATAATATATAGAACAACTATTTCAGTGCCGTAACGTCATTATTAACCGACGACAAACAAAATTTGATTTAGAAAGATAAATTTAACATCTTAAACATTAATTTGCTTACACAATTTGCTTATAAGCAGTTAATTACTTTTCCCAACAAGTTCTACCTCGTTTGTGATTTTTGCTTCCGCATTTATACTACACCTTAGTTCTAATTTATATTTATGTTATATTTACTTACGATCAACTCCGTATGGATATCAATTTTAAGATAGAGAAGAAAATATTATCTTTCTATAGATGTATAAAAATCAAATGCTGTCAGTTAGTCTCGTTAAAACTAAGTTTAGATTCACATTTGGACCCGGTAGGTGGCGCTGTTGTCAAGATTCAGATATCACCCGTGTGAAGCCTGACTGAATCGCTTAAATATTTTTAATTTGTTTATAATATATCATCATCATCATCATCAGCCTGCGGCAGTCCACTGCTGGACATAGGCCTCTCTCAAGGCGCGCTACTTAGCTCGATCTTCGGCTTCACGCATCCAGTTGCTGCCAGCTGCCTTGAGCAGATCGTCGCTCCATCTAGCCAAGGGTTCCAGCAAGCCAAAGCTTGAAGACGAAAGTCATCGACCATTGTGTCCTGCCAGTACTCACATATGGTGCCGAAACGTGGACACTTATAGTATTTGCAAACAATAAATAAATAATTATCTCCACGTTCGTTACAGTGCAGCAACAGTTCGTCGTTGCACTGTCATAAAATTGGTATATCAAAATATTTTCTATTGTGAGGTTCCAGAAGACATAATAATTAAAATTAAGCTGAAAAGCTAATACATTTTATATATAAAAAATAACGTTAGAAAACTGTGACGGAAAAAAATCGGAAAAAATTGCTATTTCCAAACAGTTTCGATTAAAATATAAATATAAACAAATACTGTAAGATTTAACTTATAAAAAGAATAGAAATCGAGTAAAATAGAGTTTCGCTGTAATTAAGTGGAATCTATTCAAGTGTGTCCTATAATTTAATTGATCATTTGCATTATTTATTTTGTAAACTTATAACTGTTATTGTATTTGCCTGTTCTAGAGCACATTTGACATGGCATACGAAGTTGGTGCATCTTTAAACATACGCAATGTTCTTAATCTAACTCCTCTCACTCTGGCTGCCAAGCTAGCCCGTACAGATCTTTTTGTCCACATCCTGAACATTGAACGGGAGATATACTGGCAGATCGGAGCCACCACTTGTGCCGCTTATCCATTAGGACTGGTGGACACTATTGACACTGAAACTGGGCTCATTCATAAAGACTCCGCGCTGAATTTGGTTGTGTTTGGAGTGAGTATATGAGAAGTCCTTTGAGTTTTTGTTTTTGACACTTTAATGTTAGTTACCAGTTTTTTTTATAGCATTGGGTGACAAACGAGCACACAGTCCACCTGACGGTAAGTGGATGTTGTGGCCCATAGACATCCTTATTTATCCTCATATTTATCCTCCCATATTTATCCTCAATTAAGAATCAAAATGCAAATGAGTTGCCACTCCTGAAGACTAATATGGTATGCCTCGATTCTCGATTTAAACTATAAACGAGGCGATGTGCAATTTCGACATGACAAACCGGTTGTAAAAGGAAATTTTAATTTTGCATTCTGACGGATAGGTGCAACGTGCAGTATTAATAATGTTACACGTAATAATTACTGTGAATAGGCATTGGCAATACTCAATCTCCTTATAGATTTATCGCCATACGTTCCCAATACCATTTCATAACCAGGACTGGTTTTATATATTATTTTTTTATATTATTATTTATATATTATATTATTATATATCATTATTTTCACAGAGTATTAAGGTAAACAAAGTGTGCTAATCATAAACCTAAGTATCTCGAGTTAAACAAATATACGTCAAAATTAAAGTATATTTGTTTAACTCGGTAGAGTCATGCTGCAGCTATCGAGGATAAATATATGTAGATGTCTATTGGCCGCATAATCCACTTACCAAGTTACCATCTTATTCCACAAAAAATCCGTGAGAGTTTTCAGTCCCTTCCCATACAGGGAGTATGGGAAAGGACTGAAAAATGTATATATATATATATATATATATATATATATATATATATATATATATATATATATATATATATACGTAACGTAGTAGAGCTATATTACGATTGTTGCACGAATTGCTGAATTGTTGCTCTCACAGAATACCAGCGTAAAATAGCAGCTTAACGCTGATGTGTTTCGTATGGTGAGTGCAGAGAACCGGAGATCATTTTTACTGGAAACGAGACATTCCATCTTATTCCTCAGGGGTGAGAACGCATCTGCATTTTAATTGTAAATGTCTATGACCCAAAGCATCAACTTACCATCACGTGCACTGTGTGCGTGTGTTTGTTACCCTTATTCTATTAAAAAATTTGACTTATACAGGACGAGGTAGAGTTAAAGGTTCTCTTAAGCCGTTTCCTCTACATGAAGTTAACAATACTATAATTTAAAAATAAAACAGAAACTATTATTAAAGTACAATTACGAGTATAAAAGTGGTTAAGCTCCTTGTTAACATTAGACGTACAATATCCAGATATGCGACGGGCAGCATCCCCAAAGTTGCCAGATCAAAGATGTCAGGTGTTGCCAAAAAAAGCTGATGATGATGATGAAGAAATTTCTTGAACTTATTTACAATTTTTTAAAGTGACATCCTTTTATACAAATATAGTGTTTAGTTAGTTATAATTGAATATTTTTAACAAAGTTATTTTTTCAGGAAAAAGACGAGCACTTAGAACTCCTGGATGGCATGCTCATCAACCTGTTAAAGATCAAATGGAATACATTTGTGAAATTTCGTTTCTATCGGCGGTTTATAGTATTTTCGTTTTACTTCTTGGTGTCACTCGTTTGCTTCACTTTACGCCCAGGGCCACCAGATCGCACTGCTAATTCCACCGTAGTGAACTCAACAGCGGGTCCAACTCTCAATTTGACTCTTGATGTCGGTAAGATATTTCTTTATATTGAACGGTTACTAAATCTAACGGCCAGTTATATCACTTATTATTTGTTATGTAGATTAGCTAGTCTCTAATGAGACTTTTGTTGTGTATTTGTTTTTAACCACTGACGATGGATATTATAAGTTTGACCGTTTATTTTTTTGTTTCTGTACATATTGACCGTTATATATATATGTGCGTGTCTGTCTGTGGCACCACAGCTCTTAAGCGGGTGAACAGATTTGGGAGCGGTTTTTTAATTTAATAACAGTTCTTCATGTGGTGTTTCTTAGACATGTTTTATCAAAAGTTCAGCCGTTTGAAAAACATCAGCTTTTTTGTTTCGAAGGTTTCTTTATTTGCAATTTAAGTTATAGGTACTTTACTTTTATGTGCGTTTTCTTTAGTTGTAAACTAAATTACTATTCAGAGCAGGGATGGTCAGACTTATAGTATATATTGGTGATTTATCGTATAATATTTAGGTCACATGGCGAGCTTTTAGTAATTCTAGACAACATTAATAGTTACGAAAAATAACAGAAAGAAAGAGGCTTGCATTATGAAAAATAATGTTTATTGTAAGGAATGGTTGAATTCTCATTATGCTTTTGATGTATTTAAGTTGACCTAAAAACGCTTCTAAAGAAAGCTTCCAAAATATCGCAATAAGCTACTCAAAATTTTGCATCGAGTCTTTTTTTATAGGATATGCTGACAAACGAGCCGACAGTCCACCTGATGGTAAGTGGTTGCTGTGGTCCTTAGACATCTACATCTATCCTCGATTACGAACTAGTCAGGACTAAGATGGAATGCCTCATTTCCCATAAAAAGGGTCTCTACACTCCGGTTTTGTATACCCACCATACAAAACACAGCAGCATTATGCTTCTACTTTACGGTGATATTCCGTGAGAGCGTGGTCCTTCCCCGGTCGAGCCGACCCATTCGTGCTACAACTATACTACTAATATAACTGTAGCATGGTTCTACTACGTATAAATTTTATCAAGATATGTTGTTACAGCAAACTGTACAGCGATTCTTAATAGGACAGAATTGGATTCTGGTGCAGCAGAGGTTATTAATGTAACAAGACCAGACATTCACTGCAGTCGATTCAAGAGCCATCGAAAAGATAAGGACAAATGTAATTTAAATTTACTGTAATATAACGCTTATCCCATACTGAAAACTTTCCAAATTGCCACCTTCAAATTAGTTATTTTGTCATATTCTATGTTATATATATGTATACCTTAATTAGTGTAACCCATGTTTTTTTATAGAATTAGGGTGAGAAACGAGCACACAGTTCAGCTGATGGTAAATGAATGCTGTGGCCCATAGACATCTACATTTAACCGCAAAATGCAAATGCGTTGTCACCCTTGTGGTCTAAGATGACATGCCTCATTTCCCTTTAAAACGGGTCTCCGGTTCTCTATACTCACTGTACGAAACACAGCAGTATTAAGCTGCTATTTTACGCTTGTATTCTGTGAGAGCGTGGTCCTTCCCCGGACGAGCCGACTCATTCGTACTACAACCATATACCGGACATATAGCTGTAGCGTCGCTCTACGTGCACCACGTATACTCTACCATGCAGTGGCAGTGTAGGAATATCCACTGCTCCATATCGTCCCGAGGGTATTGTAAGAGGCGCCAGAGGGAAAATTAAACAGAGGAATGGCAGCAGCATCTTTCCTGATACATTCCTGAACATGACAAAAACCTGCGGTTGCCAACTCACTTGCCAAGCGTGGCAACTATGGCAAAATTCACTCTATGAGGCAATCTACGGAGGTGGTTTATGTTCTGATAGCTTGCATCAATAGAATAGCTTTATGTTTTTACGGTTTTTTGCTCTAAGAAAGTATCTGCTTCTTTTTACCCCGTAAAGCTCCACTACTGAAAATTTGGCTTCTCAGTTACAGTGACGTTTTGTTATAATCGTTTGGCTATTTGAATATGCAATCGTAATTATACCAGACGTCTCGCACCTTTGATGATACGATGTGTGTACCTATCTTACAGGCAGCTGTGTTAGTTAGGTACCTATTCCCTGAGACCTGGTTTACATTTTGAGAAGTGACAAGTGCGAGTGGCAAATGCAACTGACAAAGGACAAGTGCTTAGTGCGTAGTTTATTTACACTTATCACTTCTTATTCACACGCACTAAGCACTTGTTATTTGTCAGTTGTACTTGCAACTTGCACTTGTCACTTCTCAAAATGTAAACCGGGCCTAAGACACCTACGGGACGAAATTGCTGTCATTGCGTCTTTTGGGCCATTACTTACGGTAACCAAAATTTACCGTTACAGCCTATTAAGCTCGACTGCTAGACATAGGCCTCCCCATAGATTTTCTAATATTTAATCAAAATTTAATGACAATTGATTTAAAAAGTATAAAAACATTAAATACGAATATAAAATATTTTTCAGCTTTTGATTCACCAAGAGAGTCCATGGGAGATTGGTGGCAGGATCTTACAGAAGAATGCAGGTTAATGAATTTTGACTCGTGGCAAGCAAAAGTATGAATTTTAATTTTAATTTTCTAACACAGTACAGTTTACAGATGTGGAGATAATAGTTTCTAAAATTAAATGATTAAGTACTAAACTGTAAGCTAAAAACATGTGTTTATGAAGTACATTATAATGAGTTACAACTACTAGAGTTATAAATAATTTAATAAACAATGGTTTTGCAATTACCCATCCAGCCATAAAATACTATAATACATACATACATAATAGAACGGGCGGAGCCCGCGTAGCCACTAAAATGTCACTAACACGTCAAATCACACGTCTAAATGTCAACACGAGATGTGTTTTGACGTTACATTCATTTCCAAATTTCGCATGCAAATTATTTAGAAAATGCCAAATTGCACCATATTTACAATTTATTTGTATTATTAATTTAATAACGATCTTGAACATTAATCAAGTCTAAAATGTATAAATTTACTCAGTCTGTCAACACAGCGTATCGGGTTCGGCGACGCCAATCCTCGTATAAAATAAAGTTGACAGGCATTCTATTGTGTATTATAGTATTCTATGCATCCAGCAGATTACAAAAGGCCTGTTACAGATTTAAAGCTAGAACAAAAGTAAGTAGATACATAAAACAGATGAAACCAATTATATCAGAATATCACGGATAGATCTGTTGAATACATTTGGATTTGAACCTCGAATATATAAACATCTGGATAGTCCTGGGATATTATAATTGTATAGGTGACACATCTTAACCACTGGGCTGTAATACCTATGGTGTGTTGTTACGGTACACTTGGAGTGAAAACAGTTTGGGCTTGCGGTCACGGGCCCTGTAATGAGTGTTTATGTTAATCAATGCAAACAGGGACGGGGAATCAATCGTAGAGTTTATTATTTTATGTTGATAGATAAGCCACAACCTTTTGCGTCTCGTTTTCAGGGTAACCATGTTAAATTTCTGTAGCATTGTGAGCGTATTGATGACAAAATATGAGTTTCGCTACAATGTTGAAAGGATTTTTTTGAAGAATATTTGATATGTTAAAAAATATTAGTTTTTATTTTACTTTACAACCATCTTTAAAAAAAAGATAACGTATTTTTTATAGGATAAGGGTAACAAACGAGCAGTCTGTCCACCTGATGGTAAGAGACTGTTGTGGCTCATAGACATCTATAAGTATCCTCGATTACGAATCAAATTGCAGGTGCGCTGTCACCCGATAGGGCTAAGATGGAGTGCTTCACTTCCAGTAAAAAGGGTCGCCGGTTCTCTACACATACTATACGAAACAGCAGCGTATAGTATTATGTGAGAGCGTGGTCTTTCCCCGATCGAGCCGACCCATTCGTGCTACATATTAATTTATAATATATAATATATGTTATAACTGTTTTACTGGGAAAACAGTTTTATTGTAAGATATTTACGTTGAAAGCAAGAAATCGATATACCCTGGCGGCGAAGATTTCTGACACTAAGGTTTGCTCTTTACAACTGTGTACTGTATATAGTGAAATTTTGTAAGTAATGTTATGTGAATAAGTCAACTAGCGCCATCTAGTGTCAGGAGCGAGAGCGGGGGGGGGCTTTGCAGAGAATGACATCGCCGATCTCTCGACCAACAGCGCCACCCGAGGAACTAAGTTTCTAGAAAATCTATACTCGAGCTCTCGGTACCTTACGCGTGTTTACTTGAACATTCCGGATGTTTTGCTGATTTGAATAAATAGGTGGCGCAAGATGCGATCGAGACAGAGTTTAACTCGGCGACACAAGCGAAGCTTCGGAGCGAAATTAAGTGATTTAGTGTGTTTAATTATTAGTGTTTTTTAACTTTAATTTGTATAAAGTAAATTAAAGTGTTAATTTAGGTAATTTTATCGGCAATTTTTATTGTCACGAACCCTAAGCTCGTAACAATTGGTGTCAGAAGTGGGATAAAATAATGCCGATTTTACCTAAGGAGGAAACGGAGGGTGTCCGTACCCGAAGTCAACGCCAGCAGGAGACGGACCAGAGGAGATTTGGTGGTGCAACGCCGCAGATGTCTGAGGGCCAGCCGCAGGCCACGGAAGCCGGCCCGTCAGCAGCTTCTACGTCTGTGGCACCTGACTTAGGTGCTCTGATAGTGATGCTGCAGGAGCAGGCTCGCCGACAGGAGGAACAGGTCCGTCGGTTGGAAGAACAGCTGCGGGGCGGACAGGAGGAACAGGTCCGTCAGTTGAAAGAGCAGCTGCAGAGCGGACAGGAGGAACAGGTCCGTCAGTTGAAAGAGCAGCTGCAGAGCGGACAGGAGGAACAGGCCCGTCGGTCGGAAGAGCAGATGCTCCTCATTAAGGACCTTCATGCTACCTTTGGGAAAGAGATAAAGGAGGTGAAGGATAGGGTTGCTCAACATGACAACCGCCTGTCGGAAGCTGAAACCCAAATCAAGGAAGCCAAAACCCAAATCGACCAAGTGAACAATCGGGTTGATTACGTGGTGGCTGATGTGAAGAAAACACTGGACGACCTCAAACTGGGTGATGGAACAACAGCTCCCGTAGTAGTTACAACACCTTCGCTACGTGGATTCAAAGTGCCGCCGTTCGACGGTACCTCTTCCTGGTCAGCCTACAAGATCCAGTTCGAGGCTGTTATGAAGGCGAACGGCTGGAATAAAAGCCAGGCCATGACTGCTCTCACACTAGGCCTGCGCGACCAGGCCTTAACAGTTCTGGAAGCTCTCGGTGAGGAAGTGACTTATGAGCAACTCCTTGAGGCATTGGAGGCGAGATATGGCGACGCTCACCTGGAACACGTCTTTCGTGCGCAGCTTAAAGATCGTGTGCAGCGCAGCAACGAAAACCTGCAGCAGTGGGCCCTAGAAGTGGAGAAGCTGGTGCGAAAAGCATACCGGTCTGTACCTGCGCTCATTGAAGGGAACCTGGTGCAGACATTCATCGACGGCATCCGCGACCTGGAAGTCAGAGCTGCTGTGAGGCTCGGGCACCACGAGACACCTAAGGACGCCTTGGCCCATGCACTGGAAGTGGAAGCCGTGCGGCAGGATCATCGTTCCCATCGCATCAGGGAGGTTGCAGCAGCTACAGTTCGCGACCGCAACAAAGGATACAGCCCAAGGTGCTATGGCTGTGGGGAAAAGGGCCACCTTCGATCCAGCTGCCCTAAGCGAACCCTAGAAAGGGAAGGTGAACGATCTCAGGAGGGTAGTGCGGCCAACCGCACCGCCCAGCAGCAGCAGGGAAACGAGTAAAAGCCAGAACTGCGGGGCGGGTGCTGGCTGATGTTAAAAGAGCCCCAAGGATCTCGATCTCACAAACCCATGATGGGAACAGTCTAATCATCAAGGGTGAGGTCAACGGAATGCCGTGTAAACTGACCATAGACACTGGAGCCTCTCGTACGGTTGTTAGTTCCCAACTTATAAGTCAGTTCCTTGGGGACTCCGCATACAACCGAGAACGCATTAATTTGGTAACAGCCACCGGTCAGCGTATACCCGTCCGTGGAGAGAAGGAGATGGAGTTGAAGCTAGGCAACGTGATCTACCTGCATAATGTCATCGTGGCTGATATAATGGACGACTGCATCCTAGGCTTAGACTTTATGAGGAATAATTGTTGCGAGATCGACGTTAAGCAAGGTGTTTTGAAATGTGGACAGGAGGAACTTTTTATGGAAGGTGCGTTACCAGGGAACTTGTACAGCATCAAGAAGATTGTTCTTCCGCCTAGATCGGAAACGATTATTCCGGTTAGTCTTCCTCGGAACACTGGGAAAGCTCACCGTTGTGTACTTGTGGAAAGGGTAAACAATGACCTTCCATGGAAAGTAGCTCGAACCTTGGTCAGGACCACTGACATCTCAGGAGTACGTGTGCTGAACCTTTGCGACCAGGAACAGATTATAGAAAAAGGCACACTGATTGGTACTTGTGAGGAAGTGGATTGGTTACGTCGGTGCCAATATCTATCGACTGGGACCCCCAGCAAGGATGCAGAAACGAGAGTGACCACACTTTTGGAAGACTGTCGCAGTGTTCTCTCCCCGAACGAATTGGTCAAGGCGAAGAAGTTGTTACTCAAGTACGCCGATGTATTCTCATCAAACGATGCTGACATAGGAAAGACTGGTTTAGTTCAACACAAAATAAACACAGGTGAAGAGTTGCCTATCCGTCAGCGGCCAAGACGATTGCCGGTAGCACGTGAAAAGGAAGTGGAAACCATGATTGAAGGAATGGTGAAGGATGGTGTTATTGAACCTTCCTCTAGTCCATGGTGTTCGCCAGTGGTGCTGGTGAAAAAGAAGGATGGCAGCATGCGGTTTTGTGTTGATTACCGCCGTCTGAACGACGTTACAAAGAAGGACAGCTATCCCTTGCCAAGAATTGATGACACGCTGGACATGCTTACAGGAGTAAAATGGTTTAGCACGCTGGATCTAAAAAGTGGCTACTGGCAAGTTGAAATTGACCCCAAGGACAAGGAGAAAACTGCGTTCTCGACGGGAAAGGGTCTGTGGCAATTCAAAGTAATGCCGTTTGGGTTGTGCAATGCTCCAGCAACGTTTGAAAGGCTGATGGAACTTGTACTTACCGGGCTAATTGGCGATGCCTGTCTGGTCTACTTGGATGACATCATCATCGTGGGCCGTACGTTTGAGGAACACCTTGAAAACCTGGGACGCGTGCTCATGAAGATTCAGAGTGCCAATCTCAAGCTGAGTCCGAAGAAATGTTCACTGTTCAAACGGCAAGTCAAGTTTTTGGGGTATGTAGTGTCGGAAGAAGGTATCCGCACGGATCCAGAGAAAATTGCAGCTGTAAAGGATTGGCCGGTTCCAAAAGACAAGACGCAGGTTAGAGCATTTTTGGGTTTGTGCTCCTATTACCGGCGATTTGTGAAGAACTTTGCAGATATAGCCAAACCTCTGCATAAGCTAACCGAGGAGAAGCGACATTTCTGCTGGGATGAAAGTTGTAATATCGCATTCCAGGAGCTCAAGGACCGTCTGTGCAAAACACCTATTTTGGGATACCCTGATGCAAGCAAAGAATTTGTAGTTGACACAGACGCAAGTGATATAGGACTTGGCGGTGTGTTGTCTCAACGGAATGGTGACCAAGAGGTCGTGATAGCGTACTTCAGCAAGTCGTTGTCAAAACCGGAAAGGAACTATTGTGTCACAAGACGCGAATTGCTAGCTGTGGTAAAGTCGTTGCAGCATTTTAGCAAATATCTTCTGGGGCGAAAATTTCACTTACGAACTGACCATGCTGCACTAAAATGGCTATTGCAGTTTAAAAATCCAGAAGGACAAGTTGCGAGGTGGATTGAACTACTGCAGGAATACGACTTTGAGATCGAACATCGCAGCGGGAAATCTCATGGCAACGCAGATGCATTATCACGAAGACCTTGTCCTGAAGATTGCAAACATTGTACTAGGCAAGAGAGTAAGGGAGTAGTATCCGTGAGGATGCTCAGGGCAGACCACCTCAGCAACGAGTGGAAGGACAGCTTACAACGTGCACAGCAGGAAGATCCGGACATCAAGCCGATCCTGGAATGGATGAAGGCCAGTGCTCCCAAGCCCAAGTGGAGCGACGTCTCAGCGATGAGTTCGATCACTAAAAGCTATTGGGCCCAGTGGGATAGCTTGCTGCTTCAGGATGGAGTTCTGTGCCGTAAATGGGAAAATGTTCGGGGAGACAGCTGTCATTTACAAATGGTTGTCCCTAAAGCTAAAGTACCGGATGTTCTACAGCTGTACCATAATGATTATTCAGGAGGCCATCTGGGAGTTAAACGAACTCTACTGAAGATCCGAGAACGGTTTTACTGGGTCCACTGTCGAAACGATGTCGAGGACTGGTGTCGCAAATGTACAAGTTGTGCGGCTGTAAAGGGACCTCAGACTCGTAGTAGAGGTGCATTGAAGTTGTACAATGTTGGTGCACCATGGGAGAGAATAGCCATTGACGTGGCGGGGCCGTTTCCGGAGAGTGAAAGCGGTAACAAGTATTTCATGGTTGTAATGGATTACTTCACTAAGTGGCCAGAAGTTTTCGCCATTCCAAATCAAGAAGCTTCAACAGTTGCAGATAAACTAGTTCATGAAGTCTTCTGTCGTTTTGGAGTACCTTTAGAGATTCACAGCGATCAAGGAAGGAATTTTGAGTCTCAAATATTCCAGGAAACTTGCCGAGTTATGGGTACTCATAAAACAAGAACGACTTCTTATCACCCGCAATCTGATGGAATGGTGGAACGATTTAATCAGACATTGGAGAGGTACCTAGCAAAAGTTGTGGACAATCGGCAACGAGATTGGGACAAGCACATACAACCGTTTTTGTTGTCATATCGAAGTTCTGTTCACGAAAGTACGGCAGTGACACCAGCTTTCGCAAACTTTGGAAGAGAATTACGGCTGCCTGCAGACCTGATCACTGGGATACCACCTGATGCCCCACGCAGTATAACCGATTATGCATATGACTTGCGGAACAAAATGAATGACATTTATGAGCACGTCAGACAATCGGGCCAGCAAATGTCTGAGAAAATGAAAACCCGGTATGACCGCAAAATGAACAATAAAGGGTTCAACGAAGGTTCATTAGTGTGGTTGCACAATCCAGTCCGCAGCAAAGGGAAATCTCCTAAGCTTCAAGCTAAATGGGACGGCCCGTACCGGATTGTAACCAGGATCAACGATGTGACCTACCGGATACAGAAAGGCGCAAGAGGGACTCCTAAGATCGTCCATGTGGATCGCTTGGCGCGTTATTATGGGACCGATAATGCTCGGGACGAGCATGTCTTAGGAGGGGGCAGTGTTATGTGAATAAGTCAACTAGCGCCATCTAGTGTCAGGAGCGAGAGCGGGGGGGGGCTTTGCAGAGAATGACATCGCCGATCTCTCGACCAACAGCGCCACCCGAGGAACTAAGTTTCTAGAAAATCTATACTCGAGCTCTCGGTACCTTACGCGTGTTTACTTGAACATTCCGGATGTTTTGCTGATTTGAATAAATAGGTGGCGCAAGATGCGATCGAGACAGAGTTTAACTCGGCGACACAAGCGAAGCTTCGGAGCGAAATTAAGTGATTTAGTGTGTTTAATTATTAGTGTTTTTTAACTTTAATTTGTATAAAGTAAATTAAAGTGTTAATTTAGGTAATTTTATCGGCAATTTATATTGTCACGAACCCTAAGCTCGTAACAGTAATTTTATATTTACACTACACACACACCACTTTTTATTAATATTGTCTTATTTTACCGGAAAAGATACACAGTATTCTACAAGATATTTATTATGATTAATATCGTTATCGTATAATAAATTGATGTCGTTTTCTCGAAACGTGATGTAAGTTGATAGAAAAAATCTATCTAAAGATAAAAAAAATCTTAATTCACCCCTAATTTTCGATTTGCAACCATATTACTGCCACAATTGTTTTTGAAATTTTATACTTTTTTGCGAAACAATATACTTAGAATAATTTGGTTTTCTTACTTTTTGAAAATTCATTTTATATCGTCTTATGTCTATGTATAAAATTGTTACAAAAAAGGTTTTGCTTCTATTCCACCCATTCATTGCAGCCTATAAAAAGTCAACTGTTGAGCATAGGCCTTTGTATCTTTTATGTTATCGGGAAATATGATTAGCGTTTAAAAAAAAAACGAAAAACCCGAACGTCAAATTTTTTTCCTAGCGATTTAATTATAAGTTTTATATTCGAATAATATAAAGAATTTTCATAATCCATTCGATAAAGAATTTAATTCAGTATTCCAGGTATCCGTATATTTCAACTATAGACTTAGAATATACTCTATGATTCCAACCTTATACTATTCTAAGAAATTTCGATTCTCGAGTGTGAAAATCGAGTTTAAAATATGACATTTAGGTTCAACCTGGCTTTAACCCTTTAATGCATGATTTTTTTTACTAGCTTTAAAAAAATATAGGCAGATGGAAAAATGTACAAATATTAAGGGAAAAATAAAGAAAAAAATCTTATTATTAAAAATCATATATATATTTAGAAAAAAACATGTGATGTAGATATACATCATTATGCAATTACTAGCTTTTTATTACTAGTATGCGAGTTATTTATGAAAATCTCTAAAACAGTTATTGCGTGCGTTCAGACACAGAGGTATGTTACACTTTGAACATGCCCACTGCGTAGTACCTTTGCACTGTGGAATTTTGCACCGTAATCTATTTGAAAAGATAGGCCAGTGTTCGACTCCATCGGTTCGTATATCCTTGCAGGGGACTGGATGACCCGGACCCTTTGGCTTCTTGGCATGTTCGCGCTCCAAGTCCACATTAGAGGGACGCCCTCTTTTAGCACCATTTGAAGTTCCCACGTTACAAAGTGCATCGGCCAAGATGTTACGAAACTCTCCAAGATTTGGAAGCTTTTTCTCAGGAACACCCTTTGCTGTGCAATTTTTTTTCAAAAGAACCCACGAATTTATAACGGCGAGGTCTAAAAGATGGTAAAAGAGGCGCATGTACCATTTTCGGCTCTTTATGCGTATGCAATAGCGTCCCAGGTAGCTGTCCATCAAGTCCACTCCCCCCATGTGCATGTTATATTCTTCGACTATCTTTGGACAGGGTATATCTATATTTTGTTTAGTCTTCTTATCGTACCGACCGACTGTTGTAGCAGGTTCAGCACCTACATATGTAGATAAAAGCGTGACAACTTTGTTGTCTTTCCATGCAGTTGCTGAAAAGTCGACACCATCGTAGTGAGTAATTTTTTCTTGATATGTACCTCTAGAAACATTCGCCTTCATGTATTCCTTTTTGTCAGGGAGTCGACAATTTGGGAGCCTATTTTGCTGTACAGTTCCAAGGCTGTGAATGCCTTGTTTAGCCAAATGAAACATCAAAGGCAATGAGGTATAAAAATTGTCAAAAAATATGATGTGATTGACCATCCTTGGAACAACTCTAGCCAATCGCCGTACAACATTGCTTGTTACGCCTAAATCTGGTTCGTCTGCTTGGCGGTCTCTTTTGTCTTCTTGGCCAGAATATACTTCAAAACGATATGCATAGCCCATGAGATTACATAAAACAAATAGTTTGTAACCCCACTTCTGGGGTTTATTTGGCATATACTGTTTTAAAAAGTGGGAAATTTTCGTAGAGCACATTTGCTCATCAATGGAAAGGCGCTGGTCTATGGCTATTGAAGAAAAAGTTTTATTCAGCTGATCTATTACAGGTCTAATCTTATGTAAGCGGTCATGGTCTGGATGCTCCTTTGGAAGATGTTTGTTATTGTCATTGAAGTGTAAGTGTCTTCTAATAGCCTCAAAACGGTTAACTGGCATAACTTTCCTAACAGGGTCGTAACCAAACTTCTCATTCCAATAGGAGCGGACACTGGGAAAATGTTCAACAGACATAAATAATAAGATACCTAGATATTTTTTTAGTTCGGCGTCACTTATTGAAAATGATTTTGTAGGATTTTGTTGCGTGGCATACAAATTTGTTTCATTTACTATTTTTTTAATGAATTCTGGCGTGAAATAATGTAGGAAGCACCTGTATGGTGTATCGAGGTCAGCTATCTCAGGGTCTGTAACACTAGCTTTATGTGTAAGATTAGATTCGTCAAAAACTAAACTGTCTGTTTTCCAAATAAGTTTTCTTTTGTCGAAACAAGAATTCAATAAATTTTGATTTCCTTGCCTAGGTTCAGGCTCGTGCACAGGATCCGCCTTTTCATCCTGAACAAGTGGAGGATCGTTATCATCATCAGGAGTATCGACGTTCTCTTCTTCTAAATCGTGGATAATTTCTCGTACATTGCTATAAAAACGTTCCTCATCATCATCCTCGTCTTCCAGGCCATCATCGGAAATATCACCACTTTCCAAAGCAGACAATAGATCTTCTATATCTCTATCTCGAAGTGACATTCTGTAATATTGAATTGCAAAGTTATAACATAAGTATCGCCAATAGTTTAATTTATACAATGAAAGTAAACTAAACCATACAACTAAAATTTGCTAAGATGTGCTTATAATCACCTCTAGATCGCACAAAATGAGAAAAAATAAAAGATTATAAAATCTATAAATTCACACATGATAACCGAAAGAGTAGTGGTTAAAAGAGACCGATTTTGCATGATGATGTATTTCTACATCACTGTTTTAAATACAATTTTTCGTAAAATTATTGCATTTTCGACCAAACTATGATTATAATTTAATACACTTACCTTAGTTCTTTGTAGAAATCAATTTTTATATAATTTCTTTTATATTTATTCTCAAAACACGAATTCCAAAAACTTGCTAACACGAAGTGATGCAAAAGGCGGGAACAGTGAAAAACAAATGACAATAAAAAAAATAAAACTTGTCAAAACTTTTATGATTCGTTCAGAAGTCAACTAATAATGTTGCTAGTGTATAAATGTATTGGAAATATTTTGGTAGTTTTTAACATAAAAGAGAAAATGTTGCCAAAACAAAGAATGTATATCTACATCACTATGCATTAAAGGGTTAATGACATTAACGTGTTTTCACAACATATACATCTTCCAAAAAGCTAATCAGTAGAAACATCTCGAAAAATATGAATATTGTGTGCTCAAGTCAGTAACAATAGTTGTTTTAATATAAATAACGTAATCGATAATATAAGTAACGTTATCGATTTCACAGGTACGAATTTCAGGAGAATTATTGCTTTGGCTGGGGGCTATAGCGTTTATAGGAGGAGCTCTCAGAGAAGCGAGGTTTTTGGGATTAAAAATGTTTATTGAGAATTTGAGTACAGTACCCTCAAGGTAAGAAAAAAACGTATTCTTTTTTTTCATAGCATAACTTTACTATCGAAATTCACGGTAAGCGACTCGCTTTAGACACCGACCGGCTGTATCACCGACATTTAAGACAAGGGCAAGTGATTCAGTGTGCATGTGTTTTTGCTACAAGATCCTTTCGGTGTAAGAAGATTTTTGCATGATATTATTGCGAATGATATTCAAGATTTTTAATTTTTTTTTTAATAGAATAAGGGTGACGAATGTGCACACAGTCCGCCTGATGGTAAATGGATGCTGCGGCCCTAAGACATCTACATTTATCCTCGATTAAGAGTCAAAATGCAGATGGGTTGTCACACCTGAGGACTAAGATGGTCTGCGCTTTTCTACACTCACCATAGGAAACACATCAGCAGTAAGCTGCTATTTCACGTTGGTATTCTGTGTGAGCGTGGTCCTACCCCGGTCGAGCCGACCCATTCGTGCTACAACCATAATATAGCTGCAGCGTGACTCTACCACGTAAAAGAAGTTTAAAATTAAGTTTATACGGAAATGTTTTTTCACTGACCGATAAAAAAAATTTTAGGATAATGTTTCTATTTTCCTGCCTGCTAATGTTGGTATTGCCGACCCTGAGACTCTGGTGTGCTGATGAGGAGGAGGATCATCTTGCTGTGATTATTATGCTTACCACTGCTCCGTATTTTTTATTCTTTTGCAGGTAAACAGTTTCATAACTTACATTATGGATTTTATAACGTATACTAACTTACAATTATAACTATAACTATAGTGGTAGCTCAGATAGTTAACGCTCACTGTAAATATAACAGAACGCGAGTATCGTCGTCGATCCCCGCCGGCACCAATGAAATTGTTAATTGCAATTTTAAGCGCTGATTTACCACTGAGGCTGCAGTCGTCAACAGCTTTGACAGCATACAGGCAACTGAACAGACAGATCTCCAAATGCATGCGGCGAGACTTACGCAACTTTAATACTGCTCGTATTAAAGAAGCGATCGAACCGAACCAGGGCTCCAAAGTCTTTGCCAGAGATCTGTCTGCCAGAAAGAGCCAACTGTCAAAGCTAAAGACTGAGTGTGGCAACATCGTTGCCACATCGGGACACCTGAGATTCTGAGTGAGATTGAGAGGTTCTATGTGCAGCTGTACACATCATCGTTGGAGCCACACGCAAGTGTGAGTAACGATCCAAGAGCAAGTCTTATCCGACACTATTCCGATGATATCCCGGACGTCAGTCTGAGCGAGATTAAAATGGCTCTCCACCACCTTAAAAACGGCAAGGCCCCGGGCGAGGATGGAATTACAGCGGAGCTTCTGAAAGCGGGTGGAACACCGGTACTTGAAGTCCTTCAGAAGCTCTTCAATTCCGTCCTCCATGGTGGCACTACTCCAGAGGCGTGGAGCAGAAGCGCGGTGGTCTTGTTCTTTAAGAAAGGCGACAACGCTCTCTTGAAGAACTACAGACCGATTTCCCTTCTGAGCCGCGTCTACATACTATTTTCGAGAGTCATTGCGAATCGTCTCGCACACAGACTCGACGACTTCCAGCCTCCCGAACAAGCCGGTTTCCGAAAAGGCTTCAGTACCATAGACCACATACATACCCTGCGGCAGATTGTACAGAAGACCGAAGAGTACAATCTGCCACTTTGCCTGGCATATGTGGACTATGAGAAAGCCTTTGATTCCGTCGAAATTTGGGCGGTGCTACAGTCCCTTCAACGGTGCCAAGTTGACTGTCAGTATATCGAAGTGCTGAAGTGTTTGTACAGCAGGGCTACGATGGCTATTCGAGTACAGAACCAGTTCGAAACTTATCCAACTGCAGAGAGGTGTAAGATAGGGTGATGTTATATCCCCGAAACTCTTCACCGCTGCGTTGGAAGACGTTTTCAAGCTACTGGACTGGGAAGGATACGGTATTAATATCAATGGCGAGTACATCACTCACCTTCGATTTGCCAACGATATAGTCCTTATGGCAGAATCGCTGTAGGATCTTAGCACTATGCTCAATGACCTCAATGGTGTCTCCCAACGGATAGGTCTTAAGATGAACATGGACAAAACAAAGATCATGTTTAATTTCCATGTCACACCTATGCCGGTAGTTGTTGGGAGCACTATGCTCGAAGTTGTTGACGAGTACGTTTACCTGGGACAAATAGTCCGACTAGGTAAGTCCAACTTCGACCGAGAGGTCAATCGACGGATTCAACTCGGCTGGGCAGCGTTCGGGAAATTACGACACATCTTCTCGTCAGGTATACCTCAATCTCTTAAAACTAAAGTGTATAACCAGTGCGTGTTGCCAGTGATGACTTACGGATCTGAGACGTGGTCCTTCACTGCTGGCCGTATGAGGACGCTCAAGGTCGCTCAGCGAGCTATGGAGAGGGCTATGCTCAGAGTTTCTCTGCGTGATAGACTCAGAAATGAGGATATCCGCAGTAAAACCAGAGTGACCGACATAGCCCAACGGATTAGTAAGCTGAAGTGGCATTGGGCCGGCCATATAGCTCGAAGAACCGTTAACCGATTTTATTATGATTATTGATAGACCGAAAGGTTCTCGAGTGGCAGCCTCGTACCGGTAGGCGTAGTGTAGGGTGACTTCCCACTAGATGGAGTGACGATCTGCTAAGACATGCAGGAAGTCGTTGGATGCAGGTGGCTCAGGACCGTGCTTTGTGGCGTTCCTTGGGGGAGGCCTATGTTCAGCAGTGGACTTGTGAAGGGCTGTAATAATGATGATGAATGATGATGATACCACGTGCTCGGCGGTGAAGGAAAACATCGTGAGGAAACCTGCATATCTGAGGAATAAGGAAAAAGACATATGAAGTTCGCCAAAACGCATTAGGGCAGCGCGGCGGACACTTCCTTGCCCTAAAAGAGGCCTCTCAGAAATGAGAGGAGACCTGTGCCCAGCTGTGGGATGTATATAGGCTGCAACTTTAACTAACTTGTTTTATATTCCCGACGTTTCGAGTACTTTACAGCACCCAGTTCCATAACTTTGAATGCCCTGTTAAAGAGCCTTGTTAAAATTATGCTCTCCGTTGCGAAGTTAGAAAAGCATAAAAAATCATCGTCTTACAAATTAAGGGCGCTTGTTGTAATCACCAAAAAGGAAGACTGGTACTAGTCTACTAGTGAGTATCGTCACTGATCAAGTCTTTGTGATGACGTATTTCAAGAAATAATTATGTTAAAGTTCTTGCAATTCTCGAAGTCTAGCGGGCTTTACTCGTGGTAGAACGTGTATAATATGCACATTGCAATAGGGCCAAGGGATTCTTTTCACGGACTAAATATGTTCGACCTTATTTTAATGAAATTAGGACTGACATTCCTTTCTTTCTACATGAATTGATCGAAACGTCTCGCGCGTCACCGATGTCACGGCATTCTGTGGGATGCCGTGACGTCATCGTCGCTCTCTTAACACTACCAATATCTAAGCCAAAATACTTGCGCTAGTAGTGGTTCACGATAGTAGTTAAATGGTGGCTTCGAATCTACCACTTTGAGGTTTTTTTATTATTCTAAGCTGGTGCTTGACTATAATTCTACCTGATGGTAAGTTGTCATGCAGCGGCAGACTGACTGTTTCACTTAGCTTAAAAAGCCTATTCATCCTCGACTTCAAGATACCCACATTGTAATTAGATGGAAAAAACGATGCTGGTAAACTATCCCACTACTTTGCTATACGCATGACGAAGGCCTAAGCAACCCGTTTGGTTTGAATTCGTGGTAAGTCGACAACGAAGGGGTGGAGACTACCCGGGCGTCTGGTTGTCCTATGGTGGAGTTTCGCAGATCATACTCTTTCGCAGGGGTTATTTACATTCGGGAGCATTTTTATTAGTATATCTTTAATATTATAATAACCTTTTTATACAGTTTTTTTATTGAATCATATGTGATTTGTGGTCGGCAAAAATAAATGATTTAAAATCTGAAATTAAAAAAAACCCTATTGAGCACTGAATAGAGGAGATTGGATGAGATTAAGCATAACTCTATTCAGGGCTCATAAATGTAACAAGTGATTTAAAGTTAGAAATTAACAGCTATTCGCAATATTATTTCCAGAGGTTTCAAAACCGTCGGCCCCTTCGTGGTGATGATCTATAAAATGGTGATGGGAGATCTTTTGCGTTTCGTGTGCATTTATTTGGTGTTCGTCATGGGATTTTCGCAAGGTACAACTTTAGAGTAGTTTCAAAATAGATGTTGCGTTTTAATTTATTATTTAAATTTAAGTTTTCATCATCGTGAGCCGTGGTAGCTCAGATGGTTAGCGCTCGCTGCAAATATAACAGAACGCGAGAAACCCGGGTTCGATCCCCGCCGGCACCAATCAAATTGTTAATTGCAATTTTAAGTGCTTATACCACGTGCTCGGCGGTGAAGGAAAACATCGTGAGGAAACCTGCATGTCTGAGGAATAAGAAAAAAAAATATTTCGAAGACATGTGAAGTTCGCCAACACGCATTGGGGCAGCGCGGCGGACACTTCCTTGCCCTAAAAACCCTCTCAGAAATGAGGGGAGGCCTGTGCCCAGCAGTGGGACGTATATAGGCTGTAACTTTACTTTACTTTACTTTAAGTTTTCATCATCATCATCATTACAGCCCTTCACAAGTCCACTGCTGAACATAGGCCTCCCCCAAGTAATGCCACAAAGCCACCCTGAGCCACCCGCATGCATCTACTTCCTGCATGTCTAACTACGTCGTCATTTCATCTAGTAGGGTACACCCTACTCTATACTTATCGGTACGAGGTTGCCACTCGAAAACTTTTCTACCCGTCGGCTGTCGGTTCTTCGAGCTATATGGCGGGGGTCGGCCTACTGCCATTTCAGCTTAATAATCCGTCGAGCTATGTCGGTTATTCTAGTTATACTGAGGAAGTGAAAAAAAATCTCCGCCGTGCTGCCCCAACGCGCGTTGGCGAACTTCACAAATGTCTACGATATTTTTTTCTTATTTCTCTAACATGCGGGATTCCTCACGATGTTGTTAAAAATTAAATTATAATATTGTTAAACATGACAAGATTTAACTTTTAAAAAAGTAAAAACCGACTTCAAAGTACTAAAAAGATAATTATAATCACCGACATAGGTAGACGTGGTAAAGAATTGTTCAGCCACATGTCGTGCATGCCTTTGCAAATTGAAGAAATTGAAGATTTTGTCATGGATCTCATTATCAGGCCTTAATCAAATTTATATTGGATCATCCCCGAAGTACCTCCTCTCCAGTCAAAAAAATTAAATCGGCTAAAATGACAAAGAATTATAGCTGAACATGTATTAAAATGTTGCGACGAATTGGGAACTTCCTCTTTTTTTGAAGTTGGTAGAAAATTAACATTTAATTCCTTTGATTGTTACTTGTAATTTTCATTATTTTGACACCACAGTTTAACACAAACTTACTTTATCAACATTACTGCAGTCTGAAATTAGAGAAATTATTTTACAGCATACTACGTTATATTTTTATCATTCGATAATCCAAACACGCCGGAGGGAGTCGACGACTCTGTGTCGAACCCCATGCCATCACCTATGGAAAGCATTATGGCTATGTTCCTAATGTCGCTCACCTCCTTCTCAGATTATTATAGCGCATTTGAACGTACGGATCACGAGATTGAAGCGAAGGTAAAAATATTTTTTTCGACAAATTATTTTAAGGCAAAGTTAGTCTCTGCAAAATAGAGGCTACAGATATTTATATAACGAAAATGATAATATAATAGTATGCAATATGTATCGAAAACCCTGTGGTTCGCGTTAAGTGCGTTATCAGAGTCAGTATTCAAAGGTATAATATTTTTTTTTTCGAAATTACTCGACCATTAAATAAATTAATATAATTAAAATATTTTTTTAATAAGCTATTGCATAGCTTCTATCGCGGGCCTTGAGCGCGGGGACCGAATCCAGAAATTTATTCCGCCGTAACGAAAAAACCTCACGCTCCCCACTCCGACGGGCACGGGGGTGTGGCTTGAAGGCCGTGCATTGTCTAACGCGTCGTTTCTTTTCGGCTAGACATGTGTAGATCACTCATTTCTAGCGACCGATTCATTCTAGTTTATTTCGTCACGCGTACCGGTACATTCGGATCGATCATTCAAATGGATCCTTTCTGGCTCCAGTACTCTGTGTCTGTAAGATCCATTGGAAACAAATGGGAAAAAAATATTTATGACTTTGTAATGCTATCATCGCCATCTACTGCATGTTATAGGTAATAAAGCATTTTATCGAACAAAAATTTATGGATTTTCAAGGTGGTAAGTCCAAAAGATGCGAGATGGCATAAACATTAAACACAAAAACTTCAATTGATTTGATTTAATTGATAACTTTATTCAAGATTATTATTATATATTCTATTAATTTAATAAATTTCTTTATTTTTGAATTTCATTCATAACTATACTTAATTTTATCGATTCTTATAAATTTACTTTGCATTTAGGCCATCTAGCATCTATTGAGCGTACCACCTTGAGTCTCATCCATTTTGGTTTGATTTCGATAAAATGAGAAATGACTTTAACTATAGATCGAATAAGATGGCGCTATTTATTACAAAGCAAAGCATTGAAAGCAATTTTAGTAAAAAGAAGATATTGTTTTCATCTAATATTATAAAATGTAGACTTCACATGTCTAAAAATAAGGATTGTAATGTTTATTTGCTACAAAGTACTTAATATGATGATTTTCTTATAAGATAAACTTTTATCTTATAAGAAAATCATCATATTAAATAAATAATTTGCCTTGAAATCTTTTGAAGTGTTATTTTTAGTAAACCCCACGAAACTTCGGTGTTTTTAAAGTCCTTTTTTATACGCCTTTGCCACGAAATGATATTTTTAACTCATAGATGCAACAATCAAATGTAATAAATAATTAAATTTAAAATATTTTCTTTATTTTACTTATATAATAATAAAAAAACCCTTAATAATAAATACTCTACAATATTTTTTATTACCAGTGTGGGTGTAGCTACTTGATAAAAATAAAGTGCTTCCTTATGACACATAAAGAACTTTCCACGTTTGCACTTTGCAGCTTCTCTGAACTGAGCTACTTCAATCTTGCACAATTATAAAAGAACGTTAAATTAATCCTATCCTCCATCTACGAGTACACTTCATCGTCAGATCGCCACAGAGACCAGACCGGGGAATCCAGAATCCAGATTCCAGAGATCTAACTTTGATTCCGATTTAATTTGTTTGACGTATCGTATTTCATTGTTCATTTCATATTCATACCTCTCGCGTCTCGCCAGAGATTAGTTAGTATTTAATAATAGTACCTATATTCCGTTTCCTTGCTCTGTACGAATAGTGTAGTGTTACCTATTCTAGCCGAATCCAAGTCGCCAAAAAGTTGACGCAGAGTAAAAGTTGAAAGTCTTTTATAAGAAATATTTTAAGAAAATGCTTTAACTTAAACTTATGTTAGGTACCTTTAGTGTTATATTATTCATCAGAAGTAATAAGGATTGTAAGCGTAGAAGTAGACTACAAAGGTATTAAAAAATGCTTAAGAAGTCAGTTGCAATATCTACATTTTATTATTTTCTAATAAAAGGGTTATAGAATAAATAATATCCTTTACAATCGCCTTCTTTCTGAGATAGCCTACTCGGAGACTAGTAGAAAATCACAATTTTGGTCGCTCCGATTACTTTAAAACTAGCCTAAATAGCTAAAAATCGCCTAACTTGGCAACATTTCCGAATGCATGCACTGATTATACCGCACTGGTATACCTTACATTAAAAACAATTCATTCAGATCTTTCGGGATTCGGTCGGTTTGCGGCTCATTCTCAATTCAAACAAATCACGGGTTAAAAAGGTACCGTCAATTATTTGTGATTGGTTGTACTTGTACATTCAAAAACAAATGAATGAACCATCAATACTTTTAAGTGTACCAGCTCAAACGAACGAATCATGCATGATTGATACAAGTCTATTTTCGGCAGTCTTCGACACGGTGTTTGTGTATAAAATGTTTTGAATATGAATGAACAAAGTGCATTTATTATTAATGAAGAAAGTCACGAAATAATAGTGAAAGAAAATGGGTGAGTACTCTATATACATACATTTTATTATTATCACAAATGCAGTACTAATTTTGAATTGAAAATATAATACTGTACTCTTTATATACAAACAATATATAATATATACAAACAAACACACATACGCGTATAGTTTAAATTCTCAATTTAGATTCTCAATATATATATATATATATATATATATATATATATATATATATATATATATATTATTTATATATATATATATATATATATATATATATATATATATAATATATAAATATATAATATATATAATAGTTTGTATATATATATATATATATATATATATATATATATATATATATATATATATATATATATTGAGAATCTAAATTGAGAATTTAAACTATACGCGTATGTGTGTTTGTTTGTATATAAAGAGTACAGTATTATATTTTCAATTCAAAATTAGTACTGCATTTGTGATAATAATAAAATGTATGTATATGTATAGAGTACTCACCCATTTTCTTTCACTATTATTTCGTGACTTTCTTCATTAATAATAAATGCACTTTGTTCATTCATATTCAAAACATTTTATACACAAACACCGTGTCGAAGACTGCCGAAAATAGACTTGTATCAATCATGCATGATTCGTTCGTTTGAGCTGGTACACTTAAAAGTATTGATGGTTCATTCATTTGTTTTTGAATGTACAAGTACATCGTTTCATCGTCAGATCGCCACATATATATATATATATATATATATATATATATATATATATATATATATATATATATATATATATATATATATATATATATATTAGAGATGGGCCGAAATTCGGTACAAGAAAAATAATACCTACTCGCACTTATTTTAACTGAAATATAAGGTGCTTCTAAACTACAATATGCCATGGCTGCAACTGGTGGTTCTACTCATGATACTGTACCACTTTCCCCAAGGAACCCATAGTCAATTATCAAAAAAAATTGCACTTTGTATGGAAATCGGTCAGCTGATTGGCCAAGTCTCCATACAAACAACCGTGGCATATATTTTTGAAGCACCTTATATAACAACATTAGATACTGTAAAATAAAAGATATTATTTTTACTCACTCATGGTCAATTATTTATTTATTTATTTCGAAACATTGTAAATGTAAACCTTATATTAAATCAGTTGCTATCTTATCATTAATCTTAATCTTAGTTCTTAACCTTAATCTTAGTTAATTATTATTACTCTTAGAAATCCCTGCTTAATTAATAATTAACCATATTACAAAAATGAAATAAACTTTGTATTCTCCTAGTAAACATCTGGATAGGAGTCCGTAAATTAAATAAAAAAATAATGTTTTTGATTCAACATTCATTAACCTCAAGTATTTTTCATTACAATTAAAGGGTATTTGTTTTCAACAATCATATTAAACCAACTATTCTTATCTATCTAGTCATATTTCAAATTTACCAGAGTCAGGTTATGGTGCAAAAACACCAAAGATCTTATCAAGCCTTATTTGGCAGAAGTTTGTTACGTTTTTTTTCGTAGGTATATATTTCCTGCGGTGTGCGGGCGGGGTATTTGAAGTAAATGCGTAAACAAGTCACGACGCGTCGCTCTCGAGAAAGCGTGCGAAAATGAACCGAAGTGAAATTTGTCATCTATGAGAGTGAATTTTATCTGTGTACTCTGTAACAAATAACTATATAGAAAAAAATTGTGAAAATGACATTTCGCCATTTTTGTTTGTGTACTGGTTAGGAACTCGATCAAAAATTTGATAATTTCTCCGTTTTTATACGTTATTTCTAATGTTATTTTACATCAAATTAATTGTGAAGATATTTTCTTTAGGAAATATGTATCATTACGACGATTCAAAAACGTTTACATATAATAATTTACCTCGAAATTCACTATACGCGATTATCGTTTACACAAGTATTCTTATCAGTTTTTTGTGTTAAATGGATGCTAAATATAAAAGAATGCTTCAGTATTGATAGCAATTTATTAACGAAATATCCGTTGAGATGTGTCTAGAAATTATTAATACTTATTTTTATTTATTTATTAAAATAATAAATATATAAAAATAAGTATACATTATATTGAGTACTAGTTGTTCCCCGCGATCTCGCCCGCGTGGAATATGGATTTCATGGGTTTTAATTTTTTTGCGCGGAACCCTAATTCTTTTTCTAAAACAAAAGTAGTTCAAGTTATTCCTTATATCATCAGCTATCTGCCTGTGAAAGTCCCGTCAAAATAGATCCAGCTGTTTCGGAGATTAGCTGGAACAAACAGACAGACAGACAGACCGAAAGACAGATAAAAATTTTAAAAATTGTGTTTTTGTTACTAGTACTTTCATATGCATCTAATAAAAAGCTGTTGTTTTAACATTACAAACAGACACTTCAATTTTATTTATTTGTAGATATAGATATAAGATATTATTCATATTGGTGTCATTTTAAAGGGAATATCATGTACTATTATAATAATAAAATAATTGTCTCCAGTAAATATTATACTTTTCTTGTAAAACTCGAAATAAAAAATAAATACGATTTATTTTTATATTCCCATATGCTTTATTTTCATCCTTTATTTTTTATTTGACCAATTTTCTTTTAATAAAATTAAATTCTGAATTCGTTGAGCTTTTTGAGAATATTTTTATTTGAATGTTAGGTAGGTACCTATATTAGTTTTTCAGTAGTAATCGTTTTTGTCGCGACAGTCTCGCGCGGTCGTAAAAAAAAGTTACTGCGCGGACAGGTGGGACGAGAATCACTTGCGCGGCGCTTGAAGGCCGTGCATTGTCTAACGTCGTTTCTTTTCGGCAATCTTCGACACGGTGTTTGTGTGCGTGCAACTAGACGTATTGTACGACTCTACGAAGCTCGCACGAATCGAGACGAGCTGCTCCGAAATCGGACGAATACATAAGCAGCTGTTTATGAGAAAGTATATAGGTGTATAGGTATTTATGTACAACAGTGAATAACTGTACTTGTAAAATTTGTGTATAAAGTGTTTTGAATATGAATGAACAAAGTGCATTTATTATTTATTTATTTATTAAAGAAAAAAAATTGTTTTCTTATCGGTCACCACGCTCAAAAAGTGTAACTTGAATTAATATCAAAGAAAAAGAAATACTGCATAAATAAAATAAATAAATAATTATAATTGCATAAGTTGATACAAAATGTTATGCAATAGCTTTACCGCGGCAGTCCCCGAGTGCCACACGTCTTTTTTTTCCTAATTGTATGTGTTTTTTTGTTACCTCGACTGACACGAGCATCGGTAAAGCGGGGTCTTTGACAATCCTCTTACTCCCCAGAAAATGCCACAAATGTTAATAAAACCACATCACACACCACAATGGTATTACCATCCATACATACCAAACCACATACAGTTTGCGAATTAAAATTTATTTAAATAAAATAGTAAAATTTAACGGTCTAGTTTTCTGTAAAGAAGCTATTTCTATACGTTTAAATACTGATTTTGATAACGCAATTAACAACAGAAAGAACTACAGGGTTTTTATTACCTGTTGTATAATAATAATAAGCTTTTTTGGAGTTCTGTGTCAAATCTATCTATCCATTATCCATTGTAGCATATAAAAGGCCGCTCCTGAACATAGGCCGTATGGGGGGAGCCATTTCGCCATACTTGCCACGCTTGGCATGCAAGTTGGAAGCTGCAGTTTTATATTTATGCTGAGCTATCAGGAAGATGCTTGTACCTATCTGTATACCGACTTATTATAAGAAGCAAAAATTAGGTAACCGAAGCGAAATCAAATAAGTGAAAGTATTTTTCATTTCAGCTTCTGTTCGTCCTATACATGATAATAGTGGCCATACTTCTAGTCAACATGTTGATCGCCATGATGGGAAACACGTATCAGAAGATAGCGGAGACACGCAACGAATGGCAGAGGCAGTGGGCTCGCATCGTGCTGGTGGTGGAAAGAGGGGTGCCCCCGCAACAGCGATTGAAACAGCTGCTGACTTACAGCCAACCGATGGCTAATGGAAAGAGGGCGCTGGTTTTGAGGATTAATCAGACGGTAAGGTTATATGCAGAGATATAGTAAAACATTTTTCTAACAATTATGTAGTGGCGGTGTAAGTATTTATCTCTTAAAGTTACAGCCTATATACGTCCCACTGCTGGGCACAGGCCTCCGCTCATTTCTGAGAGGGTTTTAGGGCAAGGAATTGTCCGCCGCGCTGCCCCAATGCGTGTTGGCGAACTTCACATGTCTTCGAAATATTTTTTCTTATTTCTCAGACATGCAGGTTTCACCGCCGAGTACGTGGTAATTCAGCGCTTAAAATTGCAATTAACGATTTTATTGGTGCGCTAACTATCTGAGCTACCACTCTCTTAAAAGATAATATTTAGGGATGCTTATTTTCAGCACTGGACTTTAATCGGTAAATAACAACTAAGGTACGTGAGGGTAATATGGTCCTTACCTTAAGCTTTGCTGCCCTAGGACAGAGACAAAAACACAAAGTCTTATACTATAGTTAATATATTAAGAAAAAATAGCAAACAAGCTTTTACAATAATTAGGAATACTTCGTAAAATCTTCTTTAAAAAACTAACTGGGGTGGAGCTGCAAAGACCAAATTTCTTAACTCGGAAAGAGCCCAACGAACCCTTATTAAGGTCATGTATTTAAAAAAAGACGTTTTTTCACTGAACAACTGTATAGAATAAGTGGTTTACTCTCAGTTAGACAATTATATGTTTTGAATAAAACTAAATTTACGAATTTTATCGCGTTTATTTAACTGATTTTACTTATTTTTAATTCCCGACGTTTCGGGTGCTTTACAGCAACCATGGTCACGGGGGGGGGGGGGGGGGGACTGAGATGTTTGACGTCCCAATGTCATTGTTAGCCCGGCTACCTTCAGTTTTTGAATTTTAATTTTTGGTCCGATTTACGCAAAACGAACTTACAGTATTTTGAAGTCTTGCAGTGGTATGCTTGGGTTTGGGTTTAATTTTGTTAATTATAGGATCCCAAGCAGATGGCAGCACCCAACCACCTTCTCTATTGAAATTAGGATGTTTTTTTAATTTCAATAGCCTCACGTATCATCCTTGGTAGGAATCGGTGTTCTTTTGCGAGGATTTGTGGTTTATCAAATCTGATGTAATGGTGGGGACGATCTTGAACATGTTCACAGACTGCAGACTTCCCTGTGATGTGAACATGTTCAAGATCGTCCCCACCATTACATCAGATTTGATAAACCACAAATCCTCGCAAAAGAACACCGATTCCTACCAAGGATGATACGCGAGGCTATTGAAATTAAAAAACATCCAAATTTCAGTACAGAAGATGGTTGGGTGCTGCCATCTAATAATTATTTAATCAGTAAGGAACGAATGACGTCTTTAGTCGGTCTTAGAGATATAACTGAAATCCGATTCTTCATTTGTTAAAACTTAAATTTAACAGGACGAAGAAAAAGAAGAAATGAAGGAGATTTTCGAAATGAAACGAACTCACGACCGGATTGTAGCAAAGAGGAAGCAACGTGAGGCGGAAATAAAGGGATGCAAGGGACGTCCGCCTCCGCAGCCCGTTCGTGACTATCCAATTAAGAAATAAAACAATGACTTGCTAAAAAAAGTTAGATAAAAACAAATAAGGAGAATTTATGGTTTACATATACAAGATAGAGAAGATATACAAGCGTAAAATAGCATCTGAATGCTAAAAAGCTGCTGTAATGTATGTTGAGTGTAGAGAACTTGAGACCCCTTTTTACAGGAAACGAAACATTTTATCTTAGTCGTCACATAACATTTCTGCATTTTGGAGGATAGTTGTCTATGGGCCACGGCATCACGTGGACTGTGTGATGCCCTTATTCTATAAAAAACTTCTGTTTAGTTTTATGTTGCGGCGAAGCTTTTTATAATAGTTTCTATTAATAACTGTGCTATATACACTCACCGGCACGGAAACTTGGCCACTCGTGAATTTGCTGATTATTTGCACTGAAACGTTTTTTTAACAGTAAATTAAGGGTAGATGCATTCAATAAGTGTCTCTAATGGTTTTAGAACATAGAAATTTAATGTTTACTTCACCGAAATTTTTCTTTTCAAGATAACATGTTTTCACTAAAATTAACATCTTTCCATTGTCACTTTAAAAACACTACAAAGTTAAAAATTAAGTCTGTTTCTTTATTGTCTATCAGTTTTAATATCGGGTGTTTCCTCCTCTAGCCCTGATAACCGCTTGCATTCGATCTGGCATGCTTTGAATGATGTTTCTGACATCAACTTGCGGTATGCTGTCCCAAGCGGCCAGCGCTGCATTTCGGAGCTCATTTAGAGTTTGTGGCGGTTTGGAGCTGGACTTTATCTTTCTTTTGAGCATACCCCATACATGCTCAATTGGATTTAAGTCCGGGCTACGAGCTGGCCACTGTAATTTTTGTATTCCAACCTCTTCCAGATATTCCTCTACACAATGTGCGACGTGCGGGCGTGCATTATCGTGCATGAGGAGGAATTGGTCGTGTCCAATGAATCCCGAATAAGGCATTACGTGCTCCTGAAGAACTTCCTCGATGTATCGAGTAGCTGTAAGCCGATTATCGACGATGACCAACTCTGTACGTGCGTCGGAACTTACACCTCCCCATACCATTATTGAGCCTCCATGGAAACTCACAGTTTGGGTGGTGGTAATGGGTAGAAACCTCTCTCCTCTTTTTCTCCACACTCGTTCTCGACCGTCTGGAGCACGTAAAGCTATTCGACACTCATCTGTGAACAACACTCTAGCCCATTGCTCGTGGGTCCAATTGACATGTTCTCTTGCGAACTGAAGTCGGGCTACTCGGTGCTGTCTGAGAAGTTCTGGACCTCGTGCTGGTCTACGAGCTTTCAAATTCACTTCCTCCATTCGTCTTCTCACCGTACGCTCACTAACATTAACGCCTCTTGCGATTTGGAGCCGCTGGCGTATCTCAACAGCGGTCAGGTAGCGGTTTCTCAAAATCTCCATAACAATAAAACGATCGTCCCGGGCCGATGTGCACCTTACGCCCCCACTGCCTGGCCTGCGGGTGTAGCGGCCTGTCTCCTGGTATCGTTTCAGTGAATACTGCATTGAGGACCGTGGTACGTTAAGCACAATAGCAACTTCACGCTGTGTCAGCCCTTGGTCAATTAATGCTACTGCTTGTGCAACTTTGCTGGTGTTAATGGCATTTTTATTGGCTTTAAAGCACCTTTAGTTATTTAATTAAGACACAAGATCACAATAATTGAATAACCTTACAGTAAACTTTTCACAACACACAAATTTAAAATGTGAACTTAGTCGCTCAAATGACCCGATTCAACTAAAAATTAAAGAATTCGTCATGGTGCACTTAAACATAATGAATTACCCTCTTGAACTTGAGGGTAAACATTTTTTGACATACTTGCATAACAAACATTCATCAGAAACACTTAAAGCTTTTGCTATCGCGAGATAACCGCTTGGCCAAGTTTCCGTGCCGGTGAGTGTATTTGTGTTAATACCTAGAACATTTAGTAGAGTGTACACGAAAGAATGCTTAAAAATACACAGCTTTTATAAAATGTTATAACTCAATGCAAATAAAGACATATTAGATATTTTACGTTTTATTATACTCACCTTCCTAACTTAAAAGTAATTTGCCACGTTTGGCAGGCAGGTTGTTTGCGTTAAGAGGATATCCGGGTGAGACGTTTAGTGTATATATATATTACCCAGTTATCATCCTGAACAATTAATTTGGGGCATATATAATTAACAATACAAATACTTAAAATTTCTTGCAGCCGAGATATCCTTTTAGGCCTGCGCATGAAGTTGCGTATAGTAGAATTGAATTTTACTTTAGTTAATCAAGTACAAAATTGAAATCAATGATATTATGACACAGAGCTCTACCCGATCCTGGAACGACCATGCTCTCAAGGAAAACCAGCGTAAAAGGTAGAATAATGTTATTGCGTTACGTATAGCAAATAACGGGAAAAGGAAATCCTTTTTACTGTCAACGAGGCATTATGTATTATTATTTAAATAAGAAGAAGTGAACGAGCATGGGGCTCACCTGATGGTAAGTGTACCGCCTCCCACGAACAACTGAAGAACTAGAGAAATAACAGGTGCGTTGGTGGCCTTTTAAAAAGCATTATTAATCTCTTTCACGTATTTTAATTCTTAATCGAGAAAAGATACCGAAGTCTGTGGAATACAGCGCCTACTTACAATGTGGATTTATGCTAATTTGAATTTGAATGGAACAAGCTGAAGGGAAAGATCCATTATGTTACGTGTTAACGTAACCAAGGTCCAGAAGGTAACTTGCGATTTACATTAGGCAAGATTAATTTTAATTGCAAAGTACCCAAAAGTAGTAAGGTTGCGAATGACAGCGAGACCCAAATTGTTATCTAATGCGTTTGTAACTGACTTCCAATCACTTGAGAATGAAATAAAGGTGTAAATTTGTGACCCGCGCCGTCATTGCCAGTTTAAATTTCTCTCTTACCTCATTGTTTGCACTCAAGCTTCTATATGGGCTACTATTAGTTAACCAAATAGTTGAAAACATTACACGCGCCTAGGGTTGCCGAAAAATAAATTTTAAAAAAGCAGATGCTGCATTCGTTTCAATATTAGACTGACAGTTGAGTTTAACCTGCAACTAACTTCAAATTCAAAGCAGACCAAGGATGCGTAGAAGACTGAAGACCTCAGAGGATTGATATGAAATGCCGCAGCCTCTATATACTGGTTCTCTTCGTACCAAAACACAGTGGGCGGTATACCTACTGCTGACTATCAGTAGAACATGGTAAGAGGATGGTACCAACTCAGACAGGTTCCTGGACAGAATAGAGGCTCCTATCATCTTGCTTATCCTTCTCGAAGGTTTTAAAAACCACAAATGAGTACATAGTGTAATTTACCTTAGTACTAGCTTGCCAGACAGACGTTGTTCTGCCCTTTTCGACAACTCTTTGTCATGTTCTATTATCCTTAAATTCGCAAAAAAAATGTGGTTCACTCATGGGCAAAAACTATCCTATCTCTCAAGTTGGACCAAACTGCACACGGTGTGCAAATTTGATTAAAATCGGTTAAGTAGTTAAGTAGGAGTCCATCGCGGACAAACAACGTGACACGTAATTTATATATATTAAGATTTTAGTTGTTGTTACGTACGACATATACATTTAATTTTATTTATATGTACATATAACAAGCATTATAATTTATAATTATAATTTTTTTATATTTTTTTTATAATTATAATGTTTTTTAATTTTAAACGTTACCTCTACACTAGGATTTTCTCCTGTATCGTGGGGGCAGTTTACAGACATAAATTTCACAAGGATAAACATCCAGACCCGGAACAATTACTTGTAGGCCATACAAATATCTGTTCCGTGCGGGATTCGAACCCGCGGCGCTTAGCGCTGTAACTAATTGCTATGCCACTGCGCCACGGAGCCGTTAAACGTCAAATTATATGTATATAATGTATGTTATATTATTTAGTTTTAAAAATTAAATAGTACCGTGATTAAGCTTTATAACGTAGTTGTTAAAACAATATAAGTACTTAAATTTTTCATTTGAAGATTTAGACGGTTTAATTATCGAATCTTTGCATAGTGATTTAGTGTCATCTTCATAATTTGTTAACCAGCCAATTTTTATGATTTTCTTCTCCATCATCCATATATCTTGCTCGTATGTTAAAGTATTATAATTGATTTTATTTTTGTGCAATAATTTCATTTCAGGAGATTTATAAGGGTTTCAAAAAGTACTGCAATGTTGTCTTAACTCTTAGCTCAAAATACTTGTTCTAGTAAAATAGTTCACGAAACTAATCAAGTGAGGGATTTTAACCTGAGATATTTCTTTTGATCTCGATTTCCCTAACCATAAGGAATCATAGAAAGAACCTTAAACACTAAAAAATAATCAAGAAACCATAAAGAAAAAAAAGAAAAAATCTTTTTCACAACAAATTTTATCACTTTTTAAACTTATTTAGATATGTTTTGTATAAAAGAATAATCGTTCCGTGTGTGATTAGAACCCATATGAGATTTTCATAAATTTTTACCTCGTTAGGTATAATTAAGACAAGATAAAATCCACCTGAAGAAGAATGTCCAAAAATAAGTTTACTATTTATTTCCGCTTGCCTATATAAAATATTGCCCAAAACTCTTATATATATAAATCAATTGCTATCCGTTAGTCTCTCCAAAACTCGAAAACGGCTCGAACAATTCTGATAATTTTTTTGTGTGTATTTAAGTGGTGTCCTGAATGGTTTAAAAACTCAATTGGACCCGGTAGGTGGCGCTGTGGTCAAGATCCAGAAATCACCCGTGAGAAACTGACGCGGTTCGCTAGTCATATAATATTTTTTAAGGGAAATTATTAAATAAACGGAAAAACTATTTGTTCCCGACTGATATTGACATTGCTCCGTTGATGTCGATACTACGAAATCTGTTACCCAGAACATTCGGAGCCAACTCCGGGAAAACCAACATAGCCCAACGGATCAGTAAGGAGAAGTGGTAATGGGCTGGTCATAGGGCTCTAAGAATCGATAACCAGCTATGAAGAAAGATTCTTGAGTAGCAGAATCATACCGGTAAGCGATTTTTTGGGGCAGCTGCGGCCGTCCACTACTCGTAGATGAAGTGAAGTACCGGAATTGAATGGATATTGGTGGCTCAAGACCGTGCCTTGCGGCGTTTCTTAAAGGCGGCCTATGTTCAGTAGTTGACTTGTGATGAGCTATAATGATGATGATGATAAAGACATTCTGTAACTTTTGAACTTCAACGGAATTTTTGCAAAAAAACATAAACATAATGCATTAAAATTTTTAGAACAGCAATAAAAAAACTATACAAGTAACTAAAATACTTTGTGAGCGACGACGGGAAATGCTGAATTCGATTGGCAGTAGGTTAAGGTACGGCTTATCTAAGGTGAAAAAAGATAACAGGCAATTTTTTTATAAAATAAGCGAGACAAACGAGCACAAAGTCCACATGATGGTAAGTGGATGCTGTGGCCCATAGACATAGAAAGAATCAAAACGCAGATGCGTTATCACCCCTGAGAACTAAGATGGAATGTCTCGTTTCCAGTAAGAAAGGGTCTCCGGATCTCTACACTCACCACACGAAACATAGCAGCATTAAGCTGCTATTTTACGCTAGTATTCTGTGAGAGCGTGGTCCTTCCCCGGTCGAGCCGACCCATTCGTGCTACAACCATAATATAGCTATACCGTGGCTCTACCACGTATAAATGTTATCTACATATTATGGTTCTCAGCAAGACATTTCTTGTTGAGGTATCGCTTTAATAATTACCTCATTTGAAGTAAAATGCAGTTAAATTTAAATAAAAGATATGCCAAATGTAAAATATAATTCCAGACGTTATATTACTCGAACAGAATTTAGGTCGCTCCATACTTTACAACACGTTGATCACTTAGTATTTTAATATTTTTGAATCCTTGAATTTGTATCACTCGTAAAAGTAGTATTCTTTTCTTACTTTTAAGTCTAGGTAAAAATATCAACATTTCATCCTTGAACTATTATTGTAAGTCATTAATCATTATCGTTAAATGTATTTCACTCAAAGCGCATGTTATACTTTCCAAAAAACAAAATAACCGATTAAAATGGAGCCCACGAGTCGATTTACTGACAACCCTGATTACATAAAATAGGGATTTTTGGATCACTAATATTAGCATTAAGATTATCTCATAGGAGCTCAGTTGTATTGACACTGCGACTCATTCATATTATCTTTCGTCAGGTCTAAACAACAAAAAAAAATATTACTGTGCTTCTTTGGGTTCATACATGTATACTAAATTGATACAAGTCAGGATTTCTTTTTGTTGAGCTATCAGAGTAAAATTCGAAGCGAAAATCACACACCTTTCGCCGATTGGCTACCTGGGCCCTTTTTATGGAAAAACGGATGCGTTTTGGTTTAATTAACCAACCACTAGATATCTATTTCATCCATCAATTGCTGACCATAGATCTCTAAGGTCAAAATAGAATATGGGTGACAAATCAGCATATAGTCCATCTGATGGTAAGTGAATGCTGTGGCCCCTAGGCATCTACATTTATACTCAATTATGAAATAAAATGGAGAGACCCTTGAGAACTGAGATGGAATGCCTCGTTTTCAGTAAAAAGGTTCTCCTGTTCTCTTCACTCATCATTCGAAACACAGCAGCATTAAACTGGTATTCTATGAGAGCTTGGTCTTACCCCGATCGGGCCGACCCAATCGTGCAACAAACATAATATGCACTTGCGCATGAAAACACAATGTATCTCACAAGTAATACATATTAGATTAGATTGCTTAGTGCGATTGCCAAGTCAATATTTTTATATATCTAAAACATAAAAGATTTTTAACATTGATATGGTCACTATAAAATGTTGTTTGGTTAGCTAATTACGTAATATCAAATCAGAAGGACCCTTAAGTAGGAACTGAATAAATTAACCAACTTGGTATTACATGGATCTCACAACTTTTACGGTAGCGGAACTGAGTTGCGAGACTTGGTTATGTTTTTGATGGCATCTCATTTCCTTTATAGATAAGATAATACTTTTTTACCTTTCCGGTACCTTCTACTTCTTGAATACCAACAACGTACCTATCACCTACACCTGTTATACATATACAAGTAAACTGATTCATTATAATTCTTCTTCTTTGATTAGTTATAATTCTTAAACTACTGGTTCATATTGAATGAAATTTGAAATATGCCATGTCAATATAATGTCTACTCAGTTACTGTAAATTCAGGTTTCGTCTTTTATTATCTACGAAGTTATAGGGGGTCGAAAATGGCCTGAATTGCTTTGAGAAAAGTATGGTACGGCCGTGCTGCTTTTTTGCTCGACTTAGCGGGGGCACTGCCGTGCCCCCAGATATCTGCAGTAGAACCAGAGTTACTAACAAGATTCGCAATGAATCGGTAACTTAAAGTGGCAACGGGCCGGCAATACAGTTTGAAGAACAACCAATAAGTACAAGAGCCTAATGGTATAGTGCGGACTCTAAAAGTCCAGGGTTCGAATCCACCATTCGACTATTGTCGTGGACCACAAGCAATTTAAGCTTACCTTCTTAACACAAGCAATTTAAGCTTACCAGAAGTGGTTGAAGGGAATATTAGTAATATCAATAGCTTTGCTAGTATTTAAGAAAAATAGCTACGTCGTATCAATAAAGTGCATATAGGACTGATCCTTATTAGATGATGAAGACCCAGTACGATTTGTAAATCGATTGTGCAAGTGGCTCGGGACGGTGTATTGTTGCATTCTTCCGAAGAGGTCTATGTTCAACAGTGTACTTATGACGCATTTAATTATGATGATGATGGCGGTCTGTATGTTACATAGAAAGAAACTTTTATTTAATATCTTTAAATCTTAAGAAAATTGATAACATATATTCATAAGTGTCAAAATATATAGAAACACGAGTCATAAAAAGTAAATAAAATCGATTGAAAGTAAACAGTTGTTACATGTGAATAATTATCGACTGAAACGTTTATAACGACACCATACATAATTCTTTTGTGCAATCGCAAGACCCGACCGCCAGCCTCAAAGATTCGTAGAGGTGGCGGGTATAAAACTGTAGGATTTTTAAAACATATTGCAAACAAACCACATCAGCCATGAGAAGCGCGGTGAGTACGCAAACACGACGAAAGTGAAAATTGTGTACGTGCCCCAAAGTCAACAATTTAGCGGGTCTGGTTTCTAACTCAATCCAAACAATGCGACCTGCTCCATTAGAGAGTGTAATGAGTTAGAACTTAACTACTCATACAGTGTTAAACATAACTTCTTAAATAAAACAGCTATTTTTATTTCCTTAGAAAGTTTGAAAATCCGAATAGGTATGTTTAGGTTTATAAATAATCTTAAATATTATTTTCAGATTTTGGTGATATCTCTGGTAGCCGCCGCAGTTGCGGAGGCTCCATACCACCTGCCACGTCCAGCTGCTCACGCGCCATCCTTTAACTATGCACAACCACCGCCACTGCCGCCGCCGCTATCACCAACGATCCTGCAACATTTAGCGCCACTTCCACAATTGCCACATCCTCATTTACCAACACAGGCATTCCATTCTCATCCCGTATCTCAACCTCATTCCGTTCAATCAGGATATAGTTATCCCCAGCCGGCACCTCAACCTCTTACCTCTCATCATCAAACGGCAATACAGCCACAAATATCTTACCATTCCCTACCGCACCCAGCTCCACAACCGATTTCGGTAAGCTATCCTCGACCTCAACAAATTTATCAACAACCTAGTATATCCTACGGTCAACCTCAAGTACAATTTCCCGCAACACCTATACGTCCCCTTCCTGCTTTAGTAACACCTCAGCAGCCATCTCAAATAACATATTATCAACCACAACTTTACACTCCTGATCATGATTATGCCTCCCAGCTACCACAAACTCAATCCATTTCATTAATATCACAGTTTCCTCTTCAAACCCAATCGCACAGCAGTATTTCTATACCATCTTTATCAAGTTACCAAGCTGATTCAAATTATTATAACACTGCGGCGCAGAGCCAAACGCATAGAGAAGCCCTTGATTCGACAGTCGTCAACCGAGTGCAAAACATTATAAAAGAAAACGAGCATACATCTGCGAAAGAAGCGGGATTCCTGTCCTTGGTATCGGGTGTGACTTTGGAAAATGCTAAACCAAGTGTGGAAATATCTTCTTTTGTTCAGAACTCGCATCTGCCAAGCCAGTCACAGACTTCATCCTTTTCAACTAGTTCATCGAGCTTGTCCTCATCGGCCGCATTAAGCCCATCAGGAAGTTATAGCTTACCATCAATTTCTACAGGTAGTCAATCTAGTTCAAATTCCGGAAGTTTAAATTTTCTACCAAATACGCAACCTGCTACTTCTTATGGAGCTCCGCATTAAATGTGTAATATGAGATATAAGTGTTACTAATGTGTAAATAGTCATTAGAGATTGTTTTATAATTAAACTTTACTAAATATCTTTTAATCTTGTTTTTGTTTTAAATATTTATTAATTAGCCAACCCAATAAACAATGATACAAAATTATTAAAAACATCAATCGAAACTTCCCCTAATTTGAATAATATGTTAAAAAATTATTGTGTCGATTCTTGACATAATCTGTTTCCACACACTAGTTTCATAAATAAGGGGAATTCCGACAACACGTCTTGTTCCTGCAACATAAAAAAAGTTTTTAGAGCGGGAATGAGTTTATCGCGCTGTGTCAATTCGTGTTGGCGGAGTATGCTTTCGCGGTTTTATCAGAACCGATGATTATACCAATTAACTAATACATATAAATATAATTGAAGTGTCTGTGTGCAATATTGAAATAACTGGAAGATATTAAACGCAGAGGGTTATAATTTGCATGTTATTAAGACAAAAAATTTTACATTTTTAAAATTTCAGCCTATTTGTCGGAGCTAATCTTTGAACTGGCTTAACCAATTGTAATGAAGCTTTACGAATAGATAGAGAGCAATATCAGGTGGGATCTTGGCTATATTATACACCTTATTTTTTTCCAAACGGTAAAAAAATCATCCAAAATGTTAGGATTTTCATCAGAGTAATTTACCTTCCATTCGGGGCTAGATATATTGTATTTTGATTATTTATGTGTAGCTTAGTTTACTGCGTCCAAGCTATCTTATCGCATAATGTCTTCTAGAATTGCCCGAGCCATCTGTGTTGAGAGGATTATAGTGCCCTGGTGCAAGCGCAAGCACAGGTGCATTCTCTATTCCCTCACTCTCATAATGGCATGGGACGACAATCCGACAGAAAATAGTTCCGGCGCAACACCAAGGTCTTTATGTGATTTTCGAGGCACGGGGGTGAAACTGCGCCAATTTCCTGCCTCCGGGCTGCTATTGAGAACCCCTTTATAGACAAATTCAATAACTGATTTTTTTTTTGGTCTGACTCGCGATTTGAACTCATAATCAGCAGCCGTATTAACGACCACTAGACAATTGAGGCAGTATTGCATAAGTTTTGACCCGGATATATATACGTCAGTCAGAGCACCCGAAAGAAAGTGTACCGATGCAGTTGCGATTGTAATGGATGATCTTTCTTACCGTCTGGAAAGAAGTGAACACAAACATGTAACAAGTAGAAGCCTATGGCACAGATATTTAACAAAAAATAAAATTTTTTTTTGAATTTATAAATTTTTTAACAATTACTTTGGCCTTTGCCTTTGAGCCTGTGACTCTGCGAAGTGACAAAGATGCCTACTAAATGTATTGTTTTATTGCCCTTCGTAAAGTAGGCTGGATATGATTTGAACTTCGATAGATTTTTTGTTTATATTTTTTGTGAAATATCAGTGCTATTGGCGTCTACTCCGTTCACATGTCATCATGTATATTAGAAGTGGTGTGTCTATGGCTGTTAAAATATAAATGATACTTACAATGACTATAGAATGATCAGATGTTTGAACACTGTGAACATTAAAGTCCTTTATTAATGCGGGAGACTCGTTATTTGTATTTTTAAACTCCGCCGTCATATTTTTGGATGGCACGAAAGGTGGCTGTTTTTGTTGAAATTGTTGTGCTTGCGTTGGTCTTGTTGGACAGCATAGTGCGTTACAATTTTCTTGAATACATGTCCCCTTAATAAAAAATACTTATATTATGTATAAAAGTAAAGTAAAGTAAAGTTACAGCCTATATACGTCCCACTGCAGGACTCAGGCCTCCCCTCATTTCTGAGAGTGTTTTAAGGCAAGGAAGTGTCCGCCGCGCAGCCTCAATGCGTGTTGGCGAACTTCACATGTATTCGAAATATTTTTTTTCTTATTCCTCGCACATGCAGATTTCCTCACGATGTTTTCCTTCACCGCCGAGCACGTGGTAAATCAGCATTTAAAATTGCTATTAACAATTTCATTGGTGCCGGCGGGGATCGAACCCGGGTTACTCGCGTTCTGTTATATTTACAGAGAGCGTTAACCATCTGAGCTACCACGGCTAACATATTATGTATGTTATCCTGTAATTTAGTGGCTTGCACTCGCCCTAAGTTTCATAATAATCGAGCAACCGGAGTTTGATCCTCGTCGACATCACTAAAATTCCACTGTTATTTTAACCGTCGAAATTATGCGTGTTAAGCAATAACTAAACACACGTTACTACTAAACGACAGACTTTTACTTATTTAACTTCACAGAACATAATATATTATGTACAGGCGGACGTTATGTCCAAAAATATGAAGTAGGTGTAAAAGCTGATACAATATAATAATAATACTTTTACTAGCCCCATTCCCCATTTGAAACAAGTGACCTGTGACGTGCAGTGGCATGTTATTAGTTGTTACTAGAACTGTGTTGCTGTACTATGTTGTTGTTAGAACATGTAATCGGCTGATTTAAACAATCAATAAGTATACGAGGGGCAAAGTGTTGTCATATATATGAAATGATAACTAAGCAAAACCGCTGGCTCTAAAAACTCAAAATTTGAATTATATTTACTTTATCTGTTGGGGACAATAATGTTTGTGCCGCACAATCTATTGATTCTCAACGACTTGCTTTTTGAATTTAAAATTTTTGATTTTCCTTTGATGTGGTTTTGTGATGACAATCAATAAAACACGAGAAAACTTTCAAATTTGAAGGAGTTAACAAGCGGTAAAACTGTTTCTCACACGGTTTGTCAGTTAGTCACATAGTGACATGAATTATGTGGCTTGCTCGAGTGTAAGTAGGTACACTTCGTAACCTGATTATTTTTGTGGCATCCTCTAAATGGTAAAATATTAAGTCGATAAAGAGGTATTGTTTGACTTTGGAAATATTGTCTTAAGGGGATAGAGTAAGTCAGCTCAAATTCTAATTTCGTCCCCACTTGCCCGCGCGTCGTATGCTATGTACCGACATGTTTGTAATCACTAATGCTGTAAGTAGAAAGGTCGTTAGACACTTATTTCATTAGGTTTATCATATTTATGCCTGTTTCTTAACGCCAAGCCAGTCGCTTCTTATTTTTATTACGGTTATTTCCCATTTTAATTTTACGTCGTCGTGCTGCGTAATGTATATTCTGATCGTAAGCGACACAACCTCCCCGTTCAAAGGCCGAAGCGAAGTGACTGTGCGGCAGGAATCACGCTTCAAAAGGCCGATAGTTTAGGTAATTTCTTTTTACAGTGAAAATAATGGTATTTTAAAAAAAGTAAATAACATAAGCACTGCTTTATAGTTAGTTCAGTTAGTATGCAAAGTTTCATGATCTTATTTAAAGTATTTTATGAATAACAGCGGTTTATTGTTTATTTTGGAGGTAACTTTGGATTTTTTTTTCTATCGAGAAAATTTTACGAAATCGTGTTTTCGTCTAACATAATCCTTAACATTAATCCTCAACTTTACCATATATTTATTTCAAAATTAATGCTGCAATATTTTCGGCATAACGAAGGATCTTGCTAAGGCATTTGAGATTATATTTAACCTTAAATCTGAATTAGATCATGTTTTTCGTAAATGTTTTTTTATAGAATAAGGATGATAAACGAGCTCACAGTCCATCTGATAGTAAGTAGACGTTGTGGCCCCTAGACATATTTATCGAACTTCCATAATTGAGCGAAATTCAGACGCGTTGTCATCTGTTGTCACTCCTGAGGACTGAAATGGAATGTCTCGTTTCCAGTAAAATAGTTATCCGTTTCTCTACACTCATCATACGGAACACTGCAGCATTAAGCTGGTATTCTATGAGTACGTGGCTATTTCCCGGTCGAGCTGACCTAATAATTACAATAATCTCCTCCAGATCGAATTTCTGTCCCAGCGGCCTGTCTCAATGAAGACTAGCCATTTGCGCAGGACCGGATTATAGTGCCAAGTGTATGCGCAAGCACAGGTACACTCTTTATTTTCACACTCTCATAGTCCGATAGGACACTAATCGTATATATAAGCATACATTAACGTGCTTGCTGAGGCACGGGGATGATACACCACCAACATCCTGACGCCAGGCTGCTACTGAAAATTTATTTCTGAATTCGAATCCGGGATCATGATCGGTAAACGCGTTTACGACCGCTAGACCATTGAGGCAGCGGATCTATTAGTGATAAAACCATAATATAGCTGTACACGCTACATACTCATAAACTTAGTACTACGAGTAACCCCGCCTGAAAAATAATCAATTGTATTTCTTCAAGAACATTTGCAGAATAGGAACCATGAAATTTCAATCGGTCAAAGTCGCACTGTTTACAGCGAGGAGTGTGAAATATTTAAAAAACACAAAAAGGTGTTATAGATGTTTTGTTGGCTCTTGATAATTTCTTCCCTTCACCTTTAAAGTGCTAAAACTCTGCGGTTTTGTAACAATAGAAGTAATGGCTGATAATTCTTAAGAAATCGAACACCATATGCGAGTAATATAATGGGCATGATACCTACCTCTTTAGAAATTTCCTGTTCTGTTTCGTAACGTCGGTCACGAGGGTCTTTTGTTTCTATATTGTGTAGTGAACACTGGCAGAAGACGGTTTGCCGTTTTGTCGTTATTTCATATCGATCCTTATTGGTCGTTTCAGTTATAACATTTGTTTTATCAAATCTAGTTTCATTCGCTACGTGTGTCTTAAAAAATATTCATATTGCTTAAAGTATATAGAGAGAATTTATTAAGTATTTACGTTAAGTTGACAAAATTATAACTTCTTGAGAACCCACACTTCTTAAGTAAGAGTCCATGGACAGAGGACATGATCTTCCCCCGTTTTCCGCACGACTTGCTTTATTTGCCGCGCTTAACAGGCATGGTTCTACGATCCATACGCCATAAATGCATTTTACACACACTCAACGAAAACATAAATTAATTAAGTAATGTGTCACTCTCATAGACAGACACGACCAAAGCTAGATCAGGCGCAGGATCAACGACTTTACGTGCTTTCAAGGCACAGGGATGAAATAGCGCCAACTTTTCGACTTCAGGCAGCTACTGAGAATTTCTCGACATAAAACCTCAACTAAATCGAGGAAGCCGTAAAAAACATTAATAACAATATCTTGCATTATTTTGTAAACAATGAAAGCTTCCGATTATTATTAGACCAGTAAGTTCTTTCTCATCTGGAAGGTCATGATTTTTTGTCTTCATCTCCTTTATCACCGGTTAAGTGTAACTGCTAGACATGTGTCTCCCTGGTTAAGCCTTAATCGTCATACGTGGTAGAGCCACGCTGCAGCTGTGTTATGGTTGGGGCACGGTGTTTGTTTTAAGGACTACTCCGTCACAGCGTCCTTCCCCGGTGAGAATTCTGTGAGAATACCAGCGTAAAATAGCAGCTTAATACTGCTGTGTTTTGTATGGTGAGTCTAGAGATCCGGAGACCCTTTTTTACTGGAAACGAGGCATTTCATCTTAGTCCTCAGGGGTGACAACGCATCTGCGTTTTGATTGTTAATCGAGGATGAATGTAGATGTCTATGAACCACAGCATCCACTTACCATCAGGTGGACTGTGTGCTCGTTTGTTACCCCTATTGTATGAAAAAATTCTTGGCAAGAGGGTTGACGATCATAGTACCAGACATCCAGATATTTCGCACTTTTAGTATTGTCCGTCACCGATCCAGGTTTTTTACGCTTTGCGTAAACTAGACGGTCTACTGTAACCTATCAGAATCTTATAACACATACGGTAAGAAATATAGTGATGAATTTTCTCAAGCCGCCGTCACACACTAAACAAACTGCATAAAGAATGTCTTATATTTATGTGATTATTCAGATTGAACAAAAGTGACTAAAATGTATCAAAATCAAAATTTTTACTTAGTTTTGAACCTTGTAATAGAATTTTTAAACTTATAAAAGTAGTTGCTAATAGGCGTCAGCAAGCCTCAATGATTTGAATAAGTATGAAATTAATTACCTTTAAAGAAGATACAGTTCTATCAGCGTTTAATTGGTGAGAACCGTTATTAGTTAGTCCTTGAGTTTTGGTTTTAAGTGAATCACCAATTTTCAAATCTTCTGAACAATCACATGAAACATCTATATAATTTAATTCTACTGGTTCTTTTAAGACAGATTTTGCGTTTATTAATTTAGTGTCTTCTAGCATTGCGATTCCCTCCTTATTCGTTTGTCCTATTTCACAGTCGTTCTTAACGTCATATGTGACTACATCGACTTGTGTATCCAACATATTTCCAGTTTTGGTGAGACACACCGTACTATGAGATTTCATAATGATTTTTGCTGAGAATGCATTTTTTGAAGTCACATAATTTGCATCTGAACGATTGCAAGATGACCTTTGGATACAATAATCTTATGAAAATAGAACAATTTAATTAATTATATATCTGTTAAGAATTGATATTAGGTAAACAGAATAATCTTACACTTTATAGAATGTTCTAGTAAATAAAGGTAATGAGCTATCTCAAAATAAAGCGTGGATGGACGCTTCATGCTATAAACAGCGAGGGTGCAGCGTGTGGCCAACTGAGAAAGTTTCCTTTTACGATTACATAAACAAGAAGAGAACTCGTGAGGACTTTAGGCTTCCACACGAATAAAGCTCACCAACACAACCAAAGCTAAATTATTATGCACAAAAGATTGTGACCTCAGGTTTTTGGAAATGGCAGAGAGTACTCTTTTGAGAACTATTTTTAATTTAAAATGTCACACGCTTTAAAAAATATTCTAGAATTTCTTGCTGCGTCGTCACTAAGAAGTCTTGTTTTTGTGAACCAGTGTAGATTTAAACCTTCATAAGAGTTCTAATTGAAACAAGTGTAAAACGAATAAAAAAACTATTAGAAGAGGAAAAGCAAAAAAAACATGCGTGCAGCTCACAGACGACTGAAGTGAAACCCTCAAAAGAACTGAAATATAAAAAACAAATACTTTAATATTGTTCGTGCCACTTTGCACTATCGCTTAACGCTTATAAGGGATTCGTTAATTATTATCCAATAAGATTACTGCAAAGCCCATTTCCGGTTTCCTATCTACCGCTTTATGCCTAGCATGTGCATTCGTGTGTTAACGGGCTTACACAAGTTGAGAAGACACGCAATTAACCGCACCGCTTATATCTCGCATCATCGCTCCCGCCCTTGTGTAATTTGGATATTGAATTATACAAGCATATAGTAAAAAGTATAGACATTTGCAATAACGCTATATTTCGTGATTATCTGTGAAGTTGATAAGTGTGAAGACAGCCGGCAGCCATCGAGACACGAGGCAGATCAGCGGAAGTCCAGGTGGGTGCACATGCATTCCTTCACGTCCTTCCTATATCCCGAATTTAGGGGATTTGCAGTATCACGAATAAATTAAATTCCATTCACCGCTCGCACCGCGCTCATATACAGTCCACTATTCTATTTAAATTAATAGCCGCACCGCATAACATTATTTAATACATTTGAACCAGCAGTTTGGTGGTTGAAGGCCAAACGCCAAATCCACCAAAATATACTTAATATAAATATACATATTAGACACGTAGATATTATAGTTTCTTTAGTAGTCACCTTATCGAACAACTGATTGACACCCAAGGTGGTACGTAAAATAGACGCTAGATGGCCTGAATTTATGAAATCATGATATATTAATGAATGTTCTTTTCAATATCGTTAATTGTATTTGTTAATTTTTTGACTGTTTACTGCCGCTGCCACCTGCCTGCCATTTCTATACGAAAATCATAGATTATGAAGAGTGAACCATACAGATGGGAAACGCATGAAACTACTTACTACCGGTTTTGATGGTTCTTTTTTGTTCAAACTTGGACACATTTATTTTATTACTTATTTTATTTAAACGACGTATTTAATCCGACCGTGTTTAAAATATCTAAAGAAGTCTTCGACATTGTTAATGTAATTATAAAAGTATGGGACGATCACCAATTTTTACGGAGAGAGAGAGAATTTCCATTCGAATGTTTATACTCTTTTCGATAAACTTTATATAGTACTCGCTTATTACAAAAAGATTTATATCAATTTTACCTATTACGAAGTTGTGGTTTAGCCGTTATTCACTGCTTGTTTATTCCATAGGCACACACCATCGTAACTTATTGAACAAAACGCGTTAGCGACGCCGTTTGGGGCCGTCCATTAACACGTTCCCAGCGGCACTGATTTGTCTGTACTTTCCATTACTGCTTTACGAGACGTTTGAAACCTCGTTCTGAACCAGAGGTTGTAGCGGCACGAGGCTAAATAAACCCCACCGCCCACATGAGACAAAAATCCTTTTTTTGGCGCCACATAAGGCGAATTGTGTGGTTTTTGTCGCGATTATAATTAAGAATGAGTTGATTAACCTAAATCTGCCGCCGCCTGTGGGCGGATTATTTAGTTTAGATTCTATAGGCAAAGTAAAATGTGGGGTCTTATGTACCTCGTACCGCACTAAAAAAGGGCAGTTTTTCATATTGTTTAGTGATGGGAAAAAATATCGATTTTATTTAATTGTACTTATGGATGCTTTTTATTAAAACAGGGCAAACAATAATATTTTTGCATCCGATACATTCTGTGAGAATTTTCTTTGCTATTTTGTCAGCCTCACGACTTGATAAGAAGGTGCGAAGTTTTTCGTAGCATCCTACACATCTCATTTTCTTTGATCCTTTTTCGAGATGATGTGGATTGTTTGGAGCGGGTTCTGAAAAAAAGTGTATTTTTGAAGCGGGTTGATTAGGTGTAGCGATTTATTGGAGCATTTCTATACATAAGTATGGAATCGTTACGGCCTGTGTGTGTTTTGCTTTTGTCAGTTGAATTTATTTGTTATATTCCTACATAATTATTTCACTTAAACTGAGTACAATTTGTAAAAGTTGTATTGATTGGAAACTTACCTGTTTTTCAAATATCGTTAATTTAGAATTAGATTTACCACCCAATTCCTCTTCATCATCAATAATATTATTTATTAACTTTCTTCGGCAACGTTTCGACATCTTATTATAGCGTCGCGGGTGCAGCGTTCAACGTTTTGCACAACACTAACCGCGTAAAGCTAGCGTAGGGTGCGGTACGAGGTGTGCGGGGTTCGAGGTGTTCGCAACCTCGTAACGCACTGTTTTAAACTTTAATTTATTCAGTGCGGTACGAGGCCTAAAAAATCCGGTATTAAGGTAATTATACCAAAAAACTCGGCATCAATAGCACATCTCAGATATATAGTTATCTCTTTCCTAGACTGAAGTAAACGGAAGTTACGCCTCTCGCACGACAGAGAAGTTTAAGTTTTTCCTTACCGCTGTAACGACGAGACACGGACGAGGTGTTTCAAGCCTCGTTTCGCAGTCAACGTGTTAATCACGTGATGTTTTTTTAGCTTTTTAACACCCCACCCTCCCTCTTGGTGATATGTGGTGAGATTTACGACTAACCCCCCCCCCTCAAAATCACGTGTATTTTATAGTACCTCTAAAGTATAATCTGGTTTTATTCTGAAATTTAATTATTTTTTTATTTAATTATTCCTTAATTTAAGGACCATGATAAAAATGTCTAGACGGAAAGTTTGCAGGCTGTTTTTGACTGGCATAAAAATAATACTAAAGGAATGGTGTAATCATGCGAAAACCATACATTGTACTAGTACATGAACGTATTCAATATTATACTATTACATGAACATATTTAATGTACGTGTCCTCGGACCACGGATTAGCAAGACTTTCTTCAACACTAACAACTGGATAAGCATCTTGCAAGTCAGTTGTTGGCACTGTGCTTTGTTGATGATCAGTGTCGGTTTCATCAAAAGGATGAGTGAAGGACAAACATTGTGAACCTGTAGATCTTTATTGCTCGGATTAGGTTCATGCTTGTGACATGAATTTACATGTACGGCGAGTCGAAGTCACATTACACGCCGCTTTTCGGTTTAGAAATCGCGCGTTTGACGAAAAAGTAAATACACGTGATAATCTTACTACCCCCCCCCCCCCCACCTGGTGATATTTCGTGATTTTTGTTAACCTCCCCCTCTTTTTTGAGCCTCACGTGATTAATGGACGGTCCCTTTCGGCGGCGTTTGCGACCTTTTTCTTGTGAGCATTAGGCTGTAATGCTTCCTATCTCATATTTTCCCACGTTAAATCATATGAATTTATGTGTCTATCTCTTTTTACTGCCGCTTTTTCGTTTCATAGACTTTCAAATCACATCGATGCTAAAGAAGTTTTCATTTAAAAAATAATGCCATTATTTACGGAAACAACTGCGAAAATTAACCTCAGGAGTATTAACAAAGTGTTGAAAAGAAAAATCCGTCACTTTTTTAAAACAATTCTCGACTAATTGTTGGACACATCCTAAAAGAGTTTGGTTGGACAATACCTCATCCAATTATATCGTGACAACTCCATCTAATGCGTATATACTCGTATATGCTGTATAAGCTTCAACTGAGAGAAAAAGTTTAAAAACTATGACAAAATCTGAAACGAAACTTTTTCTTCAGAGAAAACGGTATAATATTGTAAAAGATTGTTGATCGTTACTATTATTACATCGTCAATAAAGTCAATAGTTCTTAGGTATATGCAATTTGAGTGAAATATGCAATTACTTAATAATATATTGTGATTATATTGCGTATACATACTTTAGGCAGCATTCCGAAGCAGGTCTAGATAAATTTTGAGGTTTTAAAATGAATTTGAAACTATTTCTGAAGAAGAAAATATGTTGTATTAGAAAATAGTTTTCTTATAATTTTTTTTAAAACAAAATCAATACCAGACTTACTTTTCACAGGAACTATCCCTTTCCTTTTTTGCAAATCGCCGTTTCTTCTTCCATGAACTATGATTGAAATTAAAAATTGGTAAATAAACAATTTACTCGTTCAATAAGTTACTGTTTTAGTAAGTTATGTAGCTTACCTCCTCATTCTCGGAAACTTTTTTGTTTTATGTGGTTTAAGCTCCGTGCTTAAATTAGAAAACATAATTACTTCGTTAGAAACGTAAAACCAAGTGTGTATACTGCAAAATTCTTATAGCGATGAAAAAGGTTTATTAAGTTTATGATATGAAATCCTACGCAATGAGTACGGGTGGCCAATTTTAGAGGGTATACTACCCTCTTTGGGGATAGAAATCAGCATTTCGTATTATCTTTTTAAGTGATATTTATCATTTCAAGTGATACTGCATGCTTTTGATAAATATATTAAGAACTTAATTGCAATTTTAAGTGCTGATTTACCACGTGCTCGGCGGTGAAGGAAAACATCATGAGGAAACCTGCACGTCTGAGGAATAAGAAAAAAAATATTTCGAAGACATGTGAAGTTCGTCAACACGCATTTGGACAGCGCGGCGGACATTTCCTTGCCCTAAACCCTCTCAGAAATGAGGGGAGGCCTGAGCCCAGCAGTGGGACGTTGGTGCTGGTGGGGATCGAACCTAGGTTATGTTTAAAAATAACATAATCCAAGTGAATGTACTTTATGCTTGAGATGTGTCTATGAATTTGTAAGACTCTTGACCTCGAAAAGATCTCTACACTGAATATGCTGCTGTGTTTCATATGGTATCTTTTTTTAAACTATTCTAAGCCAGCATATAGCTACAATCCTACATGATGGTATGTGGTGATACAGCTTAAGATGGTAAAGTGCACTGACTTAACAAAAGTCTATTCACTCTTGCCTTGAAGACACCCACACTGTAATCGGATGGAAAGACCGATGCTGGCAACTTATTCCACTCCTTTGCTGTACGCATGATGAACGACGTAGCAACCCGTTTGGTTCGAATGTGAGGTAAGTCAACAATGAAAGGGTGGAGACTGGCCGGACGTCTGGTTGTCCGATGGTGGAAGGGAGAGGGAAGAAATAAATTACGCAATTCCCGCGCACAATCTCCGATGTACATCCTGCAGAAAACCGAAAGGCTGGCTACTTTGCGCCGGTGTTCGAGGCTGGTAAGATTGGTTTCAACCAAATTCGGCCAGTCACCAATAAGCCTCTTTGCACGCCTTTCCATTGAGTCCAGGGCCGCTAGGAGGCATTTTGCAGCACCAGCCCATGTATGGCAGCAATACTCCATACACGACCGGACATGGGCTTTATATAAAGTAAGCATCTGTCCCGGCGTGAAGTATTGCCGCACTTTTGCAAGGACTCCTAGCCTCCTTGCAGCCGCTTTGGCCTTGGACTCAATGAACCGTTTTAATTTCAGATTTGAGGATATCTCAACCCCAGCAACTGGAGGCGTTCGGTGTATTCCAGTGATACATTTTGGAAAGAAGGAGCCAAGGTGAGCTGGCTCCTTTTTGCAGTGAGGAGACACGCTTGTGTTTTGGAGACTGCCTGTAGTGTGAGATTCACACGCTCTACTATAGCTTTTCTATCGGACTGGATTAGATCCCGACTAGCCCGAGGACCTAGTTGGTATCTCTCCACAACCGTGCTGTTGTCAGCGTACCCATAGATATCGAGCATAATCAAATCATTTATATGCAGCAGGAAGAGTATTGCGGAGAGAACAGACCCCTGAGAAACACTGGCGTTAGTCGTCACTGGATCGGATGAGCAGCCATCGAAGACGACCCGGAGAGACCATTCACTCAGAAAGTCCTTTGCCCAGTCAATCAGATCAGGTGATAAGCCGTACGCTGGAAGCTTAGCCAGAAGGCTAGCGTGCCAAACTCTGTCATAGGCCTTTGAGACATCAAGTGAAACAACAACTACTGCCCTACCGTTCTCGAGTGCCTCGCCCCATACGTGTATGGCTTACGCTAGAAGGTCTCCAGCTGACCGATTTCGGCAAAAACCGTATTGCCGGTCACTAAAGAGGTCATTCTGTTCTAGTTATGCAATTAAGCGGCCGTTCAATATACGCTTCCTAATCTTGCAGAGTATGGAGGTAATTGAGATTGGCCAATAATTGGCAGGATCGGCACAGATGCCTTTTTTTGGAACAGGCTGCACGTAGGCTTCCAGGATTTGAGCACTATTCCAGTCCTATATGAGAGGCGGAACAAGCATGTCAACACAGGAGACAACTTAGGTGCACAAGCCTTTAGTACTATAGCTGGTATACCATCTGGTCCACTAGCTTTATTCACGTCTAGACACTGCAAGGTTTTGAGAACCTCTATTTTTAATAATATCCACTTTCTTTCATAGAGACGTTTTTGATACGTAGTAGAGCCACGCTGCAGGCATATTATGGTTGGAGCAGGAATGGGTTGGCTAGACTGGGGAAGGACCACGTTCTCACAGAATACAAGCGTAAATTAGCAGCTTAATACTGCTCTGTTTCGTATGGTGAGTGTAGAGATCCGGAGATCTCTTTTTATTGGAAACGAGGTTTTCCATCTCAGTCATAAGGGGTGACAATCGGATGCATTGTCACCCCATATGTCTTTTTGATTCTTAATCGAGGATAAATGTAGATGTCTATAGGTCACAGCATCCACTTTGCCATCAGGTGGACTGTGTGATCGTTTGTCACCCTTATTCTATACAAAAAAAGACATGTCACTCTGTAATAACGTATAGCAACATTAGATAAAATGCATCTTCTCATTTTTTTTTACAAAACTGAAGTGAACATTAAACTTACAGTTAAACTGATGGTAAGCAGTTATTGTAGCCAATAGGCATCTGCAACCAACTTAAAACAAAGAATAAGCTACAGATACGTTATCACCTCCGAGGACTAAGATGGAATGCGTCACAACCTGTAATAATTGTACTTGCTCTCTATACCCTTTAGACCTCTCCTCCTCCAGACCGAATTTTGGTCACGGCGGCCAGCCTCAAAGGAGACTAGTCATCGGCATATAGGACAGGATTATAGTGCCCAAGTGTGTGCGCATGCACAGGCGCACTCTCTATTCCCTCACTCTCATAACCTGATGGGACGGTAAGCCGACACAACCGGAGAGAGATCAGGCGCAGGACCTAAGGCTTTACGTGCTTTCCGAGGCACGAGGGTGAGACACCGCCAACTTCCTGACTCCGTGCAGCTACTGAGCATTTCTTGACAGAAAAACTCAATAATTGATTTTTTGACCCGACCCGGGATTCGAACCCAGGACCTCATGATCAGCAGCCGCTCTAGTACAACCACTAGACCAACGAGGCTACTACCTTTCCAGACGGATATCTAGGCAGAAAAGTCCTACCACTAGTATGGAGTATACGTTGTGTACGGAAGTTTCGTACCTGCTAACAATGCTGTCGTCCCCTATATTGGATTGTTGCTTTGATCCAAATTTGAAATAGTTTTGTTCACGTTCACTTTCACGAAGAAACTCTTCATATTTTTTATCCAGCCAATTTGCGAAGCCGCTTACATTAACATTTTCGGCGCGAGATAAAGCTCGTGGTGATTGAAGTTCCTTTAAAGGTGTTTTAGACGTAAAAAAAACTTTTAAATTTTTTGTTATCGACATCATGATTTATATCACCAACTACATATTAAAGTTCAGCATGCGTTGCAATGCGTTATTTGTTACAAGATTTGCAGGCGCTCGTTCAATAATTTACCAAAATTTTAGGAGTTGGATTAACGGTGAAGGAACACATTTCATCGCAAATAAACAAATATTTCTTTTTGTCAGAAACCTTTGCGTATGAAGATAGAATATGTAATAAAATATTTTGTATATAATTTTTTATATATTATAATATCTATTTGTCTGTCTGTCGTAGATGTTTGTCTTTCAGACGCAATTTCATGCAGATAATAGAAATTCGGCATAGTTATAAATTATGATATATGATTGTGGTAACGCCAGTTAACAATCTACTTTATCAACATTACATTACATATCGCATTGAGTTCGTCCTAAGTTATATCTACTTTATCAACATGACTAGTGCATATTTTTTGTTTCCTTCCTTCCTTCCCTTTCCTACCGCACGCGCTGCCGCCGAGGTGAAGAAAAGGATCTCGGCGCGCGTCATTATACTAAGCGACATTACGTTCTCCGCAACGCACGGCCAGCCGTCGCGTCTTATGTATATTAACCGCAAACCGCGCAGGACGAACATTGAGGTCTCCTGTTTATCTTTAATACTCACCGCATCAGACATTGTGTCTTTGTAACTCATAAAAGTGTGAAACGCCCCCGTAAGGGCAAAGGTCGAGAGTGTGGGACTTCAGGAAACTGTGCCTAGAGTGCGTGTGCGCCGAACCACGTGGCGGGCCCGCTGTATAGCAGACACTCCAGGAGGAAGGCGAGGCAGCGCTCATCAGGTCAGTGCGTGCTATCCCACCTACTTATTTACCCCCTTTGTCGTATGCACCAAAATTACAGTCCACTAAATCTTTATCGAAGATACCTTAAGTTACTGGCGTCTCCAGATTGGGTTGTAAAAAGGAAAAGTAATTGTCAAAAATATTGTTGTACTTGAATGATTTCTCATCAATAGCAATTATAATTACGTACTAATTAAGATGTACGAAGGATTTTCAACTTTTCCACCTCTTTCCTTAATTACCGAAATGGAAAAACGGAACCTCCAAACGAGAATAATGGAGAGCACTGTTACCAAAGCGAAGGTATCAGAACTGTTTCCACTAACCAGTATATCCAGCCTGATCGCCCCGATGGCAAGTGGCTGCTCTGAACCATAGTCACCTTCTTCAAAAATAAGAACAATATAAAAATGTAATACCTAAGTTGTTACTCTTAAAAATAGTCTCAGATTCTCTACATTCATTTTATACGTGGTAGAGTCATGCTGCAGTTGTATTAGCAGTATAGTTGTAGCATGAATGTGTCTGCTCGACCGGGGAAGGACCACGCTCTCACAGAATACCAGCGTCAAATTGTAGCTTAGCACTGCTGTGTTTCGTATGGTGAGTGTAGAGAACCGGAGACCCTTTTTACTGGAAACGAGACATTCCATCTTAGTCCTCACGAATGACGACGCATCTGAATTTTGATTCTTGATTGGGGTGTAGATATGATTTTTTATAGACCACAGCATCTACTTGCCATCAAGTGGACTTTGTGCTGGTTTGTTATTCTATAAAAGACGGGCATGTTTTCTTAAAATCCTTTAGTTGCTGCAGTTCATAAGAACCTACATTCAACGTTCAATAGTGGATTTCTAGAGGCTGGTAAAGAAGAAGAAGGAGAGACCTTAAGAAAAGGTTGGGATGATGATGAACAAAAATACACGTTTAAAACTAAAATTAAAACATTGGTACGGGTATAATTTACCTGTGTGTACCAGCGAAAAGCTTTTATAAAACAGTTGCGGTTGTTTTTCTTGCTGATCCTATCTTTATTTGTATATCTCTGAGGCTGTTTGTTCAAAAGAGAAATATTTGTACTAATATATAAGAACAACAAATAAGTATAATATTAACAGAGTAACGTTGATACAGAGCTTAAAGCAATGATAAAAAGAGTAATAATATAATGGTCGCTTTTTTAATAAAAATAGCTACTGTACATTTATCTTTCACCTTGAATTCGTTCGTGGCAAAGCCACGTTGCAGCTACATTATAGTTGTACCACGAATGAGTAGGCTCAACTGAGGCAGGACCACGCTCTCACAGAATACCAGCGTAAAATAGCAGCGTAATGCTGCTGTGCTTCGTATGATGACTATAGACAACAGGAGACCATTTTTACTGTAATCGAGGCATTCCATCTTAGTCCTCAGGGGTGACAACGCATTTGCATTTTGATTCTTAATTGAGGGTGAATGTGGATTAGGGATGAAACGGATAGCTGTTTGGCCGGATACCGGATATTCGGTCTTATCGCCAGATATTCTGCCGCCGGATATTCTGCCGAACATTGCCGTTTCGTGCATCGCAAGAAGCGAAAAGTAAAGTCAGTGCAATCTGCTTGCAATTGTGACCCTTATACTTGGTGGGCAGGTATTGCTACACAATACCCAAATTTATCAAACTTTGCCAAAATCTATCTTGCAGCACCCTGCAGTAGTGCAGCAGTACTGTACTGCGGAAGAATTTTTTTCTGAAGTTGGCCTTATTTATGAAGACAGGCGAAACCGCTTGTTACCTTTCTATGCAGAGAAATTAGTATTAATTCACCATAATTTGCCCTTAGCTACATAGTACTGTTATTTATTCTGTGCCTTAGCGCAGTACCAGTACTAATTTTGTAAGTTTTAAAATGAAAATTATGTGATTAAAGTGTCATAAATGAAGTACTTAACTAAATTTGATATTTGTTGTTTTTTTAAATCCGGTATCCGGCCAGATAGCTGTTTGTTATCAGGTATCCGACCGAATCATATTCTTCAGGTAATTCTTAAACATTTTCTATAGGTAATAAGTGCAGCATGTAAACTTGTAGCCGTTTCTATGATATACGAATATACTTGTGGCTATTGACTACTACCTCGTTGTCTAGTGATCGTAAACACGACTGTTGATTATGTGGTCCTGGGTTCGAATCCCGGGTAGGGACAAAAATCAGTTATTAGGTTTTTGTGTCAAAAAGTCTCATTAGCATCCCGGAATCAGGAAGTTGGTGATGTTTTACCCCTGTGCCCTCGAAAGCACGTAAAGCCGTTGATTCTGCACCTGATCCCTCTCTGATTGTGTCGAACTACCGTCCCATAAAACTATGAGAGTAGAGAGGGCATTTGAGCTTGTGCATACGTTTGTGCACTATAGTCCTGTCCTGTTCTGTTGTTTCACTGTTGTTAGCAATATTCGGTCAGGAGTACATTATACTCATATTAAATTACTTGTAATATTTTTCTTCTTTTTTTCTATAATCTATATAAATTAAACGATAGAGGTTTGCAGTTGTGCGCTCATCAATTCAACTCCATTTAGAGCCACGCTGCGACTGTGTCATAGAAATAAACTGTATTATATTTGTAGCATATATGGGCCAGGCTCGACCGGGGCTGGACCACGCTCTCACAGAATACCAGCGTAAAATAGCAACTCAATGCTGCTGTGTTTCGTATAGTGAGTGTAGAGAACCGGAGACCCTTTTTACTGGAAACGAGGCATTCCAACCTAACGGTTGTCAACGCATTTGAATTTTAATTCTTAATCGAGGATATATCCGTGAGGACTAAGATGGAAGCCCTCGTTTCCAGCAAAAAGGGTCTCCGGTTTTCTACACTCACCATACGAAACACAGTAGCATTAAGCTACTATTTCACGCTGGTATTCCACTGCCAGAATTTTCACAAGAACATTATCTTATTTCAAGGTAAGGTGCTTCATCACATTAACCGGTGTGAAACTTTCCTTTATTGTTGCTTGTACGAGCTATAGTTGGTCAAGTGATAACAGTTACTAACCGGACGTTGACGGAAATGTTAGAAATTTTTTATAGTATATATAAAACACAATTTAACCACTTTCCAGACCGTGATTACAAACTGTTAAAGCTAAAGCTTCAGATTATATTCGTTTGGTGACAGATATAAACTTACAATTTGAGCATAATATACGACGGGACAACGACCCACACATGGGTAAATTGGACCATCGACAGTTCTCTTGAAGCTAGAATCGTAACAAAAACGTGCGCGGCAGTCATAATCACTTGACGATGTTGACGACATTGGAAGTATTTCAATTACTAATTATGGATTTAAAAAAAATAAAAATATCACGATAAAACAATTGTCCTAGCTGTCATTATAAAACGTATTGATTATAGATTATTAAATATAGGTATGTATGAGAGTAGTGATCATAGACCGAGCATAGATAATTAATATAATATAGACCCAAGGAGGTTATAAATAGCCTCTTTGTATTGACCAGAATACCGAGAGTGACAAAGAGCTATATACTCGTAATTATTATCACTACAGGTCATCACAAGTGCTGAAGCTAACATAGGCAATCCCCAAGGAATACTACAAAGCGAACCTGCATCCATCGACTTATTGCATCTCTAATCAAATCGTCACTCAAACTAGTGGGAGGCCATCCTTTACTCGGCTTATTGGTAGAAGGCTGCTACTCGAGAACCTTTCTTACCCATCTGTCGTCGGCTTATCAAGTTCTTCTAGTAGAGAGATCCATTAAACTTTGTTAGTTACTCTGGTTCTATTACGAATATCGTCATAACGAAGTTTATCAGGCAAAGAAACTCTGAGCATAGCTATTTTTCTAGCTTGCTGAACTACCAAATGCAGCCGATGGTAAAGAACCACGTCTCAGATCCATATTAATAATGTCCTCCTTCGAAAGTTTACGTCTAGACTCGGGCATTTTATAATGTAGAGAGGATTCGCCATATTTTTTTGTTTAGGTGGATTGATCTCACAGCTTTGCATACTTCGGGGGTAGTATATGGGACTACCCCTTAATTAAATTTGATTTATGGGCAACAACCATCGATCACTTTATAAGTTATCGATGGCAACAACTACAGTATACGCGCCTGTTTGTGTATGAGTACATGCAGGGATCATTTGCTTACTGTTTACTTGTTAATGATATGCAAATGGATGAAGAACTATGCGACGCGATTAATAATTCCAATTTTTTCCCTCATACTTTAAACTTATGCGCTTACTCGTAAGACCGTCATAATAAATAAAACTAGAAAACATTACATTTTAACGACGTAACCATTGACTGTTTTTTTGTGGCGTAATAAAAAAAGTAGTCATATATTTACAATTATTGAATAATTTAAAACGAGTAACTTTTTACAACGACCTATTTCTAACTTAAATATTATATATATATATATATATATATATATATATATATATATATATATATATATATATATATATATATATATGTGTGTATATATATATATGTGTATATATATATATATATATATATATATATATATATATATGTGTATATATATATATATATATATATATATAACAAATAAACACTCACGCCTGTCACCCAGAGGGGTAGGCAAAGACTACAGACTTCCATTTAGCATGATCCTGACATACCTCTCTCGCCTCTTCCACATTCATATACCTACGCATACATGCTCATCGGTTAATTTGGCCCATTTTTAGTATATCGCCAATTTGGTCGACAAACTTCCGCCTAGGACGTCCCTTTCCGACTCTTTCATTCACTTCTGCAACATTTATTTGCTTTGTCAGTCTTTCCGCATTCATTCTTTCTACATGACCAAACCACCGAAGCATTCCTTTCTTAATCCTGGTCACTGCATCATCTTGCAAACCACACTCTTCTTTTATCACACAGTTTCTCACCCTGTCACTCAGATTCAGCCCTAACATACTCCTTAGCGACCGCATTTCTACTGCATTTATTCTACTCTCGTGCTTCTTCTGCCACACCCAACTTTCACTACCATACGTTAAAGTAGGGACTAATACAGCACTGTGAATTGCCATACGTGCCTTTTTTGACACATTCTGACTTTTCACAATAGAGTGTAGAGCCCCATTTATTTTATTTCCTGCATTCACTCGTCGTTCAATATCCTTATCATATCTCCCATCCCTGCTGAATACACATTCCAAATATACGAACTCATTCACTTGCTCAATTAACTCTCCGTCTATTCTTATTTCACATACCGTTTTGCTTTCTTCTCTTTCAAAAACCATCACTTTCGTCTTACTTGCATTCACTTTCATTCCCCCTTTCTTTTAATGATCTGTTCATTAATGTAACCATCATTTGCAACTCGGCCGCCGACGACGCAAGAATAACTTGATCATCGGCGAACAAAAGGCATTTGATGGTTAACTCACCCATTCTTAACCCGCATTCTTCAACTTTCAAATTTTCTAAACAACTGTCCATAAATAGGTTGAACAGCCACTGGGAAGCTACACAGCCCTGTCTGACACCTTTATGGATGCCAAACCAGTCCGAGTAGACCCCGTTGATTCTAACACAAGCACTCGATATATATATATAGCTATCGGTGGCCTTAGGCTACCAGGCGCGAGCGCCAAACTAGCCGAAGGTCACCGATAGCTCCAAATTCAACACTCCGTTACGAATGCGTGCGTCGTAAAATAATAGTCGCCACATATCTATGAATGAAAATCAGTTAAAACAATGCATTTCCACACTTTTGGAATATAAAAGTTAATAAAAGCCTTTAAAAAGAACGAAATGTTGGGGTTTTATCGTTATTTTTTATCAGCATTCGCTTATCTATATTTAATTTAACAAAGTGGAAGGGCTTTTTTTGTTTGTTTAAACACACTTATCTCTGGAACTATAGCAGTCTAATTTGAAAAATTACTTTTGTATATGATTGCCAGATTCATGAGAAATAGTAAAAGCTACCTATCTAGCTATAGGCTACATCTCTCAACTAGCCTTAAAAATTAATTTTTGTTAAGTAAGTCAGAAGGAAAAGCGCTCTTGAAATTATTTATCCGCGTGCGCTGGCGTGATGGCTAGCGATACGTAAAAACAATGATTTTCAAAAATATAAATCCTTACTGCATCTGAAATAAGTCTCCGTACCATATTTCTATTTTTCATACGTAAGCCACAATAAGGTAACATATAATTTATTGAAAATCAAAAATTTGTTATTAGCGTTTTCATAAGGCATGGCATATTAATCCTTAAGGACGAAAGTTACTTCATCGTCAAGACAATTTTATAAGGATAAAATTTGCTTATGCATGCTCAGCATACTATTTTGGAGATAACGAAAAATTATAGCCAGCATTGGGCGCTTTTATCAGTTCAAACATTCTACTTAGTTTAATCTTATACTTTTATCTATCGACATATATAAGTTATAGAGCGAATTTAAGTTTTATAACTTTCTCTCCCCCTCCCTGGTGAGCGTCACCCTCCTCCGTACCCACCCAGTGCCCCATAAAATGTCTCAAGCCTTCACTTTTCATGTATCGTGTACGCTTCTCTTTAAAACTGGAAAAAAACTGCACTTTATGGGACACGGTAGGGGGGAGGTGGTGAACGCTCATTCGGCTGAGTGAAGTAGTTTAATGTACGCGATAAAACCCGTAAAAACTTGTTATTTAAATGTATTGTGTGCGTAAATATAAGAAATGAAAATTTAATTTAAAAGCCGATAGATAAAAGTACTCCATTAATATTGCCAATTTTTTACCTAAAATAATTAAACCATATGAGCAAGATGTCATGTCACGCGGCTCGGACGTGTGATATACGCGGGTAAATTCCTAGTTTTAAATCCTTTCGTATTTGTGCGCAGTTTCTACGTATTCATAGCCATAATGAATTGGATAACGAAATAGATGACATATTATAACATTAGTTATTATACGAATATGATAATAAAATATTTTTTCATAATATTAAACTTTATATTTAGCACAACGTCCTACAGTAATATTTTGTATACAATTACTGACCAGAAGGATTATAATTCAAGTGGTAAAGTATAGGAATTTCATCCCAATTTAATATTTCTAAAATCAAATTATTCCTTATTTTAAACAAAAAAGATAACAACAAACGAAGGATAATATGTTAAATATTTTCAGAACTTAAATGTCTTGAATATGAAGAATCTAGTTACGGTACAGCTCAGATTTTGAACAATGATTTTAGTATTAAGCCGTTGACTAAAAAAATAGAAAATGCAGTAGAATCAACCACAACGTTCACCACCACAGTAGATAATGGTACGTACAACTCGCGAGCTTTGTTTATTAGAAAAAAATACAAAATTGATGACACTAACCTTTCCTATGTTAGCGTCATCAATCAACTTGGTCAGTAAAATGTAATCTAAATATGGAATTTCATCCAATTCGTAAAATCCGTTTCTGAGAAACTAAATACATATACACACCATTTCATCATTACTCAGTAAAGCTCTTCACAAGTAATCAGCTCAACGTAGGCCTGGCCAAAGGAATGCCATAAAGCACGGTCCTGAGCCACCGGCATCGTCGATTTCCTGCATGTCTTACCAGGTCGTCACTTCATTTAGTGAGGAGACGCCATGCACTTAGTCTACCAGTACAAGACAGCTAGTCGAGCACTTTTATTCCTCATCGGTTTTCGGTTTTTCGAGCTGGGCGGCCTATCGCCACTTCTTTTGACTTATCCGTTAGGCTATATATCATTTACTCTAGTTCTACTGCGGATATCCTCGTTTTTAAGTCTATCACGCAGAGAAATCCAAAGCTTTCTCACGCGGCGTGACGTGGTCCTTCACTGCAGGCCGTTCAATGCATATTATTACCTATCAAAAAAAGTCTGTCCGCATAGCAGGATTCAAACTCGCGGACTCCGGCGTAATAGACCATTGGGCTTTTGAGAAGATGAACTCTGTGGCGAAATGGCCAATTACATTGCGCAAGAAAATCAAGTTCAAGCTTTGTGCAGGAAAATATATTATTATTTTGTAGGCTTCAAGTCAGTTTTTTGGCTGTTTCCGTCCGTTTCGTTTTTTGATGCTGACGTTATACATAAGCATATAACGTGGTTTAAGTATTATGTACTACATACAAAAAGAGACACCGACGTTTGGTTGCTTGCAATACGCGTTAAAGCTTGCGGGTTCAAACTTACTTATTTTGTGCCATAAAATTTTACTTTGATACGTGGAAGAGCCACATTGCAGCAATATTATCGTTGTAGCATGAATGGGTCGGCGGGACCGGGGACCACGCTCTCACAGAATACCAGCGTAAAATAGCAGCTTAATACTGCTGTGTTTCGTATGGTGAGTGTAGAGATCCGGAGACCCTTTTTACTGGAAACGGGGCATTCCATCTTGGTCCTCGGGGGTGACCAAATTTTCCCAATATTTGGAAAAAGTGGTTGTGTTAGGAAATCACGAATTCAACCATCATAACCTGAGTTTGTTTCGCCTTGACCACTGAAAATAGTTTTCGTAATGTTACTTATTAAATGTACATAAATATGGGAGCTAATTTTAATCAGACTTAAATTTAGAAATGGAAAATAAAGACAAACCATAATCAAAAAACTTTTCAAACCAGTAGGTTTTTATGTAGTTATTTTATTATATAACTTTTAATTTTTTCGCTTTACTTTATTTTATTAGATATAATATAAATTTTAATTTCAGATCCGTTAATCGTCTTCCAAAAAATTATACACCAATTTTTATTTGGTCCAAAAGCGAAATTTGAAGGTATTTATATTATTATTTTCTGTCGTAATAAATGAATTTATTATCTTTATAACTATAAATACTTATGTATGTGATTGACAAACTTTTTAATCTTTCTTTATATATCTACATCCTAAACAAAATGCGGTACTTATTAAAACCTTATCTAGCGTGGGGTCTTCTGCGGTTATAGTTAATTATTTCTCGAATCAGGATATGCCCAACGCATCATTGTGTAGTAGTTAACAATCGTAATTCAACCAATAAATTTATCGTTTTGGTTATATCAGAGAAAGGTTGTCTTACAAGTATTGAAGTGACCAACGAACTCACAGTTCACCCTAATGGTAAGTGACAAATGCATCCTACGGACACCTAAAACCAACTTCAAACAAGGAGGCCTACAAACACGTCCACCTTTGAGGACTAAGATGGAATTTTATATGTGGTAGAGCCACGCTGCAGCAGTATTATGGTTGTAGCACGAATGGGTCGGCACGACAGGGGGGGGACCACGCTTTTACAGAATACCAGCATAAAATATCAACTTGAAGCTGCTGTGTTTCGTATGGTGAGTGTAGAGATCCAGGGATCCTTTTTAGTGGAAACGAGGCATTCCATCTTAGTTTTCAGGGGTGACAACTGATTCTTAATCGAGGATAAATGTAGACCAGGCGTATTCAATAGTCACGCTTCATTTACCTGTCACCTGTTGGTTAACTTTAAGATTAAAGTGTCTATTTTCATAACTGTTAAAAATATCTAAGCCTACAGTCGCATAATTAGAAAAATTATCTACTACCACAGCGAAAAAAGAGAAGAAAGTGAATGAAAAATATGCGGTACAAGAATCGATTCCTGACCACTATCCGAGTGGAAATGTATTAAGGTAAATATGATCACTATCCGGAAATGTATTAAGGTAATTATAAAATGGGCAAAAATTCATCATCACTTCCTCCTCCTCCCATTGATTGCCTCATAGGGGGATATTTTCAATAGTTATCATACTTGTCAAGCGAGATGGCTGCCACAGTTCCTTATATATTATTCAGTTTCAATTTCCGTATTTAGTTTCCTTCTGCCCCCTCTCACGACCCACGGATTAATATTGTTACGCGCTCAAATCGGCGGCACTAGCGCCATCTAGTCTCGAACCGAAGAACTAAGCTTCTTGAAGTTTAAAACTCGAACTCTCGGTACCTTGCGCGTGTTTACTTGAACATTCTGGATATTTTGCTAATTTATATAAATAGGCGCTGCAAGATGCGATCGAGTAGTGTTGAATTGGCGATACGAGCGAAGCTTCGGAGCGAAATAGAGTGAATTAGTGTGTTTAATTATTAGTGTTTTAAGTTTTAATTTGTGTAAAGTAAATTAAAGTGTTAATTTAGGTAATTTTATCGGCAATTTTTATTGTCACGAACCTCAAGCTTGTAACAACTGATGTCAGAAGTGGGATAAAATCATGCCGATTTTACCTAAGGAGGAAACGGAGGGTGTCCGTACCCGAAGTCAACGCCAGCAGGAGACGAACCAAAGGAGATTTGGTGGTGCAACGCCGCAGACGGCGGAGGGTCAGCCGCAGGCTGCAGGTCCGTCAGTAGCTCCTACATCTGCAGCACCCGACTTAGGTGCTCTGATGGCGATGCTACAGGAGCAGCTGCAGCGCGGACGAGAGGAACAGGCCCGTCTGTTGAAAGAGCAGCAGGAGGAACAGGCTCGCCGACAGGAGGAACAGGCTCGGCAGTTGAAAGAGCAGCTGCAGAGCGGACAGGAGGAACAGGCCCGTCGCTTAGAAGAGCAGCTCAAACGCGATAGGGAAGAGCAGATGCTTCTCATGAAGGACCTTCACGCTACCTTCGGGAAAAAGATAAGGGAGGTGAAGGATAAGGTTGCTCAACATAATAACCGCCTGTCGGAAGCTGAGACCCAAATCAACCAAGTTAAGAAAACGCTGGATGAACTCAAACTTGGAGATGGAATTGCAGCCCCCGCAGTAGCTACTACACCTTCGCTACGTGGGTTCAAGGTACCACCGTTCGACGGGACTTCTTCCTGGTCGGCCTACAAAATCCAGTTCGAGGCCGTCATGGAGGCAAACGGCAGGAATAAAAGCCAGGCCATGACTGCACTCACCTTAGGCCTGCGCGACCAAGCCTTAACCGTGTTGGAAGCTCTCGGTAAGAAAGTGACCTACGAGCAGCTTGTTGAGGCATTGGAGCCTCCAATTTGGAGGCGAGATATGGTGACGCTCACCAGGAACACGTCTTTCGCGCGTAGCTTAAAGATCGCGTGCAACGCAGCAACGAAAACCTGCAGCAGCGGGCCCTTGAAGTGGAGAAGATGGTTCGAAAAGCATACCAGTCTGTACCTGCGCTCATTGAAGGGAACCTGGTGCAGACATTCATCGACGGCATCCGCGACCTGGAAGTCAGAGCTGCTGTGAGGCTCGGGCACCACGAGACGCTTAAGGACGCCTTGGCCCATGCACTGGAAGTGGAAGCCGTGCGGCAGGATCATCATTCCCATCGCGTCAGGGAGGTTGCAGCAGCTACAGTTCGCGACCGCAACAAAGGATACAGCCCTAGGTGCTATGGCTGTGGGGAAAAGGGCCATCTTCGATCCAGCTGCCCTAAGCGAACCGTGGAAAGGAGAGTTGATCGATCTCGAGAGGGTAGTGCAGCTAACGGCACTGCCTGGCGGTGACAGGATCATCTTTCACCTCACGCTAGGGAGGTTACAGCAGTTACGGTTCGCGACCACAATAAAAGATACAGCCCTAGGTGCTATGGCTGTGGGGAAAGGGGCCATCTTCGAACCAGCTGCCCTAAGCACACCCTAGGAAAGGAAGGTGAACGGTCTCAGAAAGGAATTGCGGCTAACAGCACCGCCCAGCAGCAGCAGGAATACGACCTTACTATCAGACACTGCAGCGGGAAATCTCACGGCAACGCAGATGCATTGTCAAGAAGACCTTGTCCTGAAGATTGCAACCATTGTAGTAGGCAAGAGAGTAAGGAAGTGGTATCCATGAGGATGCTCAGGGCAGACCACCTCAGCAACGAGTGGAAGGACAGCTTTCAACGTGCACAGAAGGAAGATCCGGACATCAAGCCGATCCTGGAATGGATGAAGGCCAGTGCTCCCAAGCCCAAGTGGAGCGACGTCTCAGCGATGAGTTCGACCACTAAAAGCTATTGGGCCCAATGGGACAGCTTGCTTTTTTTTTATAGGATAGGGTGACAAAAGAGCACACAGTCCACCTGATGGTAAGTGGTTACTGTGGCCCATAGACATCTACATCTATCCTCGATTACGAATCAAAATGCAGATGCGTTGTCACCCGTGAGGACTAAGATGGAATGCCTCGTTTCCAGTAAAAAGGGTATCCGGTTCTCTACACTCACCATACGAAATACAGCAGCATTAAGCTACTGTTTCACGCTGGTATTCTGTGAGAGCGTGGTCCTTCCCCGGTCGAGCCACGTGGCTCAATGGCTCTACCACGTATAAAATTGCTGCTTCAGGATGGAGTTCTGTGTCGTAAATGGGAAAATGTTCGAGGAGACAGATGTCATTCACAAATGGTTATCCCTAAAGCTAAAGTGCCGGATGTTCTACAGCTGTACCATAATGATTATTCAGGAGGCCATCTGGGAGTTAAACGAACTATACTGAAGATCCGAGAACGGTTTTACTGGGTCCACTGTCGAAACGATGTCGAGGACTAGTGTCGCAAATGTACAAGTTGTGCGGCTGTAAAGGGACCTCAGACTCGTAGTAGAGGTGCATTGAAGTTGTACAATGTTGGTGCACCATGGGAGAGAATAGCCATTGACGTGGCGGGGCCGTTTCCGGAGAGTGAAAGCGGTAACAAGTATTTCATGGTTGTGATGGATTACTTCACTAAGTGGCCAGAAGTCTTCGCCATTCCAAATCAAGAAGCTTCAACAGTTGCTGATAAGCTAGTTCATGAAGTCTTCTGTCGTTTTGGTGTACCTTTAGAGATTCACAGCGATCAAGGAAGGAATTTTGAGTCTCAAATATTCCAGGAAACTTGCCGAGTTATGGGTACTCATAAAACAAGAACGACTTCTTATCACCCGCAATCTGATGGAATGGTAGAACGATTTAATCAGACATTGGAGAGGTACCTAGCAAAAGTTGTAGACAATCGGCAACGAGATTGGGACAAGCACATACAACCGTTTTTGTTGTCATATCGAAGCGCTGTTCACGAAAGTACAGCAGTGACACCAGCTTTCGCAAACTTTGGAAGAGAATTACGGCTGCCTGCAGACCTGATCACCGGGATACCACCTGATGCTCCACGCAGTATAACCGATTATGCAAATGACTTGCGGAACAAAATGAATGACGTTTATGAGCACGTCAGACAATCGGGCCAGCAAATGTCTGAAAAGATGAAAACCCGGTATGATCGCAAAATGAACAACAAAGGGTTCGACGAAGGTTCACTTGTGTGGTTGCACAATCCAGTCCGCAGTAAAGGGAAATCTCCTAAGCTTCAAGCTAAATGGGACGGCCCGTACCGGATTGTGACCAGGATCAACGATGTGACCTACCGGATACAGAAAGGCGCAAGAGGGACTCCTAAGATCGTCCACGTGGATCGCCTAGCGCGTTATTATGGGGCCGATAATGCTCGGGACGAGCATGTCTTAGGAGGGGGCAGTGTTACGCGCTCAAATCGGCGGCACTAGCGCCATCTAGTCTCGAACCGAAGAACTAAGCTTCTTGAAGTTTAAAACTCAAACTCTCGGTACCTTGCGCGTGTTTACTTGAACATTCTGGATATTTTGCTAATTTATATAAATAGGCGCTGCAAGATGCGATCGAGTAGTGTTGAATTGGCGATACGAGCGAAGCTTCGGAGCGAAATGGAGTGAATTAGTGTGTTTAATTATTAGTGTTTTAAGTTTTAATTTGTGTAAAGTAAATTAAAGTGTTAATTTAGGTAATTTTATCGGCAATTTTTATTGTCACGAACCTCAAGCTCGTAACAATATGGAGTAATGGATATTCTTACACCGTAATGCAATAATCTGATGTAGTCAATACATAGCTAGCGTAGGAAGCTTGGTTTTACATAAGATTCCGATTCGGAATAATAAAAATAGCTTATACCATCAACGTGTTGGCTTAGGGGCTAAGCACCCTTCGTAAATTTCACGGTATGCTAACGGCTCTTGCACCTATTAAATTAATAATTGAAATTTTATGTGCTGATTTATAACGTGCTTGGCAAGCAACTCTTCTACGTGCCTGAGCACGTACTGAAACAGCGCGTTGGACTGTGTGCTCCATAACCCTCTCAGATATAATATAAAAGTAAAGTTACAGCCTATATACGTCCCACAGGTGGGCACAGGCCTCCCCTCATTTCTGAGAGGGTTTTAGGGCAATGAAGTGTCCGCCGCGCTGCCACAATGCTTGCTGGCTTTTTTTTCTTATTCTTTAGACATGCAGGTTCCCTCACGATGTTTTCCTTCACCGCCGAGCACGTGGTAAATCAGCACTTAAAATTGCAATTAACAATTTCATTGGTGCCGGTGGGGATCGAACCCGGCTTATTCGCGTTCTCTTACATTTACAGCGAGTGTTAACCATCTGAGCTACCACGGCTCTATATAATAGAATGCCTTTGTCAAAAAGTCCTAGCATCTAAGGTATAGGAGCAAATATTGTTCAATTTATATGAAGAGACTTAGTTTTAACCCCGCTGCGGCCATTGAAATAGTTATTTAGTTATACGGAAATTTGCATTTGTGACAAATTAAATTTCGTAAACGTTTTAGCCGACCAATACCAATTATAGAGAGTATATGGGACTAGCAGAGGAACGTTACGTGGGTTGTTAATTCTTTTTAAAAGTGACTTACGTGGTAGAGTCATGCTGCAGCTATATTTGATACGTGGTGGAGTCATGCTGCAGCTATATTTAATACGTGGTGGAGTCATGCTGCAGCTATATTTAATACGTGGTGGAGTCATGCTGCAGCTATATTTAATACGTGGTAGAGTCATGCTGCAGTTATATTTAATACGTGGTAGAGTCATGCTGCAGTTATATTTGATACGTGGTGGAGTCATGCTGCAGCTATATTTAATACGTGGTAGAGTCATGCTGCAGTTATATTTGATACGTGGTGGAGTCATGCTGCAGCTATATTTAATACGTGGTAGAGTCATGCTGCAGTTATATTTGATACGTGGTGGAGTCATGCTGCAGCTATATTTAATACGTGGTAGAGTCATGCTGCAGTTATATTTGATACGTGGTGGAGTCATGCTGCAGCTATATTTAATACGTGGTAGAGTCATGCTGCAGTTATATTTGATACGTGGTGGAGTCATGCTGCAGCTATATTTAATACGTGGTAGAGTCATGCTGCAGTTATATTTGATACGTGGTGGAGTCATGCTGCAGCTATATTTAATACGTGGTAGAGTCATGCTGCAGTTATATTTGATACGTGGTGGAGTCATGCTGCAGCTATATTTAATACGTGGTAGAGTCATGCTGCAGTTATATTTGATACGTGGTGGAGTCATGCTGCAGCTATATTTAATACGTGGTAGAGTCATGCTGCAGTTATATTTGATACGTGGTGGAGTCATGCTGCAGTTATATTTGATACGTGGTAGTCTTGCTGCGACTATAGTATGGTTCTCGGTGGTTCTAGGTAGGATGGACCGGGGAAGAACCAAGACCTCATGGAATTCCAGCATAAAATAACAGCTTAATAGTGCCGTGTTTTGTATTGTGAGTGTAGAGAACTGGAGACCTTTTTTTTACTGGAATTGAGACATTTTATCTTAGTCCTCAGAGATAATAATGTATCTGCATTTTGATTGTTACTCGAGGATAAATGTATATACCTTTGAACCACAACATTCACTTACTGGACTGCGTAGTGTTGCTTAGGTGGAATGCGTGCGTGCTCATTTGTAACCCTTATTCTATATTTTTTAAAAAATATATAAAATCCGAGGTCCTTCCGGTGATAAATAGAAAACAGTAGAGTATGTTGATGAGCGTTGTGTCCTGGAGAAATAATAAATGAGAGCATTTCACAAGTATCAGATGTTTGATAGTGAGGTTATCAAAATTTCTTTACATTGTACTTCTGCAGTAATTATGGAGCCAAATGTCAAGCAGGTGTAATTAGTCACACGTCAACGCCTCACGTTTCGTTTGTGTACTGATTCAATTCACGAGTCTGCTTTCCTTTAGTAAGTTTGACAATACACACTTTTCTAGCCTATTTCTTTTACTACCTAACTTTGTTTAATTAATATAGCTTTTTCAAAACTGCCACTTAGACGTGGTTTGTGATAAAACTGCTTTCAATATCGCCTTTAATTCATCTTTATCGATATAAGTTCCCAGAAGCCCACTGGACTTGTATGTATTTGGAGTCCGGAGCTGGGGCTCGAATACAAAACCTGCAATACAAAAATATATCCGCTTTCGTACCTTACCATAACTGACTAGAGTCGATAAAGCTTGCATAACAATGGTGAACAAATCTATTTATCAGGGCAGAACTATTCCTAAATAAGAGTGGTGTGCATCTGCCTATGTCGGAGTACCTTCACCGTGGTCACTGCCGTCTTAGTATAACCATGGACTTCATGCAGACTGCGGTTAACGCGTTCGCCATTTTCCTCGACGGCAATCAAAATGATATTTTACGATTGCCGGCGTCGTACGTCCTGCATTCTGTTAGTAGAGATGGTAAATTATTTTATATAATACTTTTACTCAACATGAGGAATTGTTTCGTTACGATTACATCCTATAAAAATCCACAGCGGAACATAGATTGCCCCGTAGAAGGGTTTTGACATAGTTTTATTTTTGGCAAGTGGTTTGGCAACCTGATTTTGATTCGTTTTCAAGATGATACTGTGGCCCATCACCCGTTTCAAATTACCTCTGTTGCCTTTTCTGACTCCCACGGGACGATATAGGGTAGTAGATATTCTTAAACTGCCGGTTTTCATAACCGTAGTAAAGCAAGAGACTCTCAATCTGTAGGAGGATTCGTCTTTCATCACTACGTTCTGCAAGTGGATAGGAAAACACGGGATGTGTTGTAAATTTTAAAGTAATATCGATACATAACAAACCACAAACAGATAAACTTGCTCTCGTTTTCAGCCGACTTCAAAAAAAGGAGGTGCACAATTCGAATGTATGTTTTTTATTATAGGTGGTATATATATATATATATATATATATATATATATATATATATATATATATATATATATATATATATATATATATATATATATATATGTTACGTCAATTTTGAATCGATTTTGATGATTCTTTTATAAATAAAAAGATATAACTTCAGGAACTAAACTGGAATAGGTAATGGAGTTTTTAGGGTTCCGTAGTCAACTAGGAACCCTTATAGTTTCGCCATGTCTGTCCGTCCGTCTGTCCGTCCTCGCTTAATCTCTGTGACCGTTAGCACTAGAAAGCTGAAATTTGGTACCAATATGTGTATCAATCACGACGACAAAGTGGTAAAATAAAAATTGGAAAAAACGTTTTATTGGGGTAGCCCCCCTATATGTAAAGTGGGAAGTGATTTTTTTTTAATTTCAACCCTAACGTGTGATATATTGTTGGAAAGGTATTTAAAAATAAATAGGGGTTTACTAAAATCATTTTTTGATAATTTCAATAATTTCGGAAATAATCGCTCCAAAAGTAAAAAAACAATGTGTCCCCCCCCTCCCTCTAACTTTTGAACCATAAGTTTAGAAAATATGAAAAAAATCTGAAAAGTAGAACTTTATAAAGACTTTCTAGGAAAATCATTTTGAACTTGGATGGAAACAACAGTACCCACTACCGGAGGCAGTTGCAGGAGCGTGGAGCGCTGCTGGAGCGCGAACATAATGGATACCCACCTTTAAACTCATAAGTGGGAACACTTATTGTGACGGACGGGAAACTACGGAACCCTACACTGAGCGTGGCCCGACACGCTCTTGGCCGGTTTTTAATGTTACTATTACGAGTACAATGAAATTGTGATATTCCTTTAGAACCACTCAAAAGGCCAAAAAATTAACTTTCAGCAAAAATTCCACGGCACAAAAATACTTATTTTTAGTTTTTGTAGACGTCTTTTACTTTTAGTCAAAAATTATAAAAAATATTAATAGTTATTTTTTAAGGGTGTATGTAAATCGAAAGACGCCGCACGTTGTTTCAGAACGTGCTAGCGGATTTTTAAGCCGTGACGGTTCCCATACAATGACTTCCTACGATGTAGAACACTTGACGAACTAGCAATTTAAATTAACTCTGCTTCACAGACCGAGCTAAGATTATTCGCGTGCGGTGACATTTGAAGAGCTCGGTCCGTCGACTGGTAGTCCGAATAAATCAGTGACTATTTGCTCGCAAATTAGCTCGGATCTTAAATAAAAAAGTGCTGACTGCGGTGAATACGCAAAGTCTTCACGACATTTAAAACTCCTTGTTAAGCAGCGGGTAACTAACAGGCCGCATATAAAAAAAACTTAAAAACAATATTTAATAGCCGACTTACAATGTAATTTATATAGGGTCATATAAATTAAAGTGTCTGGATGTTATATTGAAATTACTGGCTTCTACTAAGCTTTGGGGGAAGGGGGGGGGGGGGATTTACATGCTCTGGAGACATAAATAACCATTTTTAATATGTTTTTCTTTTTGTCTGGCTGTCTTATCCGGACTTATGATGAAACTACATACAGATCGAGAGCAATACCAAGAAAGATCTAGGTTATATATATATATATATATATATATATATATATATATATATATATATATATATATATATATATATATATTTTATGCTAAAATCTTTAAGATGTTTTTAATGAAAAAAGTAAAAGTTCTTAAAATGTTGATTAAAACTACTTTTACGGATTTTATCGCGTTTATTTTTACTTTTTATTTTTAATTCCCGACGTTTCGGGCGCTTTCCAGCACCCATGGTCACGGGGGACTGAGATGACTGACGTCCCGATGTCATTGTTAAACCCGGAGTACCTTCAGCTTTTTTAATTATTGTTTATGGTCTATATATGTATATGGTATTAAAAAAAAGCTGAAGGTACTCCAGGTTTAACAATGACATCGGGACGTCAGTCATCTCAGTCCCCCGTGACCATGGGTGCTGGAAAGCGCACGAAACGTCGGGAATTAAAAATAAAAAGTAAAAATAAACGCGATAAAATCCGTAAAAGTAGTTTTAATCATGTGTAGTGTTCGCGTAAATATAAGAAATCATTTTCTTAAAATGTTATTTGATTGGCTTAAATCTAAAATCACGCCAAATAAACAGATCTTACCCAGGCGCAGCTGGGAAGGGTCACTAGTGTGATATGAAATTAATTTCCCGTAGGCCCGAACTATTTCCATGATGAAAATAGCACGCGAAAAGCTAGCGGCTACATGGGTTGTAGTTAAAGGAGAAAAGCGTACTGATCAAATCACTTACCAAACCCTAGAAATGTATCGGCCGTTGTTCAAATATCTCAACGGAAAGGATATCGCTAAGCTAAACTTAAGTGATACCCGAATATTGAGGTACATCGGAACACACGATGGCTTGGACAGACACCAGGTAAATACGTTTAAATGAATTATTCTTTCTTCATTATCAAGTAATTGTAACTTATACATGTTTATATTTCAAAGAGTAGCCAAATATTTAAACATAAATTCAAATATATACATAATTATATAGCGATAGTGCTGTTTTTGAAAATACGAGTAAATAAGGCTCCTAATTTTATTTGAAATTACCGGAAATTGAATGTGATTCATGGGCAACAACGTTTTTCGTTCGCAGTGAAATCAGTTAAAATAATTCATTACCACGCATTTTGTATTTGAAAGATAAAAAGGACAGAACGTTTATTTTTTATAATTAATTTTTCTTTACCATTTGCCTATATTAATTATTAAGTAATAATTTAACCTTCTTGAACATTCTCTGCCAATTTGGCCGGTTATTGTAAAATAACCCTGTGTGTACTGGCACATAGTCCATCTGATGGTAAGTGGATGCTGTGGCGCATAGACATCTTCATGTATCCTCGATTAAGTATCAAAATGCAAATGCGTTGTCACTCCTGAAGACTAAGGTGGAATGCCTCGTTTCTTGTTAAAGGGATCTCGGTTCTCTACACTCGCCATACGTAACACAGCAGCATTAAGCTGCTATTTTACGTTGGTGTTCTGTGAGAGCGTGGTCCTACCCCGTTCGAGCCGACCCACTCTTTCTACAACCATAACATAGCTGCAGCATGTCTACAACACGTAGAAAATTTACATGGCATATACACATCATGAAGTATATACTTCGTATGTACATGTACGTGGCCTTATATACGTCTCCTCCGCTATAGTTCGCGTAGCGTATATTTTCTTTGGCTATGGAGCGGTTTGATCGATATCAATCTGAGTGCTTGCGCTTCACCGCTGCATCCACCACACTACCGTCGCCGTCAGTTTCTTCTATACAACAGTAAGAACTATCTTGTTTTAGTAAAATCAGTTTAAATAATGCATTACCACGTAGTTTAAATTTAAAAGATAAAAAGGACTGAATGTTTGATATTCTTTATTATTAATTTTTCTTCACCATTTGTCTATACCTACTTATTCTGAACGTTATTTGCAAATTTGGCCGGTTATTGCAAAATAACCCTGTATGTACTGACTGGTTGTAGCTCTTTTCAAGAATACGGCAACTGGCATGCGACTTGGAAAGTTTTCCCGCGCTCTTCGGTCGGCAGGAGAGTTAGAAGGCACTAAAACTTTGCTTTACTTGGAAATATCGCCTTTCGTCGTTAACTAGAGCCTCATTTACCAAGTGGGCGAAGATGGAGAAAACATGTCCAAAAATTAAAAAAAATACCGAAATATGTCCAGTTGTGGTGTGTGATGGTGGAGTAAGATAAGAAGCATACCGTTCCGCCCGGAGGTTATCATGATATTCGAATAAAGGGCGGAAGGTGTGAAAAGTGTCTTAATACTGTAATTGTTATTTGTGTTACGGAGTTTGCCAAGTTGACTTTCTACAATCGTTTATGCTAATAGAAACCATATAAACGAATGAATTTAACGCTAAGTCGCGCGATTATCAAGTGCCTTACGGTCAGATATTATGTAAATATATTTCCATTATTCGTATAAAATCTCGTGTCAATGTAAGATCATCTATTATTGCATATCGTCCCGTGGGTGTTGAAGGGGGGCGGCAGAAGGGAATCGGCACAGGTTATGGGCAGCAGCAACTTCCTGAAAAACTCTCAAATAATAAAAACTGTGGTTACCAACCCGCTTGCCAAGCGTGGCAACTATGGCAAAATCCTTCTTTGGCAATTTAGAGGGAGGTCTATGTTCAGCAGTAGACTTCTATAGGTTGTAATGTATGGATGGATGAAAGTATTCATTTTCATAGTTTTCTATAGCGTTAACGATTGTAGAAAGTTATCTTTACTTTCGTATAAAATTAATAACGAATTATGTAAAATATTTTAAGTATTTTAAAGGTGGGTGTGGTAGCAAGTAGATACATAAAGTTGAATAAGCACTGGTCTGAGCCGAGGTATTTAAATTTGATGAACAATTTGATTTGTGGAATTCCAATGACGTTTATGCGGCAAATTCCTGAGAATACTTACCTGCAGCTTTCGCATCAGGTAATATTTTTTAATAGTCAAAAATATTAAAAAAAATCCTCCAAAGTAACGACTCGCCTAATTGCCTAATGGATAACCATTCACTGTGGAGCCGCGGGTTCGAATCCGCACGATATAAATATTTATTTACAGTTACATCTGTTGAGATTCACTGCTGATCGTAGGCCTCCTCCATATATTGCCTCATAGGGGGGATATTTCCCATATTTGCCACGGCAGGCGGGTTGGCAACAGCAGTTAGTAAGTCATTATTGGGAGGACGCTGCTGTTTTTACTATCTGTCCCCTCTTACGACACCCACGGGATGATATGGGGTAGTATGCACTACCGCCATCACACGGTCACGGTCAAATGTTTATATGACCTACAAATAATCATTCCGGATGTATTTCAGTACATTATACTTCATTGTTCCGGATCTGGATGTTTATCCGGTCTATGTAAAATGCCTCAACAATTCAGGGGATATAAGTGACGGTTTCTCAGAATACATATGGTTATAAAAGGGTTCATAGTGAAGATCCGATGTGATAATCAAAGGTTATACTGTTAGCGGTGTTAAATTTTTATGAAATAACAAAATAATTTGTAACTCATTAATGCAGAATAGGAATGTGATCCCGAAAATAAACCCGTAATTCGAAATGACGTGCAGCATTTTAATTATTATTTCACTCACTTTAGAAATTAAAAAAGTAAATTTAAATTATATAAAAAAAAACGGATAGGCGCCTTATTTGAAATTATTGGCAAATTTACAATTATGTATACTGTATGTTAAATTCTGCAGGTTTTTTATCACATTCACGCCTGTGATCCATTGCAGCGGCGGTTTTATTTGGCTATGATGACAAGAACTCAGGTAATTCAATTTAAACAAAGCTAATTTACCTTACCGTGTAGTGACGGTGTAAGAATATCCACTAGCCCATATCATGACGTGGGTGTCAAAAAGAATAAAATATTAAAGTTACGAGGGTGGATTGAAAAGTAATCGGCCTAACCAAGAAAATAAACACATACTAAATCAGTTATATTTTTATTTTTCTACATAATCACCATCAAGTTCAATACACTTTTGCCACCTCCCCTTCCAAGCATTTAGACCGTTGAAAAAAAATGATTCTTCCTTAGAGTCAAAATATGCGTCTACAACTGCTTTGACCTCGTCGTTTGTCGAAAATCTTTGACCTCCCAAGTGCTTTTTTAGGTTAGGGAACAGAAAGAAGTCTGATAGTACCAGATCAGGTGAATACGGCGGATGGAGTAACAGTTCAAAGCCACAGTTGTGAATTTCAGCCATTGACTGTACTGACGTGTGAACATGGGCGTTATCTTGATGAAACAGGACTTTTCTTCTGAGCATTCCTCGACGTTTTTCTTTTATTTCCTCTCGTAAACGACGTAGTAAGGTGCAGTAGTAATCAGAGTTTATAGTCTGACCCCTTTCAAGATAATCAATCATAATCACACCTTTCGAGTCCCAGAATACTGAAGCCATCACCTTATTTGCCGACAAAATCGACTTAGCCTTTTTAGGGGGTGGTGAACCAGGTCTTCTCCACTGTTTTGATTGTTGTTTTGTTTCCGGTGTACAGTAATGAACCCATGTTTCGTCCATAGTAACAAAACGATTCAAAAAATCATCTGCATCGGCTTCAAATAACTCCAAACAGTCGCGTGAAATAGTCAATCGCGTCCTTTTTTGTTCAACTGAAAGCAGTCGCGGAACCCACCTCGCAGACACCTTGTGGAAACCCAACTCGTTGACAATGATGTTTTGAGTTCGTTCATAAGAGATGCCTATAATCTCGGCTATCTCTCTAATTTTTAATCTGCGGTCTCCCATTATTAAATCAAGTACTTTTTTAATATTTTCGTCAGTAGTAGACGTCGAAGGCCTTCCAGAGCGGGGTTCATCTTTCACACTCTCTCTACCACGCTTAAATTCTGCTATCCATTTTTTGACAGATGAATATGACAGAGCACAATCACCTAATGTACTGACCATGTCATCATGGATGGCTTTTGACGATAGCCCCTTCTTATGGAGGTACTTAATGACGGCACGCTGCTCGATTTGCTCCATTCGCGGAAATTATGTCCGATTACTTTGTTAATAGATTTATAAAATCACAACTAATTATCGCACACGTTTCGAACTTCACACAATGAACTAGTCTGAACTGAACTAAATAATGTGGGTAGATTTGATTTTTAGAATTGAATGGATCTGTGTTAGGCCGAGTACTTTTCAATCCACCCTCGTAGTAAGAATTACCTCGCACATATCCGCTCAATAAAATAAAATGATGTGTCTTACCTAGTTTGAGGAGCACTTCCCGCCCTCCCTCAATTGCGTGCTCTAATCTCGTCACCGTTAATACCACCACCACTACTCCCAACACCACTACACTAGGAAAGACACCATCGATGACAATACGACACGTGTTTCGCCTCTACACGAGGCATCCTCAGGTGATTTAGAATCTGCGGTGACGTAAGACTCACTTAGCCATTGATTCTATTAAAAATAAAATAATTTCACACAATGAAGTCGGTGCTAGTGTACAACAGAATTAAATAACTAATCATTTAGTTTTGCGCAAAATGGGTATGCCGCCTACAGTCATCTTTACGCTTCAAATGCCTGGGCGTATGTAGTATGTTCGTGTATAGTTTTTTTTTTGTTAATTTTTGTGACAAACGTCCACCTGATGTTAAGTAGCCTGATGAACACCTGAAGCAAAACTTTTTTACGTGGTAGAGCCATGATGCAGCTATATTCATTGTATAGTTGCAGCACGAATGAGTCGGCTCGACCGGGGAAGAACCACGCTCTCACAGAATACCAGCGTCAAATAGCAGCTTAATGCTGCTGTGTTTCGTATGGTGAGTGTAGAGAACCGGAGACCCTTTTTACTGGAAAAGAGGCATTCCATCTTAGTCCTCAAGGCTGACAACGCATCTTCATTATGATTCGCAAAAGAGGATAGATGTAAATGTATATGGGCAGCAGCAACCACTTACCATCAGGTGGACTGTGTGCTCGTTTGTCACCTTTTTCCTATAAAAAAAAACCAATAATTAAAAATGATTTCTTAAATTTACGCGAACACTACACATTGAATAAAACAAAATTTACGGATTCTATCGTGTTTATTTAACTGATTTTACTTATTTTTAATTCCCGACGTTTCGGGTGCTTTACAGCAACCATGGTCATGGAGGGACTGAGATGTTTGACGTCCAAATGTCCGACGCTCCGGGAAGTCTGTAGTCTGTGAACATGTTCAAGATCGTCCCCACCATTACATCAGATTTGATAAACCACAAATCCTCGTAAAAGAACACCGATTCCTACCAAGGATGATACGCAAGGCTATTGAAATTAAAAAACATCCTAATTTCAATAGAGAAGATGGTTGGGTGCTGCCATCTGCTTGGGATCCTATAATTAACAAAATTAAACCCAAACCCAAGCATACCTCTGCAAGACTTCAAGATACTGTAAGTTCGTTTTGCGTAAATCGGACCAAAAATTAATATTCAAAAACTGAAGGTAGCCGGGTTAACAATGATATTGGGACGTCAAAAATCTCAGTCCCCCCGTGACCATGGTTGCTGTAAAGCACCCGAAACGTCGGGAATTAAAAATAAGTAAAATCAGTTAATTAGTAGTAGTAGTAGTAAATTTAGTTTTATTCAATAATTAAAAAGCTACATATTCGTTGTCACCCCTGAAGACTAAGAAGGGGTGCATGAAATACACGTAATGCTTTAATGCAGCCTGTTATTATTAATTTATTAACGCTGCATTTGCACACCAAGTACAAAAAGACGATCTCAATGCAACAAAGCATTCCCTATCAGTCTATCTCCAAGCTAAGCAAAGCACAGATATATATATATATATATATATATATATATATATATATATATATATATATATATATATATATATATATAATTTGAATGAAAACCACAAACTACTCCTGCAATGTGTGTTGACGACTCCGTGGCGCAGTGGCTTAGCAATGAGTGGCTGCGCTGGGGGTCGCGGGTTCGAATCCCGCACGAATCAAATATTTGTATGGCCCACAAATAGTTATTACGGGTCTGGATGTTTGTCCTTGTGCAATTTATGTTTGTAAACTGCCCCTACGATACAAGAGAAAAACTTAGTATAGGGGTAACGTTTTTAAAAAAAAATGTGAAAAAATTAAAAATTAATTAAAAAAGCAATTGAACCATGCCTTGCTTGAGGCTGCGCTTATAAAAGTTGGTAACTCGTTCCATAATCTTAATACATTGAGTCACCAAAGAAATATTTAGCGCTACCAGAGTTTTAAATTTTGCTTTATAAGTGTATTGTATGTTACGTTTAAGAAAAATCTTTTGTTTTTTACGCTACAAATGATAGCATACCGTGAACCGAAAGGTCGTGGGTTCGAATCCGCCATTCGACTAATGCTGTATACTTGTATATCAATTATATCACAAGCATTTTAAAAAGTCGTTATCTGGAAAGATTAAAGGGATTATAAGTATTGTTAATAGCATTGATAGTATTTATTTTAAAAGAAAGAAAAAGAAACAAACGAATTTCATTTTTTATTTTACAAGTAACTTACAAATTACAGCAGTTAAAATAATATTAATATAAAAATATGATCGTCCAAGTCGGCCAGAAGAACGTTATCACCGTCACTAATCAGAATAAGAAATCACTTTCTTAAAACGGTTATATTGATAATGAAATTTTAACAGGCGCTGGGCAAGGCATATAGCTGGAATGCACGTGATGTATCGCGCTTAGGGTATCTTCTAGCAGAAGTTGAAGGACCTGACCTAAGCGCCATTAATCCGGAAGCTGTTGCTGGAATAACTGCACATGTAACTTTTAATGTTATAACTTTATTTAACAGTTATAAATACCAACATCTTTTAAATAGTACTCTTTGCAATTCAAAAAATAAGGCACAGATAAGGCAAAGATCTTAATACTGAATATTTAACTACAAGATACTAAAGGTCGATTTATCAATCCTCAAATAAAAGTTATTCACACACACCATCAACAAATTAAAAACTACAATTGTACGAACAAAATAATTCAATCAGGACTAATAATTTTCTGCCTACTAGATGTCGCTAGTTGTCACTCAGGTTACGTAGTACTATTATTTATTCTGTGCTCAGGCGAAGTTTTTTGCTAAACAAAAGTTTTAAATAAAAGTTTATTAGTTTCTAGAATATTACATTAATACATAAAACAATGCCTCAGTGGTTAGCTCTTCAACTTTTTTTTGTATATTTTAACTCATTTTTAAATTTTTCTGCTTTTATGAATATCTGTGTTTTGGTTTATTTATTTTTAATTTAAGAGGATAGAGTAAGTCAGCTCAAATTCTACGAAAATTTTACGAAATCGTGTTTTCGTCTAATATAATCCTTAACATTAATCCTCAACCTTACCATATATTTATTTCAAAATTAATGCTGTAATATTTTCGGCATAACGAAGGATCTTGCTAAGCCATTTGACATTATATTTCCCCTTAATTAATATAAAATACTAGTTAGTACCGGGCGCGTTGCTGCCGCAAAATAAGTGATTGTGGACATTGAGTAATAATTATGTACTCATATATAACGATGATTGTGGAAATATCGTTTTAAGTCAGCTCAAATTCTAATTTCGCCCCCACTTCCCCGCGCGTCGTATGCTATGTACCGACATGTTTGTAATCACTAATACTGTAAGTAGATAGGTCGTTAGATACTTATTTCATTAGGTATATCATATTTATGCCTGTTTCTTACCCCAGCCAACCCGGTTGCTTCTTATTTTTATTACGGTTATTTCCCATTTTAATTTTACGTCGTCCTGTTGCGTAATGTTTATTCTGATCGTAAGCGATACAACTTCCCCCTTCAAAGGCCGAAGCGAAACTGACCGGGCGGCAGAACAAAAATCAAGCTTCAAGATGCCGATAGTTTAGGTAATTTCTTTTTACAGTGAAAATAGTGGTATTTAAAAAAGTAAATAACATAAGCACTGCTTTATAGTTAGTTCAGTTAGTATGCCAAGTTTCATGATCTTATTTAAAGTATTTTATGAAAACAGCGGTTTTTTGTTTATTTTGGAGGTATCTTTAGATTTTTTTTCTATCGAGATAAGTTTACGGAATCGTGTTTTCGTCTAACATAGTCCTTAACATTAATCCTCAACTTTACTACATATTTATTTCAAAATTAATGCTGCAGTATTTTAGGCATTACGAAGGATCTTGCTAAGCCATTTGAGGTTATATTTCCCCTTAAATTGTTTAATTAGGTATGGTAACACATTACTCCATGGTGCCAGCAATAAGTTTACTTGCCGTAATTTGATAAACGGTTCGGCAACGCATAAAATACGATCAAACAAATATATTTTTTTCTGTGATTACAACTCATTTTAAGATGCGATGCCTTTGTGGCAGAAAAAGTCGTGGATTTTTACACTTTTATATTCAGCCAGATTACAATTTATTTGACGGTTATCTGATGAATGAAAAATCGATCCTAAACGTAATATATTACATACTTACATAAACACCTGGTGTGTGTGAATTTAATTCTTTAGATGAAATGAAATACATTTATCTTTAATTCTTTGACGTAAGAAAAACATTTAGTTTGTCAAATGTAATTTTTTAAACCTGCTAAATATGGAGTATAGAAGTAAGGAGTACAGACTGTATATTAAAAAGTGTCCATAAAAACCGTTAAATAAGGTGGCGCCACTATAGCTACGAGGTAAATTTTAAAGAACGCACCGAAAAATATTAGTGGGATAGACGACTTTTTCAAGGCTATATTTACTAAATAAAATTATATTAGATTTTAGAGCTACTGAGCAGTTAAGCAGCACACTTCAAACCGTCGAAACTGCTAAGTTCATTTCATCCCAGTAGCTACTCCAGCGCTGTTGTGGAGAGTTTTTGAACTGTTATTTACTGCTTACAGATGACCACTTTTTCAACTATTCTACTATGGGAGTTGGTACTCCTTACTTTTACACTCCATACTGCTAATCTACTACCGTATTAAAATGAGGTCCTTGAATGAGTAGGAGAAGAAACAGAGACAGAAATTTCGCTGGTATCTTCATTTTTTAGATACAAAGTTAATATTCATATCATACCTAGTATGTACAGAACGGAAAATGACAATACACCAATCGTTAACTGAAGTATCTTCTATGACGTATTTAAAAATTCCCCATAATATTTTTGAGCTTATCAATGTATAGCGAATATTAAGGAATATTAATGTTAGACCAGTGTAGTAAATCCTGCTAAAAGTATATAAAATAACAACACGACACAGATAAGCTCAACTTCTAATATTATCTACCTTCATGTAAGTAGCAAATTTTGTATTTTATACTTTTAGGTAATGCAGACCATGGACCCGCAGAATCTGCAGTATTTTACTGAAACTCAACTCAAATATATGTCACAAAAGTCGATAAATATACTTGTCAGGAAGCTCAAGCTTTATGAAGATCGATTAAAAATTTACAATTCTGCGTTAAAAACAAAGTCTGTCCTTACATTACCAATTATTTCGTTACATTTCGTATTCAGGTAATTATTATTGTTCATTCAACTTGTATTAAAACTTTCAACGCATATTCTCTTAATCAGAGACCATATTCTTTTATTTTGTGGAGCGTTGGCAGATGGAAGGTATACCGACGGTCTTCATGATATCTTGCCTCCAACTGTAAATTAATGATATTGCCAATATTAATTATTGCAATCTACACACAATTTTATAAGCATTGAATTAAGACATAAACTAGTGATGATATTTAAATACCAGCACATTACACCAGCTTGTTTGTGTATCTCTGTTAACAAAATCCTTCAAAGGTTGATTTTCTGCCGTTAGGTCCGAAAATTTAGTTTTTACAAATTCTTTATTGAAGTCTCCCTATAAAATGTTTCAAGTATTACTTATTTATTAATTCATTTTGCTTTCATCCACAAATGCTAAAGAAATATTAATTGGGTATATCAATAAACCTCTTCTCTAAATTCCAACCTCATCTATATGCATATATCATATATTCATTTAAAAATATGTTTTTTTTTTTTACAGAATAAGGGTGGCAAACGAGCACGCAGTCCATCTGATGGTAAGTGAATGTTGTGGCCCATAAACATCTGCATCTATCCTCCACTAAGAATCAAAATGCAGATGCGTTGCCACTCTTGGGGACTAAGATGTAATGCCTCATTTACAGTTAAAAGGGTCTCCGGTTTTCTACACTATCTTACAAAACACAACAGCATTGAGATGCTTTTTGACGCCGGTATACTGTGAGATTGTGGTCCTTCCCCGTTCGCGCCGACCTATTCGTGCTGCAACCATAATATAGCTGCAGCATGGCTCTACCACGTACTAGCATGTACCTACCTAAACAGACTCTTACACAGAAAAGGAAGGGTGTTTAGTTGTTAGAGGCACGCTGCCTATATTGTTGTTATAGCACGAATGGGTCGGCTCGACCGGAGTAGTACTACTCTCTCACAGAATACCAGCCTAAAATAGCAGCTTAATGCTGCTGTGTTTTGTATGTTGACTGTAGAGAACCCGAGACCCTTTTTACTGGAAACAAAGCATTCCATCTTAGTACAACTGACAACGCACGCAACGCATTTGCATTCTTAATTGAGGATAAATGTAGATGTCTATGTATGGGCTACATCATCCATCTTATCATCAGGTGGACCGTGTGCTCGTTTGTCATCCTTATTTTATAAAAGAAACTGTCGGTTGTAGGACTGTCCGTCAGAAGTGAAAACTTCTTAATTTCACAAACTTGTGAGCATTATTTTTGGGTTGTTAAGAAATATTTTTTGGGAATTATTTTTTATTAGATATTATTTTTATCAACGTAATAATATAGTAATAAAATTTTCATTTATTACATGAAAAAGAATGATTATTTTTTAAATTTATAAATACATATCAATTTAAAAAAATATCAAGTGGATTTTCAACATTACTTTTATCAATTTTATTTGTCTTAGCGTAACGGTCACGCGATTTCAGTCCATTTTACCCATACCAAAAGTGTCCAACGTGCCTAAAGAAGTTTTCACTTCAAAACAATATATGTGCCATTGGGTAGCAGCATTACCAGTACGAGAGCATCGGTGCTGTGTTTTTTGCACTCCCGAACTTTCCTGTGAGTATGTACAAATCTTTCTGAATAATCTGATTAGTGCCTAAGACACTTATATCAAACTGACCTATATCTAACAGTAGAACTGGTGGGTCTGTTTGATATATAATAGGTAGGTTAATGAAGGAACGGTAAGGAAATAAGTAAGAACTGATTGTTTTAAGAAATACACGACAACTATATATGTGTATATAACATAGAAAGATTAGTTTATGCAGAAAAGTAGTTTTAACCTAGGGTTTTATGTCTCACTACCGGACACAAAATGGGGCACACGTAAAAGTATACAACGCTGCTGAAGTGGCTTAGCAGCTTGGATGATTGCCCAGCGGACTTATTTCTTTTAGTATTTGACAAAAATTAAGGCAAGCGCCTTATCTCTGAGATACAAAGTCTACTTGAGTAGCAACTTTTCAACATTTTTACCTGTTCTTGATTCACTGTAGAAGTACATGTACCAGATTCGGAATAACATGATGTTAGTTTATGCACAGAAGTAACAGTTAAAGTTTTCTCCACAGAAGGCTCTAATTTGGAACAAGAAATGGGCTCATTTGAAGGCAACTTTTCTGGACATTCTGACTCCAAAAAGAAATTTTTACATTCACACCTAAAATTTAGGTACTCGTTAATAATCGGAATATAACAGACGGGAACAAACTGAGCTTAATTAAATTGGCGTCTACATTATTTTTAAGTATACTTAAATAATACCTTTCGTTATCCTCTTTGATTACTGGAACCAAATCATGGGTAATTTTTTCATTATGCGTGCTACATTCAATATGTGATTTTGATTTCAAAAGGTAACGTAGATCAGTACAATCACAGCATGAACAATGAATAATTATGATTTTGCTGTCATCATTCATTATATTTCTCACTATTTCGCCAGCCAAAATAGGTTCTTTCGTTTTATGTTGAATCCAGTTACTGCTACATTGGATAGCTTCACTTGATTGTAAATCTAGATCAACTTGAATTTCTTTCTCTTTTTTGGTTCTATTCTTAAATAGCTGACTTTTGTCATCAGTGTTTCGTTGTTCAGTTGAAACTGCAACATTACAGTTGGTGACTTCTAAATTTATTTGGAGTTTAATTATTTTATCATTGTTTGATATTGCTACAAAGTGATCTAATTGTTTCAGCGATACACAGCAACATGGAACTGTAGAATTAGATTTTTGTTTTTCCGCAGAAAGTACTCTAGGGCTTTGTAAAGGAGCACTTATTTCGTTATAATGGGTTATTTCTTTTTGGTCATTGGGGCCTGTGTTACAGATAAATGACTTTTTACTGCAGTTATTTTCTAAAAAAGTAATAGACGTCTTATCACCATTCGTTGACTCCTCCTCAGTTTCTAGAATTTTGTTAATGCTTTCATTCGATTTATCATTATGCTCTATCTCTTTATTTGACGTAAATCCACTTTCTGGGTTATTATAAATATTGGAAAATACTACGTTTTCTTTAGTAGCTATGTCTCCTTTATTCTTATTTGAAAATTGATTATTAACTTTTGTTGGAGTAGTTTTTTTAGACTGGACTACATTCTGAAGTTTTGTCTCGATAACATTTAAACTTGTAATAGTACAAGATGGGACTATGTTCTTGTCACTTGTTCTACTAATTGTAATTTTCTCTTTAGTATTCCCTGGAAAAGTTTTCTTTATATTCAAAGGTTTCTTGCATAAACTATCCTTTGTTTTAATTGGTACTCTTTTAAAAGTTGTTACTTTAAAAGGGGCATTGGTTTGTTTTAATGCTGTAGTTTGTGGAATAAAAGGTGTTTTCTTCATTTCTGTTTGTTTAGCTGGCTTGTTAAATTTATTAGTTTTATCATAATCTTGCGTTTGTTTTGCATCTACAGTAGTAGGTTTTATTCTATTTGTTTTATTATCATTTGAATTAATGATTCTTGACTGCAAATTTCAAATATGAGTAAGTTATGACTTCAGTCAAATTATAATGAAAAATAATATAATTGGCCTACATACCACTTTTACTCTATTACTTTGAACACAAGATTGGAAGTTTACATTTGCACGTGCAACATTTTTTATGTCATCTAAAAAAAATATCTTTTAGTATTATATAATTTCGTGTCGCAAAATTTTAAATACGTAATTTAATAAATGTTATTGTAAAAAGATTGGGCATCAGCATCAGAATATTTTAACCAGTTTCAAGGTGGCCTACATTCATCGACTGTATGTATATTATTATAATTGGATAGTTGTTGTATTTTAGTAGGTTATATATTTCGTCATTTAATAAATTAATTTCTAAAAACGTAGTTATTTAGAATACAAAGGTACGTGTAACCAATAAAAAATAATTAAAATTACACCTACTATTTATTGGTAACTTCTGACTGTTGGTAATTTTAGACATTCTCCTTTCCCATGACCTATAAAATATTGATAGTTTCATTATGTATGAAGACGCGTGAAAGCTGTGAAGTTAATTTGTAAAATAAGGTAAAAAAATAATAAGTAACGAAGCCAAAATAAAGTTTCAGAGTTGTCAGACGTCTGGTACGGTTATCGTCAACCAAACAAAAATAGAAACTCTTTTTATTCAATGTAGATTATAACAATACTTATTGAAAGTCCCTTTTTTCGTTTACCACTGGTTCGCAAAAAAATCCTCTGTCCTGGGAAGAACGTGAACGTGAAGAAACCTAGCAGGACTATTGTTTTCCTCCAATAGCAGCTTACAATCATGTTTACAATTGATAACACAAGACAAATTAGAAATAGCTTGGTAGCGATCATCCTACCCAGGGGTCATTATCATCAATAAATTCCTTAATATTATAATAACCCTTTTTATACAAATTTAGTTTAATAACATTTCTGAACTTTGTGTATGACACATTTTGCTTTGCATGTTAAACTCAATGCCTTTCATGTTAGTCAATTCCAATAAGTTTCTCTGTAACATGTGGGGAGAGCATGCACACATGTGGATTACTTATGAGCAAGAAAGGGAAGATTAAGAGTTTTTGACGCGTTCTAATGCGGTTGGATTTTTAGTATGCAATATTTATTTTGACTTGAAATAATGTAAGAAACAAATTTCAACAATGGTCTAATATCGCAGCGGTGAAATTTTTAAATGTGGTGCTGCAAGCCGCGGACTTGTTTCTAGAATGGAACAAGTAAATACTTATACAAATGTATGACTTACAATTAATTGTTTTGGAACCTAATGACTGCCCATTATTATTTATTAATATTAAAAAGACAACACCATACAGGACAAATTCCCAGTATAGGTGTTAAGCGGATATAGTAAGTCAGCTCAAATTCTAATTTCGCCCCCAGTTCCCCGCGCGTCGTATGCTATGTACCGACATGTTTGTAATCGTTAGATACTTATTTCATTAGGTGTATCATATTTATGCCTGTTTCTTAACGCCAACCAATCGATTCTTATTTTTATAACGGTTATTTCCCATTTTAATTTTACGTCGTCATATTGCGTAATGTGTATTCTGATCGTAAGCGACACAACTTCTCCCCTCAAAAGCCGGAGCGATACTAACGGGTAACGGGGTGACAGGAATCAAGCTTACGCGCCGATAGTTTAGGTAATTTCTTTTTACAGTGAAAATAATGGTATTTTAAAAAAAATAAATAACATAAGCCCAGCTTTATAGTTAGTTCAGTTAGTATGCAAAGTTTCATGATCATATTTAAAGTATTTTATGAATAACAGCGGTTTATTGTTCAGTTTGGAGGTAATTTTGGATTTTTTTTCTATCGAGAAAATTTTACGGAATCGTGTTTTCGTCTAACATAGTCCTTAACATTAATCCTCAACTTTACCATATATTTATTTCAAAATTAATGCTGCAATACTTTCGGCATAACGGACGATCTTGCTAAGCTATTTGAGATTATATTTCCCCTTAAGTTAAAAATTGTTCTTTGAATGCTCACCGCGTAGCTTTAATGATATAATTTTCATATCCGGCTTGAATGAATTTACAAGGTGGTTCAACAGCCACATAAGCTGCATGATGAACGAGCTGTAACAGGCCATCAAGTCTTTGTCCATCAGTCGTATAAATTTCTATATTTGTATGCCTGAAAGATATAAATTCTCATCAACACCCGTAAAAATCTACTGCTTGGTAAGTGCCTCTCCTGTTGTAGGAAGGGTTTTTCTTAAGGGTCTTGCTTGAAGGAAGCATTGTCGATAGCAGTATCAGATACTCACAGAATACCAGCGTAAAATAGCAACTCAATGCTGCTGTGTTACGTATTGTGACTGTAGAGAACCGGAGATCCTTTTTACTGGCAACGAGGCATTCTGTCTTAGTCCTCATGGGTGACAACGCATCTGCATTTTAATTCTTAATCGAGGATACGTGTAGATGTCCATGGGCTACAGAATTCACTCACCATCAGGTGGACTGTGTGCTCATTTGTCATCCTTATTCTATAAAAAAGGTGTATCTTTAACGTTTTTAATCTTCTTGCGGTTTGGTTATTTTACGCCTGGCGTATATCGCCGTCCATCGGTAGCCGTAAGTTCTTTCTGCCAATGTCTATAATCGACATTGACGACGCCCGTGGGACATTATGTTTGATCGCCACTAAACGGAAAAATCATAATTATTAACAAAATATAAGTATAGTAAATATTTAGATAAATGAAAAATATACACGCTTACTGTGATCCGAATTGTGATCGCCCTAAATATGACAGTGTACCATCCCATGTCTTAAGTTCATCCATGTTCAGATGATATTTTCGTGGTGGAGACTCCTTTTCACCATTAGTGAATAAAAAAATATCTATTGCATCCCGTACTTTTTCATCGAGTGTTATTCCTTGCTCTGTCATTTTTAATTGTTTACCCGTTCATCAGCTATATTGCTTTTGGAAAGCTTTGCATGCATCCTAAATGTGTGAAGTTTTGAAATCTTCTGTGCTACGTAAACATATTTATTTTATTTAAAACTTTATAGACTTAATACCAAAAAACCAAAACAAAAATGTTTTTCTTAAAAGGAATTAAATCTGCGGCCGACAGCTATGCAGTACCTACTAAGAACAGGATTGGCTAATTATGAACGATAATTTAAACGAAAGCTACAATCGAGGCATTGTTTTTCGAAAATTTATATAACCGAGATAAAATGCAGCACGCTTCACACATTGTTATTGTCACTGATAGACAGGATATATAATGTACTCTGTGCTGATAGATTATTATTTATATATTTATAGTTGTCACCGTTGTCAAAGGAAAAGTGACCAAAAAGTATAATAATTATTTATAGTTACAACTAAAATCGTAGACAGAGAAACTTGTAGACTAATGATTAGCGTGGCCTCGAGTGAGAAAGGACGATAACGTAGTTTTAGGTTATACAATAATCTTTATGACTTTAAAACATATTTAAATAAAAATTTTAATTGTTCTAAGAACTGAACTGAACAAGATTCACCAATCTTAAGCTCACAAAACACTTTTTTCCCACTTAAACCAACTTGTAAACTTCTTAGATTGCTACGAACTGTCAAAGTTGTTTAGCAAAGTGTAGTTTGCTAAATGAAAAAACCGGCACGGAGAAAGGGACAAACAATCACACCGTTCTGTCTCACTTTTATGCAAGACATATGCATAAATCTATCTTTTTCGTGTACGAATGCGAAAGAAGGCGTCAGTTTGTCTATAGGTTTCTCTATCTACGGCTAAAATAAACTTATATAAATGTAGTGATCAAAAAGTGTATAATCTGTGTTCTCTAAAAATAAATGTATGAAAGGTACTAAAAGCTATCCTACCAACATCAAGACGTAATATATATATATATATATATATATATATATATATATATATATATATATATATATATATATATATATATATATATATATATATATATATATATATATGTATACGTTTTGAATGTTAGTAGTCACAACTATGCAGGTATTCTCTACTTTAGGAAAGAAAGATTTTTGTTAAGGACGCGTTTACAAAATTGATAGGTATAGAATCGCACTACTACATTGACAAAAGTCACACACACACTAGTGTACGCACGGTTGACTGTGGGAATCGTAGTCAAATGAAATTATTTTGATAATTTGAAAGATTGAATTTGTTTTTCATTTCTTATACCTACCTCAGAAATATACTTCGATACGAAATACGAATACCTGCTCCAGAGACTGCTTGGCACTGGAAGCCCTCTACTGGTAGTGAGATGTTAACTCTGGACTTTGAACTGGTTTTGTCAGTTATAATAAGACCTTACCTACCTGCGGACTTGATGGAGTGACCTGATGGTGTAATTTGGTGATTACAACAGGAACTCCTAGACTAGTGGAACTAGGTATGCCGAGTTTGGGTTCGTTTTGTTGGTTATGATAAGACCTTACCACCGGACTTGATGGAGTGACCTGAAGGTGTAATTCGGTGATTGCAAGTGGAACTCCTAGACTAGTAGAACTAGGTGTGCCGAGTTTGTGTTCGTTTTGTTAGTTATGATGAGACCTTACCACCAGATTTGATAGAGTGACCTGAAGGGGTAATTCAGTAACTACTGCTGGAATTTCTGAACGAGTAGAACTAGGTGTGCCGAATTTGGGCTCCGTTTTGTTAGTTATGACGAGTCCATACCTCCGGACTTGATGGAGTGACCTGAAGGTGTAAATCGGTGATTGCAACTGGAACTCCTAGACTGGTAGAACTAGGTGTGCCGAGTTTGGGTTCGTTTTGTTAGTTATGATAAGACCTTACCACCAGACTTGATGGAGTGACCTGAAGGGGTAATTCAGTAACTACTGCTGGAATTTCTGAACGAGTAGAACTAGGTGTGCCGAATTTGGGCTCCGTTTTGTTAGTTATGACGAGTCCATACCTCCGGACTTGATGGAGTGACCTGAAGGTGTAAATCGGTATTTGCAACTGGAACTCCTAGACTGGTAGAACTAGGTGTGCCGAGTTTGGGTTCGTTTTGTAGGTTATGATGAAACCTTACCACCGGACTTGATGGAGTGACCTGAAGGTGTAGTTCGGTGATTACAAGTGGAACTCCTAGACTTGTAGGACTAGGTGTGCCGAGTTTGGGTTCGTTTTGTTAGTTATGATGAGACCTTACCACCAGACTTGATGGAGTGACCTGAAGGGGTAATTCAGTAACTACTGCTGGAATTTCTGAACGAGTAGAACTAGGTGTGCCGAGTTTGGGTTCGTTTTGTAGGTTATGATGAGACCTTACCACCGGACTTGATGGAGTGACCCAAAGGTGTAGTTCGGTGATTACAAGCGGAACTCCTAGACTTATAGAACTAGGTGTGCCGAGTTTGGGTTCGTTTTGTTAGGTATGATGAGACCTTACCACCAGACTTGATGGAGTGACCTGAAGGGGTAATTCAGTAACTACTGCTGGAATTTCTGAACCAGTAGAACTAGGTGTGCCGAATTTCACTCCATCAAGTCCGGTGGTAAGGTCTTATCGTAACTAACAAAACGAAACCAAACTCGTCACACATAGTTCTACTAGTCTAGGAGTTCCATTTGTAACCACCTGATTACACCTTCAGGTCACTCAATCAAGTCCGGTGGTAAGGTCTCGTCGTAACTAACAAAACGAACCCAAACTCGGCACACCTAGTTCTACAAGTCTAGGAGTTCCACTAGTAATCACCGAACTACACCTTCAGGTCACTTCATCAAGTCCGGTGGTAAGGTCTCATCATAACCTACAAAACGAACCCAAACGCGGCACACCTAGTTCTACCAGTCTAGGAGTTCCAGTTGCAATCACCAATTTACACCTTCAGGTCACTCCATCAAGTCCGGAGGTATGGACTCGTCATAACTAACAAAACGGAGCCCAAATTCGCCACCCCTAGTTTTACTCTGCAAGAAGTTCAAATAGCGGTCACGAAAGTACACCTTCAGATCACGCCATCAAGTCCGGAGGTAAGGTCTCATCATAACCAACAAAACGAGCCCAAACTCGGCACACCTAGTTCCGCTCGTCCAGGAGTTGCAGTAGTAGGTAAGTTTATATATCCTACTTATTTTTAGCTAAATAAATAACTGTGAGTATAAAAATAATAATTTTATCACTTGTCAAGTACTTATGTTTCCAATTTGTTTTTTTCTAATATTTTGTGTATGTGCAGCGATCTTTTCAGAATGAGCCGCTGCAAACAGGCGATACAGTGTACACTCACGACGGCGGCCGAGCGCGGACTGTGGTTTCATCGAAATCTTTGTACAATAAATCAAAGCAGGCACCAACAATAAAATAGCCCTTATTGCAATAGATTATGATTCATCCGTATTAGCAAAATATGTGAAAAAATGTGCATCAGTTTTTATTTTTTTTACGACTATTTGTGACATTTTGGTAAAAAATAAACCCAGGGTTTTTTAATTGAATATGTCTGTCATCTTATAGTATTTTTTAAATTTTTTAAATATGTTGATAATAGACAAAAACATGTACCGAAACACAAGCCGGTATCGTTAATTTTGTAGAAAATGGAAGGAGAATTTTTTTTTTCGGGTAGGTGTGAAAAAAGTAACAACTAAAGTTTGTGCATCTCTGTAATTTTATTTATTTATTTTAGTTATTCAATGTGTACAGTATTTAATATTTGTTAAGTATCAACTAAAATATCATATATGCAATAAATTAAATACCTGCCATAGGCTGCTACCACTTTTCTTCAAATTACAAGTTGAGTACAATATTTAAAGAACATCTCAGTATGGAAAACATATTTGAAGTTCTTAAAACACAAGTATCACTGGAGAAAACACTTACTCAGAGGTTGGATGAGTTTGAAGCAAGACTAGAGGGGTCATCAAAGGACTTAAGCCTGAAGGACCTAAGTTCTGACTACATCAACTTCAAGAATTTTGTTTATTCAACATTTACATTACTGCGGCAGCAAATTAACCATCTAATTGTTAATGTGGATGCCATTGAAAGTAGACACAGAAAGAAGTTTCTGCTGCTGGGAGGAGTGGTCGAGAATACCAATGAGAATGTCCGCGAATTGGTAGCTTCAGTCATCACGAAGAATCTTGGTATCAATAATTGTTCTAGTCAGTCGCTGCAGGTATGTCATCGTCTTGGCACAATATCTAATGGCCGCCCTCGTCCGATTCTCATAAAATTTGAAGATGCTCCATTACGTCGGGAAGTATGGGCCAAGAAGGCTTTGCTCAAGGGTAGCCCATATGTGTTGTCAGAATATCTAACACGAATGAGGCAGTCTTTATTCTTAGAGGCCCGCAGGCACTTCGGCATTAGGAATGTGTGGACCTTGGACGGGGTGATCAATGTCAAGCTTCCTACTGGATCACGTTACAAAGTATTTACAACAACCGATCTTGAGAAGCTGACAACCAAACACAAAGCTGACGTAGAACGGGCTACCTCGCTTCCAGCCTCAGATGTCATTCCCAAAAAAGAAGGATCTAAATCCAGGTCAACAACTACTTCGAAGCGTGCAATCAGTAAGAAGTTGTGATTTATCGTAATTGTTTCCAAGTCTGTACATAATGGCATTGCACTTTACGATCAGCATCATTCTTGCTGTATTTATAACTTTTCCGATTTCATTTTTTGATTTCGGTGCTGACAGTAAGCTTTAATTTTACGTTCACCGTACGAAATATTATTGTAGTACATATTTGGTACGAAATACACCAGGTAGGTAAACAATTTATCATAGCAATTTATGTTCACAGACTACTAAGAGGATACTAGGAGTGGTTGTTACAAAACGTAACTAGTTACTGAAACTATCTATTCACACAATAGCGGGTAGCGGGTTATTGCAGTGAAACGAAACTATCTATTACAGTAGATGTTTAACTCAGTAACACCATTCACGTTTCACGAATCACGAACGAGTGATCAGTAACAAATACACAACAAATATATAACAAAACAATAACAAAACGTTTATTCGGCTATTTTCGCGACGCATCGGCGACGGCTTCGGCTGCTGAAGTAGAAGCACATGGGTAAAGAAACTGACTCTTTACGCTGTGGTAGAAAAACCATCGGTCATCGAATGTCGAATGAGCGCAGGTGCTTTTGCATTTGACCTATGACTCTATTCCCTTCGTATAGATGCGATATTAGAAATGAGGAAGTAAGTGTGCATGTTTTTAACAAAAATATTTCAAATTCCATAATTTAAGTGGCCTTGGCCCGGTTTAAAATAGTCTTGTGTTTAAGTTTAATGACACGGTTTGTTAATTTGTTTTTACTTTTTAGTCGCGTTTGTTAATATTTTTGTTTTCTTATTGTGCAATAATAATAATATTTTTAGTAAAATTAGAACTAAATACAATTGTATATATTAGTGTTAATAATAATAATTGTACAGTAATTAGTGTAAGTAACAAAGTGTAATAATAATACTAAAACTTGCCAGCCAGTGTACTTTGGGACTATTTTACAAAAGATACTACAACCATGAAGGCCAATATTCTATAAAAACATCAATACATGTATTCATTTGATTTATTACATAAAAATGTAGGTTTGAAATGTTTAAAAATAAGCGTTGTAATAATTATTTGCTATAAAATTAAACTTATATTCAATATTTTATGCTGAATTTGTGGGTGAATTTATCATATACATAATTATTAAATAAATCGTTTGTCGTTAAATCTTTTCAAGTGATATTTTTATCAAACCTTGCGAAATGATTAAACAAATAAATAAATTTAACCATTAACACCATGTTTAATTCTATACGAAACGGTAACAAACAATTTTCTCGTGAAACGGACATCGTTTTATTCGCAACGTTTTTCAATTAAACACGTCGTGAAACACTCTATTGAAGCCGCTATTAAAATAGAGTGTTTCAAAACCCTCTATTAAAATAGAGTGTTTCAAAAGCCGCTATTGATATTCGATAGATAGTTTCGTGTCGTTACTCAAAAAAGCTGCTACTACCCACCGCAGGATACTATTTACTCGTATGTTATAGTCAAACGTCAATATCATACAATTATTTTTATTAAGACAGTGGCCTGGATTCTTGGTTTTTAAGCCATGTCTTCATTTCATTTGTCATATAATTTCCGTATTTTAACCATTAGATTGTATTATATTGTAGCGTTTTATTCTCAGTTTAATCTTTTCATAATTATTAATATATTTTAAATTAAATGTACAATATACACTTGTGTCTTGTATAAATGTAAAATAGTAAACGATCACGACCTTACTTATAATTGTTGTTTATCGCTCACTTAAGTTAGTCATTAACATTATAATATATGTCTTTCTATTGTCCTTTGTTGTATAGAAGATGAGCACAACATTAATTATCTTTTAATTTGACCAAGTGAAATATGAGTAAGACATCATTGCTGTTTCATTGGACTGTTTAAAATATTTGTGCTAATCTTCTTTTTACATGTAAACTTGATTAATAATTTTTAAGGCTGACCGGCAGGTAAAACAAATAGTGATTAATTAACTTTTTATATTTCATAATAGTTTCATTATTTTAATATTTATATTCATAAATATAGTATTTAGTATATATAAAGTTATTACATATATAGGTATACATATATATATTATACAACATTATTTATTAATACATATACCCTATATATTTATTTTTTACTTATATTAATAATAATAGATTAAATGTCATCGGATGAAGACTCATTTTATTCTGCATGTTCTTCTTTTAACATTACCTCACCCGCAGACGATTCTTTTATTGATAACGTGGGTAATTATTTGCACACGAAATTTGCCTCTACAAATTGTTTAAACGTATGCCATATAAATGCGCAAAGCATCCCTGCCCATTACTCAGATCTACTTGACACATTTTCCTCACCATACATCCATGCTCTACTTATCTCAGAGTCCTGGCTAAAACCCTCCCTATCCTCCACGTTGTACAGTCTTCCTGGATTTGTACTTATACGTTCTGATCGCACTGGCAAAGGTGGAGGTGGCGTAGCCATTTACTTGCGATCGGAATATGCATATGATGTCATTGCAATATCACCATCAGAATATAGAGGATCTGCTGAGTACCTATTTCTAGAAGTAAAAATTAAGGGTTTGAGGGTCGTTCTCGGAGTTGTTTACTGCCCTCCTTCAACTGATTATTTTTCCCATATTGAATCGGTAATCGACTCCATCAGCACTGATAACAAACATATTATAATAATGGGTGATTTCAATACCAACTTGCTAAAGGATTCTCCTCAGAGTCGCAAACTTAAAGCCATCATGGACTCGGCAGATCTCTATATTCTACCATCTGGTCCAACTCACCACAACATGGACACCGAAGATTCATGGTTAGACATCATTTGCACTAGTTCAGCGGATCATGTTTTATATCATGATCAACTGACTGTTCCCGCGTTTTCTCGACATGATCTTTTGGTCATGTCGTATAAATTAAAGCCTCCCAGGCCAAAGCCAGTGATTGTGTATTTACGCAACTTCAATAAAATTGACACCATTCGACTACACCGCGATGCTAAGAATATAGAATGGGGCCCATTGCTGGATGCAAATAATATGGAAGACAAAATTGCTCATTTGAACACCCAAATTCTCAACCTGTTCGATAAGCACGCACCAGTTCGAGCAGTCAGGTTACGCCGACCTCCTGCACCGTGGATAACTGACGAAGTGCGTAGAGCAATGAGAAGAAGAGATCGAGCTTTTCACATTTTTAAAAAGAATCGGAACAGTACCACCTTTCAACAATATAAGCGAGCACGAAACCGCTGTAATCAGGTGGTAAGAACAGCCAAACGCCGCTACTTCCACAATAGTATTTCAAACTCCTCTTCTGCAGATATATGGAAGTTCCTTAAATCCCTAGGATTTGGAAAATCACATTCCAATTCTTTAATCCCAAATATTTCACTCAATGACTTGAATATACACTTCTCTTCTGCATCACGTCTGCATTTGACCACCAAAGCTACGACTCTCCAGGAACTTAATTCCATGCCTTTGTTATCATGTAATTCTTTCGACTTCAGTTCAGTGACTGACGATGATACTAGAAAAGCCATACTTTCAATAAAATCTTCCGCAACCGGATATGATGAGGTTAGTAGACCTATGATACTTCTCATACTAGATATTATTACTCCAGTTCTCACTCACATCATCAATTTCTCCCTCTCTACTGGTATTTTCCCTAAGTTATGGCTAAAAGCTTTTATCTTGCCTCTTGCGAAGGTACCCAATCCATCCCTACCCTCCCATTTTAGACCTATTTCTATACTGCCATTTCTTTCCAAAGCCCTTGAAACATTGGTACACAAACAAGTCACCTCTTTCATTTCGAAATGCAACTACCTTAGTACATATCAATCTGGCTTCCGCCCGGGACATAGTACCACCACAGCGTTACTTCAAGTTACAGAAGATTTTAGAGAGGGCATGGAGAGGTCATGTTTGACTGTACTGGTCCTTATTGACTTTTCAAACGCATTTAATTGTGTCGATCACGACTTACTCCTTGGGTTACTTTCACGCCTAAACTTCTCTCCGTCAGTACTGAACTGGTTTTCCTCTTATCTTCGCGGTCGCCAGCAGGTTGTTCGGGCTGGTCAGGATTTTTCCGACTGGTGCGATCTATATCTAGGTGTACCGCAAGGCGGCATTCTCTCTCCTCTCTTGTTTTCGTTGTTTATCAATCTTCTAACTACCCACCTTCAATGTTCTTACCACCTCTATGCTGACGATCTTCAGTTGTACTCACAAGCGTCCTCGGTTGAAATTGCTACCGCTATTGCAGCTATTAATCAGGACTTACAACGCATTTCAGACTGGTCACAGCGATTTGGTATAACGGTAAATCCCAGTAAATGCCAGGCTATTATCATTGGTAGTCGTCGATTGGTGTCACAACTTAACATACCTGATCTACCATCCATTTGCTACGAAAACTGTTTAATTCCTTTCCGCACTAGTGTCAAGGATCTGGGTTTAATTATTGACCCGACCCTTAGTTGGAGGTTACAGGTGTCCGAGATTTGTCGTAAAGTCACAGGCATACTTCGTTCCATCTATCGTCTTAAATTCTTTCTGCCTCCTTCAACTAAGCTTCTACTCATCCAATCTCTAATTCTTCCATTATTTGACTATGCCGATGTTTGTCTTTCTAATATCTCTCAGGAGCTGCTAAGCAAGTTGGACAGGTTACTTAACAACTGCATACGATTCATCTTTGGTCTGCGCAAATACGATCACGTATCAGAATTTCGCTCCCAATTAAAGTGGTTGACTATACGCCAGCGCAGAGATTTTCGAATGCTGTCCTCTCTGTTTTCAGTTCTTAATGATTCTTCCTCACCCCTTTACCTAAAAGAAAGATTCCAATTCCGTAGTGACACTCATTCTCTCAATCTCCGGTCTTCACACAATTTATTACTGTCTACTCCTCTCCACCATTCTGGGTTTATGTCAAATTCTTTCACATTAACTTCCATCTCCCTCTGGAACAAATTGCCTGCTGACCTGCGCATAATACCTGCTAAAAACGTGTTTAAAAGAAAACTATACGATTATATACGTAACCAACAAATTTGAGTCCACTTTATATGTTTATAGTTATTTGTATATAAATTTATGGAGATATATATTTATATATATGTATATATGTATATATATATATATATGTGTGTGTAAGTGTATATAATACATATGTGTATATATATATTTTATGTATGTGTAGCATGTACATTTTGAATTGTATGTTTTATTATTGAATTTACTGCCCATAACTCACTCTCTGTTCTACCCAAGGTTAGCTGGTAGAGAATGCCATATAGCATTAAGCTCGCCTTTTGTACAAAATCTTTGGTGCAATAAAGAATAAATAAATAAATAAATAAAATGGCAACGAAAGTTCGTTTTTATAATATAAAACTACTATTTTCAACAAAAGAGTTACAGAAGTTTGCAGATGAAGAACCAATCTATACATGGTAGTTTTTACTTATATTTGATTTGGTTTAGTTTTTGTCACAAAATCTACCGAAAAACACCCTAATTTTGGTTGATTTGCAAACGCGTCCTTAAGTCAGATAAATTTTATTTAACCTAAAAGTGGTATGCGTATGTCTTTTTTAATTGTTCAAATTCTTCTCTATAAGTATCAGTATTTTTAATACCGTATTATATCGGCGACCCTTCAGAGGTGTGGCGATCGTTGACCTCGTAGTGGGGTAGTAATGAACCAAAGCATGGGCGTGGTTCCAACCCCACACTCGATAAATAACAGCATTATAACTCATTTCCTTAAGGAATTGCATTATACAGTATGCTTAAAAAGCAGCAGCGCGTTATTACGACAAAAAATTAATAAAATAATTATACGTGGTAGGCTCTACCACGTATAATTATTTACGCTACAGCTATTATGGTTGTAGCATGAATGGGTCGGCTCGACCGGGGAAGGACCACGTTCTCACAGAATACCAGCGTAAAATAGTAGATTAATGCTGCTTTGTTTCGTATGGTGATTGGTGAGTGTACAGAACCGGAGACCCGTTTTACTGAAATCGAGGCATCCCATCTTAGTTCTCAAGTGTTTCTTTGTGTTGTTCTCAAATGTCTATGAGCCACAGCATCCACTTACCATCTAGTTAACTGTATGCTCGTTTGTCACCCTTATCCAATAAAAAATGCAGTGTAACCAGGCAGGTAAACTTGACAACTACGGCAAATCCCCCCTACGAGTCTATGGAGGAGGCCTATGTTCAGCAATGGTCTTTTGATTGTTTGTAACGGTTACGGTAACAGTAATTATTTACAGACTGATGCAGATTGAAGCTTGTAGAACTGAAGGGAAAACAAGTTGTCACAGTATAATCAAAAATATATTATCACTACTTTAGAATGTGCAGTGTCAAGCACAATACGGTATAAAAATGCTCTCTTCTAGATGTTGGAACGATTTTCAACCAACTGCAAAAAAGGAGGGGGTTCTCAATTCGTCGGAACCCCTTTTTAATTTTTTTTCTATGCTCACCATTCACACATTACTCGAAGACGCCTGAACCGATTTGGATTTTTTTTAATTTAATTTTACCACTTTTTGTAGCATTGAGTGACAAATGAGTACACAGTCCGCTTGATGGTAGGTGGTTGGTGTGGCTCGTAGACATTTACATCTATCCTCGATTACGAATCAAAATGAAAATGCGTTGTCACCCGTGAGGACTAAGATGGAATGCCTCAATTACAGTAAGAAGGATCTTCGATGCTCTACACTCACCGTACGAAGCACAGCAGTGTTAAGTTGCTATTTTACGCTGGTATTCTGTGAGAGCGTGGTCTTGCCCCGGTGGAGCCTACTCAATCGTGCTACAACTATATAGCGATAGCGTGACTCTACCACGTAAAACTTGTTTTTTTTTTTTATAGGATAGGGTGACAAACGCGCACGCAGTCCACCTGATGGTAAGTGGTTACTGTGTCCCATAGACATCTACATCTATCCTCGATTACGAATCAAAATGCAGATGCGTTGTCACCCGTGAGGACTAAGATGGAATGCCTCGTTTCCAGTAAGAAGGATCTTCGATGCTCTACACTCACCGTACGAAGCACAGCAGTGTTAAGTTGCTATTTTACGCTGGTATTCTGTGAGAGCGTGGTCCTTCCCCGGTCGAGCCGACCCATTCGTGCTACAACTATACTACTAATATAACTGTAGCATGGCTCTACCACGTATTAAAAATAAGTAAGATATTCTTGTGTAAAAGAAGTAGGATATCAATGAATATTGATAGAGTAGATAGACTGTGCTTTGTGATATCTGTGTTCAGTAGCTGACTAGTAACGGGTGTGCTTATGTTGGATTAAGGTCGCTTAGCGAGATATGATATCTGCAGTAGAACCAGATTTACTGACATAGCCTATCGAATCAGTAAGCTGAAGTTTCAATTGGCCAGCCATATAGTTCAACGAAAGGACAACTGATGAGGAAGAAAGGTTCTAGGAAGGCAGCCTCATACTGATAAGCATAACGTGGGACGGTCTCCAACTAAGTGGAGAAATGACCTAGGAAAACATGCAGGACGTTGATGGATGCAGGTAGCATACGTTTATGCCATTCCATTTGTTAGGGGAGGCCTTTGTTCAGCTGCGGACTTGTGAAGGGCTGTGGTGGTGATGGTGATGATGACGGTGATATAGAACAGAATGCAACTGATACAACAATAAATACTGATGCAATAATAGATATTGTTGTATTAGTTATGGCTATTTTCAAGGCTTTTGTTAAGTCAGTGAGCTTAAGCCACCTTCCGCTGCATTACCACTTACAGTAGTTAAACGCTGGCTTAGACTGGTAAACAAAAATTATTATAATTATACTTTTTACAGAATAAGGGCGACAAACGGGCAAACAGTCAACCTGACGGTGAGTGAGTGCTGTGGCACGTGTACATATATCTTCAATTAAGAATCAAAATGCCGATGAGTTGTCACTCCTGAGGACTAGGATGGAAGACAAAATTAAAATGGATGGCTCGTTTTCATTGAAAAGCATAAAAGTGCTTTTTTGTGCTGGTATTTCGTGAGAGTCTGGCCCTTCTCTGATCGAGCTGACCTGTTTGTACTACCGTCATAATGAAACTGTAGCGTGGTTCAATCATGTGTTATAACTCTTACTAAGTAGACTAGGTATTATAGACGTTAGTAGCCGACTTTATAAAACGGAGAAGATTCTTAATTAGATTTTATGTTTTTTTTTAAATGTAATATAATAAGCGATACACAAATTTTGATGATTCTTTTTTAAGTATAGACTTTAGGGTTGGCTTTAGTGTTTAGGGTTAGTTTAGCGTGGTTCTACCATCTGTGAAAACTTGTTTTCTGACTAGGCATTGTAGACGTTAGTAGCTGACTTAACATAAAACTGGGAACTTTCTTATGAAAAAATAATGCTCCATACACCGATTTTTATGATTCATTTTTAAATATAGACTCTCATTTAGACGTCACATACGGTCGGTTCAACTGATTAGTTCAAACTAAAACCGTCGATATTTTTAAAAACATTGAATTTTCGATATATCGATAATAATAAATACATCAATATCAGATTTTTATATATAAGTTTATTTATCGATATATCGAAAATCCATTATTTTAAAAAATATCAACAGTTTTAGTTTGAACTAATCAGTTAAACTGACCGTATGTGACGTCCATTAAAGGTACGAAGCGCAAACTTAACAAGTCGTGGGTTCGAATCCGCCATTTGACTATTGTCGTGAATCATGCTTAGCACAAGCATTTTAAGCTTACCACGGGTGGTTTACGGTAATATTGGTAATGTAAATAGCATTGCTAACATTTTTATTTTGGTTCTGCAATATATTTTTTTCACTTTAATACTTTTAACACTTTAACCTTTAATACTTTCTCCTTGTCCTAAGTATTGGACATCAAAATGGATAAAGTAGGTAAGAAGAAGTAAATGTCTGTGTGTTTGCGCGGATAGTATATAATTGCAAATAAATTTTCGCAATTATTTACTTCCCTTTTTACGTATGAAGTCCACCTTCATACGTCTCCTGTGGTGATAATGAGGCAGTATAGTGGATAGATAGATACCAGATCCAATGATGATTTACATCGGTTAATATTATTAAATTAATCCGATTCCTTTTTTCCCATTTATTATTTACCCCGTCAATTTGAACGTTTACCACTCGTTAAGTAGTAGAGTCGTTAAATAATACCATAATTCCGAATGCATTCTAACATTTTTTATATAACCATATACTATTGTGCAAAATTTATTGCAGTATCGTACCTAATTGAAAACACTAAAAACGCAGAACTGAACAAAAATACTTTGGTGCATTATATACTTGTGCAGACTACTAAAATTCAAATGACTAATAAAATTTTTGTTCGTGTATTGATGCCTTCATTATAATTTAGGTAAAGTTTATAAAGCTCTGCAGTGAGTATCATTATCGTGTTGATAATGGCAACGACGACCAAGGATTTGATTGCGGTCTTGCGGTGGTGCGGGTTGCGAGTTCATTTCTCGTAAAGGAGATGTTTAGAAAAATGTATGTTTCTGAAATTCTTCTATGACATAGAAAACTATCTATACAATAGGAATAATTTAAAATAAAAACAAAATTTTAAATTAATAACGTCCTCCAGCCACAGTTTCGATCCAGGCAGCCATTCTCAACAGAGACAAGCCATCTGAGGATACAGGACAGCACACAGGACAGGACACAGGACAAGACACAGGACAGGACACCGGACAGGGAACAGGACAGGACACAGGACAGGACACAGGACAGGACACAGGACAGGACACAGGACAGGACACAGGACAGGACACAGGACAGGACACAGGACAGGACACAGGACAGGACACAGGTCAGGACATAGGACAGGACACAGGACAGGACACAGGACAAGGCACAGGACAGGACACAGGACGGGACACAGGAAAGGACACAGGACAAGGCACAGGACAGGACACAGGACAGGACACAGGACAGGAATAAAGTGCCCGAGTGTATGTGCATGCACAACAGAAATCGTGATCTAGATAACAGAAGTCGCATAGACGCGTGACCTTGTCACCGCTATCATGTCTTGACGAACATAATTCACCATTTTGTGATTTAGTTGTGCGGGGTACGTTGTATGTGAATTTATGTTATTATACATTTATAATGGTGAACTGCAGAATAATCAGTTGACAAAACTCGTCAAGGACGTGTAATTCAACTAATAAAGGCATAAATAACATTTTTCATCGGTAAGTTGATTATTTACTAATTTGTATAATGTTTTAACTAATTTACATCTACATCATTACATTACATATTTACCTTTTTAAGCTTTCATTTATTACTTTTTGTATAGTACAATTACCATTGCTGCTTTTGTTCTACATTGACCAACTCGTCAAGCAATGTAATGTGAAACATTAGATGCTTACTTACTTACTTACTTATCGTCACGCACAATCCCTAACGGGGTAGCCAGAGAGAACAGATCGCCAAGTGTCACGATCCTTACATACCTCTTTCGCTTCTTTCAGGTTCATTAACTTCTTCATACATGCACGTCTAGGTATCCGAGTACTCTTGACCCTCCCCTCTTCGAGCAATTTGCTCACATGGTCTTCGAAAGTTAGTCTCGGTCTACCTCGACACCTTTTAATATTTACTTTCGCTCTATATATTTTCTTCACCATTCGGTCTTCACTCATTCGTTCAACGTGTCCAAACCATTGGAGTACGCCCCTATCAATTTTTGTGATAAGGTCATCTTTCAATCCTGCCATATTCTTGCAAACATTAGATGCGTATGTTTATAATACGGTAAGATATGGCGACATCGGTTTTGGAAGTAATCGAACGATAATTTATTTCTATTGTCTTATTATTACTATTTCTGTGGCAAGCACCACTGCACTTCTATTCCCTCACTCTCATAGTCCGATGAAACAGTGTTCCGTCACGACCGGAGAGAGATCAGGCGCCGGACGGCTTTATGTGCTTTCCGAGGTACGGTGGCGGGATTTTGGACCTGTTTACGACCACTAGACCAACCAAGCAGTCAAGTTAGTTTTAATTTATTATATATAATATATAAAATGAAATTCGGAAGCAGTATTATAGATTCCATGAAAATGGATTATATTAATCTATCTCAAACATGAAGACACATGTTACGTAATACGTGAAGAGAAAACTTTGTACCTCTTTTTAAAGCGTACTCGCCCACCGAGGAGTGTGAAAATAAAACATTAATTGTTTACCGTCAATGTGAAATCCATAATAATCTGGGGTGAAACAGTCGCACAAAGTGGAGATTGTAGCCGACATACATATTATCACAGAACACTAGTACCCTTAGGCGGGCACTAGTACCCTTAGGCGGGGATATTATATTATTTCACATTTTATTATATTTTGTATGCTTGTTTAATATTCTTAACTTTTATGAATTACGTTCTTAACAATTTTTTGAATTATGGTGGAATTTTCACTCTTGGCGACCAATAGTCATTATTTATAACACTTATTTTTTACGCGAATATTTTACATTGTATAATTTTCAACATTGCATACGTTTCAACAACATGGTGACTCTTTGACAGGCCACGCCGAAATTTTTGTGTATTTTTTTTTGAGATATAGGCTGGTTATAATTTATTTTGATAATACGATTATTTACACATAAAACTACTTATCCAAATCTTTAAAATAATAGCTAGAAATTGTTTACGAGTTGAATTGAAATATTAAATATCGTATTTCATTGAAAAATTAATCTGCTTCGGGAACATTTTCCACGATATTTTTTTACAATCCTTCAAAATCCTTCTGAGGCAACCGTATGCCGATAAATTTAAGCCCGGTCGACACATCCCTAACAAGTCCACCGATGAACATGGCCTATGTTCCCCCAAGGAATGCCATGAAGCACGGTCCTGAGATACCTGCATCCATCGACACCTTGCATGTCTATTCAGGTCGCCACTCCTTCCAGTGGGGGGCCGCTCTGCTCTTCACCTATCGATACGAGGCTGCCACTCGAGAACCTTTCTTCAACATCGGTTGTCTTACCTTTTGTTGAAGTCAAATAGCAGTGCTGGCACTGCTTTATTTCGGTCTGAAGGGTATAGGGGGCCAGTATACATGCTCTGTGACGTTTCATATTAGTTCTTAGAGGTGACCACGCAACTATACCCTTATTTGCTTGAAGTTATGAGCAGTAGCCACTTACCAACTAGTGGACTGTAAGATCATACGTGGTAGAGCCACAGCTATATTGTGGTTGTAGCACGAATGGGTCGGCTCGACCGGGGAAGGAACACGCTCTCACAGAATATCAGCGTAAAATAGCTTAATACTGTTGTGCTTCGTATGATGAGTGTAGAGAACCGGAGATCCTTTTTTACCGGAAACGAGGCATTTAATCTTAGTCCTCAGGGGTGACAACGCATCTACGTTTTGATTCTTAGTCGAGAATAAATGTAGAGGTCTATGGGCCACAGCATCCACTTACCATTAGGGTGGACTGTGTGCTCATTTGTCACCTTATTCTATTAAAAAAGTTATATTGAGTACCAGCGTACATTAGCAGCTTTATAATGCTGTGTTTTGTATGGTGAGTGGAGAGAACTGGAGAACAATTTTACTGGTGACGAAATATTTTATTTCAAATGTGACAACATCTTCAAGATTCTTAATCGGTGATAGATAAAAGTCTATGGGCATCATCCACTTACCATCAGGTGTACTGTGTGCTCGTTTTTACCATTGTTCTATAAAAACTATATTTGAAAGCAAATAATATAACAATAGATTTTTTTTTAGTTTCGCAAAACTTCCCGAGCGGCCACGTTACGTTAAGCACCCGCTGTTGGGCAGTTAAAAAGTCTGGAATATAAAGGAAGTAAAATTAAACGCTACTAAAACCGTAAAAAATTATAAATTATTCCACAAACTAATTTAATTTAATGCTTAAGGTGGAACATATTAAAATAATCTAGATGAAACCAAAGAATATTTTATTACATATATTAGTATTAGTTTACATAATGTCAAATGTAACTATCGTTTTTATTATTTTTATATATTGATTTATTTTATTTAATGTAATTTACGGGACATTTTGTATATTATTTATTCATTAGTAGTAGTACACACTAAGTTTGCCATTTTAACATATCTATTATCCTGTATGGGTCTACTGGAAGATATTTCAGCAAATTATGGAATAAGCAGAACCTTTGTACGAATTTACTATAAGACTGTTCCTGTATTGTGTTGTGTGTGCATAAACAAATTTAAAAAAAAATAATATTGTGTTCTTTTAGTTTATAGTGTCAATACCAGCACGTGCCCTTCACCTGACGGGTTAAGGTCGCAGTAACGCATCAGAAATCTTTACCCAGCGACCGAGAGGGATTAATGTAAAAATTCGTGGTGACCTATTCAGATGAAAGCCTTGTCACTAAAGGGGCCTCTGTTCTCGTCGCTTTTTAGCAAAACAGATATAATATTTGAGTAAATTGTTACTAAAATGTACATTGTACATGGTAGAGCTACGATTTAGCGTATGATTTGACTTAGAGTCATGCTGCATTCTCACTTCTGTAAAAAAACTGCCGTCGTACTGCCAGAGCACCTAGACGCAAAGTTTCGCGTAATATTATTGATAATAATAACAAACAAAATATTATGTCAAATTAAAATACAAACATGTAAAAAGTAATTCAGATAAGACGGAACCATGCTTTTTTTGTCACCAAGACGCAGTAATTTCTCTGTTATGTCCCAATTTCAAGACTAACAATAACCATGAGAACAGTCTGTGAAGGTTTTCATTTCAGTGAACAGTAATGACGCTTCGTCTGAAGGATTTTTGTTTGAATTTCGTTGCAGAAGCACGAGTGCTATAGTAGCCAGTAACAATGCGTTAGATTGTTAGTTGCTTACTTCTATTTAACAAATTGTCAAATTTTTAAGAAAAGAATTCATTACTAAAAGTATTTAACCTGCATTCTAACACATGTTAGAATAATAATATATAATAATATGGCTAATAAGTATAGTCATTTCCAAAACATTATGTAGACGAGCTCAAATTAAGAAAAAGAAACGGTGATACGATATAACATTTTTGAACAGGTGAGTAACAGTTATGTCACGATGTGTAGGTCGAAATTTATTAATAAAAATGAAGATGGGCATGTTAGATGGGTTTTAGTTCCTCTACATGAGAAGCCTTTGGCAAGATCCAACATGTTGAATTGATCGATATACAAGCAAATGTACACAAGCTTAATAAGTACTTAATAAATACAAGCAACTGCCGTTTAGTGGCGGTTAAGAATATCCACTACCCCATATCTTCCCGTGGGTGTCGTAAAAGGAGACAGAGGGAAACAGGCAGGAGATGGGCAGCAGCATCTTCCTGATAACAGCAACTGTACAACAAAAAAAAACTGCGGTTGCCAACCCGCTCGCCATGCGTGGCAACTATGGCAATATACCCCCCATGAACAATTACACAAATAGACGGCCCCCAGTCCCCGGCGGCCCCGCTATTCCTGGCTACGGTGGCAACCATGGTAACGGCGGGGCAGGGGGTGCTAAGAATCTCCGGTGGAGGTTCGGTTGCCACCTACGACGACTCGACCTGGCAACATATAACGCACGCACACTGAGGACTGACGAGAAGATCCTGGAGCTGGAAGAAGAGATAGACAAGTTGCGCTGGAGTATTATAGGGTTATCCGAGGTCCGAAGAGAGGGGGAGGACACGGTGATTCTCGAATCCGGCAACTTGTTCTATCACCGGGAGGGCGACCATCTGTCCCAAGGAGGTGTCGGATTTATCGTCCACAAGTCTCTCGTCAACAACGTTGTAAAGATTGGGAGTGTGTCGACGAGGGTCGCGTACCTGATACTCAGAATCACCAAACGGTATTCGCTGAAGGTCATACAGGTTTACGCACCAACCTCGGCACATCCCGATGAGGAGGTGGAGGAAATGTATGAGGATATTTCCAAAGCCATGCATTCCTCCAAAACCCACTTACACGGTGTTGATGGGAGACTACAACGCAAAACTAGGCACAAGAGAAAGCGGTGAGCTGAAGTTAGGGAAATTTGAAGTAGGGCACCGGAACTGAAGGGGCCAGCAGCTGGCCGACTTTATGGAGAAAGAGGGACTCTTTATGATGAACTCTTTCTTCCAGAAGCGGCCCCACAGGAAGTGGACCTGGACGAGCCCCGACGGTTCGACAAAAAGTGAGATTGACTTCATTATGACGACCAGACGCCAACTGTTCAGTGATGTCTCAGTGATCGCAAGGGTGAAAACTGGCACCGATCACCGAATGGTTAGAGGCACACTGAACCTAAACGTTAAGTTGGAGAGGTCTCGTCTAATGAAGTCAACGGTCCGTCCCCCTCGTGCTCTAATCCAGAATCCCGAAAACTTTCAGCTCGAGTTACACAACCGCTTTCAGTGCCTACAAGATTGCAATGCAGTGGACGATATGAATGACAAGCTCGTGGAAACTGTCCATGCGGTCGGAGCTAAGTTCTGCAAGACCCGTCGCAGAAGAATACAAAAACTCTCCGATCACACTTTTAATCTCATGGCTGTTAGACGGGAGATGAGGCTGCAATCATCAACAGATTTGACAGCATACAGGCAACTGAACAGACAGATCTCCAAATGCATGCGGCGAGACTTACGCAACTTTAATACTGCTCGTATTAAAGAAGCGATTGAGCGGAACCAGGGCTCCAAAGTCTTTGCCAACTGTCAAAGCTGAAGACTGAGTGTGGCAGCATCGTTTCCGGGACACCTGAGATTTTGAGTGAGATTGAGAGGTTCTATGGGCAGCTGTACACATCATCGTTGGAGCCACACGCAAGTGTGAGTAACAATCCAAAAGCAAGTCTTATCCGACACTATTCCGATGATATCCCGGACGTCAGTCTAAGCGAGATTAGAATGGCTCTCCAGCACCTTAAAAACGGCAGGGCCCCAGGCGAGGATGGAATTACAGCGGAGCTTCTGAAAGCGGGTGGAACACCGGTACTTGAAGTCCTTCAGAAGCTCTTTAATTCCGTCCTCCATGGTGGCACTACTCCAGAGGCGTGGAGCAGAAGTGCGGTGGTCTTGTTCTTTAAGAAAGGCGACAACGCTCTCTTGAAGAACTACAGACCGATTTCCCTTCTGAGCCGCGTCTACGTGCTGTTTTCGAGAGTCATTACGAATCGTCTCGCACGCAAACTCGACGACTTTCAGCCTCCCGAACAAGCCGGTTTCCGAAAAGGCTTCAGTACCATAGACCACATACATACCCTGCGGCAGATTGTACAGAAGACTGAAGAGTACAATTTGCCACTTTGCCTAGCATATGTGGACTATGAGAAAGCCTTTGATTCCGTCGAAATTTGGGCTGTGCTGCAGTCCCTTCAGCGGTGCCAAGTTGACTGTCGGTATATCGAAGTGCTGAAGTGTTTGTACAGTAGGGCTACGATGGCTATCCGAGTACAGAACCAGAGCTCGAAACCTATCCAACTGCAGAGAGGTGTAAGACAGGGTGACGTTATATCCCCGAAACTCTTCACCGCTGCTTTGGAAGACGTTTTCAAACTACTGGACTGGAAGGGATACGGTATTAACGTCAATGGCGAGTACATCACTCACCTTCGATTTGCCGACGATATAGTCTTTATGGCAGAATCGCTGGAGGACTTAAGCACTATGCTCAATGACCTCAATAGTGCCTCCCAACGGATAGGTCTTAAGATGAACATGGACAAAACAAAGATCATGTTTAATGTCCATGTCACACCTATGCCGGTAGTTGTTGGGAGCACTATGCTCGAAGTTGTTGACGAGTACGTTTACCTGGGACAAATAGTCCGACTAGGTAAGTCCAACTTCGACCGAGAGGTCAATCGACGGATTCAACTCGGCTGGGCAGCGTTCGGGAAATTACGACATATCTTCTCGTCAGGTATACCTCAATCTCTAAAAACTAGATTGTACAACCAGTGCGTGTTGCCAGTGATGACTTACGGATCTGAGACGTGATCCTTCACTGCTGGCCGTATGAGGACGCTCAAGGTCGCTCAGCGAGCTATGGAGAGGGCTATGCTCGGAGTTTCTCTGCGTGATAGACTCAGAAATGAGGATATCCGCAGTAAAACCAGAGTGACCGACATAGCCCAACGGATTAGTAAGCTGAAGTGGCAATGGGCCGGCCATATAGCTCGAAGAACCGATAACCGATGGGGAAGAAAGGTTCTCGAGTGGCAGCCTCGTACCGGTAGGCGTAGTGTAGGGCAACCCCCCACTAGATGGAGTGACGACCTGGTAAGATATGCAGGAAGTCGATGGATGCAGGTGGCTCAGGACCGTGCTTTGTGGCATTACTTGGGGGAGGCCTATGTTCAGCAGTGGACTTGTGAAGGGCTGCAATGATGATGATGATGATGACAAGCAAATGTAATAGAAATTTTAATAAATCAATTTATGGTAAAGATACTCCTTATATAGAAAGCGAAGTGTTAATTGTTTTATTTGTATGACGTAGAGATATTGTAGTTGTATTATGGCTGTAGCACGAATGGGTCGGCTCGACTGGGTAAAGAACATACACATAGTTTCAGAGTATAATAATTATATTATGTCTTTATATTTCGTAAGATGACTAAAATCACAGAACCTTAGCGATATTGTCTTTTTTCATAAACTCATATTTCTAAGCTCTTATATTTTATTAACTAAGTGATCCCCTTATACTCAGTTAATAAATACATATTATAAAGTAGCTCACTGCTCTTTGAACTCTGTCTAAACCTTCGGGGATTGCAAGTGCTATCCTGTAATCGATGGGGCTCATAAACGTACGTCTTGATGTTTATGAGCCCCAGCGTCTACTTACCATTGGGTAGACTGTGCTCATTTGTCACCTGTTGGCGACGCATTGTTTTTATGTAATATTTTATTACTTTTTTATATCTCATGATTTGTATTTGTATAATAATTTTATAAATCATTTTATGTGTAGGTAGACTTGTAGATATTTTATAATATTAAAGTAGATGCGAGCGAGCGATGCCCCCGCTATAATTTTGGCGGCCAGTTACCCAATCACTACTTGTGTGCACTCTTGCATCGCGCTTTTAAAAATCTAGCGGTCATTTTGTATTTTTCACTTTGATAGTGCCTTTTTTGTAACCAATACGAGTTCTTGTTTTTTGCTATCGATCCACTTCATCACCCTAACTAACATAAAAAGTTACTTAATCATTACGGCTGTAGCAAATGAAACGACAATCAATAGCTTCATATGCAGACTTGTATCGCGATAGTTAGACGCTGCAATTTTGACTTTAGGTAGAGGTACGAAATACTAAAGTTAATAGTAACAGCACCTAAATACGGCGGCGCATCGTTTGGCCAGAAGCGTGTTCATTTATATTCATGTTTTCACTTTTCTCTCCATTTTAAAAGCAACGTCTGTATGCCTTCGATTTCTACAGTAATTTTATTTCACGTGTTGGCGAAGTATTGGAATGATCGGAAGGAAGTAGCACTATCATTATAGTTGTTAAATTGTGATTTATTAAATTTAAGCGTTCTCCTACCGGTCATGTGGAAACAGTCTTTATATTTTCCTTCGGCTTATTTCTTTTTCAATGCTAATATTTTTATAGAATAAGGGTGACAAATGTGCACACAGTCCACCTGATGGTAAGTGAATGCTATGGCCCATAGCCATTTATATTAATGAGGACTAAGATAGAATGCCTCCGTCCGGTAAAAAGGGTCTGATATGTAAAATGTTTCCATGCTTTAACCCCGGACATGATTTATTTCTGTGTAATTATTCTCCTAAATCTGACGACAATCAAGATAACAGTACTCCCGAAACTATACAATATCCAATCGATGTCAGTATAAATTTAGGCATTCTATCTTAGTTATCTTTTATTGGAATTGGTCCATGAATTGCATTAGCAAATTACCACCACGATCAGGAGTACTGTTTACTAGATTCATTTATTCATTACGCTCAATCAAGTCCATTGCTGAACATAAACCTCAGGAAGATTTTCCGCAATGACCCACAACCCATATCCTGTTTTCTTTTTCAACACCTTCGCTGTGACTAAATGGACTCTCGATTTTCATCATAATGTTATACAAATTAACATTAAAAGAGCCGTAGCTCAGATGGTTAGCGCTCGCTGTAAATTTTACGCTATAGAGCAAATCGGCTTTTATCCCCGCCGGCTCCAATGAAATTGTTAATTGAAATTTTAAGTGCTGATTTACCACGTTCTCGGCGGTGAAGGAAAACATCGTGAAAAAACCTACATGTCTGACGAATAAGAAAAAAAATATTTCGAGGACATGTGAAGTTCGCCAACACGCGTTGAGGCAGCGCGGCGGACACTCTCTTGGCCTAAAACCCTCTCAGAAATGAGAGGAGGCCTGTGCCCAGCTGTGGGACGCATATAGGCTGTAACTTTACTTTTTACTTTTATTATACAAATTAAAATCAGAAATTCAATGGGCACACATTGACTTCCTTCATGTACGATCGAATGGTCTCTCCATTTAGTGGAGTCGCCATCCATTTAGTGAGGTTGCCATTCGATGCGTTGGTCGAAATGTGGTTTCCTTTTTGAAATAAATATGTGGTAAAGTTGAGGATTAATGTTAAGGATTATGTTAGACGAAAACACGATTTCGAAAAATTTTCTCGATAGAAAAAAAATCCAAAGTTACCTCCAAAATAAACAATAAACCGCTGTTATTCATAAAATACTTTAAATAAGATCATGAAACTTTGCATACTAACTGAACTAACTATAAAGCAGTGCTTATGTTATTTACTTTTTTTAAAATACCATTATTTTCACTGTAAAAAGAAATTACCTAAACTATCGGCCTTTTGAAGCGTGATTCCTGCAGCACGGCACGGTTACTTCGCCTTGGCCTTTGAACGGGGAGGTTGCGTCGCTTACGATCAGAATATACATTACGCAACAGTACGACGTAAAATTAAAATGGGAAATAACCGTAATAAAAATAAGAAGGGGCTGGCTTGGCGTTAAGAAACAGGCATAAATATGATAAACCTAATGAAATAAGTGTCTAACGACCTTTCTACTTACAGTATTAGTGATTACAAACATGTCGGTACATAGCATACGACGCGCGGGCAAGTGGGGACAAAATTAGAATTTGAGCTGACTTACTCTATCCTCTTAATTAGAAATTTTTTATCACAATCTAATGTTTGACTTACAATTGTTTTCTACATTCCGATGTGGTACTAATTCGTTATATAACGGATTTGCTGTGTGGTGACGGGGTAGGATAATCCTTTTTTATCACGTGAATGTCGTAAGAGTCGACGACTATGGGATGTGTGAGAAAGGCCTGGAGGATTTCGATAAATAGTGACATAATTATCATAGTTAATATGATGTAAATTATCCAGACAACCAGTAGATTTAAAAGCTACCTGCCTTACAACAAAAAGTATATAAGTAGGTATATACATAATACTAATATGTACAAAAGCTGTAAAAGGCTTATTATAATATAAATGAATACATGGTTGATAGTAATCCCCGGGAATAAGGTAGTTTCTAAAATAAATTTTGTGTAAATAGTTTATATTTTATACCAACCTTTCATTTCATTACTTTAAAAAAAGGCCCTCTGGGTTTTTAGTTGGTACTTCCCGGGACGGGGGATTTTTTCCGAACAACTGATAAAAGTGTAAAATTACTTTTAAGAAGAATTAGGTACATGTAAACTCTACATTGAATTAAAATATTCTATTCAATGTTCTGATTCTGATGTAGAACGTTCTGTTATAGAACGTTTATTTAAACGCTTTGTACGTGGTAGAGCCATGTTGCAGTTATATTAGTAGTATAGTTGTAGCACGAATGGGTCGGCTCGACCGGGGAAGGACCACGCTCTCACAGAATACCACCGTGAAATAGCAGCTTAATGCTGCTATGTTTCGTATGGTGAGTGTCCGGACCCTTTTTACTGGAAACGATGCATTCCATCTTAGTCCTCACGGGTGACAACGCATCTGCATTTTGATTTGTAATCGAGGATAGATGTGAATGACTATGGACCTCAGCAACCACTTGCCATCAGGTGGACTGCGTGCTCGTTTGTCACTCTGTCCTATAAAAAACCGCTTTTATTATCTTAGCCCAAATCTATCTATCTATCTGTCTATGTACCTAATGGAATATTTTAATGTAATTTTCACCAACTCGTAGACAGTCGATAGACTTGAATATGTGCGCTCGTATCGAGGGCCGGTGACAATAAAAAATAATTCAATAACTTCATCCTAGTATCCTGATATGGATCACCAGGATAATTCTCTCTAGAATCATCACAGCTCATGATCAAAGTGTGTTTTTTAAGTTTTCTTAGCTATAAGAAAGCCAAAATTGTACACTCATCAAGAAAAGCAATTTCCACTTTTTCAAATAACTTTTTGTTGTGGTTCAACGTGTCGTGCCGTTCCGGCCGCACCGTTTCAGAGATTAAAAAATAGGGAACGTAAATAAACACAGAGGCACGCGCTATTCGTGGCGACTGCGCGCATGCGCGGAACGTTCTCAGACACGCTTTATGGGTATGGCTCGCTCGGCTCCATCGCTATAGAGCGTAGTTGCAGATGTGTGACAATACTCAAACTCAATAATACACCCATCCCATATTGTCAAAGGGAAAAGATAGGATATCTATTCTCTATTGCACGATAAAAATTTATTGCAACCTATTCTCAATACAGTATTTCACGTAGGTACCTATACCCAGCTCCTGCATAAACAGTAGAACAGCAGTTTTTAAATCTGATTTAACAAAAATTATTAAGAAAATTCGCTAACTTAAACGGATTTCTTGTGGAAAATCTTCGGAAATTCCCATTAACCTTTGCCTAAGTTTATAATTTTTGATTATAAATTATAATCCTTTATTTCAAGACCATTTATCAAAACATGTGTGATGTTATTAATACGGCCAAGCCAGCATCGCTATTTTCGGATGATGTAAACATTGGACGTTACCTTTCAAAATCGCATATTATGGTTGTTAAAATGGTAGTCGCAATATGTTTATGATCATTATCCGTGTAGCATTAGTAATTGCTGTAGTTGAATTTGTTATTTATCAGGTGCTAAGTGAATGAGCTTGGAGGACATGTGGGCCGGGAGCGTCGGACGCCGCGGCGGGGCGCTCGCGTCTCTCCCGAGCGTCGCGCCGCAGTCCGCGCCAAGTGCCGCCGTCGGTTTGTTGTCTCACGTCGCAGCCTGTTTACCGCATCGTGACTCGCGATCGTAATAGCCTTTGTTTATCGTTCGACACGCGCCCATACTAACAGCTGTTCGCATAGATCTCTTTCCTTACCGTTCCAGTGCCGGTATTTCTTTCTATCAGTTCTGTGTGTTTTCGATTGGTGCGATATTGTCAGTGTGACTGTTTGTGTCCCTGGTGTGTGCCGATGGGGCGTTCGCGTCCCTGAAGAGATAGCGGCAAGAGGTGTCTTCTTGATACGCCTCTCCGTCAGCGTGCGACTAGGCCATGGCGGCCACGGCCCGCCGTGAAATAGACACAGGCGAGGAGGATATCGCCGCCATCGCTAAACAGATTTCAGATCATGCAGAAGCGATTTACCAGACGTGGAAAGCTCGTGGCCTCGCGCCTACGGAAATACTATCATGCAAGCCCGCGCCTGGTATAAAATTGGCAGAAAGCCTGCGAACTAAACCTCGACCCGAGCCGAAGCCTGAAATAAAACAAAGACCAGAGTTAAGACGCGATCAACGGCCGGAGGTTGTGCGGGACCAAAGAACTGAGGTGAGGAGAGACCAACGACTTGAGCCGAGACGTGAGCAAAGGTCAGAGCCCGAGGGAGAAACAAATGAGTTGACGTTGCCACCAGACTTGGTACCGGAACGTAACGGTACGACTAGTGGCGTGAATTCAAGAAGGGCTGACTCCGCAGCAATGCGGCTGGAAGTTGCCCGTGAAGAAGAAAGACTATTACGAGCACTGCGGACCGGTGGGGTAGTGGCGGAACGTTCTGCAGAACGCCCCGACGTAGTGCCGTCAATTTCGCTTGTTGATTACGCTAAAAGTCGATACCAGGATCGGCTGGAAACGGGAGCGCGGAAGCCCTCAACTGGCGCTAGTGGAGAGCGACGTACATCGCTTGGCTCGCATGTTACTGAGGCTCGGTCCAAGTTTGAGGCGCGAGCGCGAAGGGCAACCAGCGCTGGCGCCGTTGAGCCCGCCACCGCATCGGGTACCGCGCCCGTTCGACCTTTCCTTACGCGAGGATCTGTGGCTGAAAGAGTGCTTATGTTTGAACGATGTCCAAGTGAAGCTACGTTAGAACTCGCAAAAAGAAAATCACCAGCTGCAACAACATGGCGAGGACCGCATGACGTCATTAACAGAGCGCAGGTGAGAATACAAAATAAATGTATAATGCAAATGCAATTAACAAATTATGATTTTCCTTATGTGTGTATCCTCTGTAAATTTATATTCGGTTAGATGTATAATCTCACTATACCTATTTGTGTATTATTATTATAGGTATCTAAAGTGTACACAGATGTAGAGAATTGATCAGTCTGATGTATTTTCCTGAAATACCATTATTCATAAATAAAAAGAGGTGGATATACCTTATAATTTTCAATTGACTTACTTATCTACAAATAAATAACCTTCAATCAAGTTAGTATTTAATTTAGAAGCAAAACAAAAAAGAAAAGTTACATTTAATAATGTACTAAAAGCCAAGACGTAGATAAAACACGACTCTTTAGCTTGCAAGGTTCGATATTTAAAATTGTACAAGTGTTTCCATAATTAATACACTAGCACTGCACGAAAGGTCGCTGCCGATGACAATACACCTACTATACCTACTTCGTGTTATTATTTTACCATCAAATTGCGTCACTTCAAGTTGTTGTATTTTCAAAAGATTGTCTTATACGTGTCTATGATAAAATAAATAATAAAAACAGTGACGAGAGAAACTGACGTGAAGTTTATTTTAAATGTGATCAGAAATGAGTCCATTGACCTAGGTTGGAGGCATTTAATCATTCAGAATATGGTGTAAGTTGCGATTTGTTCTGAATTTCTTCCATCGCTATCTACTCGTACATACGTGCAGCTCGCTCTGTTTGTTGCATTTTTGTCAATTTGCCAATTCGTTAACCTAACTCCCTTCTATAAATTCTAATCACAAATCGAGACAAAGAAATAGGTATGATTCTTATAGTTTTATTCTTTAACAAAATTCATCGACCAAATCGGCGATTTATTGAAAACGGGCCAAATTAGGAGTACCCTCAGACGAGCATGTATGTGCAGGTATATGGATGTGAAGTAGGCGAAAAAGGTGTGTCAGGATCGTGCCAAATGGAAGTTTGTAGTCTCTGCCTGCCCCTCTCGGTGGCAGGCGTGAGTGTTTATGTTTATTTTTCTTTAACAATTTACTCTCACTTTTATTCTCAAAATTTAACCTTAGAGCTAAACGTTTTATGTGTGCCTTTCCATTTAATTAATCCAAAATGAAATGAAAGTATTTATCAAATCATTCAGAATCTGACATTATTTCACAATTAATTAAAAATTGTGTTCGTTTTAATAATATCATGGCTCAGGCCCTTCTTATGAAACAGATTTAAATAGAAAGTTTTCTTTTTTAATCGCTTTTTTTTTTGAAAATACGTATTATTAAAGAAGTTTGCGAATTGAGCTACAGTGAGTCTAAAGGATAAAAATTTCAAATACGTCTACAACTTCGTTAGCTGTTAAATAAAACATCTGGAGGTTGAATATCGCAATCCATCGCAACCAAAAGTATTGTAAAACATTTGATTCGGAAACAAATAAATCAAAATTTCAACAGAAGACGTCGGTAAAATTGAAAATAAGTTAAAATTAACGCAGCATAAGAGAATAAAGATAACACAACCAATCATATATACAGATAAATAAACATTTTGCGGATATAAACATAGATACCGATAACAGTAAACATAGATACCGAGTCAAGTAAACGTAACTTTACATTGATTTTCAAAGTAATCAATGTATTCCATTTTATTCTACAGTATGGCACTAGATCTCAATAAAACTAAGAAAAACGGGCAAGAGCGTGTCGGGCCACGCTCAGTGTAGGGTTCCGTAGTTTCCCGTCCGTCACAATAAGTGTTCCCACTTATGAGTTTAAAGGTATCCATTATGTTCGCGCTCCAGCAGCGCTCCACGCTCCTGCAACTAATCCCGGTAGTGGGTACTGTTGTTTCCATCCAAATTCAAAATGATTTTCCTAGAAAGTCCTTATAAAGTTCTACTTTTCAGATTTTTTCATATTTTCTAAACTTATGGTTCAAAAGTTAGAGGGGGGGGGGACACATTGTTTTTTACTTTTGGAGCGATTATTTCCGAAATTATTGACATTATCAAAAATGATTTTAGTAATATTTTTCATTATATACTATACTCATACTATTCATACTACTACTATACTACTACTATTACTACTACTATACTACTACTAATACTACTACTATATTCATACTATTCATTTTTAAATACCTTTCCAACAATATATCACACGTTAGGGTTGAAATTAAAAAAAAATCACTTCCCACTTTACATATAGGGGGGCTACCCTAATAAAACATTTTTTCCAATTTTTATTTTAGCACTTTGTCGGCGTGATTGATACACATATTGGTACCAAATTTCAGCTTTCTAGTGCTAACGGTCACAGAGATTAAGCGAGGACGGACAGACGGACAGACAGACATGGCGAGACTATAAGGGTTCCTAGTTATTGTGCTTGTTTTCACTTCAATTTTATGAAACTTATGTGTGAGGTAGTTGGAGTTCTGTTCTGCGTAGGAGTCTCGCCTTCTTTGTTTGAATTTGGCTGATGGTGTCCATGGACCACTAGCCTAGCCAATTATGGTTGACTGCCTCGTTGGTCTAGTGGTTGTAGTAGTGCGACTGCTGATCATGAAGTCCTGGGTTCGAGTGCCGGATCGGGCCAAAAATTAATTATTGAGTTTTTCCGTGAAGAAATTCTCAGTAGTTGCCCGGAGTCAGGAAGTTGGCGGTGTCTCACCCTCGTGTCTCGGAAAACACGTAAAGCCGTTGGTCCTGCGCCTGATCTCTCTCCGGTCGTGTCGGTTTACCGTTCCATCGGATTATGAGAGTGAGGGAATAGAGAGTGCACCTGTGCTTGCGCATACACTTGGGCACTATAATCCTGTCCTGCGCCGATGGCTAGTCTCCGTTGAGGCAGGCAGCCGTGGCGGAAATGCGGTCTGGGGGACGGTATTGACTATAAGTCGTTTGTCACTTCGATTCTATAAAAAAAGCAAGCTGAATTATGTTCAAAATTTTGGACAGAAATGATAAGCGGCATTCATTTTTAGCATGCGATCTGTAAATTGAAAGACAAAACTGGAGATGTGGTAATTACATAGTAACTCAATTTAATGAGATAAGCGTACCATACGTGTGCTGTAATGACGCACTTGCAATTAGCACTGTTCGAGTTCGAAATTACATACTGATGAAATATAAATAATATTTTTTGATCTTAGCGACATAAGAGAAAAAACGGAACTGGTTATTTGAATAAAAAATCATGAGAGCAATTATTTTAATTTAAATTTTCGTGTTTTTAAAAAATACTTAAAAAAAAGGGCTCGAAAAAATAGATTTTCTCAAAAAAGAAAGGAACATGAAAAAAAAAAATTAAAAAAAGTCGGTCGGTCTGGGCTCGAACCGGGGTTGTAAGATTCTGTGACCGACCATTATACCAATTAAGCTATTTATAATCACTGACAATACGTCAAAATTTACCTTCTTATTCTAACGATATTGTAGCAGTTTTTCATTGCCTAAAACACGGACAAAAAGATTTTCTAAAAATAAATCCTAGCTAGATCGATTTATTATCCCCGAAACTCCCTGGACACTAAATTTTATGAAAATCGTTGGAGCCGTTTCCGAGATCCCGATTATATATATATATATATATATATATATATATATATATATATATATATATATATATATATATATATATATATATATATATATATACACAAGAATTGCTCGTTTAATAGTATAGGATACTCTTTGCCCACCATACGAAACAGCACTAATATTGAAGGCTATGCGGAGTCTTGTGAAAAAGTTTTTTTGTGATTCATTTGCAAATTATAATTTATTTCAGAATATGGACGATTTTTTCACCTATCCGAGCTTCACATTGATGACTTATTTGAAATTTTAAGCCATGCTGTTTTAAAGGATATTATTTTTACTAATATTAAACATGTAGCATTTTATCATATACAGAATGGGTCCCACATATATGCAATAAATGAAACCATATACTTGTTATCGCCTTTGCTGACGATATACAAAAAATGAACGTAATCGGTCCAGTAATTAGGTCAAAAAGTAGAGTTTTAATTTTAAGCAAATTCGAACACTCTATAGAATTGGGTCACTAAGTCAATGATTCAATGAACTTGAATGAATCCTTGAACATTAAAAAGCGACGTTGCCACGCAGTGCAAACTATTGGTATTGCGACATATCGACAGCGGTGTCTTTTGTCGGCGTGCCCCCCGCGTGCAACGTTGTCACTCTTCCAAGGGGTCAAGGTACGTTGTCTAAACAGAGTGTTCACTTTTACTGAATTTATTTTAATATTTATTTTGTTTGAAAATTTCACTTTTTTATTTTACGGTTTTTAATTTAATATTTAATTTTTCTACACTTCTACGGACTAGTATTACTAGTGGTTTCATTTATTGCATATATGTGGGACCCATTCTGTATATTATATATACATCTTTGCAAACATAGAGTACACAAATAACTAACTAGGCGTGTTAACCACGCGTGACTGCCGTTTTAACTACGTCCAATTATAGTGTATAAACTGAAAACTCAGAAAGACCGTATGTCTTACAGACAAACAACTATAACAAAATTATAACATAAACCAGGAAAATCAAACAATATAATCGTGTTATACCAATAAAATATTGGAGAATGGCATTATAACGTGACGAAGGTATTTGCCGCCATTTCACGTTTTATTCTATATGATTCTATATTGATGGTTGTTAAATTATTTATGAAGTGGCGCATTAAAGAACACATAATTGCAGTTGATAGCTTCTCACACAGTAGGTATGGTGCCGTCAGTCATTGTTAAGACGCATTAAAGCTAGTCTTCAGCCGTATGTTTGTGTGTATCGCGCTATCAACAGGATTACTAATAATTCCTCTGTCGAGGACCATATAAGATGGCGATCCCGTGCTTTTAGGACCAGGCATTGAATGCTGTTTAAGTCAGAACATGACGAAACTCTTTTAGGGAACAAAACATAATGTTAACGCGTGAAATAAAGATTCGCAAGGATCGCATCGCAAATGTTAAACAAGACCTGAAGTAAGGCGATTACCGTCAAAACTCAAGACCTCCTTAACGGTATCAATGCAACTTTAGAGAGTAATCGATCGAAAATTTGCTGTCCTAATATGCTGGTGGAATACACAAAAACATACCTTACAGATGAAAAAATTGATTGAAAGGCACGCAAATTGATATTTACAGTTCTATAGAAGACAATTTTGTCATCGGTCTGCATCATCCAGGTCCTTTAATCAGAAATTTTTGTGAGAAAGAATTTAAGACTTGGACGCGTAACGAATTTCATATTGCTCTCGTCCAGTCCATGTTTGAACCCGTAGGACTATAATTTAAAGTCAGTATTAGAGAAGTAGGCCTGCTCAATCTTCTCAATGCGTTAACAAGTCTCCAAAGAAATCTTCAAAGCTATCTGTGAATTGAATTCTGTATAAAGTTAAAGCGTTAATCCATAGTTTCGAGACTAGATATATCAGAGGACTGTATTAAATTCAAAACTGTAACTAAAATTGTTCTTAATTAACAGGTTATATTAACTATTTACACATTAGTTAAAGTACCTGAGTGACCGAGCTTTGCTCGGTATTTTTTTTTTTTTGTAAATCGTGTGTTTTGGAAATTATATTTAGATACAAATTACATACCGATGAAATATGAAGAATATTTTTTGATCTTACCGACATAATAGAAAAAACTGAACTGGTTATTTGAATAAAAAATCATGAGTGCAATTAGTTTAATTTAAATTGTGTTTTTAAAAAATACTAAAAAAAGTTCTCGAAATAATATATTTTCTCACAAAAGATGGGAACTTGAAAAAAGAGGAATAAAGTCGAACCGAAGACAGGACTCGAACCAGGATACTACGATTTCGGGACTATCTGACATCCCATTTGATCTATAGTAACTTTAAACATTATGGCAAAATTTACCTTCTTATATTGTAGCAATTTTTCATTGCCTGAAAAAACGGACAAAACAACATTTTATAAAAATGAATCCTAGTTAGATTGATTTATTGCCCCCAAAATCCCCTGGACACTAAATTTTATGAAAATCGTTGGAACCGTTTCCGAGATTCCGATTATATATATATATATATATATATATATATATATATATATATATATATATATATATATATATATATATATATATATATATATATATATATATATATATATAACCAAGAATTGCTCGTTTAAAGGTATAGAATATTCTCATCACACTCTTTCTTTAAAGATAATCATTTTAATGTGTAACAAAACTTATGGCCGTACTAGGTATAATATATTTACAAATAACTTTTCTATACTTTCTAAAGCTAAAGTCGTATTTGCTAATGACCGTATCGAGTTCGAGTAGATAAGTTTCAAACTTTTTACAAAAGTTGTTCAATTACGTAGGACTTCTGAAATATAATTTAATATTTTGCATTTGCTTAAAATTAGGTATTTGAGTCGACTGGTGTAAGAATATCCTCCCACTCCCCAGATCTTGCAGGTGTCCTTAAGCTTTGCCGCCCTATAAAACGAAAACTAGGAGGAGGACAGAGCCAAAAACACAAAGTCGTGTACTATAACGAGTATTTTAAGGAAAAAATAGCAAACAAGCTTAGGCAATAATTGGGAACATTTCGGAAAATCAACCTAAAAAGAACTAACTACACTACACAATACTAAAATCGATTAAAATATTTACTATAATGTCAACTGTCAAAATGGCGTCAATGAAGCCGCGCCCCTATAACCCTTTAGGATTTGATTGACTGATGAGCTATAATTTCACAGTCATATATGCAAGCAAGGCAGTTGTTTTTGAGTTAATAGAAATTGACCGTATTATCCGGATGACCATATTACCCTCGCGTAGGTACTATACTATGAGAAATTATACAACCTAGTTTTTCGATCGTTTATAATCTGAATTGTGAAGCACTTTAATGAATGAATTAATGGAATCTGATATATGTGATATACTCAGACTAGCGACGGCTAGCACAACGTTAAAGGTGCAAGAAATCTGGCACTGCTACATCGATCCGCCTTTCAAGTGTGACAATTAAGAAAAACCTTTCCAACGACGGGAGCGACTCAAATTCAGCAGGGAACTTTAACGAGGTGATAATTATGAAGAATAATAAAGGGCTAGGTGTGATTTTATCGTTGATTTATAATGTTACCTAGTTCATGTATAATCAGTCGTAGTAATCAAGTGCTTTTATTAGAATACGGTCAACGTGCGACCTAATGTTTATGTATAACTCATTAAAGTATTAATGTGAAAATGTTCTGAAACTTTAAGATGACTCTTGATTTGTAACTGGAAGATAAATATCGGAAATTTCACTGATGGGTGTGAAATTTAAACTTTTCAAATCTCATAATGATTGTCTTCCGCACTTTCATTTATAATTTCGTATACCTATTCCGGCTGTAGCAAATCACTTTCCCACGTCCATGCAACACTATGCAAAAATGAATAGTCATCTACAGAGATCTACTTAAGCATTTTTCAGTTATATTGTAATTAAATTAGAAACAATTTAATATTTATGTGGTTTATATTTTTTCATTCATTTAGGTTATATTGACTTGGCTAAATAAAATGGAAAAAATTTAATAATTTTCACCGCAGAATGGAATCGCACCAAAATTATCATTGACCGAAGAATGAAACAGTATTGTATTAAATATTAAGTTTACATAAATATGAAGTATAAAACGTGGCGTTAAGAGTACCTAAATCTAATTAATAATTAAAACGCGAACTTTAATAAGAATGCTTAGGGATAATGTTAGAATCAAAAGTAAAAACTATTTTGGTGGACTAAATATAACGACATCTAGTATTAATAGACAATAAAAAATATTTTAATATCAACTTATACTCACACAGTTATAATACAGAAAAATATGATTAAAGTATTAAAAACATATTTTTCATGGTAGAGCTATGTTGCGGTTATATTAGTAGTATAGTTGTAACACGAATGGATCGGCTCGACCGGGGAAGGACCACGCTCTCACAGAATACCAGCGTCAAATAGTAGCTTAATGCTGCTGTGTTTCGTATGATGAGTTTCGAGAACCGGAGACCCTTTTTACTGGAAACGAAGCATTCCACCTAAGTACTCACGGATTACAACGCATCTGCATTTTGATTCGTAATCGAGGATAGATGTAGATGTCTATGGGCCGCAGCAACCACTTACCATAAGGTGGACTTTGTGCTCGTTTGTCATCCTATCCTATAAAAAAAACACGAATCAGCTCTTAACTGAAGTGCTATTTACATAATAAGGATATAGAATAACATGTGAATAGTAGTCGAAGACCAGGAAAGCCCAATTTTTGTTTTAACTAAATATTGCTTCAGGATTAATAACGATAATAATGTCTTCCAGACCGAATTTCGGCCTCAACGGTCAGGCTCAACGGAGACTAGACATCGGTGCAGGACAGGATTACGGTGCCCGAGTGTATGCGCAAGCACAGGTGCACTCTATTCCCTCACTCTCATAGTCCGATGGGACAGTAAACCAACACGACCGAGGAAAAATCCAGGAGTGTACTGTTTAAAACATAGTCCTACCGTGTCTTTATCAGGTAGAAGGCATTTACTTAGGCAGGTTTTTTATAGGATAGGGTGACAAACGAGCACACAGTCCACCTGCTGGTAAATGGTTGCTGCGGCCCATAGTTATCTACATCAATCCTCGATTACAAAACAAATCGAAGATGCCTTGTCACCCGTGAGGACTAAGATAGAATGCATCGTTTCCAATAAAAAGGGTCTCCGGTTCTCTACAACTCTACACTCACCATACGAAACACAGGAGCATTAAGCTACATTTTACGCTGGTATTCTGTGAAACGTGGTACCACGTATATATATTATATTCTTCTTATTATATTCTTATTATAAATCATAACTTTATTTTAAATCAAAACTGAATCAATTAAAAACATCTCCACGTGTAACGTAGGATTTTCAGATCAGTATCGTAATTTGAATTGGCCAACGCAATTTCCTCACAAAGTCGCGTGTTAGAAGCTCTGTCAATTGGGCCACCGATAATTGCTTGTCGCGAATCGAATTGTTGAGTAGCGACTGTTACTACCTATTACATAACGTTTCACACAAACGTGCCAAATGATATTTTGCTGTTAAAATATATTTGGCGCATTATATAGCTAAATATCCGGTATATCTACGTAATAGTTATGTATTGATCAACGTGACTATTAAAAATCATTTACTAATTTCATTGAAAGCCATATAAAAAGCAAGTTCGTAGACTCTTCATCTATTATTGATTAACAATCAAAATTTGTTCCGTTTCACCACTTAGGAGTAAGATAAAATGCTTCGTCACCGGTAAAAAGGGTCAATGTTTCTGATCCCGGAGTGTACTGTTTAAAACATAGTCCTACCGTGTCTTTATCAGGTAGAAGGCATTTACTTAGGCAGGTTTTTATAGGATAGGGTGACAAACGTGCACACAGTCCACCTGATGTTGCTGTGGACCATAGACATCTTCATTTATCCGCGATTAGGAACCAAAATGCAGATCCGTTGTAACCCCCAGAGGACTTACATGAAATGATTCGTTTCCAGCAAAAAGTGTCTCCGGTTCTCTACACTCACCATATGAAACACAGCACCACTATGCTGCTATTTTACGCTAATATTCTGTGAGAGCGTGGTCGTAATGCATTTAAACCTATTAATTTTTGCAACAAGCATAATCTAGCTGCAGCGTGTAATTGCGTTCCATTTCGATGTATAACGGAAAATTCGACGGCAGCTTACAGTAGATGGGTATATGAAGGTATCTCAAGACACGAACCGGTCGAAATAATTTGAGGTTTATATATCTATCAGAGCATTTAATTCATCGTTACCATTAATAGTTTCCATGAGCAGACTTGGTGCGAACACATATCTACGGGTGTAGTATATCTCGTATGTAAGTAAAAGTTGTGCAATTTTCTGTATACAAAATCGCACAATTTTCGCGTCTTAAAATCAACTTCAGACCAATATTAAAAGGATAATATTATCCTTTAAATATTGGTCGTATAAGAGAAGCAAGCCACCGTCGGTTAAACTCTTGACATGACTTTCATCACTAATTGCTTACAATCCATATATGTGTACTTATAATATAATATAATACAAAAAAATATTAAACAATTTACGCTTTTACAAAATTATCGATTTTTTTTAAATAATCTAAATTTCATTGTTCGTATTTAAAAAAATAAAGCAATATTTTTTAAAGTAACATTGCACTAAAACCTTTTAGAATTATAGTCGCAAGTAGGTACCTAATACTTCCAATTATGATATTAAAGTCAAGAAGAATGTTCCGAATTGCATCACGGCTAAGAATAACTTAATCTTTACAGACATTATTATATAGAATTTACGTTTAGAGACATTGCGCTGTCCGATAGCTTCGTATACTCAAGTGAGTGTATTATTCAATCCACTTGATTACTTTTGGTCATAAGTCTCTAATATTATTTGGACGCAGTTCGCTAAAAGTGTCTCTCGTCACATTGTTATCATTACAGCATATCACAAGTTCACTAGGTTCAATCTACGCGGTAGGCACGATGAATGAAACTAGTTTTTACAGACGTTCTCGCGTTTAATTAACTTATTTCACATCCCTGACGAATCACGAGGGTACTAAGGTGCACGATGGCTCAATGTTACTTTCAGTTTAATATTAGATTTTTTTTTAATATTACGTAGGAATATATTCAGTAAATAGGTCTGTCCTACAAATTAAACCGTCCAGCTAAAGGTAAGTGGCTACTCGTGATACAGACTTTATTTCGTTTTTTGTAGAAATGAAGAAGATACATAAAAGCAATAAATCAGTAAATCATCATCATCATCATTACAGCCCTTCACAAGTCCACTGCTGAACATAGGCCTCCCCCAAGTAATGCCACAAAGCACGGTCCTGAGCCACCTGCATCCATCGACTTCCTGCATGCCTTACCCGGTCGTAACTCCATCTAGTGGGGGGTCGCCCTACACTACGCCTACCGGTACGAGGCTGCCACTCGAGAACCTTTCTTCCCCATCGGTTATCGGTTCTTCGAGCTATATGGCCGGCCCATTGCCACTTCAGCTTACTAATCCGTTGGGCTATATCGGTCACTCTGGTTTTACTGCGTCCGCATTTCTGAGTCTATCACGCAGAGAAACTCCGAGCATAGCCCTCTCCATAGCTCGCCGAGCGACCTTGAGCGTCCTCATATGGCCAGCAGTGAAGGACCACGTCTCAGATCCGTAAGTCATCACTGGTAACACGCACTGGTTATACACTTTAGTTTTTAGAGATTGAGGTATTACCTGACGAGAAGATGTGTCGTAATTTCCCGAACGCTGCCCAGCCGAGTTGAATCCGTCGATTGACCTCTCGGTCAAAGTTGGACTTACCTACTCGGACTATTTGTCCCAGGTAAATACGCAATTGAATTATAACAGACAATTTGAACATACATAATCTAGTCTATAAATAGTACTTTGAGGAAGTTTTGATTGACTCCTACGTAAAATGCTCAGACATCGAAAAACGAACAAAATCCTAATTAGGAAAAATAATTTTTTACCATAAAATTAATCCTTTAAATCAAAAATTCAGATTCTGAACTTAATTAGTTTATATAGTTAGAATAATTTGTATTTGGACTTATAAGTGAACTGAATCCATTAAAAGCGGCTAGAAAAGCTTTCATTATTTATATAGTCGCATTATCGCATATAATTTTCATTTCTTAAATAATTTTTTTTAAGATTTTGAAATTTGTTGATCAACAGTTTCGCCAAAAATGTAGGCTGTGGAACTGGTGTCTTTTGCATTTTTTACTTTTAAATTATAATAAACTTATGTTCAAAATTTTGTCGCCATGTGGATTAATGGAAAAAAATTAAAGAAGTAAATTGGTCATTAATTAACATTCAAAAAATAGTTCCATAATTTCATTTAAAGGTGTTTATGAGCCTATCAGTATTTGTTCATCATATAGCTGCAGAAATATGTTATCGAATATGATGTACATTACGCACAAATATTAAAATGAAGCAAATGTTTACTTAAATAGCCATCCTTGGAAGAAGGAAGGACGACTGCAGTTCCATACAATCTTACCTCAGTTGCTGTCCACAAACCTGTTCAGTTTATTAATTTGAGATGGTTAACCCGCCAGTCTACCTCAAAAGACCTTAAAGTGATAACAACACATCGATAACTTTTATTATGGAACTAGCTGTTACCCGCGACTTCGCCCCCGTCTTACATTCTTTTTTTTCCCCCTTATAACATCAGTTATATGCCTGAGAAAGTTCCGTCATCCGTCCAGCCGTTTCGGAGATGATTCGAAACAAACAAGCAGACTGACGGACAAAATTTAAAGAAATGTGTTTTTGCTATAAGTACCGTATATACTTGCATATGCATTTAGTAAAAAGCTGTTGTTTTGACACTACAAACATACGTTTCAATTTTATTTATTTGTTTAGATAAGTATGTACAAACACTCTTTATCATGATGTTGTAACCTCTACAAAGTTTGATAAGTACATGAATTGTTAAATAAAATTAAAACGTGTAAATATACCTATTATTATTTTAGAGAAGAACTGATTTAATGAGAGAATTAAAGAAAAGACTTGCACAAAACATTCTTCATATTTTTCCTCAGTATTCCGTAACAGTCCATTAGTTTATTAGACGAATTGTTGATCGCAGTGAAAGATTTCTCGCATATTTAACACTGCACACTGTCGCTGTTTTGGTTATTTGGGGTTTTGGGTATTTTACATAAGTATATGATATAGTATATTACCACTTTCCAAGCCCATGAGATCATTTTGGTGTTTCCGATAGCCGCCTTAGAGGATATAGGTATAGAGGTATAGTAAGTCAGCTCAAATTCTAATTTCGCCCCCACTTCCCCGCGCGTCGTATGCTATGTACCCACATGTTTGTAATCACTAATACTGTAAGTAGATAGGTCGTTAGATACTTATTTCATTAGGTTTATCATATTTATGCCTGTTTCTTAACGCCAACCTAGTCGCTTCTTATTTTTATTACGGTTATTTCCCATTTTAATTTTACGTCGCCCTGTTACGTAATGTGATTTTGATCGTAAGCGACACAACCTCCCCCTTCAAAGGCCGAAGCAAGTGACCGGGCGGCAGGAATCACGCTTTAAGAGGCTGATAGTTTAGGTAATTTCTTTTTACAGTGAAAATAATGGTATTTTAAAAAAAGTAAATAACATAAGCACTGCTTTATAGTTAGTTTTGTTAGTATGCAAAGTTTCATGATCTTATTTAAAGTATTTTATGAATAACAGCGGTTTATTGTTTATTTTGGAGGTAACTTTGGATTTTTTTCTATCGAGAAAATTTTACGGAATCGTGTTTTCGTCTAACATAGTCCTTAACATTAATCCTCAACTTTACCATATATTTATTTCAAAATTAATGCTGCAATATTTTCGGCATAACGGAGGATCTTGCTAAGCCATTTGAGGTTATGTTTCCCCTTTACGGTATGGTTTACTAATTCAAAAACACAAACAAAAGCACAGGTGATGGCAGAGAGAAGTATAAAAAACGAACGCACATGATTGTAAGTGTTAACAAGGTAATAATATTATTACTCGGTTATCAATATCTTAATGTGTAGTTGTGGGTATTTTGAAGGTTAAACACTGTAACTACTTTGGAGCAATAAGTTAAACTATTAGGTTAACTCTCAGCACACATTTATACTAAAACAAAACCCTTTAACAAAATAAATAATTATAATCTGCCACTGATTTAACAAAATAAATAATTAATAATTTATTTCCAAATAATGGAGCTAGAGATGACTGTTCCGTCGCACGGTCCGCGAGTAAGTGCCGGGTGCACTGCGCGAACCGTCCGCCAGCTCGTCTCATCCCCACCACGTGCAGTCGTCGTGGCCCGATGCCGCCGTCACGGCTAGCTAGGCGGCGCCTGCAGTTTCGTCCGCCAAAACAGATGGCGCTCGCTCCACAAAGTTGCCAACACGGCCATTCTGCAAGGCGCATGTCCCAGGCGCCCCACGATGCTAGGTAAAACACTGAAACAAAATCGACATCAGAACTAGTTTTCTCAATCTACAAGTATGAATCACAAGTCATAATACGTTTTCGAATCATCAGCAAGTGCCTACTCTGTTGCTGCTAGTTCAACCGTACTTAAAGGGACTATGCCACACTTAAGAGTCCTGGTTTTCCTAGAGCTTACCACTTGGAATCACTTGCATTTAAAGAGCTGTTCGCTACACTTAAACGTACCAAGTTGTTTTCCAAGCTGTATTTACATTTGCTGGTGTTTCTATCCTGGCGAGAATTAAGGTACAAGTGTTTTATCTAGCCTCGCGAGTAAAATATAAGCAATAGCAATACTGTATGTGAGGCTGAGTAACCACTTAATTTTATCTGCAATAAAATGATAAAGCAGTGAGTTTATTAATTGTTAGCAGCAGACAAGAAAGTGCAGTACATACCTTTAAAACTATGAGTTGCCAACACGGACCATATTGTTAACTGCTTATTCCAATTTCCAGTCATCTATTTGTATCCAATACTTCATATTTTCAGCAGCTGCAACGCCATTGTACGGTTTACTGCTCCTTTCAGAACCCCTTAGGTCTGATACCTCATATCTGTCATTACCCAGAACCTTTTTTACTCGAAATGGTCCTTTGAAGGTGGGCAGGAGTTTTCTGCTTCGACCATCGTTGCTCTGGCTTTGTATTCTGATCAATACCAAATCTCCTTCTTCGTAAATTTTGGCTTTTGCCCGAGTTTTATCAAACCTTCGTTTTTGTGATATTGCACTGGCTTTAATATTTTTATTTACCTTTGCTCGCAACTCCGTTACGTCCACTAGCGATTCATCATCAAGCTCTGGCTCTACATTGTCATTGTCAACGCGCAAACGATATCCAAATAAAACCTCACTGGGAACGGCATTAATAGTTTTATGGATTGTACTGTTTAAACCTAAACCTAAACATATTGATCCCACTTATCTTCAGTAGTATCTGCTCCAATAGTTTTTAATGATTCTAGAATTGTTTTATTAAATCTTTCTATCTGAATGTGAGGCTCGAAAAGGTCTGCACTGCACCGGTCGTGGGTCTGTCAGAGTAATAATCATCTCGTGGTTGTTCACTTTCCCTAACTCTTTTATGTCTGACGCGATACACTGTTTATATTGTCTAAATAAATAAATCAGTTCATTTAAGTGAGTGTCAGTATCGATCTTAGTCTCGTGAATAACGTCACAAAATTCACTAAGTGATTGCGCATAGTCAAACTTGAATGAATTACCTACACGTGAATATATCAAATCATTTCGCTCCGTTATGTTACGGCCGATTAGTATATCACAACCTACTAAGTGATCAATGACGTAAAAGATAACACTAGCTAAAGACACGCAGTCAATTTTTAAATCTAGAGTGACTTTTCGAGTAACTGGTTTAGAATTATGCTTAGAAAACCCTTGTAACAAAACTGGCGAGGGTAGAACACTTGTTTGAAGCGAATATTTTTCCACCACCAATTCGGAAATTAAGGAACAACTGCTTCCTGTATCAATGAATGCCTCATGAACAAAATTATCAATGTTAACTGTTTTTACAAATTTATTTCGCGGATCAGAGGTGTGAATCAATTTGGTTTCCTCAGTTTCTGGTTTGATCAATCCTGTACTCTTCTTACTACGGCATACAGCCTCAACATGGCCCTTTTTTTTACAAAAATTACATTTAATGAGCTCACACTGGTTTCTTTTATGGTTTCCACCGCAAGTGTAACATTTAATAGGTTTCTGAATATTTGCTGAGCCGGTTTGGTTACTTCCATACGCATTATGGGAATTGGCATTAATATTTGTAGAGGTAACATTCATGGACGGCAGGCTAGAATTATTCGTTTGATCCATTGTTTTGTGTTGGTTTTCACGTGTACTACCCGAACTGGTTTGTTTGGATTTCTGCCTTTGTAGGTACGGCCATGAAGGTAACTAGCTAAATCATGGCAAGATTTAAAATTACTCGCCTCAATAAATGCTCCTATATTACTGTCGCCTATGCTACCGACAATTATAGATATAATATCTTGCTCAGTAAAGTTTAAAGATAATCTATCGACTTTACATTTAATATCAAAATAAAATTCGTATAGTGATTGGTTTTCTACAGGTTTTTTATTTATTATTTCTTTTAATAATTCAAACATGTTACGTCGTGTTTGGAAACTACTAGCCAGACGCCGATTCCAATCACTCCAGTTCCATGTAGGCCACTGACTATCAGTGCGCAACAACGAGTCATACCAGACTTTACCAGAGCCTTTCAACTTATTAAGAGCTTGATAACGTATCGTTTCGTCGGTCCAATCGAACGTTGCCGCATAGGATTGTATAATATTAAGCCATGCATTTATATCATCATTTAAAGGGTCAAACTCCGGAATAATATTGTTTAAGGTACTCACAGCTTTGGTATCTTTATGACGCGATACCTTTGACTTCCTTCTGGGCGGAGGTGACGGCGTTCTGGAGCTTGTACTCGTTGTACTACTGCTACTTGACGATTGTGCTCGCCTGCGATAGTGCCTGCGTTTGCCCATGGCGCGTAGATCCCACTTCTGATGTTAACAAGGTAATAATATTATTACTCGGTTATCAATATCTTAATGTGTAGTTGTGGGTATTTTGAAGGTTAAACACTGTAACTACTTTGGAGCAATAAGTTAAACTATTAGGTTAACTCTCAGCACACATTTATACTAAAACAAAACCCTTTAACAAAATAAATAATTATAATCTGCCACTGATTTAACAAAATAAATAATTAATAATTTATTTCCAAATAATGGAGCTAGAGATGACTGTTCCGTCGCACGGTCCGCGAGTAAGTGCCGGGTGCACTGCGCGAACCGTCCGCCAGCTCGTCTCATCCCCACCACGTGCAGTCGTCGTGGCCCGATGCCGCCGTCACGGCTAGCTAGGCGGCGCCTGCAGTTTCGTCCGCCAAAACAGATGGCGCTCGCTCCACAAAGTTGCCAACATAAGTGTATGGTCCATAGACTTATATATCTACCTATCCCCGATTAAGAATAAAAATGCAAATGGATGCACGCTTAAACCTTAAGGTAGAATGCTTCTTTACTTATAAATGAGAGATCCAGTGCTCGTTACGCAAAATAGAATCACAGCGTATGCTGTGCATTGACTTATATATTACTAGCGTAATGCTGTGCTACCCTGGTGTTCTCATTCATCGTATTCCATTGAAACGTGGTGCTACCACTTCAAAAGACTTTTTCAACTCATGTTATTCAATGTATAAAACAGAGCAAAATGTATTAATACAAGTGGTAAAATTAAAAATTTTGTACAATCGACTTCAATACGATCGAATCTATGTATTCGAAGTCAATTAGGTGTGCATTATTTAAGGATAACTCAAAAACTGCTCGTTAGATCTTGATCAAATTTATATGAGACCACACGAGAAGCACCAGCTTTCAGTGTTTACGTGGTAGAGCCACGCTGCAACTATACTATAGTTCTAAAACGAATGGGAAGGCTCGACCAAGGCAGAACCACGCTCTCACAGAATACCAGCGTAAAATAGCGTAATGCTGCTGTGTTTCGTATGGTGAGTGTAGAGAACCGGAGATCCTTTTTACTGGCTGGAATTTAGGCATTCCATCTTAGTCCTCAGGGGTGATAACGCATTTGCATTTTGATACTTAATTGAGGAGAAATGTGGATGTCTATGGGCCACAGCATCCATTTACCATCAGGTGTACTGTTTGCTCGTTTTTACCCAGTGCTATAAAAAAAAGATAAGAAAATGATTATCAAAATCGGTTCACCAAGGGAAAAGTTATGAGGTAACACATAAAAAAGGTAATACAGTCGAATTGAAATATATATATATATATATATATATATATATATATATATATATATATATATATATGTGTATAGATTAAGTTTAATCGGAGTTACTGAGACGGCTTTATATGCGAAAAGTGTTAGCAATGTAAACTCTCTCACTTCTGAGACCCTCTCATTAGCAATGACACCTAACAAATTATACTTCCAGTCCTTTAGTATATATATTATAAGACGCTCGTCTATGGCTTGGTTTATGACACACATTTTCGAGCATAACTGTAATATTTACGCATTAGGCATCGTAAGTAGCCATGAGCAGGATGTCATTGTGAATCTGTAATTCGTGTCATGATGTGGTGTTGTTGTTTCTAAAGGTACATTGTTGTATGGTGATCTTGATTGAAAGCTTTCAAATGAAAATGTATCACTTTATATTGCTTAATTTACATTTTTTTTATTAAATAATTCTGACAATCAATTGTTTTTGTTTCTACAGATTTTACTTAAATTTGCCTCAAATTCGACAACAAAAATATTTACGCCCTAATTCTAAACAAAATGTATTTGGCAGCCAAATTACCCTAAAACAAGAAAGCAGTGAATGGTTTTTATTTAAAAAGCAACCGCCTTCCAACTTCCGTGTCACCAGTCATATATTATGTGTGTATTATTTCCAAATGCATCTTCTAGCGAAAAGAGATTGTTCACCTCGCCGGACGTGTCTACTATGAGCGCTGAAAAAAAAAAACTGTTCCAAATTTAAACTGAACGGAACGACGGGCACGTCTTGGCTGACGCCCAGCGGCGCCCGATCCGACTCACATTCGTCTTCAAGCGAGCTACTATGAAAGCTTAATACAAGGGCCAAGTTTAAGAAATGCAATATAAATATTTTTAACAAATAGAATGCGGAAAATTTACATTTGATTATTTTCATTTACAAAGTAGTACACTTTTGACATTTGTTTACGATGTTACAATTATGTATACTTAATCAATACAATCTATCAAAATTCCATTGCTGGAAATAGACTTCCCCTATAAATTGCTTCATAGGGGAGCTATTTGCAAGAAAGCAAGCAAGCGATAGATACAGCTATAGGATAGGATTTATATAGTGATAGGATATAAACAAGCACAATGGTAGTTTATATAGCTGTTATCAAAAAGATGCTGTTTCCCATCTTCCGATGCAGTTTCCCTGTGTCACCTCTTACGACCAACGAACTACGGGATCATGTGGCGTAGTTGATATTCTTACACTTACTTTCTTACTACTTGCGACATAGGCCATCTCACCGGCACAGGCGTCATCGCGCACGCTGTCGCGCGCTAATTTCCCACTATGTCGAATGCAAAGCGCAATTAACGCTCATCTGGGAGCTGCACCCGACTTTGATATATTTGGGATAGTTGGAATGTGCTGTTGTCAGCTTGCTTACGATTTTGTGAAAGTAAAGAGATATAATTTGTATTTTTTTTTCTCTTAGCATAGTTTATACTCATGCGTCTTTCGAAATTATTAATAACTGTGATTGGATTAAAAACCGTTGTATATATTAAAAAATAAATACGCTACCAAGACACGTCTCATTTCAATACATTAATGCGTTACAAGTAAATACAAAACGAGCACACAGACCGCGTCATGGTAAATGGATGTTGTGGCTCATAAACCTATCACTATCCTCAATTAAGAAACATAATCTAGATGTGTTGTCACCGCTGAGGATTAAACTGTAAATCTCCTTATCAGAAAAAAGGGTCATGACGCTTACGTTAAGTCGTCATCATTTCTGGGCTTTAAATACTCCACTGCTAGAAATTCGGAAAAAAGATTGTTTGCAGGAATGACCTGCCAGACGGGTCTCCCCTTTTTTATCGACATTCCACGTACCTATTCGTACCAAGCTGTTTGGTTCGTTTGTGCTAAATGCTAATTTTCCAGCATTTATATTTCCATCCAATTAAAACTGTGCCTTTAAGGAAACAGTGAATACTGATTTCTCGCGTTCGCAATTTATATGAGAAATCTCGGTATGATTCGGTATGTGCATAGCACTGTCTAATAGGCCCTATTATACAGTGCTGTGCACTATCTAGGCTTACCAATAATTGGGATAGTTGTAAATCAGTGACTTATAATCAAATTAAAAAAAATCTTTTCTAGTAATATTTGCTTATTACAATGACTCATGATTCTAGGTTCACGTTTGTACAATTAATATTCAAAATTAAATCATCAACGCTACTAAAAATCCATAAATGTTTCACAGCCAGACATGAACCTGTTCTATAGTGACGTCTGCCTTAATGCCACGTTTGGCGGTTGGCATGACGATCAGACGTTTGGTACCTTTGACCGTGCTCTACTTTACCAGTTTCTTCAATTACTGGTAGTCAGTCTGGTGGTTACGATATATTTCTAGCATAAACCATCTCTTACGTCATCCACGGATTAAAAATCAGGAATCTTTTCACGCTGCTATAAAACCTACTTCAAAAACTAAAAACAATAAAATAGTTTTTTCATAATAGCTTCTGAAGAAAGCTATTGAGAAGTTGTTTTAAGGAATTATTTTTTTGTTATTAGTTTTTGAAGACGGTTTTCACTTTTAACAGAAGTTTGATAACTATTTTACCCTTTTGTGTGGATAGTTACATCAAAATCTACTTTGCCTATTTTTTTCAAATTTAGGGGTGGAGCTTTTTTTCAAATGTATATGGAACTACTGGGAAAGAATATTATTATCTATTTAATAAAAAATAAATCTTTTAAATCGGTGGTCAGAAATCGGCCAAAATTAATAAGAAAGCATACCCGTTGAAAATAGAACCGCTTTTTTCGAATTTCGAAACACGCAGCTCGTAAATTTTCTTTTAAGTAATGACCATGTAAATGAAAAAAAAATGGTCGAAAGACATAGGAAGGAAGCGTCACTTGCATTAACGCATTCACCTACATACTACGCGTACGTAAAAGGAAATGTTAAATCGGACGGAAGTGATTGTTCGGAATTACGTGCAGTGACAATGGCTTCACGCTTAAAAGAAATTATCACTGCTTATAATTGGACCGTTGACTCTTATGCAATACGAGTAGAGTACAGTTCCAGCAATGAGATTATATTCATATCCCCGAAACGTATTGCAACACTTCACGCATGCGCATAATATTCCGTAAACGAGATTTCGACGTATAGTACTAAATTTGAATAACGTCCTCAAATAAACGTTGCGTAGAGATATATTTGTGTGCATGTATTTGGTTTTACGCGGTGTTCTAATTTAAATTTGATTTACCGAAGTTTCCACAGAAATTCAATGAAAATATCACGCTACTTGCTTTCGAGAGCATTTTAAATTACACACTTTATGTTTTAATTTTGTGCCAACATAAAGAACACATCATCAGCTTTTTTTAAAGTCAATTGCTACTTTTTAATATTTCCAAGAACGCGCCCATTCTCATAACCACCTCTGAGAAAGCGGGTTTGGGAATTTTGGGGCGATACCTTAGCTATGGTAATGCTACTTTGTATGAACATTCTGTGTGGAAACGAGTTTCGGTATTGCCATAAATTAATCGCCGTTTGATGCTCTCGACCAGGTACTTAAGAATAAAATATTTTAAAATGTTATTTAATATCTTTTTAAATCCATTCCCAGACATAGCAAAATGCAGATTTCTCCAAGATGCTTTTGATCACCGTGCTGAGGACGTGCTTAATCAGCACATACAATTGCAATTGTGTATTAATTTCAATAATTCCGAAGGGAATTTAATCCGGGTTGCTCACGTACTGTTAATATAACAGTTAATGCCTAGGTCTAGCTAAAAATTTGCCCATTTTTACCACACAGGCGGGGCAACGTAAAAACGACAATCTCGCACTATTAATATTGAATACTGCCATCATTTGGTCACCATAGCTTCATCCGTCAATCAATAGGGTTATATATTATTTTGTGTTATTTTATTTACCTATATACTACAATACTGTATTATTTTTTTTTTTTTTATAGAAGAGGGGGCAAACGAGCATGCGGCTCACCTGATGTTAAGTGACTACCGCCGCCCATGATCAACCGCAACACCAGGAGAATTGCGGGTGCGTTGCCGGCCCTTTAGAAAGGAGTAAGCTCTTTTCTTTAAGGTCCCCAGGTCGTATCGGTCCGGAAAAATCGCCGATGATAAACTATTCCACAGAGAGGTTGTACGTGGAAGAAAACTCCTTGTGAAACGTACAGTGGTGGACCGCCAAGCATCCAGATGGTGTGGATGGTATCGGGACGTTTGCCGTGTCGTGCGTTCACGAAATTTGGCGGTAATACAGTATGTAATACACACTGTGTATTACATACTGTATTACAATACTGCGTGACGACATTTAGGTTTAAAATAACATAAAGAACATTCATTTTATAATTCGATTTTACAAAAAAAATCTTCCAGTTTTGAGATAAAATATAGCCTAGATTAGTTTTGTTTTGCTCTCTATTTGTTCGTGATTATATCACAATCGGTTCATCCAAAAAGAACATCAGACAGACAAAAAATTTAAATAATTATAATGCAAAATAGTAACCATTTGTGCCACGTTTTTAGTCCTGAGCTATATTTATAGTTTCAAGTCTAGTTCATCGAGAATTAGTTCAAAATCAATTCCATTTGTACCCAAAAAGCGAGTTAATAAAAAACGGAGATAAATAGTTTATTAATGTCTTAATGGCAAGCAAATAATCCCTGGGCTTAATAAAATTCAGTTATTCCAAAACAATAGAGAGACGTTTTTCTTTTATTTATCTGTTCATAAATTTATTTTATAAGGGTTTTAATACTGCGGGAAGTAGAATTGTATGATAATTTCATTTTTAGTTTCTTTTTATAACTGTTGTAAATAAGTATTGTACTCGCATATCTGTAATTAATATTTCACTGAGGGATGACACTTAAACGAAATAATTTGAGCCGTAACTGAGAAACTCTTTATATATGTTTATTACAAGAAGTGCTTTAAAGTATTAAGATATACTATATATATGTGTTTTAACTTGGCATATAATATAATTCGTTTAATGAGCATATACTTGTAACTTTACGAAGAACTACGAAGAACTTTTAGAGCGGTATAATTTTAAAAGTAGATTCGGATTGCCTAGGTAAGGGCTCAAGGTTGATTAGTTGGTTGCATGTCAACACGCGAACCTAGCCCTACCGGAAACACAAACACATACAAGAGTTAACTAATATTCTTTGGCGTGTTGCGATTAAAATCTGCAGTGATAACTGCGCGCGAAATAGGCGTAGTGAAAGTTGGAAGATAACAAGATAAAATATTTTATTAGAGGCTATGTTAATAGCTCCCATTTCACTTCGAGATGTAAATCTACTACAGCTATTTCATTGGTAGCTATGATTAAAGCCACGTTCTTCGGACAAAGTCGGAACCCTGTGATTAAGATATATAAATATGCGTCGTAAAAGTTAAAGTGCATGTCGTAACGTGGCCAACTCAATATGTAGTTAAATGTTCTTTGCCTGTGATTGCAATTAATTTCCTTTTCCTTGCTTTCGCGACGACCAACGAAATTAACTAGTCTCCAAGGCAAGTTGATCTTTTTAATTCTTAATAATAAATAATGTCTGTGATTGCATATATGTAATATTATTAAAAATTTACTAAATCATTTTCTTTAGCCTCGTACCGGTAGGTGTAGTGTAGGGCGACCCCCCACTAGATGGAGTGACGACCTGGTAAGATATGCAGGAAGTCGATGGATGCAGGTGGCTCAGGACCGTGCTTTGTGGCATTACTTGGGGGAGGCCTATGTTTAGCAGTGGACTTGTGAAGGGCTGTAATTATGATGACGATGATGATGATGATGAAATCATTTTCTTACTTAAATTTTGATAAACGTAAATAATTTAGGTTTTTAACATAAACGTACTTAGTTAATTATAGACGAGTAAATTAATTTGATAAGATCCGTGAGAAAATTAAAATGTTTTGTAATGACTCATTATATATAAGTACGCGAATATTTTAAATAGAAAAACAAATTTATGAGTTCTATCTCGCTTAATTCATAATATATTAGTCTTGATGTTTTGATTGTTTTGCAGCACCCATGGTCACGAGGGAACTGAGGTATTTGACTCATCCTTAATTTAACCCGGATTATCACGATCAATGTACGCAGAATGACTTTCGTTGGTATATTTGGGCTTGGATTTAATTAAGTAAGTTTATATTTGGAAGTTATATCTTCAAATTATCAGGCCTCTAAAGTCTGATCTGCTATTTAAAAAGGATGTCTGTGTGAGTATGTGTACGTCCTTTCTTTTGCAAACTTTTTTGTCGATTATCTCGAGAAAAAACGTTGACATGGACTCCAATCTAATTTTATTAAAACTTTATAAACAATAAAGGTTGTCACAAAATGGGAAGATGATATAGAGTATAGACTGAATCACACCCGCATCTATTTTTTATTACCGGATCCCAAGCAGAACGTACCTACCTACCAAATAGACACTAGAGTAGTATCTAAAGAAATTGGCTGATCCTACCAAAGGTAGGTATAGGCTGCTAATGGGTGTTCAAATAGAAACTAGGAGAAATTCTTAGAGAAAAAAGGAATTTGAGTCTACTAGTCGTTTCCTATAGGAATCGTTTTCTATACGAGAAAAAACGAAAATTTGGTTTTTGTCTAACTTTTCCGTATTCAACCAGGAGAATATCCACATTATGTTTTCTCCTACTTCTTATTCTTCTTCTTCTTCAGCCTATAAATTACAGCTGTTTCTACTGCTGGATATGGGTTTCCCTCGTTGTAGTAAAGAACACTTAGCTTTAGACGGTGCCTCCCATCGCCATTCTGGGTATTTTACGTCTAGTGTAAACGAGATGATTAGAATACCATCTATCGAAACCCGAAAGTGCTGTGTTCTAGCTTCCTAAAAGGACTTCTATATTTCGTCATTCCGCTTGTGTCGTAAGAAGCAACTCTCTAATATATATTATAACTATTTGGCCAGGCAGACTTTGTTCTGCCGACGAACCTCGGTCCTTTAAAAAATTCGCAATAAAAATATTGAGGGTCACTTTTTGGGATAAAAACTACATATTCTATCTCTCAAACTGGAGGAAGGAATATGCATACACAAAAATTCATTGAAATCTGTTCTATAGTGTTGTTAACCTTGATGGCTAATGTATCTGGGCTTGTGTAGGGAGGAAAGTGGTAAAACTGTTCACATCAGTTTGTAGCCGATTTATTTTATCGAATCAGAGACGCGTGTTCACATTTTACACCCAAAAAGGAACTGAACTACTCACTTGCGGCTGCCGTCCGGCCGATGACGGTCGTTATCATAATATTTCACGAGAATTATATACACATGGATATGGGCGACGTATGCGTGTGCTGTGTCAGCACCACTCACAGCACTCCCCCGTTTAAAAAAAGTTTTTTTTTTAGTTTGGAGTTCATCGCGGACAAGCAATGTGACACGCAATTTTTATATACTACTAGCTGGCCAGGCAGACATTGTTCTGGCCTAATTCGTAATAAAATACGTTGAGAGTCACTTATTGGGATAAAAATTGTCCCATCTCTCAAGTTTGACCAAACTGCACACAGTGTGCAATATTATATTGAAATCAGTTCAGTAGTTTAGGAGTTCATCGCGGACAAACAATATGACACACAATTTTTATATATAAAGATAATCTATGGAGGAGACTATTCGAAATGTTAGAAGAAACTAACATCACATTTTAGAACTAGATAACGAATCAAATAAATGTTTCTTATCTCCAGTCACTCGTATACAACTGACAGTTGCCAGTTATTAGTTTATAATAGCATAGTGTAATAAGATAATTCGCACCGTCCTATCTTTATCGGAATGCGGCATGACGCTCACTGTAGTGGCCAACGACCGATAACTTTTGTTTACGTTTCCTTATCACGATCCTTTGATTCAACATCTTTATAATAATTTACTCATAAATTATTCACCTATATTTTTGTCGCTATGTAAATTAATTTCTCTTGATTTAGGTTTTTCGTAGCTTCAATTTCCGAACGCTCTAACACGACCCCCACCCCTCCTGACTAACCAACAGTTCAATGTTACGCTTACATATACATACAAACATACAATGCTGGGCGAACATATAATCTATCAGTTAATTTTTACTTTACAATTATTGTTAACTCCGATTGGATTTGCCAGGGTCGCAGGGGCGACATAGCGTGATACACTCACCATTATGACGTTAGTCAGGTGTTTCACACATCCTCCTATCCATCAATGACATTATTTAGATGATCAAGGCAATGACGTAGCATTAAGGCAGCTATAGGGGCCACGATTCTGAAAAAGATAAATTATTTCTTAATTTTTTAAATCATGCCAGTAAATTAAAAAAAAAAAGAATATTTACAATGCTATAAACATTACTGATATTCCCCATAACCACTCGTGGTAAGCTCAAATTGCTTGTGTTACGTGTGATTCACGCCAGTAGTCGAATGGCGGATTCGAACCCACGACCTTTTTGAGTTCGCGGTCCGCCCCCTGCCATTAGAATACTGTCGCTTCAAATTAGTAAGTAAAAAATGAAAAAATCTGAAAAATTGCTGCGAAACTTGCAAGAATAAGAGGAAGGGAGGGTGGAGGGGTGGCATTTTTAACGCTAGCAGCCCCGGGCGGCGGCAATCTGTGATACGCTACTGGATCTTAAAAGCCTTAGGGACATCTTGGATAATAAAATTGGCCTGCTCTATTTTGTCTTACAGGCATTCTTGAAAGACCGTGTGTTTCAGAAACGTTTACATTCCTTTTTTATCGGTCTGAGGAACATTCAATAAGCAAGAAATATCAAACAAGTCGTCGCTGATGAAGTTGACGACTTTTGGAGGCCCCTGTACAACCCGTACCGTGACCAGTAAATTGATTTAAGGGAACGTAATTTTTCTGACAATTATCAAGAAATAATCTTATGAGCTTTGGATAATAAAACTAGTCGCATAAAATATTCAAGATGAAGTTCAACAGAAATACTAGAAACATTTTAGTTTAAGACAGTCGTCGTTCGTCGTTTAATAAAGTGATAGCGCTTAGCTCGGCCGTAGGTCATTCTCACATCGCCGTAAGCTCGTGAGTTAAAACTTTCACTCTCGCACGACTCGTCATTAAGCCTTGCATAAGTTTATAGTCACGTCACGCCGAGTTCGTTTTTTTACAGACGATTTACGATTACCCACCATTAAATTTATTTAAAGCGAGCTGGCCGTGCCCGCGCCATTTTTATTATTGGACCTTTTTAAACTTTGTAACATAAATGAGTCAATGGTAATGTTACATAACTGAAGCAGTTCAAGTACTAAGCGCTCGCTGTAAATTTATAATACTTTACTTACTTTATATGCACAGTACGCGAACAACCCAGGTTTCAACCCTGCTGGCATCAATTAAATTGTTAATTGCAATTTTACGTGGCGGTTTGCCACGTACTTGGTGGTGAAGGAAACCAGCACTTCTGAGAAGATTAAAAAATATTTCTATGATTTATAAAGTCAGCAACATGCATTGATGCAGCGCGGTGGACACTCCGTGCCCTAAAATCCTTTCAGAATTGATAGTACGCCTGTGCCCACAAATGAAATGTATAGAGGCTGTAATGGTCGGTACACACGGTCAGTTCAACTGATCATTCCAACTGATTACTTCAAACTAAAACTATTGAATTTTTTTTAAATATTGGATTTTCGATATATCCATAAATAAACTTATATATAAAACTCCGATGTTGGTATATTTATAATTATCGATATATCGAAAATTCAATATTTTAAAAAGTATCAACAGTTTAAGTTTGAACTGATCAGTTGGAATGATCAGTTGGACTGACCGTGTGTAGTTTCCATTAGTTTACTTATTTACATACGAGGCTGACACTGTAAGTTCTTAAAAAATCAAAAACTGAACACATTAACAAGGTATATTGGTCAGGAAGTGATTTCTTCCAGATAACCTTATTACGCAAAGACTTGACTGCCAGTGCCAGTGCCAGTGCACTGCGGAGAGATGTTGCGTCTCTTTGCGTACTTTATCGCATCTACCACGGAGATTGTTCTGAGGAATTGTTTGGGCTAATTCCAGCCGCTCAAATACACCATCGCACATCACAACAAAACCCGCGGTAACAACCATACCACCTGGAAGATTGGCGGTCCATCACCGTATGATTTAGAAGAAACTTTCTTCCTTTTTCCTTGTGGAATCGACTACCACCATCGATTTTTCCGGACCGACACGACTTAGGGACCTTCAAGAAAAGAGTTTCTTCTTTTTTAAAAGGCCGGTAACAAGAAGTCTAATGAGGTGAAAGAATGTAGTAATATTGCATTATACAAAAACACCTGTTAAATTACGTGTCTTAACTTTTACTTGTTTTAGACCGCAGTTTTTTATAGTCAGTTGTTAATTTAAGTATTCTATTTTTCAGTGTTAAGCGAACTCTATGTTATTCTTATGTGATAAATAACTTAAAAAAGGTTAAATGTCTTTAACCTGTAACCAAAACATTTCCCCTAGTGTTGCAGTTCTTTATGGGCGGCGGTGGTCACTTACCATCAGGTGAGCCATATATTCGTTTTCTCCCTCTCCTGTAATAAAAACTATTGATAACATCGAATAGCGAAAAGAGAGGTGGTGTGATTATCAAAATAAACATTTGATTGCAATGACGAAACGGCGCTATCGTTCTATCGAATCACAGTGATTGTGATGTTCTATCGAACATCACAATCACGGCCTCGGTTTCCTACGCTTAAAAGCTCCGCGATGTTTTTTTTTTTTAGAAATCGAACACCGTATAGAAAATAGTAATTTGAATTCAAATATTCGTAAGCCATAGTAATTATACAGATCCGCTTTGATAATGCAGATACACACTCGTATATTGTTTGTGTTATCAGTGAATCCTTTAAGTTAAGAAACTTAGTTATTTCATTTATAAAGACAGATTTTTTAATTATCAGATATTATAATTTGAAATGAAAAAAAACTTAAACAAAATAAAAATAACGGAAAGTTGTTTTAACGAAATTCAACTTTCCACTTTTTCTCACTTTTATATATTCAGTCAGGTTTTAATTTAGGTAATGGACTAATGGATAACTTTTCTAACGATTAAAAATTTGTACTGAATAGTATAAATTGATGTTTAATAAATAATAGTACTGGTAAGCGAAGTGTAGGGTCCACAGTCCACAGTACAGGACTACGAAGTCAATGGATGCAGATCATGCAGATGACTTTGAACTGTGTTTTGTGGTATTCCTTGAGGCAGGCATATGTTCAGCTGTGAAACTGTTGAAGGAATATTTTTTGGTTTTGTTTATTATAAAAACTAACGTTACCTCCTAGTATTTTCTCATTTATCGTGGAGGCAGTTTACTAACATAAATTGCACATTAACAAACATCCAGACCCGAAAAAATTACTTGCCATACAAATACTTGTTCTGACCGGGTTTCGTACCCTCAGCCTTCAGCGCGACGGAGCTGGACTTGTGTCATTCATTCATTTCTAGTGACCCGATCATTCAAGTATTGATTCGTCTTACTCTGTGATCTGTGAGACCCGCTCGATAATGACGGTCGTCGGACATTTTACACTCTTTGGTCGTAGGTCCTGTCCTGTCAATCGTTTGATCCGGAAAGTTCGAAAAAAGTAATTGCAATCATCAATACTCCGGTGCGACCCGGTTCAAATGAACGAATCATTCACGATTTACACATTTCTACACGGAACCGTCAACCACTACAGGTGATAATGATGATTATGAAACAATTATAATTGCATACCGACAATGACGTGTGATGTTAGCTTAAGAGAATTCAATACCCTATTTAGTCTCGTAGGTGTCTTAAGAGGCGACAATACGATATGCTAAAGAAGTCGTATGGCTTCCGATAGACGCAATACCTGGCGGCAACGAGCAGCAGTATTAAAGGTGCAAGACGTCTGGTTCTGTGTTTCTCAATTTGTTTGCCAAGCGTGATAATCAAGACAAATGCTGCATACACCGAAGGAAGGCTCATGTCCAGCACCATCAACTTAAATAGGCTGATAAGGCGCAAGAAGACAAAGAAACCGTTATAAGTTTGTTAACATTTTAACATCTTATGATTATCCATAATGCTTTCCGAGGTATGCAAAAAATCTAGCAAGTTTTGTTTGTACCAAATCGATGTCGTTAAGCTAGTGGTTATGATTAATCGAGATGAGTGTGCCAGTGGTAATATCAATAAACAACAGGGTTGCCAGATTGTATAATCAGATTGTTTACGATATAGTTCTATACTACATATCCTGCTTGTATAGTAGAGTGCGTTGTATCATTTGATACAAAAACAAGAATTAAAATGTAAATTTAATACGTTGTTTTAACATTACAAACCCTTCGTTAATTTGCTAATGTTAAATCAAGAAGTGATTTTTTTTTTGAAAGTGAACACATGTAAGACGAAAGTGATGGTTTTTGAAAGAGAAGAAAGCAAAACGGTATGTGAAATAAGAATAGAAGGAGAGTTAATTGAGCAAGTGGATGAGGTTGTGTATTTGGGATGTGTATTTAGCAGGGATGGTAGATATGATAGGGATATAGAACGACGAGTAAATGCAGGGAATAGAGTGAATGGGGCACTACACTCTATTATGGAGAACCAGAATGTGTCAAAACAGGCACGTATGGTGATTCATAATTCTGTGTTAGTCCCTACTTTAATGTATGGTAGTGAAAGCTGGGTGTGGCAGAAGAAGCACGAAAGTAGAATAAATGCTGTAGAAATGCGGTCTTTAAGGAATATGCTAGGTTTGAATCTGAATGACAGGGTGAGAAATTGCGTGATAAGGGATAAATGTGGTATGCAAGATGATGTTGTGACCAGGATTAAGAAAGGAATGCTTCGGTGGTTTGGTCATGTGGAAAGAATGAATGAGGAAAGAGTGACAAAGCAAATTTATATGGCAGATGTGAACGGCCGAGTCGGGAAGGGACGCCCTAGGAAAAAGTTTATCGACCAAATTGGCGATATTTTGAAAATGGGCCACGTTAGAAGTACCCTTAACCGACGAGCATGTATGCGTAGATATATGGATGTGAAGGAGGCGAAAGAGGTGTGTCAGGATCGTGCCAAATGGAAGTCCGTAGTCTCTGCCTACCCCTCTGGGTGACAGGCGTGAGTGTTTATGTATGTATTATGTAATGATTTTTTTTTTATTTATCTATTATTTTTTAATATGCCACGTTTTTTTATATTCTTACAATGTTAACCAATTCTAAACTATGTTAAAACTTTCAAGTCTAACTCATCAGGAGCTAGCGACTCAATTACAAAATTTTACCTGAACAGACCATACACGAAAGCGAGTTTATAAAAACCGGCCAAGTGCGAGTCGTACTCGCTCATGAAGGGTTCCGTATCACCGTACAAGATCACCGTACACCGTACGACACAGTACGTACTATTAATATGTAAATGGGTACTTTTTAAATACTTTTGTAAAAGAAAAAACTCGTATGGCTCCTTTAATTTTGAAATATGTTTTAATTAATATTTATTTTAGCGAATATAGCAATACAAACTGGGAGCATTTCAAGCGTCTACTTGATGCCATTATTGATTCGAGCAAAACAAACACGTTTCTAGTAAGGGAGCCCCCTTTAATTTTTAATGATTTTTTTATTATTTATTGTTATAGCGCCAACAGAAATACACATTCTGTGAAAATTTCACACAGACAACAGAGGATTCGGGTACGGAACCCTAAAACGTGGTAAAATATTGAGAAATCGAACGTTCATCAATCATCGATGTCTGTGGGTTATTTACTCTATAGAAAAAAGCGCGCTCCAGTATTATTAGTTAGCATTAAAAACCATTAAAGTAAAATTATTATTTCTTAACAGTTTAGTTGGTTTTGTATAATGAAATTTGAGTTTATATAATTTGGGTAGCCAAAGTAAAACAAAATAAGTTGGCTCTTCTGACAGCCCTAACAAATAAGTCCGATTTCTATAAGAAATTCTCGGAGGGTAATAGCTTACATACTCAGATCATATAAACAACAGTATGATCTGAGCTTACATACGTAGAAATTCTCAAGGCCATATTTAGGTTTAAAACTTAGAAATCTTGTCACCATTGATACATTATACATATCGTGACCAGACCGTAGTATTGATGATATTATCATGAAATGGTCGCGCCATTTCATAAATCGCAGTAATTTATTGTTATAGCCAATTATTACTGGCCATATCGTAAAAATGTGAACGTTCTTCCGATTTATCCTCCATTTACAATTTGTCCATACACGTTTAGTCATATATAGAAAACAATTATAATATCTCTATATAATAAAAATCAATGGCTATCGGTTAGTCTCGCTAAAACTTAAAAACGGCTCGACCTGTTATGATGAATTTTTTGGTGTATTTGAATGGGTTCCTATATAGATGGTTTAAATTCGAATTCGGACGCGGTAAGTGGCGCTGTTGTCGTGATCCAAAAATCACCCGTGCGACGTGGAGGAGGATCATAACTAGGAACACATAAATTATAGACATAAAAACATGTGCATTCTGTAAAAAATTCTGTTCCCGTTAAAAATGCACCACCAGCGCTGCTAGCGGTGAATAATGAAACAAATTTACGATATGACCATATCATGGAATAGCAATGTTGTGTTTAGTCCTTATTGATTTGGTCAAGATATATCAAGATATGGTTAAAAAACCGAACTAAACAAAATTACTTTATGATGTGATCAATTTTACGATCTGGCAACGCCTTTTTATTGAATAAGAATAATTATTTTATTAACAACCGAGCACACAGTCCACCTGATGGTAAGTGGATGCTGTGGCCCATAGACATATATATCTATCCTCGAGCTCGAATCAAAATACATCTGCATTTTTCGTTTCTTTTTTTAGTTGTCATCCATGAGAACTAAGATAGAATGCCTCGTTTCCAATGAAAGAGGTTTCAGGTTCTCTACATTCACCATAAGAGACACAGCAGATATTCTGGGAAACTTGGCCCTCCTCGGTGGAGCCGACCCATTCACGTTATAACTATACTACTAATATATCTGCAGCGTGGCTCTACTACATATAAATATCTAATAGCAATGTTGTATTCAGTTGCTATTGATTTGTTCAAGCCATATCATGATATAGTTAACAAACAGTATTAAATTTCGTAAAATACCTCCATTTCACGAAATGATCGACTGCTCAATGATTATTTTTACGATCTGGTATACCATAGACATTTTATATAAACAAGATGGTGTTTGTGATATATATACACATAAAATATATAGATATTATATTAGCGGTAAAGGTTATTAAACGTAAAGAATATATTTTTATTATGACCCATTCTACTGTATATCTTCGAAAATATTAACTTGGTTTAGGCAAAAATTAAAAAGGAATTTCTATGAGAAAAAAACACGTTTAAGTAATAAAAAGCCTGTTTTATCATAAATTCCATTATGTGATTGTATATTAAATTGAACAGAATTGTTATTAGTATTTTATATGATATTCTTCATTTGATTCGGTAAGGTAGATTTTATAATTTCAATTCTCATCATCATCTATATTACCATCATCAGAAATCCGCTGATGAACATAGGCCTCCAAAGGAATACCACGTGTCCCTTGTCTAGTGGGGTGCCACCTTAAGCTTCACGTACGAGGCTTTAATCGATTGTAGCTCCTTCGAGCTGTATGGTCGGCTCATTACCACTTCAGCTTACTGATCCGTAGCTATATCGGTGGCGAGGATATCGCCAGTAGAACCGGTTCACTGAGGATACCCTCATTACGAGATCTACCACACAAATAAATTTTGAACATAAACCTTCCTACAGCGCGTTCAACAACGTTGAGTGTCTTCATACGGTCCGCGGACCACTTTTCCAGATCCAAATGAATTTATCGGCAGCACGCACTGGCGGTAAACCCCTGTTTTCAAGTGTTGAGGTATATTCGACGAGATGTGTCGTAACTTCCCAACCACTACCTAGCCTACTTGGGAGTGTCGATTGCCCTCTAGCCTCTAGTTTGAAGTTAGACTTACTTTAACGGGCATTTTGTTCCAAGTATTCATACTCGTCAACAACTTCGACCGTAGTGCTTGCTTCCAACAACTAACGGTATAAGTGTAACATAGATATGTGTAATAATATACTAAGCTTTGCCTTGACCATGTTAATTTTAAAATCTATCCATTGGAAGACGCTATTAAGGTTCTTGAGCATAGTGCTAAGGTCTCCCAGCGATTTTCCTTAACGACTTTAATGTTGGTAAATCAAAGGTTTTTCTACATTTGTATGTAAAATATAGTTTATGTATTATGTAAAATTTATTATAAAAATATGAATAATCATATGACTTTTGTGCTCGGTAGACGTTAGTAATGTATTATTTTTTAATTATTTTACATTTCCCAATCAATACAACTACATCCAACTTGAAATAAAAGAGTGCCACGCATACACGGCTTAAGGGGAAATATAACCTCAAATGGCTTAGCGAGATCCTCCGTTATGCCGAAAATACTGCAGCATTAATTTTGAAATAAATATATAGTAAAGTTGAGGATTAATGTTAAGGACTATGTTAGACGAAAACACGATTCCGTAAAATTTTCTCGATAGAAAAAAAATCCAAAACTACCTCCAAAATAAAAAAAACCTCTGTTATTCATAAAATACTTTAAATAAGATCATGAAACTTTGCATACTAACTGAACTAACTATAAAGCAGTGCTTATGTTATTTACTTTTTTTAAATATCATTATTTTCACTGTAAAAAGAAATTACCTAAACTATCGGCATCTTGAAGCTTGATTCCTGCCACCCGGTCAGTTTCGCTTCGGCCTTTGAAGGGGGAAGTTGTGTCGCATACGATCAGAATACACATTACGCAACAGGACGACGTAAAATTAAAATGGGAAATAACCGTAATAAAAATAAGAAGCGACTGGGTTGGCGTTAAGAAACAGGCATAAATATGATATAACTAATGAAATAAGTATCTAACGAGCTATCTACTTACAGTATTAGTGATTACAAACATGTGGGTACATAGCATACGACGCGCGGGGAAGTGGGGGCGAAATTAGAATTTGAGCTGAATTACTATATCCTCTTAACAGCAGAAATGGGTAAAAGTGTGATAAATGTACAGAAAGATTTCTAGCCAGAGAAGAAGCGCAAAATCTTGATAGATGTCTGCTGTTTGAGTTTCAGGTTAAAGATTTATCACATAAGGACAATATACAATTCGCTTAATAGTGATAAATAGTTAATACTTAAAAATTAACAAGTAACTATAAAAAAAAACTGCGATCCAAAACAAGTAAAAATTAAGACACGTAATTTAACAGTTTTTGAATAATGCAATATTGCTACATTCTTTCACCTCATTAGACATTTTGTTGTAGAGGTGCACTCTCTCAAACTTTTTTTTGCGCCCGAAGCAAATATGGGCAACCCTCAGGAAAGCGGGGGAGGGAGGTGGGGAATGCTCATAGCATACCACGCAGCCGGCTGCGTGGTTATGTGGAGCCTTTTACCCACTAAACCCCACCTTTTAGGGACTGGCTTAACGGTCTAATTAGAGATCTCTAAGCCGTATCGAACGCGACCCTCCTTGGCAGAAAGGAGGGCGCAATCTCTCAAACTTAATTGTTTTCTATCCTATGTCAATTTTATAGATAGGCAGCGCTAGCTGGTGTGTTTTGAGTACAATATCGGTTACTTCGCATATTTCTTAACTCTTGTCATACTACTGTGAATGTACTGAATTACTCAAGGAAAACAAAGAAAAAAACTTATTACTAGAATTAACTGTGTGAAGATATGCACGTCCCAGTTCTAGTAAGGCTTCATTGCGTGATAACTAATTAGATAAGCCGCTTCACTATAAAGAAGGATCAAGCGACAGTGTATGGGTTTATTTTCCTTAACTTAGTGGAATACTTCTTTCGGCTTACCTACTGGTTAAGGCAGTAATCCATTTAAAACATTTGCGTTGTATAACATGTTAAACTGTTTTGTTATTTTAAATAAATTTAGGTTTTACGTTAATTTTTTTTTTTTGATTATCCTTGTATATATAATAAATGTACAAGGTCCTATCAGTTTTTTTCTGCATTACTGGATATCGGATATTTTATTATAGAATAAGGGTGACAAACGAACAAACAATCCACCTGATGCTATGTGGAGTCCGTGCCCCATAGACATCTACACCTACCTATCCTCGATTAAGACTCAAAATACACACGCGTTGTGATCTCTGAGGAGGAAAATGGAATACTTCCTTTTCAGTAAAAAGGATCTCTGGTTCTCTAGACTAACAATACGAACGAAACACAGATGAACCACAGAAGCAAATGCTTTTACATGTTGGTATTCCGTGAGAGCATAACCCCCCGGTAGAGCGGATCCATTCGTCTTCAACCATAATATAGATGCAACGGGGCTCTACCACATATGAAAAGTGAGTTGATATCTTACTTATTTGAGCGTAATGTAAATATATATAAAATGTAATATATAATATCTTTTTAAATTTTGTGCCATTGTACTAAATTTAATATTTTTCTCATTATCGTTGTATTGTGAAATAAGTCTTTGACGCACGTGTCCGCATTACAACTGGTATGTTATCTTGATAACTATTCAAATAAGTTTATTTCTAAAATTTATGCATAACAATTTTATTTCATGGAAGTTATTTGTATATTATTTAATATTTTAACATTTACTGAGCCCGAAGGCGCTTATGTTACAACATATACAAGTCACACACTACGAACTTTGAATAAAACGATTAAATTACATACTCATTCTATTTTTTCTCATTCCCTTATCGGGTGCTTCACTTTAGCCAAAACAACTGCTGATTGTACAATAAAGCGATAAGGAGGCGTATATTTCTCTAAAGACTATGATAGTGTATTATATTTTTGTTAAATACCTAGATCGTTATATTTAAAGCGTCATACGAGATTCGATAAATACTGCAAAAACTGATAAACATTTTATTTAAAAGCAATTCCCAATGAAATGACATTGTGTGACAAAAAACTTCACAGTCAAAACCAGCGACATCTGGTGAGCGTAAGATTATCCCCCCCCCCCATTATTCACATGAATGAACTATGACTTAAGTATAATTTACCAGAGAAGAATTGCTCAGTTTTAGATAAGCATAATAATTTCATGTTTTTAACTGAAAGTATAATGACTGTTCGCACATCTCGTGGTTTGTTAAAACTTTCACACTTGACTGACCGAAGTAGGAATGCGGTTGATTCTCGGAAATGGAATTAATTGGAAACAGACATTCAGCTTAACAAATTCATTTGGTCGTGAATGTTTTATATCTTTATTGCATAACTACATCTCGGTATGTCGTTCACGTAGCTTAGCCAGAGCTCTGACTCGGATTACCTTGCTGCTACGTCGCGTACGAGGTTCGTATCCTGGCCGAAGCAAACAATTACGCAGAAATTGGCGCAATTTACGCACTTAAGACGCTGCTTACCGTCGCCGTGCTGGGTATTTTAAATCTGGCGTTGACAGCGACGTTTGAAACAACATCTATCGTAAGTTAAATATGTTCTAACCTTTCCCATGGTTGCCTCTCGCGACACCCACGGGACGTGATGGGGTGATGGTTTCACACGCTACGCCGTTACTCGATAAGGTTTTTTTATAGAATAAGGGTGACTAACGAGCACACAGTCCACCTGATGATAAGTCGATGCTCTGGCCCATAGACATTTAAATGTTTACTCGGTTAAGAATCAAAACGCAGATGCGTTGGAACCCTGTGAAGACTAAGATGGAATGCCTCGTTTTCAGTAAAAAAAAAAGTCTCCGGATCTCTGCACTCGCCATACGAAACACAGCTGTATTAAGCTGCTATTTTATGCTGGCATTCTGTGGGAGCGTGGTCCTTCCCCGGTCGAGCCGATCCATTTGTGCTACAATCATAATATAGATGCAGCGTGGCTCTACCACGTATAAAAATATTTAGATAATAGACAAATACGTAAAATATTCAAAAATTAGAAAAAGAACCATTTTTAAGATTTGACTAGGATATGAACTCTTGACTTTATTAAGTACGTTGCACGCTAGTTTTTGACTTATGAATGATGTGTGTGTTAGCACCTAGCGCTATGAACAGCTATGAACCCCATTAGGTTAAACGCGAATGAATTTTATACATAAATGTGTACGTGACACAGGCGTGTCGTTTGAATGGTATAATATAGAAACTGGAACATAAAATCCATTGTAGTTACTTTTATGCCCACTGCTGCCTAGTTGTATCTTTTATCGCAATATTATTATTTTTCTACTTTTATATATTTAATGTTTACTGTGCTTTATTGATATTCTTTTTACGAGCTATTTTCTGAGAGTTAAGGTACTGTTAGTCTATGCTGCTCTTACATCTTCATCTGACTCAGGGACTCGAGCTGATTAAAAAGGGAAAGGTGATGAAGATGAGGATGATGATAATGATGGTTAATTTTACGAGCTTAGTGGCTTAGACAAAGTTGGAATTTTTGTAAAGTTACATAATCTAATCCTAGCGTTCGCCTCATTAGCGTTACATCATATACGAGACGGCCAAGAGTGAGGTCATCTATGTTTGCATGTGCGCCTATAATAATAATAATAATACACATACCGACATAGCTCGATAATATATAATAACAAAAGTAAATCATATATATTCTTGATACCCTTATTATTTTGTCCACTGCTGGGAATAGGTCTTACCAAGAGTGTGCTAGCAGACGTGTTTATAATGCCATATCTGCCCCATTAAATAAAATGATGTGTCTTACCTAGTTTGAAAAGCATCTCCCGCCCTCCCTCAATTGCGTGCACTGATCCCGTCACCACTAATCCCAGAACCACTACTCCCAACACCACTATTCTAGGAAAGACACACAATCGACAATAATACGAGACGTTGTTCGCCTCTACACGAGGTGGCCTCTACACATCCTCAGGTGATGTACATTTTGCGATGACTGACCACTAACTTAGCGATCTCGACACCTTAAGTGTATAGACATTTTTTATAGACATTTAATATAGACATTTTTTTAATTAAGCAAGGAACAAACGCACTTTCAGCTTACCTGCAACCATTTTCAGACTAAGTGGGCTAAATATACGTATCGCTCTCAGAGGACTAAAACGGAATGTTTTACAACGTGTAATTGTACGGACACTATATCCTTCAGACTTGAGTACAGCAGGGCATGCACAGCTATTGGCGGCAGACATTCGTAAGAGGGTGGTGGGTGCCCAGACATAGGTGATGGTGTGTGCCCAGACATAGGTGATGGTGGGTGCCCAGACATAGGTGATGGTGGGTGCCCAGACATAGGTGATGGTGGGTGCCCACCTATGTTTGGGTACACTCCTACTGGACAGACTCCTAGATTAAAAATTAGTCCTACGTACATAGTTCAGAATTTAGATTATATGACAATTTTTTGCGCGGAACGACATTTTAAGTAGGTGATTTCCTATGGTAGGAGCTCTTCGATCAAGATCTATTGATCGAAGTAGGAGCTTATTATTTTTTCTAAAATTCAAAATTGTCAATACAAAAAGAAACAATAAAAGTATTGTAAGAGAGACACAGAACAGAAAAACACTGTTCTATGAGCAACTATAAAGAAATCGTATGTACCTGTATAATATAATATATAGAACTAAGCAAAACATGTTTTTTATCACGTTATCGACTTACAATTGTTGTGTTAGGAGTGTCGCTAAGTATTGCTAATAGGCAATAAATTATTATTATTATGTCAAAACGTAATAAAGTAACCCAAACAATAACATTAGTACATGTTTGAAGGTAAATTAATATTTATAGGTTTAAATATGTGGTAAACGTATTAAAAAGACGCGAACGTGATATAATGGATGCTTAGCGGTCCACCACTGTATGTTTCATTACAAGTTTTCTTCCGCGTACGACCTCTCTGTGGAATAGTTTACTACCGGCAATTTTTCCGGATCGATGTGACCTAGGGACTTTATAGAAAAGAGCTTACTCCTTTCTAAAAGGCAGGGAACGCACCTGCAATTCCCTTGGTGTTGCGGTTGCTCATGGGTGGCGGTAGTCACTTATCATCAGGTGACCCGTATGCTCGTTTGATCATCTGTAAAAAAATATTAGTGAATAAAAGAAGCAAAAGAATAACTTTTAAAAATGTGAAAACGAGGTACATTTTTACATTTTTAACTGTTTTGTTGTATATAAAATTCTATGGGAATGTTTGAAGTCAAGCAAATATCGAGTTGATTATATATGAATACATATTAGGACAAAAAATCAAATAACTAAATAACACATATCGAAGGACAGGGTTCGCGTTTGTTTGGTAAGCGATATCTGAATTTGCTAACAAAAAATTGTTGTAAAAAACAATCTTTGCTGAATCGAAACGTAATGAAATCTTTATATTCTTTGGCGTTTTTCATTTATTTTCAAACGTCATTTTTTATTTGGTACTGTATCAGTGATGACGCTACGTAAAGCAATAACGAAACCCAACTACAATCTTTGTTTACGAGTGTGTACACGACTAAACTAACATCACTTCAAGGGCGTCAATAAGCCTAGGGCGTGCCAGGAAACAAAACAATGGCTGCACAGACAGAGACTTCAGCGACTTCAGTCGCACAATAACTTTAATTAAACCCTTGTTTATTTTGATTCTCTACACGGATATGGTGAGGTTTACACAAACAACCGTTATGAATAACATTCCGAGCCGCTGCCGGTACGTTCATTCATCCAACAAGGAATGCTAATGTACTGAATAGAGCTGTTCCGCTTTCCTTGCGAGCGTGTGCAGTGTTAAACTGGGCCATCAGCTCAAACAATGGCCTACAATGTTAATCAGATGGTAACTACGCTTTAGTAAAAATATAATAATATGTCATTCGTTGTGTAGTGGCGACGTGCGAATATGCACTATCCCATATCCCGTGGGAATCTTCTTGATAACTGAAACTTTCTTTATAAGTGTTAGAGCTACGCTGCAGCTATATTATAGTTGTAGCACGAATGGGTCGGCTCGACCGGGACAGGACCACGCTCTCACGGTATACCAGCGTAAAATAGCAGCTTTATACTGCTGTGTTTCGCATGGTGAGTGTAGAGATCCGGAGACACTTTTTTACTGGTTACGAGGCATTCCATCTTAGTCCTCAAAGGTGACAACGTACCTGCGTTTCGATCCTTAATCGAGGATAAATGTAGATGTCTATGGGCCACAGCATCACTCACCGTCAGGTTGACTGTGAGCTCGTTTGTCACCCTTTTTCTATAAAAATAAATAAATAAAAAAACTCTAAATACGGAAGTAACATATGGAGGGGCCTCCCGAAGCGTGACAACTATGGCAAAACACTCCGTATACAATCTATGGGGGAAGGCCTATGTTCAACAGTGGACTTGTTGATACGCTGTAATGTCCTAAAAGGAGATTGATTTTTTAATTAGCTAGAGTTACCGGCGAGGGTTATGGAGTTTTATTTTCACCATGGCAACGTTACACATACCTTGCGGGGTATAGGACGGATTGTCACACCCCGAGTAAAACCCCATGGCGTTCCACCATCTTTGCAAATAGGCGACGTAAACGATATATTAATACCGCCATATCCATCACAAGCATTAAGAAACGTGTGGTGGAGGTGTATAGAACCCATCATTCCATTGCACACCATGGGTATCGTTAGTGAGAATTATTGATCGGTATAAGTACAATAAAATATATATTAAGCATCTCCAATGAAAGAGGCTACAAAAATAACCGAACAATATTTTTTTTTACATTTGTACACAACTTTCCAGCTTAATAGGTACCAGTTTATTTTCTAAGTCCTTAAACAACCCACTGAAACAACAAAACAAGTACGAGTACCTAGCAGTTCGGCGAACTTGCACTTGTGGGAGAAACTTTAACTTATAGACGCTCCATAATTGGCGGTGAGGGTGCCCACGCAGCTTGCGTTGCCCGGCCACGTAATGTTAATAACTAAGTCAAGGTTAGTAAAGGTTAGTATTGTACGCGACCTAACCTTCAATTTTTTTTTAACTAACAACTTTTAAATTTAATAATGATCACGTGGTCTAGTGATAAGAGTACTAGGTATACTATTCCACAACACTACAGATCCCGCGTTTGAATTCCAGCCAAAGCGAATATTTTTGCAAGCGCACATATTTTGATTGTTTCTGGATTGTTTTTTTTCTGTTCTCATTGTAGGGCTGAATTTCCTTAATACAGAATATTTCATAGTCTAGCAAGAAGAATAGAACGTCACCCTCACTAGTGTTTTTACCTAACTTTATTGCTATTCCATATAAGACTTTTTCTTTGATTTTGAGTTTAAAATTAATTTGTAGGTGGTTTCTGGTGTGATCGACGCCGTGTCTCTATCACTGCAGGCAAGATTTATACCGGTCGTGTCGCGTAAAGGTGATCTTACAATTTATTTATACTTTATTACACATCATACAAAAATGCAAAGAATAGGCAACTGTAGGATCTTACTGTTGACAACATTCTCTTCCAGACAACCAATGAATACAAATAATTGCGTAAATGCAGACATATGGAGAAAAGTTAGTAGTACCGTATCATGCGCACCGCACGCGCCTCATTCCAGGTTTCTATGGACAAGTAGCCTGGACGTACAGGCATCCGAAACATCGCAACGCACGCGTTGTATTGATGTGCGCGTTCTACAGTAACTGAGACCCTCTGTGATGACAAATAATGACACCTTGAGTATATGCATTTTCGATCGTGTTTGTGTTCTCCACTAACAAGTTGTCCTTATTTATTCAAAGGTTTATTTAATAGGATAAGGGTGACAAACGAGCACAGAGTCCACCTGATGGTAAGTGGTTGCTGCGGTCTACAGACATCTACATCAATCCTCAATCACGAATCCAAAAGCAGATGCGTTCTCACTCGTGAGGACTATGATGGATTGCATCTTTTCCAGAAAAAGAGTCTCTGGTTCTCTACACTCACCATACGAAACACGGCAGCGTTAAGCTGCTGTTTTACGCTGGTATTCTGTGAGAGCGTGGCCCTTCCCTGGTCGAGCCTACCCCATTCGTGCTACAACTATACTACTAATATAGCTGCAGCACGGCACTTCCACGTGCAAAAGAAATTTACAGACAAAAATATATTGTTAAATCTGACATAAAACATTATGAAAGTCAGATTATACCATTATCCAAATATGTTGCGTGTGTAAGTAAGATCTCATAGTATCTGGTCGGTTCTCCCTTGAGGTCTTGTTTCTGTAAACCAGCTTTTGACGTTCATAAGAGTTAAAAGTTAAACAAGTCTGAATTGAATAAAAAGACTTGTATCTTCGACCTTGACGGCTTTATTGAAAATTAGTAGATTAGGAAGTGTAAGCCCCTGTTATGTTTTCGAGTATGCAGAACCAAAACGTGTTCTATAGTCGTATAGTTATGCGATTCCGATCAATAGTGGAAAGTTGTCGTCGCGCTCGAAATCGAGCAGGTAACTATAATCACATACAAGGTCGGCAAGATCTTAGAAGGCGTTTAAAATAGCAAGAAACACTTTTGAGCAATATTCAAAAAGTTATCAGAATTCGGCGACGAAAATAAAACTTCTCGGGAGGACCTGCATGTACGAAGAATTTACTTCTCAAATTCTAAGCGGTCGGATTCGACTGCGCACACCCACATCACTTTAAACCATTAAAACTTATATTTAGAGACTACTTTTCTAGGAAAAACTTTGGCATTATAGAATCAATATGAAGTTTTCTATCCTCTAGTGCAATAAAAAGTGAGTTAGTTTATGGATAGTACCCGGATGACCGAGCTTTGCTCGGTTTTTTTCTTGAAATTACATTTAGATACAAATTACATACTGATGAATAATATTTTTGATCTTATTAACATAATAGAAAAAACTGAACTGGTTATTTAAATAAAAAATCATGAGTGCAATTTGATTAATTAAAATTTTCGTATTTTTAAAAAATACTAAAAAAAGGGCTCGAAATAATCGATTTTCTTACAAAAGAAGGGAACTTGAAAAAAAAGGAAAAAAGTCGGACCGAAGACGGGACGCGAACCAAGGCATTACGATTTCGCGACCGCTCGCTATCCACTTGAGCTATTACGATCATTAACACAGTGTAAGTGTCTTTTTATATTGAAGCAGTTTTTCATAGCCTGAAAACACGGACAAAAACATTTTCTAAAAATAAATCCAAGCTAGATCGATTTATTGCCCCCGAAACTCCCTGGACACTAAATTTTATGAAAATCGTTGGAGCCGTTTCCGAGATTCGGTTAAATATTAATTTAAATATTATATACATATATATATATATATATATATATATATATATATATATATATATATATATATATATATATATATATATATATACATTTGCTGCACATTTGCTCGTTTAAAGGTATAGGATTTATGTATTTACAATCTACGTTCATTACGTATGCCATTTTCATTTGGATGTTATGTTGATTTTTGGATTTTTCTAGTGTTTTCTTAGTGTTGTTATAAAAGCTTTTGTGTGAATATAATTCATCTTTTTAAGTAAATAATATCGAGTAATATATAGAAATATAATAGTGGTTTTCACGCTGCCAATATCCGCTTGGTAAATACAAGTCTTTTTGTAATGAAGTAAAACCTGACTTTTGTTTAGACCACAGGACAGAGAATTTTGTATAGATTTTATAATGTGAAACTTCTTCATAGAAAAGTAGTCTGTAAATATGTCTTAATGGTTTAAAGTGCTGTGGGTGGGTGCGGTCGCATCCGCTCGGGATTTGACGGACGCATGCGACTGCATGGGTTTTTTAAGGGGTTGAAGGGTTAAATATTAAAAGGACCGGGAGAAAAGATCTGTCAAGAACGCCAACACTATAGATAATATACATCAACACGCATCCACATAGAATATATGTAGACTGTCTTTATATTTACTTTCCAAAGTGTTAAGACTTCCTAAGGATTCTGTCTCGATAGGCAGTTCTTTCCATCCTGGAAAGAACTGCTTGCACCACTGCTGATGTGTTCCGGTAGAGTAAAACGCATTTGATCTTGGTCATCATTGATTACCTCGCAAAAAACTTGATGGCAACGCATCTAAAAATGGCCTTACGAAGTTGTTGGTAACAGTACCGCTGCATACCCCAAATCATTATTGTTCGTTCAGGTCGATGGAAAGTCAACAGATTAAGGTCTGCTAATATTGTGGAAATAGCAAACGATCAGGGAGTTTACACAGATTATAGTGGAGATTACTTCCACAATATTCCTCGACAAGAAATATAGTGCTCTCTAACGAGAGATCTGGGGGCACGGCAATGCCCCGCCAAGTCGAGAAAAAAAGCGGCATGGCGAACATTCAAAAGAAGCGTAGACAAGGTTTTCTGGTTGACAATGTTGGGAGAATCATCACAGACCCAACCACAGTTAAAAAGACCTGGGAAAATTATATATCTGATATGTTTCAGGACAATAATCGTAGTTGTCCGCAGAGTTTTGAAACTATAACTGGACCGGAAATCATAAGATCTGAGGTTGTTTTTGCTCTTAGTAAAGCAAAGTCTGGAAAAGCCACCTGACCAGATAAGGTCAAAGTTGAGCTTCTTAAACTTTTAAAACCTATAATAATAACCTAAAAATTTATAAGTACATCAACTTGTTCAAGTTGATGTACTTATAAATTTATTTATTTCTATCTATAATTCTGGTAACATTCCTCAAGACTGGGTCAAATCTACTTTCATAACTCTTCCGAAAAAACGAAACGCCAAAACGTGCTCTGACTACCGCACTATCAGCTTGATGAGCCATGTATTAAAACTCTTCCTAGCCATAATTCACCATCGCATAAGACATAAGTGTGAGAAACAACTAGGAGGCACTCAATTTGGATTCCGAGCTGGAATGGGTACAAGAGCATTTCTGCTCCACGCCTCCGGAGTAGTGCCACCATGGAGGACGGAATTAAAGAGCCTCTGAAGGACTTCAAGTACCGGTGTTCCACCCGCTTTCAGAAGCTGCGCTGTAATTCCATCCTCGCCCGGGGACTTGCCGTTTTTAAGGTGCTGGAGAACCATTCTGATCTCGCTCAGACTGACGTCCGGGATATCATCGGAATAGTGTCGGATAAGACCCGCTCTTGGATCGTTACTCACACTTGCGTGTGGCTCCAACGATGATGTGTATAGCTGCCCATAGAACCTCTCAATCTCACTCAGAATCTCAGGTGTCCCGAAAACGATGCTGCCACACTCAGTCTTCAGCTTTGACAGTTGGCTCTTACTGGCAGACAGATCTCTGGCAAAGACTTTGGAGCCCTGGTTCCGCTCAATCGCTTCTTCAATACGAGCAGTATTAAATTTGAGATCTGTCTGTTCAGTTGCCTGTATGCTGTCAAATCTGTTGACGATTGCAGCCACATCTCCCGTCTAACAGCCATGAGATTAAGAGTGTGATCGGAGAGCTTTTGTGTTCTTCTGCGGCGGGTCTTGCAGAACTTAGCTCCGACCGCATGGACAGTTTCCACGAGCATGTCATTTATATCGTCCACTGCATTGCAATCTTCTAGGCACTGAAAGCGGTTACGTAACTCGAGCTGAAAGGTTTCGGGATTCTGGATTAGAGCACGAGAGGGACGGAGCGTTGACTTCATTAGACGAGACCTCTCCAACTTAACGTTTAGGTTCAGTGTGCCTCTAACCATTCGGTGATCGCTGCCAGTTTTCACCCTTGCGATCACTGAGACATCATTGAACAGTTGGCGTCTGGTCGTCATAATGAAGTCAATCTCATTTTTTGTCGAACCGTCGGGGCTCGACCAGGTCCACTTCCTGTGGGGCCGCTTCTGGAAGAAAGAGTTCATCATAAAGAGTCCCTCTTTCTCCATAAAGTCGGCCAGCTGCTGGCCCCTACGGTTCCGTTGCCCTACTCCAAATTTCCCTACCTTCAGCTCACCGCTTTCTCTTGTGCCTAGTTTTGCGTTGAAGTCTCCCATCAACACCGTGTAGTGGGTTTTGGAGGAATGCATGGCTCTGGAAATATCCTCATACATTTCCTCCACCTCCTCATCGGGATGTGCCGAGGTTGGTGCGTAAACCTGTATGACCTTCAGCGAATACCGTTTGGTGATTCTGAGTATCAGGTACGCGACCCTCGTCGACACACTCCCAATCTTTACAACGTTGTTGACGAGAGACTTGTGGACGGTAAATCCGACACCTCCTTGGGACAGATGGTCGCCCTCCCGGTGATAGAACAAGTTGCCGGACTCGAAGATTACCGTGTCCTCCCCCTCTCTTCGGACCTCGGATAACCCGATAATATGCCAGCGCAACTTGTCTACCTCTTCTTCCAACTCCAGTATCTTCTCGTCAGTCCTCAGGGTGCGTGCGTTATATGTTGCCAGGTCGAGTCGTCGTAGGTGGCAACCGAACCTCCACCGGAGATTCTTAGCACCCCCTGCCCCGCCGTTACCATGGTCGCCACCGTAGCCAGGAATAGCGGGGCCGCCGGGGACTGGGGGCCGTTTATTTGCGTCGTTACTCATGGGGGGATATTTGCCATAGTTGCCACGCTTGGCGAGCGGGTTGGCAACCGCAGTTTTTTATTATGTTATTGTTGTTATTAGGAAGATGCTGCTGCCCATCTCCTGCTTGTCTCCCTCTGTCGCCTCTTACGACACCCACGGGAAGATATGGGGTAGTGGATATTCTCAACCGCCACTACACGGCAAAATTTATATGGTATTACCCCTAAAGTATAATCCAATTAATTAAATAATAATAATTTAAATCGGTTTAACGTTTTCCAGAAATCAGCGAAAACATAAAAATACGCGCCGAATATAGATCCTTCTCATTTTTTTTAACTCAAATAAAAAGGAAAATTCTAGCTCACTGTCGTCCAAAACACTTTATTATTATATTCATTAATTTAATCATAACTCAAATTAGGTAAAACGTGACAATGTCTTTACAATTAAGACAGGCGCTTTCTCTTTATTAGGTTCTGTTTTTGGGGACAATCATTTTTGGGCCCACTAGAAATATTAACGTTACTTAATGGTGTTTACACCAAAAAAAGACACCAAATTATAATAGTAAATGGCCTATAGATTTTTTGAAAATGTAAACGGAATCAAGAATCCGAAAAAAAATTAGTTGTTTTGATATTCGTGTTCTGATCATTAGCTAAGGCAATATATTGTCTTAGAGATGTGCCGTGATAACTCGGAAAAAATCGACTCGAGTTGAAATTCAGGTAAATCGATTTCGAGCTCGAGATACGCAATTCAAATTAGCTGAACGAAGCTGTGTCAATTTGTCACAAATTATTTTTATAATTGTTCTTCCATACAACACAATTATTATTACTACACTTAATAGGTTGTTATATATTATTTTTGATATGCGTATCGACAATCTTCATATAATAATATCACTCTAACGTTATGACGTAAGTCTTAATGTTATTAATAATTTGACAATCACAAATTAAATATAATCAATTTATATTATATGTAACATAAATTGATACAACATTATAAACATATTACCTAATATCAATTTATTTATTACATAATATATCAATAAATTGCTTTAATTAGTAAGTCGATTTCATCACTAAATTGTAGACAAACACTGCATTGGCCGTAAGATAAAGATACGATTTGAGTAGAATTTTGTGACTCGGGCCACTCGGGTTAATTTATGCATGTATGTCATTCTAGTTGTACACTAGTTTTTGAGTAAATCGACTATTTACAGAAAAGTTTATCACTAGAGTTGAGAGTAGCGACTACTTTAGTTAAACCATTTTTAAATATGTACCTTTATAAATAAGTAATATGTGGCAACATGAAATTAAAATTATAAATCAATATCATAAATCAAACTAAGTTCAGGTTTGTTTACAACATGCCAGATGCAAGTTTGAATTTGGATGCTACTTGTGATGTCACCCGCAGCGACTTATTATATTATATACAAGTAAACTAGTGAAGTAATATCTATATAGCACCCTCTGAATCTTTACGATGTGCCGAGTTAACTCGGTAAAATTTATTTTCTATCGATTATCGAGTTGGACAAATTCACTCGATTCACTCGAGTGAAATAAAACATGGCTGGAGTCGCATCATTATGGTAAGAACAAAATGAAGTTTTTATTTACAAGCATTTCTAGACTAATGTTTAAGAAAATATGGATATTATCAATTATCAGGAAGGTTAGCCAAATATTAATTGACACAAGTACGTATGTTTTTCTCTCCTTATTTTTTGTGGTAAAATTCGCAAATAAAACTGACGAGTTTAGGTTAATTAATATAAGAGTTTATTTTACACCTAGAATTTGTAAAAATGTATTATGAAGTTTGTTGAATTACCTAAAACAAATAACAAACAGGTCTTAGAACCTTATTAGTTTGTTAAAAGTGACAAAGTAGTATTAAGTTTATGTTATTAGTAAAATCTAAATTAAATAATAAATAGAATAAATGCACAAAAGAAGTTATTATAATGTTAAAAGAAAATTAGAATCTTTGGGTCAAGGGACTTAAAGAGGGTTTTGAAGAGCAATTCATGTAACTGCATTTGTGTACAAATAGGTACCTTATGTATTCAGCAAGTTGCATAATACTAAATGGTTTTTTTGTTAAGCCAGACACTGATCTTGGATTTATACCGGCCATAGAAGATAGGCAATATAAATGGTACATATATGTATGTGTAAAATATGTAGTAATTATTTGTACTCGAAGCAAATATAAAGTTTAATAATAATAGTTTGCATAAAAAAAGTGTAATGGTTCTATCTATTATGTTTAGACAGCTGTGTTGTTCACTGTGCAGAAAGGAATATTATGTTGTCATCTAGAATCAGATATACTTAATATAACAATAATATCTTTCTCTCCTATGTACATGAAATCTGTGAAAATAAAATGTGAGACAACTTTTACATAGTTGAGTTTTCATACCATCTTTATATATATTTGAAGTAGCTATGTTTGTAAGGAAACATTTTAGCATATTTGAAAACGCTAATAATAAACGACATAGGAACAAACTACGCACAAAACCTCATAAAACAGCCCTGTATTCAAAAAGTTTCCTGGGTATGGCTCCTAAAATTTTTAATAAACTCCCAAGATACATCAAAGAAACCGATAATATAGACAAATTTAAGAAATTGCTTTCGAGTTTTTTATTATATAAAGCATACTACTCTATCAACGAATACTTTGAAGATAAAATGAATGGTTATTAGTACCTGCAATAATTAATGGACGATTTATTTATAACATGTTAATATTTATGTAATTGATAATTAAGGTGATGGTGATAAACAAATATTTGTATGCCTTTGTAGGCGAAACATAGTGTTACGTATTATACCTTTTCCACCAAGTTTGTAACTTTTTACCTATGTTTGACAAATAAATTATTTGATTTGATTTGATTTGAATGTCATTGATGCTAATCAATAATTACTGCTTCTGTATTTGATCAGCTGGAGCTGATTATTGCTGTATAATTTATAATAATTTCTTTATTATTTAACATATGAACAGGCAGATATAAGAAAATGCTCACAGAAATATGTAAATACAGTTTATTGACATTGTAGGCATAGTCGTATCTCATATCTCTTATCATTAAAAATGTCCTTGTAATTCCTATATAATATAGAAAAAATAATATATTGATAAGAATTATTATTTAGTTAAGACACCTTTATAATTTTCATTAACTTATTTTCAGGTGGATCGCTTAGAACAAATCTGTATGCCTTGCAAGCTGAAAGCTTGCACAGACAAAAAGTGTATGGATATTGAAGACAACAGTATTATATCATATCTCTTATAATTGAAAATGCCCTTATAATTGCTTGCAATATCATAAATGTAGGTACATGTTACCATCAAGTTATTTTCAAAAAAACCTTCAGAAATATATCTAACACTAAAATGTTTCTATCTATGTCCGTTATAGACAAAACATAAGAAACCATCCATCCAATTTTAATGAAAATGTTTGTGTGTGTTTGGATGGATCCCTAGATGCTTTATATTTACATTTGGACCCGGTATATGGCACTGTTGTCGAGATCCATAAATCACCAGTGCAAAGCTGAGGCGCATCGCTAGTAATAAATACATTTAAATTAAGCCTGTGTTTTTGTAATCCTTACACAAAGAGTTTAAAACATCTTACTTCCTCACTATTTATCATTGTGTAATAACATAGATAAGCATGTTAATTCCCAGTAATTTTATTATGATGTATACTACTTACTAATCAACCAAAACATATTAAAACAAAGTCTTGACACCGCTGTTGTCTGTATATGTCAGTCAATCATCAAAGTTCAAAAAATTTACTAAACTAAGTTTGTATAAAACGGGTTATTATAGTAGTATAAGGAATTTATGGATGACAATAGCCCGTGGGTAAGGTAATCGCTACCAAGCTATTTCTAATTTGTTCTATGTTGTTAATTATGACATACATTATTGTAAGCTGACTTTTTTTAAAAGACCCACTGAGTATTTTGCTGGTTCTCTTCAAGTCAGAGGTTTTTTCCGAACCAGTGGTAAATTAAAAAGTGACTTTCAATAAGAATTATTTATATTCTAAATTGAATAAAAGGTTTTTGTTTCTGCAATAAAAGGGCTTATTATAGTATAAGGAATTTATGGATGACAATAACCCGTGGGTAAGGTGATCGCTACCAAGCTATTTCTAATTTGTTCTATGTTGTTAATTATGACATACATGATTGTAAGCTGGCTTTTTTTAAAAGACCCACTGAGTATTTTGCTGGTTCTCTTCAAGTCAGAGGTTTTTTCCGAACCAGTGGTAAATTAAAAAGTGACTTTCAATAAGAATTATTTATATTCTAAATTGAATAAAAGGTTTTTGTTTCTTCAATAAAAGGGGTTATTATAGTATAGAGGAATTTATGGAAGACAATAATCCGTGGGGAAGGTGATCGCTACCAAGCTATTTATAATTTGTTCTGTGTTGTTAATTACGACATACATGATTGTAAGCTGGATTTTTTTAAAAGACCCTCTGAGTATTTTGCTGGTTCTCTTCAAGTCAGAGGTTTTTTCCAAACCAGTGGTAAATTAAAAAAGTGACTTTCAATAAGAATTATTTATATTCTAAATTGAATAAAAGGTTTCTGTTTCTGTACCTACTACTGTTAATAGAATACTTAAATAAATTACGATTTACAATAATAAATAGAGTTACCTACATATAATTTGTTTTTTGTAATACAACCAGTTTAAAACATATTTCTTACTGTGTGTTGGTAATATCATAAGTATAAATAGACATTACCCCTTAGCCATCTTGGTATTTAGAATTTACACTCACAATCAATCAATACATGTCAAAAATAGAATCCATACGACATTTGTGCATAGACAGGCACTATGTTTTGCCGGAACTAGTGAAAGGTTTTACATCGATGTTAAAATATTTATAAACGCTGAATATAGGTATATTACAGCTTAGTTTTATATGTATTTAAGTGTGCACTATTTTAACTTATAATCCCGATGAATACTAGTATAAAATCGCTTTCAGTTTGTTTTTAGGTTATTGCTAGATTCACATTTTATCTGTTAATTTCTCATGACCCCGTTTAGGTGCAGTAAAACTAATAATATTATTGTAATCTATGGATTATAAGGAATAAATCGACATGCATTTCATTGAGAATCTTTAAAATTTGTAGTGGGCCCATTCTCCATAGGAAAATTGATTGTCTCCACTAACAACTAATAGCTAATTTTGTTCTTCCCAATGTTAAGGTAACTCAACACAACTATATAACTAACAATGTTAAGCAACAGCCACAGTTAAGTAATTTCTAGAATATTTGACAGAATTAGATAAAATAAGGAGGTTGATCTTTCAATATAGATCGTAATTTAAAAATAGGAGATACATAAAATATCATTTATTTTTTTATTAACCGGCTTTACGGCTCTGGGTTCTAGCCTTTGTGAGCGTCATAAAATACCATTATCATTACCGTCACAGCCTATTAAAGTTCACTGCTAAACATAGAGCTCCACCATAGATTGCCTCTTGGGAAGGGTAGTTGCTATAATTACCAACTAACTTGCCAAACGAGCTGGCAACTGCAGTTTTATATTTTTACTCGTTATTATAAAGATGCTGCTGCCCATCTCCGGCCTGTCTCCCTCTGTCGCCTCTTACGACACCCACGGGAAGATATGGGGTAGTGGATATTGTTAACCGCCACTACATGGTCATCGTAATCATCGCAGCTTATCAAAGTCCACTGCTGAAAATTTGTTTCCTCCTTGATATTTCCTATAGTTGACACCCTTAGTAGATGGGTTGACAACTGTAATTTCATATTATTTCGAGTTATAATAAATAAAATAGTGGTATAAAGGAATTCATCACCATATTTTTTATAACGTGGTAGAGCCATGCTGCAGCTACATATATTATAGTTGTAGCACGAATGGGTCGGCTGGACCGGGTAAGGACCACGCTCTCACAGAATACCAGCGTAAAATAGCAGCGTAATGCTGCTGTGTTTCGTGTGGTGATTGTAGAGAACCGGAGACCCTTTTTACTGGAATCGAGGTATTCCATCTTAGTCCTCAGGGGTAACACCGCATTTGCATTTTGATCCTTAATCGTGGTTAAACGTGAATGTCTGTGGGCACACAGCATACACTTATAACAGATGGACCGTGTGCTCGCGTGTCACCCAATGTTACGAACAAAATATATTTCCCCTCGTGGTTTGTCATAACACATTTGCAGCGAGGCTATACCACGGACGTCATTTGGATTTTTTTCAGATTATCAAGGACATAATGTTATAATACCTGAAATTCTAAGTACCTACTTAGTGCTTATTTCTCATTTTTACTTTATAGGTCTGTTTGTACAAAGTATAAATAGACGAGATTGCTCTTTGCGAGTTTTAATCTCACAAAATTAAGTAAGCAAAAGGCCGCATTGCGCCAGTGCTTCGGGCCTTGACTTCTTAATTCAATAACCTTTTTCGATATTAAACAAAATATGCTTTAGATGAAGACGTTAGCTCATACCTATTCAATTATAAGGGATTTTTATGAAATGATACTGATTTTCGAACGAAAATAAAATGAAGACTGAATACTGCTTTACTTGGAGGTTGAACTTTTTTTAGATCTAGGACTTCGTCTAGTCCATCCTTTTACCTATTTTGCGGCCTAATTGCAATGCCTACAATGCTGTTATTTCGAACGAAAATAAAATGAAGACTGAATACTGCTTTACTTGGAGGTTGAACTTTTTTTAGATCTAGGACTTCGTCTAGTCCATCCTTTTACCTATTTTGCGGCCTAATTGCAATGCCTACAATGCTGTTACGGTTTAGTTACTGACTGAGAGGCATTCCATCTTAGTATAATACTTCACAAGTGATAACGCATCCGTTGCTTTTTCTTAAGGATTGCTGCAAGTGTCTATGGGCTGCCACCTGCCACAACCACATTTTTCACTTATTTTTTTTAAAAGCACCGTTCTTTATTTAATCGTCTAGAATTACAACTTTTATTTGGAAAATACACAAGTTGTAAAATTAAAAATTTTGTACAACACACTCGTGTATAAATAAAATGAGAACATCATCAATGTATTCGAAGTCAATCAAATACGCATTATTAAGGATAACTCAAAAACTAGGTCAGATCTTTATCAAATTTATATGGGACCACACAAAAATCATCAGCTTTCAAATAAAAAGGAACCATCAAAATCGATGCCACTGGAAAAGGTTCTGAGGTAACACACGCGTAAAAAAACAAATAGTCGAATTGAGTAGCTCCTCCTTTTTGAAATCGGTTGAAAAGAGTGTAAGTAACGTTCGGCAAACAGCATATGGCGAAAAAATCTTTGTAAAAGCCCTGAACTTAAATTTAACATACTTTTTAGGATTACCAAGGGGGTACTGAGTTTACCAGTCCTCCTAACCAAACATGGTGAGTGTGGGCAAATCTTTCAAATCATGCTTTTCTTGATAGCTCATTTTTTAAAGTCTGGGTTCTTGATCATGAGGAATTGAAATTTAACGCAGATACTAAATAGCGAAATAGCACCGTAATGCTGCTCGTCTTCGTATTGTACTCGTAAGTGACGATAACCGGAGACCCTTTTACTGGCACACAGTACACCTAATGTAGGTGGATGCTGTGACCCATGGACGTTTAAAGGGTCTCCGGTTCTCTACACACACCATACGAAACACACCAGCGTTACGCTGCTATTTTACGCTGGTATTCTGTGAGAGCGTGGTCCTGCCCCGGTCGAGCCGACCCATTCGTGCCACAACTAAAATATAGCTGCAGCGTGACTCTACCACGTAAAAAATTATACGTGCTAAAGAATAATTCATTTAACTCTTGTGATAAAAAGCATATAACTTAAAAACAAATATTTAAAAAAAATCTGTTAAGCGTTTGTACTAGGTGTGTATATGCCAAATAACAGAAACATGTAATTTAAAATAATAAGAGTGGGCTCCTCAATTTTATGCAACTTACGACAACTGGCATTTGACCATGAAGCCCACGCCTGTCGCCGCTCATTCACCACTTCAAAATATTTTTCCTGATACGAACTCACCCACGAATAACAATCGTGAAACGAATACATTGACCGCTCCGTGAAACAGTGGCTTAGCGTTGAGGGCCACTGGTTCAAATCCTGCGCTAGTATTTGTCTACGGCCTAAGTAAAAATAATTGTTCTGGGTGTGGATGTTTGCCCTGTCACATATATATATATATATATATATATATATATATATATATATATATATATATATATATATATATATATATATATATGTATATATATATATATATAGTAAACTGCCTCTATTATACAAGAGAAAAACCTAGTAACGTAGTAACGTTTTTTCATTTAAAAAATAAGCGTATTTATTTAAAAAAAAAGTAATCAAAATCGATTAACAATTGAAGAAGATATCGCGTAACATACATACAAAAAACATACAGTCTAATTGCAAAACTTCTTTTATTGTAGTTGTCTGAAAATACCTAAGACCAGGATATTGTTCTCTGTGTATAGGTATGTTGTTATAGTTATAGTGTTTTCGAAACCTTTTGTAGTATTTACACGAAACCTGAAGTTTTACAATAAAAAGAATGTAACTCCACAAGAGCGTTAAAGAGTTTTATGTTTAGGGCACTTATTGTATGGCTTCGAGCAGCCGTAGCCTGTTTCACAATGTTTGTCTTGAGAGAGGAACGCAATTTGGATTTAACGCTTGCGGTAAAAACTTTCGGCGTCTTAAGATTTTACGCAGGAATAAAACAATAATATTATGTCTACCATAGATTGTCTTCTTTTAAGACCTATTTCCTACCTATTTTATTACCTACTAGTATTTTAAGGGTGACTAACAAAATTGTGTGTTAACCTTGTACTGTCGTAAGAATATCCACTACCATATATCATGCCGTGAGTACCGTAAGTGGCGATAGAGGAAAGCTCAACCACGAGATAGAAAGAAGCATCTTCCTGATGACAACTGAATAAAAATGGAAACGGTGGCTTAACTATTAAAAATGATAAGCTTAAAAATAATTAACATGTCTTTTTAGGTGCTACATAAGAGAAATCGTCACTACATCAAACGTGTCAGAGCTACGCAGCAACTATATTATAGTTGTAGCACGAATGGATCGCCTCGCCTGGTAGAACCACGCTCTCACGGAATACCAACGTAAAATAGCAGCTTAATGCTGCTGTGTTTAGTATGGTGAGTGTAGGGAACCGGAGACCCTTTTTACTGGAAACGAGGCAGTCCTCACGGGTGACAACGCATCTGCATTTTGATTCCTAATCGAGGATAAAATAAATGTAGATATCTATAGGCCACAGCGTCAACTTACCGTCACGTGGATTGTGTGCTCGTTTGTCATCCTATTGTATAAAAAGAGAGGCCGTACTGAAAAGCCTGTTGTTCGATTTTCCGTTTCTTTATTTGCTCTATATATTATTTTGATAGTTTTCCAATAAAAGGTTCGAAATACCGTTTATAATACTTAGGATAATGATCTGTATAAGGAATACATTTGGAGATAATCTCGCTACGCTATATTAGGTTACCCGCCTACGTGATCGCTAACTGGTGCAGGTGCTAAAACAAATTATTCGCCTCTCGTAAAGTTACTATGTTGTAATTTAATGATTATATACTATGTTGTACTTTAATGATTATGTTGTATTTTAATCATGTGTAGTGTTCGCGTAAATATAAGAAATCATTATTGTAATTTAATATTATTTTACATTGTCTACAAAAGAGTGAATACAAAATACATATTATCGATTTTGTTTTTGATAAAAATAATACATATGGATTTGTGGGGTCATGTTTTAGTGTTTTCAATTATATCAAAGATTCATTAACATCTACAAAGTTTTCTTAATTATGTATTGAAATAATTAAACTTAAAAAAATAAAAGCCGTTTCCAAAGAACTTATTTTTATAGTTAAGTGGTTGCTGCGGCCCATAGACGTCTACATCTATCCTCGATTACAAATCAAAATGCAGATGCGTTGTCACCCGTGAGGAATAAGATGGAATGCCTCGATTCCAGTAAAAGGGTCTCCGGTTCTCTATACTCACCATACGAAACACAGCAGCATTAAGCTGCTAGTTTTCGCTGGTATTATGTGAGAGCCGACCTATTCGTGCTAAACTATACTACTAATATAACTGCAGCATGGCTCTACCAGTATAACTTTTTTCATTAAAAAATATGTAGTAATATATTTAAAACTTTACTGCTTAGAGGTATGCTCGTGTGTGAAGGCGCTTTGCCATAAATGCCTATTCCACGAAGAGATACGCAAGTAAACACAAGTGTATTTGTAAATTTCTAAGAGCTGTACGTTGTTTTATGTGGACTTAACGGCAGGACTGTATCGATGCAATAATTGTGCAAGCGGCCTCGCGCCCACGCCACCTCCGCAGCATTCACATACTTCACTTCTCTGCAAACGCTTATATCTTAAAGTAAACTTACCATAACTCTTTAGCTTGTTTTGTAATATTAATTTTTTTTGACATAGTCTTTAATATATTGTATCTATTAACCCATTTGGACCATAGCTAAACTTTTTCAGATTATGAAGATATCACTGTTTTGGCAATCTTTTAGTGCTTAAGTATTGGCACAAAATCAAAAGCATTTTGGAAACTTGATGAAGAGATGTGATCTGTTACATGTATAATGTTACACACGCCGTTTGGTGGCGGAGTCAGGTAATTTATTCACTCCTCCTTTATCACTCCCGTTTTTCTTCGTGATTTTCTCTTTCCCTTTTAAAGACAGAGAGAAAGCAACTATGGGGAATGGTAGAAAGATCTCATAGTTCACTTATACAGATATACTTCTGCTTAGTGCTACGAACGAGGTGGTGACATTTTCTAATGGCAGGAAAAAGGCAACTAATACATTTATGAAATTTATCCCAATTTTTCGGCTTAATGGCAATTCATTACAATACCATGTGGAGTTGTTATAACAGTCATTAACAAGACAGTTTTATCTAAACTGAATTAAAATAGCCTACAAACTTACCCTCTTATTCATCAACATTTTTAAACACATGATTAGTTAAATAGTGTTTTTTCACTTTCTAGCGAAAAGTGTCTCGCAAATGTCAGAATGACACAAAACACTATTTAGCTAATCAAGCGTTTAAATTTTTTAAGAATAAGGGGGTTAATGTTTCGAAAATTTAAAAATTTCTTTATAGATTTAGTACACTACGGGCTGCGAGTATTGTTGTGTGCGTACCTGTCTCAACTACTGGGTTTTCGAAGAAAAAGTTGGTTAAATAAAATGATATATTAGCAGATTAGCAGCCTATAATATAAGACATGGTATATTCAGCCCCCACTCATTTTTGTAAAGGTTTTTGTACTAGGAAAGAGACCACCACGTCACCTCACTTCGTGGTGACAGACTTTACTTGTCTACTGACTGTAATATCTTAGACATGCAAATAGTAATATAGTTGTTAAAATGACAATGAAGTAAATTGGTAACATTTAAATATTGAGCCGTGGGATGGCGTATAGAGATGGCGCTAATAAGTATAGTCACAATTCGCAAGCAACCTGAGTTCGTTTTCCACCGACTAGGCTTGGGTAAAAAATATCGATATTTTTATGTGAAAATATCGCAGATATTTTTAAATCCGTTATATCGATATTCGATATTTATTTTGGAGTATCGAATTCGTATCAATTTCGGTATATTTTAGAATGTTGTATTAATCGACAAAACATTAAGCAAAAAAGTAGCTACAAAAGTATTCATGTGCTGTTGTCTTTTTTTTCGTCGTCAAACCTTCTAGTAATACCATTTTGGGTCTTGTCCTACCACATCATGCATGACGATATATCTATATTTTGATATTTATCCCGCGATACATAATATATCAACGCTGTTTAAAAATACCGATTCGTATCCGATATATATATATATATATATATATATATATATATATATATATATATATATATATATATATATATATATATATATATATATATATATATATATATGACTTGCCAATCTCTACCATCGGCAATAGTAACATTGTTAAATGTAATTTTAAGTGCTGCTTTAACGTGCTTGGCGAAATGGTAACACATCTCAAGGAAACATTCCCACGTGTGTGAGAAGAAAGGAGTCATATGCCTACCAGTGGAACGTGTTGACGTAATGATTTTACTTTTTATAAAACTTTTCCTTTAAGTGAGATTAAATAAATGGACATAAAATATTACTTGCAACTTATTTTTCGAAGATGACGTAAGAACTCATTTAAAAAGCACTAACTGAAAGTAAAACACGAAGTTTGCAACTTCGTTCAACTTAATGATATTAGAGCCTCTTTTTGAATTTCATAACAAATAGCATTCATTTATTAATAGCGTTACCGTTAAGTCACAAAAAAGGGTTTTATTTGGTGATAAATTTAAATAAAATCTAATGTTAAATTGTAAATACGTACTGCATAACTTATTTTTTCTGTAAAGTACCCCTTCAGCGTGACATTGTTTTCTATTTTCAATACTATCCGATCCACATTGCATTAAACTATATAATGTTATAATATAAGGATTGGTACCACTATCAATAAGAACTAAGTATACGAAAATCTCGCGATGTTTTGAAATTACATCTGATATCGTGTTTTAAGTACATATATTAAACAGGTTTAAGTATCAAATATTTAACAGCTTAATTTCGAACGTTAAAATTCCTTTTGGTTTAGCAAGTGTTTACCCTACGTGTAAGTTATCCGGATGCGATAGGGACATATTAAGCATTTACTGTTGGAGTTAATAAGACAATTATTTAAAAAAAAACACAAGATCATGGATGGAAACATACTGGAAAATGGTCTCTTCTAAGCTACACGTTAGATGACAGGCATGACTTGAAAGACTTTCCCATACGCACCACGCTGAACAATGTGGCACTGTGATTTTGGATAAATATTTTGCCACTAATCGGTCGCCACAGCCTCGTCCATTAATCAGCAGGCTATACCGCGTGCAGAATAGCATAATATTTAAAATTGCACATTTTCACAACCAATAACATGAAGAGTAATTTAACATGATACTACTTAAAATTTTCATGATTATTTTTTATAATAAAATAAAAACACAGTTCGCGCCATCATAATGACATCATAATAAGTTTAATAAAGTGCAATGTAGATTATTACTCGGAGATATATACATTGTTTGTAGTATTGGTTACAGTTAGAGCATACATAAGCCAGCTATGCTTTATATGTAGTCATAATCTTCGCTATTTATTTAAATAATAAATTCTTTCTACTACACCCCTAGATACACGTGATGCGTGGTTTCAAAAACAGTGCACATATTATATCAAGTAGGGTCTGAATAAATTAACCGAATTGGTGTACATAGATCTCACTACTTTTTACGGTTAGAAGAACTGAGATGCTAGACTTGGGTTTTTTGACAAGTTATGTTTTTGATGGCATTAGTTTTTCTTGTTATTATTGCTGTGATTGTAGTTATCGCTGAAAAAGAATTAAATTTAAATTGCTAATACTAAGTAAGTTTGCGTTATTCTGACGTAAATACTCATGTTTATTTATGTCAGATTTATCCTTAACGCCACTGTCTCATGTTGTTACATGACGTGTCAGTTGATCAGTGTAATATGACTGTGCTCCCCGTATTTATTTAATTGTGCTGTAATTGGAATGACTTAACCTACTTTACAAACTGATAATGTTTTGTGTGAGTATAAAGATTTCTTAGTAACTACTCCGTGTACTCGTTTTAAGAAGACGTGTTCGTTATATTTGCGTTTAGTGGCCATCTTATTAATTACTGGCTGTGCCCGCGACTTCGTTTCGAATTAGTACTTTCATTATGAAAAGTGATAATAATTTATAGTTGCAACACGTTTCGTATTTGTTAGTTTGTTGACAGGCAACGATAATAACGATATCATTAAAAAATTGTTTTGTTTCAGAAATTGTATCAATTATTTTTCAGGAGTTGTAGATGCTATTAACTATATTAATATTTGCAAGTTGTCCTTTCATTTAACGAAAGTACCTACGTGATTATTTTATAATACTATTTTCTACTCTTTTCTAATAACGATAAACTAGCATACAGACCTGATGGTAAGTGGATGCTGTGGCCTATAGACTACATCTGCTACTCTACTCTGAGCACTAAAGTAGAATGCCTATTTAAAAGGATTTTTTGTTCTATTAACATTAAGGGACTTTTACCGCTTAGCGTATGGCAGTCCCATCATACCCTAACCTACATCATTAACTCATATTACATTTATTATTATACTACGTGGGCCATGGATCCGAACAAACCTTTCGCATCGTCGCCATTTGGTTGGGATAAAATATAATGATATACCTAACTGACGTGGGTACCTCAGTTCTGTTCAAATCCAAGACCCTTATTAAATTACTTCTAATAGACTCAAATCGAACACCTTCCATCAATAAATAGTGTAGGTCTTCTATAACTCCACAGTCTTCACTGTTGGGCGAAGTTGTTTTTTTCATCATGAAGACAAATTTCTTATATGGAACGTGTCCAGATCTGAGTCTATGAGCAGTAGTACCCAATTTCTTAATTAAACTAGTATTCATGCATCAGGGCACACGAAGAGGCTGACAGATGTATGGTTTTGTACCATATTCTATTTTCTAGTGACTGTATGTTAAAGTATTAAAAAGGGTCTTTGTTTTTAGTCACAGCCAACTTTTAACAAAGAAGATCAGATGCCTTGTCACCACTGAGGGCGAATATCGAACGCCCGATAGTCAGTAATTACAATAATGTTCTCCAGACCGAATTTCGGTCACGGCGGCCACCCTCAACGGAGACTAGCCATCGGCGCAGGACAGGATTATAGTGCTCGAGTGTATCCCCAAAGACAGGTGCACTCTCTATTCCCTCACTCTCATAATCCGATGGGACGGTAAACCGACACGACCGGAGAGAGATCAGGCGCAGGACCAACGGCTTTACGTGCTTTCCGAGGCACGGGGGTGAGACACCGCGAACTTCCTGACTCCGGGCAACTACTGAGAATTTCTTGACGGAAAAACTCAATAAATGAATTTTTTTGGCCCGACCCGGGATTTGAACCCAGGACCTCATGATTACCAGTCGCACTACTACAACCACTGGACCAACAAGGCAGACAGCCAGTTCTCAATCAGTAGTTATATTCTTTATCTATACCCTTCAAATCGTAACATAGAGGTGTAGACACCGCTATTTGACGATAGAAATGTATAAAAGAGTAAATGGCACATATCCAAACGGACTCCTAAATTGAATAGGACCACCATCTAGAAACAGACAACTAGTCTTGTAATCTTTTTCTATGAAAAGATATTAAATTTGTAGGTGTTGTAATTGTTATTCCTTTTTGTAATTAGCTAATGTCAGTCGCTTATCCGCTTTTAGTACTTAAAACGTAGTCTAAATTATCGTACAAGATCAATTACTATCTGTATTAGTACTTATTTCACGTGGAATTAGCGCTTTGGTTATAATAAGTGATGATAATTTATTTTTACTTTTCGCAAAGATCTGGAAAGATACTAATCTGGGAAAAAATTGTTGGTCAGTCCATGGTCGTCTTGTATTTTTTTGTATGGAAATTTATTAAATTTGCAGGTGTTATAAGCTGTTGTTATTCCTTTTTGTCATTAGCTAATGTCAATCGCTTGAATCTATTTGTTAATACAAACGTAGTCTAAATTATCGTACAAGATCTACATGAGCAAGCAGACTCGGTAAACACTCGGTCTTATACAACATATAGGTACTCGTAATTAAGTGCATTTAATTCTGCAAATGGTAATCGTCAACGTTCTTGAGCTAGCTAGATAGATATCTTTGTAATTAGCTTCTAGAATTACAACCGGGTAAGGTACCCGTTGATTGTGTCTCACTTAATAGGAAAATTTATTTAGATATATGTTATTCATATATTTATATTAAAAAGATCTTGACTTACTCGGAGAATGGTTAAAATATAACTTGCTAACAATTAATATGTCAAAAACATCTTTCATGATTTTTTTCTACAAAGAATAAACCTTTACCAGAGTTTGCACATCTTACTATTGAAGATAAAATAATAAAACGTTCAACTCAGGAAAAATATCTAGGTCCATTGGTAGATGATAAACCTTGGAGAATGCATATCGATCACGTCAAATCAAAACTGACGTCATTACTAAGTGCACTACGTAAAGTCGCAAACTGTATCCCGGAAAAGGTTCGTACAATCATATACAACTCTTTAGTTAAATCACAACATATCGAATATCTAATTGAGATATGGGGATCAGCCGCTAAAACAAATCTAAATCCACTTCAAAGGACACAAAATAAAATTATCAAAACATTATTCCACTATCATTATCTAACTCCAACAAAAGTACTATACGAAAAAAACTAACTTGCTAAACCTTACACAACTATACATTTATTGCACTTGCACTCTAATAAATATTACCACTAATTCTATTCAATCAAACATACAATTAAATAAAAAAAACAACAACACACAACTTAAGAAGTAAAAATAAACTACAATTAATAACTGCACGAACTAATTATGGCAAAAAAACCTGTTGTTTGAGGGAGTACAGCTGTTCAATAAACTACCAGATGACGTAAATAATTGCAATAACATGAAATTGTTTAAAAGTAAACTTAGGAAATACGTACGTACAGTGTAATCTTTTCAGAATATGTGGTATCTCATATGTATACCTCATAGTAAATAATTTTAATCTTATATCTCATAGTAAATAAGCTTAAACTATAACACCTCCGGCACTAGAGGTAGATGCGATAGTTTTACTTTAGTATAATAATTAATTTGTATCTTATTATCTGTGAATTTTCATAAAAAGGCGATAACACAGTATTATTTTCATAATTTTTGGAAATTTTGAAGACAATGAAATACTAAAGATATTAATAATAGTTACTTTGCAACCATCCGCTGAATAAAATAAAATGATGTGTCTTACCTAGTTTGAAGAGCAACTCCCACCCTCCTTCAATTGCGTGCACTGATCCTGTCACCACTAATCCCAGCACCGGTTAGGTAAGACACATCATTTTATTTTATTCAGCGGATAGTTGCAAAGTAACTATTAATATCTTTAGTATTTCATTGTCTTCAACATTTCCAAAAATTATGAAAATAATACTGTGTTATCGCCTTTTTATGAAAATTTACAGCTTCACAATCGTCGTAAAGGAGGATTTACCTTAATCGTCTTACTCGGAAAGCGGATAGATGATCGTGCTGCCAGACTTCTCGCACCTTTAAAGCCGATGTCCGTCGCTATTATAGGTATTCCGTCTATTAAATTAATCCAATTGAATTACATTGCGTTCGTATTTTATACGCTGCCATACCGTTCATTAGATTGCGGTAAAACTTTGTCAACATATTGCTTGTACTTTCCCGAAGGTTATAGGCATAGTTGGACCCAGTAGATGGCGCTGTTTAAGAATCCAGATATCACCCGTGCGAAGCCGGCGCAGATAGCTAGTATAATATAATAAAAACTTAAGAAAAAGGTAAAACCGTCTTCAAAAACCAAAAAAATTAGTAAATAACATAACACCTACATAATAGCATCTGAGGATGTTGCTAAGACCTGATGTACGAGTATCAGATTCAAATCAATCAGAACCATTCGAAAGCTACTATGTATATGGAATGTTTTCGAAGTCTGTTTTACTATTTTTAAAGTTTAATTATTTTACCCTTTTAATTGCAGTAAGGAATATCATAAGTTCTCGTGAGAGCTAGAATGTCATCGAAATTATATTAAAATGTTGAAAAATGTAACCCCTATTTTATTATATACACTGTCCTTAGGGACGATTTTTTTTATTAAAATTTATATAGAGCCAAACCTGAAGTATCACCCATTTATTAAAAAGGATCATTCAAATCAGTTCAGGCGTGTATTTCAGCCATGAAAATATAAGAAAAAAACATATGCATGCGTTGAATAAAGTAATTTCTCGTTTTTGGAACTCAGTCAAAAAGAAATGGGAATATACGACTTTAACTTTGTGAATCCAATAAATTATAATTTTAATTAAATTAAACCATTTAAAGCTAGTACTGTAGTAGATCCTATTTGATTCTATTGATTCTATTTGATCTGATTATTAGATAGTTTTAATTTATCGACAAAATAACATACAATTCATGGTATGTATGCATTTAATCAATATGTTGTTGACTAATGGTATTAGGAATTAATGTAATTTTGCGGATGTAGTCATCCTTAGTCATTGCGTCCTTGTTGATAATATGAAATGCGCTTGTAGACATCATGGAGCTAAAAAGGGAAAATAAATTATAATTGAAAAGAACATAAATATCAATAACGTAAAATAAATATAAAAATACAGAAATAAATAAAAGCCTAACCAGATGGAGGCCCTCGGCAGGGGAGACCAAACGGCCGAGGGTTAGGGGGAAAGGGAAAGAAACCGGCGGACGATGCGGGCGGTATCGAGGAGCACCGCCTTCGGCATTTGAGCCTGGAGCGGTCCGCCACGTAGTCCCAGCCGCCTCAGATGACCCGAGAGGCTGACTGGGATTAGCCCGTTACATTATTATTATTAATAATAAAATACCATATGACACAGGCGATGCGCATCTGTGGGAAGGCTAGTTCCTAGTTTATAATATTTGCATGTAATACAATTACCCCAATTCGTCGTATGTGTGTCGTAAGAGATGACTATGGGAAACGCCAGAAAGATCTTATGGCTTCCAATTCATGGCGGTATAACGCCAGTCGTAAAATATTCTGACCGGTGACGGGGTGCAGCATAGAATACTATAATACACAATAGAATGGCTGTCAACTTTATTTTGTACGAGGTTTGGCGTCGCCAATCGTCGTCGATTCGCTGTGTTGACAGACTGAATAAATTTACACATTTTAGTCTTTTGATTAATGTTCAAGATCATAATTAAGAAAAATCGTTTAAATTTTAATTTTACAAATGTAAATAGGGTGCAGTTTGGTATTTTTTAAATAATTTGCATGCGAAATTTGGAAAGGACTGTAACGTCAAAACAAATCTCGTGTTGACATTTATACGTGTGAATTGACGTGTTAGTGACATTTTAGTGGCTACACGGGCTCCGCCCACTCCCCCGTTCTATTATGTATGTATTATAGTATTCTATGGGGAGCAGCGTGCAAGATGCCAGACATCTAGTACAATAACAACGGAAGAAATTCATATCCAGAAGTGAAATTTATGTGGTGCTTATGATATATGACGATTATTTTATTTTATTTATTAATTAGCTATATACAACTGTTTACATTCACCCTTACAAAAATCTAGAAATATAAACAAAGTTTTGAACTGAAATATAAACTAAACGAGTAAAGTTGTAACATGCTAGTAAACACATAAAAAAAAGACATAAAAAATACTTTAACTATTTCATGGCAAAGTGTTTTTTAAATTAATTTGATGACGAGTAGTAAATAAAGTTATCTTGAGTGCGGAGCCGATTCCGCACTGATGATGATGCTGTTCATTACTAGCTTGAAAGGTTTTGCATTTTTAATGGCTATATCGCTATCTGTGTATCACCAGAGTATCACTTAGAGTTCATCGCGTAAATGTGAAGTTGGTATTTGAAATAAATGTGGAGCACCTATTGTGGCTAGGTAAAGCATGTCCACCAAAAAACTTGCTGGTTCTCAGATGTTGGGCTGCCAATAGAAAATTCTAGGGTGGTAAAAATGATGTCACAGAAAAATAATTTGATATATATATATTATACCTATATAACTTTATAATCCACAATCAAGTACGTTGGGCTTCTTGGACTAGAGAAACAACTCAAGATACGCCAACGAAAACGAGTTGAATATAATAAAATATTATCGTGTTAATACTGCAAAATATAGGCGAGGCTATTATCAATGGCATCTTTATTTATCTTTCATTGTCAATTTTAAAAAACTACCAAGTTATAGTGGTTTTATTGTAGTTTTTCAAGGCAAAAAGTTTAATATCTTTTTATGTAAAGATTTTTAAAAGGTTTACTTAAACGAGCGAGGGCTGTGTAAAGTCGCGAACTTTGACAGTTTACTGATTGATGTCAGTCCTCAGTCGATTTACCTGAATGTCACGAGGCTGCGCTGTTGCGAAATTTTGCCGCGCTTTTATAAATTTTAAGTCATCCACGGTCTTCAGGCTTTTGATTCAGTATAGATACTATCACTCTTACATGTTTTCGCTGATTATAGCTTATTCAAGTTTAGTATTAATTACATTTATCGTTCGTGAAACCATACATCTTTATGTACCGGACCATTATGACGAAAACGTAGGCTCCTCTCCTGTCCGCATACCTGGCGCTCCCCACACGCAGATAACAGTCCCACTTCCAGAGCCGTTAGACTAATAAACTGTTTTCTCAGGGCCAATCCAGACGCAGATATATTTTCGACAAACCTAGCGCAATGTATAAAAATGTATTAATATTCTTACACGACTTTGTAAGATAGTAGAATAGTATATGTTTAGGTAATTAAGTTTAATTTATGATAAAGTAAATAGATCTCATTATACTGTTGTGGCTGTAATTTATATTGTGTATGGTAATATTTAATAGTTGGTGATTTTTTTCTTGTGTATTTTATCTTACTTTGTAAATTTAGTATAGATATAAGCGATTTGGTCGTATATACTGTAAGCTTATATTTTATCAATAAATGAATATGAATATGAATTTATACATGATAGGTGTGTTATTACTTTAAGTACTTATATGTATAACTGTCTGTCAATAGGGTATTTTACACCATGTAAAATATAATCAAAAAAAATATATTTTATTATTTTATTTTATATAGATTTCGTAAAAAGTATACAAGAAATATTGATTTCTGTTTATAAAATTGAATTACAAATTTTAAATTTCCATATTAAGAATATTTTTTTTCGTCTGTTCCTCAAATCTGCAAAACGCTGTCGGCCATATTTGAAAATGTCGTGACGTCATTGATCCAGCCTAAAGATATTAGTGTTCTGTGTCACTGATTAAGAGAACTAGCTAACGTGCTGTGTTATTTCGAAATTTTTAAGTTATGATTACGTTTATGATTTTTATTCCGAATTTTATTGAAAGGGCATCATGGAAGACGAATTCGTAAAAACAGAAAATACTAATCTACCAAGGATATATAAATTGATGGTGGCAAAATCTTTTGCATGCAATCGCAGTTTTGTTTTGCTGAGTTGAGGAATGTTAAAACATCAGTGTAAGTACAGTGTACAGTGCAAGTACCTATTACCAACTTTTGTTTACACAAAAACACATTACCAGGTCAGAGTGTATTTCGATATAATATAGTTTAGTAGCTATCATAGTTTAGTTTATCAATAATTACAATAAATTAGCAATCATTAGTTATGATATCTAAGTTAACGCAATTTATTACAAAATTTGACTTGCCATACGTTTCACCTCATGATGTTTTGTCTTGTATTAAACGATTTGATTGATTTTGATAACGTTTTTAGTCTAGGAGGCTTGTGAGGGTTAAACTTGAACCTATTAAACTGTTTTTAGACGTCGGAAATGCGTTTTGAATTAATTTAGATAAAAGCAAATTTCACTAAAAATTGTGTAATAACGAAACACAAGTATATCAATTTGTTCTCGTATTATGAAGTAGATGTCCGGCACTCGATTTTTTAATTTTGTTTTCAATTTAGGAGGATTTTCAGAGTTAAGCTCACACCATTTACACTGTTTTTGGATTTCGGAAATGCCTTTTGAATTATTTACGATAAAAATAAATTTCACAAAAAATTGCAATAACCGAACGCTAACATGTCCATTTGCTTTTTTAACACAGATAACACTCATAAAAAAGTTAATCACTTGGACCCAGACGATCCATTTGTGGCTGGAGACGGGACTTATATGCAAGAAATTGAGTCACAGGGGAGAGCAGTCAAGAGGTTTTTCAGAAAACAAAATTATAACAATTCACATTACATTATTTCATTTACCACTATCATAGCAGAATTTAGGGCAAGTTTATAGGTAAGATTGGTCGAATCGGTTCTAAAACCGAATTAGCACACCCCGACTCCACGTAGTCTTGTGTGCCCTTACCCCTAGAGTGTTTTTGTAAAGCCGTAGGCACGGGGGGTAGGGCCCTCCCCCCATTGCGTAAATTCGTTTATAATTCATAAATCTGCAGGATTGTTCTAACCTGTCGAATCAGGGTGGTAGTGAGAAAATCTCAAGTTAGAATAACAGATGATACTATCTAAATAATTATTTGTGTAGGTATATATTACATTAAGAGAGTAAACGGGTTACCTCAATTTAAATTTACGAAATAATTAAACAAATCTAATGTAATTATATTGTTTACGCAACGGGGGATAAACCAGATAAGAGGTGCAAAAAGTATTGGATTTAGCTGATATAATTCGCCTCTATAATATAACTCCTATTCAACAAAATACTATCTGACGATTAGATATTATTAGCCTGGGATATATTTTATGCTCGGTTTAAATTTTAAGAAGTGACAAGTTAGTGCGAGTGGCAAGTTAAACTGACAAACTACGAGCACTTAACCCTAGGGTTAAGTGCTCGTAGCTGACAAATGACAAGTGCTTAATGCGTGGGCCTTACGCATTAAGCACTTGTCGTTACGCAGTAAGTGAAAAGTGGCAAGTGAGAAGTGACAAGTGCGCATTTTATTCCCACTTATCACTTGTCACTGTCTGTTCACATGCACTAAGCACTTGTCATTTGTCAGTTGCACTTGCCACTCGCACTTCTCACTTCTCAAAATGTAAACCGGGCCTTACTTATTCATACTTATCACTTGTCATTGCCTGTTCACACGCACTAAGCACTTGTCATTTGTGAGTTAAAGTTGCCACTCGCACTTGTCATTTCTCAAAATGTAAACCGTGCCTAAGTGCCAACATAGCTCTAGCACAGTCTCTACCAGTCAGTCATCGAAGGCGGGACAATCCCTCGGTGCGGGGCGAGACACGGACTAACCGCTCCCGAACGGTTATTAGATGTTCGGGAGCTGTCCGGCAGGCCTGTCATGTTAAGTTGCAAATAAATTAAAATTGTTCACACGTGTGCGGTTTAAAAACGGCGGTATAGCAGGCATTTAAAATCTAGTAGTTCAAAAAATCGAAAATATCTATAAGTTGCACATTTGTAAATATGTTTTAATGTAATCCCTATAGGGTAGTTAAGTTAGGTTAAAAACACTTAAAAGAAGACTATTAAATAATATGATGACTGAAAAAAACCAACATCCGTCAAAATATGGCTAATATTAAAATTTTCTTTGTCGTCTTCTTCCCGCAAAATGGGGAAATCGGCAATAGAATAAAATTAAAATATTTATTTTTGTAATTCTGCTTATAAATTATTATTTTCATTATTTGAGAACATCAATTATCTGATTAAATTATTTAATTTGTTTAAACTTGAAAAAATCAGATTTTTATTTTTTATAAGTTTCTTCCCGTTGTGACAACCCTAGCAATTTTACTGTTTATGTCAGCTTTTAACGCAATAACCGACCGTATGTTCTTCATAGGCTGTGGCTCTAATAGGGCTTTAGTATCAGTCAGCATACGAAACATTATTATTATATAGGATTATTATATAGCATTATGCTGCTATTTCACGTTGGTAATCTTTAAGAGCGTGGTCTTTCCCCGGTCGGGTGGACCCATCCCTGGTATAGTCAGTGAGGTAGAGTCCAATACATAAAACATCCATTTATGCATTGAGAACATTGTTGGTCGGCAATTCGAAGTAAAAGGGCTGGTCAGTCACGCTTGAATACGGGCTCTAATGGAGATTTATTTCGCTGTACCCAAACGGACGAAGGTCGAAGCAAGGGTAATAGCGTAGATGGGGCATTAGGGTATTGAAACACGCGCAATAGATCTTTTAACAACCATTAAACGAATAACGCTTGTATTATCAAATATATTCACTTACAGAATATCTAATACCATTAAAAACATAACTTGTAAAAAAACCAAGTCTCGCAACTCAGTTCTTCTACCGTAAAAGTTGTGAGATCCATGTAATACGAAGTCGGTTAATTTATTCAGTTCCTACTTAAGGGTCCTTCTGTTTTAAGTTATTACGTAATTAGCTAACCTAACAACATTTTATAGTGACCATATCAATGTTAAAAGTCTTGATGAAACCACAATGTATCTCAAAAGTAATACGTATTATATTAAATTAGATTGCTTAATGCGATTGCCAAGTCAATCTATATATTTAAAACATAAAAGACTATTAAAATTGATATGGTCACTATAAAATGTTGTTAGGTTAGCTAATTACGTAATAACTTAAAACAGAAGGACCCTTAAGTAGGAACTAAATAAATTAACCGACTTGGTATTACATGGATCTCACAACTTTTACGGTAGAAGAACTGAGTTGCGAGACTTGGTTTTTTTACAAGTTATATTTTAATGGTATCTCATTTCTTTTTGTATATAAAATAGCCCTAATTTTTTACCTTTCCGGTACCGTCTACTTCTTGAGTACCAACAACGTACCTATGTACACCTGTAATACATATACAAGTACACAGATTCATTCACTGCAAATGTAACTTTGTAATACAATATATTTATATGGGATTACAAACGTATTTATGCAGTTAGTGTATCTAAAAAACTGGACAGAAATTAACAAATGTTTTAGTTTTTCCTTGATTTATACACTAAACACTATTTATATTCTAAATTTGAAGCTTCTATGTCTGCTAGAGTGCCTTAGAGTTTTGATGATCGGTCAGTCAGTGAGTGACAAAATTAAGAAATTTTGACTGGTTACAATTCTTAAAATACTGGTTCAAATTGAATGAAATTATTATAATTATTTATACCTTATAATTAAATATACCATGTTTATACAATGCTTACTCGGTTACTGAAAATTCAGGCTTCTAGTTTCATTGACCATGAAGTTATAAGGGGTCGAAAATGGCCTGAATTGCTTCGAGAAAAGATGGTACGGCCGTTTTTGCACGACTTGGCGGGGGCACTGCCGTGTCCCCAGATTATATATAAAAATAAATTCGCTTACCGTTAAAATCGCAAAACCTCGAAAATGGCTAGATAGAGTTCGATGAATTTTTTCCTTTGAGTGTTGTTTTACAATCCCAATTAGACCCTTTTGTGATTGTGAAGACGAGGCGGATCGCTAGTATGTAATATATTCATATACGGGGTTTTTTTCAGAGTGGCCAAATTTTAAACCGAAGTTGAAATATATAAATAATGATATACCGTTGTTGCAGTTTTTGAAAATACGAGTCAATAAGTAGTAATTTATATACCTAACTAAAATTTTAAGTAAGCCGAATCTATAAGGATAACAACAATCTCGCTATCTTAAACCGAATAGAGCTACAATAAAATTGAATTTATCCTGTGATAGATAATATTTTGAAGACATTTGAAGTACGCCAACACGCATTGCGGCAGCATGGTAGACGCCGCTAAATATGTAGTTGTCATGAGCCATGTCATGAGTGAGAGCTAAAAATTGATTTTGTATTCTATTCTATTCAATTTTATGTCAAACAGCGCATGAAACAAGTGGTAAAAAAATTGTACGACCGACTTCAATATAAATAAAATGAGAACATCATCAATGTATTCGAAGTCAATTAAATACGCATTATTAAGGATAACTAAAAACTACTGGTTAGATCTTGATCAAATCTAGTACTTTTCGTGTGGTTCTATCACCAAGCACCGGATTTCAAATAAAAAGAAACATCAAAGTCAGTTCACCTAGAAAAAAGTTCTGAGGTAACACACATAAAAGAAAACACACGGTCGAATTGGGTACCTTCTCCTTTTTGAAGTCGGTTAAAAATAAGTCTGTTACCAAAATCTATTGCTGCTTATTATTGTCTATTAAATCCGATAATACGGTAGCATGGACACTAATTTCGTCGAATTATTTTTTCTTAAACTGTTTTCCAACAGCACAGCGTAATGCTGCTGTGTTTTGTATGGTGAGTGTAGAGAACCGGATACACTTTTTACTGGAAACGAGGCATTCCATCTTAGTCCTCACGGGTGACAACGCATCTGCATTTTAATTCGTAATCGAGGATAAATGTGGATTTCTACGCGCCACAGCATCTTACCATCGGGTAGACTGAGTGCTCGTTTGTCACCTTTATTCTATAAAAAAAAAACAACAAATTGAAAATTAATTTCGACCTGTTATTTGGACACAATAAATATTGATTTCGAAATTTTATTAGTAGCCTGATATAAAATAGAAGAAACTTAATTTCATAGATTAATACTGCATAAGCAACTAATTAAAAACTATTTTGCTACAAACTCGAATGGTTTCTGCTGAGTTTTCACTTCTAGCTTGTTAGAACTTATTATTTCAGCTATAAGAAACATGCGCCACATTTTGTTTATCATATACATATTTAAATGGTGAAAATTTTGGGCGAAATGCCAACGCGAATAATAATAGTTTTCAAATTTAGAGTGCAAGTTTCATAGTACTTAGCGCAGAACTCGTGATCCAATAAAAATGAAGTGGTTTGACATTAGCGTGCGATAAAGATAGTAAGAGTGATATATTTTTTTAAATTTGGCACGATCCTGCTACACCTCTCTCGCCTCCTTTACATCCATGTACGTATATGTGCATACATGTTCATCGGTTAAGGTTACTCTCGATCTGGCCCATCTTCAATATATCGCCAATTTGGTCGATAAACTTTCGACTTTGGCGTCCCTTCCCGACTCTTCCGATTAGATATGGAAATTAAGGATTTTATGTTATAAAGCAATATTGTGGCTTTAATCTACAGCAACGGCCAGCTCGACTGAGGAAGAATTACTATCTAATCTACCAGAATGCTACCGAAAAATAGAATAATTCTGCTGTTTATTGTATGCCGAGTGACGAAAACCACATTAAACTGGTAACGAGGTATCCTCAGAGGGTGACAATATGTAATATGTGTTTTAATTGATTATTCTTTATTAACTGGCTTTACGGCTCTGGTTTCTAGACCTTCTGAGCCTATGGCTGGTTGTTATCAGACTCATATAGATTTAAAAGGTTTTCTTTTTACGCTCACGAAGCGTGTTCTTTTGGATTTTCCAAACTATTTACTTATATACAGAAACTTTTTGTTCATTTTCGTCATATATCTTATTACATGTACATATTACTGACTAAAAGTTTAACCTTTTTTATTAGGCAGAGTAATGTAATTACTTTTGCGGGTTTTGAGTTATTTAAAACAATCTGAAAACCATTGCGTTATAATGGGTGCGTTTGGCAGAAAAAAGCGCTAGCAAGCGCTTGTAAGCAAAATGGCGATCGTAAGCGGTAAGCGCTGTCAAATCGTAAGTAGCTATTTTCCTTTAGAACACGAAGTTAGTTTTAACCGCGGAACCTAACTTAATTTAAATATATGTTGTAAAGTATTCATATTAAAAGCTTACCAATCATGAATTTTTAATAACATGCATATGTTTAGTCATGTCATTATATTACTTAAAACTAATATTGCACAAAACAACTTATAAACTCTACTACAAAACAAACAAATTAAATAAGCAAAATGGCGGATTGTGTCAGCGCTACTGAAGTTAGCAAACGTGTCCTGGCCGAAAACTGTTTAGTTTCGCCATTTCGCTTACAAGCGCTTGCTAGCGCTTTTGTCTGCCAAACGCACCCAATATGTACTACGCACTAGAGAAGTAATTCCAAACAAAAAATGTGCACTACTCTGTATCCGCACATGCGCGGGAAACAAGAGTCGCGAATGCGCAGTTGATATAAACGCGCGAAAATTGTCATAATAAATAATTGTTTATTTTGAATGTATTGTTAATCGAGTGCATTTTTTAATTTTCGGTTATTTTGCATATGTGCTAATTTAATATGAAATTATTATTAGTGCCGCTCCGCACTGCATGAATATCGAAGCCACAATAATAGCTGTACGGATTGCAGTACAGTTCAGTTGAACATAGTGAGTGTTCGGAATGCCATATCTAGTGCGTAGTACATATATATCGATATCTGAAACCAAAATTTAATCAAAAAACAAAAGAATATTTTGTAGTGTAACAATGAGTATGGAACTTAACGTATTTAATTTTTTGCATCGAATGTGCCTCCAAGACTACATTCACACCTACTTGAGTAGGTAGGCAAAGTACAAAAAACGGAGCACTACTCGCACCACTTTCAACCAAAAATAAATGAGCTTAGATCGGAAAATGTGAAAGAAGTGATAGGCGTCTAGCTAATCACCTACACCAATAAGCCATAAGTCGCTTTTTAACATGCTAGGCAAGTGATATTTAACACTTTTTTATAGCAATGGGTGACAAACGAGCACACAGTCTACCTAATGGTAAGTGTAAGCATTTATCCTCGATTAAGAATCAAAATGCAAATGCGTTGTCACCGCAGAGGGCTAAGATGGAATGTCTCAATTCCAGTCAAAAGGGTCTCCGGTTAGAAAACCGTGTGGAAGAGTGTAGAGACACTCACCATACGAAACACAGTGGCATTATGCTGCTATTTCAAGTTGGTATTTTGCGAGGGCGTGGTCCTGCCCCGGTCGTGCCGATACATTCGTTCGCAACTATAATATAGCGGCAGCGTGGCTCTACCACATAGATTACTATTTTTAGTAACTCATAAACATTAGACCTATAAGCTCCAAACTTACTTGAGACATTGTGCCTATATTTGAAACGCTATACGCCCAAAGCTGCAAATATTCGAACGTTGTTGCATTAAACCTAGAGGGGACATAGTTCTATGATGTACGGAGTCTTTATCGCAGTATAACTTCTAAAACTTGCTTGCGATTTGAACTCGTGAGGAGTTATTATTTTGGATTTAGAATGCAAACAAATTAAAAAAAAACTTAATTGCTCACTTATTACGTGCCGTTTCCTTTGATATTTCTCACAGAGGATTTCCACGTCGTGTTTATTCATATATTTTGACTTATTGCCCGGCTGTATGCAATTATAAGGACTATTAAGAACAGACATTTCTTATTTCTTTGCATCTTTAAACAGTTTAACTAACTAGCAAGTACTGGGTACATATTTGTTTACTTTAGTAAGCATTTCATAATTACCGTGAAATTTTTAATAAGCTCGTAATTCCTTCAACGCTATTATTGATAACAATTTTAAATATGATTTTTTAATAGTCGGAAATACCGGGAAAGATTCTGATTTCCTCTAATTTCATAAAGTTCTTAAAAGCCTTGAAATTAACCCAAAAAAAAAACATCAGAATAGATTTGAAGTTAGTCTCATATAAAAAATTTTATATTATTTTTTTAGGTATCGGTGGGTATCGGTACTTCAAAAGGAAAATAGGCCACCCTTTTAGGATCACTTTGATGGCCTTCCGTTGTGTCCGTCTGTAAAGGCAAATTTTAATCAGGAACGGGCAGACATAAATATTGAATGATAGCAAATTTTGATTTGACGTGACAAAATTTTGTTTTGATTGGACGTGTGAAAAATTCAAGCTTCCAACTCAATCCATTCAAAAGTTGTGGTCATAAATGTTACATATTTTAATACTCGCAAACGCACCTATAACTCCTGTAACGGATTAACTATCTGCATATTATACAGAACTCTTAGGGCTCGAGTCCTACTTGCACTTGTCCTGTTCTTATTATATAGAAATACAGAAATACGGGCACATGGTCCACCTGATGGTAAGTGGATGCTGTGACCCATAGACATCTACCTCATTCATTATTCTTTAGTCTCGAAACGCGGAAGCATTAACCAGTTATTTTACGCTGGTATTCTGTAAGAGCGTGGCCCTTCCCAGCTCAAGTGCGCTTTGATTTCGGCTTTTATATTTTTTATTTAAATTGAGTTTAGATGAAGAAATTTCTATAATGTTTCTAAATTATTTATACGACACAGATTTGAAATTTAAATTATCCCAATAAGACATCTGATATAAATTCTCCAGTAATGGAAACGAAAACCAATAAATGTGGGTGCGATATTGATCATATATTGCTGCGGGCACGTCGCGTTGTACACGTATATCACTGCCATATAAAATTGGTAATCTGGAATGCAGAGACATTTCCTTACCTATATAAGCTGCATATAGCCATTAAACTGTATATGCGTAGAGTAATTTATTAATTTTCTATGTATTTAGTTTATTTTCTACTGCAAATGATTGATATATGATTATAATAATAATAATGCCCTCTAGACCGAATTTCAATCTGCGCAGGACGGGATTATAGTGCTCCAGTGTGTGCGCAAGCGTAGATGCACTCTTTATTTTCTGACTCTCATAGTCCGATTGAACGGCAATCCGACACGACTGAAGAGAGATCAGGCGCAGAAGCAATGGCTTTACGTGCAATCCGAGACACGGGGGCGAAACACCGTCAACTTCCTGACTCCGGACAGCTACTGAGAATTTCTCGACAGACAATGATATAACTGATTTTGGTCGGAGCCAGGATTCGAATCCGGGACCTCATATTCAGCCGTCTCGCCTAGGACCGCTAGATCAACGGGGCAGAATGTAAAATAATATATACGTTGAATAAATACCTCGTCAACTACCCGAGATTTATGATAGCATTTGGAACATAACTTCACTCATACACTCATGGCGGTGTGAAAAGGGCATGGACATGGGATGTATATAGATATTGATAACTCGTATATAAAATGACTATACTACCATCTGTTGAAGGCCATATTTTTTTTAAAATAAGGGTGACAAACGAGCACACAGTCCACCTGATGGTAACTGGATGCTGTGGCCCATAGACATCTACATTTAACTTCAATTAATAATCAAAATGTAGTTTCGTTGTCACCCCTGAGACTGAGATGAATTGCCTCGTTTCCAGTAAAAAGGGTATCCAGTTCTCTACACTCATCATACGAAACACAGCAGCATTGAGCTGCTATTTTACGCTGGTTTAAATGATGCTAACATTTTAATTAGTTGTCTTTGAAACTCGCGTGATGAAATGGAATTTAAACTTGGTAGAGCCATGCTGCAGCTATATTAGTGGTATAGTTGCAGCACATGTGGGTAGACTTGACCGGGGAAGAACCACACTCTTACAGAACACCAGCGTGAAATACTAGCTTAATGCTGCTGTGTTTCGTATGGTGAGTGTAGAAAACCGGAGACCCTTTTTACTGGAAACGAGGCATTCCATCTTAGTCCTCACGCAACAATGCATTTGCGTTTTGATTCGTAGTCGAGGATGGATGTGGACTAGGTCTATGTGACGCAGCAACTACTTACCTATAAGATGGACTGTGTGCTCATTTGTCACCCTTATCCTATATAATAATGGAATGAAAGAAAATTTTTATTAAATTCTGTTCGAAATGATTCGCGTATAGGTTCATTCATTTAAGAATTAAGGACGCAGCCGTTATTGAACCAAAGTTAGAATTGTTTTATGGATGTCTTACTTCCGTCGCGAGCCGACTGCGCCCAGCGCGCTATTTTTAAAAACTTATCTCAACAAATGTTAAACAGCCTGTGGTTTTTTAAATATCGTACGAGACGTCTAGTTTGTAAATCCTAGCTGCGCCTGTTGCTCGGCTTGCGATGAAGAGTTTTGTGATTTTTTCTCAGCTGGGTTATCCTATGAGAATTGAAATCAGGCGTGGGTATAGTTAGAGTTTGATGTAGTCTTTTACTTACAAGACAGAGAAGGAAAGCTACAAATTATAGAATAGTAGAGCCATACTGCAGTTATATTAGTAGTATAGTTGTAGCACGAATGGGTCGGCTCGACCGGGGAAGGACCATGTTCTCACAGAATACCAGCGTGAAATAGTAGCTTAACGCTGCTGTGTTTCGTATGGTGAGTGTAGAGACCGGAGATCCTTTTTACTGGAAACTAGGCGTTTCATCTTAGTCCTCACGGATGACAACGCATCTGCATTTTGATTCGTAATCGAGGATAGATGTAGATAGCTATGGGTCGCAGCAACTACTTACCATCGGGTGGACTGTGTGCTCGTTTGTCACCCTATCCTATAAAAAAATGAATTACTCACTATAAAATGAGTTGATGGTATACATGTTTACCATATAGTTGCGTTTGGGAATATCAACTACCCCCATATCGTCTCTTGGATATCGTAAAAGGTGACAGAGGAAAACAAACCAGGACATAGGCAGCTGCGTATTACGAAGGTAATAACTACTAGAAAACTGGTAGTCTATGTGGAGACCTACGTTAACTTTAATAAGCTGTAATTAATGAATAAATGGATGAAGTGACACACAGTTTAATCATAGAGTCCAGACTAAGACGTTAAATTGAGTATAAACATATTACTCTATTTCAATGCTCTCGTGTACTCTTAAGCTACTTAATACGCAAAAATTAAAACATAGACGGAATATTTAACACTAAAGGAGGTAACGGTTTATACGTGGTAGAGCCATGCTGCAGCTATATTATGGTTGTAGCACGAATGGGTCGGCTCGACCGGGGAAGGATCACGCTCTCACAGAATACCAGCATAAAACAACATACTGCTGTGTTTCGTATGGTGAGTGAAGAGATCCGGGGACCCTTTTTTACTGGAAACGTGGCAATCCATCTTAGTTCTCACGGGTGAGAACGCATCTGCATTTTGATTCCTAATCGAGGATAAATGTAGATGTCTATGGGCCACAGCATCCATTTACCATCAGATGGACTGAGTGCTCGTTTTTAACCCTTATTCTATTTAAAAAAATACTTATGGCGTTACTAGTGCTACTACTAATATTTAAAAAAGAACAACTATGTACCTAACTATCACACGCAGCTAGTCAGGAGTATAGTCAAAGCCGATAGAGGGATACATCGAAGTAATCAATATTCACATATCATCAACATTACGTAAGTGGGTACTCGTATTACATGGTGTGCTCAGCCGGAACGGCGCCGCTGTGCCCGTGGAATCAGTCCACATACATACAAACCTTCATGAGTTGACGATTATGACTCTGAGCATGTCATCTGAACACAGTACAATAGTGTTATTTACGATGTACCCACAGAACTACACCGTGAAATAGGTTATAGTGAAAATGTAGCCTCTATTTCGATTTTTTGTTTTTTATTTAAAAAAATATTTCACATACTCTAATCACTTACCTGGTTATAAAATGCTCCACTTCACAATCTTTACATACATAATTTATTATGAATCAAAATAAGAATGCGTTGTCCCTCTAAGATACAACGTAAAATGCCTCGTTAATTGGATCTACATTTGTCGTCATTCACTATACAAAATAGTGCACCATTACGCTGGTATGTCACGTTGGTATATTTGGAGCGTTGTCATTCCCTGATCGAGCCAACCCATTCTTGATACAGCTTTATTACGCAGCGTCGTGGCACTACCACGTAAGATATGTACAGCCATTTGAGGCGATAAGAACGTTCTGGATATGGAGTGTAGAAATAAGAAGTACAGACTGTGTATTAAAAAGTGTCCATGGAAAACCGTTACATAAGGGTGGCGCCACTATAGCTACGGGCTAAATTTTAAAGAACGCACCGAAAAATATTAGTGGGATAGACGAATTTTTCGAGCTTATATTTCTACACTAATATTATAAAGAGGAAAGATTTGTTTGTTTGTTTGTTTTGAATAAGCTCTGAAACTACTGAACCGATTTGAAAAATTCTTTCACCATTAGAATCCTACATTATTTCTGATGAATATAGGCGATAGACCGTTTTCAAAAAATTTAGGGATCCGTATGAAAACTTCGTTAATACATTAACCCAAGGTGTGAAAATAATACCAAAAAAAACCTTTATCGCGTACGCTGCGGAAACTATTGACAATAGAGCAAAGTGATGTGCTACAGTTTTATGGAGGACATCAATATCTACATAAAAGTCTGCAATACCATATGTCTAACTATTATAGTTATCTCACAATAACTACTGTTCCATGTTAACTATTAACAAGTCCCAAGGCCAAAGCTTCGAATTAGTAGGGATCGACCTACGAAAAGAGTGTTTTACTCATGGCCAATTGTATGTAGGCATATCGCGGGCCGGGGTTCCTAAAAATCAATTTATTTTGCTGCCACAAAATAAAACAACATCAAATATCGTTTACATTTTACATTAAATTATATTAGGGTGAGTGGATAAAATTTAAATTTTCTGTATAACGTGTATATGCCGATAGATAAAAGTACTCCATTAATTTTGCCAATTTTTTAGCTAAAATGATTGAACTAAATGAGCGAGGTGTCATATCATGTCGCGCGGCAGAGACGCGTGATATACGCGGGTGAAACCGCGGGGACAGCTAGTACTAAATAAAATTATTTAAGATTTTAGATCTACTGAGCAGTTTAGCAGCACATTTAAACCGTCGACAACTGCTAAGTTCATTTCATCCCAGTAGCTACTCCAGCGCTGTTGTGGAGAGTTTTTGAACTGTTATTTACTGCTTACAGATGACCACTTTTTCAACTATTCTATTATGGGAGTTGGTACTCCTTACTTTTACACTCCATAGTTCTGGACTTACCTCAGTCACAGTAAAGACAGCGAGTATGCAGTGTGACAGGATGTACAGTAATATGCACATTTAAGAACTGAAGGCAACCATCACTTTGTCTTTGTAAAGATACAAAAGCCTGCAATTATGTTTAAAAACGCCGTTCCGTCCCGTCGCTCTGTCATATGATGTAATTCGACGTAATCACAAGGTCGCCTGTTTATTGCAGTATCAAACTATCAAAGCAACCGGTTTTCATTGCGACTGACATTTTTTCTGCGGAGTTTCGCTAAATTGAATTTTCAATTTAGAGCCAAAGCCAGAGTTAAAATTAAACAGGTTATGCGAATATAATACGGGCCCTCTGTATTAGCAATCGTCGCCTTGGCTTGTGACGCTCTCAATTATTGGTTTCATAAAGTTAAATAGTACGTCTTAGGATTGTCTTAAATGGGACTATGGCTATATATAGTTAATATGATTATATGTAACTATATCGTTATCAGTATAATAAAATATACTCAGTTAATTAAAATCAGGCGTTACTTTGCGGAAATCTATTATAGTAAAGAATATTTACTTTGCAACCATCCGCTCAATTAGATAAAATAATGTGTCTTCCCCAGTTTGAAGAGCAATCAATTCCGTGCACTAATCCCGTCACCACCAATCCCAGCACCACCACAACTGTACAACTGTAGTGATGGTTGCGAAGTAACTATTAATATCTTTAATATAGTGAGTGGCAAAGGAAATGTTTCTTCAATATTACCCTCAGTTTAGTTCTGCGATTTACGGATTGATGAATAAAAGTAATTATAGAACTTGCGAAATTAGAGCTTATGTCACAGAATAAATAATATTACTACGTACTTATGTGTCCGGCGTCGAAAAAGTATCCATTAGTCCATTCTCCGTGAACGGCGTGAGAGGTGCCTGGAACAAAATGACTAGAAGAAAATGTAAACATCGGCATATGACGTAGTAGCCATTTTTTATTCCCCAGACCCCATAGACCATTGTGATTTTGGTGTCCAAATTGATTACAGAATGAAGCGTCAAAATCAAAAGTATAAGAGACCTGTTACTGTGATAACTTTATTTCCACTGTTATTTGGGCTAGTGGTTGTAAGCGACCGCTAATCATGTGGCCCCATTAAAATCAAATTCAAAATATTTTTATTCAAAATTAGCCTTTACGAAGCACTTTTTGACAGATCCTTTTTACTGGAAACGGGGCATTCCATCTTAGTCCTCACGGGTGACAACGCATCTGCATTTTGATTAGTAATCGATGATAGATGTAAATGTCTATGGGCCGCAGCAACCACTTACCATCAGGTGGGCTACGTGCTCGTTTGTCATCCTATCCTATAAAAAAACTTTTTGATAATCAAGCAAGCTACGCTATAGCTTCAACAAGTGCATACTCCAGGGATCCTTGTGAGAAAAAGAAGTAAGAAAAGCACGAGAACCCGCCAAATCGAGCAAAAAAGCGGCACGGCCGTACCATACTTTTCTCGAAGCAATTCAGGCCATATTCGACCCCTCATAATTGCGTAGTGGAGAAAACTTGAAGCCTGAATTTTCATTAACCGAGTAGGCGTTCAATTTAAACCAGTAGTTTAAGAATCATAACTAGTCAAAGTTTCATAATATTGTCACTCACTGACTGACCGATCATCAAAACTCTAAAGCACTTCTAGCAGACATAGAAGCTTCAAATTTAGAATACAGTTAGTGTTTAGTGTATTAATCAAGGAAAAACTAAAATATTTTTTTATTCCGGTCCAGTTTTCTAGATACACCAACTCCATAAATAACTTTGTAATCCTATATAAATATATAGAATTACAAAGTTACATTTAATACGTATAATAGGTATAGATACGTTGTTGGTATACGGTAAATATAATTACGTAATAACTTAAAACAGAAGGACCCTTAAGTAGGGACTGAATAAATTAACCGACTTGGTATTACATACATGGATCTCACAACTTTTTACGGTAGAAGAACTGAGTTGCGTGACTTGGTTTTTTTTACAAGTTATGTTTTTGATGGCATACTATTTTTCTCCTAACACTTCCAATTTAAACCTTAAATTTATACACATAAAAAAAGACAAGAGAGTTAAAAAACAGATTAGAGCCTCCCTCTGTTTCTCACAACCCTTTTTTTTTCAATTCGTCTAATTTATAATATCTTTTATACATAAAAATGCATTTTAAGTGCGATTGGAAATGCAAAGACAAATTAGTAATGTTACAGGATATTAAATCGTAAATAGTTAATCATCTGCGCAAAAATGGTCGCTGGTAATATGGAATCTGTAAATTGGAATAGCAAGTTTAATTTTATTGTGCGTGTTAAAATTATGGTGATTTACTCATTTTGTTAATAGTACGAGATCCCGCTGCAAAATCACTACGTTCATTACGTAGTGAGTCAAACAAACATTTTTACATACTTTTATGAATAGGAGAATACACTGAACACCGCAGCCAGTCAAAAGTGGCCGCAAGTAATTTTAACTAAATTAATGTTAATTAATATTCAAAAAAAAATTCGTTCACCTCTCTTTTAAATAAAATATCATCCACATCATAACAATGCATTTAAAGAATTATAAAATCCATATGTGCCGTTGCACACTCGGCCGGCAACTACCTCGCAGCCAGGTGTAAGCAGGTAATATTTTGATATATTTATACGTTTTTGACTTACAAGGATGTGCTTTATATGAAATTAAAACTATTTTTTTTAATATGATGATATATTTCTGCCTGTGAAAAAATAGTCGCAAATTAGGAGTGCTATCTGTTAAAAACGCGAGATATCCGAGAACAAAGAAACAAGACATAACCAAAATTCTATACTTCATAAATACGCTTTTTCATTTTTACATAACATAACATAAACACTCACGCCTGTCACCCAGAGGGGTAGGCAGAGACTACGGACTTCCATTTGGCACGATCCTGACATACCGCTTTCGCCTCCTTTACATCCATATATCTACGCATACATGCTCGTTGGTTAAGGGTACTTCTAACGTGGCCCATTTTCAATATATCGCCAATATCGTCGATAAACTTTTTTCTAGGGCGTCCCTTCCCGACTCGGCCGTTCACATCTCCCATATTTGTCACTCTTTCCTCATTCATTCTTTCTACACGACCACTTTTTAATTTTTACTTGATCAATAAACAATTTTTTATTATAAAATAAATTTCTTATTGTTTTCAGTTTTTTTTCTATAATATTCATTACGTAATTATAATTTTGGAGTAAATGTAAAGTCGTTCCTACTATTGTTTGAGCCGCCGGCCGAGAACCCTATTCTAAATGGTTTCAAAATAATTTCACACTTCGTCACGCCACGTCTACGAAATATATTTTTTTTCTTATTTCTCAGCCGTGCAGGTTTCCTCACGATGTTTTCCTTCACCGCCGAGCACGTGCTAAACACATAAATTTTAATTAACAATTGATTGATTAATAATAAAAACATAAATTGCAATTAACGATTTCATTGGTTTTGGCGGGGATCGAAATCAGTGTGCTCGCGTAGTGTGAAATTTACAGCGAGCGCTAACCATCTGAGCTATCAGTATATGTATCAACACATATTTTCTTATATTAATGTAAAATATTTTCTAACATGGCGAATCCCTCTAAGTGCAAGAACCTTTTAGGCTTGTTAACAAAGCGGTGAAACCCTACATGTTATTGCATGTTGCTGTATTAGCGACCAGTGGCGAAGCTAGGGCTCCAAACTAGGGCAAGCCCAAGATATGGTTTGGTTGTTTTTACCAGTTTTATATAAATACACCAATCTTGATCTATCTCCACTCTTCAGTTTCATATTCAGTACTGTTGAGGACGTGCTTAACAAAGCACATAGAAGGCATACTACTGCTAGATAGATCGTATGACATATAAGCAATTGCATTGATACTCTGTGGCAACCCAAGTGACAAATTGTAAAATAATAGCTCCCAACAATTTAGCAAATTAAATATTGTAATTTGATAATATCCACCTCAATTTTTAGTTACTGTTGTTAAATAATACTTAATTGTGTTGGTAAAATAAGTAAAAGTCATAAGTATTTTAATTATATAGTGTTTTGTGTTTCAACTAAAAGTGACAGCTGTAGGTAACGAACATCGTTTGAACTTTCTGTAAGTTATTGTAATTTTCTTGTTATCCCTTTAATATTTTAAGATTTATCTTTTAAATTAGTGCAGTTTCGGATTTCAATTTGAATTATTTACCTGATAATTTAATTTGAGATCTGTAAGTAGACCCATAGATCTAGATATTAGCTTACTCTGTTTCTTCGGTTTTCTTTCTTTGTTTTCTTTTGCTATTTACACATAATAGTAAAATGAATACACGCAACGCCAAAACGCGCCAAATGGAGAACCAACTTCAAATGGCGCTTCTAGAACTTAAGGCATCAAAAGAGCAGTGTGAGCTGTTGCTTAAAGAAAGGGATGACAACGAAAAGGAAATAATAAATATAATTGCCAAAAATAGTCAACTAAAAAGTGATATGGTTAAGTTGCATAAAGACTACACAAATGTTTTAAAAGAAAGGGATCAGCTTCAGGAAACAGTCGATGAGTTTGACCGATGCAGCAAAGAATATGAGGAATCCCTCAGATTAATTGCTGCATTGCAGTTGCAGTTAAGTGAGGCTAATCAGCAGATTTTGCAATTAAAACAATACTTAGATGAATTGAAAGTGTCCCAAACTCAAAGTCTGTTCAATGAGCTCATAGAATGTAAATCATCAAAAACATTGCATCCCTCCACAACAATCGATTTGACTGGTGATGATTTTGTCACATCTAGAACAGCAGAAAGGATTACATGCAGTAGAAGAAAATTAAAAAAATACATAAAAATTAATAAATATGTCAGGAAAGTACAAAAGTTAATTAAAACAAAAATTAATACAAAAAATTATATAAATATATGTAAGGAAAAGCATGTATTAATTAATAAACTTAAATTATATGCAATTGAGGTGGAAAATATGAAAAACTGTTATGAGACTGAAATAGAGTGTCTCAATTCAGAAGTTTGGTCGCTTAAAAACTCCTTAGAAATTATCTCAAATAAATATGCATCGGCTCAGGTTGAGATAAAAGAACACATATTGGCCATGAATGATCTGGTAAAGTCATGTAAATACAATGAGGAGCGCTTTGACTCCTTAATAAAACATCAGAGTGAAAATCAACGCTCCATACCATGTTCATCGGGGACAATATGTGTAAATAGCAATGACTCCTTATTTTCACCAACACTCTATGACGGTGCCATAACACAGAATAAAAACTTAAAAAGTAGTTTAAATATTAAAAAACATAAAGTTATTATGTATTGTGATGACATAGGTAAAAATTTGGGCATGATGTTAAATAACAATTTGAAAGGACATTTGATTAGTAATTATTGTATGCCTGGAGCATCGTTTAGTCATATAATGAATAAAGTTTTAACCAGTAAGTTTACTCCTAATAGCACATTAATAATTCTTGTTGGGAGAAGAGGCAATGTAAACAAAAATCAATTATTAAAATATATTGATTACCTCAATAATTTAAATGTACATAAAATTATCTTGTTTACATTGCCTTACATACAGGGTTGGCCACAAGAGAATAAAATAAGATATGATTTAAATTTATTAATGAATAATTTATCATGTAACAATAATTTAAATTTGACATTTAATTGTAACAATTATACCAATAGAATTAATTTAATAGATATTAATAATTTAATTAAGAAATTTTTGACTACAGATAGGTATTACCTATCCAAATATAATTTAAGACAGATAGCAAATGTGCTATCTTATTATTTATATATTAACTCAGCCAAGGACTTGGCTACCCAGACATCTGCTCCTATTGAGCAGCATAATGATTTGACATGTAATTTGGAATCCGTTCCAAGTAATTTAAATTAGAAAATGAGACAATAGAGGTAATCTCTAGCAATTATAATAATTTAAATAGTTTAGAATGTAGCTTACAAATCCCTAATAGTTGCAATTGTATAACTCCACAAAATGATATTAAAAATTGTTTACACCTGGTGCATCAGAATATACAAGGCATGATAGGCAAAGAGCTAGAAATTGAATTGTTTTTAAATAGCAACAATATTCATATTTTATGTATTACTGAACATTGGTTAAAAGCTCATAATTTAATGTTTAACTTTAGTAATCACCAGGTGCTCAGTTCTTTCAATAGAGAAACGATTTTAAGAGGTGGCTCCTTAATTTTAGCTAGTAAATTATTATCATATAAAGAACGTAAAGATATTGTGAGCCTCTCTGTTGAGCGAACTGTAGAAATGGCATGTGTTGAGTTTGAGCACCTCATTGTTGTGAGCGTTTACAGACCCCCATGTTCATTATATGATACTTTTGAAAAAATTATGGAGGAAGTTTTCGCTAAGCTTAATAAACAGAATAAATCTGTTGTAATATGTGGAGACTTTAATATCAATCTCCTAGAAGCTTCCTCCACTAATATTAAATTTAGATCATTGTTTAAATCCTATGGTCTTTTTAATTTATTTTTGGAGCCAACACGTATTGCTGAATCTAGTGCAACATGTATAGATAACATTTTTACAAATGCTAAGCCGTTCAATAAATGTATTATTCAAAAATTGAGCTCTGATCACTGTGGACAATTTGTTTCATTACCTTATGTTCACAAAAAGCAAGTAGATAAAAAAGTAGTGTTTGTTCCAGTAAATGCACATCGCTTGGAGAAGTTTAGAAGTAACATAGTAAAAAAACTTCCATTACTTTCATATCAAAATAATCCAAATTTTTTGTATGCAAAATTATTTAAGCTCATTTGCAATGAATTTAATAACACTTTTACTTCTAAAACATTCTCCTTGAATAATCGTAAAGCATTTAATGAATGGGCGACGGTAGGAGTCCATAAGAGTAGACAAAGGTTATATGAACTTTACAATGAAAGGTCATATAATCCTAGCGTCGAATTTAGGGAATATGTAAAAAAATATTCCAAAATATTTAAAAGAGTGTGCTCCTTAGCCAAGTCATTGTATTTAAGCAACAAAATAAAGACTGCTTCTAATAAAATTAAAATGACATGGAGTATAATTAATAGTGAAACTGGTAAGGTCAACTCTCGCAATTCAAACTACCAGTTAAGTTTTAACAATAAATTAACTAAATCAGATCAGGACGTTGCAATGGTTTTTGAGAAATATTTTACTGATATTCCGATCTTAACCACTAAGTCACTGAATTCTTCTCCTACCGTCGCCGAATCATTACTTAAACAAAATGTAAATGTATGTACAAAGAATTTTACATTTCATAAAGTTTCATCAAAAGATATTGTAAAATATTTTAAGACTATTGATATTAAGAGAACCGCCGATCTGTGGGGGATTTCTATTGAAGTTATTGCGTCTATAATAGATACAATCGCACCTCAACTATCTATTATTTTTAATAGTAGTATCAAATCTGGTGTGTTTCCTGATTTAATGAAGCATAGTAAAGTAATACCTTTATTTAAATCTGGTAGTACATTGGACCCCTCTAATTTTAGACCTATTTCTGTACTGCCAACACTTAGTAAAATTTTTGAAAAAATTATTCTTGATCAATTGTTAATTTTTTTTAATGTAAATAAATTACTTCATAAAAATCAATTTGGTTTCACAAGGGGTCGCTCGACAACCGATGCTGGTGTTGAGCTGATTAAATATATATTTAATGCATGGGAGAATTCACAGGATGCTTTGGGTTTGTTCTGTGACCTATCCAAGGCCTTTGATTGTGTTCACCATGAAACATTAATCAGGAAACTTCAACACTACGGTGTAAGAAATGATGCTCTTAAATTAATTATTTCATATTTAAGTGACAGAACACAAAAAGTTGTTATTAATAGTATGAGTTCTTCCGGGTCGATTGTACAAATGGGCGTTCCTCAGGGCTCAATTCTTGGCCCCTTTCTGTTTCTTGTATATATTAATGACTTACCTTACATAGTAGGGGATAACCATGATATAGTATTATTTGCTGATGATACTTCATTAATTTTCAAATTAAAACGACAGTTATTAAATTACGACGAAGTAAATAATGCTATAGCTAAGTTAGTCAATTGGTTTAATGTTAATAATTTGCATTTGAATGGAACTAAAACTAAATGTATGAAATTCGTAACTCCTAATGTTAAACATGTCAATACTAATGTAATTTTAAATGGGGAGGAGCTGAGTCTTGTCGATACCACCATTTTTCTTGGAATCACACTGGACGCAAAGCTTCAATGGCTCCCCCATATATCAAAACTAGCTAGCAGACTTAGTTCTGCAGCATATGCTGTAAAAAAGATTAGAACTCTTACCAGTGTTGAAACAGCTAGAATAGTTTACTTCAGTTATTTCCATAGCATTATGTCGTATGGTATTTTGCTATGGGGACACGCGACTGACACTGAAATTATATTTATTTTACAGAAGAGGGCCATTCGAGCAATATATAATTTAAAACCAAAAGAGTCACTGAGACAAAAATTTAAAGAAATTAATATATTAACTCTGGCCTCTCAATACATTTATGAAAATGTAATGTACGTACACAAAAATAAAAGTAGTTTTGCGAAAATAAGTGATATTCATTCTGTAAATACTAGGAACAGACACAAGCTGGTAGTACCTGTTACTCGACTCCACCGAGTCAGTAATTCATTCTTGGGGCGATGTATACGCTTTTACAACAAAATCCCAGAAAATATACAAAATTTGTCATACACAAAGTTCAAAAATGTTATTAAACTAAGTTTGTATAAAAAGGGTTATTATAATATTAAGGAATTTATAGATGATAATAACCCCTGGGAAGGGTGATCGCTACCAAGCTATTTCTGATTTATCTTGTGTTGTTGATTGTAAACATGATTGTAAGCTATTATTAAAAAAAAAAGTCCCGCTGGGTTTCTTGCTGGTTCTTCCCAGGACAGAGGTTTTTTTTTGCGAACCAGTGGTAAATTAAAAAAGTGACGTTCAATAAGTATTTTTATAATCTACATTGAATAAAAAAGTTTCTATTTCTATTTCTATTTCTATTTCATACCTTCGGTGGCTTTAAAAAAGCCGTTTGTGTTTGCATGAGCGAAAGAAGATATTTACATACAATACAATACATGCACAAAAGAAAAGCATGAACAAAGTACAAACAAACTATGTACAAAATTAAAAAACAATTTATTTATATTCTAAATCGAATCGTCACTCTTTCTTAAGTAAAGATTTGATTACGTCTGCGTAAAATGTTGGTGAACGTTTTACTTGTACCAGTAACTGTTTTTCAACTGCGATAATTGATAAGTCTGAAAGACGCTCTTGACCTTGTGTATTTTCTCAACAAAGTTTAAAGATTTCACCTTTTCCTCGTCGATTAGCACTTTAACACATTTCAATTCATTACAGGGAACACTATTATTCTTCATTTTCACTAAAAATCTTTAAAAACGTATAAATATTCTACTTGCAATATTCATTCACTCAAGTAAACAAACAGTGTAAACATTTAAATGTGAAGTAAACTTGCAAACGTGGCACCCGCGCGCCCACGCACTCGACAACTTCACACCAAAGCACGACTTTTTGCTTCATACTAATTGCTATGTAACCATTTCGTAGTTATATTTCATTATAGAACATTTTGGCACAGGTTACAAAGTGAGCGATCGTCTTCTCGAAAGCCCGGTAAAAAGCCCACGCGTGCGAGAGAAACGATTAATCGCTCAACTCCTTTTCTTATGACAGCAGTATCGTTAAGGCTACGAGGTCATGACCTGTGTAGAACAGAGCAGCGCGCGGGAAATTTGAAATAGTTTGAAACAGTTTACGAGTTATTTTATTAGTTGATAATAGATTGAGCAGTTTAGTAGGGCAAGCCCGGCTTTTCAACGTCTATGGACGCTTCGCCACTGTTGGCGACGCCATTATAAAATTTTAAAGGGATTTAGGACGGTTTTTTTTATTAAGAATGCTTAAAGCCATCATTGAATCGTTCTCTTTATTAAACTTTATTTTAAACATATGGTACTTAAACGATTATATTACATTTATATTAATCATCATACATGGAGTGACGATCTGGTAAAAAACGCAGATAGTCGATAGATGAAGGTAGCTTAGGGCTGTGTTTTGAAGCATTCCTTGGTCAGGGCCTATGTTCAGCAGTAGGCTAATGAAGAGTATATGATGATGATATATTTCCAACATTTAACAAGCATTATTTTTGCGCGACACAGTGACGAATTGCTTGTTAGGTAATACATCACTACTTATATCATTTAATTTACATAATTATAAAGTTTATACTTAAATAAAATTTAATTAAATAAATAATAACAACGTTAAGGTTTTATAAATTACAATAAATAACTTTCATTAACACGTGTGCTAACTAGAGTTAACTAATATTTTTTAATAACGAGAAAGGTTCTATAAACCAAATAAGATATAACTGGTTATAAACTTTCTTAAAGCAAGCGTTTGAATAATATTAAGCCTTGTATACATTCATGAAACTAAAATATAATATTGCTCAACTTCATCGGAATACGTATTTAATGTATGATTATCTAATTCTGGATACATCCAGGTATTGTCGACATCTATTGAAACTATAGGTGACCTTGTAGAAGTGGTGAGGGGGGAGTTCAATGCCTCAGGATACATAATTGTGTATCCCATTTCATCTGCCGACTCTGCATCTTCGTTTACACTTTCCTCACTTTCGCTATTATTACAATTGTTGTTTTCCAATTCCGCGTTCGTAGAATTGAAAAGCAATTGGTTTTTGATATCACAGAAATACTCATTGTTAGCTGGGGGTACAGTTGTTAAAGGCGTATATGTAAGCGACATCATTGAGGATTTAATAGGCTCAGTACAATAGGAAGACGTTTCAACTATTGGTGAAGGAGTTATTTGTGCAGTCAGTGGCAATTCATTGAAAACATTTTCTATACTACTGGAGATATAAGAACTTATTGACTGTGCAGTAGTAAGTGATTGGCAATTCTGGTATGGGGTAGTTATATATTGATTTGGTTTTTCCGTACCGGTAGTTGTATTAAATATATTTCCAATTGATGTCGATCCCGCCTTTTTATTTTCTTTTTCTAATTTGGAACTTGGTTCACAGTTGTTATGTGATGGGGTCACCTTAGTTATACTTTTCTCATATGTGACGCTTTCTTTCCCAGTCTTGATGTCTTTTTTATCATCCAGACTTTTGTAAGATTCTATGTTCGTATCTTCATTATTACGATTTGTTGTTACAAAAACAGAATCCAAATTAGTTTTTGTAGCAGCATTACTTTTTATTCCTTTGGGAATTTTTGCTATTTCCTTAGTAGCTTTAGTAATGTGTGAATCTTTTACGTTACTTTTTACCTCAGGTTGAATGCTTGGAATGTGATTCCAATAATGAGGGGCCCATAAATCTGTTGCATCAAGAGGATAATCAACAGAGGGAAAAAAAATTTCATCTTTAACATTTAAAGGTTTAGGCGTAGACTCTAAATGAGGTGGGACTGTTACTTTACTATTCATTTTATGTTGATATTTACGCTTTTTAGATGTTTTGTTTGGGGGTCTATTTACGTATTCCGATTTAGATTTAGGAGTTTCATTAAACATTAAATCATAATTCTGATTAGAATATAATCTAGACCTCATAGGATACTCAACTTCAGGAAATTTAAACATTTCGTTAATTGACTCCTCTTTCGGCTGAGGTATTGATGTTGTTTTTGTGTTTTTTCGTAGTTTATTTTTATAGCTTGATTTCAATGATTTTAACGTATCAGTGTAAGGTACACCTTGTCCATCCATTACCTGAAAGCAAAAAAAAAATGTGGTTTTAATTTATTGTATTATTTTAAATCCTATATTAATTTAAACGAGGTTTTTTTTGCAGAATTTTAATGATTTACCTAAATCCATCCACCATTTCCACTACTGAACAACTTTATTGCTGAGTATCAGCATAAATTTGCTCGAGTAGTAGCCTCGTACAGGATGTCGATGGATGCAAGTGGCTTGAGATCGTGTTGTTACAGTTGTGTGAGAATGTTGGGGGAGTCCCATGCTTAGAAGTGGAATTGCGATCCGTTGTAATGATGACGATTTTCGTAAAAAATAAGTTTATAGTATAATTAGGTGGCGTCATAGTATTATATTAGAATGAATTTTGCTAAAGGCTCATTTTGTGGCGTTTCTACGCTCGAGCGAAAGTGTAACATGTTCCAATATGTAAAATATAGAAAGCCAGTATAAGACCAATAACATGAGGCGCCCTATCCCAGACCACAAAGGTAACAACGTATTTATAGTATATTTAACTGAAGTTGGTTTCACGCATTCGTAGGTTGCAGCAGAAACTTACCATCAGGTGAACTGTGTGAAATAATTTGTCCCTTTATTTCCGTTTCCAAGTTTTGAAGACAGAACCTGTCGCATAAACAGATGTTTTGAAGTAAAAACTTCTTTAGCGACGTTGTACACTTTTTTGTAATGGGTAAAAAATGTTAAACTCGCGTCAGGACACGTGACCCTGATCGAAAATTCGTAAGACGGATGGAGAGAGAGAGAGAGAGACAGCCGGCGCGGCGTAGGAGAGGAAGTATCCCCCTCTCTTTCTACGGCGCGGCGAAAATTTATGCCTGCGCCTGCTGTTTCGCAAATTGCAAATGTTCGTGTGTGATAATTAAAGCAATTCGTGCAAAATTATTCCCTAATCATTCCAAAATATCAAAAATGCACAACGTTAATATTTAAGTTTTCACTTCTGCCGCCACTCCCGGAGTGCAACCCGTCGTTTTCTTAACAATAAATTGTAATTAAATACCCAAATTATTGCAAATTTTCTGCTATAAAATAGATATGAACTTACTTTATAATTATAAGTATCGTAAAAATCGAATACAAATAAAAAAAATCCCACCTGTATTAAAATTATTGCTAGAATTAATAACGCCACTTTTTCACGAAGCCCCATACTGTTTTAACCATTTATCAATTATTTTTTCCAATATATATTCAATGATTGTGTATTTCATCGATGTTACTAGCATATACGTGATAATTTAGTAATTAGTAAGTGTTATCAAACATCTACGAAAACTCGTATATCCGTTTTGTAATTACTGTCTTATTTTGCACTTTAAATTTTTTAATTCTTATTATTTTTATTTATATTGCTTACTGCTAGCTATTGACATTTTTCAGTTTAGGAAGGTGGTTAGGAATGGAAAAATCATCACCAACATCATAAGTGCAGCTTATTAAAGTCCACTGCTGAAAGGGGGCCTCCCCCATAGATTTGCCTCACAAGGAGGATATTTGCCATAGTTGCCATGCTTGCCATTTTTGTTTGTATTAAGGAATGTGTTTCGAGAGCAACTGTTTTAGTGATAAATTAAGGTTTAGTAGAATAAGATATCAGCTAATCATGAGTTGGAGATACTTATAACGATGTTCTTTTGACTTTCCTTTAAATATCTCAGAAAATTTTGTATACAATTATTATTAAGTTCTGTAAGGTCTTCTTGGCCTAGTAACTTAACGAAATATTATTCGTGGCTCGACTGTCGGTGTTAAGGCCAGGTATATTGTATGAATTTATTTATTTATTTACTCTTTATTGTACACCAAAATACAAAATATAAAGTAAAGTAAAATCTAAATTAGAATATGAACAATAGGCGGTCTTATCACTCTGAAAGTGATTTCTTCCAGACAACTTTATAGACTTATTAATTTATTCATGCATATAATATGAGGTGAGACAATGTTATCTTGTGGTAAAGTGTAATTACGAGATAATTAATTAGATTATCCAGCATTTCGAAAGTTCGTGACGAAAATGAAATTTTTAATTCCTAGTGGAGCGTTTCGGAAAATATAGTAGGTACTAATTATAAAATATTCATTATAGTCCACCAAAAGTCAACCGCCGAATATAGGACTCCACCAGATTTGTCCCATCACTTGTTTCATTTCCCTGTATCCCTCTTACGACACCCACGGCGAAGCGTGCCTCGCTGCCCCAAATAAGAAAAAAAAACAACTGTACCTAGTTATTAATTTCTATGATTTCGTTTTATGTTCACTCAATTTTGTCGACATTATTTATCACTTTTTTCGACATCAGCCAGTAAAACTCAACTGTTGGATATCTCTTCTATGTTAGAGGGGATTTGCCTTAAACCGACTAGCTTGGTAGATGAATTAACGATCGCAGTACCGACTTCTCGCTGCTGCCGCCTGACCCCGGTATTGTTATTTTTACGTTTAGTATAAACAAGATGGTTATTATGGGCGTGTATCGGAAGCTATTAGATTTTTCTGAAATTCCCGTAGTCCCTTAAGACACTTACAAGACAAAATGAAATGAAATATTAAGTAATTTTTTTTGATTATAAAATAAACCTAGCTTAAAAAATAAAAGGTGCCATTTTATGGATAAAATAAACTTTTGATTGAACCATTGATTTATTTCATTTGTTTTTACAATGTCATCGTTTATGATTCATGACATTGAAAATCAAAAAAAAATATTAAACGGGTTTTTAGCAGTTTTGAAACTATCAAAAATAGATATAGAATTTGCTGCAGATTTAACATTAGTTTCAGTAGAGTTGTCTTCTTCCGATATAGTTTCAAACGTAAGGGCACTTTTATCGGCAGTAATGTTATCCAATTCAAAACTTAAATCACAAGAATCATCAAAAACTGGTGAATATTTAATATACTCATGAGACGTGTTATTCTCAATCAATTTATCGTGTTGCTTTAATTTTAAATTTTCTCGAACATAGTAATTAGGAAATAATTCAGTAATATTTTCCTCATTTATTTTAGCCTTAATATCGGGTTGAGAATGAAAAATAGTATTAAACGGGTTGTTAGTAGTTTCGAAACTATCAAAAATAGATAAAGAATTTGCTGCAGATTTGACATTTGTTTCAATAGAGTTGTCTTCTTCCGATACAGTTTCTAACGTAAGGGCACTTTTATCGGCAGTAATTTTATCCAATTCAAAAGTTAAATAATAGAAAGCATCAGAAACTGGGAAATCTTTAATATACTCATGAGGCGTATTTCCCTCAATCAATTTATCATCTCGTATCAATTTTAAATTTTCTCGAACATAGTAATTAGGAAATAATCCAGTAATAATATCCTCGTTTTGTTCATCCTTCATATCATTTTCGTTTAACGTAAGGCTTAAACTTAATCGATAAGATATGTCTGATTCATTTTGGTTGTCAAATATTTCTACTAACGAATTAGTAGGACTCTTATTCATATTATTCATTATCTCATAACAATCATCATTCATATGTTTTGTAGATGTCGGTAACGCATCGATATTACTAGTATGATTTTCTTTATTTTCTATGTCAATTATTTTATTTACTAATTCACGGTCCGTAACGATGTCGCTTTCTTTACCAATTTGCAACTCATTCGTAGAATTTTCGTCTATTAAATTTATTTCGTTTGGTATATTGGATAAAGTCTTCACTGGTTCAAGCATATTTTCTATTATATTTAGCATTGAATCAAAACTTTTTTTTGTATCATAAAGTGTACTTAAAAATTCTACAGGGGTTTCTATAAATTTGGAAGAATGACTTAATTCACGTTGATGTTTTTTATCATCGGATGATTTATAAATATCAGATTGACTGTCATTTGAAACTTCTTTGCTTACAAACTGATTTTTATCAATATTACAATTGTACTCAATTTCGTTTGGAATGACACATTTTACGTTAATATCTCGTTCATTCCAGTTCGGAACAATATTTTTTTTGTCAAACAACACATTGGATTCATTACGTTCTTTTGTGGTCAAAATTATACCATTTGATGGAAGTTCAAAATTAATGTTTGAAGTAGAGTTCTTTAAAGCCACGACTGTGATTTCGTTGTTCTTGCTGTCGGTGCAAGCGTCAGTGAGATTAAAGTGAGCTCTCGTTTCGGAATCCGAAGTTATAAGATTACTTTTTGCTTCTTTTTTTTCTCTATCTATTCCGAGCGTTCCATCGTTGAATGCTCGTTTATTATTCAAACTCGTGTTATTCAAGTTAATTTTTATAGATTCAAGGTCTTTAGTATTTATCTTGTGAGCATCTTTAACTGGTTTTGATGATGAATGATAATCAGATAAGGAACTTTTTTTTCTTTTGTTTGCCTTTAGAGCGTTGTAAGACATTTTAACATCGTCAGAAAATGGTCTAAGGACGTTATCATAACCACTTGATCTAAAGTAAAAAGGTTCTCTAGCATCCAAAATACTAGTTGGATAAGTAACGTCGGGGAATACGCTTTCTGTTATTTCTGTTGTTAACATTGAAGGATTTGACATGTACGACTTTGTCGACTTATGTCGTGTTGTTTTTGTTTTTTCACTATTATCACCAAAATTTCGTGATATTTTGTTCCAACCTTCACTTTGAGAATTAATACTACAAACATTCTGTAAAAAAACATAACAATAATATTAGATATTAAATCTTAGATAAATAATCATTAGTGTAAGCGCATATTATTATATTAAGAATACTTACTTTTAAAACTATTGCTGTCGTTAGCAATCTAGAAACCATTTTGTGTTTTCTTATTTGCATTGTGTTAGGTTTTATTTTTGGTTAAACTTACTAACAAAACTTATTTAAGTCAATAGCCTGTACTGTAATATTTTATACAACTTTTAATTTTAAATTTATAACTTTATATTAAGTAAAATTGCATTTTCAAAACATTCGTTAAGTAATATCATGTTATGTTGAGTATGTAATACAACTTTATCTTATCTATTTACAACAACCAAAAGAATGAATTATTCAATGAAGATAAACAATGATTGGGCAAGAGCGAATATTTTAATTATAGATAATAATTTTCGTCACTAATGATACCTTAAAATATAATATTCATAACATTTCCGTATGGAGCAAAGACTATATAACCACTTGACTGCGCATACAATGCCCCGACGCTCGAAAACTATTAGTATTTTGTCGCCTATGCATCGCCTATGGTACTATTAACCATTTTAGTATTGTCCAAGTGTTAGACCTGTGTGTACGCTAAATTAATGCAAATTTTTATAACTTTTATGCAATTATAATGCATCAAAATGCCTTCATGCGCGGTGAAGTGGTGTGGGAAACATTCCAGGACAGATTTCCAAAAAGAATGGAGTAACTTTTCATTGCTAAGTTTACTTATATATTTTTTAAAATATGAAAATTATTGTTGATTAATTCAGATTATGAGCCACCGCAGGGGTCTATCTAAAACGGTGACCGGGTAAATAACGACATGGTTGAGTCGCGCGTTGATGTCTTTTGGAAAAGTCTCGTTCTATTATTAGACAATTCTAATGCTTCTATCTCTTTCTTTCCCTTTGTACGTTTATCGTAAACATTAGTACTTACTGTTACCTTTAATAGCTGAAAGTCGATATCGAAAATAATAAAATTAAAATTAATAAAAAGATTATTCAATTCACTCACTGTGAAAAAATACTTATCTACTTTTAACCGTCTTCAGAAAAAAGAGGAGGTTATCAGTTTGTCGGGATTTTTCCTAGTTAAAGTTTATAGTTACCTAGTTAAATTACTGTTAATATATTACCGTACACTCCTCGACATTTTATGATAAATCTTTTGCTGTTCTTGGAGTAAGACTCTGGAACTCCTTACCCCAGTCCATTAAAAGTGCTCAATCTTTAAATGTGTTCAAGAAACAAATTAAGGAACACTATTTGTTTCTTTAACTCCTCTCTCTTCCTCCTCTTAGTTATGGTCACTAATATACCTTAAGTATGTTGTCACTTTATAGTATATAAGTTGTATTTTTTTTGTCTAATTTAGTGCACCCTACCCGTTAATCTTATTTTTATTTTTATTAATTTCCTCTTCTGGGTTGTCTGGAAGAGATTGCTATGGAGCAATAAGACCGCCTTTTGTTTTTCCCTCATTGTTTGTTCATTATTTGTTATATTTATGTTTTGTTGGTGTACAATAAAGAGTATTGTATTGTATTGTATTGTATTGTTAAATTAGTTAAATTGGTGTACCAAATCAGAACGGCTTACAATTGCAAAAGGACACTAAAGACAAGTTATTGTACGGATCTACTACAATAATAGATATTTGTCGTCGTTGTAAAATTTTTAATAAGAGGGCGATCAATGAGAGTGGTTCAAAAGTGCTGTCTCCAAAATATAATACTAATTATTTTATGAGAACGGTTTTAAAATCTCTGATTAGGTATTATTGATTCCCGTATATTCATTTTCATCAATTTGAAATAGAATCAACAAATCATTTAATTGAATTAGCAAGATGCATAATTTACAAATATGTAGACGCTTGTTTATATTTTTTTACAAAGAACAATCAGGACCCTTAAACTTTATTTCGAAATAAATATAACAAATTAATTCATTTCAAAAATCAATAATAATAAAATAAATACATATTTTCGTTGTAACTGATTGATTTTGATTAAATATTATTTCTATGATTTTAATTGAGTATTTTTCATAATGATAAAATCCATTTTATCGATAACGAATATTTTCCTTTATTAAGAAGAGCAACCCTAAAGATAGTCATAACAACGCAACTTGACCATTCGCAGACACGCGTTCTTCCTCGCCCCCCGGCCCGCAGTAGTGAGTCGTGTGTTTAGAAGAAATCTGCCTATACGCTCTCTAGTGGTTATATTCTCTATGGTATGGAGTATAGAAAATAACTCAAAAACATGTTGTGATTTACGGGTGATATAATACTTGCCAATGAAGTTTTATTTATAAACTAAATTCAAAAACTGCCTTATATATTAACAACATCCACAACCACCGCCACATCCATTATTACATCCGCCACCGCAACTACTGCCACATCCGCAACCACCGCTACATCCACCGCTGCATCCTCCGCAACATCCGCCGCAACATTTACCATCACACCCACCGCCACATCTACCACCACATCCCCCACCACATCCACCGCCACATCCACCGCCACATCCACCACCGTATGAATATCCACCATTACAACCTCCATCGCATCCGATTCCACAGGTACTAAAAGGTCTAACTCCGCCGTTAGCCCTGTTGTATACAGCCAGAAGTAGGATAGGAAGAATAACGTCTAAAGGATCATTGTTGGAGGTTTCATACACAGTGGGAGAGTAGCCATTATATCCATACCCACTTGGACCGCTTATGACTTGAGCCATAACCAATTGAATCTGTAAAATGAAAATTAAGTTAAATTAAGTATATATTTACAATTGTATATTTTGCATATTTTAATCCAGTAAATTTTGAAATAGTAGTAAATTAGGTTTATTTTAGAGGTAGTTCCCGCTAAAAAGAGTTATTTATTTTTAAGGAATAACAACAAAAAAGCTAAAACATATATAGGATTACGTCCAGATCATTATAAAACAAAAATCTACTTTCAGTCTTACCTTAACTACATATAACACTGTGAAGAAAACGGTCAGTTTCATTGCAGCCATTTTGTTTTTAATTCCCATTTCATGTGTAGCGGATCCTTTTATTGCATTTTGCTATCACGACAATTGTTATATTTAACAATAATATTTCGAAATGGATGTCTACAAGAATTAGGGCACGTGCGAGTTCTAACATTAGACCTACTTACTTCCAAGATTTAATTGCGTTAGGAACAAAATGTTTATTTTAATTAATTTAAAGTAAAATGAAATAAAGAAGAGAAAAGAAATGAAATGAGAAAATTGAATTACATCACTCATACATTATAATTTTATTTGTTTTTACTACTCGCTCTTTAAATTTGTTTATCCTAAACGTAAGTAAATGTGCCATAAATTAATAGTTTGTATAAGGACTACGACTCGACTAGTAGTTGCATTAAATGCGTTGTAATAAATGTCATGTTTTATATCGACTCGTATCTCGAAAACCTAATCCTAAACCTTAAATTTTCCGAATTCGTTTGGCCTGTTTAAAAAAAATAGCATTGATTTTAACATTACTAATATACCTTTTAACCACTCCTAGTAAGCTTAAAATACTTGTGTGAGTTAACTACAAAAGTTGAATGGTTGAGTTGAAACCTTGCTAATGTTACTGTCGCTTTTTTAACTTTTTTTTTATAGAATAAAGTTGTTAAATGAGCACATAGTCCACCTGATGGTAAGTGGATGCTGTTGCCCATAAATATTCGTTTTACTTCTATAATTGAGCAAAATTCAGATGCGTTGTCACCCCTGAGGACTAAAATTAAATGCCTTGTTTCCAGTAAAATAGTTCTCCGATTCGAGGATAAATGTAGATGACATTTATCCTCGATTAAGAATCAAAACGCAGATGCGTTTTCACCCCAGTTCCCTACACTCACCATACGAAACACAGCAGCATTAAGTTATTTTACGCTGGTATCCTGTAAGAGCGTGGTCCTTCCCCGGTCGAACTGACCCATTCGTGCTACAGCCATAGTATAGCCGCAGCGTGGCTCTACCACTTAAAAATATCTTCAATATGTATGTTACGCAATATCTTGGCCAATTGTGAACCGAATTCGGTGTTTACTTTTTCATTGAATAGGTAATGATTCAGAAGTGATCCTATATGAATTTGGAGAATAATCCACCTCTAAGGGTGGTAAACTAGGCGATGAAAATTTTTATGTTACTATTTAGACGATATTGATGATTGTAATTTTCCTCAATCTACATAAAATGTACTATTATTTATTCTGTGACAGTAGAGTAAAAAAATTACTTTTACTAAAAACTAGCTGATACCTGGCGCGTTGGTGCCGCAGAAGAAATAATTGTGAAAATATCGTTTGAAGTTCGGAAAATTTATATTTTTTAATTAGTAATGATAATAGATACGCCATCTACTTTAAGTTAATTGTATCTAATACAACCGTCGCGCAAGTGCAAGCAATAAGTGGACAAAGTTTTACCGCAATCTAATGAACGGTATCGCACCGAATAACAAACAAACATTTTTAAAAGCTAACTTCAAAAGTCGTCAAAGTCAAGGCTTTTATTCTTCTATGCACATATATATGTCTGGTATACTTTAATTTTTTTAATTGTTTTTTTTTTGGTCTTGTTCGTTATTTTTTTTAATAAGATACGTGAAGTATATATATAATATGGTCACCTTAACATTGAAGGATTGCCTGCCTTTGCGCCCTATAATACCAAAAATAAGAGGACATAGACAAAAAGAAAGCAAAGCCATATACTATAACTAATATGTAAAAAAAAACAATAGCAAACCAGATTTGGCAATAATTATGAACACTTCGAAAAAAAAAACTAAATACACTAACAATACTAAAATCGACTAAAATATTTACTATTATTTCCACTGTCAAAATGGCGTTAATAAAGTAGCGCCCTTTTGACTCTTTATTATTTGATTGACTGGTGAAGATCTTATCACAGAGCCCTCTATACACACAAAGTTTTGAGGTATAAAAAAGTGACCATATTAACCGGATGACCATAATATGCTCACGTACTATAAGAAAAAGAGTGACTAATGAGCACACAGTATATCGAATGGTAATAGGATGCTGTGGCCTATAAAAATGACAGAAACAAAATAATAAACAGAAACATTTTTATTCAATAGATTATAAATAATTCTTATTGAAAGTCACTTTCGTTTATTTGCCACTTGTTCGGAAAAAACTTCTGTCCTGACAAGAACCAGCTAGAAATCCAGCAGGACTTTTTTTGCTGCTGCTTACAATCATATATATTACTCAATTAATCAACACAAAACAATTTAAAAATAGCTTGGTAGCGATCACCTCATTCACAGAGGGGCTATTATCACCCATAAATTCCTTAACATTATTATAGTATCCCTTTTTATACAAATTTAGTTTAATAAAGCTTTTGAATTTTGAGCAGGTCAAAGGGCATTGCCCATATTAGGCCATGGAACGCCCAACAATGTGCATTTGTTAAAAAATATATATCTTTATTTATGGTTATTAATCGCGGTATTCATTTATCCTAAAACAATGGGAATATTTTTGCACAAATTAAAAGTACCGAAAAGATAAAAATAAAATTAGGTAAATACGTAATTCATTAGTCTGTGAATAAAATAAAAAATGTTGCCAATCACAAAAATCATTAAAAAAAATCGATTCCCCTTTTCGATCGATTACTTATGGTGTCATTATTACAATGCTTATATAATTTTTCGATAATTATTACGACGTTATGATATAGGTTTAAAATAACCGTTGACAATGGATATTTATCCAAAGCAGTCGATACGCAACCGTTATTAACCAATTGTTTATCCGACTACAGACGAAAAAGGATGGTTATGTTTTTACTGTGTGTGCGGGTTAGGCTATGTTGAATCGTTTTTTACTATGGTGCTTTAAACGTAGGATGCATTTTATTATTGAGGGCGCTACTATCAAAGAATATTTTATTCGCTAAACTCGTAAAGTACTTGACCAACTTTGAGAATTCTTTCACCACTAGATTGTTATGTATAATTTTGGATATCTAATATAGGGTTAATTTTATTATAGAGGGCGCTACTTTCAATGAATACGTTTTTTGGCTAATCTCAAAAATTACTAGACCGATTTTGCAAATTCTTTCACCATTACATTGCTAATGAGGGCGTTAGCTGTGTGATAAATTTATATTATTACAATAAATGATTGTGAGATTAATGTTTTCTAAATAAATAAAACTAAATACCTACCTAAGATGTTCAAATTCAATTATTATTTTTACAATTTAAGAATCGTATTTACACACTTTACTTACTCAGATTGATTATTATAGATAAAGAGGTAATAAATCTAAAGTAAAAGAGCTCCGCTTAAACGAAAAAACTATTTATTAGAATAAAACTAAATGTTGAAAAAAAGTGGTTCAGTGCGAGTCGGACTCGCAGACCCATGAAGAGTTCAGTAGTAACAAGCATATATTTTAAATCGAGTCAAAATACCATTATCATTATCGCCAGCAACAAATTATTTTGTTTTTCATAGTGTTTGTATAAATAACAAAGTTGTTTTTGCGGTTCTTTAAAATGTGCTACTTGTATCTACAAAAAAGGACTATTATACATTATGGGGGTTTCTGTGGTTTATTCATTACCAAAGAGAAAAAACTTATTGCGCAAAATAGGTTTTTATCCATTTCAAGTCATCAAAAGCGGCAGTCAACCGTTAAAAACTAAAACAACCGTTGTTATAGGCTCGGTTGAATTCATTGACAACCTTCACATTTATAGTTATCATAATTAAACAAGCGAATTAGGTACTAGCTGATTTACAAAGAATTCTTTAGAGTATAACAAAACGCTACTGCACAAGTTAACTGTTATTCTTATCTGTTTTTAACATAACAGCTTCTTTATTATGTACAAGTTTCGAGTACAGTGAACGTGTAGTGTGGCACTCGCAAAATGCACCAATAGTTCGTCTTGAACATGTATACATCAGCTGCGGCACTGACACTTATGAGAATAAGATCACACACATTGTTTGGGTTCGATTTTCCACGTGAGGAATTATTTGCGCTACGTGAGGTAAGTGTTTAACATTTTTCAGTTTATTAAATGTGATCCATATATCTGATAATTATACATGTTTTTACACTGATTGTATATCAACTCAAGAACTTGTTTTATTTTTTCACATCTGCCCTAGCTATATCTGACAAACATACTAGCTTATTTATGAGATTGACCAGTTTTATCAACTACCAAGAAAGGAGACAGTTGATTTTTCATTGTTTTTGGACTGCTGGTAGTCCGTCAGGCCTTAATTATTAAATAATATAGGGCATTAAATCCGTCCTTGTGCAGTAACATTTAACTTGATAAATATTTTATTTATATTTGAGTTTGAAATAAACAAATCTATTTTATTTTCATTTTTTCACTTTGACTTCATTTTTTGTATTTTACATTATTTCAGTTGTCATGCCGTGTATATCATAATTGCTGGCAATGAACTGATAGAACAGCATCATGTTCAACTGCAGAACAGGAACCATCTGAATCATCTAGTCCATCCTCGTTGCAATCTGAAGTGAGTAATGTATTGCACCCAGAACAACAAAGCTTAGATCATACATCACACAGTGTACTGCTAACTAATTATTTAAAAGCACAATGTTTTTTACCTGGTTGTAACAGTTCCATCAGCATTGCGAGTATGTCTCTTTTGTGATTAACTACATTTTGCGATAACAAACATACATAGTGACAATTACTATGTATGTGTGTTATACTTGGTAGAGCCATGCTGCAGTTATATTAGAAGTATAGTTGTAGCATGAATGGGTCGGCTCGACCGGGGAAGGACCACCCTCTCACAGAATACCAGCGTGAAATAGTAGCTTAATGCTGCTGTGTTTTGTATGGTGAGTGTAGAGAACCGGAGACCCTTTTTACTGGAAACGAGAAAATGATCTTAGTCCTCATGGGTGACAACGCATCTGCATTTTGATTTGTAATCGAGGATAGATGTGGATGTCTAAGGGTCGCAGCAATATCTCCAGCAGATGGTGAATCTCAGTTAATGACAAGATATGCTAATAAATCCAGAGCCGTGACTATGTGTCGATATGGGTAGTAGAGGTGGTGAATGGCATTTTAAAAACTGAATTTAAAATATTTCATCAATATTACTTTAACAGGACTTCTACACATTTGATGATAGACTGCTGTGGCTTCTGCTATAGTTAATAAATTCCACACAAAAATAAGGGACAGGGATGATGCGGCTCAAATACTTGAAATAGTTCATCAAAATATGGAGACAAATAATGATTTTTCTGAGTATGCTAGGGAAAACAATCTAAATAGAGCTAGGGCAGGCAGACTTTAGAAATATAAATGAAGACTTTAAAATGTTAGGGAATTTCCTGTTTTAACTTACAGCGACTTAATATTAATTGCTTGTGTCACATACCAATTAAAGCAAGCTCGCTACTATTATGGTGAGCATATAAGATTTAATGGTTGCTACCGGATAGAACTCTGTAATAACCAGAGGAGCAGCATTATGGAAGGAATAAAGTTAAGCCCTAGCTGATCTTTACTTAGGGCTAGAATTGCAAGTCATCACTATTAGTCTTAAAGTGTATTTTATTATATAAATTCTATATAATATCTAATATATACATTCTTTTTTCAATAGAGAAGGAGGCTTGGTACTACCACCTGCTTAGGACCCTGTAATTAATGAAATTCAAATTAAACCCAAGCATACCACTGCAAAACTTCAAGACACAGTAAGTTCATTCTGTAGATCGGACCATAAATAAAAATTAAAAATCTGAAGGTACTCCGGGTTAACACTCACATTGGGACGTCGGTCACCTCAGTTTGCCGTAACCATGGGTGCTGGAAAGCACCCGAAACGTCTGGAATTAAAAATCAAAGAAATAAAACGCGATAAAATCGATAAAAATAGTTGTTAAAAAAAACGGCATTTGTGAAAATAAAAACTTCAAATATTTTCAAAACCCCGACTTTTTTTAAAGCAATTCCTTTACTATTTCATTGTTTTAATTGCATATTATCATATCTATATGATTTTATATGTGGGCACTCATGGCCGAAGTGTCTATGAAGAGTGGGCATTCCCCTTTTGTACATTTTTGGGATTTTGTTGTGAAGCGTATACATCGCTTCAAGAATGAACTACTGACTCGGTGGAGTCAAGTAACTGTTACTACTGTACCTGATGAACGAGATTTCGGGGATTCCTTCTTGCTTCTCTACCAAAGTACAAAAATACACTAAAAATATTTGATATAACCATTATCAAGGACAGGTGTTCTTATGTTATTGTAAATTAAAACTCAAACATAGCCTTCTCTAAACAAAAGTAGAAAAAAAGACTGGATTAGAGTGAGTATAGTACACGCTTATAGACGACACTGAAGTTCGTTATCTACCTGGGAAAAATAGAACCCAATATATGTCTGCCATGCAAAATATTATTCCAAATAATATTATCAACAACGTATCTAAAGGTTTGTTGAAATAACGTAAATTATTAAAAAATAAATTGAACTTGTCCTATGAACCTATCTGCCATGACCTTGGAACTAAACTCGAAATCTTGAAACATACAATAAATTTTCAATAACTTATTGAATGTTTCAAGATTTCAAAGCGACAGACTTATTACTTTCACGTTATTTTCCTCCTTTCACACCCGAATAATCCCCTATACCTAGGGGATCAAGTGAAAAAAAACCGTAAGTCTGCCGCTCACAGGCTCTTAAATTAATTATTTTAACTGATTGTCGTTCATAAATATATCTAACGTTACTATTTTCACTGATTTGTAAGGGTCGCTCAATCGGCGAAAACGTTGTGAATTGAATCGCACATAAATCACAATCAATTTTGGATAATTTCAAATAATAGTAGAAGCCTTATTTACTCTTGTTTTCAAAAACTGCAATATAAGAGTATATCATTATTTATATATTTGAACTTAAATATAAAATTTAAATACTCGTTGAAAAATGACCCTGTATAATACGGAATAGCAACGTAACAAACTTGCCTACAGCTTAAATTTATTAAAGTACTTCTTGATTTTAGAAATAAAACTGTTCTCAGATATGAGATATTTATAGGCTGTTATTCTCAGATGTTGGATATTTATAGGATGTTACTCAATTTATTGTTATTGGCAATATTATGGAAACACAAAGCTGTTTTACAATTATAAAATTTATTTCCGGTGATTAACATTCACAAATAATAATATGCTTGCAACATCCACAATTACAACTACAATCGGTGTTACAATTACGATATTCGCATTCGGATTTACAACAACGGTTTTTACAACACTCCTTTTTATTACAAGAGTTACAAGAGCTATGACTACAATCAGGACAAGTACCACATTTACATTTTGAACCATATTCGCATTCTTTATTTTTTCTATCACAGCAGTTGCAGTTGCACCATGTGGAAGTACAAGAACTGGAGTAATCGTCGAATAAATTCTTTGCAATTTCAATAGGAAAAGATAATAAATCATTTAAACAAAATTCACCATGTTTGTCGTTATTCTCTACTACTATGATTATCGGTTGTTCTACTGTGCCAGGTGATGATCCATATTTTTCAGGTCGGTCACAGCTTCCGTACAGTCCAGGTAAACATGCGTAATATGGGTAGCTTGTCGGTACGTACGAGTTGTATTCATATCCCTCCGGGTGACAATAAGGATAGTTATATCCCATCGAGTAAGAGTTATAGCAACAGGCAGGAACATTGTAACCTTCCCTCCATTGACTACACGCAAAGTTTAACTGCAAGAAAACGACATAAATCGTTATTTAACAAACGAACCTCGTAAATGATTATAAGAAAAAAGCGATTCTTACCTTAACCACTGTCAGTAGTATCAAAATTGAAGATATCAAATTTTTATGTAACATATTATTGGAAGTTTTAATATGTCAAAGAGGCGAAATAAAATATAACCTAATGTGGGTAATTGCTATTTATATTAAATTTCCTGGTAAAGAAAATTGTTTATGTGCAATACAATATGTTTTGAAATTGTCAGACGGGGACACGTACACGTAAACGTATATGTTGTTTCTCAGATTTCTTTAAAAAAAAAAACAGATACCTAATTCAAATTTGTAATTGTTGCATTGAATAAATAGTTAAGAAATTTACTTTTCCATTGTTATAATATGAAAGAAATACATTTTCAATTTCGTAAAGTTTTAATTCACAGAAATCTAATAATTTACTAAAATATTACACAAGGAAAATTATTGACAGTCGGTTTTTATGACGAGAGTTACTTCGTTTTGATTTTGACCATTGTAAGTTTGTATTGACGATGATGGACAATCATCGCAACCTCCGACAACAGCCTCAATTACAGGCAAAGAATATCCTCCGCCATTAAGGCTTTGAAAAGCATTACCCATGGGCATGGCAATTGGATACGGTATAAACATACAGTTGCCACCACATGCACAATTGCCATTTCCATTATTGCTGCCGTTACATCCACCGTTACATCCACAGTTACATCCACCGTTACATCCACCGTTACATCCACCGTTACACCCGTTGCACCCATTCCCACAATCACTGTTATTACCGTAATTACCACATGATCCACCACAATTGCAACTACCACATCCCTTAGAATTAGAACATCCACAGCATCTGCTACATCCGCAAGAATTTCCGCAACAACATCCTCTACCGCAACCGCATCCAAATCCACCATTTCTTTTATTTCTCATTGCGAATAGCAAGAAATATAGTAAATTATCTAAATCGTTTTGACTACCACTGTCAAAAATAATAGGAGGCATTGCTGAACTGGCATAAAGGGAATTGAATAAATTAGAGTAGTCCGGGATACATGGTGGCAACGCTGGCATACATGATTCTGTTTGAATTAGTGGTTGGATGATAGCTGGAATGACTATTTGGCTAACTGGTTGGACGTAGGATCTCGCAGTTATCGATGGCGATGTACATGGTTGATTTATAAACTCGACACGACCGGTACACTGAGCGTGTGGACTGTAAACCTAAAACAAATATATATTTAAATCTGAAATGTTTTATAAATCTGATTAAAATGAGGGTTACTTTATTTCAATTAGTTGTGAATTTACCTTTATGATAAACAAGAATGAGGTTAGCGCCAATAATTTCTGAGAATCCATTTTGTTATTTGATTGAATAAACAAATTATTGCAGTTCTTTTATATACTGGTAATTTCAAAAGAATATTATCGGTGTATATATATGAATTTAGGTGATGTAATTTAAAATCTGTGGTCAAAATAAGCACGTACTGCTTTGTAAAAAGATATGTTTTAAGGTCCTTCAATAATAAATGTTTATAATATTATCGAAATTATATTTTATTTTTGTTTTCCCGTACTAGCTCAGCAACTCCGACTGGAATAGTTTTATTAAATGTAAACCGCTGGTACATTTCGAAGCATATATATAAGTACGTTTTTCTAAGTCAGTTGAAATTTAAATTATTTTTAATAGATTATTTCTAGATTCCTACATGTTATTTCAACCTCAATCCATTTTTACTTGCAACTTGCTACTCTACTCTATAAATACCTGCCACAAACTCTAAATGTAGTTAGTGCCATTGAGTACTAATATAGAGTAACTAACCTCTGTAACCCATAAATCCCTGCCACCCACATCAAGTGTAGACTTCAGATGCGTCATTACTCTGTGAAGTAAGAACGAATGGCTCACAGCCTTTTACCTCTACTGTTTTTTTTATAGGCGAAAAACGAGCAGACAGTTCACGTGATGGCAAGTGCATGCAGTCTGAGATCAGATCTATCGTCGGTTAAGAAACAAAATGCAGATGCGTTGTCGCTCCTGAGGATTAAGATGACTTGCCTCGTACAGTAAAAGGATGAAAAGTTTTTCTGGTTCTCTACACTCACCGTACAAAACACAGCACACTCAACATTGAGGAGCTGAAAAGCGGCTACAACCATAATATAGCTGCAGCATGACTACCACGTAAAAACATATGTATATGTATATACAGAACTTACATGTCTCTTACGACCGGCACACTACTCTGATAAATTGGCACATAGCTGCTCGTTGATAGCAATCGGGATATAGGTAAAGGGTGGAACCAAATCAGAAGAACTCCTATACATAAAATGAGATCAAAATTGTAAACAATGTATCTTCTGGAATGCTTTTGTTGTAGTAATGATATAGTCAATGAAAGTCAAATATAATGAATAAACCTGCATTTACTCAATACTAATAACTTAAGTATCTTATAAATAAAACATTATACTTAATAATTGCAAGAAAAACATACACATAAATATATATTATACGATTTTCCTCCTAAATTTATAAAATCGTTGCACAATTTTGAATGACTTAAAAATTATGTAAGCTAATTATGACTGCTAGGTTATGATAGGACAATTAACGGGTATTGCTATCGGATAAGGTATTGGTATTGTATTGCCTCCACCACCGTATCCACCTCCACATCTACCACTACATCCACCTACGCATCCTCCACCGCCACATCCACCTCTACATCCATTGCCACATCCGCCACAGCAACCGCCACAATTACATCCTCCACCGAAGCCTCCACCACATCGACCTCCATTATCAGTGAGTAGGAGTAATAGTATAGGTAAAATACTTCTTAAGCTATCATCTTCTGAATCTGTGCGTATAACAATTGGATTCCCATAAGAAGACATCTGCGGTTGACCATACCATCCATTAAACTGAGCCAGGGCTTGCACCTAGAAAACAAATTATTTTTAAAGGAAACAATACGTCCTCTTTTTTGTATATGTTACTTGTAACTGCTTTTAATGACCCTTTTTTATGAACTTTTTATACTTAATACTTTGATGCACACGCTAGTCAAATGGATGTGTACAGTACTTTGAATCTCAAACTACAACACTGCTCCGGGACGCTGATATGTGTATGAAAATAGATATGAAATAGTTTCTTATATCACTATTTGCCGAAGACTACAAGACTTTCTGGGCCCTTTCCTAAATCGTCTTTTACGACGCGCATGGAATGAGATAAGCTTGATGGTTTGCTATAATATCAAACGAAAAAAATAAAAGAAATTGTTCTACTTTCTTTCTGTTCGAATTACTACTATTTCTACGCTTTTTCAACCACTGCATTAGCAAGCCTGAATATCAAGTATGGCCTGAGTTCAAGGTGAAAATTTACAAAGGCAATATTTATTGGCAATATGTATTGCAATATCGCATGATGGAAATGTCCCCGTTATGAGTCAATTTATACGGAGGGCTATGGCCAGCTGTGGACTTGATAGGTTGTAATGGATAATGGATTGCATGCTGGCATTTAAAGACGCGTACTTCTGTCTAAACTGAAGCCAATATTCAAAGCTAATTTTACGTCATCTATCCGAGGAAGAAATATATTACTAGTTCTTGTTTTAACGTGCCCGTAATCGAACTAACGCTTATCGACACGAGACAAAGTTTAGTATAGTGCTCCCGGTCACTAAGCTGTGGGGTTGGCAAAGTTGACTTTTTTATTGTTCAATGTTTTAGTAAACTAAAGGAATTAATAGGAAATATCTCAACGTTATATCACCTGACTGTCACTTAACTTACTAGTTACGACACTTTGACATTTCATTGATTTTCACGTTTTTATGGTCACTTTCTTGTATACCACCTGTCTATCTGACGATTCTTGGTGGAATCTTGCAACTCAAATTTCGAGCATTTCCCGATTAGCTATCTGGATGAAACTTTCGGGGTATCTTACAACTCGATGATATTAGTAATGCATTCTTAATAATTTATTAGCATGCAATGTCGAAGTAACTTCAAAAAAAACCATAAAATTTTATTACTATTACGGCTCATAAAAACGTGGTTTTTAGATATTTTTTTATCTACATTAAATATTTTTAGTTTTATGTTCGCAGAACGATTATAGAAAGTAATCTTGTCTGAGACCGTTGTTTATTTTCTATCTGGCGTAAACGTATATACGTAATAGATAACCCCATTTATCAGAATTCAGAAACCGTGAGATATTTCTGACATTCCCGCAGTCAATCTTACGACAATTTCGGGACGGAATAGGTTGATGCATTCTCATATGTACGTGCGATTTAACGCATGTTGCAACGAATAATTTGTTACTATCGAAATAAATATAAAGTAAGTTTTTTTAAAACGTGTGCAAATTCTTACATCACAATTCTTATATCACGTGGTAGAGGCAGGCTGCAGCTATATTATGGATGTAGCTCAAATAGGTCTGCTCGACTGGTGTAGGCCGACGCTCTAACAGAATAACAGAGTAAAATAGCAGCATAATGCTGCCGTGTTTCGTATGGTGAGTGTAGAGATCCGGTGACTTCTTTTACTGGAGACGAGGACATCTATGTCCTCAGAGGTGACAACGCATCTGCATTTTGATTCTTAATCTAGGATGGATGTAGATGTATATGGGCTACTGCATCCATCTACCATCAGGTGGACTGTGTGCTTGTTTGTCACCCCATTCTATAAATAAAAACGTTAGTACAACTATTTTACAGAAAGTTTGGTTTACAAAAAAAAACTTAATAATTCTTACGTTAATGTATCCGAGCAGCACAAAGCAGGCTAGGCACCATGACGACGTCATTTCAGGAATTGCAAATGAATAATCATATTTTTAACTTTTTATAGTTGTATAACGATTGATGTAATTATTAGACAATACTTAACCTTGCATAAGCTTTGGGTCAGCAATAATAAGATTAGATTTCTATATCTGAAATCATTTAGTAATATTTTTGTAACAAGCCAATCACAATTACTTTTATTATTTCGTTTTATTTTTAATGCCTTACCTTACTTATAGCACATTTATATAATCCAATAATTTCATAATTACCATATTTACTTAATTTTCTGTACTTATCCTTGATAGCGGTTTTTGTATTTAATGTTTCCATGTACAGAAATATAGTTATATATATAGTACTTATGGCAGAATCGCTGGAGGACCTTAACACTATGCTCAATGACGTCAATGGTATCTCCCAACGGATAGGTCTTAAGATGAACATGGACAAAACAAAGATTATGTTCAATGTCCATGTCACACCTATGCCGGTAGTTGTTGGGAGCACTATGCTCGAAGTTGTTGACGAGTACGTTTTCCTGGGACAAATAGTCCGACTAGGTAAGTCCAACTTCGACGGAGAGGTCAATCGACGGATTCAACTCGGCTGGGCAGCATTCGGGAAATTACGAACACATCTTCTCGTCAGGTATACCTCAATCTCTGAAAACTAAAGTGTACAACCAGTGCGTGTTGCCAGTGATGACTTACGGATCAGAGACGTGGTCCTTCACTGCTGGCCGTATGAGGATGCTCAAGGTCGCTCAGCGAGCTATGGAGAGGGCTATGCTCGGAGTTTGTCTGCGTGATAGAATCAGAAATGAGGATATCCGCAGTAAGACCAGAGTGACTGACATAGCCCAACGGATTAGTAAGCTGAAGTGGCAATGGGCCGGCCATATAGCTCGAAGAACCGATAACCGATGGGGAAGAAAGGTTCTCGAGTGGCAGCCTCGTACCGGTAGGCGTAGTGTAGGGCGACCTCCCACTAGATGGAGTGACGACCTGGTAAGACATGCAGGAAGTCGATGGATGCAGGTGGCTCAGGACCGTGCTTTGTGGCATTACTTGGGGGAGGCCTATGTTCAGCAGTGGACTTGTGAAGGGCTGTATTGATGATGATGATGATGTACAGAAAAAATGGAGAAATTTTGTCATATTTGTCATCCATCCATAGCTTCTACTACAAAAAATCAGGATCTGAACTTTAGTGTGAAAAATGTTTACTTCCCGACCAGCTTATACTCGTAGCTTAACAACTAGACCAGTTTTGTATTACAATTTTCTCTCATAAAGGATTTACTTGTAACAAGCCATTATCAATCGACAACAGATACATCCATGTGCCACAGCACTCACTTACCATCAGGTTGTGTTTGTGCACGTTCTCACGCTTATTACTTCAATAAAGAAGAACAACTTTGACTCTTTTATCTCGAGTAATTTTAATAAAACTTTCTGTTACAAGTGATAACACGGCAAATCATTTTAGGTACCTACTTTATGAAAATTGTATTATTTTCAAAATAGAAAAGTTTTTTTGATCTTTTCGAATACCACTACTCCCTATATGTCTGATTTGAAAATAAGTCCTTCGGTTACCATCTTTCTATGTGGGCCCATTTTTAGTCGATATAGCTATCAAACCTCGAACTCACTTATGCTCATTATCAAGAAAGCCCACGTATTTTAACTGACAACTACCGAACCCTACTTCTAAAGTGTGCGTGACAAGCGCGCACACAGCCCACCTGATGGTTAGTGGATGCTGTGGCTCATAGACGTCTTCATCTATCCTCGAATAAGAATCAAAATACAGATCCGATGTCACACATGAGGACTAAGATGGAATCCCTCGTTCTAGTAAAAAGGTTCTCTATGTCTCTACACTCACTATACAGCAGCGTTAAACTACTATGTTACGCTGGTATTCTGTGAGAGCTTTATCCTTCCCGGTCGACCCGATTTTTTTACAGATTTAGTATTTTTGCAGTCACGTAAATCATTTTGTTTAATAAAATATTTAAACTTGGTAATAAAGAGACATTGTATATTTTCTGGGACTTTGTTGTAATTGCGTATACATTGCCTCAAGAATGAATTACTGGCTCTGCGGAGTTGAGCAACTGGTATTATCAGCTGGTGTTTGTTTCTAGTGTTTACAGAGTGTATATCAATTGTTTTTACCAAAACTACTTTTGTTTTTGAGAACATACATAAAATTTTCGTAAATACACTGAGAGGCCAAGGTTAACATATTTATTTCTTTAAATTTTTCTCAGACAGACTCGGTCTTAGGTTCAATAAATGAATATAGTTCTTATGACCCTCTTCTGCAAAACAAAAATAGTTTTTAAATTAACCGCATTTCCCAATAGCAAAATCCCATAAGCTATTATGCTATGGAAATAACTAAAATAAATGTTTGGTATATATTCAATATATATATTCAAAATTGTTTTTTCCGAATCCAATATAGACGGATTATAATTAGGTAGCAATAATAACGTTAATATCATTTTAACATTTTTAATATTTATTATCTCAGGATACATAAACACGTTTCACAATAATATGTAATTTGTACCTTTAATTTCTAGCTTGAATAAACATAAATTACAAAAGTAGGTAGCATCGTGTTATTCAATGATAGTCGAAATGAGTTGAGTATTCACACAACGAACTGAAGTATTTTTTTGTGTTTTAACACCCACATTTCAACAGCAGCAGGAACGGCAGGATTTTGTCCATTACGTTGTCATCTGTTACCACTATGACTGTTGGAGGCGGAGCCGGGCCTGTCAACCCATATCCAGAAGCGTAACCTCCACCATAGCTGCACACACGAGCTTCTGTAATCTTTTAGGCAAAATTACGAAATATTATATCAAAACCTACTTTTTATTATATTTGTAAAATGTTTAAATGTAATATGTACTATGCTTACGTCTAGGAAAAGGATGGATCTCGTAACATTGAACATAGCATACTATAAATTTCTGGCTTAAATGAGTATAAATAATATCCTCTTAAGTAAAAACTTTGTTCTTAGATTATTAGGTTATAAATGTATAATTACACTGTATTCAATTATGTATTGTTTCTTAATCTATTGTTAATGGAATATATAGAAATATATAGAAAGCTTATAATATATCTAACGATCTTTGTTCACGTTAAAATAGTTATATTTTTTTTGCTGTCAAATATACTCTAATTTATGCCACTGGCTCCTGCCACTTTTTATCATAATTTTTAATTCTGTGCATCTGAAAGTTAAAAGTAACAGCCTGCATACACTCAATTACTTTCTTTCTACAATTTCTCACAAGGCTTTTGATCAAACTCTATCTCAGCTCTAGCTCTGCCTGTAAGCATAGTTCAGAGTTTCATGTAATATTTTCTATTTAATTCAGATAAGTTATAATAGCTTTCGATGTTTTTCCAAACCACCGAACATATAGTAAAACAGTACTTAGAATTTGTTATTAACAATCCCAATGGTACTTTAATTTATATATATTGTAATAGTGTATTATGAAACTGACCTAATATTACACATTAACGCGGCGAGTATATCGTATAAATGGAGGAGTTAATAAACGGATGTCCTAAAACCGAAACCACATTTTAGAAATAAAATTTAAGGGGAGTGCCCCGTCCCAGATATAACACGACTTCTAGTAACACATTCATGGAGTCTTATTAGGTATAATGATATTATTGTGTAGCAACACTGTAACCTACAATGGCTCCAACAGGAATGGGTTGGCTCCATCGGGGAAGGATCACGCTCGTATAGAATATCGGCTTTATAATGCTGCGTAATATTGCTGTTTTGTATGGTTAGTGACAAGAACCCTTTTTATTAGTAACGAGTTACTCCATTCCTTAGCATGAAAACGCATCTAATTTAATTTTTAGTCAAGAAAGAATTCAGGTATCTTAGCCACAACCTACAGCATTAACTAGCGACGACGTCCTCGTCTGTGACTCCCGCTCGTATTAAAAATATGGTATCATTTAATTATTAAAGGGATAATTTACTAGTAGAGTCCGTTACGATGGCCCATGTAACTAATATTTTAATTCTCTGACTTAAATATTTCCTCAGTCTGTTTCCATTAACATTGAGTTACCTCATGTAGTGTAATAAATAAATATATTTCATTTGCTTAAAAGTAACCTTTGAATGAACTTTGAAATATTTTTGTTATAAATTCAATAACCTCTTCATAATCGTCAAACGTAGTTTCATGAATTTTTTCACAATACTTCTTTGTTGATGTTGATAGACCTTGGTCGTCTAATTTGATTGCAATTGATTGAAATGAATGCATGCATTATTTAATTTGAAATACCTTTGATCACTTTCATATCATGCAATATGCAATATTCAAACACAAATTTCAAAAATATTTGTAATATTATAACTGGATACTATCGCGTCTCAGGAATACAGTTAAATTTTGATTGCATTAATAACGAGATGCATTGAAAGCACCGAGCGGAAATAATATGTTTCCTGCTACAATTACATAAACAGTATATTTAAACAAAATACTTACATTAAAAGCGACAATGGAGAGAAAGAATAAAATCCATTTTAGAGAGCTCATGTTGAGAATCTATTGAGTTACTAAGCATCCCACTAGTTTATATATTATGTTACTATCATTTACCATTGTACAGATGTCTTTGTTAACTATGAGAACAAAGTTCAGAGATAATAGCAATTGGACATTGTCAAGAACAGGTGCTAGATGTAACATTGCATGCGTCATTATTTTACGTTGTTATCATAAAATTACGAATCTATATTAATACTATTATTGTAAAACGAGTATTAAGGCGAAGATTACTTACGTTAAAAGGCTTTTAGTTACTCCCTCCTCCGATACATATGATGCAGCTTAAATTAAGCGTGCGACATTCAGTGGACAAAAAAAAATATGTTAATATTTATTTGAAAGTTATTGCTTATTATTTAGAAATAAAGGATTTAAGTAAAAATGTAGCCAAATAAGGATCTAATTCAATATTGTTTTCGAAAAATATTCGACGGTAAATTACAGTGTCAAATGCCAAATCATGTCTAAATTATGATATTTTGTCCAACCTGGCCCTAAGTGCAATATCATTAAATTGAAAGCCGTTATAAATATAAAAGGTGAAATTTATTAAACTTAAATCTATCATCTATAAATAATAAATACTTAAAGAATAAGAACACATAAGAAATCAAATTAATTTCTGAATGTTATTTTACGAATCATCGTCATAATTTTCGTTAGAGTCATATTCTTCATCCTCGTCTAAACTACTCAAATTCTCGTCATCTAACTCTGTACTGTCATCTGGGATTATATTCACATTCTTGTGCGGTGTCTTACGATCTTTCTGATGCACAGTTGTATCTCTTACTTCTTTATATTCGTTATTTTTTATAGGAGTTTCTTCTAAATCCGTTAACAGATTTTCGTTAAAATGTTGGGAAGTTGTATGAGATTCGTGAAAAATATTATTATTTTGTGAACATTCACAATTACAACAGTATCGACATCCGCAGTTTGAATATTTATCTTGCAGTAAATTTAATAAAATGGGTAACAAACTCTTTAAACTTAACTTTGAGCTTTGAGAACTAAATTGTGGATTTAAAATCGTCTGTGCTGAATAATTCGGCGACACTACATATTGGGAAGAAGCAGAAGAACCTTTTATGGAAGATAAAATAGATGATAACAAAGCGGACTGGATAGATGATGTTGGTTGATTTAACAAGGAAGTAATAGGTAATTGACCTTGTAAAATGTTCAACGCTACATCTGGTATTTTTAAATTTGATCCAGAGTTTTCGCTTAATTCCAGATGTTGATTATAATTGTCGGTTAGGTGATTTGTAGATAATACTGGCACAGAATTCGAAACAGTCGTAATTGTACCAACTGCGGGTCCTGTTAAAATATATGGCGAATTATCTGTGGTAACTACAGGCTTATACGTTGGAGAAGAAACATAGTTTTGAGGACTTACAACATAAACGTGATCAGTTGTTTGTTTAACAACATGACTATTAGTTGATCCAGCGGGCACGGCTGCTATCACCGTTGGATTAGGACTCACTGAAACTTTTACCAAATGTGCTTGTGCAGGCAACGAAGAAACTTCAGTCTGCTGATATGGTTTTTGATAGGAAATAACTTGATAGCCACCAATATTATTAAGAGGTATTTGTTGTTGTTGGTTCTGCTGTAAGCTTGTTTGTTGGTTCGACATTGGACTACAAGAAGACTTCTGCAATGATGAGGATGGCTGTTGTAAATTTAATTGTATTGCATTGGGTGAATCATGTACTTGAACAGGCTGTTGATAAGTCACTGGTTGGACAATCGACAGTGGTTTCACATGAACAGATTGTGGTGAAGCTTGTTGTTGTACAACGACATGATGTGGCACTTGTTCTTGGTTCAGATTAATCCACTGTGGTGCTGATTGTTGCTGAAAATTTAGAGGAAGTGTATCTTGTAAGTTTACTGACTGCAGCGACGTTTGTTGTTGTGAATTTCCAGCTTGAACGTCCAGTGATTGTTGCAAATGTAAGGGATAAACTTGTTGGAAATTCAGAGCTTGTACTGGCACTGACGTTTGTAAACTCACAGAATGGGCTGCTGAGTTTGTATTCAAGCACGGCTGTGAATTTGAGGGCTGGACTAACGTTCCTTGCTGAAAATTACCAGGATGTGATAAAGATTGATCTACATTAACATGTTTTGATACGTTTTCTTGTAAATTTAAACCTTGATATACTTCAGGTTGAAGGTTAATAGATTGTACGACTGGTTGGAAACTTACTAGTTGCGAATTAACTTGCGGTTGAGAACCGGCTGGTTGTTGAATATTAAATGTTTGCAACGGTATATTTGAAAGCTGCTGCATACTTAAGCTTTGTTGTGGACTTCCATGTTGTACATTAATATTTCCAAAATCAACATTTTGGTTTAGATTTTGTGGGCTAAACCCAACACTATTTTGTAAAGCTTGTTGAGATGCCAGAGTACTTGTTGAAACACCATTTTGTTGTCCGTTGCTTACCTGAAATTATATAAGAACTGTTTTTAACTGTTTTTATTGCACGAAAATGTGTCATTTTGAATTAGTCTTATTTTCGATTACCTGCCAAGGAAGATTAAATATTATTATCGTTAACAATCTGGCTAGTGCCATTTCGGACACAAATAAAATGAGCATTTTGTAACTGTTACATACAATTATATATCTTTTTTATTAGTATAATGTAATCGTTTATTTGTTATCTGTTCAAAAAAGATATGTTATCTGTTACTTAACACTAAACAACATCTTTTCATCACGTTCTTAACGCAATTCCTCAATTTATTTTTATTAATTTTATTATAATACAAGCTTCATATTTAAGCATTGATGCGAATAGTTGCAACCATACATACACAAGCACGTCAAATTCCGACTGATTAATGGTAATATTAAAGCAAAGTAATATAAAGAAACCGCTATACTAAATAACTTACGAAATTTGAATGATAAGCATACATCTTTGAAATATTATTATCAATCTTTTTTTTATTTAAAACATAATTCTGTTACTAAACGTGTCGTGGCCGCTCATAAGAGGTACCAGAGGGAAGAAACCCAGGATGTGGACAGCAGATTCTTCTATTAACTAAAAATAAATATAAACTGGCAGATGCCAACCCAAGTTATCAATCTGTCCACCACTGTGTGTATTACTAGGAGTTTTTTTCCTGGTACAACTTCTCTGTGGAACTGCTTACCACTGGAGCTTTTTCCGGACCGATACGACTTAGCGATCTTCAAGAAAAGAGCTTACACCTTTCTAAAAGGCCGGCAACGCATCTGCAATTCCCCTGGTGTTGCGGTTGTTCATGGGCGACGGTATTCACTTACCTTAGGTGAGCCTGCTCGTTTGTCCCTTGTATATAAAAAAAAACAAGAGTGCGGTTACTGACCAAAATGATAAATATCCCTCGTATGGGGCAATTTATTGTCAGCTGTGGACTTTTGAGGGACTGTAGCGGTAACGGAATGATGATAATTGCCTGTATAAAATGTACGAAAAACGCGCAGGGCTACGCCACATGAGTAAAGTAAGCTAGGCGCACGACCCATGCGACGTTTAAGCACTACTAAAAGTACTTGAAATGCAAAAAATAGAAAATTGTAGTTACATCGAAATCTTTCCTTATATATATATATATATATATGTTTTTTCTTCATGATTTCTTATATCTACGCGAACACTACACCTTAAATGAAACTTATTTTACGGATTTTATATCGATTTTTTATACCTGGTAGAGCCATGCTGCAGTTATATTAGTAGTATAGTTGTAGCACGAATGGGTCGGCTCGACCGGGGAAGGACCACGCTCTCACAGAATAACAGCGTGAAATAGTAGCTTAATGCTGCTGTATTTCGTATGGTGAGTGTAGAGAACCGGATACCCTTTTTACTGGAAACAACGCATTCCATCTTAGTCCTCACGGGTGACAACGCATCTGCATTTTGATACGTAATCGAGGATAGATGTAGATGTCTATGGGCCACAGCAACCACTTACAATCAGGTAGACTGTGTGCTCGTTGTCACCCTATCCTATATAAAAGAAAAAAAACTATGACTTTTAAATTCCCGACGTTTCAATTGGGGAAATATAATGTCAAATGGCTTAGCAAGATCCTTCGTTATGCCGAAAATATTGCATTATTAATTTTGAAATAAATATATGGTAAAGTTGAGGATTAATGTTAGTGATTATGTTAGACGAAAACACGATTTCGTAAAATTTTCTCGATAGAAAAAAAATCCAGTTACCTCCAAAATAAACAATAAACCGCTGTTATTCATAAAATACTTTAAATAAGATCATGAAACTTTGCATACTAACTGAACTAACTATAAAGCAGTGCTTATGTTATTTACTTTTTTTTAAATACCATTATTTTCACTGTAAAAAGAAATTACCTAAACTATCGGCCTTTTGAAGCGTGATTCCTGCCGCACAGTCACTTCGCTTCGACCTTTGAACGGGGAGGTTGTGTCGCTTACGATCAGAATATACATTACGCAACAGTACGACGTAAAATTAAAATGGGAAATAACCGTGATAAAAATAAGAAGCGGCTGGCTTGGCGTTAAGAAACAGGCATAAATATGATAAACTTAATGAAATAAGTGTCTAACGACCTTTCTACTTACAGTATTAGTGATTACAAACATATCGGTACATAGCATACGACGCGCGGGGAAGTGGGGGCGAAATTAGAATTTGAGCTGACTTACTCTATCCTCTTAATATTCAAAAACTGAAGGTGGTCGGGCTAATAACATTGGAATGACAAACACCTTAGTACCCCCTCCCCCTCCTTCTTTGACCGTGATGTGCTGTAAAGCACCCGAAACCACCAAATATGAAAATATTTCGATCAAAACTATTTATATCCCAGTGTAGGCAATTTATATATTACTTACATAATATTACCGTCATTTTAAAAAAGAGTAACAATCTACTGTTTAATATCAGTAGATTGTTCTTAAATTAGTTAGATCGATAGATTTTTGACGTGGTAGAGCTACGCTACGGTGATTTATCCAGCCAAGAAAACCAACTGGAAATAGCAACAAATTCTACTGTTTCGTCTGTGACGTGAACTGGAGATCGTTTTTACTGAAAACAAGGCACTTTATTTTTAAGCTAACAACACATCTGCCTTTTCATTCTTAATCAAGTATAGATACAGTGATGCAGCTGTCATAGGCTACAACGTCTAACTAGAATCAGGTGGATTTCGTGCTGGATTGTCAACTGGATTGGCTTTGTTTTTTTTTCCAACATTCATATTTGATTCTGTAGAACTTATTCGACTTTGTTTTAGAATAAAATATTATAAATATTTGAAATATTGTAATAATAATATTTCTTAAATATTTACCGAATCTAAATATTTGTGACCTTTTTGAGGTTTGGTTAACAATACTTTGAGGAGTTACGGTGGAAAAGAGCATTTTAACTATATTTTAAGTAAATTATTAATAAATGGAAATTTCAGAAAATATAATTTGTATTTTTTTAAATTATACTTCAAAGATTTTAATAAAGACTTCGATACGTTGATTTTCCTTAGTCGAAAATATTTATTTTTCTCCTACCCTACTTATATTTGGGTAACAGCATTTAATAACTTTGGCAAATTTCAATCATTGATGTAAAAAAAATCTGAGAAAAACGTATGCGACATAGACAAAAACCAAGATTATTCCATAATTGATCCATTTTGCAAATTTTAGCACAGAACGCTAAAAATTAACGTTTGATCAATAAGATTTTAATTAATTACTGCTAAAAATTAAAAGATTTCCTTTCACTTCCCAGCTCATAAATATTTTTGGGCTACAAATTTAACGTCAACATCATAATTTCGTTGAAACATTCCCCACTGGAGATTTGCCATTTTTGATAGAGGAACTCTCTTTGGCATTTTCCTAAGTTGTAAATCAACTATATATTTAACTAGAACCATAACCCCGTGATTTATTACTTATTATAATTAAAGGCAAACTCTGCTGGTGATAAGTGATAATGAAGAATTAACTTGTTAGAGCCACGCTGCAGCTTTATTATAGTAGCAGCACGAATGAGTCAGCTCAACTGAGGAAAGAACACGCTCTTATAGAACACCAGTGTAAAATAGCAGCTTGATGCTGCTGTGTTTCGTGTGGTGAGTGTAGAGAACCGGAGACCCTTTTACCTCATAATGAGGCGTTCTACAAATCATCAACATTTTGAAGGACACATAAATATTTGAATAGCAACTCTATTACACTGCTTCTGCATTACTTAAAGAGAAAACAAGCCGTTTACTTCAAATGCGTGGAATGTTGACAACTAAGCGGTTAACATCGCGTATCTAGTGGTTCAATTTTGAAAAGAGGTGGGAAAAATTAAATCATGTAATTGCGCACACTCATCGGAATGTATCCTGTAGAATACCGAGTGACTGGTTACTCTGCACCTGTGCTCGAGACTGACGAAAATGGTTTAACGAAATCAACTTGAAACTTTCAATTTATTCGAAGTTACCAATAAGCCTCTCTACTGAGTTGTTTTTTTGGTCCATTTTCCAATAGTTTACTCAGCCAGTCCCTTCTTTGGATTCAGTACTACTCCACATTCTTACTCGTGTGTCAATTCGTTCAATTTATGTTAAGCTGTAATAACGTAATCTTATATACTTATTTATTTCTAATTCGAGAAACATTAACTGAATTCAAGATCTTAAAGCATAATGCAGAGACGTAGTGTTACCTATTTTTAGGGAGGGGACAAGGGCTCAGGATTTTGGGGTCTAACTACAATTCCTCTAGTTCTACCTTTGCTAAACATTGGCATTGCAAGTGCTCACTCACATAAATGCAGTAGAGCAATGCGCAACAAAACACAATGCTTGCTCTACGTATCGCTTACGTACGTATCCCTTTCAATCGGTATAACAAAAACTACCCTGCCTTCTCTAACCCAACAGCCACTCCAGTACACATTCTGTAAGTTCCACTCGGAGCAGTTACTCTTTCAATGCCCACTTCACTGTAGGTGATCATACTACGGCTACAAGGTTCTGTTACTATGAGGATCGGAGTTTAAAAAAAAGTTTTATTAAAGTATAGATGAAAGATATTATGACAATTAAAATTCAGATCCAAAAATAATAAATATCTCCAATCTACACAATTATTTATTTCAGTAAGGATTTGAAGCACACTCCTCGCAGAGGAAAAACGTTCTGAATTAAATGATACGTTGTATATTATACTATACTCTAATTGCACTTGTCAACTACATCATAAATATAGCTTGAACTATGAACATATAAACAATTTAAATATAACACTTATTCATAGGTTTAATAATTAAAGCACATAATTTTCTAATATAACTTAATTAATAGTTTATAAGAGTCCATTACGAAATAAGTCACTCCATTCTTTTAATAAAAATCGAACGCAGTCCGTATTTTTCAAAGTACCATCAACGGAACTACGCTTTTTCCGGTATCGGTACATCCTCTACTTCTTCCTCTTCTTCTTCTACTATTATCTCTCCTGGTAAAGGATTATCTTTGTCTTTTCGCTTGTAGTGATCTGTTTTTTCATCATTAGCTTTATGATTGTTCGATGGACTATTTTCGTTATCTTGTTCATCATCGTCGTCATCTTCTTCATCATCGTCGTAGTATGGATTGTAGCGGGGGCTAACTATTGCGTTGTTGGTGGGAAATGGGATAGGATACGGTATAGGGATACTTTTAGAGCTGTCCCCACAACTGCAGCAGTTACAACAACTGCACGTGTGTCCGCACATGCCGTTGCAATTCCTGTTCCGACTTGCAAGTAGGAGAATTGTAAGCAACATGCCAAGATTGTCGTCATCATTCTGTGAGTACACAATTGGTGTCGAACCGTATCCGATTGGAGCTATAGCTTGGGTTGACACCTCCTAAAAATAAAAAAATACAATTTAAAGGTTTTATTAAAATAATAATTAATAAAGTCTTATTTACTAAGGACAGAGAAAATAAATTAACTAGATTTACAAGTACATATTTTGGATACTTAAATTGATTTTCTCTTCTTAATTATTTTAATTTTTAGTTAAGATACATTTGGGAAGTTAAAACGGCGCATAACGGCACTAAAAAGTTTGATCACACAAAATATGTAATTTTTTGAAACTTACATCGAAATTATTAAGAAATGTTACACTTTGTATTACAAAAATTACAACAAAAAGATTCCTCATAGTTTTAACGTGTTGCGTTATTTTAAAATAAGACTAGATATCAAAGTATGTGACTCATCATGTGAAGCAAGTGGAAACGTAAGTGCTTTAGAAATATAAATATTTTCAATTTTATAGGTTCTATGTTATATTTCAAAGTATTTCTTCACTGGCAACAACTTTATCTAATCTCAATCATATCTTTAGGACTTTATCTCACGTGTTTCAAGATAATATGTATGAAATATGGGTCTGTTTCATTTTATTTTAAAAAAGTGTCGAAACACTAAGTTCCACAATATTATAATTCTTCAACGATTTATCTGTTTAATTGCTAATTTTGGTGCGAATAAATATGACATTTTAGACAATTGTTACATACCTCAATATTCTGAATTTATTTTTAATGAAGAAATTTATTTTTCGTTTATTTGGTGGTTGATTATTTTTCACTTACGAGTAATAACTAATAATAAAATATTATAAAGAATATAGAAGGGAAAAACTTTAAGTACTTACATCTGTTTTTAGAAGACTAAAATAATTGTATAATGATTTCTTATATTTACGCGAACACTACACATGATTAAAACTACTTTTACGGATTTTATCGCGTTTATTTTTACTTTTAATTACTTTTACTTTTAATTTCCGACGTTTCGGGCGCTTTCCAGCACCCATGGTCACGGGGGACTGAGATGACTGACGTCCCGATGTCATTGTAGGTAGTCATTGAAGGTACTCCGGGTTTAACAATGACATCGGGACGTCAGTCATCTCAGTCCCCCGTGACCATGGGTGCTGGAAAGCGCCCGAAACGTCGGGAATTAAAAGTAAAAGTAATTAAAAGTAAAAATAAACGCGATAAAATCCGTAAAAGTAGTTTTAATCATAAAATAATTGTATTTAATATGTGTGGCAATTATTACAATGAAAATAAAGATAATAGTAAAAAGAGAACTAATATTATAAAATACATATCAATTAGAGAATCGAAGAAATTATTTAGATTTGAGGTATAAAATTGTAACATGACATATGGGTCAACGTTCCTGACACTAAATCATAGAGCGTGGGCTTAAATCCAAAGCCAGATGAGTCTTTGTAAAACACGCAAAATTTTTGCTTCCTGGCATTTTGCTTATCCACACGTCTCCGACATAGTTTCAGATTTTGCCTCAGTCAGGAAAGTTCTTAAGGTTCACATTTCAAAAATATAATTTAAAGGAAATACTGTTACAGTCAATGTTATATAATAATGAAAGTTTATCAACCAGAAATAGTCATCTCATTTCTGTAATGGTAGTCTTCTTTCCGTAAATTGCCACCTGATAAAAAACTAACAATACATATTGTTATCATGCATAGTTACGGTCTCTCGGTGAACTAAACTATGAAGATGTGAAATAAGACACGTTTTTCTTTGGAAACTTATTTTATTCTAATACTTATTAATTTACAATAAATTAATAATCCATTGTTATATATATATATATATATATATATATATATATATATATATATATATATATATATTCAATTGTTAACGACTATGTAGAGCTACTTGTCTGCTCAAGAACGCGTCTGCGTTGGCTCTTGGTACCACCATCGTAAGGTAGTCAAGCAGCGACGCATCTACTGCTGTATTCCGGTTTAAAAGGTTAGGCAGCCAATATATTTACAGTACAACATTTCACGAAGCATTTCATGTCAGTCTCCAGGTAACGACGAATCTATGGTCTTCTTTGTTTGATATTTTTTAGGTACCCACGGGTTCTACTACAACATTACTTTTAATATTTCACTATTAATTAAAATATTTATAATGATAAGTTCATTATAATCAATCCCCATCATCAGCATCATCATCAGCATCATACCTATTACTTTTGGAGTCTCGGTTTCTACATAACTTTGAACTCAAAAATCCTGAATTTATTATTGGATTATTAATCGGTATTGGTATAGGATATGGAATTGGTATGGAGCTACCACCCCCAGAATTACAAGGACAGCAACAGCAAGATTCAGCATTAATGCAGCTTCCACGGTCGTTGTTAAACATTGCTAAAATAATAAATGGCAACCAGTCTTTTAGAAACGATTTCTTCTTTTTGATAATGACCTGTTGAGGTAGAGGTTGTGGTAAATATCCATTTAAAAACAAGTTAGGGTTTGTGAATGAACTCTCATCTACGGAAGCAGTCTTTTCCGGCGATGGTGTTGGTAACGCCGCATTTATAAATGTAATTCGCGGAGCCTCTACATTGGGTGGTGGTATCGAAATGTGTAAATTAATCGGAAACGATTGACCATATTCTGTCGTCAAAATTGAATTTGTACATATCGGTTCCAAATTTAATTCGTTTGTAATTTCCAATATACTCGGTGTGCTTTCAATTATCAATGCTGGTGCTGATGTCATTTGTTCTGATTTTTCGCTAATTTGAGAACAATAACACGGTTCTTCTATTGTTTGTGGATTTAGCACTGGTGACTGTAGTTGTGCAAGTTCAGAAATGGAAGGAATAAATGGATTATTTTGTTGAGTATTTTGATTTAAGCCAGGTGAAATTATAAGTGGTGGGACTGTAGGTACTTTAACAAAATTTGAAGGCTTGTATGCTGTAGATGAAGTTGGAATGATTGCATTCGGTTTAGGTATAGCTGTGGCTACTGATTGAGTATTTGCAAAAACCGGCTCTTGTTTATAAAAAGAGGTAGATTGCGATAGAGGCACGATATCAATATTTTGCGGTGTGAGTTCTTGGGTTGTAGACTTTGTCTCTGGTGATACTGTTCTAGTTGGTTGTATTTGTGGAAGTATATCAGGAAGCACTCCTTTCGCTGCCGCTATCGTTAGTACAGTATTCAACAATTGTGGTGTTGGTGAAGCGTTGTTTGAATTAGACCCCTCTTTGACACACTCTCTGTATATGATTGGACCTGATAAAGCTGGCGCACTTTGAAGTGTGTTTTGACTTACAACCAGGTGATTCTGTAAAGAAAAATAAATTCTGTTTTAGTAATTGGATTATTATTTTTCATCAGATATTTGCAATTAACTTACGTTTAGTAATAAGATTGTATAATATATAATAAATTTTAATATGGTCCACTTAGGTGGACACTCCATGTCGAACACCCGAATCACATTTATTTGTTTACTTATATAACAGAGTTTCTGTATATATAGTATCATTTCACATATAGTTTTATCAAAATGAAGTAAACCCTTACAACATGCATTTAGTCGCTAACAAATCAGTTAATAACTTAGGCAATTTAATTAAAACCTATGATAAAAAGAAAAGAAATATGTTCATAAATTTCATAAAGGTAACTCTCACATCGTTGAGAAAAGGCCAATCGGAGTTAAGCAACACTGATTTTTTTACAACAGTTTATACTAAGACATAAAAGATTGAAAGGTGTATTGATCATTGTTTGCCTTTACTTTGAAATCAATGTACAATATCTTAAATATTTAATATGAATTTAATTTTATGCGGCATTTTTTCTCCCCTTGAGGCTTGGTAAGCGAGCATATGCAGACTGCGTTCATGGCACTATATCTCGAGGAGTAGGGCTATATTATTATAATTTTTATTGTTGTAAATTTGTTTATGTTGTTATATAGAATTTAATATTTATTCACACTTTTTAACAACAAATCTTTTTGTTACAGGTAAATTGGAAGATGCTTTCGAGCTTACTTTCGCCGTTTTACACGTATGTAGAATCTGCGCTTTCACGTTTTGATTCTGGAAATATACTAGCAATCAATATTCCCTTTGACCACTCCCGCTGAGCTTAAAATACTTGTGTAAGATGTAGCTTACGACCTTTGAGTTTGCGGTCCACATGCTGCCATTAGGCTGCTGTCGCTTCCATCTTCATAGATCTGTGTTGTTCGCAAATAGGACTGAGTTCAAGTCTGTAATTATTTTTAACAATTGAAATTACGAAATGTCTATGTATTGGACAACTTCTTTTGATAGTTAGTCGTTGAGTTTCGCAAACAAATTCTGATTTTTCTGTTGAAACCACTAAATAAGACTAACGAAATCTTTGAGGTAGATTTTTTTTTGTTTTTTGTTGTGTGTTATTGTTATAGGCACAGAATGTCCATCTTATGATTATTATATGATAATTAGTATAGTAATGATATGATTGTTATAAGTTATATAGCACATTAATGGTTATAAGCATCAAAAGTGTTCGAAGGATTCTAATTAATAATTTCAAAATAGAAATAATATTCCAAATAAGTTACTTATCATTTTATTGATGTATAATTAGATAGTCTAATTTAAAACTGCACACGCCTCCTTTGTATTTTTGTAGATTTAATCACTTTTGTCTTGTCAAATATGGAAAAAATATTAAAATATTCTAAGATAAAAAAGGGTAAGCAGATAGTTTTCTTTTAGATCTTAATAATGAGACGATCTCTACGATTGCGCGATGAGACATTATCATACATATATTGAGAGGTCAGACCCACAAAGATCACACAGTAAAGATACAAGTGCGTGTGTTTGCACTTAGCATGGTAGTCCCTCCTCGCAGTGTGCTGAAACAGAGCGAGTACTGAATTTTTGCATTAAATGCTTATAAATTCTATATTAGATATTAAGTATTAGAAACTCGCTTCATACATAATAAACAAACAGGAAACGTTAACCTATGTGTATGTTACCCGATATTACTTTTGGTAATATCCGGGCGATAAGCACATCCGCACCGTAAGATATCAGCGTCCTTATTTTTGCGTTTTTGGTGTCGTAAGAGACGACGAATGGAAACAAATCAGGACATGGGCAGCGACTTCTTAATAACTCAGCGTCTTCTTAATAGCGACTAAAAATAAGAAACGGCGGGTGCCAGCTAAGCGTGGCAACTATAGCAAATATCCAGAGGCAAACTATAGGGGAGGCCTATGTACAGCAGGACTGTAATACGCTGTAACGGTAAGGGGGGTATTTTTGTGTTCTGTAAGTACTAGTCTAAGTGTAATATATTTATTTGGACAGTATTATGTTTAATGACGGCATTGAATGCTTAATACTTTCACTGTCCGGTTTTCTGAATAGTAAGACATATATTATAGATAATAGCAATGACCTACGAGTTTATGTAGTGCACGAAACAGCGAAATGGTTAAAGTAGCTTAGCTAATAGTAAAGAAAAAAGGGAGACTGTATTTAACCATATTTTGAATCGAAATTATTACATTTTCTGGTAATCATGATATGCGTAAGTTTCGTTGCATTCCGGAGATAACGACACATCTTCTCGTCACGTATAGCTTAAAACTTGAAAACAAAATCGTGTGACACATTGTGAAACAACCAAAGCGTGGTGCCGATGATGACATATGGGTTTGAGACGTAATTCTTCTCTGCTCTGAGAACTGATGACTAAAAAAGTTTCTCGAGTGTCAGTCTCGTACCAGCAAAATGTAAGATGGTAGGAAAAGGGGAGATCTCCCGCCGGGCAAGGTGTTCTGCCCGGGGTTCGGCCACCGCTCTGTGTGAAAGTTCGAAGATGTTTTATATATACTGTTTATGATTCGGAATTTTGATAGCGTGATTTAGGCTTCTTTGTGTTTCGCTTGCGGCGCGACGACAGCGCCGCCACATCTCCTTACTAGAGATAGAGCGACGACCTGGTATGAAATGCAGGAAGTTGATAGTTGGCGATGGCATGTTACTAAGAGACCTATGTTTAGCACGAAAATAAATTAATTTACGTCATGTGCCTCTTTATTAACTAACTTCCGGTTAGCCTATACGTTAATTTTACATGCGTCGCTATAATAAATAGACTACAAGTTTATGCATTTGAATGCCGGCGTATAAGCACAGTCTATGTATCATACTGTGATATACATAAGTTACCGTCTAACTGCTCAATCTATCCAATTTATAATATAACTACAATCATGCAGCGTGGCATTATGCCACCACAGTAATTTAATATCATTGAAAAATACTTAGTTTTTGTCGTCGGTAGAGCTTTTCTTAAATAAGTATTCATTAGAAATTTCCAGTACCTTCAAGTTGATTTCTTAGGTTGTTATAAAAAGTTAAAACTCAAGTAACAGTCTACGTCCCACTGCTGGGCACAGGCCTCCTCTCATTCTTTGGAGGGTTTTAGAGCAAGGAAATGTCCGCCGCGCTGCCATACAGCTGTACACCTGTCTTCGAAATATTATTTTCTTTTATTTCTCAGACATGTAGGTTCCTTCATGTTCCACGATGTTTTCATTTACCGCCGAGCATGTGATAAGGGAGCCGTGGTAGCTCAGATGGTTAGCGCTTGCTATGTAAATTTCACAGTGCGCGAGCAAACCGGGTTAATCCCGGCCGGCACCAACGAAATTGTTAATTGCAATTTGAAGTGCTGATTTACTACGTGCTCAGCGGTGAAGGAAAACATCGTGAGAAAACATGCATGTCTGAGAAATAGGAAAAAAAAATATTTCGAAGACATGTGAAGTTCGCCAACACGCATTGGGGCAGCGCGGCGGACAATTCCTTACCCTAAAACCCTCCCAGAAATGAGCGAAGGCCTGTGCCCAGGAGTGGGACGTATATAGAATGTAATTTTAACTTAACTTTATGTGATAAATCAGCACTTAAAATTGCATGTAATAATTTCATTGGTGCCAGCGGTGATCGTACCCGAGTTGCCCGTAATATGAGATTTACAGCGAGCACTTAGCCCCTGTGCTATCACAGCGGCAAGTTGTTATATTTTTGATTGAATAACTTAGCCTACTCCATTAAAGACAAAAACCGTAAAGATATCTTATTGTATTTTAAACAATGGCTTAAAAACTGACGTTACAGATGATTAGAACGACCTTTGCATCGTGACCTGGATGCGCGTTTGCCGAAACCGCAAGCAGACTAAACAATAACACACTTTGAGTCTTTGAGTATGGAGTAGCCATGAATATTATAAATATACTTTTTCACTGAATAATATTACAATTTCGATGTAAGAAATTTATAAATAGTTATTAAGGAAAAAAATTTATGACAGTGTATAATAATCTTTATTCGTTTTTTTCCCAATAAACACAAAATTTTCTAATTAAACACAGTATGAAGTAAAATATTATATAGATTCTGATAATCATTAGTCTATTTAAACGATTAAAAAATAATAGCTATTTCTGAAGTCGCGTTGTAATTTCTTTTACAATGTTGTGGCGCCAATTTCTGAGGACGTTATGTATTAATCATTTTATTCTTTTTAGTTCTTTAAAGTCGACCTTTAACTTTCATTAAAATTTTAATACAATAAAAGAAGTAATAATGATATTGATGATATTCCCCTGTTGCATGTAGCCATACATATTAATATTTCAGATGGTAGCATAAAAATCACTACCTTGCTCTTTCTTAACGTTTGCATACTTAATAGTATAAAGTATTATATTGTAAATTAATGTTTAAAAAAAGTTCCGCCAGGTTTTTTGCTGGTTCTTCCTGGGGCAGATTATTCTGAACCAGTGGTAAATTCAATAAGTATTTTTGTAATCTATATTGAATAAAAATGATCCTATTCTATTCTATCATGTCATGGTGGTGGGCCAGGTGATGGCGGCGTGACGTGGGGGCGGTATTAGGGGCGTCTATTACGTGAGGCGATACAGACGTATTTTCTACCCTCCCCTTCCTCCTGGTCAGATAATATGAGATATGACTCAACCCGCACACCCCCTCCCCATAGTTCATGTAAGATTTTCTAAATGCGTATTTTAGTGTAACTTATACATTAATCTGTGGTTGATGCGTTGGATTTAGTTAAAAAAATAAAAAATATTTTGCTTTAATTATTTTTATATAATTTGTGGACTTCGCATAACCGCCAAAAATGTTATTGTGTAGTATTTAGCTATATTTGACTTAATTTAACCCCATTTCTCTCTTCTAACTCTTACACTGTTTAAAGCTGAAAAAAATTACGTGATATTTGCCGAGACCCTTCCTCTTCCCCACGTGATAATCGGCGTCGGTGACGATGAGAAATACTAGAAAATAACTTATGGCTTCCGATGGCGGAGTCCATTCACGCCTGACGTAAAATACCTAGACCGGTGACGGGAAGTAACATGAAGAAAAAGATGCCGATACGTCTGGTACCGCGATCGTCAGTCCACCTGAAAAGCGTAACGACTTTTGCAAATCCTATTTAATCCGAACTGGCTCATGGCCAGCTGTTAATTGGCCGATTGTGATATCACGCGTAAAACAAACCGATACATAAAAGATGTAGAGTCAGAGATAGGGGGAGAATAAATAAAAGAAATATATACTAATATATAAAAAAATATAGAGTAAATCTTTTTATTCGGTTAGTGAGTTGTTGGAAAAACAATATCTTCAAATTTTGGACTATTTTTAATAATAATATTTTAATACTTAATATATAATGTGACATGAAAATATAAATATTAATAATGTGATAGTGCAATTAATAGTACATGTTTTTGTTTTATCACAACCAAAAAATAAAAACTGCGGCTGCCAACCCGCCGGTGGCCATTTAAATATTTATATAATATACTTAAATAGCCTGTGTTTAGCGGTGAACCTTTATAAATAAATAAATAAATAAATAAATAAATAAATTCTCTTTATTTCAGGTACATATCACCCATATAAATTACCTCCAAAAAAAGACAATGCAGTACAGAATTACTAAAAATTAAAAAAAATAATTATATTATAATAATATCTAAGTCTAAATGGAGGGAACCATCATGTCAAGCAGCTATCTTAAGCCATTTTTGATAAAAGGCTGTGGCCGGCAGTCTTTCCGCAAACTCACTAATTATCCTGCTTCTACACTCACCAACCCTGGACATGAATGATGCGATTCTGAATCTCTGAATGGCATTAAACGTATTAATTCGTGCTTCGGCAAACATGCCTGAAACACTGCAATAGCGTTTGAGACCCATAAGCATTCTAAAGATGTTATTATATTGCACACGAATAACATTCAAAGATCGCCCCGCATATTCAGTCCAGAGCTGGCAGGTGTAGAAAGACTGACAGTACGTTTGGAAGAGCATAATCTTAATCTCCTTGGAGGCTTCAACAAACCTCCTGGCAATCAAATTGCCACAGACAGACAAAGCTCTTCTCTGTCGTTCTATATCGCAATCATCTTTTCTGTTCGTTGTCACTATGTGACTGAAGTATTTGAATGTTTGAACTATTTTAACCGGTTGACCCGCCACGTGCACCTCAGGTACATTAGTTGGCCCTTGCCCGCCTTGAAAATCACCATCTCCGTCTTTTTTGCGTTACAAATTAAACTATGACCTTTTGCAAATTTTTCGCATATGGATATTAATTTCCGCGTTAGCGTAACTTAGGTTGTTAACATAACGGTTGCCAAGCCTAAGTCCGACGGGGATTCTGCTCAGCTCCACGATCAAGTCATTCACATAGATGTTAAAGAAGTCGGGTGAGGTAAGCCCCCCCTGCCTTACTCCACAAGTCAGCGAGTATTCATCGGACACAGAGTCACACCATTTTACATTATTGTTTTGTCTCTTATACCAATAAGTGAGCAGGTCAACAATGCCAGCAGGAACGTTATTAGATCTTAGCTTCTTCCATAGCAGATCATGATTCAAGGTGTCGAAAGCGCGACTCAAATCAAGAAAGCAGGCATATACACTAGTATCGCGATCAACATAGTAATTTACTACTTGTTTTAAGACAAAAATAGCCATATCAGTAGATAGCTCTGGTCGAAAACCAAAGTGACCATTGTCAATGGACATGTAGGGTGTAATTTTAGCTTGAATCAAACGCTCAAACACCTTGGCCACAACAGTGGCGAGAAATGTAGGTCGGTAATTAGCCAAGCTTGCGAGATCTCCAGTCTTACACTTCGGAAGCGGCACCACAATGGTACGTAATAGATTATTTGGCAGGTATGAGTGGCGCATGCATAAGTTAAATAATGCAGAGAGGACTACACAAATATACTGACCGGCATGCAACAGATGCTCTATACTCAGGTAGTCACATCCCGGAGACTTTCCCCTTTTCATGCTACGTAAGACGGATACCACATCCTCCTCCGTAACTAGGCAGCCCTCGAAATTTAGCTGAGCATAAGATGTTTCTGTACTCAACAAGGTATGATTCTGAATAGTTAATTGGGATGTATTTTGCTCATTTTTCACGTCAACATTAAAATTATTTTTAAAAAGGTTGGCTATCTTTGTGTGATTCACCTCACCCTGTATACTAATAGGACGACCCGCTTTAGGATTTAATTTCTTCACCTCCTTCTAAAATTGTCCAAATTTTTTCGATTTATTATTTCGGGCCAATATATCTATATCTTTGAAAGGCTGTAACGAAAACATATGTGGAAGTAATTAATTTGACTGCCGTGTAGTAGGTGGTAGCTGCGTAAGAGGATCCATCATTTTGTCCTGTAGAGCTACCGGTAGATGGCGTTAAAATCATTTTGCTTACTCCAGACATATTATAAATTTATAATACACAAACCGTCGCGTACGGGCATTAGGTGCGTCAAATGTGCGAAACAATAAATCTCCCACAATTGAAGAGGATTGATGTCCAGAATTGGAGTTTTCAGGCTGATAAGGAAGTAGAAGAATTAAATTTTTATTTCTATTTAACAACTTTTTTTTTAGAGTAAGGGTGACAAACGAGTACACAGTGCATCATCGTTCGTAAATAGATCGTAAATAGTTAATGTGGCATATAGACATTTTTTTTTAGGATAGGGTGACAAACGAGCACACAGTCCACCTGATGGTAAGTGGTTACTGTGGCCCATAGACATCTACATCTATCCTCGATTACGAATCAAAATGCAGATGCGTTGTCACCCGTGAGGACTAAGATGGAATGCCTCGTTTCCAGTAAAAAGGGTCTCCGGTTCTCTACACTCACCATACGAAATACAGCAGCATTAAGCTACTATTTCACGCTGGTATTCTGTGAGAGCGTGGTTCTTCCCCGGTCGAGCCGACCCATTCGTGTTACAACTATACTACTAATATAACTGCAGCATGGCTCTACCACGTATAAAACATCCTCCAGACATCCACATCTATCGATAATTAATATCAAAATGCAGATACTTTGTCACCCCTGAGGAATAAGATGGAATGACTCGTTTCCAGCACGTTCTCACCATACGAAACACTGCAGTAAGTTGCTAGTTTACGCTGCTGTGAGAGAGTCCAACATAAACTGATGTACAGGAAAACATTAATATTCATTAAAACTCACTTCCTCCTCGACAAACATTGTCACGTCGTTTCAGCGTTACACAATATCCCAGCTTAAACATTTGACAATGCATCGCACAGATAGATATGGCGCGTACAAGCCGCCGATAAGACGCGCGGCGCGACGTGCAGGTAGCGTGGGGCAACGCCCTTTATCACAACGGTGCCTGTTCATTGAGCAATATAAAAGATTAAAATATTCAGCCAGTGTCGAAATAATTAGTTTTCACCATAAACGCATAAAATATTTCCAGTCAGTTAACATTGTAATTTTTTTTTACTTACAACTTTTTCGTTCGTGATGACACCTGCATCGAAATTGAATCAATATCATACTGCAGCCTAAGATGTTTTTATACGTCTTTGACTGCAGCTGTATTGTGACTAAAAGAGTTGTTTGATTTGACTAGATAATGAATTAATGAACACGCTTGCATAGAATACCAACGTGAAATTACAACATATCTTTATTGTATTTCGTACGATGGATGACAAAAACCTGAGAGAATATTTCTAACAATCAAGCATTCCGTCTTAGTCCAGATGGTTGACAACTTATGTGCATTTCGATCCTTAATCGAAGATTGATTGAATTAATGAACATACTATAATGTACACCACAAAACAAACATACAAATAACATAACAAAAGCAGATCATAATATGTACAACTTGACGGCCTTATTGCTACATGGCGATCACTTCGGCAACCAAATTGTAAAGGAATGAAACAACGAAAACTAAGTAGGTGGTGCAATATAAATATACATAATATAATAATAATATATGCGATGCATATACAATACATGCAATAAAATAACATTAATATCTAATGAAATAATATAAATTACTAATACATAATATAAGATAAAGTTAAACATATATTATACGCGTGTACATATATATATATATATATATATATATATATATATATATATATATATATATATATATATATACATATATACACTGGCTTGCCAGGCAGACGTTATTCTGCCCCTTTCGATGCTCTTTTAGTAGTCTCTTAAAGATGGCAATAGTTTGTGCTTTACGTATATGAAAAAGTATTATATATTAGTCTATTCTATTAAATACTGGATAGTAAAAGATTTATTAAAAAATGATGTATTGTGAGTTGGTACCCTTAAAATTAATTTTCTTGAAGAGCGTAGGGAAGCCGTACAAAATTAAACTTCTCCTTTAGATAGGGAGGAGTAGAAGGGTGAAATAATACACAGTACATAATAGAAAGTATATGAATGTTCCGGCGATGTTGGATAGGTAACCACTTGAAACGTGAGCGAAATTGGGAGATATGGTGAAATTCGCGCAATCCAAATATGAACCGTATACTAGTACTTTGAAATCTCTCAAGCTTATTTATCTGGTCCTCAGTTATGTCTACATAGCTTGCGTCAGGATAGTCGAGAATCGGAAGGAGAAGAGACTGTGCGAGCATAATTTTTGTAGAAGTAGGAACGAATGATAGAGGGCGACGCAGCGAGCAAAGAGCGACAAAGAATTCTATGGACCAAGCCCAGAAGTTTCTATGGAGTATGGACCATAGCCCACAGTACCGACTGTCTGCCACTGGCTAACTAGTGTGTTCGTTTGTTTGTTGCTGAACATAGGCCTCCCCAACAGATTGCAACAAGGTGCGGTCCTGAGCCCGCGTCGTTTCTACGTGTTTTCTATGTGTCCAGGAGGTCCTGCGCTTACCAGAACGTAGCTGCCATTCAAGAACCTATCTTCTCCAATAGGTGTCCATTCTTCGGGCTATATACCCGGCCTATTGCCTACAATTCATTCACTTTCCATTACACGCTGAGTGATTTTGAGCTTCCTCATAAGGCCAGCAGTGATATTTTGTAAACCTTCACAGCACGCACTGGTAATACTTACGTTTTTAGATTCTGAGTAATGTTGGACGAGAAGATTTGTCGTAGTTTCCCGAACGCAGCCCGGCCAAGTTTGATCCGTCGGTTGACCTCTTGGTCAAAGTCGGACTTGCCTAATCAGATGTTTTGTCCCAGGTACATATACTCGTCAACAACTTCCAGCATAGTGTTCCTAACAACTACCAAGTATAGGCGTAACATGGACGTTAGACATGTTTTTTGTTTTGTCCATGTTCATCAAGACCTACCCGTTAGGAAACACTACTAAGGTTGAGCATGGAGTCAGAGTCGTCCAGGGATTCAGTCATAATGACTATATCGTCGACAAATGTTACCCTTAGTACATTATTTGTTATTTCTTTTTGCAGCTGTACTAACACAAAGAAGACTCAGCATTTTAAGGTTCATGCACACACAATCAGTAACCGTCAAGTCGCCGTTGAGTTGCGTCAACGTTTGGAGGGCCACGTTAGGACCAAGGCAACACTAATAATTTTAGTTCTGCTCAATATGGCATTTTTTCAACTATGTTTTGTTAAGATTAGGGTATGATGGCACTGACATATTCATTCTGGATAAAAGCCCCTAAATAAATAAATAGATAATAATGACCAAGGCGTCGCGTCGGTCGTGATTTGACTGACGTTTGGAGTTCTCATCATTAATAATTAATGACGAGACTGATCTGTGACGTAACGGTGACTTGACTGATCTTTGTGCATGAACTTTAAGGCAAGTAATATTTCAAGGTCGAATGGCAATAAAGGAATAAGATAATGAATTTGACAAAGCAATACAATGACCCATTGTTTTTATAATCATTTATAAGTAATGTGATGCATTTAAAAAAAATGTTATTTAATGCGGTATTAAATTCAAATGTTCCTAATTTAATTGAAATAAATATCTCATAATTGAGTTATTAAAATACAGAAGTTTATTCTCATGTCGTGCGTGGCAGGCGAGCCTCAGTACTCGTATAATGTGATGCGTACATGACACTAATTTGTCTTTACCTTATTTCGTTCTGACCTTTGTCCTTTTATTACCCTTATCTAAGTAATCCAATATAAATCTTACATACATACTGGCTTATCCAAAACTTCGTAGTCTACGATTTATTGCCGATTAAAGAATTAGGGATTTTGATAATGGATATCTTTAATTATTTTAAAAGAAACCTAACAATGAATTACTATGTTTTATGGCATGGAAAATAAATTATTGCTTACTATTATTACCACTACTATTGTGTTGCTATGACAGAGTGGACAGGAATGTGCTATGGCAAACACTGAACTCATATGGGTTGAGCGCTGGTTTGATACAGGCATTGAGGTCTCTTTATAGGGACTCTAGTGCTTGTGTCAGGATCAATGGGGTCTACTCGGACTGGTTTGGCATCCAAAAAGGTGTCAGACAGCTTCCCCTTGGCTGTTCAACCTATTTATGGACAGGTGTTTGCAAACTTTGAAAGATGAAGAATGTGGGTTAGGAATGGGCGAGTTAACCGTCAAATGCCTTTTGTATGCCGATGATCAAGTCATATTTGCGTCATCGGCGGCTGAGTTGCAAATGATGGTTACATTAATGAACTGGGAATTAAAAGAAAGGGGAATGAAAGTGAACGCAAGTAAGACGAAAGTGATGGTTTTTGAAAGAGAAGAAAGCAAAACGGTATGTGAAATAAGAATAGAAGGAGAGTTAATTGAGCAAGTGGATGAGATTGTGTATTTGGGATGTGTATTTAACAGGGATGGTAGATATGATAGGGATATAGAACGACGAGTAAATGCAGGGCATAGAGTGAATGGGGCACTACACTCTATTATGAAGAACCAGAATGTGTCAAAAAAGGCACGTATGGTAATTCATAATGCTGTGTTAGTCCCTTCTTTAATGTATGGTAGTGAAAGCTGGGTGTGGCAGAAGAAGCACGAAAGTAGAATAAATGCTGTAGAAATGCGGTCTTTAAGGAATATGCTAGGGTTGAATCTGAATGACAGGGTGAGAAATTGCGTAATAAGAGATAAATGTGGTATGCAAGATGATGTTGTGACCAGGATTAAGAAAGGAATGCTTCGGTGGTTTGGTCATGTAGAAAGAATGAATGAGGAAAGAGTGACAAAGCAAATTTATATGGCAGATGTGAGACGCCCTAGAAAAAAGTTTATCGACCAAATTGGCGATATTTTGTAAATGGGCCACGTAAGAAGTACCCTTAACCGACGAGCATGTATGCGTAGATATATGGATGTAAAAGAGGCGAAAGAGGTATGTCAGGATCGTGCCAAATGGAAGCCCGTAGTCTCTGTCTACCCCTCTGGGTGACAGGCGTGAGTGTTTATGTTTATTTATGTATTGTGTTGACTATTATCATCATTATTAATATATACAGTCAGTCACAAGCCCACAGCATAACATACGCCGCAGCCAAACACGAACCTGGGCCCCCGTGTATCCATCAACTTCCAATGGTAAAACATGCAACAAGTTGTTACTTCATTTATTACGGGAGCCGTAATAAGCTATGCGGTTTTTTACATCAAGAAATTCTCGGTGTCATCCCGGAGTAAGAAAGTTGGCGGTGTTTCACCCCCGTACCCCGGGAAGCACATAAAGCCAATTAGTCTTTCGCAGGCGGTTAGTCTCCGTTAAGACGCCGCCGTGAGCGAAATTTGATCTTGACGACATCATCATTATCACTCAAGAAAAATAATAACTTATAATTTTTACCGTATTATAGAGAGGACGTGATCCTTCGCTGCTGGCTGCATGGGAAAGCTCAAGGTCTCTCAGCAAGCTATGAGATGGCTATGCTCGTAGTTTCCTTGCGTGATAAAAAAAGGAAGAAAAAATGAGGATATCCACAGTAGAACCAGTGTAACCGACCTAGCCCAACGGATTAGTAAGCTGACGTGGTCAACGGGCCTGCCATATTGCTAACAGAACCGACAATCGATGGGAAAGAAAGGTTAAAAAAGTATTCGCGTGGCAAGCTCGTACCGGTAAGCGAAGTGTAGGGTGGCCGCCCATTAGATGGGCTGACGACCTGTTAGGATATGCAGGAAGTCGATAGATGCGGGTGGATCAGGACCGTGCCTTGTGACATTCCTTAAGGGGAGACCTAAGTTCAGCAGTGGACTTTTGAAGGGCTGTAATCATGATGATGATGATAATTTTTGTAGAGAGGCTATTTACTAATACATAAATTAATGACACGTAGACAAATATCCAGACCAGGAACAGTAATTTCTAGGCAATACATCATAGTTACCGACTACAATCTAGGCGCCTTCAAGGCAAGTTCGATCCAAACAATTTCAACATGGCCTTACACTTTTAGGTTAGGCTTATCGCAAAACATTGATCTCTTCTAGGCAAACCTTGGTGAAGGACATTATTTTCATTTAAACATATAATAACATACATAAGTTTATATTAATACATATAAACTATAATATGTATAGTTTATGTAGTTATTTCGATGTTATAGAGAGACACTTAAATGTATTTATATACGTATTATATGTATATATATCTTCTCGTGTGGTTCCCATGTAAATTTAATAAAGATCTGATTAATATTTTTTGAGTTAACCTTAATAATTGGTATTTAATTGACTGTTGTTCTCATTTTAATTATATTGAAGTCGGTTGCACATTTTTTTTTAATTTTACCACATGTTTGTAATGCGAGCCGCAAAGGAGTGCGCGTCTAGCGTATATTTTTCCGTCCGAATACAATCAGGGCGTCTTCAACAAAAACAGAAAAAGAAACGTTTTTTATTCAATATGTATATTATAAATAATACTTATTGAAAGTCACTCTTTTTAATTTAATTTACCACTAGTTTGTCTTACTAAGACTAAAAAAGTAAGGGTTTGCGGTATTGCTCGCTGTCTGTCCGGCTTTTCCGACCTCCCGGTAGATCTATCAATCAATCTATTGGGAGATATTTGCCATAGTTGCCAGGCTTGGCAGGCGAGTTGCCAACCGAAGTTTATAATTTTTTTTAGTTTTTTTAGGAATACAATGCTGCCCATCTGGTATGTTTCTCCCTTTCACCTCTTACAACAACCACGCTGTGTAATAGACGAGTAAGAAAATCCACTACTGAATGACTTGGAAAATTCCACTGCTTTACAAAAGTTTACAGCTACTTGAAGTCTCTTAAAGTGATTGATGTTTATGAAAAAGATGTTGTACTTATATCACGTAAGTACATACAACATAATATATATTATATTGTTTGTGTTTTGTGTAACGTTTTGTTTAGAATCCGAAAAAGTTATTATTTTCAAAATTTTATATATAATATCTATATATTTTATTTATTATATCTCTTCCCTTATTGATTCCTTTAATAAAATGCCAAAAAAAGAAAAAAACTTATAAAAGATAGCAGGTGCCAATGAAACACTTAACATTCTGATGAAACGTCGGCCTGCATAATAATAGCCCTTACGAAACAGAAAATATGCGAAGGTCAATGTTAATTCGCTTGGTTCGGTTATTTTAAATAGAAAAAGATTAGTGCGTTATTACCACTGTGGATTTAATAATCTACCTATATATAAATATCATTGCCTCACTCACTCATCATGCGAACTCCAAAACTATAACCCAATTGACTTGAAACTTGACATTATGTATTGTAAGGGTGACCAGTGACGACGTTTCATACATGGTAGAGCCATGCTGCAGGTATATTATGGTTGTAGCAAGAGTGGGTCGGCTCGACCGGGAATTGACCACGCTCTTACATAATACGAGCGTAAAATAGCAGCTTAATACTGCTGTGTTTCGTATGGCGAGTGTAGAGAACCGGAGACCAAACGAGGCATTCCATCTTAGTCGTCAGGGGTGATAACGCATCTGCGTTTTCACCCCTGAGTACTAAGCTGTAATAAGTTTAATGTCTATGGGCCACAGCATCCACTTAACATCAGGTGGAATGTGTTCGCGTTTGTCACCCTAATTTTATAAATAAAATCGAGGTCACGGTTCACCTAATGGTTATATACCTACGTGCTTTAGCGATAGACTTAATGTAGATGCGTTGTTACCCCTGAGGAGTGAGATGGAAATTCTTGTTACCAGTGAAGAGAACGTTTTGTTTTTGTTATTCATCATAGGAGTTTACAAGTATAGCAACATTAAATCATTGTTTTAGTCTTCTATCATAGTCCCAAGGCATGGCAACACATCTGCATTTTGAAAACTAGTATCATCTGCATTATAAAAATTTTTTACTTGCTAAGTAAGATTTTACGTTGTAGAGCCACGCTATATTATGGTTATAGCACGAATGGGTCGGCTTAAAAGGGGTAGGACTACGCTGTTACAGAATACCAGCGTAACATGTGAATGTAGAGTTTTACTGGAAACCAGGCATTCCACCTTAGTTGCTCAAGGATTACAACGTATACGCAGTTTGATTCTTAATCGAGAATAAATGTAGATGTCTATAGGCTACAGCTTCGACATACTACGTGGAATGTCTGCTCGTTTATCACGCTTATTCTATAAAAAAAAAGTAGGTGGACAATAGGTGCGTTTGGCAGAAAAAAGCGCTAGCAAGCGCTTGTAAGCAAAATGGCGATCGTAAGCGGTAAGCGCTGTCAAATCGTAAGTAGCTATTTTCCTCTAGGACACGATGTTAGTTTTAACCGGGGAACCTAACCTAATTTAAATATATGTTTGTGAAGTATTCATATTAAAAACTTACCAATCATGAATTTTAATAACATGTATATGTCTATTCATGTCATTATATTACTTAAAACTAATATTGCACAAAACAACTCTACTTCAAAACAAACAAATTAAATAAGCAAAATGGCGGATTGTGTCAGCGCTACTGAAGTAGCAATCGTGTCCTGGCCGAAAACTATTTTAGCGCTTGTAAGCGCTTGCTAGCGCTTTTTTCTGCCAAACGCACCCAATATGTTTGTTAATCATCCTGACTAGTAAACAAATATTACGACATACGCCTCTCCCAAGTTAGAAATATTTGCCTGGACGCCGTCGTTGTCAGCAGCTCAAATAAGTTTCGTAATAAGAAACACATTTCACGCTACGTTAGGACTTATTCGCCGCACATGTCTGGATATTGTAGGTCTACGAGATCGTTATGCCACCCTCCGTCTGGACCACAATATTTTGCTTACTTTTCCTTATTGGACAATAAATGACAACAAAAACAACACCAAGGACACGAGTTATTCAAAACATGAAAAGTTTTTAATATTAAAATTACTGTAACGGGAGCTTATGCGATAAAAAGCTCCGTCGAAGAAAGTCACCAAACAAAATAAATGACTCCAAGTTTCCATTGTGTAAAAATGTTTGCTCCTGTTTCATATTAAATGAAAAGGAGAAACTGTAAAATATAATGCAGTGTTTGTTTTACGAAACAATTACGTGAGGCTGCATTTTTAACTTTCCTTACAAAAAAAAACCCCTTTTATATAAACTGTTTGATGAATTTTGTGATAATTATGGAGACTGTACAAAAACAAATGAATTCTGTAGCTGATTTTAAACCAGATCTTCACCTGTGATACTTAATATTTATTAAGAAATAGGTACTTCTTATGTTTTGTATGTATGTGTAGTGTTTTACGTATCATAGTAATTAGTTCATTATCGGTACGTTAATTTAAATTTCTATCTTTTATCAACTTATTACGTTACGCGTCACCCAAAAATTTAATGGTAGAAAATGCTTTGCTTTGGACATTAAATCCACATAACTTTGTTATATGAAGTTAACTAAACTAACTAAAACCTTAATAAATTTAAACAGCGAATAACAAAAACCAGTAACAATTTGACTATCCAATCGATAAGTTTACGTCAGTTCCCAAATCTAAAAGTTTACAGTTGAGTCCACTCCAATAGGATAAGACAGGAAGCATTAACGTACCCTAGTACACGTAACCTATTTTCTTATACTCCTAAGTAAACGTGCCGTACAACGCTTAAAGTTAAAAAAAGTAGACCAATTATTCCACCATGTTACTCCAGCAGTTATTGGCTGGCTTGACAGGTCCTCGGAATATTTTATTTCTCACACATACCATAACCATTTTTTTAAGATTATTAACCCCTCTTTACATTACGCCATACCAAATTTATGTCTCAGTCTTTCGCCGCTGAGGGCATAAGGCTTTGGAATAGAAACAGAAACAGAAACTACACATAAGAATATTAAAAGTTCAATGTAGATTACAAATAATACTTATTGAAAGTCACTCTTGTTTAATTACCACTTTTCGGAAAAAACCTCTGTGATGGGAAGAATCAGCAAGAAACGAAGCGAGACTTGTTTTTAAATATGTAACAGTTTAATATCGTGTATATACACAACTACAACACAAAATAAATTAGAAATACCTTGGTAACGATCACTTTTCCCAGAGATTATTATCATCCATAAATTCCTTTATATTATAATAACCCTTTTTATACAAACTTAGTTTATTAAAGTATTTGCACTTTGTGCAGGTCAAATTTTCTCTCTTTCACATAATAAGTGATATTTTGTATAATGTATTTTATTATATATTTTGTTATTTTATTTATGTATTATATTATTTTATGAATTTATAGATTTTATATAGATGTACCCGTTTATATATTTATTATTTATTTTATATTATATAATAGATATTAGGTAGTTGTGTATATTTTTTACTAACTATATTCTACTTCTTTGCATTTTATTGTATCTTATGTCTTTATTATTATTTATTAAATATGTGATATGATTGTGTACAATTACCAGTTTCTCAAACCATCCAGGGTTGAATGACAGAGAATGCCATAAGGCATTTATCCGCCTTTTGTATCCCTTAGTATATAAGATGTATAATTTATGTAAAACTGATTTTATTTTTGTGTACATACATACATTACATTTCCATAAATGTATTGAGAGGTCAAATATAATATATACAAAATTTCCTTAAATTTTGGTCTGAGTTACTTACAGCTTATGCTGCACTACTAAGTCTGCTTGCTAGTTTTGATATATGAGGGCCCCATTGAAGCTTCGTGTCTAGTGTGATTCCAAGAAAAATGGTGATTCATTCATTCATTTTTCCCCGCCATTTAAAATTACATTCGTATTTAGATGTCTGATATTTAGAGCTATGAATTTCATACATTTAGTTTTAGTGCGATTTAAGTGCATATCATTAACATTAAACCAATTTACAAATTTAAATATAGCTTTATTTACTTCGTCATAATTTCGTAACTATCGTTTTAATTTGATAGTCACTGAAGAATCATCAGCGAATAATAGTATATAATGGTTATCCCCTACTATGTAAGGTAAGTCATTAATATATACAAGAAACTGAAAGGGGCTGAGAATTGAGCCCTGAGGCACGCCCATTTGTACTATCGACCCAGAAGAACTCATTATACTAGAGACAACTTTTTGTATTCGTTTACTTATAGTGTACTTATATATGACATAATTAATTTAAGAGCATCACTTCTTACACCGTAGTGTTGAAGTTTTCAGATTAATGTTTCGTGGTGAGCAGAATCGAAGGCCTTGGCCTTGGATAGGTCACATTGAAATGATATATTTAGTCAGCTCAACACCAGCTTCAGTTGTCGAGCTACCCCTTGTGAAACCGAAACGATTTTTATGATGTAAATTATTTACATTTAAAAAAATCACATTTGATCAAGAATAATTTTTCAAAAATTATACATAGCGTTTGGCAGTACAGAAATAGGTCTAAACTTGTCGGGGCCCAATGTGCTACCAGATTTAAATAAATTAAAGTAATACTACTTTACTATGTTTTATTAAATCAGGAAAAACACCAGATTCGATATTAGTATTAAAAATAATAGATAGTTGAGGTGCGATTGTGAGGTGAAATCATTTCGAAATTAATTACTTCTACATATTTATAGGAAACCAAGTTCTGTTGCTGCCTTTAAGGCAATGCTGTATGATTATTACATTTCTTCTTCCAGTGGCTAACTTTCTTAAATATTTCTGATAATGTATGGGTTAATATTAAACATTATTTTTAAAATTTCTAACAGGTTGTGCAGTCTTCTTCGTACCTGCTCCACTTGTGGAGAATTTTATTAGCTCATTTTTATTACTTTTAATATTATGACTTAAAAATCTCAAGTTATTTCGTCTAAAGCAGGTCGTGAGTAAAAAGAGACTTCTGTTCATTTTATTAACTATTCTTATTATGTGTGTTATTTCATTTATTAAAAGGTATGTATTATATAATATGCGAAAAACACTTTTTGTTAGATTTTTTCACATTATTAGGTTGATATTATAAATTATAAGTTCTTATTGTTTATGTTCGTATGTAATTATGCTTAAAATGTATGTATTATGTATTTAAAAATTATGTATGCTATGTATAAGGTATTTGTAGCAATATATATATATATATATATATATATATACACATTTATAAATGTATTTATACGTATTTCTATTTGTTTCTCTATGCATATTCATGTGTACATATTTTCATTTACATGTTTTTATCGCACCTGTCTAAGTTTCTCTGCTTAGCTCGTGGTTGACTGGTAGACAATATATAGCTATTGGTCCTTTTTAAGTTTACCTATTGTACACTTAATGTGCAATAAATGTTTAAAATAAAAAATAAAAAATAATGATCTCAGATTTTAAGTTAAACTACGGTCTAAGCTAAACATTTAATAATTTTTCATTATATACGTATATAATCGACCAGTAAAATAGAAACATTTATGTCATCTGCAACATCCAATTTACCCGTAGTGTTTGAATTTTCCAAAATTCTTTTTCTTATCGTTTGTCTACATAAATAACAAAATACTCGTACAAGAGTAAGTTTCCGTCCCGATTTTACGTTTCTATGTGAAGCGGCTTGAGCTGTGCGTTGATAGATGACTCAGTTACCCAGGACATCCTCTTTCATAAAGATTTTAATTATTCAAGCCCCTTGAATATTTTAACAGCAATATTTCAGCTAAAAGATATTCATAAATCAATCTTTATTCAGTTGTGACAAGGTCACGCTGTTGAGTTTCTGTTACCTGACACTAACAGGCGTCAAATTTGTCGGAACAAGAGTACCCTTAAGAGTTTTATTACCCTTTGACTTTGTTTTCTACACTCAAACACAGTAATTTTGTTTTGCTAAAAATGAAGGTTGCGCGTTTATTGTAACAAAGGCTTGTTAAATGTTTTTTAATTTTTTTTTAAAGGAAGGGTTCTGGAAGGGAACTGTATTATCCATAGAATACTATAATACATACATAATGGAACGTGGGAGTGGGCGGAGCCCGCGTAGCCACTAAAATGTCACTAACACGTCAATTCACACGTATAAATGTCAACACGAGATGTGTTTTGACGTTACAATCGTTTCCAAATTTCGTTTTTTTTTTTAATTTAAACGATTTTTTTAATGATGATCTTGAACATTAATTAAAAGTCTAAAGTGTGTAAATTTACACAGTCTGTGATGTCTGAGAAAGAAGAAAAAAATATTTCGAAGAAATGTGAACTTCGCCAAGCGCCAATACGTTCTGGGGCATCGAGGTGGACATTTCCTTGTCTGCTCCTCCCAGAAATGAGAAGAAGTCTGTGCCTAGCTGAGACGTATATAGGCTGGAACTCTAACTGTTTTATCTAAGTGTAATTTTGATAGTTCACACCTTTTGAATATTTTAGTGGTTGTAGCCTAGCTACAATTAAATATCCCCTATGAGACAATTCATGGCCGCAGCCTATTTTCCTTTAATAATCTGTAATGAATGAATGTTTTTTTTAATAGCTTACGTAATCAAAGATTAAAGAAACATAATGATCATTTAAATAAAACTAGCGTTCACGGATTTTATCACATACCTATATTAACTTAGTTTATATTTCCTATGTTTCGAACACTACAGCACCCATGGCCACGGGGGAACTGAGGTGTTCGACACCTTGATTCGCAACCACCGGATTAAAATTATTAATTTTTGTTCCAATCTACGCAGTATGAACTTACAGTATCTTTAGGTCTTGCAGTTGTATTCTTGGGTTGGAATTTTATTTTATTAATTATAGGATTTTAAACAGATGGGGGAACCCAGCCATCTTCTCTACTGAAATTAGGATGTTTTTTTTTATTTCAATAGCCTCGCGAATCATCCTTGGCAGGAATCGGTGTTCTTTGGCAAATATTTGTGGTCTATCAAATGTGATAAAGTGACGGGGGCGATCCCTAAACTGTTCACAGGTTTGACTAAATATGTAGTGTTCGCATAAATAGAAGAAATTCTGACGTCTGCATAAATAAAAAAATAAAAAAGTTATACTGGTTACTAATCCATCCAACTTTTTACAAATGACGTAATGGTCTTACCAAGACCAGAATTTAGTTGAATAATTCTTTTACGTTTATAATAATTCAAATGACTATAATGCCGACAAGCATGTCTTTAATTTAATCAACTCACGTCCAGTCTATTATAATAAGAGCCGTTAATTTTTACAGACTGTAAACATTATGTATTAATTTATAAGAGCAAGTAAACACATATTCGTTCTTCTTTATTATCAAAAACAATACGTTGCGCGCATCTATTTATTTATTTATTCACTCATTTATTTGTTTATTTATAAGGGTTACCGACAAAAACTACAAACAAGATACAAGCATTATGAGAAACATCCAATGAGCTCACCCAGTTATACGCAACCACAACTAATACAGTGTAATGTGAAAATTTATAACGTAGAATTACTGCGTATGGACCGGGTTATTGAACAAACAAAATGGCACCGACTCCTTGGTGCGAAAATGTTTATGGAGCACCAACGCGAGCCTCAGATGAAGTAAAAAAAGGTAGATATCGCACCTAGAACAAGAAACTGTAACCAATTTTAAAACTTTGTGTGAGTCAGAGGTGTGTTGCCACTTTTTTTAAAAGTCCCTGAAAATCGAGATAAAATACTACACAATTATAAGAGTAATATGCGACGCGAATGTAAAAGTATATCTGTCTGTTTTAATAAATTTCAACAATTTGACAATTCAAAAAAAAGATAAAGCATGTAGGAGGCGTCTGTAGATATATAGATAGATAGATTGTCCAGTGAGCATGTAAGCATCGATAAAATATACAACATAATATGTAATGTAAATCATGTTTATTATAAAAAATTACTCAATAGTAAAAAAAACTAGTTGGAATAAAAAATAAATTTTCATGGAATTAAAAATATACTTTTCTAAATGAAAAAAGTATATTTTAGTAAATGCAAAATAGAACAAACTCCAGCCGGGGGCACAAAGGATTGTTCTAATTTGTACCCCGGGTAGGAGAGATATGAAGTATCAGCCGGAGAGGACACCAAGTCTCGGTTAAAAAGAAAGGTATTCTGTAAGGTCGTGGTACCACCCCGGTTCAAGCTGGCTTGTCCATGCGATATCAATAGCCGCTGCGTAGCTCTACTACTGTCAAGTCAAGAGGATGGCTGCCATTTTGACTCATTTCGGCTCAGTTTTATAGCAGCTACCCTTAATTTTTTGAAAGGATAGGGAAACAAACGAGTATACAATCCACATGATGGTAAGTGTTTGGTGTGGCAAATAGACATCTGCATATATCCTTAATTACCAATCAAAATGCAGATGCGTTGTCACCCGTGACGACTAAGAGGGAATGCCTCGTTTCCAGTAAAAAGGGTCTCCGGTTCTCTACAGTCACCATACGAAACGTCGGAATTAAGCACTATTTTACGCTGGTATTCTGTGAGACCATGGTCCCTCCCTGGTTGAGCCGACCCATTCGTGCTATAACAATACTACTAATAGTATAACTGCAGCATGGCTCTATCACTTAAAAAAATCATGTTTTACTAAATATATTATATTTAGTAAGACATGATTTATATATATATATATATATATATATATATATATATATATATATATATATATATATATATATATATATATATCATGTCTATGGTATATATATTTTTTGATAGTAAAATAGTTTGTAAAGTACTCAACAATTAAAAAATTAAATATTTATCTTGACTTCAATTTGATGTAATATACATAACAAGTAATTTAAAAAATATGCTGATTACATACATTTTTATAACAGCCTAAAATTAATTACCCAAATCTTGGATCATTAGAAATAAGAAATACTGGCAACATTCCCCTGTTACGTAATCTCGAAACATTGACATTCGTGCTTCGAATAACCTTCAAAATTGTGTTGAAATAACAAATTAAAATATAGTTAAATGAGTGTTTACGAGTGAAACGACTTCATCTTCAGACTTTTTGTTCACTTTAGTATTGTTTTTGTAACATTTAACTACACAGGACGGCATTTTGTAGGCAAATTTACTGCACGACGCCCCGGGAAGTACTGAGCGAAAATGAGCGTAGTTTGATGCACGTGTGTGCGTGAACGCGTGTGCTTACATAAAGGAGCGGAGTTTTTTCGCTACACCAATAACAAAGGCCGCGCTGTATCTACCTTTTTGTACTTCATCTGAGACGCGAGCACCAATACGTGCCGTGCGTCCGTGCAGTGTTACAAATTTTAGATATGTTGCATTATTTTCGGGTAAATCTACTAATATAGGTAGGGCTTTAGTCGTTTCTTCGGTTGGTTTTGGATAATTTGGGGTATAATCGAATTTCAGGTAACCCTGTTTTATGTACCCACCCAATGTAATTTTTTTTAAAGATTTATCGATGGGGATAGGGTCAAAAGAGCTAGAAAAGTGTAGAATGTAAAAGTTTTTCACTCTGTATATCGGATTAATGGCATAATATTTTACTTAGTTACATATTCGCTATTCATATGAGACTAAGTGTTAGTATAATTTGAAAATAAGAACGTCTTCTTCATCACAAAACTAATCAATGATATTCAAATCTTGCAATGATGTTGTTCTTTAAAATATTGAAAATAAGGTAAAATAAATAAGGCTTTTTTATTTTTTTACGATAATGTAGGGAATATTTTTATAGGTTTTAGGGTAAAACCAAAATCAAAACTGGAAACACTGGTTTCGTGGTAGTTCATGAGTATTTAAGAGATGAAAATTTTTGTTCGCACGACCGTATCTTGTCATTTACAATCGATGGATGTTCATGAGAAATTTAAATAGGTCTACATTTATCATCTAAATAAAGTAATATTTAAATTCTAAAATGAATAAAATGTAATAGTGAACCTTTCTCTTCGAACTCCGGTATATTCTTCTTCCTACCTATACTCCAATAAATTATTTTCTGTTAGAACTATGCTTGTGGAGCTCTTTGTCTTTAGGTATTCGCCGTGCCCAGTCCCTTGTTTCCTTTAAAAATCAATTTGACGCTTATTACTTGGTACTCTAAAATTTGCCGTTATATCTCGCGTCCTTTCTTTTATCTGTTCTTCTTATTTAAAACTATCATCATCTTGTGTTTTTTACTTATTTTTTAACGTATTTCTCTTCGCCATTCCTTATTTAAAACAGTTATTTGCTTAATAAGGTTGTCTGGAAAATATTAAGACCGCCTGTTACCGCTTACGGCTACAAATTTATTTTTTTGAAGTTTTGCTGTGTAAACATACTGGCCGAGAAGAAACTAAAGTTAAAGAAACTCAGTAAAGAAAATAATTCAAAAAAGGAATTGATTTTTGGATATTATATCATCATCCTACCGAGATCAAGCTTATTGAAGTCTAAACACCTCTTGTTGTACCTTCTTATATATTTAATTTTGTTTTTGTTTTAATGTGTACTTGGTATACAATAAAGAACACATTGATATAGTCGTATTGTTTGAATCTTTTTATTGAAGTATAAGTAATGAATGAGCACAAGATCCACGTGATTAGTAGCCGCTGTGGGTCATGTACCCTATTCTATATATGAAATATGCATACCTGCCTCGCAGATAACAGACTATAGCTTTGTTTCAAAGTCCCATATTGTTAGTTTGACCTTTAGTTAGAACTATTCCACGCAATTAGGTCATCAAATCCCAAACTACGGTGAACAAACGGTGTTCTGTTGTAGGTAGGTTTAAAATGTAAATACTCAGGCACATCATAATGAAAACAAACGATTCATCTTTTTAACCCTCGTTGAGACCTCTCTAAGCGTCCGTAAGAGTAAATTTTACGGTACGTTATATACGCCCTAATTTATGGACGTGTCATGTTATTCGATGACAAAGCATAAACCCGTAAATAAAAAGTCATCATTTTCATACCACCGGCTTAGATCAATTAGACCAACCAAATGTACGCAGCGCTCCGTTTTTCGTTCGTTGTTGGTCTGAGTCCACAGATTACATAACTTAATTTAAATTATACATACGTGTTTTAAAGGGTTTAGGACCTATTTTTGCTTAAAAGTCCGTCTGGCTAGGTTCCTGCTCTAAGTAGCAGTGCATCCTCTATTTTACTCTATATTTTTTATATTTCGTATTAGAAAAGAATACAAAAGATCTTATTGCGTTTAGGTATTTTTCACCAGTCTCAACCAATGGAGTTTTTTTTATAGAAGGCAGCAAACGAGCATGCGGCTCACCTGATGGTAAATGACCATGAACAACCAGGGGAATTGCAAATGCGTAGCCGTGGAAAAAATAAACAAAATTTGTTGTGTTCCTTCTTTAAGTCCCTATCTTAATCCTCTGGGATAAATGCTAATATTATTTAATAGGTCTTTACCTGTGAAATTTCCATTCTGCAGTACTGGCCATTTCAAATCAAAATAATTTTTGTTTGGCTATGGAATTCTAATTTCAAATTAATTTTGTTTTAATAAAATGGAATTCGTTTTTCAAAATTAGTCATTTGTTTATTGATTAGCGTTATTTTTTCATCGAATTTGAATATTTTTCGTCATCATGGATACGTTAAAAATGTAAGTAATTATAGGATATGAGAACCGGCGTGGCAGCAATGCGGCACAAGCGGTACACAACATTATTCGTTTCTTCTAGAAATTTCGATCTGAAAAATGAACCCCGTGGTCGTCCAAAAACCTTGGTCGACAACGATGAATTGCGATTGTGGAAGCTGATGATACTCAATCTACGGCTAAATTAGCAGCAGCTTTCGACGTTAGCAATTAAAACAATATTGGTCCATTTAGTTTAAGTTTATTAAGTTAATTAAGTTAGTAGTTTTTATACGTGGTAGAGCCATGCTGCAGTTATATTAGTAGTTTAGTTGTAGCACGAATGGGTCGGCTCGACCGGGGAAGGACCACGCTCTCACAGAATACCAGCGTGAAATAGTAGCTTAATGCTGCTGTATTTCGTATGGTGAGTGTAGAGAACCGGAGACCCTTTTTACTGGAAACGAGGCATTCCATCTTAGTCCTCACGGGTGACAACGCATCTGCATTTTGATTTGTAATCGAGGATAGATGTAGATGTCTATGGGCCGCAGCAACCACTTACCATCAGGTGGACTGTGTGCTCGTGTGTCACCCGATCCTATAAAAAAAAAAAAAAGTTGGCAAGGTAAAATAGCTTGACAAATGGGTCCCCATGAATTCGATGATGCCAGCGCGAAGTTCGCCAGAGACGTGCCTTGCACTGCCAAACAGTCACACAAACTAAGGACTTTTGAAGCGCATTGTTACCTGCGACGAAAAACGGATTATGCAATCACAAGCACTCTGCAAGTTGGTTGGACCCCGGTTCAGCACCTAAACAATGCCCTAAACGAAAACTTAACCCTAGAGAGGTGATGGTCACTGTTTGGTGGTCTAGCGCCGGTGTGGCTCATCACACCTTCTTACCAAACGGGATGAGCATTACTGTAGATGTGTATTGTGAAGAACTGAACACAATGATGAAGAAGCTCGCACGTCACCAGCCAGCTTTGGGCAATAGCTAGCTTTGGGCAATAGCTAGCTTTGGTCAATAGCTTGTCCCCGTTTCTCCCGTACGACAACGCGCGACCTCATACTGCATAATGGACGGTCTCCAAGTTACAAGAGCTGGTTTTGGAAGCTGTACGTCATCCACCGTACTCACCAGACCATGTGCCTTCAGATTTTTACTGTTTCCAGATTTTGGATAATTTTTGGCGGGAAGAACACCCGAAAGGTAGTACCAAAATGCCTTTGAAGAATTTGTGTCCTCCCGTCCAGCCGATTTCTTCAACTGCCACTGCATTGGCAAAGATGCATCAATTGCATGGGTGATTGCTGATTACTTTTAATAGAAATAATAAATCTAGAACAAAAATATGTTAACTTATTTCATAAAAAACGACAATTTCATGAGTAAAAAGCTAATATTTCTTAAGGTTGACGATGCAGAATTTTTAAATCTCAGGAACATATTAAATTTCTCAGCTACCCTCAAGCATGCAGGTTTCTTCATAATATTTCTTTCTTCTTATTTCCAAAGTAAGTTCACAAAATAAGGTATTCGATTACTTTGCGTCCGAGGCAAAACTAGAGTTACTAGCGTATAATGACAATGAATCAGTAAGATGAATTCGCAAGAGCTCGAAGAACCGACAGTTTGTTCCCGTGTGGCAGCCTAGTGCAGTGTATTTTATACGTTTTAGGCTGCAACTACAATGTAGGGACCGCGGTAGAACCACGTTCTTAAAGAATACCAGCATAAAAAACGTAGTAAACGTAAACGTAACGTAAGTTAATGTAGAGAACTGGAGACCATTTTAATTGGAAATGAGGCATTTCTTCTCACTTCTCAGGCAGTGAAAACACATCCGAATTTTGATTCTTAATCGAGGATAGATTTTGAAGTATATAAGCCACAGCATTCACTTGTGCTCGTTTGTCACCCCGTACTTCATAAAAAAAGGGCAGCCCCTGTTAGATGGAGACTCAATGATGCAGGTGGATTAGGACCGTGCTTTGTGGCAATCTGTCAGGAAAGCTTATGTTCAGAAGTGAAATTATGATGAACGAAAGTAGTGAAAATAGTGATATAAATAAATGTTAAAGAAGTTTAATAGAATGTCTGTATGAAAAGTTTGTTACAGAGCGTTATTCCATATTCATATCCGCTTTTACTCCAAACTTTTAGATAATTAATATTCAGTCTAAAACCATTAATCTCTTTAATCTACAAACAGTACTTGACAAGTTCATTTAATTACAATTTAAATGCTAGAAATTGTGAATTAACTTACTTTATATAATTTCAATATAGTTGGTAGAATCGACAGCCGATCGGACAGAAAGATAGCAATCTCATACTGGTGAGCGAAGTAAAGGACGGCTCCCCACTATATTGATTGACGATCTGGTAAGAAATTCAGGAAGTCGATAGATGCAGGTGGTTGAGGGCTGTACTTTGTAGCATTCCTTGGGGGAGGCTTATGTTCAGCAGGGCCGTGTAGGGCTTGTTTAAGGCTACAATAATGATGATGAATATATTCCTTTTTAAATATATTATACAAAATGAATTCTAAATTTTATTTGCATTAACGGTATCATTATCCGCCGGCCCACTCAAGTGCGTGTTGGGACATCTCATATCCTCGAAATATTTTTACTCCTCAGACATGCAGTTTACTCACGATGTTTTCCTTCACCTCCGTTTAACATAGCAACGTTATACGAGTATTGTATCTCACCGTGTAGTGACGGTGTCAAAATGTCAACTACCCCATATCGTGACAGGTGACCCTTAGGGTATCGTGACAGAGGGAAACTGAAACAGAAGATGGGCACCAGGATCCTAGGATCTTCCTCATCAAAACTCAAAATAATAAAAAAAACTGCGGTTGTAATCTCTCCTGCTAAGCCTCTCTATATCTATGACAAAATCCTCTATCCTCTTAATCCCTATGTGGAAATCTATTGGTGGGCTTTTATAAGTGCTGATGTATGATGTATGATTAATATTGTAGTGTTGTGTACAGAAAGTGAGGATAACTGAAAATCCTTTTGACTGGTAACGAGACACGTCTTGTTCTTTAGGGATGACAACGCATTTTTAACTTTCATTCCTAATCAATGATACTATTTTTGTTTTCCTTTCCCTGTTTCCTTTCCCGTGACTTTGCCGACTATATGTGCGACGAAGATGAAACGTTATGGGGTTTTAGTTAGTGCAAGTTGAACAAGCATAACCCGTCCTTGCTGCCGCGAGGTAGGTATGCATTTACCTATAACATAGTGTACATACATGTGCAACAGCATCCACTAATCGATACGTGGATTGTGTGCTCATTTAGTTTTGATTGATGACGTCACTATATGTGAGACTGACGAAAAAACTTGAAAAATGTTAACTATTACTGATTGCACAATAACCATCTGGGCAATTTGCCAGGCCGCTAGGGCGGCTCCTCAAAACGAACAATATTCTTCTTCTTGGGCCAAATCTAGCTGTAGACAATTATTTGCACTGAGTTTCATATTTTTATATAAAATGAAGAATTAGAAAATAATAATAAGATTGACGTTTGACAACACATAGTCCACCTCATCGAAAAAAGATGTGGCCAATAGATATATACTCGTACTCTATTAAGTTTTTAACTCTACCCAGTTTGTGTAAACGAGACGTCTTAGTGCTGAAATTCGTTATCCAGTAATGTGTTATTTTAATGAGTTAAACGTGTTAAGCGCAATTTCACGAAATAAATTGAAGTCAAGCTTTTGCCGACCGCCTCTGGTCATGAAAAGCAAAGCGTTTTTCACATTTTCTGCACAGCCGCATCTGAAATGTGCTTTTGATACAACGCGTTAGAGCTTAATCTCGGGTGGGCGTAAGTATTTACTGCACCGTGCCACTACGCCCTTGACCGAATCGAAAATCCCGCACCGGCATTTTACGGTTTGGAAATTAACATTAAATTTTGCCTTACAACATGGCTTTCCTAGAATACCACATACCCAGAGGAGTAGACTAAGAATAATAGTATTATTACTCCACTTTAGATACCCACTAAGTTATTATTTAACCTATTGTAACGATCCCCCCCCCCTCTATTGGATATAAAATAAAAATTTTATAATATTAAAAATATCCCCTTTTCAATAACATTATATATATGTGACCAGGATTAATAAACTATGTTTAGATCTTTCTAAAATGATCTCTCTAAAGGTTTAATAATAGGCCGTTTGTAATCTTTTGGCGTGATCGTCTTAGTTAGGACCCTTATTTACGTTGTGTTTGTTTGTAACTTAGTTCTTTTAGGTGTCTTTTGGAAGAATGAATATTCACTAGAGCAATTGAAAGCTGTTGGTAGTGCCTAATAAGCTAAGTGAACCCCGTTCACGAAGACAGGGCTCGAAAAAGGTTAAGAACATAAAACGTCCCTATTCCACTTGTATCAGGTTTACATTATTAATTTATTATTATTTATCCCTTCCCGCTTGGAAAAGGCTCACAATATATTTATACAAAAATACCCGATACAAGGGCTTCGCTCTCCTACATTTATTTAAAAAAATGTAGGGGAGGTACACGGCCCCACACACGCCGTGCACGGTGAGCGCCAACCATTTTGATGCACTCCCCCCGAAGGGAACGCTAATTCGGGAGCTGGACCGTAGTCCACAGCAAAATAACTGGCGAACCAGTAAAAGAGGCTTGGCCCCTTGTTAGTGCGTAAGCACAAACATCGACCGAAGTCGCGCATGTCAATGCGTGTAAACGCCATACAGAATACGAACGAATCCAGCCACAGTGAATGTACGTCACACGGTTTAGGCAAATAGGCACACTGGCTGTAAACCCTCCGTGAGCGCCACCACCTGCCAGACCGCCGCTCCTGCAGACGTGATGTAAGTGTATGGCATCACCACCAATTGCATGATCAGCACGGCTACTAGCCGCAGAGCGTGTCATGAGACTACTGCTCACCTCAAGGGAATGGGGTCCCACGTTGTGCAGCTTTCGGCCGCAGCCTTGAGAGTCTCCTCAGATCCTCCCGCCAGCTACCACCCGCATGAGGTCGACACATTTGCTCCACCAACCAATACAACGGCAGATATAGCCAAAAGGCAGTTATAAGATAAGAGTAATAATTCGCCATCAGAAAGGGTTTGTGTCACTGACGTTGAGTAAATGCATTTTCGATCATGTTTGTCTCACCCACCAACAAGTTGCCTTCAATCATTCAAAGGTGGGAAAGTTACAGAGAGATAATATTATGTTGTTATATAAAACATCGTGGAGGGCAGACAGTCTGCAGCCCCGCAATGAAGGGACCCGACTTGGGCAAAGCTACTTAGGTGTGAGTCAAACCAAGACGCAGAGAGCGCCATTGAGAATAGCGTCCCACCAAACAACCATCGCAGAGAAGTAATGCTGCAGAACGCAACAAGCATCAATACGACTATCGTCGGGCTTACACCATTCCAAGGTCCCCCATACATCCCAGCAGACATCACCACCCGTATACCTCCATCGACCAGAACCACAGAGAGCGTCGAATCAGGCGCAGCACACCCGTAGATCCATCACAAGACGCAATACCGCCAGTAGCAGTAAGCATCAATGCAACTATCATACGGATGGCGCCCCCTCACAACACACCCAACATGATCCCTATCGACTTTGGTAACAAAGTTGGTATTGTTGTTATATTAAAAATATCACCAACGTATCATAGTAGCACGCTACTAAGACGCCAATGAACAAAACTCCACGTATCATAGCGCTAATGCACTAAGACATGAAGCTGAGTATGCCTGTTACACTTAAAAGTGCTACCAAACACACTCAACATCCCCATCCGAAATATAGACGACGCTTCGCTATGCGCTACTACGCCGCCCACAAACGGTATGGGTGTGCGATGTCCACGGGAAAGCCGTATTGCTACAACAAACCCGCTTACCACCGACACTAAGATGTTAATTGTATACCTCCATCGACCAGAACCACAAGAGAGCGTCGAATCAGGCGCAGCACACCCGCAGATCCATCACAAGACGCAATACCGCATGTAGCAGTAAGCATCAATGCAACTATCATACGGGCGGTGCACCCTCACAACACACCCACATGACTCCTATCGACTTTGGCAACAAAGTTAGTATTGTTGTTATAAAAAATATCACTAACGTATCATAGTAGCACGCTACTAAGACGTCAATGAACAAAACTCCACGTATCATAGCGCTAATGCACTAAGACATGAAGTTGAGTATGCCTGTTACACTTAAAAGTGCTACCAAACACACTCAACATTCCCATCCGAAAGATAGACGACGCATCGCTATGCGCTACGACGCCGCCCACAAACGGTATGGGTGTGCGATGTCCACGGGAAAGCCGTATTGCTACAACAAACCCGCTTACCACCGACACTAAGATGTTAATTGTATACCTCCATGGACCAGAACAACAGGAATGCGTCGAATCAGGCACAGCACACCCGCAGATCCATCACAAGACGCAATACCGCATGTAGCAGTAAGCATCAATGCAACTATCATACGGGCGGCGCACCCTCACAACACACCCACATGACTCCTATCGACTTTGGCAACAAAGTTAGTATTGTTGTTATATAAAAAATATCACTAACGTATCATAGTAGCACGCTACTAAGACGTCAATGAACAAAACTCCACGTATCATAGCGCTAATGCACTAAGACATGAAGTTGAGTATGCCTGTTACACTTAAAAGTGCTACCAAACACACTCAACATTCCCATCCGAAAGATAGACGACGCATCGCTATGCGCTACGACGCCGCCCACAAACGGTATTGGTGTGCGATGTCCACGGGAAAGCCGTATTGCTACAACAAACCCGCTTACCACCGACACTAAGATGTTAATTGTATACCTCCATCGACCAGAACAACAGGAATGCGTCGAATCAGGCGCAGCACACCCGCAGATCCATCACAAGACGCAATACCGCATGTAGCAGTAAGCATCAATGCAACTATCATACGGGCGGCGCACCCTCACAACACACCCACATGACTCCTATCGACTTTGGCAACAAAGTTAGTATTGTTGTTATATAAAAAATATCACTAACGTATCATAGTAGCACGCTACTAAGACGTCAATGAACAAAACTCCACGTATCATAGCGCTAATGCACTAAGACATGAAGTTGAGTATGCCCGTTACACTTAAAAGTGCTACCAAACACACTCATCATCCCAATCCGAAATATAGACGACGCTTCGCTATGCGCTACTACGCCGCCCACAAACGGTATGGGTGTGCGATGTCCACGGGAAAGCCGTATTGCTACAACAAACCCGCTTACCACCGACACTAAGATGTTAATTGTATACCTCCATCGACCAGAACCACAAGAGAGCGTCGAATCAGGCGCAGCACACCCGCAGATCCATCACAAGACGCAATACTGCATGTAGCAGTAAGCATCAATGCAACTATCATACGGGCGGCGCACCCTCACAACACACCCACATGACTCCTATCGACTTTGGCAACAAAGTTAGTATTGTTGTTATATAAAAAATATCACTAACGTATCATAGTAGCACGCTACTAAGACGTCAATGAACAAAACTCCACGTATCATAGCGCTAATGCACTAAGACATGAAGTTGAGTTTGCCCGTTACACTTAAAAGTGCTACCAAACACACTCATCATCCCCATCCGAAAGATAGACGACGCTTCGCTATGCGCTACTACGCCGCCCACAAACGGTATGGGTGTGCGATGTCCACAGGAAAGCCGTATTGCTACAACAAACCCGCTTACCACCGGCACTAAGATGATATGTCTAGGACACATCGGTTAGCGAGTCCAAGTTTACCTCGGACCAATTGCTCGTGAAGCAGCACACACGCCACCATAATATTCCTTTTCAAGTCCCTAATAAGGACTAGTCATTTTGCTACAGTACTTCAGGCAGTCGGGCTCCCGACCACCCCATATATATGTACAACTGCAGGTATGTATCTCCGGCACCTCATCCATACAAGACATCTATACGTGAACACCTTCCATAACTTAGGAAAATTTTCCTTAATACATGAACTCCTTCAACAACTTAGAAAAATTCATCTATACGTGAACTCCTTCCACAACTTAGAAAAATTTCTTTTATACACGAACACCTCCCATGACTTTAACAATTTTTAACAAATTTTCTAATTATCTTATAAATGTTATTTAACTTAATTTTATAATATTTGTTGACTTGTATTTCTATTATTTATCTTATTTTAAATATTTTTACAAGTTTTTATAATAAATTTACTTATTACAAGAAACAATAATTTTGCCTTTAATTTGCTATGTTATTGGGATAATGTCTGAAATATATTAACTTTATGTTTATTAATTTAACTTAATTGCTTAATATATATGTTTTAAAACTATTTTTGACGCCCCTTTATATTGAATTTAATTATTAATAATAATATTGAGCCGTCACACTATGTTCAAAAGTATTTGTTGATTGCACCACACTATTGGTAACCGACTTCAAATGAGGAGCAGATTCACCACTCAACTGTGTTTTTTTTAAATTTCTTTGTAAAAATGTTACGCTTATATCTTGACCAATTGAGGGCCAATTTTGAACATTCTTTTTTAAGTAAACGGAACGGAACGGATTTTATCGCGTATATTAACTTATTTTATATTCCCGACGTTTCTACTTTCGAGTACTTCACAACACCTATGGTCACTGAGGTGAGGCCTCATATCTCAGTTCCCCCTGTGACCCCGTGACGAGTTTTATTTAAATGTGTAGTGTTCGCTTAACATTAATTTTTTTTAATTATTTGGTTATGCTTAAAGGACTAGAAAAAATTCATCAATGGTGGCAAACTATGAGATGAAGTTTTTAGTATAACTCTAGCCACAGTGGATAGAAGAATTTTAATTATTCTATACACTATAGTTTAGCACCGACTTTAAAATGTGAAACCATTTTATTATTTTTATTAACCATGCGCCCATTGTGCTGGTCACATATTTAATGTGGTTATTATTTAAAAGTATCCCAATTTAGGACATAATAATAGATTATAATCCGTTTAGGCGTTCAAAAATGAATAAAGGAAAACCTCCAAACAAACATACTTTTACCATTGGAATATCAACAGCGAGTTAACTAGGCCAAACTTGTGTAATTTCATTAAAGTTTAAGGCGGGATGACTTTAACCACACAAATACTGTAACTGTAGTTGTGAAGTTGCCGAGTGCCGGAACAAAACTGTGTCTAAAGTCGAGTCTTTGCTGAACAAAATCTTGGATTGGTGGCCACTAAGTCTAGTCCAGTTTAATCCTCAGAAGACACAAGTTAAAGTAAAAAACATAAGTAAAAAGAACCCCTTTGTCGTATCTCCTCAGATTCAAGGCACTCCCCTTATTGAATACACTTAAGTCTATAATCACATAGTTTTAAATGTCCTTAAAACACATTTGATCGTCAAAAGATCCACAAATAGAAATGGGCTTTTGCCTTAATGCGAAGTACCAAGTACCAGACGTCTGGTTTTTTTTATACACGTTATAGGTACTATAATTAATTAGAAGCAATATCTTCTGGGAATTCCCCTAAGTCGTCTCTTACACCCTCACGGCTTATGTTTGTGTAGGATATTTTAATATTATTACTTATTGCTAAGGTCCATTTATTAATTACGTAAAGATCCCGAGGGGGTGGGGTTAAAAAATCTCTACACGTCATGTCATTATCTTGGGGAAAGGTGGGTAAACCCCATTCTTAGGTAATATTTTGTAAGTCGAAATTCAATATTGGAAATCTAGTTCCATTTCGGATGCCGAATAGTTTTCTTTATTCTATAATATATACTTTGATTTACATATTATTTTAAAAAAATATTGTTTCTATGGCCTTCGAAGAGACAATCTATAGGGTAGGCCTATGTTCAGCAGTAGACTTTTTATGGGATGATAGTGGAATATTATTTCATATACCTAGCTATAGAGGTCTTAACCACTTAGGTACTGTATTTGAAAACAGCCTATCCAATAATTTATATAATTTACATATATTTTTTACAAATTGAATATAACTGCTGGGCACAGGCCTCCCCTCATTTCTGAGAGGGTTTTAGGGCAAAGAAGTGTCCGCCGCGCTGCCCCAATGCGTGTTGGCGAACTTCACGTGTCTTCGAAATATATATTTTTTAGCCGACGAGCACGTGGTAAATCAGCACTTAAAATTGCAATTAACAATTTCATTGCTGCCGGCGGGGATCGAACCCGTGTTACTCGCGTTCTGTTATATTTACAGCGAGCGTTAACCATCTGAGTTACCACGGCTCTATCTGTACGAACGAGTAACGAGTTCATGTATGTGGGAAAGTAAATCGGAAGGACATAACGTTGTGGGAACAAATTTTGTATCGCTTCGTACTAAATACCCCGGCGGCGGGCGGTATCGATTCAGAATCATGTCACACGCGTGTCGCTTCATAGATTGAATCGCGACGAATTGCTACGTCGCTCGGAATATTCGTAATTTACTGCATTAAATGTTTTGTATAAAACGTAAACAATAAAATATATCAAAAATCTGCTGACTGCTACATAAAACACAAGATCTATATGTAGATTTTGTGTTTTTACGTAGCTGGCATATATAATATTAAATGAAAAATCGCAGCATATAGCAACTATAACAAATATGAGGCCATATATGGAGGTCTATGAGAGGCAGTGGACCATTGATATGCCGTTATAAATGATTGTAAAATATATACAATAGTATAACTATGACTAATAAAAAATAGTTTTAGAAATATTGTCTTGGTGTATATTATGGTTGTAGCATGAATGGGTCGGCTCTACTGTAGAAAACCGGAGACCCTTCTTACTAGAAACGATAGTTTAAAATATTTGCAAATACTTGTATCATTTGCAACTATAAATTAAGCGGATAAATATCTAACGTAAAATAGTTTATACGTGCAAGTAACAGGGTGTGAAAAATTAAATAATATCCAACACGTTTAGGCCAAAGTCTCGTCTCAATTTATAGTTCACAGTTTCGTTACATAGTTTTTGCTAACGAAAATGTTAATTTTTTGTAAATAAACATTATATACATACAGCATGCAGTTTTGAATAAGTGAACTAAGCTTAGACGTGGTAGAGCTACACTGCAGCTGTATTACGGTTGTAGCACAAATGGGTCGGCTCAACTGGGGCAGGACCACATTCTCACAGAATACCGGAGTAAAATAGCGGCTTAATACTGCTATGTTTTGTATGGTGAGTGAAGAAATCGGGAGACCCTTTTTACTGGAAACGAGGAATTCCATCTTAGTCATCAGAGGTGGCAACGCATCTGCGTTTTGATTCTTGATCGAGTATAAATATCGATGTCTATGGACCAGAGAATCCACTTACCATCAGATAGATTGTGTGCTCGTTTGTAACCCTTATTCTGTGAGAGCGTGGTCCTTCCCCGGTCGAGCTGACCTATTCGTGCTACAACCATAATATAGGTGCAGCGTACCTCTACCACGTATGATACTATCATGTCAAATGTCAAAACAGCGTCAATAAAGCATCGCCATATTGACCCTTTGTTGACCGATGAAAAGCTATCGTATCAAATAAACCATCAATGCAAACAAGGCTGTAGTTTTTGAGTTACAATTAAGTGACCATATTACCCTAACGTACTATAATTTTTAAAAGCCTTTTACCACTTCAATTTCCCATAGCACAAGGTAAATAGTTTCATTTTGCTGTGCATAGCTATAATAATACGTTATTGTCGATAGGCGACTTTGCAGACGGCTGCATCCAAGATGGCGTTGCCGATCAATGGTCGTCATGGCAACGCGTCGGAAACGCTCAGCTGGCCTGAAATACGCTGAAAACAAAACGAGACGACTTACCGTTTTGCACCACGGAAAGAGATAGTCGGATTACCTGTGTAAAGTAAAAATGAGACGAAATATTCTGATAGACAACACCGACTACTTTAAAATTAAATGTATTTTATATTTGAATATACTCGTAATATATTATGATATGTATCTTACGTGCTAATACATTTGAAAAGTTTATCAGTGCTACGTTTGAGGTTATAATAAATGTCTGGGTTTCTGATGATTGCAAAACAAATACAATCGAAAAACATTTTTGGAATTTTATAGCCACCTCTCTCACACAGTACACAAGCGCTCGTTATTATAGTGATATTAAGGCGACGATTTCCGACGTTATAAGGCTTCTAGCGCTCAAGACTTCATGATACTGTAAGCTCGTTTTCAGTAAAAAGGGTCTCCAGTTCTATACACTCACCTTACGAAACAGAGCAGCATTAAGCTACTATTTTACGCTGGTATTCTGTGAAAGCGTAGTCCTTCCCCGGTCGAGCCGACCCATTCGTGCTACAACTATACTACTAATATAACTGCAGCATGGCTCTACCACGTGTAAAATGTTTTGCGAACCAAAAATTAATATTCAAAAGCTGAAGGTAGCCGGATTAACTTTCACATCAGGACGTCAAACACTCAGTACCCCGATGACCATGGGTGCTGCAAAGTATCGAAAACGTCGGGAATCAAAAAATTCAAATGAAACGCGATTAAATCCAATAAAATTGTTTAGTTTAATGTGTAGTAGGTATTCACGCAAATATAAGAAATAATTACAAAGGTTAAATATTAAAATGTAGGATAAACGATAACTAAATGGGTATTATTATAAAATATGGAGATTCCTTTTAGCATTTACTATTTTAGAAAAAAGTAGAAAATAATTATTAATTGAATATGTCTTTATGTGATCTTAATAAACCGGTCACCTCAACAGGTCATCGCCGTATTGCAGCAGCGTACGAGACTCCATTACCCCATACCATCTGTTCGGTTCCGTAAGGCACAGACACAACTGAGGAAAATTAAACGGGAGATGGGCAGCATTTTAACAACTCCAAATAATAAAAATATACCGTTGCCACCCCGCCTGCGTGGCAGTTATGGTGGGTGTCCCATTTCTGGGGTGGACCTTGATGGGCGGTGATGGATGAATAAATAAAAAATTTTGAAACAACATTAAGTCTTTTACTGAAAACTTAAATTAGTTTTAGCGGTTTCTTATGACTTTAACGAGATTTAAATAGCGACCACGAAATAAGGGCGGCCCGCGCAATATGCTAATACTAATGACTGGATAAACGCGTTTATTTCCTAAACAGGTTTTTCAAAGGTCAAATTTCAAATTAAGCCCGTTTAAATGTGAATCTTATACGAATAGTATTCTTAATAAAATTTAAATATAATAATTTCAAGAGCCGTGATGGGTAACTTCACAATAAGCGAGCAACAAAAAAGGGTTTAGGAGCAGGTTCTATCCCTGCCGCATCCATGAAGTTGCTACTTGCTATTGGAAATCTGCATGTCTAAGAAAAAAATAAAACTGATATAAAATAGACGACCTGTACCCTAGAGTGAGACGTATGGATGTCTCTAAACTTTACTACTTTAACAGCATGTTTAAGAAAAAAATTATTTAAATGATTCCGCCACCACGCATGGGAGCGGTGACACTTAATTTTCCTAAAACCCTCTCAGATGTGAAAGGAGGTCTGTGCCCACAAGTGGGACGTACATATGCTGTAAGTTTACTTCTTCAAATAAAATTTAAACGAAATTTTGCGCTAGATGACCAAAATTTTGAGACCACTTCTTAACTAATATATCTCAACAATTTGAGCTAGAAGTTCAAAGTGGTCGAGCCACGATGCAGTTCTCTATATTATAGTCGTAGCACGAATGGTCAGCTCGACCGAGGCAGGACCACGCTCTCACAGAATACAGGCTTAAAATAGCAGCGTAATGCTGCTGTGTTCCCCTTTTTACTGGAATTGAGGCATTCCATCTTGGTTCTCAGGGTTGATAACGCATTTCTATTTTGATTCTTAATTGAGGATAAATATGGATGTCTATGGGCCACAGCATCCACTTACCATCAGGTGGACTGTGTACTCGTTTGTCACCCAATGCTAAAAAAAAGTCATTATAGTATTGTTAGTTATAATTTAATAATTCAGTTAAATAATTTATCTTACCACAACAGTGTACGTGTGTACATATGGCTTACTAGAAACTAATTGTGTTAAGCGTGTTTTTGATTTATTTTGACAGTACATAACTTCCCTATTTAATATTTAAATATCGCAGATGATGAAGTAGACCACGTTAGAATATTACACAAGCTACATTGCATGCCTGGGTTACATGTTTTGGTCAAAGCTAAAATGTGAAGCTAATATAATATAGAACAAACTTTATAATATAAATAGTTTTGTTAGTTGAATCTCCAACTTACAAAACTGTAACATAAAATCGTTTTCAAACAAACGAAAATTCATGTCATGTTATTTCTGTAAATTACTTACAGCCTTCATCGCTACTAAGACAAGAAATACCATTGCTTTAAACCTTTAACTTTATGTACTTAAACGGTCACCATAAATATTTTTAAATAAGTGGTTATAATTTATAATTTTTTTTTATTCAATTTATTATTCATAATTTTGTTACATTATCCAGTACAATACTAACATATAAACCTCTACGGGTTTATCTACGCTAGAGAGTCGTCTTATATAAACAAAGATGTATTAATATTAAATCACATTATTCTAACAAAAGTACCTACTACAATAAGTATGGTTGATTTAACAAATATGATTTAAGTTTACTTTTAAACAGTTTGGATTTACCGTAAGTTTACGTACGTAATATCAGGTGCATTTATGTTGTTTAATTACAATCTGTTCATAGGAATTTGTTGTTTCTATTACTATATTGTTAACAATGTTACATTCTTCTAACGGTGAAAAAACTGTGACCAGTTTTTTTTACACGAGATATAATCAAGTGAAGATAAAAAGAAGACTCATTAATTTCTCTTCAATTGTATTTATTTTTTATATCAGCATTCTTTTTAAGATCACAGCTGGACATTCTAAAATACATCATAATAGAAAAAATATTCAATGTAGATGAGAGATGAGATGAGAGTTTAGAAGTTAAACTTATTTTAAGTTTAGTTTACCACTAGGCCGAAAAATACCTATGTCGTGTGAAGAAACATCAAAAAACCTAGTGGTACTTCAAAAACTGCTTACAAATATCTGTGTGTTGTGCAATTTTTATGTAAAAAATATTGGAAGTAGCCTGACCTCTTCATTCCCGGGCATTATTATCATAGAACAGTCGAACGCAGTACCAGACGTCTCGCATCTTGACGCTGCTTAAAGCCAATAAAATCGATTTGGTGATAGATTCTCTTAATCCGCCACCACACGGCAAAAAAATCATATTTACCTTTTAAAATATTTAAAAAAACCGGCCTAGAGCGTGTCGGGCCACGCTGAGTGTAGGGTTCCGTAGTTTCCCGTCCGTCACAATAAGTGTTCCCACTTATGAGTTTGTACAAAAACTGTTGTATCCATCCAAGTTCAAAATGATTTTCCTAGAAAGTCCATATAAAGTTCTACTTTTCACATTTTTTTCATATTTTCTAAACTTATGGTTCAAAAGTTAGAGGGGACACATTTTTTTTACTTTTGGAGCGATTATTTCCGAAATTATTGACGTTATCAAAAAATGATTCTAGTAAACCCCTATTCATTTTTAAATACCTTTCCAACAATATATCACACGATAGGGTTGAAATTAAAAAAAAACCTTCCACTTTACATATAGGGGGGGCTACCCTTACCCTAATAAAACATTTTTTTCTAATTTTTATTTTACCACTTTGTCGGCGTGATTGATACACATATTGGTACCAAATTTCAGCTTTCTAGTGCTAACGGTCACAGAGATTAAGCGAGGACGGACAGACGGACAGACAGACATGGCGAAATTATAAGGGTTCCTAGTTGACTACGGAACCCTAAAAAACGTGTGCTGTTCTCACGCGGAAGAAGTGAAACCATCAGAAATTGTTAAAAGAAGAGACTGAGATAATAGGAGATACTGTGTACTGTATTCCATCTCCTTTACTCATAGGTTAAATCCTATAGATCTACATATGTTTGTCCCTTTTTAGTGTCGCTTTTTCATTTCATCGAGTTTCAAGTTACAAGGATTCTAAAGAAGTTTTATTTCAATAAGGATATGTTTTTTTTTTCAATAAATCAATGTTTATATGCGAAATCGTACTATATTGGTTCAAATGCCACATTTAAAAACAAAACAAACAAATCCGTTCGAGTACATGCATGAATTGATTAATGTGGTAACAGTCTAGACGAGCGTGGTTTTGCGAAATTAGCAACAAAGTTAGCTACATGTTAGTAGTTTTTATTACGTAATATCATTTACATTTTACATTCACCATTGCAATAAGCGATTGACCCAAGGATTAGCTTAACAACCTGAATACTAGGCGCAAAGGCTTAATTTGAGCTATTCTTTTACATAAACAAGTAGTAAAATTAAAAATTTTGTACAACCAACTTCAATATAAATAAAATGAGAACATCAATGTTTTCGAAGTCAATTAAAGACGCATTATTAAGGATAACTCAAAAACTACTGATTAGATATTGATCAAGCTCGTATGGGATCACACAAGACGCACCAGTTTTCAAATAGAATCATCAAAATCGGTTCACCTAGAAAAAATTTATGAGGTAGCACATATAAAAACATACAGTTGAGTTGAATACCTCCTTCTTTTTGAAGTCGGTTAAAAAGTGACAAATGTCACAGTTTATTCGATGGCAAACTAATACTTTAGCCCTTATTAAACACCTGCGTACCTATAGCCTTTATTAAGAATCCAAATGCAAATTTGTTGCCACTCACGAGAACTTAGAGAATTTACCTCGAGAAGAGGAAACAGCAGTATTATACTTCTATACAAGTGGTAAAATTAAAAAGTTTGTACAACCGACTTCAATACGACCGAATTAATGTATTCAAAGTCAATTAAATACGCATTGTTTTAAGGATAACTCAAAAACTACTGATTAGATCTTGATCAAGTTTATATGGGCCTAGTACCAACTTTCTAATAAAAAAAGAATCATTAAAATCGGTTTACCCAGAGAATAGTTCTGAGGTAACACACAAAAATAAAAACACACCTTCCTTCCTTCCTTCCTTCACCTTTTTGAAGTCGGTAAAAAGAAGCAACCTATTGGTTCTAATTCGTGGAATTCGACAACAAAGTGATGTAGACCGGCTGACCGCCTGGTTGTTCGATGGTGCAAAGAAGAAGAAGGAATTAAAGCGTGTAATCTCTGCGCACACTCACCGAAGTAAACCTTCTTGTAGGGTTATTAATTATTACCATTATATCTAATACAAATAAATACATTTGAAGTGTTTCTACAACATCAAAATAACTGCACCTGCGTTGTTTCAATACATAGTACCCGGACGATCGAGCCTTGCTCGGTTTTTTTAAGTTACATTAATATACAAATTACATGAATAATAGTTTTGATCTTATTGACATAGTAGAAAAAACTGAACTGGTTATTTGAATAAAAAATCATGAGTGCAATTAGATTAATTAAAATTTTCGTATTTTTAAAAAATACTAAAAAAAGGGCTCGAAATAATAGATTTTCTCACAAAAGAAGGGAACTTGAAAAAAAAAGGAAAAAAAGTCGGACTCAAGACGCGAACCACGGAACACCGATATCACGCCCGAACAACATCCCATCTGAGCTATGATCGTCAGTAACCTGTCAAAATTTACCTTCTTATATTGTAGCAGTTTTTTTATTGCCTGAAAACACGGACAAAGGGACATTTTCTAAAAATAATATCCTAGCTAGATCAATTTCTTGCCCCCGAAACTCTCTGGACACTAAATTTTATGAAAATCGTTGGAGCCGTTTCCGAGATTCCGATTATATATATATACAAGAATTGCTCGTTTAAAGGTATAGGATAGGATTTATTATTAAGCTCAACTATACATATTATAGTTTATACGTGTTAATATAAACTTATGTGTGTTGTTATATTACGATTAAATAAAAATAATCTCCTTCATCAAGGTTAGCCTGGAAGAGATCAATGTTTTGAGATAAACCGAACCTGATTGTACAAGGCAATGATGAAATTACTTGCCTTGAAGGCGCCTAGATTGTAATCGGTAACTATTTTGTATTGTCTACAAGTTACTGCTCCGGGTCTGGAGTATTAGTTATTAGTACAAGCTTGCCACTCGAGAAGTTTTTTTCCCTTTCTTTCCGATCGGTTGTTAGTTCTTCAAGCTATATGGCCGGCCTACTTGCCACGTCAGCTTACTAATCCTTTGGCCTATGTCGGTTACTCTGATTCTACTGTGGATACCCTCATTTTTAAGTTTATCGCGCAAAGAAACCTCGAGCATAGCCATCTCCATAACTTGCCGGGTGACCTTGAGCTTCCTCAAACGGCCAGCAGTTACGGGTGGTCCTCTCTACAATTACTATAAGTTCTTTTTGAAGTCGTTAAAAATGCACTGTAATTTGGTGTTTTTCTGGTATATGTATGTGTTTTATTTTTCTGCAAGTTTTATAACGGTATATATTTATTTAATAATAAATATTTTTAATATATTATTATTAATAACATTTAGGCTATAAAATTATTATGTTCACTTAAAATTAATTGTTGAGCACGAAATTCTGGAAACACATTGTCATGTGCGTAAAGAATTTCTTTAATCATGATGAATTTTTTTACTCATATGGCGATGCGGTGTGCCACAAAATTAAAGAGAATATCTTTATACCTGTTGTAGAAATCAATAAAATTGATGACTCAAACGAAAAAACACTTTTTTAATTATTTTTCATTCCAGAGTAGCAATCGAGTGCAGTAAACAGAAGCGTATCTTGCGTATAACAAACAACATTTCAGGACCTAGTGCACAGAATAGATAATAGTGACTACGTAACCTAGAGTTCTTCACACAATTTCAATGTAATATTACGTCTAAATTTTTAGGTCATTGAGGGTATACTTAGGTTCAGCTGTGGACTGTCAGGTTGTAATGATGCCGATGATGACGAAAATCATCTAAGATTATACATCGTAATTATTCGACGGAACCTTTGTAGAAACTTATCACGTAGAACACTTTGAGTATTTGGTTTAATACTCAAAGTGTGTAAGCGTCCCATAACTAAAATGCCCGACTTCAATTAAAACTCGAGTTTATTAGCCATTATCTCACCAAAGTTATTTCGAGAACTGCAGTTACGTTTATTTTTACATGAGTTAGGCATACGTGGGCCTATTTGTATAAGCTTTTGTGTGTGATTTCTAAATTAAAATATATTAGTTACTGTAGTTAAAATTAAAACTAATTAAAAAAAGTACATTTACTTGACGTTTTAAAAAGAAAAGAAAAAAATAAATAAGTAATTAATAATAATTAACCACTCGAGGCGAATCGTATACACTACTTATGCTGTTTTCCTCTTCTTTTTTCTTCGATTATGTATCAAAATGCAGATGCGCCGTCTTCCGTGAGAACTAATATAGAATGCCTCGTTTCCAGGGAAAAGGGTCACCGGTTCTCTATACACACCATACGAAACACAGCAGCTTTAAACTGCGATTTTACGCTGGTATTCTGTGAGAGCGTGGTCCACCCCCGGTCGTATACACGTCTTTAATCAACCTACTAATACCTAATACTATGGTATTTTATACATATATATATATATATATATATATATATATATATATATATATATATATTTGATGTGTGCATGTAGCCGTGGTAGCTCAGATGATTAACGCTCGCTGTAAATATAACAGAACGCGAGTAACCCGGGTTCGATCCCCGCCTGCACCAATGAAATTGTTAATTGCAATTTTAAGTGCTGATTTACCACGTACTCAGCGGTGAAGGAAAACATCGTGAGAAAACCTGCATGTCTGAGGAATAAGAAAAAAAAATATTTCGAAGACATGTGAAGTTCGCCAACAGGCATTGGGGCAGCGTGGCGGACATTTCCTTGCCCTAAAACCCTCTCAGAAATCAGGGGAGGCCTGTGCCCAGCAGTGGGACGTATATAGGCTGTAACTTTACTTTTTTTACGTATCGAATATTATAATATTATGTATAACCTTCTTTTCTTTTATAGAATAGTGGTGAGAAACGAGCACACGGTCACTTGACGGTAAGTGGTTACTGTGGTCCAATACACATCTACATTTTACTCAATTAACAATCAAATTGCAGATCTGTTTTTACCCCTGAGGACTAAGATGGAATGCCCCGTTTCCCGTAAAAAGGGTCTCCGGTTCTCTACACTCACCATACGAAATACACCAGCATTAAAACTGCTGTATTGCATTGGTATTCTGTGAGAGCGTGGTGCTACCCTGGTCGAGCCGACTCATTCGTGCTACAACCATAATATAGCTGCAGCGTGACTCTGCCACGTATAAATCTTACTTATTAATAACATTTTACAATTCAGATACTAGTTATATACTAGTTACAAAATGCGATACGTTGTTGTTTTTGGACTAATAATACCTAAATAGTTTTAGTCCTAGAGTACGAACATATCTTTGTATGCATTTTAATATAGTTCTAGACCGCCTTGTTGGTTTGGTGGTTGTAGTAGAGCGACTGCTGATCATGAGGTCCTGTCTTCGAATACCGGGTAGGGTCAAAAAAATCAATTATTGAATTTGCCTGTCAAGAAATTCTCAGTAGTAGAGACAGAAAGTTGGCGCTGTCTCACCTCCGTGCCCCGGAAAGCACGTAAAGCCGTAAGTCCTGCGCCTGATCTTCTTTCCGGTCGTGTCGATTTACCGTCTCATCGGATAATGAGAGTAAAAGAATAGAGAGTGCACCTGTGCTTGTGCATACACTTGGGCACTATAATCCTGACCGGCGCCGATGGCTAGTCTGCCGTAGGCCGCCGTGACCGAAATTCGGTCTAGAGTATACTATTATAATGTAGTTCTAGTTACAAATGATTTATTGTATACAATGTTTGAGTGCAGCGAATATCATTTTTTCAAAGATCTATTCTGTCACATTACCTATATTCACAAATAAATTTTGAATTTGAACGATACATGTAAGTCAAACAACTATCCTTCAATAATACTCATATGGAAGTGCTTACTCTTCTTTGACTTTCAATATGTTGCGACACTTTTTGCAACACCGCCGATGCATGTATCACTGAAACATTCATTGTACCCATCTTCTATCGGCCATTGCCGTATCCCAATTTGGTGCGGAGCGAGTGCGCACGCGCGGACATACGTATGCGACTATTTATACCACGTGGTCGAAATCGAAAGACGCCCGAGCCGTCTGCCCCCCAGCTCCCCATTCCCCCTTCTCGTTCTATCCCGTTATTTATAATTATAGACGGACGGAATCAGAATTCATTGCAAATTGTATTACGAGCGTAATCCATAGGCATCGATATACGCGCTTCATGACTCATTGAACTCGTGAATAAATAGTATGGATGCTCTATCAGTTTCAATTCTCTCGTTTTTTCAAAATTTAATACTAATACTGGGATGACACTGAAAGTTCTTAGAAAATGTTTTATTATATCTTTTCAAAATAGTGTCCATTTACATCTATACATCGCTGCATCCGATGAAACAACTGAGAAAAGCACTTTGCCCACTCGTCCTTAGTGCTTCTTCGACGGCATTTTGAAACGCAGCCACTGCTTCCTCGGCGTAAACACAACGTTTTCCTCGAAGTTTTCCTTTTATTTTCGTAAATAATTAAAAATGCAAGGTGCGAGGTCGGGGCTGTAGGGCGGGTGACCCAGTGATTCCACGTCTAATGTCGCTAAGTAGTCGATTGTTTGCTTGACGGTGTCCGACGAGGCGTTGTCGTGGTGAAGGAGGATCCTACTGCGAGGTCGTTTCTCCCGAACTTTTTCCAAGATAAGTGGCAAACAATTGTTAGTGTACCACTCTGCAGTAACTGTTTTTCGAACTGTCCTCCCGAAGAACGAGGCTCCCATCTTCTTTCCCACGCTTCTACCTCTCTTCACTTTAGTTGGCAACTCCTCGTAAGGAAACACCCAGACAGCAGACTGATCAAAACAATAAATCCAGCTTTCGTGACCCGTAAGTATGTCGAACACAGCATTTGAGTCACCTCCGTTAAATCCTTGAACCATTTTACGACACCAATCAACACAACGGAGTTTTTGGGCCTCTGTCAATTTATGAGGTATCCACCGGGCATAAAGCTTCCTGACCATTAAATGTTCATGGAGGATTTTGTGCACTTGTCACATACCCATGCTAGCCTAAGCTAGTCCGAATCTGCTGATAAGTCACTCTTTTGTCAGTCTCTATCATACACCGCACAAAACTGATGTTATCTTCAGTCGTCGCCGTAGAAGGCCGTCCCTCACGCAGATCATCGGTGAGATTACCACGTTTAAACTCATTAAACCAGTTGTAAACAGTGGCACGAGATGTGGCTTCATCGTGAAAGGCGGATCGAAGTCTATCATAACTTTCTTGTTGACTTAAATGACATCGAAAGTCATAAAATATCTTTGTACAAAAATTTCCTGGCATTAAGTACATGCTGACGTGACAGACAATTTTAAATTTGCCGCGAAATCGTTAACGACGCATTAATAAAATACATACACAATAATATTGGCAAAGAGTTCCATTTTCAAAATTTGAAGTTATTTTTTATTATATTGTTTACAAGTGGCCAGTTCTAAAAACTTTCGGTGTCGCCCTTGTACTAACTAATTGTTTAGCAAGAAGTATTGTTTTGAGCCCTTAAATGACTTTTTTTTGTTAGATTATAGAGTGACAAACGATCTCAATAAAAACGAAATAGTCGCTAAGAAAACGTCTCTAAAATACTGCCAGATGATTCCAGAAGTGTAGTGTTTAGCAATGGAACATTGGAATATCCAAACTAAATTTTTATTACATAAACACATCAATTCCTATTAAATATTTAAATATGATGTTGTATTTTATATATAAAAACCTACACGACCTTATTAATGGACATATTATATTTATTATACCCACTTTTCTCGTAGGAGCATGAAACTTATTATGCTTTCTTTTTCCAACCTTTACACGAATAGATAAAGTTAGGTGACGTGCGAAAATGTATTTACTTTTATTATTTCCAGTGACTAAGCTGATTTCGTTCCACCGATTTCGATAATTCTGTTCTAACCGGAAGTGTCATACATTATTTCTTTCAAATTATCCATAATCACAAGTATGAAACGTAGAATGACTTATTCTGCTTTTAATCTAAGTCAAAAGTTATTACGTAGTTTTTAAGCCGAGGCTACGATGGTTATGATGACACAATCTGGTGATGGTGGCGATATCAACCACATTTATATATTTTTGTTTGACGATTTCATTGCAAAAGCAGATTTTAGTAATTACGAAGATTTAAAAGTAATTAAGTCACTGACCAGAACCAAGGCTAAAGTCGTAAGTTGCTTAGCTCTTTAGTTATTTAGGTTTTCTTTTCATTTCGCTGAAACAACTTAAATTATATATACTTAACGATATTTATCATACAAAATCAATCATCTCAACACATTTTAAATAAAACAACATAATAGTTTCGTAGTATAGCAAACTATTTTACCGCAGGTGAATTAACAAAGACACGAAGTTTTACAGTCAAACTTTATTATTACAAAACACGGTTTATTGAAAGTTTTTGAGTTTAAACTGTGACTTAGGAACAGTTTATTTTTATTTTATTTAAAGAAATCTCATAGCCGCAGCACTGTATCCGCAAAATTTGACCTTTTTGTTATCTTATTCCATATTTTATATTTTAGTCATATATTTTCCACAGGACTTCTATGTTTAAATAGATTCCGTTTGGACTTGAGACTAATTAAAATCTATTTTTTTTTTGTAGAAAAACGGATTAATATTTAGTTAAATTATATTCTGATCGCTCGCTTATAAAATGTAATTTGCAAATTAGTTGAATAGTATCTCCTAAAACTTGCTCAACAGTTTTCCCAAAAGGAGTAGGATATCATTTGAATCGACCAGGAAATGCGAAAATATTGCAAATAAAAAATACTGAATATGAATCATCACCATAATTACAACACTCCACAAGTCTCCCACACTAATATTATACACAAAAACATGCCATAATTACAACACTCCACAAGTCTCCCACACTAATATTATACACAAAAACATGCCATAATTACAACACTCCACAAGTCTCCCACACTAATATTATACACAAAAACATGCCATAATTACAACACTCCACAAGTCTCCCACACTAATATTATACACAAAAACATGCCATAATTACAACACTCCACAAGTCTCCCACACTAATATTATACACAAAAACATGCCATAATTACAACACTCCACAAGTCTCCCACACTAATATTATACACAAAAACATGCCATAATTACAACACTCCACAAGTCTCCCACACTAATATTATACACAAAAACATGCCATAATTACAACACTCCACAAGTCTCCCACACTAATATTATACACAAAAACATGCCATAATTACAACACTCCACAAGTCTCCCACACTAATATTATACACAAAAACATGCCATAATTACAACACTCCACAAGTCTCCCACACTAATATTATACACAAAAACATGCCATAATTACAACACTCCACAAGTCTCCCACACTAATATTATACACAAAAACATGCCATAATTACAACACTCCACAAGTCTCCCACACTAATATTATACACAAAAACATGCCATAATTACAACACTCCACAAGTCTCCCACACTAATATTATACACAAAAACATGCCATAATTACAACACTCCACAAGTCTCCCACACTAATATTATACACAAAAACATGCCATAATTACAACACTCCACAAGTCTCCCACACTAATATTATACACAAAAACATGCCATAATTACAACACTCCACAAGTCTCCCACACTAATATTATACACAAAAACATGCCATAATTACAACACTCCACAAGTCTCCCACACTAATATTATACACAAAAACATGCCATAATTACAACACTCCACAAGTCTCCCACACTAATATTATACACAAAAACATGCCATAATTACAACACTCCACAAGTCTCCCACACTAATATTATACACAAAAACATGCCATAATTACAACACTCCACAAGTCTCCCACACTAATATTATACACAAAAACATGCCATAATTACAACACTCCACAAGTCTCCCACACTAATATTATACACAAAAACATGCCAAAAAAAAGCTTTATTCCAAACATTTTATGACTATGAAAAACTTGTGTGTCGATAAAGGGAAACTGAAACAGGAGATAGGCCGCATCGTCTTCCTGAAAGAAATCAAAGTAACGAAGAAACTGCGCCAAATATAATAAATATCCCCCTTGTGGCTGTCTTTGGGAGAGTCTTGTGTTGGCTATATATGTATGACATATGGTATGGCCAGCAGGTTATGAATGAATGAATGAATATTAGAACTTAGAATAATCTACCTGTAGGCATGAGGGCTATATATACATATATATATATATATATATATATATATATATATATATATATATATATATATATATATATATATATATATATATATATCTTATGCTCACTCGTTGACACTGAGGTGTAGCTTTTTGTTACACACTACACAGTGTCATTTAATTTAAAAGTTAGTTTTAAATAGAAATTTATCAGTTTCTAAATTATTATATTAATGCACAAAAATGCCTCTGTGGTTTGTTCTTTAATTTTTTGCACATTTTTAACAATCCTAATTTCAATAGAGAAGATGGATGGGTGCTGCCATCTGCTTGGAATCCTATAATTAACAAAATTAAACCAAAATCCAAGCATATCACTGCAAGACTTTAAGATACTGTAAGCACGTTTTGCGTAGATCGGATCGAAAAATTAATATTAAAAAACTGAATGCAGCCGGGCTAACAATGACATTGGGACGTCAAACATCTCAGTCCCCCGTGACCATGGGGTGCTGTAAAGTGTAAAGCACCCGAAACGTCGGGAATTTAAAATAAGTAAAAGTAGTTAATTAAACGCGATTGAAGCCGTAAATTTAGTTTTATTCAATGTATAGTGTAAGTGTAAATTTAAGAAATCATAAATTTTTTTGATTTTCTATATTTACGAATATCTGTGGTTTGTTTGATTTATTTTGAATCTAATTATTATAAAATATAACTAATGGTACAGATAGAAAAGTTAACCTTTACATTTTTCGGACAAAATAACTTCCCCGCTATGAAATCTGACTATTACACCTCATTTTAAGTGGCGCCGCCCTGGTGGCAGAAAACGTCGTGGATTAATTGGGCACCCATTTATGGTACGTGTTTGATATTTTAATTCGATTTATAATGTGCAGCAGAAATATTTACTTTTTAGAATGTATCATCCAACGCGAATGTTCCGAAATAAATTTTCATTCTTTTTCTTCTTCATCATCATCACCAGTCCGTAAAAGTCAACTAAATGGGGCTCTTTCGTTGTAGCGAAACTCCACTCTTTTTTTTCTTAGTATGTATCTTCCTTAATTTTTTTAAATCGCTTTATTTTAAGCACCAAAACTTTAATTATCTAGGTATATACATCAAATTAATTTTTTACCTTACTAAATACAAAAGTTATGACAATTCGATTATTATACTATTAGATAAGTGGTAGAGCCATATTGCAGCTATATTTGGATCGGTTAGACCGGGGCAGGACCACGCTCTCACAAAATACCAGCGTAAAATAGTAACTTAGTGCTGATGTGTTTTGTATGGTGAGTGTAAAGAACCGGAGGCCCTTTTTACTGGAAACGAGGCATTCCATCTTAGTCCTCACGGATGACAACGCATCTGCATTTTGATTCGTAATCGAGGATAGATGTAGATGTCTATGGGCCACAGCAACCACGGTGTGATCGTTTGTAACCCTATCCTATAAAAATATATATTTTGTTCTTACAACTGTATGTTTTAATTTATTAATGTTGTATTTTAAGTAAGTTAGTAGATAATTAAATGTAATTAATCCTTTCAAGATATTTCTTTCCAACTTCGCTGTAGTCACTTTAAGCTAATATTTACAAAATGAATTTGTCGAACTCACATGGACACAATAATATTATTACGCAAGTAATTTGTGTTAATACGCGAAAAATTTACCAAAACTGTACCAACCAAGGCTAATAAAACTACGATTTTTTTTTAAATTAAATAAAAGTAACAGACGCACACAGTCCACCTGATGGTAAGCGGATGCTGTGGCCCATAGACATCTACATTTATTCTCGATTTAAAATCAACTGAGAATTAAGATGGAATACCGCGTTACCAGTCAAACATTTCTGGTAATTGGGGCAAAAGAAGGTAAAAAGCACTTAGCTTAACTTCGTTTCCAGGAAAGATGATCTTCGGTTTTCTGCACTCGCCATACGAAACACAGCAGCATTAAGCTGTTATTTTACATTGTTGTTCTGTAAGAACATGATCTTTTCCAGTTCGAATCGACCCATTCGTTCTACTACCACCGATCAATAAACTGAAAAATTTTAGTTTATTTTCGGGTTTACAAGATCCTAAGTGCCTAAGTAAGATCTCCGCCGATACCACAGCTGATTTAACAACAATTGGCAAAGTCGAAAACATCATTAGTGCAGAAACCTGCATAACTGAAGCATGACTCCTTAAATCAACTCCTTTTTTTTTGAGAATACTAGTAATCCTATTTATTAACATTACTAATATTCCTTTCAACCACTCCTGCTTGTGTTAAGAGTGGTTCCCACGACAGTAGTCAAACGACGGATTCCATTCCTTCATTTCCGAAAGGGTTTTAGGGCAATATAGTGTCTACCGCGTATTGTGAAATTGATAGCGAGCGGCCAGAGCTAAGCACTTGTTACCAATTTTGCTTCATTTACTACACTACAGGTTTCTTCTCTTTATTTGCTTATGAATAATTCATTCACAAGCACCTCAAAAAAACAATGTGACAATATATTTGTTATTTATAAGGCCATGGCAATTAAGAGGTTTATTTATTATATCTTAGCATCATTTGTACCATGTTCTACTATCATGTATCTATAACTTGACATCGTAACGTAATTATTAAGTAAATAAACAATAATAGCACAACCACTAATGTTTATGCGTGAGCATTTTACTTAGAACAAAAAGTACAACATATTAAAAAAATGAATTTGTACATTTTATAACTGAGCTAAACGATATTTGTTAAGTAATTCAATAAAACACCATACAAATAAGTCAACAAAAGCCACAGCTTTATGAGAGCAATTGAAGCAAATTATTTTCTGTTGTCAGAACGTAAACTTTATAGGTATTGTTATGTTTTGAGTAAAGATAACGGTAATATTTACGTAGTCTTCGACCTTCCGCCAGTTAATGGAGAATCGTAAAATATAATATATAACTGTTATGTTGACGAAATTTTATCGAAGGTAGAGTGATGAGATTTCTTCCAGATTCAAGGTTAATTCGAAACGTATATGACGTAGTACATAAATTGTCTGCATCAAAAATAGTCTTAAAAAAAGCTTAAATTATGTAAGATATCTTAAAGCTCTTTTCATAAAGTTATGGTCACAACTGTTTTTTACGTTGTAGAGCTATGCTGCAGCTATATTAATTGTATAGTTGTAGTACGAATGGGTCGGCTCTACCGGGGAAGGACCACGCTCTCACAGAATACCAGCGTCAAATAGCAGCTTAATGCTGCTGTGTTTCGTATGGTGAGTGTAGAGAACTGGAGACCCTTTTTACTGGAAAAGAGGCATTCCATCTTAGTCCTCAAGGCTGACAACGAATCTGCATCTTGATTTGCAAACGAGGATAGATGTAGATGCCTATGGGCCACAGCAACCACTTACCATCAGGTGGACTGTGTGCTCGCTTGTCACCCTTTTCCAATAAAAAAAAACAAAGGAGTACATCTACCTAAAATTAAGTGAGAGCTGGCCCATAGACACCTCGCCTTTCTACCTCGATTTAGAAATACAATGCAGAAATGCCTTGTCACCCCTGAAGACTAAGATGCAAAACCTCGTTACCAATAAAACACTTCCGGTGATGAAGCCGAACATCGTAAAACGTACTGACTTAGCTTAACCAAAGCTTATTCTTGCCGCAACAGTAAAGAATTTGCCTAGGAGACACCTACATTGTAATCAGATGGAAAGGCAGATAAGTTGGCTGGAAAGTTATTCTACTCCTTTACTGCACGCATGAGAAAGGAGTTTGTATAATATAAAATGCTGTATGCTATTCATAATGTAAAACAAGCATCCAACGAATATTGAGAATTATAAAATGATTCAAACTTTATAAATAAATTTATTAAACCTTAAATAACACGGACTTGTTTTTGTAAGCATTATTACTAAATGGGTTTTTTGCCAACAATTTGAGGAATTCAGTCACAATGTTGTATTGTCAACATAAAATAATTTAAAGATCACAAACATATTTCTTCTAAGCACAATAAACTGTAACATTATACTGTCAGCTACTTTACAGCCACGAATAACTTTGATATCGAGAATTATCTAGCATACCGGTTTGGAACACAAAGGTATTGTTGACCTTTTAAGTCATTTTAACGCAAATCGTTAACTAACCACATTATTTCTGGCAATATATCAAATAAACCACGCCAAGTTTCGCACCTGTCATCTAGTTAGAGACTACGCTAATGATGGTTTTGTAGTGGAGTGAACTTTATGATGAAAATGGTATAGAAAGAGCACGTGGTCGAACACATAAATATTCGATATATTGCGTGACGTCAACTAAATTGTAGGCCAAGGAGAGCCACAAAATGAACTTTACAGCTGTGCCAAAATCAAAACTTTACAGACATACGAGATGGCGTGAATGCACTGCGGTTGATAACTTTATACAGAAACCGCAAAGAGTTAAACAATCAAAAGTTGTCAATTATAAGTATATACCTACAGATACACATAAATACTCATCTATATCAGTATTTATTCATCGAAAATCATATATACCCGTATTGTTGATGAATATATCCAGATACTACAAATAACCTATGTGGTAATAACAACAACATGTAGAATTACAGACAAAAAACGAAATTTTAAAGCGAATTATATCGAAACTATGAAATAAAACATCATGCTTGCAATAGAATAATTTTATACCTGGTAGAGCCACGCTGTAGCCATATTGAATGGCATGAACGTGGGTCGGCTCGACCGGGGTAGGACCACGCTATCACAGAATACCAACGTAATATAGCAGTTTAATGCTGGTGTATTTCGTATGGTAAGTGTAGAGAACCGGAGACCCTTTTCTACTGAAAATGAGGCGTCCCATCCTAGTCCTCAGGGGTGACAAAGCATCTGCGTTTTGATTCTGAATCGAGGATAAATATAGATGTACGTGGGCAACAGCATCCACTTACCATCTGGTGGACTGTGTGCTCGTTTGTCACACTTGTTCTATATAAAAAAGAAACCGTGATGTTGCACAAGAAACATCTATAATAATGCTTTCTAAAAACTAAATAGAACTATCTTTTTACCACATCACTATAATTAACAATCTTTTTTTACGCGTTTACGGTCAGCGTACGTAATTCATAATTGCTTCGTGGCCTATCTTTAGTCTAGCGCTTTCTCTGTATAGATTGCAAACGAATAAGGCAGATGTTCCAAATACACATTGACCCATTACAATTGAATCGTACAGCGCCCACGCCTACTCTATTTATAATCAGTATTATTTTAATACAAGCTACGTACACGAACTAAACAGTTTATCGTCAATTCTATATCTAACTCTAACATATTTAAACAAGGAGACGGTTTCTTCTACAGTATCGAACAAGATATTAACAGTTATAAATAAATCTAGTTAAGATGGTATGCTTATCAATTTTGTTGATACGTTACCCATATTCAAGTGTAATTGTCATACAAAATATGGTACGTACTGTTAAACACAGGTTCTCATTTCTGGGAGGTTTTGACTCGAGTAATTGAAATATTCCAGTTTACAGGTTTCCTCGCAATGGCTTTCTTCGCCGATAAGCACGTGGCAAATTTAAATTTAAATTCATCATCATACCCGACAAAAAGTCCTTTGCTAAAAATATATTCACCTCAAAGAGCCAAAAAGTCACGTATGTATAATGAATATATAATATTCATTATAAAAAAAGAGACCGTCTTGAATGAAAAATTCTTAAACATAAAAACGTTTGCTTACTTCTTTTAAAGATGTTCCTCACTTGCTCCTCCCTATTAAAAAAAATAAACAATGCATTTTTTTAACAACAAATATGTTTAATTTAACATTGAACATTATAATTTTGAAAAGTAATATAAAACTTTAAATAATTTTACTCTTATACAAAAATCATTTGCAAACAACAACGCCGAAGTGAAACAATGAAACAATGTATCTTTTGTTTTTACTTATTAGTCACATTAATAATTACAATAGGGTCAACTTAAAGATTATTTTCCTTTACTTTATAATATGTTGATGATTGTGTGGGGAAGGTACTAAGTTCACTGGCCTGCTATATCTTGGATTTTGAATTAAGACCCAAAAAAATCCAATGTTTATTCATCTCACAAATCAGTAGGTAACCATTCAGTTTTGAACTTAAACATTTTACCAATAAAAAAGTAAAAATTTTATATTAAATTGAAGTTTATTTATCTTTATAGTATAGACTTATCTTTATAGTATAGACTTTAATAATACATTATGCCGTGTTATTTTTCTTACATTGATTGCGTTTTTCAAACGGGCACTCAAACTTGATGGTGTAAGGATGCTGATTAATATTATCAAGCGTTACTTTGCGGAAATCCATCATATTAAAGTTAAAGAGATCTTCAAACTAGGTAAAACACATCATTTTATTTCAATGAGGAGACATGGGCGAAGTAATATTTACCAACTTTAATAGAATGGATGCTGTCCAAAGTCACACGTTCATAGATTGTTACGAAGCGTTAGGAAGAATATTAACTTGACTTGACTGACGGCTTCTAAGCTTCCGGATACGTCGGTTTCTAAAAAGACGTTAGTCATCAAACGGGTACACACTCCGTCCGCCTGATGGTAAGTGGATTCTGTGGCCCATAAACACCAACTATTCTCGATTAAAAATCAAAATATACATACGTGGTCAACCTTCAGGGCTCACATCTCCGTTACTAGTATAAAGGGTCTCCGATTCTCTACATTCACACAACACAAAATACAGCAGCATTAAGCTGCTATTTCAGGCTGGTATTCTGTGGGAATGTGGTCGTTCTCCGGTCGAGCTGACCCATTGGTACTGCAACCATAATACAGCTGCAACATAGCTCTACTACGAATCATGTGGTGTCACCGCAACCGTGTAGTGGAGATATAAGAGTATACTCAATTCCATTACTTAAATATACTTGAGTATACTCAATTCCATTTGACTAAAATGTGGATATGGGAAGCAGCATCTTTCCTTTTTTTGTTTAGTTTATTGAGCTTGGCTCACGAATAAAACATTGTGTAATCATCATTATCATGAAAACGAAAACAATATCAGAATACACTTTTAAAACAGAAGATAAATCAAATAACATATTATTTGGATATTACCATCTGCTTAGGACCCTATAATTAATAGATAAAATTAAAACTAAACCCAGGAATACCACCGCAAGACTTCAAAACACAGTAAGTTTATTCTGCGTAGATCAGACCATAAACAATAATACAAAAAGCTGAAGGTACTCCGGGTTAACACTGACATCGGGACGCCAGTCACCTCAGAAATAAAAATAAAATAAATTAAACGTGATAAGATTCGTAAAAGTAGTTCTAATCAACATATTCTAGTTTATTTTCTTAAGTTTTTACCACGTGTTCAGTGTAGGAAAACATCGTGAGAATTCTACTCGCACATGTTTCAGGCTCAGACAAAATAAGACTTTTTATTTTGTCTAAGGTCTCAGGAATATAAAAATATTTCGAAGTGTATCGAATGAACGAGCGATACACTAGTAATATATCAATCAGTCAACGACGAACGGTCGAACGCGGTGCGGCGGACTTCTTTCTGCATAAGCCCCCCCCCCCCCCCCCCAATGAGGGAAAGCTTGTGCCCAGCAGTGGGACATATATAGGCTGTAATTTTACATTACATAAGGTTGTCTTATTCCATTAAATATGTTAATGATAATATCTTTATACCTTTCACATTTAATGTCTAAGCTACGTTTACGTATTTGATCTTAAAGAGGTCCATAGTGCATACATATTAAATCAACACATTTGGTTACAGTTCACGTTGAGATGAAATATAAAAAAGAAATTAAATGTACAATATTTCAGAAAGCTCTTGATCTTCCAATTTTTCTTCCAATTTTTGGTCTATCGACCTTTTCACGATGCGATGTCTACGAACAATACGAAATGAACCTTTTTTAAGTACCTAGTTCGCAAAATTACGTCCATTATTTAAAATGTAACAGGATAGTCTTTACAGAGATTTAATTGCTCCCGTTTTAGGTTTTTCATTAAAAACAAAGCCTTTTCCTTTTATTACAAAGTACATTTGACTCTGGTGATTTAATCATTCTATCTAGAACTCTTGAACTATGACTCGACGTCTATAAATATATGTTATGTATGCTCTTCGTGCAAAACTATCAATTGCTTTTACAAGTTTTCCAACTGGATTGAATTTAAAAACTATAAAGCTTTTAAATTCAATAATATAAAATATGTGTGAATGTTCAGATCTTTCTTGAAGATATTTCTGCATTCACCTCCAACCACTTTGTAAATCATCACTTTAAATCTTTCTCAGTATTAGTGGCGCCAGTGAGGTTCTTCTATGGTTCCTAACATACTTTTACTCATTTATCTGATGTGAAATTAGGTAGCCGTAAAGATGAATTCATTTGACTTTTTTTTAATATACCGAGCAGCTGTTACGTGCGTAAGAAGAGTTCACATAAGATTCCACTATTAGACATGGGCCCCTTCCATTGTACAAAGGATTTGCCATAATTGCCATACTTGGCAAGCTATTTGGCAATCACAGCACTTAATGGCTTGCACTTTTGATGTTGGTCTCCATCACCAGTGGTTATTTTTCGTCTGCCAGATGCGAGAAGGTTTACCGCTAGGCAGACTGGAGGCAATGAACTCCTTGTAGCCTTTCCCGTAGTCAGTCAGTCCGACATCAAAGGACGTGATTGAGTGATAGATCATTTTATAAAATGCAGTGTACTACACTACATACAACTTAGAAGGTTTTACCCGGATAAACATTTTGTTTTTATTTTTTAAACAAAATCCAGGGCTCTTTAAATTTTATTTAACTATCTACGTATATATCCATCTTTATCTTTCAGCTAATATGGATTTACATTTTTTTTATGTATAACACATTTCATTTTAAACGAACCACAGAACTAATTAATTGAAAGTGTCTCATTAATAGATGCTTTTAGTCTTAGCTTTAGCTTTTACACGTTTTATAATTAGAGAAAAGGGGATATATATACGTTAAGGATAAGTATATCCATTTATCTTTAATATCCGGATCACTTGGAAACCTGGAATTAGCATTGTATAAAATAAACAGAATACAAATTATTATATGTATGGGTGACATATTTATCGATTTTTATTAGTTTTAAACATCTGTAAATGACTTTCTGTTGTTTGTTATTTTTCAGTTACCCGGCTTCTTACAGGTCGAATTTAGTCTACTATCCTTACAACATAATTACTTATCCTTAAAATATATTAAAACTCCATAAAATTTATCAAATAATATAAAAGTACTAACAAACAGATAATCGCTGATAAACGGTTATTTAGAAAGAAAAAAGTAGAGAAGATGCAAATAAATATTTAACGAAAAATCACATTTCATTCCCACTTCGGTAAAACTAGGTAAGGCAAACATAATAAATTATCGATACAAAATAGTAGTGTCACGTCACTGACTCGCGCTCGACTCTTGCGGCAATGTTCTTTCCCTGGAAATTTACGTACGCGACAATAATGTTTGTTGGCCATACTATAAATTCATCGCTTCTTTTAGCGGTCGTACTCGTGGACATGAACTATCTTAAGAATCAATGGATATTGAAATGTTAAAACAATTACATTTGTGGACACAATCGTAGTACCGGAGGTGAATAATTTTATTTAAGTATACTTCATTGAAAACTACATTATTTAAAACACTAAGTAATTATTTATGAAATGTTATCAAGTTGTGGAAGAATCTCCGCAGTTGGATATGCTGCAAAACACCATTTTTACATCTCTGCGTCCGAAACAACGCTGTCAACCGAAAGAAACGCTGCTCGCGCACTTGTGCCCTACGAGTCACATGTGTGGCGACAAGGTCATGCGCTTTTACGACTTCTATTGCCTTATTATCTAGATTTCTGTGAAACAAATCTTATTATTCGTGTGTGTGTGCGTGTGCGCTCGCGAGCGTGCGCGCGCGTGTTTATGTGTGTGTGTGTGTGTGTGTGTGTGTGTGTGTGTGTGTGTGTGTGTGTGTGTGTGTGTGTGTGTGTGTGTGTGTGCGTGTGTGTGTGTGTGTGCGTGTGTGCGTATGTTCGTGCGTGTGTGCGTTCGTGAGCGTGTGGGCATAATTTGTTTTTATCTGTGATATTGCAAAATGTTTTGTCGTTTGACATTAAAAAAGTTGTGTTTAAATAGTGGAAGGGAGGACCTTCATTAGATTTTCCTTATTAACCTTTTTAAAATATATTTTTGCAGAGTTACGCGGCATCTACGCCTTCAAAGCCGTCATCAGCTCCTCCACACACGACACTACAGCGGTCTGTACGTGGCGCGGCCAGCAGCGGAGTCCCAGCTCGGGTCATACCGCGCTTCCATTTCCCTAAAGGTCGTCCACCTCCAGCGCACCAGCAAGACCACGCTCTGCATAAAGTGCAGTCAGCGTTCGCAACATTTCCAAATAGTCAGGTTAGTCACTTTTTCTTATTCCCATTATTCAAAACTGAAGATATTTCTTTTTTTTGTATATAACCTAACACTAGGAACTTCTAAATCGTAGAGGCATTTCACATACGGACATCAACGCCCGAAACAATTATGTTTATGCGGGCCTCGATCTAAGGAGGGGGGGGGGGCAAGCCGGGCATTTGCCTAGAGCGGCAAAATTTACTTATTCCTATCTTCCAACCTAGCCATTAGCCATCCACCACCCAAGTTGGCAGGTTAACTGAATTATTTTAGCTCGAAACAAAGAAAGAAGAAGTAGAGATCCGCAAAATGTACCGATACTTGAGTAGTATCGATACTTTCATTTCGATACTACGTATATTTGGACACGATACTTTTGTTCCGATATTTTGAGGTACCGATACTTTTATAAGTACTCGATACTTTTAACAAAATTTGAGTCACATGACACATCATTAGATTTGGGTCGTAGGAGTAGGGGATTACCCTTCTATAGACAACAGCTTATGTTTAGAGCGTGTGCTGCCAGATTCTCGTGATTTAGTAGATTTATTTTTTATCAGTTAAGTGAAAATGATTTAATACAGTTTAATCCTGATTTACTTTTTTACTGTTGCTCTAATTAAAATCGAAATTTAAATTTAGTTAGTTTGATACCATTGTTAAGTGTGTGGTGTCTCATTGGTGATAAGTTTTGAATTCCAAGTTCCTAAATTTCTCGGATAATATTTAATATTACGGATATTACTCAATCAGAAGTTTTATAAATAAATTGAAAAGTACTCAATACCTAACAATATCGATACTATTGTTTCGATACTTTTCTCGGTTTTGCTTTTTTGTATAACATATATGCTTTAAGAGAACTCCCAAAAGATGAACTGTTAGAACATTGTAAGACTAAGAACCTCGAGGCTATTTTAACTCATGAGAACTCAAGCGATATAAATGCATTAGATCTTTGTGAGGAGTTGTCAGTCCTTCGTATGTTTTTAAATAGTAATTTATCTCCTCAAAATGTTTTAAAGTTTGTAACAGATTTAAGATTTGGTCCAAATATCAGTATTACGCTCAGGATCCTTTTAACTTTACCAGTAACAGTTGCAAGTGGTGACAGAAGCTTTTCTAAATTAAGAATAATAAAAAAATTATCTGCGATCCACAATGACACAGAATAGATTATCTGGATTGGCTATGATTTCAGTAGAACACAAGGTTTGCGACAGTATAAATTTATCAGATATTATTAAAGATTTTGCAGAACAAAAAGTGCGAAGAAAATTACTATAATTACGAGGTAGGATTTAATATTCTCCAAAAAACTTTTTAATTTACACAATTTCATTATTTGAAAAAATTACTGATTTGTTTTGTATTAACAGAATTGTTTTTATCAATATTAAATTTTAAAACAAATCTTTTGCTGTGTCTTTTTATACGTACTTTATGAACCTTAACTTAAATACATATGAACCGATTGACCACAATAAATAAATAAACAATTAAACAGCTTGGTCCTAATCTTTTTAACTTCTGAAACGATTTTGATGAAAAATGTTTATTGTTTGTTTAGTTAAAGGGTCATCTTACATAGGCAAGATTAGCTCGAGACAGGGAAAAATAGCACAAGGGAAAAGAGGTCCATACGCAGCAGTGAGTCGCAATAGGTTGATGATGACGATAAAGTTGAAAGTATATGTCGATAAAAAGATATATCAATCCATTCAGTAGTTACTATGAAATTCTTTAAAAGACATATATTGCATACTTACTAACATAAAAATTAATAACACTCATCAACTTTCGTATAGGTACTTACGAAGGCCCAATAGACTGACGTGAATATTACAGACCTAGCTATAATCCCAACAATATCACGTATTTTATGTAGGTACTTGTATACTTAACATCCTCCAACATAACTAACTCATGACCTATATGTTTTTGTGTATGTAAAAGGCGGCGAAAATTATCTTTACCCGGAGAGGCTAAATAGCTGAATCGGGTCCTGTGTTTATGTCATAAAATACTTGTTCCGTGCAGGATTCAAACTCACGGTCCAAACCATGAAGGTTAGAGAACAGTAGAACGATCACTACGTATTATAGCGTAGCCCGCCTGTCCTTGAAAATTGTAGAATTTATAGCAGCGCTGACGTCGGTGAGTAGTTACTGCGAAGTTAGCTGTTTATGAGCAAAAGTAGATGAAGTTAGTTGAATAAGGTACAAATTTTCTCCGCGGCATTGGTGAGAAAATGTTCATGCTCCGCCATTTTGTAAGATTTGCAAGTGGTTTAGCATCTGATCAGAAAAATAGACTGAAAATGACTTTTATTGATCGAACTTAGCGATCGCAGCGCCTCACTTATGGTGTCCATGTTTCTGGGACACTATTTTCTACGGCGATTGTTTTCCTGTTCTCTAACCTTCATGGTCCAAACTGTCTAGTATCCATTTCATAATCCCTTATTATAAAAATTAAGTCTAGTTGACATAAAGTCTACTTCTAGTACACTGTGATGAAAATTCATTACATCTTTCTTTAATAATAATAACATAAAAACTCCTTTCTTATTTGTTTAATAAAAACCTGGCAACAGCGAGTTGGACTAGCGCCCTTATGCTTCCGAATAAAATATAATTATTGTTCCTCCATGTCGGGAATCGAGTCTCGGCTTTATTCAATTGTTTTTTTTTTCAATAACACGATACACGGATGAGCAAATCTGCCACTGTTATATAGAAAGAAATAAATTTTTATTACATTTTTTTATTTTATAGGATAGGGTGACAAACGAGCACACAGTCCACCTGATGGTAAGTGGTTGCTGTGGCCCATAGACATCTACATCATTGAAGTAATATGTACTTACTTACTAGAACAACTATCTCAAACAAAAATGTGCGCTACTCTGTGTTCGCGCGTTTGGTTTTTTTATCATAGAATAAACATAGGTAGAATGATCCGTAGGTAATAGTAGATTGTATTATGTGTAATATCTAAATTTTGTCATTTATTTTTTATATTATATTTGTTTATTTAATATAATATTACATAATATTATATCACCATTACATTTTAATGATATTTTTATCTGAATATTTTAAAAGGTATCTATGTCAAATATAAAAAAAACATACTAAATGTATGTTTAACAAAACTTATTAACATAAAATTTAAATTACAAATATATTTATTTAAATTAGAATCATAAATGCTGTAAATAATCGTTCATAAATGCTGGGCACGCGAGAGTTAAAAATGGACGAATTTATTCCACTTTGACTTTGAAGTGGAAACCTAAAAATAAAATAAAAGAATAATAAGCAGATTTAAACATGAAAAATTTAGCCTAATTATAATAACTTATATGTTTCTACAAAAAAAATGTGTATAATATTATATTCGTCCTAAACTTAAGTAACCACAGAAATGTCGCATCTGAACATATTAATTTCATAATCTATATTCAATGATACGAGATGGCGTCTTAGGAATAATTTTTTTTATTATTAATTTATAATACTAATTATTTTATTGAACAAGTATCTTATTAACCGATGAAAAGTAATTCCTAGGTTTTTACTGACATTTCTTGAATTATTTGTGCAATATCTAAGTACACAATACGGCTTATTTTTCTCAAGAGATTTTTTTTAAATCAACACAGCACGTGATAACTGTACAAGCGCCTAACGAGTGACTGATTAAAGTGCAGTGCATGCACCGCAGTTGAGTGGAACAGAGTAGCTGAATTCAGTGTCTCCTCTAGTACGTAGTACATAATAGCTCAATGATCTACATCTATCTTCGATTACGAATCAAAATGCAGATGCGTTGTCACCCGTGAGGACTAAGATGGAATGCCTCATTTCCAGTAAAAAGGGTCTCCGGTTCTCTACACTCACCATACGAAACATAGCAGCATCAAGCTACCATTTCACGCTGGTATTCTGTGAGAGGGTGGTCCTTCTCTGGTCGAGCCGACCCATTCGTGCTACAACTATACTACTAATATAACTGCAGCATGGCTCTACCACGTAAAAACATCTTAGTAATTTTGTATAATACGTGAAGCCAAGATGGCTGCAGCACGAATGAGTTTCCAATATAACAGTGCAAGGAACCGGGAAGAAACCACTCCCTCACATAATACCTACGTGAAACTGGACTTCCGTTTCGCTAGTAGCGGTAAACAGAGACTCTTTCTACTGATAACGAGGTATTCTATCTTAGGCCTCAAGGAGACAACGCGTTTTGCATTTTGACTCTTAATCAAGGATATATGTAGGTGTACCCATCCCAGGTTGGTGGATCCCAGCATCCACTTACCGTCAAACGTGTGATCTGTGTGCTCGTTTGTCAGTAATACTTCAATAAAAAATTACAAAAACAAATTAATTACATTAATACATGTTTTTACGGAATATACTCGTAACAAGAAGTGTAGGTATTAGTAAATCTAATCTTGTCAATATCGTAACAGCCCCTGAAAATGAACTCGGTCCAACTATTTCGCTAATGGAATTTCAATTCGTAGCAAATACAAACTCTAAACGATGATCCACTTAATAAAACCTCCATTTAAATAGAGTGCGTTCAAAAGAAAGCACTAGATACATATCGTTATTGCCGTATATTCTTTGAAAAATCTAACGCATTATAGGGAAGGCATTTCTAAATATTTACTTTCTATAATATTGTCAAATATAAGGAAAATGTTTATTCCATGCGTTAAGATATTACCGAATAGATTTGTATTTCCTAAAATCAAAATTACAATCATCTTTTCGGATATTTACGGTCGCTCTCTCATCCATATTGAGACGATTTTAAATCGAACTGCTTGAGAAAGGCAAAATCCCCTTGAATGGATCTATAAATAATTTGATTCGTATAAATATTTTGTGGATGTCAGGCGATGTTTTCTACCATCGGTTTTTATTTCACTTATTCAGATAATATCTTTTTTAACTATATTTACTATTTTACCTTTTCGTTTAATACGTATCAAAGTGGAACATGATATGGTAATCTCTTTTATAATGAAATATGGAATGGATGTTGGAATAACCGATAGAGAGCAATATCAAGAGTGATCTTGGTCTTGGGTATATTATATCCAAAAACATGCTGGAATATTTTGTTAAATCAAAAAACAAACTTTAAGAGATTTTTAGAAACTTTTTGGTTTGCAATTTCACATAAAGGTCATTTTAATCCATAATATTAGAATAGTTCTTTAACTATGAAGTTGCAGTTCAGCAGTACTGGCCATTTCAAATTAAAATATTCTTTTTTTTGGATAAAGAATTCTAATTTTAACTTAATTTTATTTTAAAAACATGGAATTCTTTTTCCAAAATTAGTAGTTTGCTTATTGATTAAGTTATGTTTTCGACGCATTTAAATCTTTTTCGTCATCATGGATGCATTCAAAATTATGGTAATTATGGAATTATGAGCACCGTCATGGCAGCAAAAACGCGGCACGCGACATCAACGACGCTTACGAAGTGAACACTACAAACGAACGCACCGCCTGTTATTGGTTTGCCCGCTTCCGTTCTTGAAATTTCGACCTGAAAAATGAACCCCGTGGTCGTCCGAAAACTTTGGTCGACAATGACGAATTAAAGACGATTGTGGAAGCTGATGATCCATAGCAGCTTTCTACATTACATCAAAACATTATTGGTCCACTTGCGTCAAATTAGCAAAGCTTGACAAATGGGTACCCCACGAACTAAATGATCGCCAGAGCAAAGTACCTACGCGAAAGTACAAACGAAGGAATTTCAAACCGGATTGTTACATGCGACAAAATTAGGGTATGTTTGACTATAGCCCAGCAAGTTGGTGGGACCCTGGTTCAGCACCTAAACAATGCCCTAAACGAAAACTTAGCCCTGGAAAGTGATGGACACTGTTTGGTGGTCTAGTGCCGGTGTGATTCATCACACCTTACCAAACGGGGTGAGCATTACTGCAGATGTGTACTGTGAAGAACTGAACACAATGATGAAGAAGCTCATACGTCCCCAACCAGCTTTGGTCAGTCGCTCGTCCTCGTTGCTTTTAAACGACGACGTCGCGCGACCTCATACTGTACAACATACGGTCTCCAAGTTACAAGAGCTGGGATGGGAAGCTCTCCGTCATTCGCCGTACTCTCCAGACCTTGCGCCTACAGACTTCTACTTTTTCCAGAATTTGGATAACTTTTCAGGGGAAAAAAATTCAATACCCGAGAGGCAGTACAAAATGCTTTTGAAGAATTTCTTGCCTCTCGTCCAGCTGATTTTCTTTAAAAAGGGCATCAATAAACTGCCACTGCATTGGCAAACATGCATCTATTGCATGGGTGATAATTGTAATTAATAGAAATTAAAAATATAGAAAAAATTATGTTAGTTTATTTCAGACAAACTTTCAATATTTCATAGGTAAAGACCTAATATTTCTTAAGGTTTTTTTACAGAATTAATTTTAATATTTTTTTTTACTTCAATACCATTTTACAACAAAATCATTAGCGATAAATGAGATGGTGATTTTTATATATAATTTATATTTTAAATAAATATTTCTCTTATTGCACGTAGTTTTCGAGATAAAAACAAAAAACCGAGATAAAAGTGGTTTTTGTTACTTGATCTACTTGCTCAAAGATTACTATTATAGATCTGTAGACTTTATTGCTAAAGCTCTATGCAGTCGAATAAGTCGTTAGTATTAAATTATCGTCAATATTACATATTAATTAATAGTTTTATATTTATGGTATGGTTTTGAAAAATAGGATACAAAAATACACACAAGAGGTTTCAAGTTACAAAATTTTATTTATTTGCTATCCTCATAACTGCTTTTAGTCACGTAACAAATTTCGAAAATGGGCGACGCTTATCGTCATTATTTCGGTAAATGTTTGAAACTAAGCTCTATCTTTAATCAAGATTAGTGAATAAAAATATTCCTTGCTCGAAATTTCAAAATTAGATGAAAAGACTTCATTCGAAATTTCTTTTGACGACATGGAATTCATTAATTTATACAAAACAAATGGATATTTAATTTTTTAAACGAAATCAAATTACAAAAGAATTTACAAATTTCTAATGCTCACAACGAGAAACTTTGCATTGTTAGGTTTAAATAGTAAAACCAAGCTGGTTCGAAAGTTCGTTCATTTGCGCCTGTTTAAAAGCCAAATTATTGTTTAAATAAGAGATGAAGGATACGACTTCAGAAGATAAATTATTTGATTTAAATTATAATTTTTGAGTTATAAGATTTGTGAAGAGCTGTAATGATGATGATAATGATGACGTGGTGTAAGATCAACTATACTATTTTGTTTCAATAGTTTAGCTCGTAAAGGTATTTAATCAATTTCATTTATTACTTACAATATTTATTTTCAAATTAGTTTGTGGTGAAAATGCGCACTCACTATTATTACCATGGAACTACTCAGTAACTAGTGGGAACTGGGAACTAACTAAACTTTTCGACCAATTCTATTGAAGTGAAAGTTAAGGTTGAAATGGGCACCAGAAGCAAATTTTTTACACTTTATAGGTGCTTAGAAAATCAATTTTTTGTCATAAAAACAACGAATTCACTTTTTTAAATTATTATGCATATTAAAGATTTTTCTCAGTGAATTATGATGGCCAAATCACGATTGACACATTTGGGCTGTATACAAAAAGATCGCAAAAGTTCCACAAAATCTACAATTTTAGGTACGTCCATTAAGGAAAAAAACGGTTTCATTCGAATATAATGAAAGAAATTTGAATTATATTCTGTCTATGTGTTTACCAGTAAATAAATGAGGGGAATTATGGGGTTGTTTTCAAATAAAAGAGTGTTTTATTTTAAAAAGAAATATCAGGTGGACTGTGTGCTCGCTACCCTTATTCTATAAAAAAGGCCCACCCCGTTGGTTCAATCGGGGGATATTTACCATAGTTGGTACGTTTGGCAGGCGGGTTGGCAACTGCAATTCTTTTCTAACTCCTGGTCTATCTAGGTATCTTTCTCTGTGACCTCTTACGTAACCCAGGAGACGATATGGTAGTGAATATTTTTACACCAGTCTTTAGTAAATCCCTACAACGCCACTACATGGTCTAAAAAGATTATATTCCATTGTAACCAGAGATATATTTATAAATATCTTAAATTTTTATTTAATAATACATAGAAGCAGTAAAATGCTTAGTCGAATAAAGTGCTTGACACATTGCCTTAGTTTACAAAGCATGATTAATAAGTCGATGGAAGCGACAAAAGTGGACTTTGATTTTCTTTATTGTTCTTTTTGTTTGTGCTGCCCTCTATACTAGTACTTTACATAAAAGCGCCTGACAAATTATATATGTATATGCTTTTATTACATCACTCATTATATCGTATCTCGTTTACAAGTTGTAATCAAAAACAATTTTTCTATGAAGTATTTACATTGATTATATGGTCTGTAACGTCTTATCAAAGAATTCACTGCCCCATACCATCCCGTAGGTGGCGTTAGAGACGTCAGAGTGTTTACAGACGTCAGTAAAATAGTTGGGCAGCTGACTCAAGCCTCTTAACAACTTAATTCAAGATAGTAAAAGTTGACAACCCTCCTGGCAAACGTGGCAACTATGGCAAATATCCCTTTTTGTGGCAATATAAGGGGAGCCTATAATCAGCAGTGGGCTATAATGAGTTGTAAATTGTGATGAATGCATAAAACCAGTGCCAGTAATATTGTTTATTTAAAATGTCTACAAAACCTTAAGCCTAGTAAATATTATAAAAAGTTATCACAAATAAAAACTTTTCTTTATCTATAGAATAAGCTACTCTATCATCTAAGGAAAAACGTCAAAATATACATAATAATGTTATATAAGTGCAATATCTTTATAATAATGTTTGCCAGAGGTTTCGCATTAAATACCATCTCGTTATACCAATCTGAAAAATACGAATCCAATTTGGGTGACATCCAAATTTGGTTTAACATAATAGAAAGCGGTAAAGTGAATGTTTTAATATTTTTATAAGCGCGATTTTATTGGAAAATATTAAAGCTGAACATAATGTAGGAGAATGAATAGTTTGGCACAAATATAAGCGAAGTTGCAATTCGATCCTAGACACGCAGCATAGTAACCGGGTGCTATGTATGTTCTAAACCATGCAGGCGTTAAGGTAAAGAACTTCCCAGCGTAAGTTCGTTAATAATCTTCTTTACCTTCTGCTGCACTTTGTTTTTTTTTATAAACATCGGGTCTACCTTTGTTCTGAGATGTGAGTTCTGTTAACCTATTGAATTTTACATGAATCAGTAAAGGTGCGGAATATTAGAATGTAGATATAAAATATTGTCAAAAACTTATGCTCCTGAGATTCAGACCCAAAAAGGTTTTTAGATCTTCAGAAAATTAAAATTTTTATAGCAGTTTACTTATGTGTAACCCCAGTTCTTCGAAAGAAAAATTTACCCTTTCTCTATACACCAAAATGTGGAGTTTCACCAGTGACACTACGAAATTCAAAGACATCTAAAAAGGTTATTCAAAAAAGTTTCTATTTTAGTACAAGCTTTAGTTTTAGTTATAATCTGTCTCAGGGCTCGCGACCCGAAGAGCATCAGTTATTGTGATTGCCCTGAGTATATGATACATTTGATTTTATGATGTCATAAATTTTACACGAGTAGGTAGTTGGAAATAAAAGCCGAACTAAGTACCACTATAATAATTCTTCTAACATACAATTAACGTGGTAGAGCCACGCTGAAACTATATTATATTTGTAGCACGAATGGATCGGCACGACCGGGGAAGGATCACGCTCTCACAGAATACCAGCGCAAAATAGCAACTAAATGCTGCTGTATTTCGTACGGTGAGTGTAAAGATCCGGAGACCCTTTTTTACTGGAAGCGAGGCATTCCATCTTAGTCCTCAGGGGTGACAACTCATGTGTGTTTTGATTCTTAATCGATTATAAATGTAGATGTCTATGGGCCACAGCATCCACTTATCATCAGGTAGACAGTGTGTTCGTTTGTCACCCTAATTCTATATAAAAAAATACGCTGTGACAATCTACGATCTTGCGAATCATCATCATCATTTTATTTTAACCGATTACATAAAAGATACAACTAGAGTTCATCGATTCGACCTACCGACCGACGATCTTTAAGGTAATCATTACAAATTTATTAAATTGTTAAAAGTTATGAAATTTATAACGGCAGTATGGTCCACCATGACCCATTTAAAATTGTAGCAACTTAGATGACTTTTTTCATCACAATGTAGACCACATTTTTCAAGGGTAAGTACCTCAAACACGCAAAGAGGCAGACGAATAGATGATAAATACACGGACTGACCGAACTACGTAGTTTCTATCAAGCTAGCGGCAACACAATCACAAAGGACACCTCTTTATTACGTTTGCAATAATCGCTTTGCGTGCAGGACGTATTAGTTACCGCAGTATCAAATATGTCGCACTTTTAATGCTGCTTTCCGTTAGCGGTTAGATTATTCTATGCTATAATGCCATTTATCTAAGACCACAAGATTTATTTATAAATTAAAACAATCTTTACTGCACATAAAGTGTACATTTTTCGGAATAACTGCCTTAATCCTTAAAGCATTCTCACGAATCAACCACGAGTTAAGCAGAGAAATTTAAGCAGGTGCCATAAAAACATGAAAATATGATATACGTGAATATAAATATACTAACATGCATACCAGACGTGTAAATCTAATATACTTATAAAAATTAATAGTTTTTTCTTCGTACTTTTCTCTTAGAGTGATATCTTTCTATTCTTCTTCACCAGCTCGTAAAAGTCAATTGCTGAACTTGGGCCCCTCCCATTAAAGAGCAGATTTGCCTTAATTGCCAAACTTGGCAGGCGGATTGGCGTCAGTAGTGCCAGATGCCCCGCTAAGTTGACGCTATCAACCGTATCACCGCAGAGTACATATATCACATCTGGGGTAATCGATATGATTAAACTAACATGTATCAAAAGCCATGATATACTTTTCGCATTACCCATAGTTGCCTCTAACGACATCTATGACACGAAATTGGGTGAATTTTCTTAACGCCGTCACCACACAGAGAGCCGCGTGGTACGGTACTTTCGTATGTCATTAATAAAATATATAAGGTAATTACGTGAGGGTAATATGATCACCTTAAGCTTTGCCGCCCTGTAAAACCAAAATTAAGAAGAGGACTGAGACAAAAAAGCAAGGCCATGTACTATATCTAATATATTAAGAAAACAATAGCAAGCAAGATTAGGCAATAATTAGTAACACTTCGAAAAATCAACTTAAAAAAATCACTACACTACACAATACTAAAATCGACTAAAATATTTACTGTAACTACAACTGTCAAGATGGCCTCGATATATATATATATATATATATATATATATATATATATATATATATATATATATATATATATATATAATTGGTTTATGTCTCCCACTCAATACTTTAACTTCCCGTGTAGTAGAGATGCAAGAATATCCACAACCCTTCTCGTAAGTGTCGTAAGACGATAGAGGGAAATTACCGCGATTGGGGTTCCCCACCCTACCAAGCGTAGTAACTATGCCAAACATAACTCATGTTCGACAAGTTCTTGGGTGGCAGCCCCGTATGAGTACGCGAAGTGTAAGGCGGCCCCCACTAGATGGAGTGACGACCTACTAGGACACGTAGGCGGTCGATGCATGCAGGTGGCTTAGAGTCGTGTTTGTGGCATTCCTAGGGGGGGTCCTATATTAAGTAGTGGACTTGTGAAGGGCTGTAATGATGATGCTTTAATTATGATGACTATTCTATGCAACTTATGATGAGGTATTTTTAAATCTCATCACCCTGGACTTCATTTATTCCTGTTTTTAACCGACTTCAAACAGGAGGAGGTTTTCAATTCGACTGTATGTGTTTTATGTGTGTTACCTCAGAACTTATTTTCAGAAGATTTGACCAGTAATTTTTGAGTTATCCTTAATGATGCGTATTTAATTGACTTCAAATACATTGCTGATGTTCTGATTTTATTAATATTGAAGTCGGTTGTATAACATTTTTTATTTTATCACTTGTTATATAGACATTTCAAAGTCCATCCATTTTAATCCACTCATCCATTCATTTTTCGTACAATATATTTAATGGTATTTACCAATATAATTTGTTATTTGTAGCGAATTTGATTATCTTTTCACATGAACTCCCTGTGAATTGATTCGTAAAACAGGATCGGGCTTATACGTACAGAAAATTGTATTCGAATTTATTCAATATTTATTCAGTTAACGTGCAGTAAGCTTGTATAGATGCAAATGCGAGACAATACTGTATTTGAAATAGAGTTTAGATTTTAGGAAAATAGAGATCCTATTTTATAGCTCTACCACTTTTTATTTTATACTCATACATCTATGGAATTTAAGTGACTGTCTGTAATATAGAAGGTATAGAAATAACAAACTCTTATTAAGTTCATTATCATATTAATATTTTAATGCTATTAATTAATGTTTTTGCACGTGGTAGAGCCATGCTGCTGTTATATTAGTAGTATAGTATTAGCACGAATGGGTCGGCTCGACCGGGGAGAGACCACGCTCTCACAGGATACCAGCGTCAAATAGTAGCTTAATGCTGCTGTGTTTCGTATGGTGAGTGTAGAGAACCGGAGACCCTTTTTACTGGAAACGAGGCATTCCATCTTAGTCCTCACGGGTGACAACGCATCTGCATTTTGATTCGTAATCGAGGATAGATGTAGATGTCTATAGGCCACAGGAATCACTTACCATCATGTGGACTGTGTGCTCGTTTGTCACCATATCCTATAAAAAAAGTTCATTATCATATTATTATTTTAATGCTATTAAGTCATGAACAAGCACTTTTAAATTTATGTGAGTATGAATAACATATTCGCTCTTGATATTGACACCGTAGCCATTTCAAGTTGCCCACAATTTGAAAACATCTTCCAAGCCAGCAGTGAATAGTTTTGAGGATATTACGTAACAAGTCTCACAGCTTCCTGCAAATAACTCAATTTTGTACTTTAGTTTTGTGAATAAACGAGCTTTACTGCATTAAACACTTCAGCACTTCCACTAATGACAGTCATATTGTCTGTCTGTCGAAAAAGTAACATATTGTTTATACATTTTATATGTGGTAGAGCCACGCTGCAGTTGTATTATGGTTGTAGATTGTAGCATGAATGGGTCGGCTCGACCGGGGAAGGGCTACGCTCTCACTGAATACCAGCGCAAAATAGCAGCTTAATACTGCTGTGTTTCGTATGGCGAAATTAGAAAACTTGAAGAAACGAAAAGTGACACTAATAACAAGAGGTAAAATTAAAATTATTGTACAACCTACTTCAATATGATCGAATCAATGTATTCGAAGTCAATTAAATTCGCATTGTTAAAGATAACTCAAAAACTACTTGTCAGGTCTCGATTAAATTTATACGGGACCACACGAGAAGCACCAGCTTTCAGATAGAAAAAGAATCATCAAAATCGGTATACCCAGAGAAAAGTTATAAGGTAACAAACATAGAGAAACATGCAGTCGAATTGAATATCTCCTCTTTTTTTAAGTCGGTAAAAGGAGATAAACATATACATCCATAGGATTTATCCTACGTGAGAATGAGATGGAATACAGTTTACCGTGTTTCCTTTTATCTCGGTCTCAATGCATTAATAGTAAAAAACGAACTAATAATAATATTTTATTTATAGAATAAATATGGTTTCACTTCAACCCAGTGTGAACTCCACGCGTGTTTTTTTAATTATAAAAATAAAGTAACAAGCAAACCTTCACCTGGTAGTAACTGGATACTGCAGTACACTGGCACCTGTACCCATTTCAAACATAGTAGGCATGGTTATAAATAGGGCCCGGATTAATATGTAAATCCATATTTTTATTTGAAATGGCTTTTGTTCTTAATTATATTTTCTACATAAATTATGATATTTAGATCAAGAAAATGCAATTTCTATTTTCCATATTTTTCCATATTTTAAGTATAAATCCATATTTCACAAGAAATTAAGTAAATTTATCCATATCTTCATTATTTTATGTTAGATGAATCAGCAGCTCTGTAAAATACCTAAAAATGAGTTTTGCGCCAAGATGACAGCGGTCACTGAATCGCGCTCGCGTCACCCGCCCCGCACCGCCTTTCCTCACCTGACTCGTGCGTCGTGCGTGCCCCATAGAGGTGGGTCGTCGACGTAATTTTCTTTAACGAAACTAGACCGTCTATTGCCGTTTATCGACTAGGTGATCAACTAGTTGAATTCGTCGACTAGTTAACGCGATAACGGCAGACGTTCAATCGATTAAAGCGCGGTGTCTACGGGCGCAACGCAACGACGACGGTTTTGCCCACTATTCGTCAGTTGAATGAACGGCAAAGTTAGTTAAAATTCAAAGAAATTTGATTTGAGCACAAGGCACTCTGACGGTGTGTGTGGTGTATAAATACCTACTATCGAATTTTACAATCAATCGATTTAAACTTCCCTTCGTACTTTTCCAGGCTTAGGACTAGTGAATAAGTTTTTAAAAGATTTTACTACTATCGTATTTCAGGCGTATTTAGAAGATCAACTGATTTTATGTACATATTTAATTATTTACATTTTTTATTTAAATATTTTTATGGATAGGTGTTTAAGGAATATTTTTATTTGCTTTTTTCTTTGTTTTCGTTTTTTATTAATGTATGTACAGAATAATCACATAAATTATTTTATAAATGAATTAAAAAACCTCTCCTTTTTTTAATCTCTCCTCAGGTGTATTTACGTTTAGGACATAATTTGCTCAACTTTGCTTGTCGTTAGTCTCGTTCGCCTTTCATTAATTAAAACATTATAAGACCTGCTTTAGAAAACATCCGTTCGCAAGGAACAGATGTTGCTACAATGTTACAATGGATTACAAATATTTTTTTTTATAAGACCTGCTTTAGAAAACATCCGTTCGTAAGGAACAGATGTTGCTACAATGTTACAATGGATTACAAATATTTTTTTTAATTTGGGTGGACGTAGGTAAGTATTGGTGTTTTCTCCACCATTCAAGGGGGCACGCCAAATGTCCTCTCTGGTCCTTTCTTGGAAGAATTTCTTTAGCTTTGACCTTGCGGCGCGAGTCGACACACTAATTTCAAATTTCTAAACAACGGCAACGTTTAGGCACGGTAATATTATCTAGTTTAGGTAAACAATAGTCCGCCAGACCGTCGACATACTCTTTCACGCAATATCAGAATGCTCTTGCCTTTTCACTCAAACAATTCTATTAAAAAAGAAATATTAACTCCTATGTTATATACTTAAGGTTTAAATTGGTTTGTACAATGATACTAATTCAACGAACGCATGCACTTATATTAACCGGGTATGTTTACGGCGTCGTCGTCGCATTGTTAGTAGATAAGAACGCTGTGGACTCTCAGTTTAGCCGTCTATGAATTCGACTAGATAACGAATGAACTGTAGACCGTCGAAGCGTCGATTGAACGTAGACCGTCTATTTAAACCGTTCGTTGATTCAACGCCCATTACTAGTGCCCCACAGTTCGTAAGTGACGCTCGTAATTGCTTGCCGTGTCGATTTGTCGCGTGTGATTGTATTTTGTTACTTACTCGCATTGCAAAAATGCCTAAGGATAAGCAACCATTGCGGTTCAAATTGGAAAAGTATATCGAAGATTTCCCAAACCAATGCCTAACTACAGATGGAAAAGTACTATTTTGTAATGCTTGTGAAAAATCTATATCCACCGAGCAACGTTTTTTGATATCACAACATGTGTCTACTGTTAAACACAAGCAAAATATTACAAGAAAGAACAAATTTAAGCAACAATTTTTTACTGATGCAGTCGCGAGCAGCTCCCAAAGTTCTACTTTCTCGAAAGAATTATGTGAAGCTATGATATGTGCAGATATACCCTTATGGAAATTGAATAATCCTACTTTTAAACAATTCCTGGAAAAATACTCTGGCAAACGCATTCCTGATGAATCCACACTTAGAAAAAATTATGTGTCTGGTATTTATGAAAATTGTTTGGCTTCGATTCGTGAATATATAAAGGATGGCCCTATATGGGTTGCCATTGACGAAACTACAGATTCTCAAAACCGATGCATTGGCAATGTGATTATCGGACGTCTAGATGAAGAAAATGCCAGCAAATCCTTTTTATTAGCATGTGAAGAACTTCCTAAATGCAACCACCAAACGTCAGCAAAGCTTTTTAATGATGCAATGAGTGTTTTGTGGCCTGATGGAGTTAAACATGAACAAGTTTTCTTGTTACTTAGCGATGCTGCTCCTTATATGGTAAAAGCTGCAAGTGCCCTTCAAGTTTTGTATCCAAAAATGATTCATGTGACGTGCTTGGCTCATGGTATAAATAGATTAGCTGAATGCATAAGGTCTCTGTTTAAAAATGTTGACAGTTTAGTATCAAACGTAAAGAAAATTTTTTTGAAAGCACCAAGCAGGATCTCAAAATTTAAAGAGATGTATCCCGACATTCCTTTACCACCAGAGCCAGTGCTGACTCGCTGGGGAACTTGGCTGACAGCAGTTGAATACTATACCCAGTATTACACTGAAATCAAAACTATTATTTTTGAATTAGAGAACGAGGCTGCTGCTATTTCAATCTCAAAAGAACTTCTCGAACATGACACTCTACGTAACGATTTGCTTTACATAAAAAGCAATTATTGCTTTTTATCACACGAGATAAAGGCACTCGAAAATTCTTCTACTTCTCTAAATGATAATTTGAAGATTATCGAAAATATCGAAAAAAAAGTTTTAGCATCAGAAGGTCCCGTTGCTGAAGTAGCGAGGCAAAAATTAAGCTACGTACTGGAAAAAAACAAAGGATTTAATACCCTAAAGAAAATTAACAGCATGCTGTGTGGAACATTAGAAGGCACCATAGATGTACTCTACTCACTTGAAGAATTATGCAAATTTAAATATGCTCCAATCACATCCTGTGATGTTGAAAGATCATTCAGCCAGTACAAGGCATTGTTTCGTCCGAACAGAAAGGGTTTTAATTTTGAAAATTTAAAGAAACATGTAATTGTATACTGTAATTCAAATAATAATGAAACAGAAGCGAAGTAAAATTGTATTTTTTTTGTTTTCCTTAATAAAAAGTCGATTTAATGTACAATGTCGTTATCTTTTATTATACATATTTTTCCCATATTTGAGGATTTTCAGTCCATATTATATGTACATATTTTGATGTTTTCAATACATATTAATCCGGGCCCTAGTTATAAATATTAAAGATATTTTTAATTATGTGTACCTATAGCATATTATATTAGTGAGTGGCGTAACGTTACTAGTGAGGTAACGTTACTTCGAACTTGAAACGTTCATTCATTCAATTTCAAATTATTTGTACCCGGATTTTATTTATTTATGCCCGTGTGTTATATATGAGACAATCTATAGAAAAGGCCTAAGTTTTGCAATGGACTTTTATAGCTGTAATAAATGGATGGATAAATGTATGTGTAAAGCGTCTTTCGCTTCTTTAATGCGTCAAAGTTATAGACGTTGTCACCTATGAAGACTTAGATGGAACGCCTCACGGGCTGTTATTATACTGGCTCTCTTTATCCTTCAGCGCTTAACGCTGCAGAGCATCCTATAATTTGCCTATTCAAATGGACTTATAGGTAGACATGTGTAACTCAACGAAATTCCTTGCGTTAATTCAGTAATTCAGACGCATTTTACTACGGCTCATTGGATAACTCATATTTGCTCCTCGGCGCAACAAATTTTACACACAGCTGTCATCTCAGCCATTTGTCAAAATAAAACCTGGTTATTAAGTAAAATAAATGTAGATAAGTAAGACTACCCATCACTGTCATTACTTTTAGTTGCAGTTTATAAAAATAATATAAAATAAGATTTGTGCAAAATCACAAGTTATAATAACACTCCTCTACATTCTGCGACTCAACACCTCCACATATGAGTAAGCTTTACTCATGTGGCGGTATGAACTATGAAGCTTTGCCTCTGATCGGCTTATTACTCATGTGTCTCAACACCTTTCGAATTTCCTGATCCTGCGCTGTGTGCCAACACATTTTGAAAAAGCGAAGCAACACATCCGGGGCTGTGCACTGAGTTGGCGCAATTGCTCGACGCAGCGCACTGTTACACATGTCACCTAGCTAGAAAATAAGTCCTTCAACCCAGAAAACAGCACTACTGAACATAAACCTTTCTTGTTATAGGAAGTACAGAACTAGGTAATTCAAATTGGAGATTAATCATTTAAAGAGAAAAATTCAGTTTTTATATTTCGATCTAAGCTTAATAAAATACTCAGGAAAATAATGCCCAGACCTTGTTTTACGTTATTGACAAGAGAAACCATTTAGCTGCCAAGATCGTATCGAAATAGGTTTATGCTCGTATGTAATTTGACTTAACTGTCGGTATTTCATTTCAGGTGAAAGTAATTCCATAAGTGAAGTTACCCGCGTAAAACACAATTTGATAGAACGCGATAATGTACCTATACATACAACAGGACGAGAAACACCTAAGTGCCCCCACTCCAGGTGACCATGGGTGCTGTAAAGTGCGAGAATCGTCGGGAATTAAAAAATTTAAATTCAAACGCGATAAAGTCCGTAAAATTAGTTTTATTCCATGTTTTTTTATAGGACAAGGGTAATGAACGAGCACACAGTCCAGCTGATGGTAAGTGGTTGCTGTGGCCCATAGACATCTACATCTATCCTAGATTACGAACCAAAAAGCAGATGCGTTGTCACCCGTGAGCACTAAGATGGATGGCCTCGTTTCCAGAAAAAAAGGGTCTCCGGCTCTCTACACTCAAAAAACACAGCAGCGTTAAACTGCTATTTCCGTGAGAGCGTGGTCCTTCCCCTACAACTACTAATATAGCTGCAGCATGGCTCTACCACGAAAAAATCGTGTGTAGTATTCGCGTAAATCTAAGAAATCATCTCTGGGCCGGGGCTTCCCAGTACCAGCTCCTTCCACTTGACCGCATCCAGCGCAGAGTGGCTCGAATTGTCGACGACCGAGTGCTTTCCGATCGGCTTGATTCACTGGCACTGCGAAGAGATGTTGCATCTCTTTGCGTATTTTATCGCGTCTATCACGGGGAGTGCTCTGAGGAATTGTTGGGCTAAACCCAACCGCCAAATTTCATGCACCCGCTACGCGGCAAACCTATCGATGCCATCCACACCATCTGGATGCTTGGCTGTCCACCACTGTACGTTTCACTAGGAGTTTCCTTACGCGTACGACCTCTCTGTGGAATAATTTACCACCGGCGGTTTTTTCGAACCGATGTGACCTGGTGACCTTCAAGAAAATAGCTTACTCCTTTTAAAGGGCCGACAACGCACCTGCAATATCCCTGGTGTTGCGCTTGTTCATGGGCGGCGGTAATCACTTAACATCAGGTGAACCGTATGTTCGTTTGCCCCTCTTCTATAAAAACAATTAATATACTTTTCCTTAATCATCCCATAAAAATCCATTGGTGGACATAGACCTCTCCCGTTGTAGTAAGAACGTTAGGTCCATACCAGACACCTCGCACCTTCGACGCAGCACCCGCGGTTGCCGGTCGGAGTATTTTACAGTGGATTTACGTTTACTTGTAACAGAAACAGAAACTTTTTTATAATATATATATATATATATATATATATATATATATATATATATATATATATATATATATATATATATATATATATATATATCATCATTACAGCCCTTCACAGGCTTCATATCTTACCAGGTCGTCACTCCATCTAGTGGGGGGTCGCCCTACACTACGCCTACCGGTACGAAGCTGCCACTCGTGAACCTTTCTTCCCCATCGGTTATCGGTTCTTCGAGCTTTATGGCCGGCCCATTGCCACTTCAGCTTACTAATCCGTTGGGCTATGTCGGTCACTCTGATTTTACTGCGGATATCCTCATTTCTGAGTCTATCACGCAGAGAAACTCCGAGCATAGCCCTCTCCATAGCTCGCTGAACGACCTTGAGGGTCCTCATACGGCCAGAAGTGAAGAACCACATCTCAGATCCGTAAGTCATCACTGGCAACACGCATTGGTTGTACAATCTAGTTTTTAGAGATTGAGGTATAGCTGACGAGAAGATATGTCGTAATTTTTTTAAAAAAATAAATAAATTTAGTGCTCCCAACAACTACCGGCATAGATGTGACATGGACATTAAACATGATCTTTGATTTGTCCATGTTCATCTTAAGACCTATCCGTTGGGAGGCACTATTGAGGTCACTGAGCATAGCGCTTAAGTCCTCCAGCGATTCTGCCATAAGGACTATATCGTCGGTAAATCGAAGGTGAGTGATGTACTCGCCATTGATGTTAATACCGTATCCTTTCCTGTCCAGTAGCTTGAAAACGTCTTCCAATGCAGCGGTGAAGAGTTTCGGGGATATAACGTCACCCTGTCTTACACCTCTCTGCAGTTGGATAGGTTTCGAGCTCTGGTTCTGTACTCATATAGCCATCGTAGCCCTACTGTACAAACACTTCAGCACTTCGATATACCGACAGTCAACTTGGCACCGCTGAAGGGACTGTAGCACCGCCCAAATTTCGACAGAATCAAAGGCTTTCTCATAGTTCACATACGCCAGGCAAAGTGGCAAATTGTACTCTTCGGTCTTCTGTACAAACTGCCGCAGGGTATGTATGTGGTTTATGGTACTGAAGCCTTTTTGGAAACCGGCTTGTTCGGGACGCTGGAAGTCGTCGAGTCTGCGTGCAAGACGATTCGTAATGACTCTCGAAAACAGCACGTAGACGCGGCTCAGAAGGGACATCGGTCTGTAGTTCTTCAAGAGAGCGTTGTCGCCTTTCTTAAAGAACAAGACCACCGCACTTCTGCTCCACGCCTCTGGAGTAGTGTCACCATGGAGGACGGAATTGAAGAGCTTCTGAAGGACTTCAAGTACCGGTGTTCCACCCGCTTTCAGAAGCTCCGCTGTAATTCCATCCTCGCCTGGGGCCCTGCCGTTTTTAAGGTGCTGGAGAGCCATTGTAATCTCGCTTAGACTGACGTCCGGGATGTCATCGGAATAGTGTCGGATAAGACTTGCTCTTGGATCTTTACTCACACTTACGTGTGGCTCCAACGATGATGTGTACAGCTGCACATAGAACCTCTCAATCTCATTCAAAATCTCAGTGTCCTGGAAACGATGATGCCACACTCAGTCTTCAGCTTTGACAGTTGGATCTTACTGGCAGACAGATCTCTGGCAAAGAATTTGGAGCCCTGGTTCCGCTCGATGGCTTCTTTAATACGAGCAGTATTAAAGTTACGTAAATCTCGCCGCGTGCATTTGGAGATCTGTCTGTTCAGTTGCCTGTATGCTGTCAAATCTGTTGACGATTGCAGCCTCATCTCCCGTCTAACAGCCATGAGGTTAAGAGTGTGATCGGACAGTTTTGGTGTTCTTCTGCGGCGGGTCCTGCAGAACTTAGCTCCGACCGCATGGACAGTTTCCACGAGCTTGTCATTCATATCGTCCACTGCATTGCAATCTTGTAGGCACTAAAAGCGGTTACGTAACTCGAGCTGAAAGGTTTCGGGATTCTGGATTAGAGCACGAGGGGGACGGAGCGTTGACTTCATTAGACGAGACCACTCCAACTTAACGTTTAGGTTCAATGTGCCTCTAACCATTCGGTGATCGCTGCCAGTATTCACCCTTGCGATCACTGTAACATTACTGAACAGTTGGCGTCTTGTCGCCATAATGAAGTCAATCTCATTTTTTGTCGAACCGTCGGGGCTCGACCAGCTCCACTTCCTGTGGGGCCGCTTCTGGAAGAAAGAGTTCATCATAAAGAGTCCCTCTTTCTCCATAAAGTCGGCCAGCTGCTGGCCCCTTCGGTTCCGTTGCCCTACTCCAAATTTTCCTAACTTCAGCTCGCCGTTTTCTTTTGTGCCTAGTTTTGCGATGAAGTCTCCCATCAACACCGTGTAGTGGGTTTTGGAGGAATGCATGGCTTTGGAAATATCCTCATACATTTCCTCCACCTCCTCATCGGGATGTGCCGAGGTTGGTGCGTAAACCTGTATGACCTTTAGCGAATACGTTTGGTGATTCTGAGTATCAGGTACGCGACCCTCGTCGACACACTCCCAATCTTTACAACGTTGTTGACGAGAGACTTGTGGACGATAAATCAGACATTTCCTTGGGACAGATGGTCGCCCTCCCGGTGATAGAACAAGTTGCCGGATTCGAGAATCACCGTGTCCTCCCCTTCTCTTCGGACCTCGGATAATCCTATAATATTCCAGCGCAACTTGTCTATCTCTTTTTGCAGCTCCAGGATCTTCTCGTCAGTCCTCAGTGTGCGTGCGTTAAATGTTGCCAGGTCGAGTCGTCGTAGGTGGCAACCGAACCTCCACCGGAGATTCTTAGCACCCTTGCCCCGCCGTTACCATGGTCGCCACCGTAGCCAGGAATACTGGGGCCCGTCTATTTGTGTAATTGTTCATGGGGATATATTGCCATAGTTGCCACGCTTGGCGAGGGGGTTGGCAACCACAGTTTTTTTGTCGTACAGTTGCAGTTGCATGTTATCAGGAAGATGCTGCTGCCCATCTCCTGCCTGTTTCCCTCTGTCGCCTCTTATGACACCCACAGGAAGATATGGGGTAGTGGATATTCTTAACCGCCACTACACGGCCATGTTCCTTCCATGTCATATATATATATATATATATATATATATATATATATATATATATATATATATATATATATATATATATATATATATCTTAGTTTAATAAAGTTTTTGACGCACATGCATTTCAGAACCCTTTTGGTCTTAATCAGATTTATATATGTATATCTTGCGCTTATATTCAAGATCGTAATTTAATCATGCATTTAAAAATGGCTGCACCGACAAATGTAGAACAACATTGTGCCATCTTCCCACTGTTCATCGGCCCAGACTTGCGGTCTCGGCATATTTGAACTCTTTTTAGAGCGACTCTATAAGGAGCGGCGTCAGCTTTGGCCCGGTTCCAAGTAGCCATCGCGTTGTTACTCCCGATATTGCTCCGCTCTATTCACAGACGCATTAAATAAGCATTAACAAAAACTGAACGATTTTAAGTCACAACGGGAAAACCGATCTATTTGACATCATTACATTTTTCGATGAACCACGTTTTTAAAACGAATTCAAATGTGTAAAATAATTTATTCTAACCCCCCACAGATAAAACGAAAAACCTAAGACATATGCAGTAGATAATTGATGCAGGAATAGTTCACCAAAGTCGCTAACAATAGATTTTTTGGACTGAATTCACAAATACTGTCTTACAGTACCTATGTGACTACTGCAGTCCATGTACACCTGCAGCCTGTTGTCACCTCTGAGGGCTAAGAATGAACGCCTCATAGCCTCTAATTATACTGACTCTATACTTCGGAACGGCACACAGGAGTGCAAACACTGCCATTTGTTGACAGAAATAGGTAAAAGGAGACAAGGACACAACATCCTTTGCAGACAGATGGTAAAATTAAAAATTCTATACAACCGACTTTAATATGACCGAATCAATGTATTCGAAATCAATTAAATACGCATTAATAAAGATGATTCAAAAACTACTGGTCAGATGTTGATTAAATTTATATGAGACCACACGAGAAGCAACAGCTATCAGATAAAAAAAAATTATTAAAATCGGTTTACCCAGAGAAAAGTTATGAGGAAACTAACACTAAAAAAAAAACATACGAGTACAGTCGAATTGAATACCTTCTCCTTTTTGAAGTCATTAGAATGGAGTGCTACCACATATGATATGAATATGAACTGTTGTGTGAGTTTTATTAAGGGGATATAGTAAGTCAGCTCAAATTCTAATTTCATCCCCACTTGCCCGCGCGTCGTATGCTATGTACCGAAATGTTTGTAATCACTAATACTGTAAGTAGAAAGGTCGTTAGACACTTATTTCATTAGGTTTATAATATTTATGTCTGTTTCTTAACGCCAAACCAGTCGCTTCTTATTTTTATTACGGTAATTTCCCATTTTAATTTTACGTCATTCTGTTGCGTAATGTATATTCTGATCGTAAGCGACACAACCTTCCCCTTCAAAGGCCGGAGCGAAGTGACTGAGTTTAGGTAATTTCTGTTTACAGTGTAAATAATGGTATTTAAAAAAAAGTAAATAACATAAGCACTGCTTTATAGTTAGTTCAGTTAGTATGCAAAGTTTCATGATCATATTTAAAGTATTTTATGAATAACAGCGGTTTATTGTTTATTTTGGAGGTAATTTTGGTTTTTTTTCTATCGAGAAAATTTTACGGAATCGTGTTTTCGTCTAACATAATCCTTAACATTAATCCTCAACTTTACCATATATTTATTTCAAAATTGATGCTGCAGTACTTTCGGCGTAACGAAGGATCTTGCTAAGCCATTTGACATTGTATTTCCCCTTAATGACAGATACTGCCTGCACAATTTGGTAACAATGTTTAGGTACATGAGGGTAATATGGTCACCTTTAACGTTTCCGCCATGTAAAACCAAAACTATGAGGAGGAAGGAGACAAAAATATAAGGTATTATACTATGTATAATATATTAGGAAAAAAATAACTAACAAGCTTTAGCAATAATTGGGAACATTTCAAAAATCCACTTAAAAAAATTAACTGCTCTACACACTAAAAAATTAACTGCTTCACACTACTAAAAGCGACTAAAATATTAACTATAATGTCAACTGTCAAAATGGCGTCGATAAAGCAGCGCCTTTTTGATCCTTTACTATTTGATTTACTGATGAAGAGCTACGTATCACAGAGGCGTCTGTACAAACAAGGCTGTAGTTTTTGAGTTATAAGAAAGTGACCATATTAACCGGATGACCATATTACGAGTACCCTCACGTACTATATTATTAATGTCCATAATTCCTAGATTTACTGTCCAAATAGATATTACTAGAGTTAATAACTGAACCTTACAATATACGTTATTTAACATTTTTAACATTATAAAATACTACCACCAAATGAACATGCGGAAACGTTACTTCAAAAAACCGCGGCGGCATTTAAAAAGTGAGAAGACAGTCTCAGTCGTTTATCAGGCACTTCCTAATCTCCAAGCCTTATTTTTACTTTAAGAGAAAACTAATTCAACTTACGAATTGTTAATCTAGAATAGATAAGACAGTTGTTTCAAAGTGTATTAATAGTCAATAAAATAGAGCCTAAAACTGCCTATTAACGAACGCCAGCCACAAAATTATGACTACGAGAACGACTTAATTGACTTAGGAAACTTAGCAATAAACCATACAAACTAAATATGGGCTGATTGCTTCGCTTTAACGGGGTGAGAAAATTGTAAGGTTTTTCCAAATGTCTACCTGCGGAGTTAACCATGATGACTTTCTACAATCGTTAACGCTAATAGACAAATGGTAAAATTAAAAAAAAACTGTACAACCGGCTTCAATAAACACAAAAGAAAAGTTATGCCCGAATTTACCCAAATAACCCAAAGTATTCCTATAACAACTTTGACAGAAAAGAGGCTGTAACATGGTATATTGAACACATCTGCGTACCTCTATAGTCTACAGAGTACAGGAGTGATGGTACGTGGTATGGGCATTGATATGCGATATCAGCGGTCGCGGTTGATTTTCTGGCGTTTATTGAAGAGTTCCGTCGTCTGTCTACGAAACTCATCATCAGATTTTTATGAAATTTAAATGGGACTATTTCAGAATAAGCTTCTTTTGAACAAAAAATATTTTTGAAATCCGTCTATATATATATTTAAGAACCTTCTCCTTTTTTGAATCGTTTAAAAACAATGTTTAAAAAAAAATTAGCTCATATGACAGTCAAGTGGCTTAACGTTTTAATAAGTCATTTCCATTCGTTTTTACACTTTTCTGTTTATTGTTGACAACTGTAGATAATCAACTTTGTTAACCCAGTATATAATACGTGGGTGAGCCTCGCTGCATTTACATTATGATTGTAAGTTGTAACACGAATATACCCAATGCCGACCATTGGGAAACCTTTCAATTTGTGTCAGTTAGCATAGTAAAGGCCTATAATCAGCATTTAATTTAATATTGGATTAAGTCATAAGGGGTCCCGAGCGGTAAGCACGTAGCTTTGTTTTAATAGCTTAATTATGCTACTTGATACTTGATACACACGTCTGGCCGCTTGCGCCAAAGTAAATCAAATTTATGTATGTATATGTATATGTTTTAAGGATAATTTTTATATATGGATTATTATGTATTTGTTTGTTTCATATGCATTAGTGTAATTTACAAGCCTTATTTTAATGTGTGTTATATCTATATAAATTTATTATATTTAGTTGTTTAAGTCACCTGCCACTCATTTCTCACCACGTCATGGGTTGACTGGCAGTTAACGCTCACTGGCATTAAGTCCGCCCTTTGTTACTTTATGAATAGAACAATAAAGCTTTTAAATTAATAAATAAATAATTTTTCATTCAATCAATGCGCGCACAATATAAAATAGCATCAAGCACGGACCATGCTTGACCCAAGCATCAACCAACCGTTGCAAATGATCAAACATGCTCACTCAAGCAAAAATCCGCGTTGGCTGCAAGCCGCTTGATCGTTTCGGAAACCCTTGAGAAAGTTCGCCACATACTTAAAGCGGCCGTCGCTTAGCACATTGTAATAAAATTGGCATGTGTTCGTCATGCTCATCAAACCTTTCCTTCTTAGAACCAAACCTTCAAACCTTTTCTCCTTACCCTGTGAAAGTTTGTTAATGATAATTTAAATTTAAGAACTTAAAAAGAAACGCATGTTTCATATTGATATGACCCGGTGCAGTGGGTCAATAGGCTTAGGTGGCAAATAGCTCGCCATATAGCTCGAACCGACAACTGATGAGGAAGATTGATTTTTTTATGTTTTCCTAAAAACATAAATATAAAGTGTTTATAAAAGAAAAAGAAAATTTATAAGTGATTATTTCTAATTTTATTTTTTTTTAATTTTAATTTGTTTTTTTAACATATTTATTTTAAACAATTTTTACGCATTCCACAAAAGGCAAAACATATGGAAACAAATATTGACTCTGTATCCACCCGTCAGTACAGTACCCATGTTTTAGCGAAATAAATAATTTGATTTGATTTGAAAAATTCTCGAGTGGCAGCTTCGTACTGACAAGCGCAGTATTTAGCGATTTCCCCCTAAATGAAGTAAAACATGCTGTGAGTTGTCGTCTACAGGGCATATACATGCCCACAACTCACAGCATGCATGGGCCTCGGGGTATGCGCCCATTGCCCGGATCTTGCTCATGGCCCACAACTATGGGCCAGTCCTGGGAGCCTTTTCTAGGCATGTTTGGTCTCGGTGGATTAATCCGCAGTCAGAATTTTTTAACTAATTTTTTAACTAAAAACTAAAACTACGGAAAAAAGGAGGTTGTCAAGTAAAAGTCGGAGTTGGCCTATCAGCGGCATTGTGGGTTTTACTCACTGACCTCTATTACAAGTACGCTGGACTGGCTATAGACGTGACATGATGAAGCGATTAGATTTCCGCCATTTTGGCGCTGACAGCAAAAGTGCACGTCCACGGAACTAATAATAGGGATAAGACAGTGCACCAAATTATATCGATAAAAATTCTATACCCTACCATACCTAAATAAATAGGATGGACTCTATGGTAGATGGACTCTACCCGTAACATCCATTATATTTATGTATCATATTAATATAATGCAATAATCATTAATCATCGTTAAAACCCTTCACAAGTCTACTGCTGAACATAGGCCTCCCCCAAGCTATGCCACAAAGCACGGTCCTGAGCCACCTGCATCCATCAACTTCCTGCATGTCTTACCAGGTTTTGACTCCATCTAGTGGAAGAACGTACTACACTTCACCTGCTGGTACGAGGCTGCCACTCGATCACCTTTTTTCCCCATCGATATTCGGTTCTTTGAGCTATATGGCTGGTCAATTACCGCTTCAGCTACCATTGGGCGATGTCGGTCACTCTGGTTCTGCTGCAGATATACTCATTCCTAAGTTTGAACCACTGAGCATAGCCCTCTTCATAGCTCACTGAGTGACTTCGAGCTTCCTCATACGGCCGTTAGTGAAAGACCTAGTCTCAGATCCATAGGTCAAAACTGCCAACACGCACTGGTTGTAAAATCTAGTTTTGAGGTATTCCTGACGAGAAGATGTGTTGTAATCTCCCGAATGCTGCCCAGCCGAGTTGAATCCATCGATTACCCTGTCGGTCGAAGTTGAACTTACCTAGTCGGACTCCCAAGTAAAAATACTCGTCAACAACTTCAGCTATATGCTCCCAAAAACCACCAGCATAGGTGTGACATGGACATTACACATGACTTTTGTTTTGTCCACGTTCATCTTAAGACCTATCCGTTGGGAGACACTATTGAGGTCATTGAACAAAGTGCGTGGGTCCTCCAGCGATTCTGCCATAAGGACTATATTGTCGGTAAATCGAAGGTGAGTGACGTACACGTCATTGAGGTTAATACCATATCCTTTCCAGGCCAGTAGCTTGAAAACGTCTTCCAATGCATCGGTAAAGTATTTCGGGGATATTACGTCACCCTGTCTTACACATCTCTACAGTTGGATTAGTTTGTACTATGGTTCTGTACTCGGATAGCCATTGTAGCTGTTAGACCATTCAACTAAAAAAATATTAAGATTAAACTAACTACACAAAATAAAAATACAAACATTATTTTTAAAATAATTTATTGTCAACCGTCCATTTAGTTCTTGTATTATAAAGAACAAATCAGCTCCTATAATAACGCCTATTCTAATCAACTACAGGTCTGTCTATAGACAGTAAAATATTTTCTACTATATAAAAATTTATGTTTGCTCGTACTTTCTACGATGCCATGCCGTTCATCAGATTGCGGTAAAACTTTATCAATAAAAGAGAAAAAAGAATTAGAAGAAAAAAAGAATTCTGGGAGACTTGACGTATCGCAATCCATGGATTCTTGATCGAACACTTGATTATCTTTGTCGGTGGATGTTGCGCGAGAGGAAGCTGCCATAAACCGTGAATGTAAACGATGGCAAGAATTTGTAAATAAGAAGGAAACTAAAGTAGGGCCACTATGAAGTTAAGGCACAAATTAAATTTTGAGACTCGAGAGATAATTAAATCTCTAGACTCGCACTTACTAAAACCCCATGGTGTTCTACCTCCGCCGCAAATTGGCAGTTCCACGGAAATGCTTTCATGCACATCCGCGGCCCCTTCGCCGTCAGCCGCCTAATGGCGGCCCCTCCTTAGTTGTTGACTTCTCCTCCCCGTTTTCATTCTCAGATAAGGCGCACCAGAAGTAAGCCACACTGCCCCTCGCGTCCTCTAACTCCACCTGCACTACGGACTCCCCTAGCCCGATATGTGAATGGAGCCAGGGATGAACGAGCACTTGAAAGCATCAAGTGGTGCAGAGTCACCAAAGTCGCAAAAGATAGTCGAGTGGCGCATAGCCAATCGCCATACCAACACTCTTCTTCCCTTACGACTCCACCTCGACTACAGCGGTACAGGGAGAGGAATCTCCTCTAGCCGCAGCCCACTAAAACACATACAACGTGGCTCGCCATCATCAGGTGACCTTTCGACACTTGGCTATGGCCCTTGAGTTTGGTGGAAAATGAGGAAAGAATAAATAAAAAAAACATTCGAAATAATAATCTAATACTTTTATACTTACTGGTACTGGTACTACCAGAAAATATTGTCAGTATACTGCACTTTTTCAAAGTGGTGTAGTTTTCATGTCTAATAAAACTCGTCTGTGAAATGTTTGGAACAAATATGATCATTTTGTTTCGGACGCCAATTCACAATATTTATGCTTTTAAGCCATATTTTTAGTCTAGGTTCAATTGGAAACCTGTTAATTAATAAACATTTGATAATCAACTGTTGTTGGCGACTTTGTTTGTTAACAGATATGGGTAGGAAAGAACATCGATAAGTATTATAGTCAAGGAACTCGACAACCCTATTGAATTTTCTTGTTTATCAAAACTCAGTAATAAATAGCCAAAGATGTTGTTATATGTGATATTAAGATTAGTAACAAATTTTTAAGTACTTATATTATCAAAATGGTTTTAATTTGTTTAATATTTGCTGCAAATTCACTTACTTGTGAAATGTTATACCACTTCCCTTTTGGTAACGAGTTTTACAGATTACCCACACTCTCAATATTAGTAAAAATAATAATTATTATGTAACTAATATTATACACAATGAAACAATATAAAATACTTTCGTTTTTTAGTTTAAAAGTTCAAAATAAGGACTTATTAAATAAGACAATATAAATGAGACAACAGACTTTGACATATTATGTCAATTTTATTTTTAAAGACATCCTTTAGTGGCGCTTCAAATTGGCACAGTCATTTTCTATGGTATAGCCAGTCCAGCGTACTTGTATATATAGAGGTCAGTGGTTTTACTCGACTCCCTAATCTATATAGAGAGGAGTTCCCTTGGATAAGGTCGCCCGTCCGGGGGCCGTGGTGCAACGGCGCGAAGCCGTTGAGGTGTTCATGTGGACCGTTATCGGTGCGGTCGAACATGTCGCGTGCCAGCCGGGCCACGAAGTCTGTGATGGTCTCGACTTTCAGATCGGCCGCTTTGACGCATTCCGGACGTAGCGACCTGCTCCGACGATCGTCCTTAATGTCAGGTTCTGCTGGGCCCGCAGTCGCCGCCTCAGAGGGTCGCTCAGAAGCGCGAACCAGGCCGGAGCAGCGTAAGTAATTATGGTACGTATGTACATTTTGTACAATTTGAGCTTGGTCTTGGTTGGCAACTTGGATGCCAGGACTGGCAAAAGCGTCGCCCGCGCAAATCTGGCTCTACGGACGACGAAGTCGACGTGCGCGGTCATGCGCAGCGTCCTGTCAATCCGGCACCCAAGGTAGGTCACGGCCTTCTCGTACGAGATCTTCTGGCCATTGATTCATAGATCAGCGAAGGTGGTAGATTTCTGAGACGGCGAGTGAGCAGAGCGGTCGTCTTACCAACGTTGACGACCATCCTCCACTCGTCCAGCCGTGGTGGCAACAGGTCCAGCAGACGCTGCATTCTGGCAGTGGCAATATGGCTCTTCTAGACGAGGTGAAATAGGCGCTATCGTCCGCATATAACGCCAGCTCCACGTCGTCCTCCCACTCTTGCAGCCTTCCTGCCAGTGTTGGGATGTCGTTGGTGTAAGCCGCATACAGGACTGGAGACAAACAGCTGCCCTGTGGAACGCCGGCTCTAATGGATCTTGATGCGGACTCGGCGTCCTCTACGCAGACGTAGAACTTCCTGTCTTCCAGGAAAGACCCCATTAGCCGCAACGTAGCCAGAGGGACACTGGTCTGTTCGTGTAGTTTATAAAGCAATCCTGAGTGCCACAACCTGTCGAACGCCTTCTCAATGTCGAGAAAGACGCCCAACAATATGCGGCCACGGTTGTATACTGCCGCAAGCAGGTGCAGCACTCTAGTCAACTGTGTAACTGTAGAGTGACCCCTCCTGAATCCGTGCTGCTCCGCCCGAAGTTGGATGCACGGACGGAGACGTCTCAGCAGCAATCTTTTTACACAGTTTAGCTATGTGCGGTAATAGCGTGATCGACCTGTAACTGGCAGCTCTACGCCTGTCCTTCCCGGGTTTCGGCAAGACGATAACTCTGCCTTTCTTCCAGTCCTCCGGGAAGTGGGATGTCCGCAGTATCCCGTTGTAGAGTCGACCAAGCTCTACCAGGACTCTATTGGGCAGCTGTCGGAGTGCAGCGTTGGTAATCCCATCGTGCCCCGGCGCCTTCCTCGGTTGCAGGCGGGTTACTGTCCTCCGCAGTTAAGCGGGGGAGATGATCTACTCTCCTGCAAGCGGTGGCGCGGGTGACGACAGGAACTCCTTTACGCGACTCTCCTTCCGGGCATGAAGCTACATGAACTCCGCACTTGCTAGGTTCAGCATAAATTGCTCCTCGAAGTGCTCAACTGGGATATCCGCTCTGCCCTTGGCATCATAGCAACGTTCACCCGCGCTGTTGGTCAGCGGGCAAACGGGAGGTCTTGCTTTGATCAACTGTCGGTTCAGTTTGTAGAGCGACGCGTCATGCTCTTCAGCTTTCCATATGCGCCGCTCCCGGGCCTTTACTCTGTAGGCCTGGACTGCAACCGATAGTTCCTCCGACAAGGTGTTGAGTTGAGTTTTTAGTCTAGGGCGGCGAGTACGCGCCCAGAACTTCCTCAACGCTCTCTTGCGCCTGATCTGCACACATATCTCTCGCGGCAGATCGTCTCGCCTTCGTGATCGGGACAATCGTAGAGGCCGCATGGAGGGCCTCCTGGATGTTCTTAGTTAATCTGGTTGCAGCGGCCTCTACGTCGTCCGCTGTGCTTATGGGATATATATGGGAACGTGTGTAGGTTCTTTGGGACCTAAAACATCGTAACTGTATCCCTCCGCATCTTCATAAAGTTCATGACCCGGCGGGTTGATCACTCTGGATCCCCACGTCGGGTGTTTGGCGTTTAGGTCCCGGCGATGTTGGTCGGTGTTTCACCTCCCATTACCATCCGGACGTCTGAGGAGCAGAATAGAGTCCCTGGCGGGCGGTATGCTGCGTAGATCCTTAGTTCCTCGCCCGCCGCCTCCATTTTTATACCGATAGAGCGCATTGTTTGGTATACAGGTAATTCTAGCTCTTGATGGACGATGTCCCTCCTTACTAGAACCGCCGTCCCTCTATAGGCGGCCCCTTGAGAAGTGACCTTGTCCCTCCTGTATACATGGTGATTCGGCAGCGTTTTGTGCGTCTTAGGATTTAACTTCATCTCTCCCAGCAAGATGACTTGGGTGTCTTGTTGTTGGGCGACTATGCGGAGTTCATGCAGCTTCTGCTGTATTCCGTTTGGGTTCCAATAGAGGAGGCGCAGGTTACTCTCCTCTATAATGCCGGGCCAGGAGGTTTGCCAGCGTTTCATAACCACTGTGATGGGATCTGTCCCGGCTCTTATATCGGCCAGAGCTTGACTGCGGACCTCGATGGCAATATCAACCAAACGTTGGATGGCGTCTGCTGTCTCCCGTTACCCCGCGATTTCGCGTAAAGTTTATTACGATTGAATTTCATGGATTTGAATTTTATACGCAAGACCCCAATTCTTTTTCTAAAATAAAAGTAGACTAAGTTACTCCTTATAACATCAGCTATCTGCCAGTGAAAATCCTGACAAAATTGGTTCAGCTATTACGGATATCAGAACAAACAGAAAAACAGAAATAAAAATTTGAAATATACTATAGCCTATGTTTATTAGGAATAATGTAGGATTCCAATAGTGATAGAATTTTTAAATCGGTCCAATAGTTTCGGACCCTATTCAATTCAAACAAACAAATCTTTCCTCTTTATAATATTATATATATATATATATATATATATATATATATATATATATATATATATATATATATATATATATATATATATATATATATATATTATACTTGCTTGCCAGGCAGACGTTGTTCTGCCCTTTTCGACGACCCTTTGTCATGTTCTAAAAAAATCCTTAAATTTGCAAAAAAAAAAATTGTGGGTGGTTTGATTAAAATTGGTTAAGTAGTTTAGGAGTCCATCGCGGACTAACAACGTGACGTGTAATTTATATATATTAAGATTATATATATATATATATATATATATATATATAGGTTTCGATGTAGAAAACATAGGTAGTTGTAAGTGGTAATGTTTATTTTGACTAATTTCGCCTATAAACAGAACAACAGACTTAAGACAGAGGTAAGCATCATCTTAGTTTGTTGAGTGCATTCCTGTTTGTCACTATTAATTTAAATAATTAAGTTCTAGAATTATGAAGACGCTGTAAATGCTTGTAAGTTACTATTGAAATTGGACTTTAATTATTATATACTATTTATTTTGGTATATTTACACAAAAATGTTAATCAAGCTAACTTTAGGAAACTTACGGCTAGTGCCTAGCCCCTAAGCTACCAAGACCCATCTCGCATATTATCATTAGCATTATAACTAAGTTTGTTGAACATCAGCCACCTCCAAGGAATACCACAAACCATGGACTTGAGCTACCCGCATCCGTCAACCTTCTACCCAGTCTTACCAGATCATTTCTCGATATAGTGAGGCCACCATTCACTCTGTTTACAGGTACGAGGTTGCCACTCAAGAACCTTTTCCCCTCATCGGCAGTCTTTACTTCGAACTATATGGCCGACCGAATACCAACCACTTCAGCTTACTAATCGTTTAGCCTTTTTTAAAGGAAAAGGGTGAAAAGCGATCACATAGTCCACCTCATGGGAAGTGGTTGCTGTGGCCCATAGACATCTACATCTATCCTCGATTCAAAATCAAAATGCAGATGCGTTGTCACCCGTGAGGACTAAGATGGAATGTCTCTTTTCCAGTAAAACTGTTCTTCGGTTGTCTACACTCACCATACGAAACACAGTAGCATTACGCTGCTATTTTTCATTGGTATTCGGTGATAGCGTGGTACTTCCGACCGGCCGAACTATTCGTTCTACAAATATACAATTAATATAGCTCCAGCATAGCTCTAAACGCATTTAAGACTATGTCGGTTATTCTGGTTCTGCTGATAAAAATTTACCTACATATTTTACCACGCAAAGAAATTCCGAACATAGCCATGTCTATAACTTGCTGAGTGATAATAGGCTTCCTCATACGGTCAACTATAAAGGATCACGTCTCAGTTCCATTTATCTTTGCTGGCAACACGCTTTCGTTGTATTAATTTTTTGAGGAATTTGTCACGAGAAGAAATATCGCTCAACCGCTATCCGTATGTAGAATAAAATACTCAGACCATCGATGAGGATCAGAGACTAAGGTGTGGACTTCTGGTACTAGTACCTATGTAAACAATATAAGTAAGTATATAAGTAATGTTTTACTAAATAAATTAAAGCTTATAATATTATTTACAATTTGCTATTTTTTTTCCTTTTTAGGGTTCCGTAGTCAACTATGAATCCTAATAGTTTCGCCATGTCTGTCTGTCCGTCTGTCCGTCCTCGTTTAATCTCTGTGACTGTTAGCACTAGAAAGCTGAAATTTGGTACCAATATGTGTATCAATCACGCCGACAAAGTGCTAAAATAAAAATTGGAAAAAATGTTTTATTAGGTTATCCCCCCCTATATGTAAAGTGGGAAGTGATTTTTTTTTAATTTCAACCCTAACGTGTGATATATTGTTGGAAAGGTATTTAAAATCTAACTCGACTCTCGATGAGGGGGGGAGTACGCCGCCGACCATCCCGCGGTGTGAATGCTCCATGCCGGAAGTGCAGTTCACTCAGCGCTCGGTTCGCAAAGCACTCCTCTCCCTGGACATCCACAAGTCGAGTGGGCCTGACGGAATCCCCCAATTGTGCTGAGGACGTGTGCTCCAGAGTTGGCACCGGTTTTAACGCGTCTTTTCCGGTACTCCCTAGGCGTAGTCGCAAAATCATGGAAGACGGCTTTCGTCCACCCGATCCCTAAAAAAGGCGACCGCTCAGACCCGTCCAACTACCGGCCTATCGCCATCACCTCCTTGTTCTCCAAAACAATGGAGTCCATTGTAAACTGCCAGCTCATGAGGTACCTTGAGGATCACCAGCTGATTAGTGACCGCCAATACGGTTTTCGCCGTGGTAGGTCAGCTGGTGATCTTCTGGTCTACCTAACTCACAGATGGGCGCAGGCAGTAGAGTCCAAGGGGGAGGCATTGGCCGTTAGTTTGGACATTGCGAAGGCCTTCGATCGGGTTTGGCACAAAGCGCTTCTTTCGAAGCTCCCTTCCTATGGACTTCCCGAGAAATTGTGCGATTGGATCACCAGTTTTCTTGCAGATCGGAGCATCAAGGTCGTTGTAGACGGTGCAAGCTCCGATTGCAAACCTATTAATGCTGGTGTTCCACAGGGCTGCGTGCTATCGCCAACGCTGTTTCTTCTGCATATCAATGATATGTTGCAAACCCGTAACATTCATTGCTATGCAGATGACAGCACTGGTGATGCTCTTTACACCGGCTGAGCCAATATTTCTCGGGAAAACGTCTCTGAGTGCCGGGACAAACTTGTGTCTGAAGTAGAGTCTCTGCTGGACAGAGTCTCGGATTGGGGGCGACTAAATCTAGTCCAGTTTAACCCCCAGAAGACACAAGTTCGCGCGTTAACCGCTAAAAAGTACCCCTTTGTCGTATCCCCTCAGTTTCAAGGCACTCCCCTTGTTGCCTCAGCCAGTATCGGATTACTCGGCGTCGACATATCGAGTGACGTGCAGTTTCGTGGTCACTTGGAAGGGAAGGCCAAATTGGCCTCTAAAAAGCTTGGCGTGCTCAGCAGAGCGAGACAGTATTTCATGCCGGCACACCGCCTGCAACTTTACAAGGCGCAGGTTCGGCCGCACATGGAATACTGTTCCCATCTCTGGGCTGGAGCTCCCCAGTACCAGCTCCTTCCACTTGACCGCATCCAGCGCAGAGCGGCTCGAATCGTCGACGACCGAGTGCTTTCCGATCGGCTCGATTCACTGGCACTGCGAAGAGATGTTGCATCCCTTTGTATTTTCTTTCGCATATACCATGGAGAGTGCTCTGAGGAGTTGTTCGGATTAATCCCAGCCGCCAAATTTCGTGAACGCACTACGCGGCAAACGTCTCGATACCTTCCACACCATCTGGATGCTTGGCGGTCCACCACTGTACGTTTCAAAAGGAGTTTTCTTCCGCGTACAACCTCTCTGTGGAATAATTTACCACCGGCGATTTTTCCGGACCGATACGACCTGGGGACCTTCAAGAAAAGAGCTTACTCCTTCTAAAGGGCCGGCAACGCACCTGCAATTCCCCTGGTGTTGCGGTTGATCATGGGCGGCGGTAGTCACTTAACATCAGGTGAGCCACATGCTCGTTTGCCCCCTCTTCTATAAAAAAAATGAATAGGGGTTTACTAAAATCATTTTTTGATAATGTCAATAATTTCGGAAATAATTGCTCCAAAAGTAAAAAACAATGTGTCCCCCCCCTCCAACTTTTGAACCACAGGTTTAGAAAATATGAAAAAAATCTGAAAAGTAGAACTTTATAAGGACTTTCTAGGAAAATCATTTTTAACTTGGATGGAAACAACAATTTTTGTACAAAGTCATAAGTGGGAACACTTATTGTGACGGACGGGAAACTACGGAACCCTACACTGAGCGTGGCCCGACACGCTCTTGGCCGGTTTTTATGTTTTGTTTCACATTATTCATGAATGACATGACTGACAATAACTTGGAGGATACTTACATTATAAATTTAAGTCAATGATACTTTGAATTCGATCCAAATCTTGCTACATTCACTTTATATCAGGATCATTCGTAAGAAGTGTATGGAAAGACGAAATGTTATCTCGACCACATATTATAAATTAAAAACTATATGAATATATTTTTATCCATTATACGAAGCACCGTGTGACACAGTCTGATAAACATCTTGCTGTTTATAACTGATGTCTTTAAAAAATAACAAATTTTTTAATTATAACGATATCCCAAAAATTTATAAAATTTTGGTAATTACAAAATTTCCTCAAATAATATTACGTAAATTTAATTCATCTTACGTCCGTACGAAAGCCTCGGCGGAGCAATTAATTAAACAAGTGAGTGCCTTGAGCCTTGAAGACATTGTTCACTAAAATTAATAACAATAATCAAACCTTAAAATAATGCACGTCGTTCGCTTAACACCTGTAGTACGTTTGTTACAAAATTTATTTTTCAAAAGATTTATATAATTTTTACTCAAGTAAGGCATTAGGAAAACGTATAAACAGAAAACAAGCACGCAGTCAATATGATGCTAAGTGGATGCTAAAATATATATTATGTTGAAGCATAATGGAATGCTGATAAAAAGGATCTGCGGTTCTCGACCCCGGAAGTGGATGCTGTGGCCCATAGACATGTACAGTTATCCTCGATAAAGAATAAACATGCAGACGCATGGTCAGCCTTGAGGACTTTGACGGGATGTCTTGTGCTGTTAGAGAAGTCCTCCGCTGAAGCCTCTTCCGCTATAGGGAGGACAATACTAGACGTCTCGCACGTCTGAAGTTGAAGTTCGTCGCCATTTTAGGTACTCTATCGGAAGCCGTAAGACTTTTTCTACTATTTTCCATAGTTGCCGCCATAGAATACTATAATACATACATAATAGAATGGGGGAGTGGACGGAGCCCATGTAGCCACTAACATGTCACTAACACGTCAATTCACACGTATAAATGTCAAAATAATCAATCGTTCCCAATTTTCGTGTCAAGCGTCTCTGCATGCGAATTATTTGAAAAATGGCAAATTGTGCAATAATTACGTGTCGAAAGAACAGCCGGAAATGGAATTTGAATACAGGAGAGGAGAGAGTCATATTTTACAACCAGTAAGTCGAAACTATTTATATTTTGACAAAAATAAAGAAATATTTATGTATCAAAAACATTAATCAAATGTCTATAATGTATTTGTAGTAGTGATAACTGATAATACGACGTAGTTGCTAGTATGTGTGCTCCCGGCGACGCCAATCTTCCTACAAAATAAAGTTGACAACCATTCTGTTGTGTATTACAGTCACAGAACACCTAATATAGCGGATAGAAATGCCTTTGTTGCGGTACCACTGCCGCCGCTAGTCTCCCCACTCCTTGCAGGTAGTTAACACACTCAACTCATATACGTTAGTGCTTGGCAAAAAACTATCGATAAAATATCGATACAGAATAAGGTAGGTAATAAATATGTGATAAAATAAAACAGTATAATGATATAATATTAAACGTAAATTTAATGAAATAAACTTAATGCTATAAAAAAACGCAAAGTAGAAAAAATAATTAATTACAAGGAGTAAAACTTATACAGTAAAATAGAAAAAAAAATTAAGACGTTTTCATCATTTCAAAAACAATATATTTATTGAAATATTTATTTATTTATTGTCTGTAAAATGCAAATATTTAAAAGTTGTCTTTTTGATACTTTTTGTGCTGAGGTTTTCATCAAATGGTGAAGGCGAATATCTGCATACCATATTACATGGTTTTCCGTTGGTCCCTGATCAAATTGATGAAAATCGATTTCTCTGAATACTTCAATGCCAATGAAATGACGTAAGGCTCTGTATGTTATCTGCTCTTTAAACTTTTCAAAATTTTTTCAATTTTGAATTGATTCAATTTTTTTACAAATCAAAATTACGTCAGCGCTAGGAAAAAATAAGACCACCGTTGTCTTTCAACCGTATCATTTTAAAATTGTCTATAATAGCACTGGAATTCAAAAGAGCCGAAATGCAAGTTTCGCATTTAATTTTGTTTAGTAAAAAATGTACCACATTTCCTGCCATGTAGCTTACTACTTCCAAACTAAATTCTGTCATGATATTTTCTGTTTTCAAAATTTCATCAAATTCTTTAATATTTTCTACATTTCCATTTCTTCTTCAATCATTGGTGATAAAGTAGATTTATTCATTTTTTCCACTGATGAATAATAAGTCAAAATAGAAATATTTTCAAATGCCATACAATAACCACTTTCAAAATTATTCAATTCTAGTTTGACTACTAGTTTTTTACAAATAGCCATGAAATGTTGCGCTGTCGGGTTGTTGTTACACCCACCATGAGCTCTTATATTACCGAATAACAACTCCAGATGATCTTGAGACAACTTATAGGTAGGCAAATATTTTAATTTTTTTTCTTCTTCGACAAGCCTTAGGTATAAATTTTTGACACTATTGATGCATACCAAAAGACCCGGTCCCCTAAAAACCCGGTTTTTTTAGGTGATTTGATTATTTCCGTTTCGTTATACATTTTTAGATTTTTTATATATGCTTCCATTTTGTTTAAAAAATGAACACCTTACCTTTGTTTTTGAAATTTATGGGTTTCTTATAGTGTAACTAATTAATATTTCGTGAATTTAAAATATCAAACAAGTCATTAAAATTTTGCAAAAAATCTACTGTGCCTTGAACATCGGTGAACCCCGGTTGGTTAGTTTTGGAACAAAAATTAAAGCTCGAGACACACTACTGCTCATCAGTTGTGTCGCTGGCTTAACTTTAATTTTTTGGTTGTAGAAATAAATATGGTGACGTCTTAACTATTTGCGAGATGCAAATGTCCTTTTTCCTGTAGATGGTTAAGATGGACCAGGTACGACCACTTTATTAATCTACCAAAATTGTCTTTTAATATTGCGCTTGATTCGAATGCATTTCTTATTAGTTTTAGAATGTGTTAGTTGCAAGCATCCAACGTTAGTGGCAAGCATCCAACGTTAGTGGCAAGCATCCAACAAAATGTAAACTGGTTTATGTGAAACGGGATGGCTAAAACAAGTCTTTATATTGTTGCTGTCAAAAGAGCATCCGAGAATTTTTGCCATTGTAAGATTAGCAGGACAACCGTCAAACGTCAGAGAAACAACTTCAACGCCACTTGTGCTTAAAAGTTCAAGACACTGTTTCACTAGGTTTGACTTTTGCTCACCTGTTACACCGTCTGTCATAAAGTATCCAACAGGTATTTTCCATGCCCCATTTATTGCAGTAACAAGGAATACGAAAGCCTCTTTAGCTTCACACAAATTATCCCCACCATCGTTTAAATTATTTCCGAAACTGACATAACCATGCATACGTTTCTCATCTCATTCGATGCGCTGACGAATCGCTATCTCATCCAACACCAAATTACATAATATTGGATATTGTGTAGATTTAACTTTAGATTTTATAGCATCAAGGGATTCTGTGGTAAAACCAGGTTCTGCGTCAAAAGCTTGATATCATTTTTAATGGTTCTGGGATGAAGCAAGCAGGTCTCAAACTTGCGCCTTACATAAAGATATGCCTTCGGCGAATAAAAATGTAGCGTCATCGCAAAACTCCGAAGGCTCGGTGAGTATTTTTCACGTGTTAATTTTATAGATTTTAATTTCCTCTCACATCTTTTAAATAACTCTTTTGTGTTAACGTTGGTGTTTTCTAAAAAAAAGGCTTGGTCGCTGTTAATTAATCTATTTGATTGAAATTCCTTTATTATTTCTTGCAATTCTATTACAAATCAAAATGTAGATGCGTTGTCACCCGTGAGGACTAAGATGGAATGCCTCATTTCCAGTAAAAAGGGCCTCCGGCTACCTGCACTCACCAAGCGAAACGCAGAGGTAAACCGCTACTACACGCTGGTTTTCTGTGAGGTCGTGGTAACACCCCGGTTCGAGCCGGCCCATCCGTGCGACAGCAAGACTGACTTCATTTCAGTATAATTACACAAAATGTCGTAAAGCGTTCGTTTCCGAATCGAAAAGTATCAAAAATGTACTAGTGGCGCCACGTAATTTCTTTACTGTTTTGCATAATAGAGCTACGGGGTGGTTTGTATTTTACTAAAATACTTTATTTATTTAGAAGAAATTTACATTTTCAGAAGATGTCCAAACGTGAATAGTCGGATAAGCATTATCCTAAAGAACACGGCGTTTTCTTGTAGGATTAAAATCCTTTTCTTGAAAATATGCTGAATATATTTTGCTATGTTTAGAAGGAAACCAATTTTTTTCCCTGTCGCCAAAATCCATTTTTCCTTAATTTCTGGATTTATCGGAAAACTAAAAAAATATAAGAATATTGATTGAATAAGAAAAAATATTCAATATTATTAATTAAATAACAATATTAAATAAAAACTTATGGTTTTTATTTAACAGCAAAATTTATTTTTAATAACAACATGCTAGAATTGATTACACAATATAGAGTATGGAATATTGATAGCGTCGATAAACTAAAATCTAAGCACATCCTTAATTGCCGTCTGGGACCAGCGGCCATACTACGATGCGTTGAAGGGCAAAGTATCGTTCAATAAAATCGATTTAAAAATATATTATTTTATTCATCAATGATAAGAAATTCCTTTAAAAGAACAATAACTGTTTCCTGAACAGTTTGAACAGTTCGAAACACTGCAATAGACCATTTTTAACCACGTGCACCACGACTAACACGTGACGACGGTTTGTTTCGAACTGAGTCACGAAATTCTAGTAGTTGGCTTTTAAGCCATATACACGGCGCGCGTTCCCGGCTCGTATAACATTTCTACTAGCTATATTAAGTGTTCTGTGATTACAGTACTCTATGATTGCCGCTTACGAGCTTACGACACTCACAAGACGAAATAAGGCTGTACTCGTAGGTGTATGGAATCTCTTAACCCACCACCACACGCTCAAACAATATTTATTATTACTACGTGATACGGTACTAATGTATCATCCTAATAATAATATTTATTACGTGGTAGAGTCACGCTGCAGCTATATTATAGGTATAGTGCCAATGGGTCGGCTCAACCAGAGTAGGATCACGCTCTCACAGAATACCTGCGTGAAATAGTAGCTTAATACTGCTGTGTTTCGTATGGTAAGTGTATACTCTTATATATACTCTTTTCACTGGAAACGAGGCATTCCATATTAGTTCTCTGGGGTGACAACGCATCTGCATTTTAATTCTTAATCGAGGATAAATGTAGATGTCTATAGGCCACAGTATATATTTACCATCAGGTGGAATGCGTGCTCATTCACAACCACTATTCGATATAAAAAAATAATTAATTTCCAAACAAAATTGCTTTCTACTTTATTATCCCAGAATTAGTACAAAGTTAATTAAACAAAGTTTTTGCGGATGAGAGCCGCCTTCGATCAGTTCTTCTTTTTAAAATTCGAAAAGCTTTTAAAATTTGAAAAACTCGAAAATGGTCGAGAGTCAAGTCGAGTTTACTTCTAATGATTTACTAAAGATGGGCGGTGCATAATGATATGAAGCTTATTTTCATAATAAAAGAAAATTTATTATATACCAATCACTGTTCCATATTGTACCGTGGGTTAAAAGTCGATAGAGGGAAATAATCCTGGAGATGTGACACCTAAAAAATAAAGTTGCCGAGCGTGGCAAATAATGATGAAATCTATGTTCAGCAGTGGATCTTTTATCGGATATAATATGAGCATTAAAAATGAATTAATTATATAATAATAATGTGCTCCAGACCGAATTTCGGTCACGGCGGCCAGCCTCAACGGAGACCAGTCATCGGCGCAGGACAGGATTATATTGCCCGAATGTATGCGCAAGCACAGGTGCACTCTCTATTCCCTCACGTTCATAGTCCGATGGGACGGTAAACCGACACTACGGCAGAGAGATCAGGCGCAGGAACAAAGGCTTTACGTGTTTTCCGAGGCACGGGGGTGAGACACCGCCAACTTTCTGACTCCGGGCAGTTACTAAGAATTTCTTGAAGGAAAAACGCAGTAATTGATTTTTTTGGCCCAACTCGGGATTCAAACGCAGGACTACATGATCAGCAGTCGCTCTACTACAACCTCTAGACCAACGAGGCAGTCAAATTTTAACTAAATTATGTAATGTAATATCAACTACGCGGATTTATATATAATATTGTACGTTAAAACAAGCTATTTATTGTGAATTAACAACCAATTGTTCATGGGCAGCGGTAGTGAGCCGCATGCTTGTTGGCCCTCTCTTATATAAAAACAAAAATAAATTGCTTAAGGGGAAATATAATGTCAAATGGCTTAGCAAGATCCTTCGTTACGCCGAAAATATTGCAGCATTAATGTTGAAATAAATATATGGTAAAGTTGAGGATTAATGTTAAGGATTATGTTAGACGAAAACACGATTTCGTAAAATTTTCTCGATAGAAAAAAAATCCAAAGTTACCTCCAAAATAAACAATAAACCGCTGTTATTCATAAAATACTTTAAATAAGATCATGAAACTTTGCATACTAACTGAACTAACTATAAAGCAGTGCTTATGTTATTTACTTTTTTAAAAATACCATTATTTTCACTGTAAAAAGAAATTATCTAAACTATCGGCGTCTTGAGCTTGTTTCCCGTCGCCCCGTTAGCCGTTAGTATCGCTTAGGCTTTTGAAGGGAGAAGTTGTGTCGCTTACGATCAGAATATATACATTACGCAACAGTACGACGTAAAATTAAAATGGGAAATAACCGTGATAAAAATAAGAAGCGGCTGGGTTGGCTTTAAGAAACAGGCATAAATATGATAAACCTAATGAAATAAGTGTCTAACGACCTTTCTACTTACAGTATTAGTGATTACAAACATATCGGTACATAGCATACGACGCGCGGGCAAGTGGGGACTAAATTAGAATTTGAGCTGACTTACTCTTTCCTCTTAATATTAAGGTAGTTCCTTTGCCTGACCATTCGTTTGTAGGTCACATTCTCGTGTAGTGCGTGGGGAGGACGTGGGAGAGATCTCACGGATATCGCTTGTTTACTACAATGTAAACGACGTCTGACTGTGTTGTGCTTAATGCCCCTCATTTGTATTTGCGCATTATTAGGAAGTATTTCCGTGTAATTACAATCTTATTGTTGTAGGTGATAATATCATAATAGCTATCTGAGTATTGTTATTATCGCTTTAAAAGTGTAATTAACGAAAAGAAATATTTTAATCGATGTTTGTTTGCTAACTCAGTATAATTAACATTACACCACATTATTCGAATTCTAATGCGATCTAAACTCAAGTGGTAAAATTGAAGATTTTGTACAACCGACTGCAATATATTAAATAAAATGAGAACAGCAATGTATCAGAGGTCAATTAAATACGCATTATTAAGGATAACTCAAAACTATTGGTCAGATCTTGATGTAATTTACGAAGGACCACATGAAAAGCACCAGCTTCCAATAAAAAAAAAGAATCATGATAATCAGTTCTCCCAGAAAAAAGGTCTGATGAAACACACATAAAAAGCATACAGTCGAATTGAGTACCTCCTCCTTTTTGAAAAAGTTCGCTCGGTTAAAAAAGAAGGTTTTTCAAATACGAAGTTTTTTTTTAATAAAACTAAATGGCAAACGGTCAGTACAGTCCTTCTGATTGTAAGTGACTATTACAGCCCGGCGACATCTGCAACCAAATTCAAACAAAAAAGACTTGTCACCTCTGAGGACTTAGATGGAATGCCTTACAGCCTAACATATAGCTAGCTCTCTATATACTTCAGAACGGCACACAGAAATGCCAACACTGTTATTTAGCGACCGGAACTTAGTATATAAAGCTTACCTACTAATCAATTTTGCACACAACTTTACGATAAAAAAACTCTTTGAACTTATGTTCTGTTCATTTAATCAAATGTACAAAAATACAGGAGCTAAGCGTTCGTTGTAAATTTCACAGAACGCGAGCATCCCGGGTTAGATTCTGCCGGCACCAATGAAATTGTTAATTGAAATTTTAAGTGATTATACCACGTTCTCGATGGTGAAGAACATCGTGAGGCAACCTGCATGTCTGAGAAATAAGAAAAAAATATATTTCGAAAACATGTGACGTTTGCCAATTATTGGGGCAGCGCGGCGGGCATTTCCTTGCCCTAAAACCCTTTTAGAGAAGGCCTGTGCCCAACAGTGGAACATATATCACACACTAAACAACAGAATCATAAACATATGGAACAAGTTGCCTCAAGACGTGGTAGATGCTCCCTCTGTGATTAGTTTTAAAAACAAATTGGACAAATGGTGTAAAGACAATCCAACTTAGTGTATTCTTAGTGTGAACTTGGACTAATATAAAACACCAACACAGATATAGGCATATCAACTATAAGCTGCTCGCCTATTACCAGATAATAATAATAATAATAATAATAATAATAATAATAATAATAATAATAATAATAATAATAATAATAATAATAATAATAATAATAATAATAAAAAATATCTGGACCTGGCTCACGAGGTGACCGACATGTGGGGTGGTATGCCGACCGAAATTATTCCTGTAGTCGTCTCTGCGAATGGGCTAATCCCAGTCAGCCTCAGATGACCCGAGAGGTCATCTGAGGCGACTGGGACTCCGTGACGGACCGCTCCGGGCTCAAATGCAGAAGGCGGTGCTTCTCGATACCGCCCGCATCGTCCGCCGGTTTCTTTCCCTTTCCCCCTAACCCTCAGCCGTTTGGTCTCCCCTGCCGAGGGCTCCCATCTGGTTGGATCTTATTTATTTATGTAGTTTTTGTATTTATTTTGTTTTATTGATATTTATGTATGTTTGTCTTTTCATTTTAATTTATAATTATATATTTATAGCACCCAACCAGGTGAGAAAATTATATAGATACCCTAAATAATAATAATAATAATATATAGGCTGTAACTTTAAAGTAAAGTAAAGTTAGAGCCTATATACGTCCCACTGCTGAGCACAATCCTACCCTCATTTAACTTAATTTTAATTGACTTTAATGTACAAAAGTAAAAACATCCTTCGGTGACCATTAAGGTACAGACGTTATCTTAAATGAAGCAACAAACGGGGCTCTACCTTAAAATATTGAACCGATATTTAATGAATTCAATTCAACTATGCGCACAGCCAACTTTATTTCTGTAAGTCCATTTCAGTAACAACATTGCGGACGACGCCAACTCATCAAAGAATTGCTCGAACGTAGAATACACTACAAAAGCCGACATCGACCTCATTTTCCATTCATCTTTTTAATATCCGTGGGAATTGGTTGCGAACACAAATAGAAAACAAACTGGAGGCTGGAGGCAATACTTATGGGCAACGTTAACTTTTTGTTGATTGCGTATTATATTTAAATGTCAAATTCAAAAATTGATCTTTTTGGGAAACATTCATTATTTTAATGCGTTTTTCCCGTCCCAATCTCTAATACAAAAATCAATATTTTGTTTTTCGTTTGTCTTTTTTGCCATCCTATTTACCATTCATCCGCTTTCGATGAAATTTTACTAAGTTATTGTGCGCGCGCCCTCGAATGTTTTTGACAAAAAAAAAGCGACGCATGGCACAATTTATAATAGAAAAGGTTTGGCAATCGGTCCCTAGTCTAGTCAACATAACAAACTAAGGGCGGCTTGCTCTTCATTCTTGAACATAAGTTATTTATTTAAGGTTGGATAGAGCCAGTATTTACCCAGTATTTTTTTTATAATGTAATATTTTCCCTTTATTCTTATGACCCATAAGAATTAAGAAACCAAATAAGTTATTTATGTAACGATTTTTTATGTTTATGCGAACGCTACACATTTAAATAAACTGTTCCTAGCAGTTTACAAACATAAATTGCACACGGACAAAAATTCAGACCCGGAACAATTATTTGTAGAGACCATACAAATACTTGGTCCGTGGGGGATTCGAACCCGTACGGAACAAGTATTTGTATTTATTTAGTATTTGTAGTTATTTATGATTGTTCACATACTAATAAAGTTTGTACGTTCTGATTAAATACTACAGCCTACATATGTCCCACTCTTGAGGAGTGGGGGAGAGGGGGAGTTGGACATATATAGGGATCTCAAAGGGTATTTTGCCTAAGGAGTGTAAACGGCAATGCCCCAATGCGTGTTGACGGTCTTCACATGCCTTCGATTTTTTAATATGCTTAGATATGCAAGATTCCTCACGATGGTTTCCTTCACCGCCGAGCACGTAACAATTCAGCACTTTATATTGCAGTTAGCAATTACATTGGTGCCGGCGGGTATTGCTCGCGACTAAGCACCTAAGCTACCACGGCTATTCGATAAAATTTAAAAGTACTAGAATGTGGGTAGACAAGCGGCTCCGTGGCGCAATGGCTAAGCAATGAGTTGCAGCGCTGGGAGGCGCGGGTTCGAATCCCGCACGGAACAAGTATTTGACCTAGAAATAATTGGTTCGGGTCTGGATGTTTATCCCTGTGGTAAACTGGCCCCACGATACAGGAGAAAGTCCTAGTGTGCTAAGATCCTAGTGAGAGAAAGAGGATGATTATAACTCTTGACTCACTCCAGAATCCAGAATAAGTGTAGTAGGTTTGCCTTTGATAAGTTCTTTCTAACAAAATATACTCTGCACTTTCATTCAGACAATTTTCAAAACATAACAAGCTTGGTATGAAACCTAACGCAGCACTCTCACCAACGAGATATAGTTCCAACGGTATTAAAAACTTTTCAAGAATTGAAAGTATGTAGCGTCAACCTGAAAATAGTCAGATTGCTCTCCAAACTTCGTGCCGGTCAAAAGACACGCTGTGCTTCAATAAATTGCGACGACACTTGTGTAAACTTACAAATGATGGACTCAACAACGAAACCGTAAACAATTCGGCTACCGGTTTATATTCTTCTACCTCGAAACACGATCCTTAGTAAAGGAATCAGATGCTTTTTCAAATATCTCGATAATAACCTTACATCCGACATAGATCTATAAACTATGAATGTACATATATATATATATATATATATATATATATATATATATATATACATATATATGTGTGCATTATTTATAACTAGTATATATATGTACATATAAACTAATGTGTATAAACTTAATCTATTAAGAATATTACGTATATAATGCAACGACACGACGACGACGAACATATGAATACGACGGAAACGCAAAATTTCGACAACACTTGTTTAAAACTTCATCGTTTATAACGTTACTATTTAACTATAAAGATAGTTAAATAGTAACGTTATAAACGATATAGTAAAGACTAAAGTGGTGCGTTCCAAGTACGCATGTAGCAAAAAATATAAAAATGCCAATTTAGATGTAACATAATGTAATAGTATATTATAATATTATTATTAAGTAATAAAATATAAATATATTAACATTAAGGCTCATTTCATTACAAACTGGCGAGCCGCCCTGGCATCGATTTATAATATTTAAAAAAAAAATCGCTGTTTTATAAAATCTCCATGTTTCTCGGTTAAATATAGCTTGGATCACTTTTGGCATTGCTATTTATTTATTTGTGTTGTTTCATTACAATCGGCTTAGACATTCCTAATAATCGAATGCAAAATAAATAGCCCCCTCACTTCATTTTCATTCCTTTTATGCTTAATGCGGATGACTGTCCAAAATTGACAGTATTAGATATAATGTATTACACAGTCGATTACGGCAACGGGCAACCCTCGTAACGGACGTACCTATTAGTATAGAACTTAAATTGCAGCAGGGCGGCGCCGTCAATATACTTTATATAATAATAAAGGTACAACATTGTAAAACGCATATTATATAGTTAATGTTAGCTAGTGCTTAATCTACATGATGGTAGTGTTTTTACAGAATAACGGTGACAAAGCACACAGTCGACCTGAAGATAAGTGGATGCTGTGGCCCATAGACATCTACATTTATCCTCGATTAAAAATCAAAATGAAGATACGTTGTCACCCTTGAGTACTAAGATGGAATGCCTCGTTTCCAGTTTAAAACGGTCCACCGGTTCTCTACACTCATCATACGAAACAGCAGCATTTTAAGCTGCTATTTTACGCTGGTATTCTGCGAGAGCGTGCCGCTACCCCGCTCGAGCCAACCCATACGTGGTACAACCATAATATAGCTGCAGCGTAGCTCTACCACATGTAAAACGTGATGATGCAGTCGAAGATAATAAGCACTGATTTACTAAGTACATATTAAGTCAATTCCTTGAGAATTCGCTCGCAGTGTACTCTTGTTACAACAGCTGAACAAAGTGAAATCTTAATCTCATGAATAGTATAAGAATGCTTACGGGACAAACAAAGGAACATTCATATTTTTGTATAAAAAAGGGTGACAAACGAGCACACAATCCATCTGATAGTAAGTGGATCCTGTGGCCCATAGACACCTACATCAATCCTCGATTAAGATTCAAAATGAAGATGCGTTTTCACCCCTGAATACTAAGGCAGAATCTCATTACCGTAAAAAGAGTATCCGGTTCTCTACACCCACTATACGAAACCTAGCTGGATTAAGCTCCTATTTTACGCCAGTATTTTATGAGAGTATTGTCCTTCCATGGTCGAGTCGACCCATTCGTGCAGCCACCACGGTACGCTTCATCTGGTAGCTCTGCCACGTATAATATAACTGAAAATATATCTAAATGTTATGTTTTACATATATATTTCTGTGTTCAATACGCACATTTCATATCTAAAGATAAATACTGGAGCGCGGTCTGTATGTCGCACCGTTTGTTTTTAGTTCATGCCTCTGTTCCACGAAGCTCAGTTACACATTCCAAGCCAAATTGGTTATCTAAATATATCCGCTTTGCTGAGCGGTTAGAGTTGTGGTACTACTGAATTGTGGGGGATATTGGGTTCAAATCCGAAACGTGGCACAGAAATAAATGCAGCGTAGCTTAAATATTTTTATTTTATCATATTTATAAAGTCCTGAGCTACCTGCATCCACAAACTTCCTGCATGTTTTAACAGATCGTCACTCTATCTAGTGGAAGCTGCCCTACACTTCGAGAACCTTCTTTTCTTCTTCTTTCCCATCGATTTTCCGTTCGTCGAGCTAAATGGCCGGCATATTGACACTTCGGCTTACTGATCAATTGGACCCAGGGAAAGGCTTATATTCAAAAGTAGACTTGATGTTGGTGATAAGATTATGGGAGTGTTGATGAGGTTTATATCATGTCATCATCATCATCACCATTAGAGCCTTTCACAAGTCCACTGCTGAACACAGGCCTCCCTCAAGGAATTCCACAAACCACGGTCCTGAGCCACCTTTATTTAATACTAGCGATTTCGCCCCGGCTGCGCATGGGTGATTTATGGATCTCGACATCAGCGCCACCTACCTGGTTTTAATATGAATCTTAACCATCTAGGTGATTCAGACACAAAGAAAAAAATATGTAAATGAGCCGTTTTCGAGTTTTAGCTAGACTAACGGACAGTAATTGGTTTATATATAAAGATAATGTTAATAAAATGAAAACGTTTAATATTTAGTTGTAAAAGAAATATTTGTGGTCAATATCAGTCAGAAAAATACTATGCTTATAAGACTATAATTACCTACTACTGAGCATAGATCTTTCCTTATTAGAGGCTTAATGGTTGAACCCTTTTGCACGAAGACAATGCACACCATCACGGGTAACACGAACGTGAACAAATGACCTTTACTTCAGGACGTGATCACATGACCTTTGTGTCGAGAACAATCGCCATAAAATATAGTTGATGTATGCTCTCGTAATTCAAAATGTCGTTTCGCATCACCAACAAAGCGTAACATGTACCAATTACTTGGATATAACTCGGTTTACTGAAATATATGTTTTGACTTATGAGCTTCTGTATCTACCTATCCATCTATTATCCTAGAAAAACAACTACTACACGTGGGTCTCGCCCATAAGGAGGGGTTTTGACATAATCATCACGATGTGATGTATCAATAAATAACATGAAAGAAAAACTACATATACGAAAAGAGATATAGAAAAGGAAGAAACAGATTCCTGATGAGGCAATAGAAGTGAGTGGTAGCTCATGGCTCAATAGCTGTGATTGCGTACTCGTATTAAATAAAAAGGTAAAGTTAAAACACAGCTAACACAGGCCTCGTCTCATTTCTAAGAGCTACCGCTAACCGCGTTGGGTTTAATCTAAGTTATCGGAATGCAGGTATTCTCTAGTTTTCTCAGTCAAGCAGGTTTACTCATCATGTTTTCCTATACCACCGTACACTTGATAAATCAGCAATTGAAATTGCATAAAGTTCTCTCCGTGATCATGATTGCTTTAAAGCACCCGAAAGGTAGGAAATTAAAATAAGTATATATAGTTTTATTCAACTTTAAGTTAGTTTGTTTGTTTACGTACATAACTTTGCTTTTGCGAGCAGTGCTAGCAAGCACCGTGAGCTAACCACTGCTTTCATGCTCGAACCCCATGTCAACTACTCGACGAACATCCTGTTAGATTGGATTGTGTAGTATAATATTTAATTTTAATTAACCTAATATAAATATATTGTTTCACAATTGAGAGACTTGACGAATTATAATGAAATTTGACATTGAATAGGTTATGTCGTGTAATTGGATAGACTTTTCATAACAATTATTAGTCAAAGTCCAAACTTTATAAACTAAACTTAGGCTTGTTAAAATTTCTTATGAAAGTCAAGATGTACACCGGTTCACAATACTCGACCTTTTCAGTTAACCGGCTAGAAACTCTGAGGTCTTTATTTTTATATACCGTTAGTGAAATATAAATGAGTACTAAAATTACAACGAAGATTACAGGTTACTGTTAGTAATCGATATAGGTAGGTAGGTATAATCTTATATAATATCAAAAATGACCATCGACAAGTTTATACTTCTGTAGGTAGGTTCTTACATTATCTTCTTATATAATCTATGGGGGATGCCATTTTCAGCGGTAGAATTTTGATGAGCTATAGTTAATTAATTAATTCATAAATACTAGGCAATTATAGATGCAATTGAGACCCCAGACTACGATATTCCAAAGCAGCATTACCTACATGCCTAACGAATAGGTATCTGTCCTTCACCTCGACAAGCCACATACTAAATTGAAAGAATATAAATATGCTGTGCAAAAAGTTCTTTAGACTTTTCAACAGATAAGTTTAGAAGTAACTCCAGCTAAAACAGTTGCGTTGGAAACACATTCCTTGTTATAGTTATTCTATTTCACGATGAAGGTTTGACTTTGGTTGTTGTTAGCCATGCACATACACACTGTGTTAGTGTGCGTAGGCCTCGAGACACAGAATAAATAAAAGCACTACATATACGTCACGATCGCGAGTCGAACGAATCCCAGTTACACACATAAACGCGCCTGTTGGTACACGTCACTACTACAATCAAGGCGTAACCTTCATCGTGAAATAGAATAACTATACAAAATTACATTAAAAATAAGATTAACATAACAAAAATATATAAACATAAGGGAAAACAGAAAGAAGTCTTATTGCTTCACTACACAGCAATTTATTCCAGACAACCCACAATAGAATACAATAAAGGGAGATAGTTTTAAACGGCAAGGATGCACTAAAGTAGCGTTATAAAATGATTCACTAAAAAGGCAACGAATGTATCTTAAATAAAATTAGCTTTTACGGATTTTATCACGTATTAATTAACTTTTTTATATTGTCGACGTTTCGGGTACTTTTCAGCACCCATGGTCACGGGGGGAGGGGGGGCTGAGGTGTTCGACGTCCCGGTGTCATAGTTAACCGCAGATTTAAATTATTAATTTTTGTTCCGATCTATACAGTATGAACTTATAGTATCTTGAAGTCTTGCAGTCACAGAAATCTCAATAATATTGCCTTATTATTTAGATTTCTGTGCTTGCAGTTGTATGCTTGGGTTGGGATTTAATTTTACGAATTATAGGAATAATATAAGCATATGGTAGCACCCATCACACACCTTCTTTACTGAAATTAGGATGTTTTTTTGATTTTAATTCAGTAGCCTCGTGAATCATCCTTGGAAGGAAATCGATGAATCGAGAATCGGTGTTCTTTAGCGAGGATTTGTGGTCTATCAAATCTGATGTAAGGACGGGGGCGATCTTGTACGTGTTCGCACGTACAAAAGCATACAAAAAAGGTTTTATTTCCGATCGGCTCGATTCACTGGCGTTGCGAAGAGATGTTGCATCTCTTTGCGTATTTTATCGCATCTATCACGGGGAGTGCTCTGAGGAATTGTTCGGATTAATCCCAGCCGCCAAATTTCGTGAACGCACGACACGGCAAACGTCCCGATACCATCCACACCATCTGGATGCTTGGCGGTCCACCACTGTACGTTTCACAAGGAGCTTTCTTCCACGTACAACCTCTCTGTGGAATAGTTTATCACCGGCGATTTTTCCGGACCGATACGACCTGGGGACCTTCAAGAAAAGAGCTTACTCCTTTCTAAAGGGCCGGCAACGCACCCGCAATTCTCCTGGTGTTGCGGTTGATCATGGGCGGCGGTAGTCACTTAACATCAGGTGAGCCGCATGCTCGTTTGCCCCCTCTTCTATAAAAAAAAAAAATATTTAGAATTTAATACGAAGAATCTCAAGGCCTGTCATTTTCGGCCAGACATATGGGGGGTCAAATTTGCAGCATTTTGACTCCCCTGTCACGCCCTGCCAGGAAGTTGTCGAGTTCCAAGTAACCCTGTATAAATGCAGCGTGGCTCTACCACGTACTAAATCCGTTGCTGAATTTTTGTTAGTTTATGACTGCATTATATTCATGTACTGAAGCATACACTCGATACTATAATATGTTAAGGGGTATCCCTGACCAAAATGTTGCTTAAGTGCGTTTTTCAGACTCTATTATCTCATTAGTTATGAAAAATAAACTTCATCTAAAAGCACATTATTAATGTTCGATATCTTATCATCACATTCCACGTTCTAATTTATTTTTATGTGCTATAAATACATTTAAAATCAACTTTTATAAAATGACTAAAATTCTTGATTACATGCATCTGTTGCTAAACGCAACGCTCTAATCATTTGAGGATTAGACCAATGGATAGATAATTAAAAAATCTATATTCTCCACGTTTTGTTTAAATTTTTAAGTTCTTTTTTCTTTTTTAATTGAAATAATTCCGAAAATTGTGTGACTTCTATGATAAAGGGGCGTGCGCAGAGTGCGGGCGGCATTACGCTTTATGCCTCCGTACGGATGGCCGTGTCTCTCGTCCACGATCGACGACGGCGACGTTCCGTATTTCGCCGCAAACATAATATTATTTGAGTACCTACCAACCGATGCGCTTACGTCACGGTAATATTATTTATACAGTATTGTAACTCGGCCGTATCTTTGAAATAAATCCTACAGCCGTGCGGTACGTAAACATGCGATAGGGCTGCCTGCCTCCAGCATTTTTACATTTGCCCATTGATTTATGTGTTGTATAACTCAATGCATTTGCCTACTTTGTGTTTCCATTTAGTTTTATGGTTGTACTTAAATATACTTTTTTATATAAACAAATATATAATAGGTACTTTGTGAATTGAATAGGAAGTGTTCAATAAAATGCGAGTCGTTTTTTGATTGGTAGATTTAATTAAAAAACCATGTTTATGTTTGAATAACAAACCGGTCTCATAGATTTGCGGCCGAAAAATATTTGCGCCTCGGCTGAGACGTACGAAATGCTTTATTATTAAAATTTTAAGTATAAAAAATCCGCATTATAATATAAAGCTTAATTAAAAATTGTTTTGGGAAACATGGACAAGTTGGAGTAAAGGAATATCTTTCACTTGGTTATAGATACCTGCAGCTACTTTACAATTTATATGTTTGGTTTTAAATTTATTATTTTTTTATTTATATTATATTTTCTGAAAGGGTCCTAGGAAAGGAATTGTCCACCGCGCTACCCCAATGCGTGTTGGCGAACTTCGCATGTCTTCGAAATATTTTTTCCTTATTTCTCAGACATGCAGGTTTCCTCACAATGTTTTCCTTCACCACTGAGCACGTGGTAAACCAACACTTAAAATTGCAATTACAATTTCATTGGTGCCGGCGGGCATCGAACTCGGTTTGCTCGCGCACTGTGTAAATTTCAGCAAGCGCTAACCATCTGAGCTACCACGGCTCCTCTCCTCTCGAGCTAGACTTTATTTTATTTATGTCACGATTGATTTTTATATATATATATATATATATATATATATATATATATATATATATATATATATATATATATATATATATATATATGGGCGTATGTATGCATATATGTGTTCATTTAATAGCTGCAGCTGTTTATAATTTAAGGAAGTTAAAAAATTTGTAATCAATTTCTTATATTCAAGATAATAAAATTGACTTTATATTTTATTTTGTTCTGTTTATTAATACCCACCCAGTATTACTAATCACAAATAATCACAATATCTCATTAGTTATTGTAATTGGGTAAAAAATATCTATTTAGTTACTAATGCTATATTTATTATTTTAATAATTATCTACCCAGTAGGTAAATATTAAAATAATAAATGTAGCATTATAGACAGTAAATCTCCCTCAAACTCAATTTACTAATATTGTTCCTAAATAAGGAATAGCAGATAAAAGATTAGTAGGTAATAACTATTGCTCCTCAAAATTATATTTGACATCAAGAATCAAACCTAAAATTCATTAGCTTAATAAAATAATACTACCTACTATTCAAGTATATTTTTCAATATGTAAGTAAATGAAAATAACAAAAATGAAGCACCATTGGCATGTAAAGTTCGAATCCATAATTAACATTTCGACAAATATTGTAATTTACTCTATAAAAAGCTAATTCAATATTAGCAGTATAGTATATAGTTAAAAATAATCAAAATAGTCATTTTTATTAATTAGATAATATATGAGAATACATAATTCTAATATAATGCAACTAATATACCGAATAAAGAAAATTAAAATACACATATCATTGTCTGCCGTGTCTATTTCCACAAAATAGTTCATTGACATTGGTAAATTAATACTACGTTCGTACCAAGTAGGTGGCGTCTTGCAGATTTCTACGCGATATAATTATTGTAGCGAGAGCGTCGGCAGGCCAAACGCTCAAGGTCGTTCGCTAGAGGTAAAGCCCTAAGCGCAGTTGGCTTCTGTCGAGAGTAATGATTCGAAGTTGTCACCGTGGTTAAACTCGACCAAGGGAACATCATTATCATCGTGATCATTCTTATCATCTTGTATAATGTTTAGTTCCTAGTAGTAGACTCGAGATTTTTTCCTATTATTAAGCCATCGCTGGACTACCATATAGATGCGCCCATAGACATCTACCTCTATCCTCGATTAAGAATAAATAATAGTACTACGTACCTCGATTAGGAATCAACATGCAGATGCGTTGTCACCCCTGAAGACTAAGATGGAATGCCTCGTTTCCAGTAAAAAGGGTCTCCGGTTCTCTACACTCATCATACGGAACACAGCTGTATTAGGATGCTAATTTACGCTGGTAATATGTGAGAGCATGATCCTACCCCGGTCGGGCAGACCCAGTCGTACTACAACCATAATATAGCTGCAGCGTGACTCCACCACATTAAGGTTCGTTAGGTCAGGCAATTTATTCGAATGTTAAGAAAACAAATAATAGCTGCAGCAATTACGTAATGGTATATTTTTAAATTGACCATGACTACCTAACTACCTATACCATATCAACTATATAATTACATATTTTGTGACCATACATAAATTAACCAAAATACAATTTAACAATAAAAACCGCGTTAAAGAAATATCACTTCTAGGTAATTTTGCTGCTAATTAATTTTCACAATGTTTACGTAACTAAGGAAATGTACACGAAACCATAGTAATCTCGTTTTGTAGCGTAATATCCAACGCGGATTCCACGGCATAGCGCCTAAACACTGTCAAAGCTAGCGGTCTCCCGGCCGACGTAAATAGGCCTGCGAAGTAGACGTGACCCAATTCTCGCGGGTCAATGACCTGGAACAAGGACCGATTTGGGGAAAATAACGTTCTAACGCGGAAAGAGTCAGCCGATATAAGGTACAGATACTTCATATACTACTTAGGGATTAACATTTCCGTTTTCCCATCATTAATTACATATTCCGTTTGTGATAGCTTCCCAATTTTAATGTAATTTTCATAATTTACTTTTAATAACGGAACGTAACTTTTAAAAACTTACTTTGTTATGTAGTATACGTTGTGGGCCTCTTCGCATACATAAAATGTATTCGAAAAAGAGCGGCAGAAAATTAAAACTGTTGGGTTATGGCGATCAACTCGGGACACCATCCATTTTCGTGACTAAATAGATGAGGAAGAGGTACTGCAATCTTAACTGACTGCGAGACGTAACATTGGTGTAAACAGCTAAGGGTCTAGGAGGGTGAGTCTGTGGGTTGAAGATCCTTACACAGTCAGCATCCTCCTGATATTATGACCTTTTACACTTCCGCCTTTCAAGCTTCAAACTTTAACAGTCTAGCTCAAGCGTTCAACTCCGATCAACCACGGCAAGTCAAAGATTGGGATTACAAACTCACCGGGAGAACTCGGCTATGGCCTGTGGTGTAGTTACTCACCAACAGCTCGCCACAAGCTGCCCTGCGGGCTAATTATTATTCATTTCTTTTGATATGATAGCCTATAATAGCTATTCATTATGATAGCCATTGTAGTGTTCAAAAACAGATAAACATAACTATCTGTCGCCAACGCTTGCACTTCAGAGCTTCGTTGTGGCTTGTGACTCTCGCATAATTTACGACTATAAATCAAACATACATAGACTAACAAGTCTCTGTCGACCGCAGTGTGAAATTCGATTCAGTTAAATATGCACATAAATGCCAGACTGGTAGAAAATAGAAAGCTATATTCAATGTACGTTATATTGATATGTAAATACGTAATTAGTTATTTGACTGTAATATTTATCTTGCTTTTACTCCCTTCCCTTTAGTTTCCTCGAAAGAAAGCTACAGTTAAAGTATGTTTAAGAAAAAAGTACATACCAAAAAAAAACATTTTTTAAATAGCAAACGTTTCAACGTAGTAATAGAAGCCTTTTAGCCTTATTAACGTTTTGATAATTTAATTCTTAATATTTAAAAATCCTGTGTCATGATGTTCGTTCACGCTAATCTTCGACAACTCTGAACCGATTTTAATGAAATTTTGTAAATGTGTATTTCTTGGCCCAGTTTGAGAGATAGGATAGTTTTTATCATGACATGTGACCCTCAATATTTCTTATTCGGCAAAGGGTCGTCGGAAAGGGCAGAACAACGTTTGCCTGGTCAGCTATTTTGGATAATAGGATAAATCGCCCAATAACTTAAACGACTTTTTCTGTCACCAGGGCGGCACTACTTTTTTTTAAATACTAGTAATTTTTTTTAATTAACATTACTAATATTCCTTTTAACCACTCCTGGTAAGCTTGAAACGCTTGTGTTAGGAGTGGTTCACGACAGTAGTCAAATGGCGGACTCGAACCCACGACCTTTTCAGTTCGCGATCCGCGCCCTGGCATTAGGCGACTGTCGCTTCCACGTGACTTAAACGTGAGGTGTAATATTTGTCAGATTTCATAGCGGGGAAGATAATTTGTTCGAAAAATCTAAAGGTTAATGTTTCTTTCTGTACCGTTAGATATATTTTATACTATTTTTATATTATTTAGTTTAATAAACCAAAGCATAGATATTCACATAGTTTATTAAAATATATTTGAATAATCCAAAAGTGCACACCTCAAACGCTCATGTACTCGTATTGATTTGAATAATCAATTTACTTTTATTTATTACCGTTTAAGGGGAAATATAACCTCAAATGGCTTAGCAAGATCCTCCGTTATGCCGAAAGTATTGCAGCATTAATTTTGAAATAAATATATGGTAAACTTGAGGATTAATGTTAAGGACTATGTTAGACGAAAACACGATTCCGTAAAATTTTCTCGATAGCAAAAAAAATCCAAAGTTGCCTCCAAACTGAACAATAAACCGCTGTTATTTATAAAATACTTTAAATAAGATCATGAAACTTTGCATACTAACTGAACTAACTATAAAGCAGTGTTATGTTATTTACTTTTTTTTAAATACCATTATTTTCACTGTAAACAGAAATTACCTAAACTATCGGCGTCTTGAAGCTTGATTCCTGTCGCCCCGACCCCGTTGGTATCAAAGAGTATAATAAGTATATACAGGAAGTTAGTATCATAGATTACTGTATATATACTAGAGATCGCTTAGTTAGTATCGCTTAGGCTTTTGAAGGGAGAAGGTGTGTCGCTTACGATCAGAATACACATTACGCAACAGGACGACGTAAAAATAAAATGGGAAATAACCGTGTTAAAAATAAGAAGCGCCTGGGTTGGCGTTAAAAAACAGGCATAAATATGATAAACCTAATGAAATAAGTATCTAACGACCTACCTACATACAGTATTAGTTATTACAAACATGTCGCTGCATAGCATACGGCGCGCGGGGAAATGGGGGCGAAATTAGAATTTGAGCTGACTTACTATATCCCCTTAAAGCTACAAAAAATTGTTTTTGTTTAATTAACACTAAATTTTTTAACTGCTTGATACCAGTGATTTGTATTTGAATGCGAAAACAAAATGTCAAATAATTAATAAAATAAAAATAATTGTATCCTAATATAATTGAATTTTCGAAGCATGGGGGGGGGGGGGGTTATGCATACTACCACCTAGAAATTAAACTATTTAAATATTCATGAACGGGATGGCTTACAAAAGGGGAAATTCAAAAGGCTTCCTTAAGAGCTCAGTCTTTCAGAGCAAAACAGAAAAATTGCGTTCTGGTGACACATCTACACCCTCCCTGCCCCGCCACTTCATGTACCGCCACCGCAGTTATCTTTCTGGCCGTAGCGTGGAAAGTTGCTCTACTAAGATTTTCCAGTATCAATTTATCTAATATACAGGATTATTGATAATTAGCTAACAAATTTTCACATACAGATTTTCTACCTCGTATCTATTTTTGTTCCATGCTTTTATTACAAAATTCGTTACACAAAAAAAATATATTTTAAGTTTGTATAATTTTTGTTGTTTTGTTGAAAAGGTTTCTAAAAGATAATCATCTAGAACCTGTATAACATGTACTCGTATTATTGATTATTCAAATGAATCTGGCAAGTGCTAGAATGAGTCGTGCACTGAGGGTTTCGTAATAAGTCGATGACACTATCGAAAATCCGTCAAGTACGTCAAGTAGTTCTAAATACTAAAATAGATTAAAAAAAACTCAAAATAATTTCTATATAAGTACAAACAGTCCACTATCACACATATTTATAGTTTCTCATTAAAGTATAATGTAACTTTGTATAGCATTTACCTATATGCATGAATTACTATTCTTGTACAGCAGCATCGACGGACGACTTAGCGCTTTTTTTTAATTTATTCGCAATGGCTTGAATGATGTATGGAGGGTCTTTGATTGGCATCGAGCGTTCCATGCGAGAATCAATTAGCTCAGGAAGCTAAAGAGGAAGAAAAATGACGTCCAATTTTTTTTAGATTTTGACGTTTCTGTGATCAGCATGACAATTTGCGAACATTGCGCTAAGTCTCCTATTTGACGTCCGTATATTGGACGTCGTAAGCAGTTTGACGCCACATTATATCCAAAATTGGCCATAGTGGGCGTACAATAAATTACGGGATGCTGAGGATATTACTTAATAGTTTACTTGTAGTCTACGTGTATTACTGAATAGTTTTCGTATCTAAAAATGTCATTAACTCGACATCAGCAGCTACCGGTAACAAGGAAATCTCTAGTTGAAAATCAAAAAGACGAAATTTTCCTTATGACACTTAAAAATTAAATTAAAAAAGTATTTCTATAAAAACATAATGTACTTTTTTTTAAAAAAAAGGACATTAACCACTCGTGGTAAGCTTAAATTGCTTGTGTTACGAGTGGTTCACGCCAGTAGTCGAATGGTGGATTCGAACCCACGACCTTTTTGAGTTCGCGGTCCGCTCCCTGCCATTAGGCTACTGTCGCTTGTAAACAAAACATCATGTGCAATCCAAAAATGTATAATACTTCTATATTTCCTTGAAGAACTTACATAATATGTAGGTTAGGTACCTAATTATATACCTAATATTTAACCAAGTGCTCACACATATGCACGTTGTTAACTATTTTACTATGAAACACAAAAAAACTTACCTTTGAATTCTATTTCTGTTCATTGCTTCAACGTTTGATTTCAATTTTCGTTTTCTGGTACAAGCATATTTTTTACGTTTATGGTCCATATCGAAATTAAAAGTTATAAAACAAATACAAAATGATTTATAAACCCTTAAAGAATTATATGCAAAAAATAATAAAGTAGAGAAACTTTCAATTCGTAACAATGCGCAACCAAGATTAGGGAAAGAGAGAGAAAGAGGAATGTTAGAGCGAGAGGAAGTGCAAAAATTTGGCACAGACAAGACGTCTGAACGCTACAGCCGCTCAGCGGCTACTAAGGAATATTGCCCGCAATTATTGTTTATAAAGTCAATATTTTATAGGTCGATCGAAATAATTATTAATTTTGAAATAAAGTGGTTTAAATTATTATTTTTTAATATTTGTCTAATTAAACACCTGCCCTTGAGAAAAAAATAATTATAGCATAAATATTTTCAGCTATTGCTATGAAACAAATAGTTTTTTATGAGGCGAAAACAGCGAAATTTAACGAAATTGAGACCTCTTATTTAAGACAATGAAAGATATTTAGAAAAAAAGAAACAGCGCATTTTGGAGATGAAGATGTTTAGCTATTAACGCGCTGAATAGATTTCGCCTTTTTATTATCGATTGCCTTATAATGGTACACGAACAAAGCTCGAAATTGCGTTGGGTGCGAGAGAGCTCTATTTACCGTTTGATTTATCTAACATAGACCACATAGATGAACCAAAAAAAAAAATTTAGCCATTACTTATAATCTGGGTATTTATGTGTTATCAAAATATTTTACTCTGAAACAATAATTTGCTGTAAAAAAAGAAATCAAAGTGGCGCTAATGATTCGATGTGAGTCAACTTTAAAAGACTGTAGCCTTAAGATTAAAATCTAAAGCTAATTAAAAATATCAGTGATAAGTTTATTTTTTCGAAAGATATTTTTTAAGGGCAAATTATTTTCAATTAACTTTTTATTAATAGTTATCGAAATAAATAATCTTATAACTACACCAGAAGTATTAATTGAAATTTCCTCTTGCTATTGGTGTATTTTTTTATCATGTAAGTGCAATATAAATCTGGTGGATCGTGATTTTTGATGTAGTGACAATAGCACTACATCGCCACTTTGCGTTCGATGTGTGCAAAAGTGATTTTAAAATGTGAAAAAATTAAAGAGCAAACCACTGAGGCATTGTTTTGTGTTTTAATATAATACCCTAGAAACTGAAAAACTTTTATATAAAACTAACTTCTTAATTAAATAACATTGTGTACATTAGCGACATCTGGTGAGTGGAAGATTATTAGCCCTCATTACTATGTTTTAATATTTTTGCTTGGATGCTTGTCCTTTAAGCCATGTCTTTATTTAATTACGAATCTTTGTCTATAACTATTTTCACAATATGCTGAGGCTAATATGGCGTCATATTGCGAAGTTTTTGGGAGATTTTTAAGGCGCCTAAGCGCTCAAAATAACTTGAGTTTTATATCTACATCGAATGACATACTTGTTTCGTCGTTTTCTCTAATAGTTCACATGTGCAGACACTTAATACACAAAATTGCATCACTTATACGTATTAAAATCTACTTCAAACCACTATTTATACGATAAAACAGGAGCAACAATCCGTCGACGATCAAGTTTTCGCCAAAAACTGCACCCTCATTAGGTAGGGAGTCTCACAGATTACTATACTAGCAGCTACTTGGACAAGGTATCACCGTATCATATACCCTTGTCCATGAGCTAGCTAGCTAGTGTGTCCTAACTCATAAGAAATTCTTATTAAGAATGTCATAGAGTATATTAGTAGATAGTCATGATCTAATGGTTTCCGATAGATGGCGTTAAAAGCTTCTCATTTACACCCACTGACCTCTATACATACAAGTGTATATATAGAGGTCAGTGTTTACGCCAGACGTAAAATACCTGGACTATGGAGTGTAGAGGTAAGGAGTACAGACTCTGTATAAAAAAGTGTCCGTAGGAAAGCGCTAGATAGGTGGCGCCACTAGTAGCTACAGTCTAAATTTTAAAGCACTTTTAATAATTTTTTTATTGCACAGACTTTCATTATAATTCTTTTTACAATAATTATTTTATTGCTTCCAAAATTTTTATTTTCAACATCACTTTCAACGTATTTACGGCGATTTATCATACCCTGTAGCTACTCGAGCGTTGTTGTGGAGAGTTTTTTAACTGTTATATTTACTGCGTACAGAAGGACACATTTTGTTCTCCTTAACTCTAAACTCCATTGCCTGAGCGGCTAAGGGCCATATGTATAATATGGCTTTTACGAGCTGATGACAAAGAACAACTGGAATAATTCCGAATCCCGACAGATATTTTTCAAAACATTGATAATTTTATAATACTCGTATAGAAGCTCTTAAATGCCATTAGATCAGAGGACTGGCACTGGAATAAACCTGCATGCAGTGTCAGAGACGAGGTGTATTGATGGCATTGTAACTTTAATGCCGGGTATGAAACTGCCCTTTCCTTGGCAATTAATTGTTTTGGACTGATGTAGCATGGAAATAAATTAAATTGAATTTAAATGCTTATGGTATTCATTTTAAAAGAAAAAACCAAATCATTGAAATCATTTTTGGCATTTGGCTAGAATTTCTTGACTAAAAAATCCACGAACCCGAGACTACATGATCAGCACTTACGACCACTAGGCAGTGACTAAAATATAAAAGTTTCGAAACATGGTAGTATTTTTTTTACTATACGTATTATCTTGTTTAGGAATTTTTTTCTACAATATTAAGTTTTACCCAGAAATAGAAAAGATGATCCATGCTTATATGATAGTGCTAAGTTGCAGCTCTATTGTATTTATAGTACGGATGCGTGAAGAAACTATGCTCGACCAGGGAAGGACCACACTCTCACAGAATACCAGTGTTAAATAGCAACTCAATGCTGCTATGTTCTCTGTTTCATGTTGAATTCATGGACTAAAATACTGTATATTTTATTTCTAAGTTTAATGTTCATTAATGTTTATTACAATACAAAGCCCGATGCATCGATGGATCGCGTGGTACCTGCGTACTTTAGGGTTTGAAGCAAGAACTCAACCCCTTTTAACTTTATACTGGCTTCTCAGTGTGTATTTTATCAAGAAGTTTTGAATCAACAGCGGCTCTAAGAAACATCGTCCTAGTTTCAACAGTAGGGCAGCAGGCTGTACCCGCGATTTTTCTTGTTTAAACTTGATTCTTTGCAAAACTGGGATAATGTGAACCTTCCATTTCCATATACGGTTTTAAAAGTTCAATGCTGAATTTTTGTTGAGGCGTTTGTCATTTGGCAGGTGGGTTGGCAACCACAGTTTTTTATAAAAATAATTTAAATAATTCTTCAAAATTGAATATTTCATGGAAAAATCAACTGATTTTGACGAGCTTGACGGCGTTCGACGCAGTTTTTTAAACAATCATGTTAGCGACGACAAAGTGAATTCGAACATTTAATATTAATTATTTATTATCAGTGAAATAAAACTAAGTGTTAGCATTTAATCTTAATTATTCCTTATCAGTGATTTAAAATTAGGTGATGGTATTAATCTTAACTGTTTCCTATTCGTAAAATAAAGCTAAGTTTAAAGACTGATTAGTGCTGAAAAAACAGGAAAGTAAATTAAACACTTCTATTTTTATCTTAAAGTGACTTATATGAATCTATTTAATATTATTTAGGTCTGATTAGAACATTAGACGCAAGTATAAGCTTATTTTCTAGTAAGATTTCTTTTATCATAACTTTAAGAGCTATTTAACATATAAGTGATTAATATAATTCTTTTTCCTTTAAAGTACTTCAAAAGAAACATTAATATGTCAATTAATCGCTGTATAATGTTATTTCATTATGAGAAAGATTTAAATTTCATGAAAAAATATTGTATAGATTCTTAAGCATAATTCCTGAAAAAGTGTTGTACATTCCTACCTCTTGGCGGCGCCACTTGTATGTACCAATACGATGTCGTCTACATGTCCCGAGGGACGATGCAGGTATCGGGCCTCGGGGTATACCCCATTGCCCGGGTGATCCTCATGGCCCATCACTATGGGCCAGTCCTTTTAGCCTTTTTAGGCATTGTATAGTTATTTCCGGGTTGATCCGTACTTAGTAGTATTTTTCCCGTAATTGGTTAATTACGGGAAAAGGAGAGGTTGTCCAGTAATAGTCGAAGTTGGCCTTTCAGCGGCATTGTGGGTTGTTACTCGACTCTCTAATCACATATAGAGAGGAGTTCTCTTGGAAGAGGTCGCCCGTCCGGTGGCCGGGTATGTAACGGCGCAAAGCCGTTAAGGTGTTCGTGTGGCCCGTTATCGGCACGGTCAAACATGCCGCGCGCTAACCGGGCCACAAAGTCGTAGATACTCTCGACCTTCAAGTCGGCCGCTATCACGTCATTCCGGACGTAGCGACCTGCTCCGACGATCGTTCTTAGAGTCAGATTCTGCTGGGCCTGTAGTCGCCGCCTCAGAGGGTCGCTCAGAAGTGCGTACCAGGCCGGTGCAGCGTAGGTGATGATGGTCCGGATATACATCTTGTATATCCGGAGCTTGATTCGAGTTGGCAACTTGGATGCCAGGACCGGTAAGAGCGTCGCCCGCGCACATCGGGCCCGGCGGACGACGAAGTCGACGTGCGCGGTCATGCGCAGCGTCCTGTCGATCCTGCACCCAAGGTAAGTTACAGCCTTCTGGTACGCAATCTCCTGGCCGTTGAGGGTCAGCGGAGGTGGAAAATTTCTGAGACGGCGAGTGAGCAGAGCGGTCGTCTTACCAACGTTGACGACCATCCTCCACTCATCTAGCCATGGTGGCAGCAGGTCCAGCAGACGCTGCATCTTGGCAGTGGCTATGTGGGCTCTTCTGGACGAGGTGAAATAGGCGCTATCGTCCGCGTATAGCGCCAGCTCGACGTCGTCCTCCCACTCTTGAAGCCTGCCTGCCAGTGTGGGTATGTCGTTGGTGTAAGCCGCGTACAGGACTGGTGACAAACAGCTGCCCTGTGGAACGCCGGCTCTGATGGTTCTAGTTGCGGACTCGGCGTCCTCTACGCAGACGTAGAACTTCCTGTCTTCCAGGAAAGACGCCATTAACCGCAACATAGCAAGAGGGACACTAGTCTGTTCTTTCAGTTTATATAGTAATCCTATGTGCCACACCCGGTCGAACGCCTTCTCGATGTCGAGAAAGACGCCCAACGATATGCGGCCACGATTGTACTCTGCCGCAAGCAGGTGCAGCACTCTAGTCGATTGTGTGACTGTAGAGTGACCCCTCCTGAATCCGTGCTGCTCCGCCCGAAGTTGGATGCACGGACGGAGACGTCTCAGCAGCAATCTTTCAAACAGTTTAGCTATGTGTGGTAATAGCGTGATCGGCCTGTAGCTGGCAGCTCTACGCCTGTCCTTCCCGGGTTTCGGCAATACGATAATTCTGCCTTTTTTCCAGTCCTCCGGGAAGTGGGATGTCCGCAATATCCCATTGTAGAGTCGACCAAGCTCTACTATGACTCTATTGGGCAACTGTCGGAGTGCAGCGTTGGTAATCCCGTCGTGCCCCGGCGCCTTCCTCGGTTGCAGGCGGGTTACTGTCCTCCGCAATTCAGCGGGGGAGATGAACCACTCTCCTGCAAGAGGCGGCGCGGGCGACGACAGGAACTCCTGTACGCGGCTTTCCTTCCTGGCATGAAGCTCCATGAACTCCGCACTTGCTGGGTTCGGCATAAATTGCTCCTCGAAGTGCTCGACTAGGATATCCGCTCTGCCCTTGGCATCGTAGCAACGTTTGCCTGTGTTGTCTATCAACGGGCAAACGGGAGGTTTGGTTCTGGTTAACTGCCGGTTCAGTTTATAGAGCGACGCATCTTGCTCTTCAGCCTTGCTGATGCGCCGATCCCAGGCGTCGCCTCTGAAGGCCTGGACTGCAACCGACAGTTCCTCCGAGATGGTATTGAGCTGGGTCTTTAATCTGGGGCAGCGAGTACGCGCCCAGAGCTTTCTTAACGCTCTCTTGCGCCTGATCTGCACGCATATATTAAGCGGCAGATCGTCTCGCCTGGCAGTGATCGGGACAATCGTAGAGGCCGCGTGGAGGGCCTCCTTGATGTTTTTGGTAATTCTAGTTGCAGCGGCCTCTACGTCGTCCGCTGTGCTTATCGGCTGGTGTGCTGGAGGTCTCTGCTGCAGGTGTTGACAGTAGAGCCTCCAGTCGACACGTGTCTTAAACGCTCTGGGCGGCGTAGTCACCGCCTTCAGGCCAAGGGTTATCAGTAACGGGAGGTGCTGTGATGAAAGGTCGTACAGCACTTCTACCACTATCGGATAGTTGACGTTCCTAGTGAGCACGATGTCTAATACATCCGGTTTCCTCCTTGGGTCAGTAGGAACGTGAGTTGGTTCCTCGGGACCTAAAACGTCATACGAGTTCTTCTCCGCATCTTCATATAATTCATGACCCGGCGGGGTGATCACTCTGGACCCCCACGCCGGGTGTTTAGCGTTTAGGTCCCCGGCGACAATTGTGGGTGTGTCGCCTTCCATCACCGTCCGGATGTCTGAGGAGCAAAATGGAGTCCCTGGCGGGCGGTATGCCGCGTAGATTCTAAGTTCCTCGCCCGCCGCCTTCATTTTTATGCCGATAGAGCGCATAGTCTGGTAAGGTGGTAATTCCAGCTCTTGATGGACGATGTCCCTCCTCACTAGAACCGCCGTTCCTCTGTAGGCGGCCCCCTGAGCAGTGACCTCGTCCTTCCTGTAAATGTGATAATTCGGCAGCTTAATATGCGTCTTTGGATTCAACTTTGTCTCTCCCAGCAAGATGATGTGTAAATCCTGTTGCTGGGCGACTGTGCGGAGTTCATGCAGCTTCTGCTGTATTCCGTCCGGGTTCCAATAGAGGAGGCGCAGATTACTCTCCTCCGTAATGCCGGGCAAGAAGGTTTGCCAGCGCCTTCATTATCGCTGTCACTGGGTCTGTCCCGGCTCTTATGTCAGCCAGGACTTGCGTGCCGACCTCGATGGCAATACCAACCAGACGTTGGATTGCATCTGCTGTTTCGAGGCCGGTGGAAGGTGTTCTCCTGTAAGAAGGCGTTGGCAATTGTCTCGGGTGTGGTTGCTCCTGGTCCTGCCCTCTTGGCTTGTGGGTTGAGCGCGCTCTAGATTTAGAGCGGGCCCTACGTTCTGGTAGGGCCCTTTCTGGCACTGTACCCACATTGGTTATCTCCCGAGTAATCTGCGCCTTTTGCGAGGCTACTGGTACTGTTGGTGTCGGGGTAGAGGTAACAGCCTGAGGAGGCTGCGCCTTCTTCCTACTTCTCTCCCGCCTCCTCTTCTTTGAGGGTTGCCGTTCTGTGGCAGGATTGGCGGGAGGCTGTAGAGTCGCCCCGGTGGTTGCCCTGGTCGTCGTGGGTTCCACCGTTTCCTGGGATGTTACGGGTGGGGGGGGCTGGTTGCCTGCCCTTCCCGGTAATGGTGGTCCACCCGTCCTGCTGAATGGTAACAGCTTTCGGGCGACTCTGGGGGGCCTTTTTTGGTGCCTCCGGGAGTAGTCCCGGTAAGGTTAACCCCTGCCTCCTAGCAGTCCTCCTCAGGACTGGGCATCGGCGGTCATTTGCCGTGTGGTTTTTGCCACAGTTGGCACATTTCGGTTCTTCTTCTCTACCCCGAGGGCAAAGGCTTGCTATGTGCTCCCCGGCACAGCGCACGCATCTCACTGGCCTGAAGCAGTTGGCAGAGGCGTGCCCGAAGGCCTGGCATCGGTGGCATTGAGCTGGTCCTGCTTTTCTTTGCCAGGCCTCGATGACGACCCCTCTCATATAGAGGAGTTCGTCGATGTTGTAAAGGTCCTGGAGCTGCTCCAGGCTCAAGTGGTCCAGTTGGGCAAAGTAGATGCAGCCAGGTCTGCTTCTACGAGGTGGTATTGCCTTCACATATTTGATGGGGAAGCCTTTTGCCCTTATAGCCTCCTGTATGTCCTTGGTATCCGTGCCCATAGGTAGACCCCGGATGCTCACTTTAGTGGGCTTATCCTCCTCCGGGGTATAAAAATACCACGACAGTGTTGGTGTTTTCTTCGTCAAATCCACCATGTACCGCTGTACTGTGCGGAATTCATTAGCACTCTGCGGTGTGAATCTGACGCCTTTCCCAAACGGACGGGCATTTATGGGGTGGCCCAACATTTTGTTGAGCTCCTTAAAATGCCTCGTCCAGTCTGGTAGGCATTCGGCCACTATAGGTGGGTAACGGCCCTTCTCCTGGTCGGCAGGTTTATCTGTAGGCGCTGCCGCCGGTGGTGGTCGTGGTACTGCAGGTGCAGCTACCATATGGGCATAACTGGTAGATGGCCGTTGGCCATCGTCCTGTGGGAGCCCGGACGGATTTATTGTTGCCACCGGCGATGATCGGCCGGCGGATGCAGCGAGGGTGGCATACGTGGTTGACCCCCAACTGAAGGATTCCTCGCCCCCCTGCTCGTACTGGGCCGAATCATGGCTTCGCCGATCCGGTGATATGGAGCGGGGGGGGGGGGTTGCGGTGGAGAAGGTGACCTGGGTGGAGATCTCAGCACCTTCTTTGTGGTCGCTCTGTGGTAGTCTTCGTCTTCCTCTGATGAGGTTGGTACTTCATCGGAAGACGGTTGGGAGCCAATCCGTTGCCTCTTCTCATACAAGGAGGCTTCCGTTTCCGGAGGAGTATGACGTCTCGCCGTTTTCTTCGCCCGCTGCGGCTGAGGCGACGGTTCCTGCCTAACCGTGTGCTCAGACACGGCCGGCGTGAGCGCGACGCCCGGTGCGGGGTCTTTCCGTGGCGAGACGGGTTTTCTTTGAGGGATCTGCGAAAAGGATGACACTATTCTAGTGCGCTCCGGGTTCGACAGATCCCTCACAGCCAGTGGTCGTTCCAACACACCTTTTCGGTCCGGTGGTTTTCTAGATGGGGGGGAGGTTCCCCCTTTTTCTTATCGGACATGTTGACCTACCTACGTCAGTCAGGTTATCTACTATACGGCCCTGTCTAATGAATGGTATGTGAAATGGTGACTTTCCACACTTGGAGCACTGCCTACCCCTTTTGTAATCAAAAGGGTTGGGGGAAGTGCTAAGGTGGCACTCTATGACGCGACTAGGCACTAGATGCACGCAACGCATAAAGTGCCAAGAATCACCTAGGGACCGGTGACCTCAACGCCTCACGGAATCACGGGACTCAACGTGGGCGGAGTTTGTCGTACCGGCGGTTATTTGCAGCCACTGTATACTGCAAGCAACACACACCTAGGAGATCCTTAGACTTGTATGTTCGGCAAAAAATATAGTCCTACTCCGGAGCTAAACCGTGAGGCGACCGCGAAACTATTTTTATTTTTTATAAATGTAAAATAAAGGTTTATTGAATGATTTATGTTTAGAATAGTAGAAATAAGTTGTATCTATCGTTAGGAATAAATATAAATATTGTAAGGAATGTTTTACCACGTTTATTAAGGAAATCGTGAATCTCTCTTAGAAAGGGTTACTCTGCGCTCTGATTGGTCAATAGATTCACTAATGCCGTGTGCGATTTTTTCTTAATTATGATTGGTTACAGCCGCTTATAAAAAAGGGGCGTTTTTCGTGGTAAATTATTCCAAATCCGGCAATGTAATAATAAGGAATCAAGAAATAAAACAAGAAGAAATTCTCAAGAAGTGTTATTTATTGCTCATCTAACTGCTACTGTATGCTCTCCAGTTAACATCCCGCCAGCAAACCCGCTCTATTTATCAACGCTCCCTTATACGAGCAATTACATTGGTCCGTCGAGAAGCCGGATCGGGTTTAAGGAAAACTAGGAAGATGCCTTCAAATACAAGATCAAAATCAGTGCAGTCAAAGACTACGAGTGAAAGCAACGCCACTACGGGTACCAGTACGACGGATTGGAGCATGAATACGCCGAGTGATTCTACAAACACGACGGCTACCAACACGTCAACTTCAGATCGATCGACGCTTACAAGAGCATCGCCCAGCAGCGTACACAGACAACCCGTACTTCTTAACAAAAACATTGCCGGAAAAGAATCAACACCGGGGGACGTAACCCATACCACCCCCCTGACACGCACCGTCGAAGCGTCAGTTCCTCACCAAGAAGGAAGTCATCCAACGCCGCAGATTCAAGAAAGAAGTGTCGCAATGAAGACTCTGCAACAGCCTCACCCTAAGAAGACGACCCGCGATCCAGACACGCTTTCCGTTCGCTCGTCGCATAGGAAGAGAGCAGAAGCGCAAGCAAAGATGACAATGGCATTAAGGGAACTAGAATTGGCAGAAGCGCGGTCAAAAGTTGCTGAAGCGGAATTAGAACTTCTCACCGCGGAATCAGAAGATGAAGATGGTGCCGGAGAAGAGCTGTTCGAGCGAACTCGAGAAGTCGAACGCTGGTTCATCCAGACCGGAGACATGCCTAATAAGAACCACAAACCAATAGAGGCAGAAGAAAAGAAAAGTGACATCCAGGAACTAGCTTCAGTCATACTAAAGCTATCAGAAAAATCACGTGACACCGTTTCACCGAAGCACCTAGAACTACCTCACTTCAACGGGGCCTGCGAAGAATGGTTAGCCTTCAAAAGATCATACGAGGATACGGCTGCTTCTTTCAGTAGCAATCAAAACCTAGCGCGCCTTAGAATAGCGATCCAAGGAAAAGCTAGAGAAGCCGTCCAAAGCCTGCTATTCACCGCCGAAGACCCACGCGAAGGGATCAAGGGACTAGAAGCAAGATTCGGAAGACCTGGAGCACTAGCATTAGCAGAACTAGAAAAAATGAAGAACCTCCCAAGAGTCGGCGAAAACCCGAGCGACATATGCATATTTGCAAGCAAAGTAAAGAACGCAGTCGAAACAATCAAAGCTCTGAAGAAACCACAGTATCTCAGTTCACCTGAAACGCTAAGAGTTATAGTAGACAAGATGCCGACGTCAATGAAGTTCCGTTGGTTCGCCTACCACAGAAGCAGAAGAGACGAGGAAATTCAGGAGCTATTACTTATCGAAGCGTTCCTAGAAACAGAAGCCGACATGTGCGGAGACTTCGCCCCGCCCGAAGCGCCCTCAGAACAAAGAAGAGGAATAAGAAAACCCGTTCATTTGGTTCAAGAAGCGTCAAAAGAGAAATATAAGAAGTCGTGTCCGTTCTGTGGGGAAGAACACTTCGCATTAGAATGTAAAAGGTTCAAAGAAGCCAACCTGAATGGAAAATGGGATATGACCAAGAAGGCAAAGATATGCTTCAAGTGCCTTCGATTCAGACACTCAAGAATCAACTGTAAAGCACCAGTCTGCAAGCAGTGTAAAAGATGGCATCATACCATCTTACATTCTGACAAACCACCGGCGTCGATAGAAAAAGAAGCAAAAGACACCAATAGCATCTCAGAAGAAAAGGTCGCCTCAATCCATAACGCCAAAGGAGAAGAAAAGGCCTACCTAAAGATGATCCCCGTGAACCTCTATGGCCCAAAAGGACAAGTTCGCGTATTAGCACTACTAGACGAAGGGTCAACGGTCACACTCTTAGACGCATCAATTGCTGAAAAAATCGGAGTCGAAGGAAAGAAAGAAAAACTCACGATCGAAACCGTTGGCGGAAAGGTGTTAAGAAAAGATAGTTCACAGAAGATCGAGTTCAAAATAAAAGGGGCTCATAGAAAAGAAAAGAGAACTATCGTAGCAAGAACCATCGACGACCTGAAGCTGTCTGAACAATGCATAAACAAGGACACCGTGAGAAACTGTGAGCACCTGAAGGCAATTGAAAATCAACTCCTCTACGTCTCCGAGAGGCCCAAGCTACTGATAGGCCAAGACAATTGGGGACTGATAGTGACAAGAAAGCTGAAAAAGGGCAAACCATCAGATCCTGTAGCTTCCCTCACGAACTTAGGGTGGGTGTTACACGGATGTGAAACAGGAACAACTGCCACAGTACACTTCACTCATTATGGCAGAGCGACCACTGGCAAGGAAGACATAGAAGACCTCGTCCGAGAACACTTCCAATTAGAGTCTCTAGGGATCCAAAATCGTTCACCATCTAACGACAGCGACAGAAGAGCATTAGAAACCCTCGAGAAAACTACCAAGAAACTGCCAAGCGGTCAATATGAAACGGGACTCCTGTGGAAAAAAGAAGATGAACACCTGCCCAACAACTACAATCAAGCTGTTCGACGCCTGGTCAGCATCGAGAAAAAATTGGATCGTGATCAAGAAGCAAGAAAGCACTACGAGGAGTAGATCCTGAGTCTAATCGAAAAAGGATACGCAGAGAAGGCTCCAGAAACCTCTAACAAAGGAAGGACATTCTACCTACCCCACTTCGCTGTTGTACACCCAGTCAAGAAGAAGCTAAGAATAGTGTTCGAAGCAGCTGCCAAATATGAAGGAAAGAGCCTCAACGACGCCTTGCTCTCGGGCCCGGACCTGCTACAATCATTATTCGGAGTACTGCTGCGTTTCAGAGAGGGACCAGTAGCCGTCATGGCAGACATACAAGACATGTTTCTTCGAGTAAAAGTCAGAGAAGACGACCGAGACAGTCTCAGGTTCCTGTGGCGCGGAAACCGAAGAACCGGCAAGCCTGAAGAGTATAGAATGTCTTCAATCATCTTCGGGGCAGCGTCATCACCTGCAACAGCCATATACGTAATGAACAAGAACGCAGAGGAATTTAAGAACACTCATCCTGAAGCAGTGAAAGCAATTAAGAGAAACCACTACATGGACGACTATCTGCAGAGCTTCGCATCTACAACCGAAGCAAAGAAAATATCCAAAGAAGTGAAAGACATTCACGCAAGAGCTAACTTTCATCTGAAGGGATGGGCCAGCAACAACTCGGGGGTAATATCAGAGGTAGAAGACGCAAACAAAGAAAACTCCTTACAACTGACCAAAGAAGAGAAGACTCTGGGACTAAGATGGCTGGTGAAAGAAGATACATTAGCCTTCAACGTCGGGCTACGCAACACGCCGGAGGACCTGCAAGATGGCAGAAGGACTCCAACAAAAAGAGAAGTCACAAGCGCAGTAATGTCCACCTTCGATCCAATGGGTTTTGCTACACCACTTCTAATACAAGGAAAGAAACTAATCCAAGACATCTGGCGAAAGAAAATAGACTGGGATGAACCAATCAACGAACATCAAAAGGAAGTCTGGATGAAATACCTGGAAGAAGTGTCAACATTAACGAGGCTGAAGATCCCGAGGTGCGTCTCACCCAAAGGCAGAAAAGGACAGCTACACACATTCTCCGATGCGAGTGAAGAAGCCTATGCAGCAGTAGTCTACTGGAGAATAGTCGAGCCCGGAGGAAAGGTCCATGTCTCCATGATCGCCGGCAAAGCAAGGGTAACGCCAACGAAACCTGTGTCAATTCCGAGTCTGGAGCTACAAGCGGCTTTACTCGGAAGCAGACTAGCCGCCACAATCGAAGAGGAATCAGAGCTCGACATAACGAGAAAGGTTTACTGGACCGACTCCAGCACAGTGCTGCAATGGATAAAGTCAGAACCAAGGAAGTTCAAAACATTTGTGGCCAACCGACTCGCCGAGATCGAAGAAAGGTCCAAGCCAGAAGACTGGAGATGGGTGCCAACCAAGGAGAATCCAGCGGACGACGCCACGAGGGGAACCCCAACCGAATTCGACCACAACGCCAGATGGTTCAAAGGCCCGTCATTTCTCCGTCGACCAGAAGAAGAATGGCCATTTCACGACTTCAAGCCAGAAATTGTTATGCCAGAAGAAAAAAGCAAGCAAAAGGTATTGGCAACGATGGCAGCCGAAGACACCCTATTAAACCTAGAAAGGTTCTCGAGCTGGGAGCGACTGCTGCGCACTACAGCCAGAGTGATCGCCTTTACACACCTACTAAAGAAGAGCCGTAAAGCGACCACCACCGCCGCACGCCAGAAGGATGAGTCTTGGAAACCACAAAAAATCCAGAAGAAAGAAGCACAAACCTCAATCCCGTCGACCAGCGGAAGTAAAAATAAGCGCCTATACTCACCCATAGAAGCTGAACACCTAAAAAAGGCCGAAGAGATATTAATAAAAATAAGCCAGAGCGATAGTTTTGCATTAGACATAAGAAAACTGAAGTCAGAAAAGCCATTAGAAAATTCGAGTCGACTTAAGAAAATCGACGTCTACATTGGAGACGACGGAATAATTAAATTAAGGAGCAGAACAATGAAATTTCACGACCGAAACGGAAGAATAATGAATCCTATCATTTTAGACGGAAAACAAAAAATAACTCGTCTAATAATACAACACTATCACAGGAAATTCCTTCACGGAAACACCGCTACAGTAATGAACGAAATTCGTCAAAGGTTCTGGATCTTGGGTTTAAGAGCAACTCTAAAAGCGGTCGCACACAGCTGTCAATGGTGCAAGACAAAGAAGAGTTCACCAGAAATACCACCAACGGGAGATCTGCCGAGTGAAAGATTGCAGCATCATCAATTTCCGTTCTCCTGCACAGCCGTAGACTACTTCGGGCCGATGCAAGTCACCATCGGAAGAAGAAACGAGAAGCGCTGGGGAGCGTTATTTACCTGCCTCACAACTAGAGCAGTACATTTAGAACTGGTACCTTCTCTCAGCGCCAGCTCAATGATCATGGCACTCCGACGAATGGCAGCCAGAAGAGGAACTCCGAAAACCATATATAGCGACAACGGAACTAATTTCGTCGGAGCAAAAAGGGAATTAGAGGAGGCCGCACAGGAAAAGGGCATCCAGTGGAAGTTCATCCCCCCGGGAGCTCCGAACATGGGAGGCGCCTGGGAGCGGCTCGTACGAACAGTCAAGACGGCGCTAGCAGTAGTCCTCAACGAGAAGAGCCCGCCCGAGGAAGTACTCCATACGCTAATGACTGAGGTTGAACACATCGTCAACTCGAGACCTCTCACCCCGATCAGCATGGATCCAGGAGACGAGGAGAGCCTAACACCGAACCACTTTCTGCTGGGAAGATCATGCGGAGCTATGGCGCCGGGAGAGTTCAGCGACACGGAGCTCATCGGAAAGGCAAGCTGGAGAACCACCCAGAGACTCGCAGACCACTTCTGGAAAAGGTGGATTAAAGAATACTTACCTCTCCTGATGCCAAGGAAACTCGAGGGGAAAGAAACCAGAGACCCAAGGGAAGGAGACATCGTGCTAATAGTGGACGCCACATTACCGCGAAACTCATGGCCTCGCGGTGAAATCGTCAAAACCTATCCCGGACCAGACGGAAGAACCAGGGTGCTGGACGTGCGGACATCAGGCGGAATACTTCGCCGTCCAACTCGACGTGTCATCGTGCTGGTGCCAGCGGAGTCGTCGCCTCCAGAGGATGCAGTGCTACGCACCGTGGGGGAGAATGTTAGCGACGACAAAGTGAATTCGAACATTTAATATTAGTTATTTATTATCAGTGAAATAAAACTAAGTGTTAGCATTTAATCTTAATTATTCCTTATCAGTGATTTAAAATTAGGTGATGGTATTAATCTTAACTGTTTCCTATTCGTAAAATAAAGCTAAGTGTAAAGACTGATTAGTGCTGAAAAAACAGGAAAGTAAATTAAACACTTCTATTTTTATCTTAAAGTGACTTATATGAATCTATTTAATATTATTTAGGTCTGATTAGAACATTAGACGCAAGTATAAGCTTATTTTCTAGTAAGATTTCTTTTATCATAACTTTAAGAGCTATTTAACATATAAGTGATTAATATAATTCTTTTTCCTTTAAAGTACTTCAAAAGAAACATTAATGTGTCAATTAATCGCTGTATAATGTTATTTCATTATGAGAAAGATTTAAATTTCATGAAAAAATATTGTATAGATTCTTAAGCATAATTCCTGAAAAAGTGTTGTACATTCCTACCTCTTGGCGGCGCCACTTGTATGTTCGGCAAAAAATATAGTCCTACTCCGGAGCTAAACCGTGAGGCGACCGCGAAACTATTTTTATTTTTTATAAATGTAAAATAAAGGTTTATTGAATGATTTATGTTTAGAATAGTAGAAATAAGTTGTATCTATCGTTAGGAATAAATATAAATATTGTAAGGAATGTTTTACCACGTTTATTAAGGAAATCGTGAATCTCTCTTAGAAAGGGTTACTCTGCGCTCTGATTGGTCAATAGATTCACTAATGCCGTGTGCGATTTTTTCTTAATTATGATTGGTTACAGCCGCTTATAAAAAAGGGGCGTTTTTCGTGGTAAATTATTCCAAATCCGGCAATGTAATAATAAGGAATCAAGAAATAAAACAAGAAGAAATTCTCAAGAAGTGTTATTTATTGCTCATCTAAATGCTACTGTATGCTCTCCAGTTAACATCCCGCCAGCAAACCCGCTCTATTTATCAACGCTCCCTTATACGAGCAATTACAAATCATATTTAATTTATTACATCAAATACGATCCGAGAAGAAATTTCGAAGTTATTTGAAAAAAAATACATTTTTTCAAAATCTTTCGTTAACAATTTATTATATATTTATATTTTTTGCGCACGCACACACGCGCGCGCACACACGCACACACGCACACACGCACGCACGCAGGCACGTACGCACGTACACACGCACATACATACGAACATAGCGATATACTCGTAGAAATAGTCAGAGCGGCTTCCTAGGATCTCAAAACGTGGATATTATTTTTTAATAAATTGACTTCTTTCGGTAATAGTAATTAAACACAACGGTTGGTATTTTAAATTCAAAGCATTATGAACATGAACGACCATTGAAGATTGTTTACGCGTATCGTTGCGTCTTGCCCTATATTTCATAATAGCGGAAGTCAGGACCACCCACGAGAAGCGCGGGATCACATTAGTATATTTCCGCGTAGTTGAAAAAACCCGCAATCATCATACCCTTTATTCTTACAGTCTCATAATGGAATTAAAAAAAAGGAATTTCAGTTGCAATCAATGTTCAAAACTAAAAATATAATACAGAAGTATACCAAGAAATCTGTGAACACATACATTTTTGTATGTGTTCACTAATTTCTCGGTTAACGGCTGTACCTATCAATTGAAATTATTTTTTTCTTTAAATTAAATAAACTTATATAATTCAAGAGCGATCCCATTTCAATTTGAAAAAATTCTACCTCTAAGCGTTCACAAATATAATAAAATTTATATTGTAACTATTTTAAAATAACCGACTATAAAAACTAAAAAGAATAAAATTACTTTAATTTCGACTTATCAGCTTCAGAAGATTCATAGAATACTAGCGTGAACTCATCACTACAAACAGCAGCGTCAAAGTTGCGAGACATGTGACACTGCGGTCGTCAATACACTTGCCAAGCGTGACGATAAAGGCAAATCCTCCCGGGAGGAACAAATGTCCAACAGTGGCCTTTAAGACCGGCAAAGAAAGAAAGAAGGAGATATTAGATTGTAATGTTGAAAGGGGGGTTAATAAAGGGGGAGACGTGACGTCTGTCTGTGACTTTAATTAGACCACTGCCAATCTAAACCTAAAACTAATAAATATTTTCAACTTAAGATAATATAATAGGAAACAAATAAAATGCGTGTGACTCCCTTCCCACAAGACACAACCTGCTCCCTTGCTCTGCTTATACTCGTCGTTCCCGTCACGGGTATTTCTACTTAGTTAACTTCACATGTGAAATCAGTTTTAATAACTAAAAACGACAACGGGAATATGTGGTTAAACTTTTCAATAAATTGTACTGTAGCTTCTGTGTTAACAAAAACTGTTGAAGTAAGTAATTATTCAAACAGCGAATGAGGAGCTAGGTAGCGAGCTTTACTCACTATCAAATATTATCAATACATTTTTGTAGTATATTTTATTATTATTTTTAATATCTTGTTCCTTTTATTAATTTCCTAAAGGTTATTTAAATAGCATTAAATAATTTCAGTATTTACTTAAATATGTAAGTTTCAGTAAAGAATAAATAAATAGATGTTTATAATTTATATTTGATTAAAGTAAATGATGATGAACCGCTTCAAGTAATAATCCTACTACACATTGTGTATCGTCGAAGTAGACGAGTGTTTAGACGATCGAGTAATATGGAATATCCATTCGAAATTGCCGATGCAAAATCATACACACTGGTGATGGAGAGCAGCGTCTCTAGTGATGAATAGATCGACTCTGAGTTCACCAAATTACCCGCCAGGCATTATGCCTATTGACGAAATTTATTAAATAATAACAGTAACATCTTCGGAATCGGAGGGCCATTACTTTCGTGGTTCGCTTCATATTTAAATGACAGATTTTCATACGTAGTGATCAGAGGCTACTTTTCTCAAAAATATGGGTGCACCTCGGGAGTGCCTCAGGGATCCATATTAGGACCCTTATTATTTAATATTTTCGTAAATGATGTAACTAATTGCGGACAATCTAAAACAATTCTATTCTATATTAATTTCTAAAGCAATTCTAAACGATCATGATGCACAATCTCTACAAGAAGATGTCGATAGAATTGCTCGTTGGAGCAAGTTAAATGGTATGGATCTCAACGCTTCTAAATGTTCGTATATCAACTTTACGCGTAAGGATACTGCATCAGAAACCCAATACACGTTGAACAATAATCCAATTCAGAAGCTTGAATTCATCCGAGACTTAGGAATTACAATTGATGCTAAATTAAGATTTAATATTCACATTGAAAATATTTGTAGATCGACACGCAAAATGCTCGGGTTTTTATACAGGAATTCAAAATGTTTTAAAAAAATCAAAATAAAAAAACTTCTTTACACTTCCTTAGTTAGAAGTAAATTAGAGTACGGCACCATCATATGGAGCCCTAATTATCAAATACACAAAGATCGTATAGAAAGCATTCAAAGACGATTCACTCAATATTGTTCTAGTGGTAATTATATGGAATCCTATTCCACTCGTCTCCTAAAACTAAAATTAAACTCACTATCGGACAGACGTAAACTACATGATTTAGTTTTTTTTGTACAAGCTTACAAATGGGACTATAGATTCTGCAGAATTACTATCACAAATATTGTTCAAAGTTCCCTGCCGTGTACCGCGTTTTTCGATTCCCTTACTCAAACACAAATTGTATAATACTAATCTTGGTCATCACTCTCTTATACCGAGAATAAGCAGATTGTATAACGATTGTGTCCTTAAAGATAAGATTATTGACTTATTTAGCGATAGTATAAAATATTTTAGAGACAAAATTGTCAATCTATTTAATAACTCTTAAACTTTAACTCTCTCTCTTACGTGGTAGAGCCATGCTGCAGTTATATTAGTAGTATAGTTTTAGCACAAATGGGTCGGCTCGACCGGGGAAGGACCACGCTCTCACAGAATACCAGCGTGAAATAGTAGCTTAATGCTGCTGTATTTCGTATGGTGAGTGCAGAGAACCGGAGACCCTTTTTACTGGAAACGAGGCATTCCATCTTAGTCCTCACGGGTGACAACGCATCTGCATTTTAATTCATAATCGAGGATAGATGTAGATGCCTATGGGCCACAGCAACCACTTACCATCAGGTGGACTGTGTGCTCGTTTGTCACCCTATCCTATAAAAAAAAACTCATAGTAAAAATTATACCATATCTTTATATAAACTCGATATAAATGTTGTTATTTTTATATATTTTTATTTTCATATACTTCGTATTGTCTAATTGTTTTTGTTTGTTTTATATTAGTATTTTACTCGTACTTGTAACAATTATTAAGTTATCGTACAGTTATCGTCTTTTTTAAACATGCTGTAACTACCTTTGAATGGAAACATGTAAATCTTAGTTCCTAAGCCTGTTGTCACAGTTTTTTAAAACAACATGTTATTCCGTTGGTGGTTCTATCAAAAAAATAAAATAAAAAACATAGCAAAGGGGTAAGTGGCTATAAACCTGGTCGGCAATTTTTAGGGGAGCGGCATTTTGGGAAAGAAACTCGGATGTAGAATTGATGTCAGTAATAATCTCTAAAAATTTGAAAATTTTCACACACGCACAAAAGGATTAAGTAAAAAAAATACATTTTACTGTTTTTTATATTTTTAAAGTACCTACTTGCGAAAATGATGTAGGGCGGCTCCATGAGTTAAAAACCCATGTCACACCAATGATCAATAAAGGCCATCTCAAAATATTGATTCTCCCATGCTACAAAAATGTATCAAAATTGAAAAGGATTATGTGTTAAAATTAATTAGCTATGATCCTTGTGCAAAATAATATATTGTTTTAAAAGCACCTCCCGTCCACCCTTTATGTTTTCTCTACCCCAATTGATAATTTTAATTTTGAGGGAGGAGTACTCTTAAAATAAGACTAGACCAGGGGTCGGCAACCTTTTAAGTCAAAAGAGTCAAAAATTACAATTAACAAAATTTCAAAGTTTTTAAAGACCCACAAATTTTTTCTTGCCAAAACCATAAATAGTACTTGCGTAAATAAAGTTTTTGATAAAAAAAACTTATTAGTTCATTCATAAGAAAAATATATATTTATTGATCATATAAAAGTAGTTTTTTTTTTAAATAAATTACAATCTTTTGTTTGTGTTTTTAAATCGGTCAATTACAATTTTAGAAACCCTGTAAACTTCAAATGGCCCAGTGTGGATTTCGTCGTGGGTGCGATGAAAAGCGAGTACAAGTGGCTGAGAGATAGAAATGGTGTCTAATACTCGTTGATCGATTCAGAACGATTCTTAAATTTTTTTTTATAAAATAATTAATATTTTGCGTATGGAACTAAAGAGCCGCAGGTTCACATCCAAAGAGCCGCATGTGGCTCGCGAGCCGACCGAGCGAGGTTGTCGACTAGACTACCCATTATACCCTGGACTAGACTCATCATTTTTATTTTTCGCGCGTATCTTAGCTGATTATTTTAACATGTAACTATCGCAAAAAAGAATAATTTAAAAAAATATTTAATAGTAACAATAATTTATTAAACTATTTTAATTGTAAGATATTTGACATTAATTTGTTGAAAACATCATAAATCATACATATCATTAACAATCAAAAATATCTTTGACTCGTTATCACGCGTCAAGAATTTTAAGGACGCGCCATCTCATGAACATTTCTATTGGAGATTCGACGATATGTAGTTCTTCTTGTGGTTCTGCTTGCGTTGCATTCGTCCATATCATAGATTCATCCATTCCATGATAGATTGATTCATAAGAGTGATATTTTCCAAAGTTACCACGCCTGGCAAGCGGGTTGACAACGGCAGCTTTTCATTTTCTTGTTATTACTTGGGAGGCGCTGCCGACAATTCCAGGTTTGTTTCGCCCTGACGTCTCTTACGACGCCCCCTGGGCATCAGCATAATATGAGATAATCGACATTCTTACATCGCCACTACACAGTGAACTGCTCCCCCCCCACACCAGACTATAAAATTTACTTTAGTGTGTGAGGCATCTTAACGTGGTAGAGCCACGGCTGTTCTTTATATACAAGTGGTAAAATTGAAAACTTTGTGTAACCGACTTCAATATAATTAAAATGGGAACAACAGTCAATTAAATACGCATTATTAAGGATAACTCAAAACCTACTTGTCAGATCTTGATTAATATTATTATGATTGATATATATAATTGATCATATTTATATGGAACCACACGAGAAGTAACAGCTTTCAAATGAAAAAAGAATCATCAAAATCGGTTCACCGAGAGAAAAGTTCTGAAGTAACACACATAAAAAAACTTTGTATGTTGAATGCCTCCTCCTTTTTGAAGTCGGTAAAAATAAGGGCAACATGCTAGCGTACATTCCACTTGATTGTAAATAGATGCCGTGGTCCATAGACACCTACATCTATTCGCGATTAAGTATCAAAATATAGCTTCGTTTAAACTTTTAAAATAATCTCAGTGTGATAGTGAATCTATGGGCCTCTTTGTTTTAAGTTAATGTCTACAGTAGCAAATTAAAATTATGTTTACTGTTAGCTCACTTTTCATTATTATATTATTTAAAAAATGCCCCAGCATACACAATATACTAACGTCTTCTACTAAGCGATAAATTGTATACTGATAAAATAAACCTTACCATTGTTTTTTTCAACAGGTTCCACGCGAAAGCTTCAAGCACATAGTAAAAGCATGTGAGTGCCCTTTATACTGGAAGATGCCACTGTTCCTAGCCACGCAGCAATGTTTGCATGCACCAGTTGATGGACACAAGTTTATTGACTTCTGGAGAGAGTAAGTTCCATTTTTAATATAGTCTTTTTATGTAACTTTCATATTTTAACACATAAAACCAATTTTTATGATACCTATCCTTTTAAAAAAATATCTATATAAATTGTAAAATAAACCTACAAGCCTATATATGTCCTGATCCTGGGCACGGGCCTATTATCGTTTCCGAGATCATTTTAGGGTAAGAAGTGTCCCTGCCGCAATGTGTGTTGGCTTTCTCCGTCCGATTAGACTTTACGTGTTCGAAATATTTTATTTTATCTTCTCAGACATGCAGGTTTCTTCTACGCGATATTTTCCTAGTAGTACTATTATTTATTCTGTGCCGCAGTGTACATGGTCAACAAACACTTAACGTGGCGGCGCGGCGTTATCGTCGCGCCACGAGCGTCACACTAAAGACAACCAATCGAAGCCTAAATCACGCTATCAAAGTTCTGAAATACTACTGCGGTATACATAGAATATTTCTGTACATCTGCACGAAGCGTTGGCCGCTCCCCGGACAGATCACCAAGCCCAATGATAGATCTATATTTTTATTTAATGGTCAAAGAGTAACTAAGTTGTATCACATCACCTTCTTGTAACTTTCATTTACATGTTCATTGAGGATCGAACCCCGGCTGCTCGCGTAATGTAGGTCATACGATAAACACTATACTACACGATAATGTCTTCCTGAATTTTATAATAATTTCGCAAAATGTTCAGGCAAAATGTATCAAAAGTAAGTCTGTTAGTGGTCCATATAAAGACATATTAAAAACACGCACACACACATATATATTCAAAGCTTCTTCCAACCTACGACTTTATGTAATTATGATAAAATAATAAAATATCCTTACCTATTTTCCAGAATGACGTCACAGTGCCATGACCTAGCGTCACGGTTTGTGTATATACTTACTCGGGGAAAAAGCAACACGCTAGCTCCTGAAGACTTCGTGCCGCTGGTGCAAGACGTTGTCGACACACACCCTGGTCTCTCGTTCCTAAAAGAAGCCACCGAATTCCACTCCAGATATGTGCATACGGTAGAGTAAAGAAAAATTACGCATTGTTTAAAAAAAGTATTTATGTGTTGAATATTAGAAGTAGTCAAGCAGTCGATTGTTTACAAATTTATGAAGAAAAACAAGTATATTCTTACATAAAGTAACAGCCAACATACGTCCCGATTCTGGGTACAGGCATTTTCTAATTTCAGAGAGATATATAAGGCAGGAAAAAGTCAGCCACGTTACTTTAGTGAATGAAATAAAATCGTCATCATCATTACAGCCCACTATAAGTTCATTGCTGATAATAAGCGTCCCGCAGGGAATGCCACAAAGCAAGGTCCCGAGCCACATACATCCATCGAATTCCTGCATTTTGACCAGGTGGTCACTTCATCTAGTGATTCAAGAACCTTTTCTCGTCATCGGTTGTCAGTTCTTCGAGGTATACATATACTGAGAAAACATAAATTTTGCAAAGCCTTCAAACATTTCTCAATAGTTTTTGGATACAACTTCCGGATTTCCTTAACGTTACTCACGGTGTTTTCTCTCACCTGCGAGTAGTTTGTAAATCATTACTGCTTAACAACTTCAGTGGTGCTGGCAGGAGGACCTCTTATTAAGCCAATGTTAATGTAAAGCGGTTAGATGATCATTAATTTGTTAATTGATTTATTTTACCATAGCACATTATTTTTGTCGCAGGAGCACGCATTTCCTCTCAGCTAAATTTATTTTGGTACCTAGATAACGTCTAATTTAAAACTGAACGCATAGTCCATTTATTTTAGTGTACTTGTATATTAATTACACCCTTACGCACTCTTAAATAATATTACACATTAACACAAATAGCGAACGGATTTAAATTTAGTGATAATTAATACGGTAAATGTGACGAAATCTACCAAAACTTACATGGGAAGACAAGTGCAGTTTTAATTTAAGCGATCTCTACGTTATTTAAGACAAAAATATTTCCTTTTTGTATTTCAGGTGATTGCTAGAATATTTTATTGCGTTAATCGATCATGGTCGGGACGGATATCAATACCGGAGCTGAGAAGATCAAATCTTCTCCAAGTGATTCAGTTGTTGGAAGACGAGGAAGATATTAATCAAGTTACACAGTATTTTAGGTAATACAATATTAAAGTGTGCAATATTTTTACATCATTAGGGTGACATTCCCACAGTCTGGGACTTATTAGTGATCTGTTTATCTGGGACGTAGGTATAACAAAAAAGAATGTGCCAACTGTGTTACTTGGCTAGTATGGCGTAAATGTATATATGAATACTGGGTTTGTGATTGTTTTTAATAATATTTTTTTTAAATAATAACAATCTTTTAAAATCATTTGGTATTTTACAATTTGCATAGGGTAGGGAGCATCTTTTAAGTACCTTAAGGCACTTGTGTCAGAGACTCCCGCTCTTCCATAGCCATACAAAACGTTCTAGAGACATGAGATATATTATATTGTGTGGGTGATGCTAGCCATCTATCGCTTCTTTCACAAATTTTCCATCTTTTTTCTTGCTAAAAGTGGTCTAGGTACTCGTAGCTCACTGCTCTTTGAACTTCGCCTATCCCTTCGAGGGTAGAGTGCAGAGCTTGCAGTCCAGCTAATGATAAGATGCCACTACAGCTCATGAACATCTAGAAGGGAGGATTTGCCCTTGACAGGCGGATTGACAATCGCCGTACCAGACATTTGGTACATCTAATGCTGCTGCTGCTAATGCCGCCCGTTGCGGTCAGATTATTTTACGTTTCACGTAAATGTAATGTTTATACTGTCATCTATCGAAAGCCTCGTGTTCCATCCTTTGCAAAATTAGTATTCTGGCCTAAAATATTTCGGCCTATGTGCAATAAATTGTATAAGGCCTCGATGATAAAGAAGAACACCCATCCTACTGTAGAAATAATATGTTTTTAGTGTTTAAAAAAATTAAACCTCTGGAGTGCCTTCCTTTTTTTTGCTATATTTTGAATCAACTACAGGTGAAAAAATAGCTACCTACTTTCTAATAGTATCTTTGAACTCGTTAGTCACATGTCAAAAAATCATCTAGCTGTTAAAAGAAATAATTGCTCGTCTTATTAAATTAACTTTAATACTTATTCCAGTTACGAGCACTTCTACGTAATCTATTGCAAGTTCTGGGAGCTGGACAGGGACCACGACCTTTTCATAGACAAGCACGACCTTGCGCGGCACAATGATCACGGTGAGTGCTAGCTGCTAGTCTTTTTCGAAAAGTGAGCCGACATGGGAGCACCAGAGCTAGCCAAGTTTACTTTCTACTATCGTTAACGCTCATAGAAAACTAAAAATTTTGCTTTCTCTAGTCACTGATTTATATTCAATAAATTAATTAATATGAAAAAAATTATCGCGGTTAAAACTTTTATTCACGATATCTTAGGAAGGACTTACTTTAGTATTATTGTTCTTTGAAGTGGGCTCTCGCTTTTTATTAAATGAATTATTTATAAATTGTTAATGCTTTAAATTAATTAACCCAAAATTGTACCAAAAAAGTTTAGGAATAATTTATTTGTAAAGATTGATTTGTAACTACTAACCAGGAGATATCCGGATTCATTTCACACCATGGTGGGAAAATTATGTATATTATTTTATTAATGAAATCAAATAATTTCTTTTACGAGTTTTCAAGTCAATTTAAAAAGCATACCTCTAAAAAATTCACTACACTACACAATACTAAAATCGACTAAAATATTTACTATAGTTATAACCGTCAGAATGACGTCGATAAAGCAGCGGTCTTTTGATCTTCTTTATTATTTGATTGACTCATGAAGAGCTATAGATATTGTTTTTGAGTTATAAGAAAGAGATCTTATTAAATGGTGCCCATCCAGGATGACTTTATTACCCTCACGTACTATATATATATATATATATATATATATATATATATATATTTATTAAGCCAAATACCAGATAGAAGTCGTTCTTAGTTGTTTTATGCACATATATGTGTTCCTTTCAGATTAATATTTTATCTAAGACTCACAATAGACAATTTCTTAGTTGGGTGCAAGGTACAAGCGAAACCATACATAAAAGTAGTCCAATCTATTCCAGCTCTGTCAAGCCGTATGATCGATCGCGTGCTTTCCGGTTGCGTGACACGCGGCAACCAGAACCGCCTAACGCCAGACGGTGAACCCAGGATGTCTTACACCGAGTTCGTCTGGTTCCTACTAGCCGAAGAAGACAAGACGCATCCCACCGCAATCGAGTATTGGTTCAGGTACGTCCAGAAAAAAACATTAATTATTTATGTTTGATCATTTTTATAGATTACTTTCTACGTTTAAAAAATATAAATAACATACCTTTATATCTACCTAGTATACTTAGATACAACCTATATTTGATACAACAAAATGTGTACATAAGCATGCGCATATTCGAATGCAACGTTGTGTCAAAATATCAAAATAATTGTTGATGAACTTAATTGAACGAACCAACACTGATATAATTTTTATTTATACAACATGTAACATAATTAAAGCACTTTGAGAAAGTAGTTTGTTCAGAATCGTTTACTGAATCGATTCCTATCATTTTTAATATAGGTAACTTTTTATCCCAAAAATAATTAAAACTATGTAAATTACAGTCACACTAAATCTGTACAGTCAAAACAAACTGAAATGGACCGTAACTTAAGGCAATAAGACTTTTAAGAGTGCAGTTTTATTTGTATTATTACTAATTCTGACATTCAATAAAAATAAAGAAAAATGAACTTTATTTCAAGCATGTTAAAGTCTTTGCGTTCGTGGATTTGTACTATGACCACAACATTCTTCCGGAATTAGTATAACTAATTTGATAAATAATCAGGGCATAAAAATGTTTAACTAAAAATTCACTGTATGAATTATGATTATAACATAATATACTAATTGGGGTGTCTGAAGGTGTGTGTTAATTACGTTACATATTGTATAGATATATTTTATACATTGGGACGACATTAAGTTACGACAGTTTGACATTTCCTTTCTTAGTGCAGAACCTACCTACAGGTCGAATATTTACGGTTTTATTAATTTTATGACATTTGCTTGTGTAGAGTTAGAAACCTTAAAACATCCTAAAAAGTAAAAAAACGTACAACATGTTACAGCTCTGTATATTTTTATCACTTACAATTAGAGCGATTCGTTAAACATGGCGGACACTTAATAAAACCGTATTACTTTTGAAATGTCGCCAATTTGTACAGTAACTTCTAAAACAATTAAATAATATAGACGGAGAAAAGGCATATCATAATTAAAAATTTTATAATCTCCTTGTTAAAATAATTACACCTTTATATCGCCTCAACAGCCAGTAATCGGCTGGACACGGGTATTTCCTATATTGGTCGGATTTTCCGTAATCGCCACACTTTGCAGAGAGACACGATCGTATTTTAACAGACACCTTGCACATAATATGACGCTTATTTCCTTCGTCGTTTTAAATTTTTTATTCTGCTCTCAATATCGGATATCAACAGATCTTCCGGCTATTTTCCCAAGTCCTGAATGTTTTATAATGCCACCAAACGCGAGGAAACCCTTAATATTAAATATAAAAATTAACTTAAAGGAATCGATAAAACATATAACATTATATAGGTATTACAAATTATTAAGGGGAAATATAATCTCAAATGGCTTAGCAAGATCCTTCGTTATGCCGAAAATATTGCAGCATTAATTTTGAAATAAATATATGGTAAAGTTGAGGATTAATGTTAAGGATTATGTTAGATGAAAACACGATTTCGTAAAATTTTCTCGATAGAAAATAAAATCCAAAGTTACCTCCAAAATAAACAATAAACCGCTGTTATTCATAAAATACTTTAAATAAGATCATGAAACTTTGCATACTAACTGAACTAACTATAAAGCAGTGCTTATGTTATTTACTTTTTTTAAATACCATTATTTTCACTGTAAAAAGAAATTACCTAAACTATCGGCCTTTTGAAGCGTGATTCCTGCAGCACGGTCACTTCGCCTCGGCCTTTGAACGGGGAGGTTGTGTCGCTTACGATCAGAATATACATTACGCAACAGTACGACGTAAAATTAAAATGGGAAATAACCGTGATAAAAATAAGAAGCGGCTGGCTTGGCGTTAAGAAACAGGCATAAATATGATAAACCTAATGAAATAGGTTTATCATATTTATGCCTGTTTAAATACTTTTTTTAAATACCATTATTTTCACTGTAAAAAGAAATTACCTAAACTATCGGCCTTTTGAAGCGTGATTCCTGCAGCACGGTCACTTCGCCTCGGCCTTTGAACGGGGAGGTTGTGTCGCTTACGATCAGAATATACATTACGCAACAGTACGACGTAAAATTAAAATGGGAAATAACCGTGATAAAAATAAGAAGCGGCTGGCTTGGCGTTAAGAAACAGGCATAAATATGATAAACCTAATGAAATAGGTGTCTAACGACCTTTCTACTTACAGTATTAGTGATTACAAACATGTCGGTACATAGCATACGACGCGCGGGCAAGTGGGGACGAAATTAGAATTTGAGCTGACTTACTCTATCCTCTTAATAAAGTAATATATCGTAATCAATAGTATATTTAAGCTTAAAAGACACGTTTAAAATTTTCTGTTTAAAATGCAGATTGTGTAGCATTAATATAATATTATGAGGCGTACATACAATAATTTTAATATTATGGCATGCTCGATAAAGTTGTGATATTTCCCGGTCACGTAAACGGTCATTATCGCATCCCGGCATTAACCTTAAAGCGCCCTCCACATTCACGCCGTGAACACCTGTGAAAGGCGTGAACCGCGAATGTGGATGGCTTTCGCGCCCGTTCACGGGCTTCGCGCCTTTTCACGCCTTGTTCCCCGTTCAGTGTCGGTATTTTGTGCCCGCTTCAAAGGGTTTACTGCCCCATTTACATTCAGCCCTGTTGGGCAGGGAAGTGAGCAGGGCAGTGGGCAGGGCAGTATGTAAACGGGCTACTCGCGCTGACACTGCCGCTGCCGCTGCCACTGCCCGAAATGTCGGTTTTTCGTGCGGAAGTCAAAGGACGGGCAGCGCGAGCGGCAGTGAGTGTTCACATTCAGCTCCATCGCTCACTTCGCGCCAAGCGCCTGGATGAACGGACGTGCGTGCCGTCCTGTTATTAAATAAATACGATCTACCAAAATGCCTTTCGAGTGGATTAATGAAAATACAATAAAGTGTTTAGAACTGCTGGAATCAGAAAAAACTATATGGGATTTCAACGATAAAAACCACAATTCATTATCTTCTACGAATACGAATTTTCTTTTTGAGTTAACATAGTACCTATGTACATAATTAATTATAAATTCGTCAAATTTATTATATTAATATAAAATTTAGTTTAAGGAATTAATGAACGTTGACATTTTATTTCTAAAAACGATTAGTAACTCATATTGATTATTTTATATTTATTAATTAAAATGTAAAATGAGTTAAAAGGTAATATTTGCATAATAGCCTGAGATTTTTAAATTATAATTTTATTGTAATTAAAATTACGAATTAGTTTATACTGTAGTGTAATTAATAAAATAATAATAGCTTAACTAATCTCATATAATATTTAATATTATTTATGTAACAATAATATAATAATTCAATTAATAATTTATGAACAATTTACCGTATAAGAATTCAAATAGAGTGGATCTGTATAAGTATTTAATTGTACATAATATTTGAATTCAAAAAGAATGTTTGTACCTAACTTTTAAGCAATGCAATAATTTTAAAACGTAACATTGGGTTTGTGTAATAGCTGTATTTCATATCATTTTTCCATGCCAATTATGGCAAAACATGTCAGTTCCACGTCATTGATCATCTTATGTACCATGTTTTTAAGCAAATAAATTTTCTATCTATCTATCTATCTTCTTTTGAACTTCTTCAAATCTTTTTAAATTATTAACATAATTTTGTATTGCAAGAAGACACAGCGCGGACGCTGTAATTATTTCGACGTCCGCCATAGTCGAAAGCCGAAAGCGATGTGGGTGGAAGGGCAGAGTGTGAATACACACTTCCCGCGATCCTGCTACGGCAGTATTTAGGGAAGTATTGCCGGCAGCGCGAGGAGCAGTGGCAATGGCTGAATGTAAATGGGGCTTACGAGGCGTGAACCTCCCGTGAACGCAAGCGCATCCACACTCGCGCGTGAAATCAGTAACGTAACGCGCGAGACTCGTTGCTGTGAGGTTGTGCTTATTTGTATTTTTTTACGGAGGACGATGCGTCAAAATGAGCGTCAGTTGGACGAACGAGCAGGAACTCTTGTTGATCGAGTGTTATCATGCCGAACCCATTTCATGGGATACTAAACACAAAGATCATAAAAATAAAATGAAAGTACATGACGCATGGATACGAATAAAGGAAATAATGAATATTATTTTATTTTATTTTATAGGATAGGGTGACAAACTTGCATAAAGTCCACTTGATGGTATGTGGATGCTGGTTCTCGCCTTGTCGTGGCGGGGGGGCTTAGTAGCCGTGGCTTGGTTGGTCCACGGTGAACAAAGAGGAACCCACGTGGCTGGCCCGAGGTGAAGGGCCGGCCTGAGGTGGCCACTCCGAGTGGGCTTGGGGAGCCCACTCCGGATGTGTTCTGGTGGACTGCAGCGAGAGGGGACTCGCGCACCCTCTACCGCTGCAGCCGAGGTAGAGTCGCGGAGGAAGAGGAGTGTTGGTATGGCGATGCGCCACTCGCCCTATCCTTCGCGACTCAAACGGGGCCGCACCGTTGATGCGGTGGTGGTGGGGCTGCGGGGGGAGAGGATTGTCGGTATTGCGAGGCGCCGCTCTCCCTACCCTCCGCAGCCGAATCTCGGTTGGCGGCGGAGCCATAGACCAGATCCGCCGCTGGGGTCGGGAAGGCTAGTACTTCTAAGTGCTCGTTTTTCCTGGCCCCATGGCCTTTGTGCATCGGACGCGGGGGCGTCTGTTGCACAGACGTAATTGGAGGCCGTGGAGGAAGGCGCGCTATGTGTTCTGGTGCGCCTTACCTGGGAAGGAGAACGGGGAGGAATTTTCCTCTCCTGAGGAGGTGCTGCCGTGGGGCGGCAGGCGCTAGTAGGGCCGCGGATGTGTGCGAAAGCGTTCCCGTAGCCCTACCAATATGCGACAAAGGTGGAACAACATGGGGTTTTAGTCGGTGCGAGTCCGACATAACCCGTCCTTGCCCCCGCGAGGCGGGTATGCGTAGGCATTTCCCCATGTAAAAAAAAAAAAAAAAATGGTATGTGGATGCTGTGGCATAGACATCTACATTTATCCTAGATTACGAATCAAAATTGTCAGCATTGTCACCCGTGAGGTTTAGGATGGAATGCCTCGTTTCCAGTGAAAGGGGTCTCCGGTTCTCTACACCCACCATACGAAACACAGCAGCATTAAGTTGCTATTTTACGTTTTTATTCTGTGAGAGCGTGATCCTTCCCCGATCGAGCCGACCCATTCGTGCTACAACCATGCTACTAATATAACTGCAGCATCGCTCTGCCACGAAAAGCGTTGAAGTGACTGATTAAAAAAAAAGAATGTCTAATGTCCAGTTACAGAAATTATAAGGAAACGGTGAAGGATTCTGAAAGAAAGTCTGGAGCAAACAGCGACAAAATTTACAAGCCCGTTTGAATTGCCGTTGTCGTGATCGATGCTTTTCTAGGAGAAAGCGATAATAGTAAAAAATAACTACAAATACGGTATTTTTATCTTTTATATACGCGTAACTGTCGTGAGCCAAAGCGCATAGCGTCACGGCGATAGCAGTGCATATTTCAACGTCCATTCTCGCCGAGCGCGCGAACTAAACTGTGAACGATAGCGAGTGTGGAGGGGTGGAGTGATGTGTTTTTCGCGACGACTTCGCGGCAAAATTACGGCTTGAATTCAAGCCGTGAATCACACAGGAGTCTGGAGCCCGTGTAACAACTAATATACTTTAGTAACGAAATTAGTTTTTAAATTATAGGGGTTAGATATTGTACAGCTTCTGCTGTTGTTGCTCACTTCAGAACGGGAAGCAAGTTGTTGTAACGAGGTTTCCACATTTTTCGGTCCCTAGAGACAAATTCTACTGTTTTTAGAAAGTTGTTTTTGTGTTTATATATACGTTTTTTGTGTTTATATACCTATATTATACGTTCGTACATTCGTGAAATCTTTTCGTTTCGCATATCTCGAGAGTATTTAATCACTAAAAACCAATCTCATTCATATCGTCATCATATCATTTGATATATCAGATAATTCAACCGTCTCCAATCTTGAAAGGCCCACAATATTATCTATGGGCACACATACACACTCTGGTTTTACTGCGGATATCCTCATTTCTGAGTCTATCACGCAGAGAAACTCCGAGCATAGCCCTCTCCATAGCTCGCTGAGCGACCTTAAGCGTCCTAGTCCGACATAGCCCAACGGATTAGTAAGCTGAAGTGGCAATGGGCCGGCCATATAGCTCGAAGAACCGATAACCGATGGGGAAGAAAGGTTCTCGAGTGGCAGCCTCGTACCGGTAGGCGTAGTGTAGGGCGACCCCCCACTAGATGGAGTGACGACCTGGTAAGACATGCAGGAAGTCGATGGATGCAGGTGGCTCAGGACCGTGCTTTGTGGCATTACTTGGGGGAGGCCTATGTTCAGCAGTGGACTTGTGAAAGGCTGTAATGATGATGATGATGATGACACATACACACACAACTTGTTTTACTAACAAACTAGCTTCTGCGCGCAGCTCCGCTCACGCGGTGACAGAAACACTTGCATAATTATTTATTACGGATTTTTGTATTTTCCCAGTGTAATGTAGGTTAGTATCCCATGTGTCAAACTAGGACAATATTATCTGTGTGCCAACTGCCAAATTTCACGAAATCCGTTTAACAGCCGTTTATGACTTTGAGTAAAAAACATCGAAACACTTTCACATATAAATATGTCAAACTTTTCTCATTACAATAAGTATAAAAAGCTTAGTAAGTTGTATACGAAAATGTGCTTAAGAATTTGTTATTACAGGCAATTATTTGAGATCGAAACTTTTTCAAATACAACATAATTTCACACAAAACCAATAGCTTGAGATTCAAAAAGTTTCTTTGGTTTCGCTACTCGAACAATTAAGAAATTGAAAATAGATTTTTACAGTTTATTGAATAAAGCTTATTTTACGGGTTTTACCGCATTTAATTTAACTTATTCTAGATTCCCGATAAATTTTTAATTCCCCGCCGACCCCGAACCGTCAGGAATTAAAAATATATCGGGAATCTAAAGTAATTTAAATTAAATGCGGTAAAACCCGTAAAGTTAGCTTTATTCAATGTCTTTTGTTCGTGTAAATGAAAGAAATTTTACTTTTTATTTAATACACACGTTAAAAGATTTATTTATAATCTCCAATTTTTTTTCAGGTGTATGGACTTAGATGGTGATGGTTACATATCTATGTATGAACTTGAATACTTCTACGAAGAACAGATGCAGCGAATGGAGGCCATTGGCATAGAGACATTACCATTTACTGATTGCTTATGTCAGGTTTGTATTGTAAACCGTCATAGTCCTCAAGATCATGTTTCGATTTCATTCGATATAAAATTCGATTAACGGAATTACTACAAAAACGTTATAAATAACAAATTTACCAAAACTTAACCAAAGCAAACCAAAAATAAATTTTTTACGTCTGTCTGACCGAACTCAACGATGACTTAGAACTGACATAATAGGAGCCCTCCCTACCAACTCCACAAAATACTATTTATATAAACTATTTGTCCATCTGATTGGATTATATTTTTAATGTTATTTCAATCGAGAAATTTATCAAGCTTTATATAAGACACGTCGCCCGTGTCGTTCGCCATCCCTACACGCAAGTGCATACTGACAGAAACTATGCTTAGTCTTTCCGTTAAAAGAATAACGCTTTTAATTTCTTACTAAAATAGAAGAAAAATATATTCAACAAAAGAAAAGATTTTACGTTATTGACGTAAAATCTTTTCTTTTATTGAATATATTTTTCTTTTTTACCTTTGGAAACAAACATCCAAAGCGGACGTACCAGCCTCAGCTTCGCAAGCGCGACCGGGCTCTAGCCACATGAGTAAAGAGTCCTTACTCCTTACTCTGTACTCTAGTTGCCAACACTTATTACTCCAATCAAAACTACATTTTCATTCCTTTCGGAACTTGTCGCTTGGTGCCACTGTTTGCTATATAGCGATGATAACATTACTTCCTATAAAAAAGAATAAATTTGAGGTACGAGGTTTAAAAATAGGTTTAATAAGGAGAAATAAGTTAAAACATATTTAAATTGTAATTTCTCATACATATTTAAATTAAAATTCCATATACAGATGTTAGATATGGTGCATCCGGCTGAAGAGGGGAAGATAACGCTGACAGACCTTAAGAAATGCAAGTTGACGCCGATCTTCTTCGACACGTTCTTCAATTTGGAGAAGTATCTCGACCACGAGCAACGCGATCCCTTCGCTACGCAACGCGACTCCGACTGCGAGGTAATATGCCAATTCTTTTTTTTTTACTTTTCCTTAAAACTAATCAAACAAATTTTTAAGTGATCTTTTATGTTTTTTGTTAGATATTTTCTTTGAAAGTAGCTTGCTTTTTTATCTATCATGACATCCTACATACGTTGAATTAAGATAATTTTACTGATTTTAACGCATCTAACATTTTCCCATTCGACCATGGGAACTGTAAATAATTAAACACGATAAAATCCATAAAATTAGTTTTGTTCAATGTAATCGCGTAACTCCGAATTTCAAACATGTTAGTACTAATGTAATTTTAAATGGGGAGGAGCTGAGTTTTGTTGATACCACCATTTTTCTTGAAATCAGTGTGATTTAGATGCAAAGCTTCATTGGAGCCCCTATATATCAAAACTAGCAAGCAGACTAAGTTCTGCTGCATATGCTGGAAAAAAAGATTAGTTTACTTTAGCCATTTCCATAGCATAATGTCGTATGGTATTTTGCTATGGGGACACGCGACTGACACTGAAATTATATTTGTTTTACAAAAGAAGGCCATTAAAGCAATCTATGATTTAAAACCTAAAGAGTCACTCAGACAAAAATTTAAAGAAACTAATATATTAATTTTGGCCTTTCAATAGATTTATGAAAATGTAATGTACGTACACAAAAATAAAAGTAGTTTTACAAATTTTTGTAAAACTACTTTTATTTTTGTGGTACTTATTTAGGTGGTCTAATTACGTATTCATTACGCTTTTACAACAAAATCTCAGAAAGTATACAAAATTTAACATGCACAAATTTCCTAAGTTTGTACAAAAAGGGTTATTATAATATTAAGGAATTTATGGATGATAATAACCCCTGGGAATGAGGTGATACCAAGCTATTTTTTATTAGTTATGTGCTGTTAATTATAACATACATACATGATTGTAAGTTATTGTTTTTTTTTTAAATACCGCTGGGTTTCTTGTCGGTTCTTCCCAGAACAGAGGTTTTTTTCCTAACCAGTGGTAAATTAAAAAAGTGATTTTCAATAAGTATTATGTATAATCTATATTGAATAAAAAGTTTTTTTTGTTTCTGTTTTCAAAAATAGTAAAAAATCACCAAATACATGTATCAACGCCACGATTACGTGGCATACGAAATTATACAACTGTATCATGTGAAACTCAAATTCCGCAAACTAGTGATGGGTATTTAGAGTTTATAATTACTTTACTTGTAGAACAATTCTTTAATACAAAATTACAAGTCATACCTACGTACAAACATCAGCTTAGAAGTATATATAACCCTAAATTAATTATAGCTAAAACTCATAAAATGTATGGCGATCATCAAAATAAGATTATTATTCCTAAATTAATTAATAAACTACCTAAAACCTTGAAGGAAAATATCAATCCCAAAAATATTAAATACAAATTAAAAACATACTTTTTGAATCAACTAACATGATATAACTAAAAACTAACATACTTACTATATGTAATATAATTACCATATGTATATTCCAAAAATATAAAATAATATTTTCTCCAAACAACCTGTATACTACTCTAACTAAATAGCCGCTACAACTCATCCTCATGTTATTTGTATAGAAATGAGCGAACTACCTTCTTACTCTAAATAATATTAAAATGTTTGCGCTCGAACGACGGCGAACTGCAGTGTGCAGAAAAATCTTATATAGGTTTATGTTGCACTGTATTTATGAACTTTGTTTAGCATGTATTTTAGTTGTTGTAAATAAAAAAAAAATTGCCAGATATCGTGTATATTCTTACTCACGCACTTGCCCAGTTTGATAAATATGGGCAAATCTTCCAATAAATAAATATAAGTTAGCGCTTCTTGAAATGGGCAGTGGCCAGCAATGAACTAATGCGAGTGGTAATGATGGTGTTGGTAAGTTATTCTTTCGTATCATCATACAACAGTTGTACTTGTCACAGATTGACGTCAGCAAATCGTGGCTATAAATGAAGCCGTAAGAGTGTCGATACTCAACAATTTCAAATGTTAATATTACAGCCTATTAAAGTCCACTGCTGAACACAGGCCTCCCCCACAGATTGCCTCATATGGGGGATATAAAAAAAATATTTGCTATAGTTGCCACGCTTGGCAAGCGGCGTGGCATCCATATTTTTTTATTTTTACCGCCACTTCACGGTAGTGTTACAGTTAAATGTCATTCAATTATAGTATTTTGTTATTACTTATTGTTTACCTTTTATTTAGTAAAAATCGTAATAGACGGCTGATATAAGGTTATGTTTCAAAACGCTTCCACTATACCACCGAATACAAATGACGTCATTAATTGACGCAATATTGTACTGGCGTGCCGCCGCCATATTGTGTCGGATATCCCGCCATATTAAAACAATTTTTAATTGTGTGAACGCTGAATGAATCATGAATGATCAGAAGTTGTTTTTATTTATTGAAATACAAATTATTACAGAATAATTGCCGATATCTCCATTAGGAGGATATAATGACTTTTGGAGCACAAAATGACAAAATAATCGTAAAATAAATGTATGATGTCATATACTGTCAAATGTTTTGAAACGAATCACCAGTATGGCGTCGATTTATGACGTAATTTGCATTGGACAGTACACTGGGTTCTATTTTGGAACATACCGATATTAATGATGATTGATAGAGTTATTATTCTTTTACTCAAATTCTTGTTTCATACATTACAGATGTCAGAATGGGATAGATTCGCTGCAGAAGAATATGAACTGTTGGTAGCAGAAGAGGGTGGGAGCGACGCGCAGGACCAAATGTAAGGCAATGTTTCATAACAACGAAACTAAATAAAAAACCAACCATTAGTGTTTATTTTATAATAAGTATTATGTTTTCGTTGCAAACAGGCAATTGTATAAGATAATAAAAGCCGCTGAGAAAAAGAAGTGCGTGAATAAATTCAATGAATTGTGCAGGGCTAGTCGACTTTACGGATATAGATTTTTCAAATTATAAGTTCTGTGGTAAAGTAGAAACATAGATAATATCGCAGAAAGCAATGCACAAAATAAAATAGTGTTCAAGCATTGTCATGCATTGTGACGCACTTTGTGATAATAGATCATTATATAATATTAGTTGAATGCACACAGCTTTGTTACGTTTTGCATAAGAAAAAACATCTCAAAGTTGTCCGATATTATACAAAAATATGTTCTGAATGCACCAACACAGACATTATACAGAATGTATCATTATTGTAGACTTTTATTAAATCATTATTTTTTTTTCTTTGAACTATCACATCTTTAAAAACATCATTTTCTTTATTTAATTTTTATTTATTAATATATGTATAGTATATATCTGTCTTATTATTATTTATTTTTATTTTGTTCATTATTGTAACAATTTTCTTCATCAGGGAGGAAGACAGAACTGGCTATGCTAGGGTAAGACTGTGTTCGTGAATTGCTATGTTTGTGTATGTATTTTTGTCGCATTTATCGTGCAAAACGATAACATTTTATCCCTCAAATCCGATATTGCTTGTGAAAAAAAAAGCTTGTTTTATCACGAAAAATCCTTGCTGGTTGTTGCAAGGATTGTATTTGCCCTTCGTGAACTTGTCGCTTGTACGTGTGAAAAATTGCACCGAACTTCTAAAACATAATTCGTTTATTTCAAAAGAAACGAAGTATTGTACATGTTTAATCATTTCAACAAGTCTCCAAATTGGTTTGCTATTGACGCCGCTGCTTCGTCTGCCTTACTGATGAAAAGTTATTTCTTTGTAAATACGTATATTACAATCTCATTATCCACACATACGAACTGTGAGCTTTTGTTTTGTAAATAATATTATAACTCATCAGCATTTGACTCGGCATGACATGATACTAACGTTTACTCGAAATACCAATTGCATTCAGTACATAAGTAAATATTGTTCGTTTATACGCAAAACGTTTGTTATTAAAATTGATGTCATGACTTTCTCTTATTTCAGCTCATACGATGAGACCGACGAAGATTGTTTGTCACCAAATGTTGATGACATCATGAACACTGAAGTGGTCGAGGAGTCCAGTGTGGAAGACTCTACACTTAGTGAGGGAGGCGCGAGTGTTGTGTGTCGCGGAAAAGAACCCTTAGCAGCTACGTCACGATCACAACCTGCTACAAATCCAGCGACTGGCTTCGTCAATCTTAGTTCTATTTATTCAATTGGCGACGCCAATAGATGGCCGAATCAATCAGACAACACACCAAAAAATGGTATAACTGAAAGAAAATCCGAAAAGCCAGTCCCACCTGAGAAACCGGTTAGTCTGTTGATGATGAATGGGAAAGTAGATAATAAATATCCTGGTTTTAGCAACAACAGCTTTTTGTACTCACAGCTGCTCAACCCGAGCGGCGCGCGCGCTAAAGACCCGCCATCATACATGGCTGCCACTAGTGGCGCTATTTATGAAAAAGCGGCCGAACTTAAAAAAACTGCTACATCTCCGAACAAAACAATCAACAAATCACCCGTCAGGAGTCCCGTGAATGGTGTAAACAAAATCTCCGATAATTACGAAAGAGCGGTCGCTGAAAGACTAAGCCCGCAAAGAGAAAGCTCAAGGTTGAATCGCAGCAGTTTATTTAGTAAAGTTAATACCGGAGTTGTGTCTGGGAAATTGAAAAAGAATAATCCTCGCAATCACGAAGAGGAGGACGAAGATTACGCGCGTGATAGTGACGAGTGTTCAATTTAGATGTATTTCCATTGTTAAATAGACAGGACTAGACTATTCCAGGTGATAATATTATTAGAAGATTTAATCGTTTTACAGTGTACCGACACCAAAGAGCGCCATACGCGTGTGCAATTGAATTAACAGATAATGACAATTTTGTTAGTAATCGTTATGCCGTTGTTTAGAACAGAGAAATATTTTTTCAACGTATCCTAGAGAGCGATACGTGCCTTGTGAAGTTAACTAGAACGATTCCGTAATAAAGTTGTAGGATAGAGTGAGTGAACTTTAGAGTGAATTAACGTGAATTTTTTTAACACGTAATTTTAAAACGTGGTTGGTTTTCAGCATTTTACTAGTGTTTATGTAATTTACCATTGTTTATTTTTGTTTTCTAAAGCGTCTCAAAATATATATATGCCAATTACTACTTACTAATTTTATATAATATCTATCTATATATTTTATATTATATCTACGTAATAAAGTATAGATTCTTAACTATGTTAGTCCTGATAATTGATAGAATCAGGCGTTACTTTGCGGAAATCCATTATAATAAAAAATAAAAATATCAATTTCTTTGCAACTTTCCGCTAAACATATAAAATGATGTGTCTAACCCGGATTGAAGCGCACCTCCCGCCCTCCCTCAATTGCATACACTAACTCCGTCACCACTAGACCAAGCACCACTACTCTCAACACCACTATTCCAGGCAAGACACACCATCGACGATAATACGACACGTGTTTCGCCTCTACACGAGGCATCCTCAGGTAATATAGACTCTACGGCGGCTGACCGCTAAGTGAGCGGCGAGTCGAAACAGTTGCTATTTATACACGCTGACACAATCGCTCCCTACCAAAGTAGTGAGTAACCGCGTCGTGCGATAACAAACCTGTCAACAGTTATTATTATTGTTATGATTATTTTTAAATACTATTATTATTATTGTTTTGAGTGACCGCGCCGTGCGATAACAAATCTGCTACTAATTATTATTATTGTTATGATCACTGGACACAACCTAGCTAGCGACCATTCCTTTGAAGTCTTACATACCTGTAATAAGGGGCTGCGACTGTGTGTGCTGGAGCAGTTGGAGATTTTAAAAAGTAATAATGGTAATTATACACTGCTGAATGAACAAACAAATGTTTCTAATTCACCTTTGTTAAACATCTTTAAGGCCAATCTTTAATAATAATTTTAAGATTAATAATAATAAATAATTATAATAATATCAATAAAACAATAATAATAATAGTATTTAAAATATTAATCATAACAATAATAATAATTAGTAGCAGATTTGTTATCGCACGGCGCGGTCACTCAAAACAATAATAATAATAGTATTTAAAAATAATCATAACAATAATAATAACTGTTGACAGGTTTGTTATCGCACGACGCGGTCACTCGCTACTTTGGTAGGGAGCGATTGTGTCAGCGTGTATAAATAGCAACTGTTTCGACTCGCCGCTCAGTTAGCGGTCAGCCGCCGTAGAGTCTATATTACCTGAGGATGCCTCGTGTAGAGGCGAAACACGTGTCGTATTATCGTCGATGGTGTGTCTTGCCTGGAATAGTGGTGTTGAGAGTAGTGGTGCTTGGTCTAGTGGTGACGGAGTTAGTGTATGCAATTGAGGGAGGGCGGGAGGTGCGCTTCAATCCAGGTAAGACACATCATTTTATATGTTTAGCGGAAAGTTGCAAAGAAATTGATATTTTTATTTTTTATTATGTTAGTCCTTTTATATTACGATCAAATAATGATCTATACCACCACATCATTATTCAGATTATAATTAACTCATGTTTAGAAAACTAAAAGGCTTTTAACAAAAACTTTAATTGTAATGACATATCCGAATTAGATTTGCAACACATTCGGTATTCGGTGTGTGGCTGAATATAATATTCGGTACAAATCTACTCGGAATCGTCTGTACCTACATGGTACTTACCACACATAAAACATAATTATTAAAAAAAAAGTATTAGGGATAACTAATTAAAAAGTATTAAAGATAACTTTAAATACTTTTTAGTTAGCTACAAGTTGAAATACAATTCATTATTCCGTCATTAGGTTAATCTCTCATATCATGGCTCCATCCAAAGCGGAATATTATTTTGTAACAAATAGAATATTGTAATATTAAAATTAAACCTGAGTTATGATTTATGAAAGTCAAGGATGGTACACTGTCACATTGAAACACGCACAGAATATATATAGTTAGGTAGTAGGTAACAAAATATTTTTGATAAATGTTGACAATAGCAGCTGCAGTATAAACAAAATAAAGTAAATAATTTTAATTAATAATAATGTGAAATATAAATGAATTCGTTATTGGAATAGCAAGAACAGCCCGTCAAATAATTTAAGATTAATAAATTACTACATAAAAGTACTCACCTAACAGTAGTATCCCTTATGTAACAATAGCTAAACAAATAATAAAGCGCTAATAATGTTGGTGGTATTAAGGGTGGCATTTATACAGAGGCAAAAGGCGGTCTTATTTGTTTTTCAAGATGATAAAACAGAATGATTTTCAGATATTTTTTTCATCTGAATAAATATAACAATAGTATTAAGAATAATTGAACAGTTTATATTTAAAGCAAAGCACTTATTATGTTTAATCGATTTATCGTCTTATAATAATTGATTTATAAGACTGGGCATTTAAAAGACGGCTTGATAGGCGGTGTTACTGGTGATAACTTCTCCTTGGTACTGTCACAGAAAAATGGAACAGTCTCTATATTTAAAATTAGCATTTCAAGGTCACTAGGGGCGTTGCAAAGTCTACCCGTAATAAAAACTTATATTACCCTATTTTAAATGTCTACTTATCGTGCTAAATGTTGAAATTAAAAGTATAATTGAGTTTGTTTATTTAACTAGTCACAAGATTAAATTGTTTATTAATCGAGATACCAGTATTCCGTAAACCTATTTTCGAAAGAATTGAAACCCTATTTTATTTGGCGGAAAATTATTAAGTAATAATACGAAATAAATATGACCAGAATTTAGAGTTATTTAAAAAATAAAAATAGGCGTATTACTACGTTGTTATTGTTGTATAATATAATATAAATTTGTCCTGGTCAGATTTAAAAAGCTTATTCGTATGATGTTAGTAAAGTCAAGTGAATTTGAATGATGAATAAATACACACCTTTCGGATAATACCTTCACTTGTAGGCCGATTGTTTAAAAAAAAGTATAAAACTATTCCAATTACTCATGGTAACCGGTTTAAATGTATATGGGATAATTTCAAAGTATACTTTTGGTTAATAAAAATTCTACAAAATCGTTTAACAGAGCCATCAAATTTCGCGTCGTTCGTACCTATATACATTTAAAAAAAGATACAGCCCAATAATCTTTGAAATCACTCCTACGTTATTGACGCCAACATTAAGTTATTTTCAAAAAGTAGCCAAATTTAAACTTAGGTTCAAACATACAAATAATGATATAAAGTTATTGCAGTTTGTGAAAATACGAGTAAATAAGGCTTCTACTTTTATTTAAAATTATCCCAAATTGAATGCCATTTATGGGCAACATGTTGTCTACCGATCGACCCAGTACGAATGTGTGCGTGCACTGTAGTTAGTTAAAATAATACATAACTACGCATTTTGAATTTAAAAGAATGTTTGTAATTGTTTTAAATTAATTTTTCTTTACCATTTGCCTTTATTACTTATTATGAACTTTCTCTGCAAATTTGGCCGGTTATTGCAAAATTACCTTGTATATTTATATTATATATATTATTTGAAATCATTGGGAGCCAGTTAACCCTGCATGGGTCGCGCCCTAAAAACTGACGTAAGCGGTCGCGTGGAGTACAATTGTAATCCAAATAAAAAATAGAAAAAAACTGCAAATTAAGAATCCAAATGTATTTATTTCACTTTGAATGTAATAAAACTATAAATATGTACCATACGGAATGAAATAAAAAAAATATATCTTTTATTTTATTTATAACTTAACTTTAAAAAACTTTTATTAATTTGTAAGCAAAAATGGCACATTGATTTCTTAATAAGATCATAAATTATCTTAAGTAATTATCGCTAATCTAATCATTGTTTTTTAAACAAGAGGAACATATGTATTTGGAATGATCCGGACAAACGAATTTATTACATGCTGTGCATGATCGACGAGTGCTCTTATTGCACGATCTTCCGCAGTCATAGCAGCGACCCAGTTTGCTAGTTGACGATAATGCCGAGGTACTTGGCTGATTTTCAGCTTGGGGAACTTCCAGAAAATCTTTTATTTTGAACACCAGACTTCGTGGTAATGTCTTTTGTTCCAGTCTTCTGTGAGCTGATGGTTTCATCCATGCCAATGCCATGGAAATAAGCAAATCACGTCGTACTACCTTTGCAAAATGTTTGTTGGCAGTGTTTATGCATAAAGCATTCAAAGCACTCAAATTGAGTAAATCGAAAAAAACTGTTAGAGGCCATCGTCTTGAATTTCTAGATACGTCGTATAACGAGGACATTTTGTCTACCAAACCAACACCATTCTTTGTACGATTGTAGTACGTGATCATTTCGGGTTTTTTGTGATCTCCTGAACTGTTATCGATCGTCGCATCGTTATGCATTGGAGACATGACGATTACTACTTTGTTGGACTTTGGTATATAAGATACCAACGTGAAAACCAAATTTTGAGGAATAAACTAAATTTCCTCGTGCCACACGAAACACCTTAGGAACTTCTCTTTAATCTTTTCTTACAGTGCTGACCATTGTAGTTTTGTTCTCGAAAAGTTGCTTTGCAACGTCTAGCGAAGAAAACCAATTATCCATGGTAACATTGCGGTTTTTCCCAAGGATAGGTTGAACTACTCGCATCACTACGTCGGCCCGTTCATTGCTCACATGAAAAGGTCCCACGGGCTGCTTGCCGGCGTAAATCTCTAAATTGTATGTGTACGTCGTGTGCACGTCGTGAACGTCGACAAGGGCAAATATCTTAATCCCATACTTTGAGGGTTTGCTAGGTATGTACTGCCTAAAAGGGCAACCTCCCCTAAAGGCCACAAGCTGCTCGTCCAATGTCATTTCTGCACTTGGAATGAAATATTGTTGAAATTTGATGATTAACATCTCAAAAACTTCACGTATTGCAGCTAATTTATCAATAATAACACGATCTTTGCGATCATTAATATCATCAAATCGTAGATTTCTTAGAAGAAATTTAAAACGTTGGACAGACATCGTTAAATAAATGGCATCGATTCCAGTGTGATTCCTGTGTTCAAATATTTGTTCACAGCTGCTTCGGCCCAATTTCAACACACCTGCTAAATAAATAATACCGAGAAATGCCTTTACTTCAGTAGAATCCGTCAATTTGGCATCACGTTCTCTGGCATATTTTTGTTTAATGTGCTCGATCTTTATGTTAGTATATTTTACTATCAGATCAATTACAACGGCATCTAAGAAAAGAGATATACAGTCCTCAGCAGCACCTTTCTCCCGGGCGAGGTTGTGACTGCGAGTTCTTCCTCTACTCGATGGCACAGTCTTATTCCTGCGAGTATTATCCACACCAATGTAATACTCCTCGCAGCCAACTTGTGAGGAATCATCTTGTCCTAGTTCAGAAACGGTTACGGTAGGTACCTCATTTGGAGTTTCTTCATCTTGCTCAAATTCAGATTGGTGGTCCTGCACTTCCAGAAAATCTTCTTCATCGTTTGAGCTTGCGTCATCTTCCAAATCATCACTGCTATAATCTTCGTCAAGCCAAGATTCGATTTGAGCGATACGCTTTTCATCCATGATTGTTCTGTTGAAATAAATTACAAAATAACGTTATCAATATAAAAGCTATACATAAATAAACATATAACCGTTATGTACTAAAGTTATTTATTGCAAAATAATAGTTAAAATAGATAAAAACATCAAAATATAATTGCACAAAATACTCACGTAATAGGTCGCGTGGATTACAATAGTAATCCAGAGTACTTCACGGATCTCTTGTGATACAACCAGATGCGTCCGGCGCTCGCGCTGCACCGAACGCGTCCTTTGGTTATTCAACTACAAGTACATGGCGCGCCGAAATAATCACGCAAAAGTCTTTTCTTTTATTTTATATTTTATTACAGTGGATTACCATTGTAATCCACGCGACCACTGCAGGGTTAAAGAGTCACAGCAGCATTTATCTTAAGCATTCTTTTAATTTCTTTCTGTTCTTCATCTTCGACATCAATCCGTAGAAGACCACTGCTGGTTGTAGCAACATCCCGCTCCGCTACGCTGTGGAGAGGGTTTGCCTAAATCGCCACGCATCGCTGTAGGTAACAGTCGTGAGCATCTTAGACGAAGCTGACTGTCACCGGTCGTACTACACGTGTCTAGTCTCAATATCATCTCGTATAATAATTGTGTCCTTTTTAAAACCACTTTTGCCAACTTGCTGCAACACACGCTTATTAAAGTAGCATATTTTAAATAAATAAGCAATAAATAACAACTTGTGATTCGTTAAATATGAACGAAAGCAGCAGTCACCCTTGTTCAGACAAAAAGAAAACAATTGTGTCCTATTGTCATTCGCCTTTACACAAAGGTAATTTTTTTAAATAACGGGAATGCTTACTCAATATTGAAATTCATATAATGATAGAATCTGACGGCAGCTGTAAATAAGCTTTTAGATAAATGCTAGGTAGTACGTAGGTAATCTCTAGTCTGAAGGGTGCTGATTTGCAATCTTATATGCTATTCAGAAATGTAGGACAGTTTCAAATTTCTATGAGAGAAAATTATTCACCACAACCAAAGAGTGGGTTTTGATTTATCATTTTTATAAGTTTTATTGCCTGTGTTTTTAGCATAGCGAAAACTATGATATAAATAAAACTAATACAATAACTTTTTCAACATAAAAAATATACGCAAGATTGCAAGCTTTTCTTACATATTATAGGTTAATATTTTACAACCCAAGTGAAAAGGAATTTACCCAGCCTGCTATGTTATTTTGCATAATTTTATGAATAATTCTATGTATAATGAATATGTCTATATTTTTACTATTTACGAATCTCAAAAACATCATGCTTACTAAAATTAACTAGTCATTTCAGTAATTAGCCTCAAATATTGCAATTTTCTACTACAATCTTCTACCATGTACCATTACCAATTAATAACCAAAATGATTGTTCACTTTTTAATAAATTTTATTAATGTGTTGTATCCTGTTAAAATTAATTGTTTTTATTATATTATAGGGTATGTTTAAATGCCTATTATTTGTAACATTACCTAGCTGTTTAAAATTAAGTTAATTTAGTTTGTAGGTGTACTTCTAATTTACCGAATTTCGAGATCTAAAATGTTTTGTATTTTAATATTATATTGCTGATTTAATAATAATTAATTTATGGATAGGTATTTAACATAAGTATGAAAACGGTTTAACACATATTTTCATCTGAAATTACACTGCACTTTATTAAAAATAAACTGTATCTTCCCCCTGGTAACCCGAAGCCATTATTATATAGTGCCATTAGAAGAATTACGGTGTTTTTCCTTACAATATTATAATCAAAAGTACACATTTCCGGCAGCCTAAAATAATATACTTATTTATACGGTCCTAAGCAGTAATACTGCAGGTTTTAACTAAATATTCCTTCAAAATTTAGAAAATTACAAAAGAATTAATATTTTAGGTAATTTAGTTTAAATTAAATTAGTAGTAAAAGAAAATGTTTTTACATGAAGTCATAGACTGTAACTTTTATTTAAATATTCTCAATGATGGGGAAATTATTGCGTATGTATATTTTATAGTTCAAAAACGACGTTACTTGTATACAATTTAAAACTTTTAAAATAAACTTGTTTGTTGATATATTTAAACCTTAATTATTAATAACTGAATGCTGTGTTCCTCTTGTAAGATGACTTGTTTGGAGGTTAGGAACTTTAAAAATTTAAAAAAAAACTTCCTGATTTTGATTACTTTTTGTAACTAGCATCAGGAAATATGAAACGACAGCGTATCTTATTGCTTTTTTATGTGTGTAAATAAAGTGATACACATTTTAGTGACCACAATTAGGATATAAACATAAAGAGTGCGTTTGTTTTCTAAACCCTTAGTAAAGTGGTATAATACGCATATATACCTACTACACGAAATTTTAATTACAAAATGTATGTGGTGACATAGGTTTTATGTGTTAACAATATGATAATATTGGTGACAGAGGTAGTTAAGTATCCTAATAAAAGTACATTATTGTATTTAATAATGAGTTTTATTGCGACCTCATTTTTATTCTTTCTTTCAGGTACTGTAATTAAATAACATGACAAAATAATGAACTAGGAATTTAAAATATAAAAGCACGTATAAGTAAAAGCACTTCGCTAACTCCTTGCCGCCGCTGACGCTTCGAAGACCATCGCCATCAGCAGACGTCGACAGCACCTACCGATCAGTTTGGCTACAAAACTGCCGTGCTGGTACTATTTTTGACACCGAAATCAAAGGTCGTGGGTTGGAATCCACCATTCCACTACCTACTTCTACTGACACACTAATACTTTGACAATCGTCGGCAAAGTGCCATGTACCATAGATTAATTATGGCGTGCAACAATGCCGTACATCTGCATCGAAAGTCGTAGTTACGTTAGTAGTTACTTCTTATTAGTTTGTGGACAATGAACTACCTACATCATAAAGTCAGTAGGTATATTACATGCGAGCATTAGAATGCTTAGCAATAGAAATGCTAAAAACCGTAGAACTACAAATAAATTTCAAGTGATGCAAAAACCAAGCCAAAACCATGATCAACTTATCGCAAGAACACGCACTCACTTACAAATAAGAATCTAAAATCATTTGTCACCAACATGATTATAGGTGCAGGTTTGCATGGTAGTAAAATTGGCCTGTTAAAAAAAGAAAGATCTTCCAGCATCCATAAACAGTATAACATCTTGATATATTATTTCGTGGTCAATCTTCAATTCTTCGGCTATGTCGTAACTACTAATATGCCGATCTTGCTACACTTTTTCAAAAATGGCATCTACTTTATTCGTTACGAAGGCGACCAGGACGAGCTGCATCTTTGACATCGAAATTCCCGGACTGACAACGCTTGAACCAACTTTGCGCTACTCTTACTGACACTACATGAAGTCCATAAACGTCACAAGTTTTTTTCCCGGCTTGAGTCGCATTTTTTCCTTTTTTTATTTATTAGTATATTTCGTACTATGTTATTATTCTATAGTATATAGTACTATATTGACTGAAATATAGTCGATACTATATAATATTATAGTACGGGTGGCAACCCTTCTTGTCGGTGTAGTTCATATTTATATTTTTCAGTCGATTTGTGAAAAAAATGAATGCAAAATCATCCATATTTAATAAGAATAGAGAGAATCAACTGGAATCTACTAATGGATTTGAATTGCCTGTTCTAACAGGCAATTCAAAGCCATTAGTAGTATTTGTAATTATATATTATATATAGAACCCAAACCAGCAAAGAAAGAAGGACAGAGCGAGGGAGCGCTACGTACGGCTGCGTACATTTTAAGTGATGCTAAAACGAAACGAAGCTCTACTTTTTAACACGCACTCATGCACACTTCTTTCTTTTTTCTTTCTTATACAACAAGTAAAAGTTCATTACTGGATGCACTTAGCTCCACCTAAAACTATCTTCGGTAAAGGCACTTATGATGGACAGTAACTCCAAGTAACTTATCAATAATCTGGCGAATGTTACGACCAAATACGATGCAAAGCGAGTTCAAAATCATGCTGAAATACGAGTATTGCTTTTTTGCTTAACAGAGATAAGCAGGTGCACGGCGCAGTGCTCGGCTATGGCAGCAGGACGAATCTGTCTTACTACTACTCGTAGTGGCAAGGAACTGCTTGATATCACTCAGCCCCCCACCTTACCGTCTACAGTCCCCTCGCTGTTACTCACTATCCCGATAATACCGACCATGTTCCTAACGTGTTAGACTTTGCTTTAGTAAAAGGAGTTTCCCTCAACCTCAGAGCAATCGAGACTCTCGACGATCTGGGATCCAATCACCTTCCTGTATCCCTCATCCTTGGCCATCAGCCACCTCCTTCAACTCCCTACACCAAAACCTTCACCAAATGGAAGGTCTTCAGGAAGCTCTTAGCCTCAGCTATGGGCTCTCCAGACTCCCTCATCATCCTCTCTACCAACATCTTCGACAGCACAGCGGTCTCTCACCACCTTCATAAAATCCTCTCTTAAGGAGAATGAAAGAGTCGTCCCGGTTGCTAATAATAATAGTCTTCCCCCAGATATTAACAACCTCATAAAAGCCAAGAGAGGTGCTCTCGGGGGACGGCCTTCAACAACGGGTCTTCAACGAGAAGTCCGTTCATGCCTTTCCGGATTAATAGATCACGAAAAGAGTAAAATCATGGTGCCCCTTCACATACAGCGTACTACCCGAGACCAAGAGCCCTCCGGATAAACGCTATCACTTACACTCCCCCTCTCTCCCGCCCCGACGGTTCTATTGCCTTCGAGGGGGGTGAAAAGGCTGTGTGCTTTGCAGACAGCATCGTAGCGCAATGCTCTCTCAGCTCACATCCCACTGACCCCTCCCGTATCCAGGCAGTGGAGGATGAGGTCCGCCGCTGGAACTCACCCTCCACTGCTCATGACTCCATCACCGTGTCCAAAGATGAAATTTCGTCCATCATCAAAGGACAGAAGTCCAAAAAGGCACCGGGTGCGGATGGCATTTCCAACCAAGCCTTCAAACATTTTCCTGAGCAGGTGATCACCTTAGATTTACTTTTACTCTTACAGCTACTTTCCTACCACGTGAAAAGAGACAGCTGTCATTAGCAACCCCAAGCCAGGCAAGCCTCACCACCTCCCCTTCAGTTACCGTCCCATCAGGCTTCTCAAGGCGAAAAACTATTGAAAGGAGTCTTCCTCACTCACATGAGGCGCCATCTGTTTCCTACAGACCCTCTTGTCATCTCACACTCATATCCACAACAATTTCACCGTACAGTGGAATATATCCTAAGCGTCCTAATCCTAATCCTCGTCGTTACTAGACCATCGCGGTCTTTTTTGACATAGCTAAAAAGACCGCGAACAGCAAGACGATCAGGTAGGCCTAAATTGTACAAACCTGATCGTCTTGTCCGACTCGTGGCCTCCTACTTAAAGGATCATACCGTTCGTTTCAGACACAAAGGCACGCTCTCCTCTCTGCGTCGTATCCAAGCCGGTGTCCCTCAGAGCTCCGTGCTTGTCCCTCTTTTATAAATATTGTTCACCAATCGACGGGATGGAAATGTGTCGAATGGTATTCAGCTCTCTTTTTTGCTGACGATACTGCCCTCTGTTATAAAGGTAAATCACAACATCTATCCGGAACAAGATCCGACAGTCTGTTAGTGACTTAGGAGCTTGGTTCCAAAAGTGGCTTATCGATGTGAACCCGGAGAAGCGCCGTCGTTTACTTCGAACATAAACGACGCCGCGGCACTACCATTCCGCTAGTCCGAATATTGGGAACCCCTGTTCCTGGCATAAGATCGGCAAATACTTAGGTGTCACCCTTGACATGAAGCTCACTTTCGAGTCCCATATCGGGAAAGTAACTCACACCGTGCGCTTCTACCTGGGTAGGCTCAACAGTATGTTAAGCCGAAACAGTAAAATGTCTCTCCGCAACAAGCGAACCCTATATAAGGTCTGTGTACGACCAGTTATTTTTGCTCAAGCTAAACCTAGCATCCTAAACGAACTTCAAGTAGTTCAAAACTCTTTTTGTCGTCGGGCTATGAACGCATCCTGTCGTCCGTAACCTGCTTATACTCGGCGAGTATCTAAACGTTGCATAAATACATATTTTCCTTCATTTTCATTTAAAACGACTCACGCCTCATAAGGTACTCTGTGCACCTCGCAGATGCAGACATCCTTCCATCCTATATATATATATATATATATATATATATATATATATATATATATATATATATATATATATATATATATATATATATATATATAGTGTGGTAGGATATAATACTAGCGATCCGCCCCGGCTTTGCACGGGTGAAAAAAAAATTCATCAAAATCGGTCAAGCCATTTTCGAGTTTTTGCGAAATTAACGGATAGCAATTGATTTTTTATATTATATATATTCACTTACGATTAAGTACATATTTTTTGGTAAAACGTTAATGAACGAATTAGTGCGTTACACGTATTCTTACGATCACGATTTCTTTGGCAGGGTAAGAACAGTATTATAATTAGGTTATAATAGGGCTTAAATAACTGCCTATATATACGCCCTGCCTATAAATACAACACAATTATTCGGCCACGCTCATAAAGCGCGTTGCCAACATGTCTTACACGACTTCACATTCCCTCTTAATTATATACTTACAATATTTTATTCCACAGACATGCAGGTTTCTTCAAGGTGCTTTTCTTCACCGTCGAGTACGTTACTACTTACTACGTGCCATCAACCACATTACAGTCGTCATTTTAACGCGCGGGTCGCCCAGACCTTACGCAGTAATATATAGGTCAATGATTTTTATACGTGAGAATGGTGCAGTTTTGTGTGTTTTATTTTTGCACATGATAACTATATGAGTTTTTAAGGTTTTCCATCTTGCTCGGACGGCTTTTTTTTTTTTTTTTATAAGATCGGGTGACAAACGAGCACACAGTCCACCTGATGGTATGTGGTTGCTGCGGCCCATAGACATCTACATCTATCCTCGATTACAAATCAAAATGCAGATGCGTTGTCACCCGTGAGGACCAAGATGGAATGCCTCGTTTCCAGTAAAAAGGGTATCCGGTTCTCTACACTCACCATACGAAATACAGCAGCATTAAGCTACTATTTCACGCTGGTATTCTGTGAGAGCGTGGTCCTTCCCCGGTCGAGCCGACCCATTCGTGCTACAACTAAACTACTAATATAACTGCAGCATGGCTCTACCACGTATAAAAGGCGGCTTGAGATACTATCCCCTTCAACTGTTTGTTGGGTTAAGGGGTTGTCAAATCTCACATAATTTTGCAATGTGATGCATCTGCATATTGTGAAGAATTTAGTGAACCCACTATTTACCAGTGGTCGGAGTAGGTAGAACTGTTTAGCGTGAATGACCGCAAACATTGATGTTAACATGGATATGCCTCTGAAATCCCGGGATTTTGAAATTGTCGATTGATTTGAGTTAATATGCGCAGGTAGTAGGTGAGCACCCGAACAGTATTTACTTACTTATATACACACACAGGGATCCTGGAATGTTGTTAGAGGTAGCTTCGTGAAATATGAATTAATTAAGTAAAACTGATAGAAACAATACTAAATATACTTTACTTACTGCACAAGGAAATATTAAATGCCTCCACAATACAGAATAAAAAAGGATGTAAAGAGTTTTATATTTTTTGTATTTAAACAGAGAGAAGAAATTTTTATTGATCACTTTTTTAATTACCTATACGTACTATTTTTCTTGCAGTTAATATTCAGAATATGTTTTCCGTCTTTCTCTAACAAAGCAATTTATCTCTCTTTTATTTTTATAAGTTTTTGCTCTATGTTGCCAACCCGTTGTACGCGCTGTTTTCGTCACTTTTTTTTTGCGCCCGTAGCAATTAAAGGGCTACCCTATACGTAGGGAGGCGGAAAATGCATTATGCATACCACGATAGCCGGTCTATCGTGGTTATGAGGGTCTCACTGTCCTACCGGGGACCCTAAGTGATACCCTCTAAAAACCGCCTTTGGGGACAGGCAGCCAGCTGATTAAGCTGTATTGTGCCTTATCGTGAGCGACCCTCTTTTGGGAAAAGAGGGCGCAGGCGGCTACGAGCCGCTGAGGGAGTGCCTACGAAGGCAAATTAATATTAGTTAATACAATAATTTAATTTAATAAGAGTTGGCCTGAGCCGCCAGGAGGCAGTTCAGGTCGTTTGTCAGTTTATTAGGCGGGTCTGAGAGAGAGTTTCTCGGCCTGCGGACTCGATAGCGAGAGGGGGGTGGGGCTGCATAAGTAGCTGCCTCACGAATTAATTGGTTTGGATGCGACTCTGAGGCTTTGAAGAAGTTCTCAGAGAGTTTTTTAAGAAATTGTTGAATTGTTGGGAGCTCTAGTTCCCGATGGAGGTCGGAATTACGGACGTACCAAGGTGCGTTCGCAGCTCGACGACAGAAAAGGTTTTGAACTATTTGGAGTTCATTAATAATATTAGGGTTTGCGTGGACAAAGACGGGGCCCGCGTAGGACATGACTGGTCGTATACAGACCTTATAAAGGGTACGCTTGTTTCGAAGGGACATTTTACTGTGTCTGCCCAACATACATACGTTACTCTTTTGACGTGGGGCCTGAAAGTGAGCCCTGTGTCTAGAGTGACACCTAAATATTTGGCGGTCGTATGCCAGGGGACAGGGGTCCCTAGCATACGTATTGGTGGAGAGTTTTTGAGACGGCGTCGTTTATAATCGAAGTGAACGGCGGAGCTCTTCTACGGTATTTTCGTCGCTTATTTTTTGTCTCTTTACATACCAAAACGTCCAAAGTATTAGCTATCTCACTTACACAGATAAAATTACAGTACAGCGGGCTTCACTCACTCTCTTTTTTCAGCTTGTAGAGTGCGCACGTGTGATTTATTGTGTTTATTATTTTATTTGACGTTGGCTTCTTATTTTATTTGACGTTGGCTTGTTAACTGGTTTCTGGAATCTTACTGACACGAATACTTTGGCTTGGATTTACGGATTTTGATTTGTTTTTTTGCGGACTGGATACATTTGAAACTGTTTGTTTGATTTACCTACCACATATGGGTTTTTTTTATAATATCTACTTACTACAAAGGACATTCAGTGAAAAACCAATGTAATTATCCTCTTCTAAATACATATTTTTTCAGGCTTCCGAAGTTCCAAAGGAAGCTTTATAGTTTCGCCATGTCCGTCTGTTTGTCACATCCCACAGCCAGTTTTTATATACAAAATTTTAAAGGGGAATTATTCGTTAGTGACCTGAGTAGCAGGGAACTTGTTTACGGAAATTCTCCCGCTACCCTACCTTGTAGGTTATCCGACACGGACCTGACCGTCTTTCTTTCTAATACAGTCTTGTGTTAAAAGCTGACTAAGTCAATTAGAATACAAGGTGGACTAAGACCTCCCCCTCGCACACCCCTTCAAGCATCGCGTTTTCCTACAATAACCACTTTCATTAGCTATTGACTGCTCTTACCTAAATATTTTCGGAGACGAGTTTGACAGTGTTCTATCTGATTTTCTTGATCGGCTAACAAAATGCATTTGAATTATGTATATCATACTTACTGTGGAACAATTTTTTTTCTATAAAAACTACTTAAAGAATGTTTTTTTTTTTAATTCCGAGAATTCCCGGGATTCCGGAAAATATTTGGCATATCCGTGTTATGTCCGCATGTCGCAAGTAGCAAAAACAGCTCTACCTACTCCGACCATTACTTATAACACATCATAATAGTTTGCTTAAGATATTTACTTAATAATATTTTGACTGAAAGACCATATCCATGATATGTAAGGGTCGCATCACTTTGTGTGTGATGTGATGCTATTTGTATATTAATTATTTGCGTATACGAACTATTAGAGAAAACAAAGAAAGAAGTCCTTCGATGTTGATATAAACTCAAGTTATTTTTATCGCTTAGGCGCCTTATGAACTTGAGTGACTGTCGGCATCAACTATCTGCTGGGTTAATCTGTCGTCAAAATCCCCCAAGAAATCGCAATGTCACATTGCGATTTCATCAGCATATTGTGAAAAAAAATCTATAAAAACGAATATCCTGAAAGAAATGAAGATATGGATATGGAATAAAAACAGGCATCCAAGCTAAAAAATCTTGATTAATAAAAAAAAAAACAAATTAAGATATTATGACAATTAGAGACGGCTTAATACCGATATTTACCAGTATTAGGTAATATGAATATATTTGGTTGCGCGGAAACCCATTCGTATTTATTTATTTGACGGTAGGCTTGCCAAATCGTTTATCCCTTTCCAAACGATATCATTCATACCCTCCTATCGACACATCGGGGTGGTGGAGTGGGAGGGGAAAGAAGATGATTCTAGAATATCACGTAATCATCGCAACCGAAGGAATAAAAGGCACGCGCGGCCTACGCGCAGCCTCTTCCCGCCGCGCTCGTCGTTGGAACCACGCCGCCTAGGATAATAGTGTCCTAAAGAGCTCTTGCACACGCGCACCACTAGTAATAACCGCTTAGCCTGAAGCAGTCGAGCTCCAGGAAACCCGCCTCACCTCGTGTGAGATTCGCGCGCCGCCTCTCTTCAGAGAGTCTTCCAGAGTGTCTTCCAGAAGTCGCAGCAATATAGTGCCCAAGCCGCATAGAAGCAACACCCCAGTGAGTGAACATTCCTAATAGTTCCTGCTTGATATAATTGTGTTTAATAGTTAATCCGCTCCAATTTTATTTTCTCCTAATCAAGCAGGATTCCTTTCACAGATTTGGCAAATAATAGTTCGTTTTAGGGAAGAGCGAGTGCATTATATGGGAAACCGCGTGCTATAGTCGCCATTTTATGTAAACGTAGAAGCATTTCGCATATACAGTCCACTTTGGTTAATCTTAATAATAATATAATCTCGCGTAATAGGTTTAAGGCTCGACCGGGGAATTGGACTTCGGTAGCCTTAGGCTCGTCGCTCCACCAATATTCGTCTAAAAACGTATAATATATAATATTTGAGTATCAGTGATTTTTAACTATTATGACCTAATAATGCGGATCACTGCAGTATTAGTGTCCAATAGACTGTACCTTGTTATTTAGTGTTAATAGGTGATTATTGAACGTTCAATTTAAAATGTACTTTAAAATATAATGATTTTAAAACTTATACTTCTCATGCATTCACATCTATCCCATTCATCTGGTTCAAAATACTAAAAGTCAGTAGCTTTGGAGAAGTTAATGCTATATACTCAATATGTATATTATAATATTTTTATTATAATTAATAAATGTTTTAAATTCAACTACAGCACAAAGCTTTTTTACAGAAATGCCGAGAACAGTTGTTAGGGCGAATAGTCAAATACCGACTACTCACTCCTCATGGCGAATAATAGAATACTAGCTATTATTATTCGACATAAAACAGAAATAAACAAAATAATTTATTCGTTATCAAATAGTAATATTATACTTGTAGTAGTCTCTTGAACAGACCTATCATTTATATGTTACTGTAATCTAAAAAATCTAAGATTATGACTATTATCATGGCCCCTTTTGTTGTACGTAACATATTTTACGAGGTATAACCTCATTTAGACAATGAAAAGTGGGATGTCGTGTCAGAAACTCATGAACTATTTTGGGCATGTTTTGAAGAAGCTAAATCTACCAGAACAAAGCAGCCTAATGAAGACCAACCCAATAATGCCATTGCTGATGAAATTGCCAACTACATCAGGTTAGCATAGGCTGACAGAAGGATAAACCCATAAGTATGTATCTTTTAGCATCTACCAATAAGAGTCGGTTATGTTTATTCAGAAAGACTATTTTCTGAGGCAGGTTTGGTTTACGAAAAACACGCAAACGACTCAATCCCAGTCGTGCAGAAAAATGAGTTTTTCTGCACCACAATCTACCTCTTTTAGACTTTGAATATTAATTAAAAAGCCTTATTAACTTCAACATGACTGATTTTTGTTAACTTTTATATTTTTAATGATGATTATATATTAATACTAAGCGTGTTTTGTTTAAAAAATAAATATTTTATCTATCTATAGTTTTTCTGTCCACTATGTATATTTTATTTAGACAACTAATCGTCCAATATCGAATAATGACCAATTACTCGCTATTTGACGAGTAACAAAAAAAATGCCGAATTATGCCGAATACCGAATAATAGCGAGTATTCGCGGCATCTCTAGCTTTTTATACCAAAATAATAAGTGTGATGTGTAAGTGTTACTGTTTGAAACAATTTTTTAAAATTGTATGAATGAGAGGAATATATCGACAGAGTAAGTTCGTTTGTTGTTGTTTCCATTCGGCATTCGTTCACTTCACGAACAGCAGTACTGATTACTATATTAGTAGAATAGCAGAGTGAATCCAATCCGTGTCAAGTGAAATAAATTTCAGATCATATGAATATTAAATATTAGCATATGAGAGTTCGTCAGATTACTAATACGTGAATCCATAGAATATTACTAATCTCTTAACTATAACTAACTATTACCAATATATTAGTCACACCACTAGACAAAATTGACATTTAACAGCTGACAATGACAGATTGACTGTCTGTCAATCTGTCATTAATTAATCACAATTGTCATGGAGGTATTTCGGTTATTTCAACGTCAAGTTTTTATTAATTTTGAAAAATTACTTTTATCTAATATTACAAAGATGCCTTTTTATGCTGTAGCAAGAGGTAGAACACCCGGTATTTTTATGAACTGGGCTGATTGCGAAGCTCAAGTAAAAGGCTTTCCTGGTGCTCGATATAAAAAATTCAATACCGCCGGGGAAGCTGAAACATTCATTACATCAGAAGGTGATATTAATGTTTCACAAAAAAACAAATCAGTAAAAACGAAACGAAAGACAAAAACTGATCATGTCGCTCAAGAAGAACACGCAAAAACCGTTAAAACTGCTAAATCTGATATCAAAACTGCTAAGAAACGAACATCGAAGCTTTCTAAAAGCGATAGCGACAGTGATGAAGATTTTGATGATTTAAACACAATACTGACTAAACAAATGGACGATATTGAAAAAAGACTTAAAGGTTTTCAAAAAGGTGTAGACAATATTATTAAACAAAATTCAAAAACCAGTAGAAAAATTATCTTAATTGATCCACCTCAAGCAAAAAAACGAAAAAGTGGTAAATTTTCATTTATAGAAGGCGATGATGGATATATCCAGGTATGAGATTCCAGTTAGAATCCATTGGTAGTGTCAGTTACTAGTTTTTATTTAGTGAAGGATTTAAATTTATTTAAATAAATTAATGATTTCTTAAATTTACGCGAACACTACACATTGAATAAAACTATTATTTACGGATTTTATCGAGATTAATTCAACCTAAATTTATTTTTATTGTCCCGACGTTACGGGTGCTTTACACCACCCGCGGTCATGGGTACTTATAAAGCCATGTTGTATCATTGCTTATAGATTTCTACAAGTCACCTAAGCTGCCTGAATGCATCAAACCTCTGCATGCCTTATCACTCTCAATTACATCGTGGTGCAGGGTTATAAAGACATTTTTTCATAATTTTCAGTGATTTCATGCTGTGTTCCACAGGTATATACTGATGGGGCCTGCTCATCAAATGGTAAAAATGGAGCAAGAGCTGGCATAGGTGTTTATTGGGCTGATGATCACCCTTTGAATGTTAGTGAACCAGTCACGGGTCGTGCAACCAATAATTGTGGGGAAATACAAGCTGCCACTTGTGCTATAAAACTTGCCCTACAAAATGATATCAAAAAACTGGCTATAAATACCGATTCTCAATTCCTTATCAACTCTGTAACTAAATGGATGCCAGGTAATGACTAGTTACTTAAATAACTAACTGCATTATTTTAATTATATCTAAGTTGTATCTCCAACCTCTATTTTCATATTATTTGTCAGTATCTCTAAAACTTAAGCTTATTTTACTTGTTTTAATATAAAATAACTAGTGTATTGAAACTTGTTTTATAGAATTTTTTTTTTCATACATATCTCCATAATACTTATCTTTTTCAGGATGGAAGCGGAAAGGTTGGAAGTTAAAATCAGGGGAACCTGTGAAGAATGAAAAAGATTTCAAAGAATTAGATGAAGTTCAAAATCAATTGGAAATAAAATGGAATTATGTGGAGGCACATCAGGGTGTACATGGTAATGAAATGGCAGATCAACTGGCAAAAGCAGGTGCTGCTAGGTATACAAAATGATGAAAAATGTGACCTTATTTATTTTAAATGTAGATATTTATTGTTTACTTGTGCATTTAGTTATTATGATAATGGAAATGAACTGTTTGCAAGACTGCTGCTGGTCAGAACCTAAATAATTGTAAGTTTTAGTAAATACATAAATAATTGTAAGTTTGTAAACATGTAACCTGGCCTTATTTAGAAGAGCTTTACAAACAAATTGTTTAATTAATCATTACATTTAAAAGCACTGACTGAATGTTATAGAGATTTTAATTACTTTTTACATAGGTTATAAACATCTTTGTCTCTAATATTTGTATTTTCTAAGTACTTTTTAAACCAAACTACAATACTAATAACTATCACCCTAATGATTAGTAAACCATTCCCTCATTTTTATTTATAGTTACTTATAACAAACTTTAACTTTCAACTTATTTTCCTGCTATTAATTAAAGAACCAGTTTATTTGCTTTAGTCATAATAAAATAACATTCTCCTTAAAGCCAGGTTTAGGTTTAATGATTAATTTCTTTGCTATTACTGTTCTTTTGATTAATAAAAAATAAAATTTTGTGAATTTCATCTTTTCTTATGACAAAGATTACCTAACATTAAACATTAAGTATAAATTACACACATAAATTTTTAGTATTATTATTATTATTATCATTTAACTTAAAAAAAATCAATTATGTACAAAATTATCATAGATCGTTTCATCCTTACAAAATTCCAATAAATAAAGAAATTAAACTAGTGACTATGGAATGACGACTGCTTATGACAGAACAATAATGGAAAGATTTTCTCTTCCTTCGGCTTACGGAAACATAATCTATTTTAAATGAAACCCCTTTTCCTAAGATTTTTTATGTTTTCGTGCCCATTTTTCGTTGAATGGATTGCTGTACAGCAACTGCGCTGGTGAAAATAAAAGATGTATTCGGTAAAGTAACTGTTAGGTTCTTTTTTTATAGAATAAGGCTGACAAACGAGTACACAGTCCACTTCATGGTAAGTGGATGCTGTGGTCCATAGACATCAACATTTATCCTCACCCCTGAGGACTAAGATGGAATGCCTCGTTTCCAGTAAAAGTGTCTCCAGATCTCTACACTCACCATACAAAACACAGCAGCATTAAGCTGCTGTTTTTCGCTGGTATTCTGTGAGAATGAGATCCTTCCTCGGTCAAGAATACCCATTCTTGCTACAACCATAATACAGCTGTAGCGTGGCTCTACTGTGAGTGCGGAATAATAACCAAATAACAACAGTAAATTCATGTCTATGCAGGAAAACTTTTCTAATTCCACGTGGTTTCGGCAAGATGGTGCCTTACCACAAATACTGGGCACAAAGGTGCCAAAAAGCGTAGGTATTTCAACATGCCAATAGGGACTATTTTTAATTTTACAAAATATTCGTTTTTAGGATACAATAAAAAAATGTAACAAGCTTTTTAAAGTTAAAAATTCTTTAGGATTAGGATCCTTCCTTTACTATCATTATGTAAAAAAAATATTGCAGTTGTGAAGTGATTACCAATGTCAAACAATTCCCACCAAAGTATTAGCGGACTAACCATGTGTGACGTGTGTGTCTGTAAGATCCATGTTGTATAACACCTATGCCCGTAGTTATTGGAAGCACTGTGCTTGTTTTTGGCTAATATGTCTTAGGAATTTGTCCTAACAGAAACATACTTGTCCAAGACTTCGCCTGACTAGGCACGTTCAATTTAGACTAAAAGGTAAATCAACGAATTCAACTCTATTAGGCAGCGTTAGGGAGATTTCGACACGTGCAATCAGTGCATGTATCTGGGATGTGGTCCTTTAGTGCTGACTATATTAGGGAGCTAAAGGTCACTCAGTGAGCTATAGAGTGGACTATGCTTCGTTTCTCTTCGTGATAGACATCGACATGAGGATATCCAGATTAACCGACATAGCCAGTATGGTGAAGTAGTGGCACTTCAGTTTACTGATCTGTGCCGGCTGGAACACTGAGAGTGTGCACAGTAATTGCTGAACTTAATTCCTCTTTCTCTCCCACCATCGGACAACCAGAGTGTCGGCTAGTCTCTCCTTGGTTGTCAACTTACTACGCATTTCAAACAAATGGTTTGCATCATCATGCGTAGAGCAAAAGAGTACCAATAACAAGTTGCCAGCATCTGTCTTTCATCCGATTACAAATTGCATGGCAAGGCAATAGTGAATAGGCTTTTCTTAAGCGGGGTCATTGTGCTTTATCATCTTCTGTTGCATTACCACTTTCCATTAGGTGGGACAGTAGTTAAGCACTCGTAGTTACGTAGTAGTTAAGGCTTAGAAGAAAGAGTCTCGAGTAGCAGCTTCGTACCTGAAGGCAGTGTAGGCTCCCCCCCCCCCTCACACTTGAAGGAGTGACTATCTTTTTAATATAGAAAGAATAAAGGTGTGAGTACACAGCCCACCTGATGCTAAGTGGATGCTAGCCCATAAACCAGTGGTGAAGCCTCCATAGAAGCCAAAAAGCCAGGCTTGCCCATTCAAACTGCTCAATCAATAATATCAACTAATAAAATAACTGGTAAACTATTTCAAATTTCCCGCTACCTTTACCTTTGTTATTTCAATTCGTAATTGAATATTTTCGCTGACTTTTTTCGAAATTTTGAGTCGTTGACTCCTTTAGATATACGCCGTACAGTACGTAGACATTAGTTGCCTCAGCAGTCTGTTTCTAAACGTCTATCATGTTTTTCGCAATACCTAATTATTTCATGTAACAAAACACTGAATAAACCATTTGTCGGGATTGCCTATTTAACATCGAATTCTTTCTTATCTGCATATTTAGACCAAAATCTGAATGGTCATATTATAAGAAATACACTAATACAATTAACAAAAATAAACTAATTAAAAAGTTGTCACTAAAATTGCTCTCTAGTGTACGGTAACCGAATGATACGCGTGAACCCAATAGACGACAACCATCGACTGACTAACCAATCATGTTGAGGTCAACGTCATATCGACCAATAAAAAGTGTGCTCACGACTCGTGCCGGTAATTATACGTAACGTCAACACTTGACAGTTTGCTTTCAATTCGAACTACACTGATTCGTGTTCTCCTCGTCTCAAAGCGAACATGCAATGGACTGTCAAAATTAATGAAAGCAAGGAGTTGATTTGAGCGATTAGTCGTCTCTCTTGCACGCGTGGGCTTTTTACCGGGCTTTCGAGAAGACGATCGCTCCCTTTCTAACCTGCGGCAAAATGTTCTGTAATGAAATATAACTACCAAATGTTTATATAGCATTTACTATGGAACCAAAAGCCGGGCTTTGCTCTGAAGTTGTTTCCGAGTGCAGGAGCGCGTGGGCGATACGTTTGCAAGTTCACTTCACATTTCAATGTTTACCTACTGTTTGTTTTTGTTGTCTGTTGAAAATTTATGCTTTATTTTATAATTTATAATTATAAATAATATAATTATATTAATATTTTATAATAAAATAATTATTAAAAATTATTATAATTTATTTTGTTGAGAAAATACATAAGGTCAATAGCGTCTTTAGGACTTATCAATTATCGCAATTGAAAAACAGTTAGGTTAGGTGGTACAATTAAAACGTTCACCAACATCAATATTTTACGTGGACGTAATCAAATCTTTCCTTAAGAAAGAGAGACGATTCAATTTAGATTATAAATACATATATATATATATATATATATATATATATATATATATATATATATTTTAATTTTGTACATAGTTTGTTTGTACTTTGTTCCTGTATAGTATTGTATGTAAATATCTTTTTCTTCCGCTCAAGCAAACCTAAACGGCTCTTTTTAAAGCCACCGAAGGTATGCAATTGCTGATATGTCATACAATCTATCTAGCAGTATGCCTTCTATGTGTTTTGTTAAACACGTCCTCGATAGCACTGAATATGAAACTGAAGAGTGGAGACAGATCAAGATTGGTGTATTTTTATAAAATTGCTAAAAACAACAAAACCATATCTTGGGTTTGCCAGAATTTGGAGCCCTAGCTTCGCCACTGCCATAGATTTATCGTCAAAATGCATCCCTGAGGACTGAGATGGAATGCCTCGTATCCAGCGAAAAGGGTAGTCGGTTCTCTACACTCACCATAGGATACAGCAGCACTAAGCTTACGCTGGTATTACGTATGAGCGTGGTCTGGTCCCCAGTCGAGCCGACTCGTTTGTGCTACAATCGTAATATTTTTACGAGCTTGAGGTTCGTGACAATAAAAATTGCCGATAGAATTACCAAAATTAACTCTTTAATTCACTTTACACTAATGAAACTTAAAACACTACTAATTAATCACACTGATTCACTTTATTCCGCTCCGAAGCTTCGCTTGTCTCGCCAAATTCAATACTTCCCCGATCGCACCTTACAGCGCCTATAAATACACATTGGCACAGAAACATCCAGAACATTCAAGTAAATACGCGCAAGGCGTCGAAAGTTCAAGTGTCGGCTTCTAGAAGCTTAGTTCTTCGTTTCGACACTAGATGGCGCTGTCGGTTGAAAGATTAGTGATGTCATTTTCTGGAAGGTTCCCCCCGCTCTCGTCCCTGACACAACATGACGTCAACTTAGGCGCGCAACACTGCCCCCTCCTAAGACATGCTCGTCCCGAGCATTATTGGCCCCATAATAACGCGCCAAGCGATCCACATGGACGATCTTAGGAGTCCTTTTGCGCCTTTCTGTATCCGGTAGGTTACATCGTTGATCCTGGTTACAATCCGGTACGGGCCGTCCCATTTAGCTTGAAGCTTAGGAGATTTCCCTTTGCTGCGGACTGGATTGTGCAACCACACTAGTGAACCTTCGTCGAACCCTTTATTGTTCATTTTGCGGTCATACCGGGTTCTCATCTTCTCAGACATTTGCTGGCCCGATTGTCTGACGTGCTCATAAATGTCATTCATTTTATTCCGCAAGTCATTTGCATAATCGGTTATACTGCGTGGGGCATCAGGTGGTATCCCGGTGATCAGGTCTGCAGGCAGCCGTAATTCTCTTCCAAAGTTTGCGAAAGCTGGTGTCACTGCTGTACTTTCGTGAACAGCGCTTCGATATGACAACAAAAACGGTTGTATGTGCTTGTCCCAATCTCGTTGCCGATTGTCTACAACTTTTGCTAGGTACCTCTCCAATGTCTGATTAAATCGTTCTACCATTCCATCAGATTGCGGGTGATAAGAAGTCGTTCTTGTTTTATTAGTACCCATAACTCGGCATGTTTCCTGGAATATTTGAGACTCAAAATTCCTTCCTTGATCGCAGTGAATCTCTAAAGGTATTCCAAAACGACAGAAGACTTCATGAACTAGTTTATCTGCAACTGTTGAAGCTTCTTGATTTGGAATGGCGAAGACTTATGGCCACTTAGTGAAGTAATCCATCACAACCATGAAATACTTGTTACCGCTTTCACTCTCCGGAGACGGCCCCGCCACGTCAATGGCTATTCTCTCCCATGGTGCACCAACATTGTACAACTTCAATGCACCTCTACTACGAGTTTGAGGTCCCTTTACAGCCGCACAACTTGTACATTTTCGACACCAGTCCTCGACATCGTTTCGACAGTGAGTGAGATCTTCAGTAGAGTTCGTTTAACTCTCAGATGGCCTCCTGAATAATCATTATGGTACAGCTGTAGAACATCCGGTACTTTAGCTTTAGGGACAACCATTTGCAAATGACAGCTGTCTCCCCGAACATTTTCACATTTACGGCATAGAACTCCATCCTGAAGCAGCAAGCTGTCCCACTGGGCACAATAGCTTTTAGTGGTCGAACTCATCGCTGAGACATCGCTCCACTTAGGATTGGGAGCACTGACCTTTATCCATTCCAGAATCGGCTTGATGTCCGGATCTTCCTGCTGTGCACGTTGTAAGCTGTCCTTCCACTCGTGGCTGAGGTGATCTGCCCTGAGCATCCTCACGGATACCACTTCCTTACTCTCTTGCCTAGTACAATGTTTGCAATCTACAGGACAAGGTCTTCTTGACAATGCATCTGTGTCGCCATGAGATTTCCCGCTGCGATGTTCGATCTCAAAGTCGTATTTCTGCAGTAGTTCAATCCACCTCGCAACTTGTCCTTCTGGATTTTTAAACTGCAAAAGCCATTTTAGTGCAGGATGGTCAGTTCGTAAGTGAAATTTTCGCCCCAGAAGATATTTGCTAAAATGCTGCAACGACTTTCCACAGCTAGCAATTCGCGTCTTGTGACACAATAGTTCCTTTCCGGTTTTGACAACGAGTTGCTGAAGTACGCTATCACGACCTCTTGGTCACCATTCCGTTGAGACAACACACCGCCAAGTCCTATATCACTTGCGTCTGTGTCAACTATAAATTCTTTGTTTGCATCAGGGTATCCCAAAATAGGTGTTTTGCACAGACGGTCCTTGAGCTCCTGGAATGCGATATTGCAACTTTCATGCCAGCAGAAATGTCGCTTCTCCTCGGTTAGCTTATGCAGGGGTTTGGCTATATCTGCAAAGTTCTTCACAAATCGCCGATAATAGGAGCACAAACCCAAAAATGCTCTAACCTGCGTCTTGTCTTTTGGAACCGGCCAATCCTTGACAGCTGCGATTTTCTCTGGATCCGTGCGGATACCTTCCTCCGACACTACATACCCCAAAAAGTTGACTTGCCGTTTGAATAGTGAACATTTCTTCAGACTCAACTTGAGGTTGACACTCTGAATCTCCATGAGCACGCGTTCCAGGTTTTGAAGGTGTTCCTCAAAAGTACGGCTCACGATGATGATGTCATCCAAGTAGACCAGACAGGCATCGCCAATTAGCCCGGTAAGTACAAGTTCCATCAGCCTTTCAAACGTTGCTGGAGCATTGCACAACCCAAAGGGCATTACTTTAAATTGCCACAGACCCTTTTCCGTCGAGAACGCAGTTTTCTCCTTGTCCTTAGGGTCAATTTCAACTTGCCGGAAGCCACTTTTTAGATCCAGCGTGCTAAACCACTTTACTCCTGTAAGCATGTCCAGCGTGTCATCAATTCTTGTCAAGGGATAGCTGTCCTTCTTCGTAACGTCGTTCAGACGGCGGTAGTCAACACAAAACCGCATGCTGCCATCCTTCTTTTTTACCAGCACCACGGGTGAACACCATGGATTAGAGGAAGGTTCAATAACACCGTCCTTCACCATTCCTTCAATCATGGTTTCTACTTCCTTTTCACGTGCTACCGGCAATCTTCTTGGCCGCTGACGGGTAGGCAATTCTTCTCCTGCGTCTGTTTTGTGTTGAACTAAGCCAGTCTTTCCTATGTCAGCATCGTTTGATGAGAATACATCGGCGTGCTTGAGTAACAACTTCTTTTCCTTGACCATTTCGTTCGGGGAGAGAACGCTGCGACAGTCTTCTAAAAGTGTGCTCACTCTCGTTTGTGCATCCTTGCTGGGGGTCCCAGTAGATAGATATTGGCACCAACGTAGCCATCCACTTCCTCACAAGTACCAACCAGTGTGCCTTTTTCTATAATCTGTTCCTGGTCACAAACGTTCAGCACACGTACTCCTGAGATGTTAGTGGTCCTAACCAAGGTTCGAACCACTTTCCATGGAAGGTCATTGTCTAACCTTTCAACGAGTACACAACGATGAGGTTGTCCAGGATTCCGAGGAAGACTAACCGGCACAATCGTTTCCGATCTCGGCGGAAGAACAATCTTCTTAAGGCTGTACACGTTCACTGGTAACGCCCCTTCCACAAAAAGTTCCTCTTGTCCACACTTCAAAACACCTTGCTTAACGTCAATCGCACAACAATTCTTCCTCATGAAGTCTAGGCCCAGGATGCAGTCGTCCATTATATCAGCCACGATGACATTATGCAGGTAGATCATGTTGCCTAGCTTCAACTCCATCTCTTTCTCTCCACGGACGGGTATACGCGGACCGGTGGCTGTTACCAAATTAATGCGTTCTCGGTTGTATGCGGAGTCCTCAAGGAACTGACTTATAAGTTGGGAACTAACAACCGTACGAGAGGCTCCAGTATCTATGGTCAGTTTACACGGCATTCCGTTGACCTCGCCCTTGATGATCAGACTGTTCCCATCATGGGTTTGTGAGATCGAGATCCTTGGGGCTCTTTTTACATCAGCGAGCACCCGCCTCGCAGTTCTGGCTTTTACTCGTTTCCCTGCTGCTGCTGGGCGGGGCTGTTAGCGCACCACCCTCCTGATATCGTTCACGTTCCCTTTCTACGGTTCGCTTAGGGCAGCTGGATCGAAGATGGCCCCTTTCCCCACAGCCATAGCACCTAGGGCTGTATCCTTTATTGCGGTCGCGAACCGTAGCTGCTGCAATCTCCCTGACGCGATGGTAACGATGACCCTGTCGCACGGCTTCCACCTCCAATGCATGGGCCAAGGCGTTCTTAAGCGTTTCGTGGTGCCCCAGCCTCACAGCAGCTCTGACTTCAAGGTCGCGGATGCCGTCGATGAATGTCTGCACCAGGTTCCCTTCAATGAGCGCAGGTACAGACCGGTATGCTTTTCGCACCAGCTTCTCCACCTCTAGAGCCCACTGCTGCAGGTTTTCATTGATGCACGCGATCTTTAAGCTGCGCACGAAAGATGTGTTCCAGGTGAGCGTCGCCATATCTCGCCTCCAATGCCTCAAGGAGCTGCTCATAAGTCACTTCCTCACCGAGAGCTTCCAGAACAGTTAGGGCTTGATCGCGCAGGCCTAGTGTGAGAGCAGTCATGGCCTGACTTTATTCCAGCTGTTCGCCTTCATAACGGCTTCAAACTGGATTTTGTAAGCTGACCAGAAAGAAGTCCCGTCGAACGGTGGTACTTTGAACCCACGTAACGAAGGTGTTGTAGCTACTACGGGAGCTGTATTCATCCCTCAGTTTGAGGTCGTCCAGCGTTTTCTTCACGTCAGCCGTCACGTTGTCAACCCGATTGTTCACTTGGTTGATTCGGGTTTCAGCTTTCGCTATTTGGGTTTCAGCTTCTGACAAGCGGTTGTCATGCTGAGCAACCCTATCCTTCACCTTCTTGATCTTCCCGAAGGTAGCGTGAAGATCCTTCATGAGGAGCATCTGCTCTTTCAATCGACGGGCCTGTTCCTCCTGTCCGTCCCGCAGCTGCTCTTCCAAACGACGGACCTGTTCCTCTTGTCCGCCCCGCAGCTGCTCTTCCAAACGACGGACCTGTTGCTCTTGTCCGCTCTACAGCTGCTCTTTCGGTGATGTTTCAGCTGATGTTTCGGTGCTAATGTGTATTTATAGGCGCTGCAAGGTGCGATCGGGAAAGTATTGAATTTGGCGAGACAAGCGAAGCTTCGGAGCGGAATAAAGTGAATCTGAGTAAGATTAATTATTAGTGTTTTAGGTTTAATTAGTGTAAAGTGAATTAAAGAGTTAATTTAGGTGATTCTATCGGCAATTTTTATTGTCACGAACCTCAAGCTCGTAACAATTGGTGTCAGAAGTGGGATAAAATCATGCCGATTTTACCTAAGGAGGAAACGGAGGGTGTCCGTACCCGAAATCAACGCCAGCAGGAGACGTACCAAAGAAGATTTGGTGGTGCAACGCTGCAGACGTCGGAGGGCCAGCCACCGGCTGCAGGCCCGTCAGTAGCTCCTACATCTGCAGCACCTGACTTAGGTGCTCTGATGGTGATGCTGCAGGAGCAGGCTCGCCGACAGGAGGAACAGGCTCACCAACAGGAGGAACAGGCTCGCCAGCAGGTGGAACAGGCACGCCGATTGGAAGAGCGGCTGCGGGGCGGACAGGAGGAACAGGCCCGTCGGTTGGAAAAGCAGATGCTCCTCATGAAGGACCTTCACGCTACCTTCGGGAAGGAGATAAAGGAGGTGAAGGATAGGGTGAGCAAACCTATCCTTCATGCATGACAACCGTCTATCGGAAGCGGAAACCCAAATCGCGAAAGCTGAAAACCGAATCGAGAAAGCTGAAACCCGAATCGACCAAGTAAACAATCGGGTTGACAACGTAATGGCTGAAGAAATCACTGGACGAACTCAAACTTGGAGATGGAGCTACAGCTCCCGTAGTAGCTACAACACCTTCGCTACGTGGGTTCAAGGTGCCACCGTTCGACGGTACCTCTTCCTGGGCGGCCTACAAAATCCAGTTCGAGGCTGTTATGAAGGCAAACGGCTGGAATAAAAGTCAGGCCATGACTGCTCTCACACTAGGCCTGCGCGACCGGGCCTTAACTGTTCTAGAAGCTCTCGGTAAAGAAGTGACTTACGAACAGCTCCTTGAGGCATTGGAGGCTAGATATGGCGACGCTCACCTGGAACACGTCTTTCGAGTGCAGCTTAGAGATCGCGTGCAACGCAGCAACGAAAACGTGCAGCAATGGGCTCTAGAGGTGGAGAAGCTGGTGCGAAAAGCATACCGGTCTGTACCTGCGCTCATTGAAGGTAACCTGGTGCTGACATTCATCGACGGCATCCGCGACCTGGAAGTCAGAGCTGCTGTGAGGCTCGGGCACCACGAGACGCTTAAGGACGCCTTGGCCCATGCACTGGAGGTGGAAGCCGTGCGGCAGGACCATCGTTCCCATCGCGTCAGGGAGGTTGCAGCAGCTACAGTTCGCGACTGCAACAAAGGATACAGCCCTAGGTGCTATGGCTGTGGGGAAAGGGCCATCTTCGCTCCAGCTGCCCTAAGCGAACTGTAGAAAGGAGAGTTGATCGATCTCGAGAGGGTAGTGTAGCTAACGGCACCGCCTGGTGGTGGCAGGATCGTCGTTCCCCTCGCGCTAGGGAGGTTGCAGCAGTTACGGTTCGTGATCACAATAAAGGATACAGCCCTAGGTGCTATGGCTGTGGGGAAAGGGGCCGTCTTCGATCCAGCTGCCCTAAGCGAACCCTAGAAATGGAAGGTGAACGATCTCAGAAGGGAAGTGCGGCTAACATCACCACCCAGCAGCAGCCGGGATACGACTTTACTATCAGACATCGCAGCGGGAAATCTCATGGAAACGCAGATGCATTGTCAAGAAGACCTTGTCCTGAAGATCGGAAACATTGTACTAGGCAAGAGAGTAAGGAAGTGGTATCCGTGAGGATGCTCAGGACGGATCACCTCAGCAACGAGTGGAAGGACAGCTTACAACGTGCACAGCAGGAAGATCCGGACATCAAGCCGATCCTGGAACGGATGAAGGCCAGTGCCCAAGTGGATGCCCAAGTGGAGCGACGTCTCAGCGATGAGCTCGACCACTAAAAGCTATTGGGCCCAGTGGGACAGCTTGCTGCTTCAGGATGGAGTTCTGTGCCGTAAATGGGAGAATGTTCGGGGAGACAGCTGTCATTTACAAATGGTTGTCCCTAAAGCTAAAGTACCGGATGTTCTACATCTGTACCATAATGATTATTCAGGAGGCCATCTGGGAGTTAAACGAACTCTACTGAAGATCCGAGAACGGTTTTACTGGGTCCACTGTCGAAACGACGTCGAGGACTGGTGTCGCAAATGTACAAGTTGTGCGGCTGTAAAGGGACCTCAGACTCGTAGTAGAGGTGCATTGAAGTTGTACAATGTTGGTGCACCATGGGAGAAAATAGCCATTGACGTGGCGGGGCCGTTTTCGGAGAGTGAAAGCGGTAACAAGTATTTCATGGTTGTGATGGATTACTTCACTAAGTGGCCAGAAGTCTTCGCCATTCCAAATCAAGAAGCTTCAACAGTTGCAGATAAACTAGTTCATGAAGTCTTCTGTCGTTTTGGAGTACCTTTAGAGATTCACAGCGATCAAGGAAGGAATTTTGAATCTCAAATATTCCAGGAAACTTGCCGAGTTATGGGTACTCATAAAACAAGAACGACTTCTTATCACCCGCAATCTGATGGAATAGTAGAACGATTTAATCAGACATTGGAGAGGTACCTAGCAAAAGTTGTAGACAATCGGCAACGAGATTGGGACAAGCACATACAACCGTTTTTGTTGTCATATCGAAGCGCTGTTCACGAAAGTACAGCAGTGACACCAGCTTTCGCAAACTTTGGAAGAGAATTACGGCTGCCTGCAGACCTGATCACCGGGATACCACCTGATGCTCCACGTAGTATAACCAATTATGCAAATGACTTGCGGAACAAAATGAATGACATTTATGAGCACGTCAGACAATCGGGCCAGAAAATGTCTGAAAAGATGAAAAACCCGGTACGACCGCAAAATGAACAAGAAAGGGTTCGACGAAGGTTCACTAGTGTAGTTGCATAATCCCATCCGCAGCAAAGGGAAATCTCCTAAGCTTCAAGCTAAATGGGACGCCCGTACCGGATTGTGACCAGGATCAACGATGTAACCTACCGGATACATAAAGGCGCAAGAGGGACTCCTAATATCGTCCATGTGGATCGCCTGGCGCGTTATTATGGGGCCGATAATGCTCGGGACGAGCATGTCTTAGGAGGGGGCAGTGTTACGCGCCTTAGTCGACGGCACTAGCGCCATCTAGTCTCGAACCGAAGAACTAAACTTCTAGAAGTTGAAACTCGAACTCTCGTTTCCGTGCGCGTATTTACTTGAATATTCTGGATATTTCGGTGCTAATTTGTATTTATAGGCGCTGCAAGATGCGATCGGGGAAGTATTGAATTTGGTGAGACAAGCGAAGCTTCGGAGCGGAATAAAGTGAATCAGTGTGATTAATTATTGGTGTTTAAAGTTTTAATTTGCTTAAAGAAAATTAAAGTGTTAATTTAGGTAATTCTATCGGCAATTTTTATTGTCACGAACCCTAAGCTCGTAACAATATTAGTAAATTGAGTTTGAGGGAGATTTACTGTTTATAATGCTACATTTATTATTTTAATATTTAGCTACTGGGTAGGTAATTATTAATAGATATTTTTACCCAATTACAGTAACTAATGAGATATTGTGATTATTTGTGATTAGTAATACTGGGTGGGTATTAATAAATGGAACAAAATAAAATATAAAGTCAATTTTATTATCTTGAATGTAAGAAATTGATTACAAATTTTTTAACTTCCTTAAATTATAAACAAACAGCTGCAGCTATTAAATGAACACGTATGTGCATACATACGCCCATATATATATATATATATATATATATATATATATATATATATATATATATATATATATATATATATATATATATATATATATATATATATATATATATTATTCCTGGGGTATCCATATAATTTTCTCATCTGGTTCGGTTCTATAAATATTTAAATATATAAAAATTATAAATTAAAATGAAAAGATAAATATACATAAATATCAATAACATAAAATAAATATTAAAATACATTTATAAATAAAAGCCCAACCAGATGGAGGCCCTCGGCAGGGGAGACCAAACGGCCGAGTTTATTATTGTTATTATTATTATTATAAGTTGTGGTTCGGTGAAGCTGCAACCTAATGGACCATGATTTGAATTTTTTATGAAAAGAAGTGGCTGACGTCAATTATTATTCTTCTTATTATTTTTTCATTACTGCCTTTTTCAACCTCACAAGATATTTGTAACTGCAAAAAAGAAAACTACGTATAAGTAAGTAAATCAGTAATATAGTGTTATGAATGATTCGGACTAAATAAAGGTTCCTAAATATAGACGTAGATAAAGAAATTGCATAAAAAATTACTCAAATAAAAATGCAATAAACTTGTTAATTTTATAGGTAGTAACATATTAAAATAATAAGTTTTTTTTAGGATATTTATGTAAAACATAAAGGTTATATTATGTTCTAATTACGTTCACGTTTGCGCATATAAAACCGCGGAATTTTACTAGTTTTATTATCAAAATAATAATTGACAACCCTACCCTATGTTTGCCTTAATTTTACCAACTCAAACTCGTTTTAGAAGATCAAAACATAGAGAGAAAGCTAGGAGACTATTTTTTTATTTAATATCGTTCATCAAATCCGTAAAAATAGTTTAAAATACTCACACAATAAAATTTTGAAGTGCAGGTAAAATATCTGCGACCAACATTTGCACAATTCTGACGTTCACAGACGTTTCACAACTTTTTGCCAGGACCAAAAGTAAGCGCTGGCATGCGACAAAAATCGTGCCATAAATAAAATAAAGTCTCTAGCTCGAGAGGAGAGGAGCCGTGGTAGCTCAGATGGTTAGCGCTTGCTGAAATTTTCACAGTGCGCGAGCAAACCGGGTTCGATCCCCGCCGGCACCAATGAAATTGTTATTGCAATTTTAAGTGTTGATTTACCACGTGCTCAGTGGTGAAGGAAAACATTGTGAGGAAACCTGCATGTCTGAGAAATAAGAAAAAAATATTTCGAAGACATGCGAAGTTCGCCAACACGCATTGGGGTAGTGCGGTGGACAATTCCTTTCCCCTTTCCCTTTCAGAAAATATAATAGAAATAAAAAAATAATAAATCTAAACTTCATTTAAAACCAAACATATAAATTGTAAAGTAGCTGCAGGTATCTATAACCAAGTAAAAGATATTCCTTTACTCCAACTTGTCCATGTTTCTCAAAACAATTTTTAATTAAGCTTTATATTATAATGCGGATTTTTTATACTTAAAATTTTAATAATAAAGCATTTCGTATGTCTCAGCCGAGGCGCAAATATTTTTCGGCCGCAAATCTATGAGACCGGTTTGTTATTCAAACATAAACATGGTTTTTAATTAAATCTACCAATCAAAAAACGACTCGCATTTTTATTGAACACTTCCTATTCAATTCACAAAGTACCTATTATATATTTGTTTATATAAAAAAGTATATTTAAGTACAACCATAAAACTAAATGGAAACACAAAGTAGGCAAATGCATTGAGTTATACAACACATAAATCAATGGGCAAATGTAAAAATGCTGGAGGCAGGCAGCCCTATCGCATGTTTACGTACCGCACGGCTGTAGGATTTATTTCAAAGATACGGCCGAGTTACAATACTGTATAAATAATATTACCGTGACGTAAGCGCATCGGTTGGTAGGTACTCAAATAATATTATGTTTGCGGCGAAATACGGAACGTCGCCGTCGTCGATCGTGGACGAGGGACACGGCCATCCGTACGGAGGCATAAAGCGTAATGCCGCCCGCACTCTGCGCACGCCCCTTTATCATAGAAGTCACACAATTTTCGGAATTATTTCAATTAAAAAAGAAAAACGAACTTAAAAATTTAAATACAACGTGGAGAATATAGATTTTTTAATTATCTATCCATTAGTGTAATCCTCAAATGATTAGAGCGTTGCGTTTAGCAACAGATGCATGTAATCAAGAATTTTAGTCATTTTTTAAAAGTTGATTTTAAATGTATTTATAGCACATAAAAATAAATTAGTACGTGGAATGTGATGATAAGATATCGAACATTAATAATGTACTTTTAGATGAAGTTTATTTTTCATAACTAATGAGATAATAGAGTCTGAAAACCGCACTTTAGCAACATTTTGGTCAGGGATACCCCTTAGGGAGAGCACTTAGATGGTCTTTTATTATAGCGGACGTTAAACAGCCTATAATCGGTGACGACTTGGAATCGACTTTCTAAGCCATTATATATTGTTGGTAGATTTACACGCGCGGAAATTAAGAGATCAAGTTACGCATCTAAATGTTCTCGCTTCAATTGTAGCGCAGAATAGTAACGGTGAGTCGTCTATTAGAACCATAGATAGTAAAAATGGATGGCACGATATGTTACTTAAGTACCCGGATTTGACTAAACCTGTATAAGGAGACTCCTAAGCATTCCGTATGTCATTACATCGAGACAACAGGCCCACCCGTCTATGCGAAGGCTAGGCCTCTACCTTCGGACAGGTACAAGTTCAAACTTATGGTAGATCTAGGAATATGTAAACCACATAAAAGTGCATGGGAAAGCCCTTTACACGTTGTTCCTAAAAAAAACGGGTACATTCGTCCGTGTGGCGACCACCGTAGGTTGAATGCGGCAACTAAGCCCGACCGCTATCTTATACCAAGGCTGCAAGATTTTAAGTACGTGTTAGCCGGTAATAAAAAGATATTTACCCGATTAGATTTGAAACAGGCGTATCATTTCATTTCAGTACTAGAATCGGATATTGAGAAGACTGCCATAATTACACCCTTCGGATTGTTTGAGTTTCCGCGCATGATCTTCGGATTTAGAAACGGAGCCCAAACGTGCCAAAGGTTTATGGATTCGGTGGTCCTCAAAGGTCTTGACTTCTTATTCATTTACCTCGATGACGTCATCATCGCCAGCCATAGAGAACATTTAAACAAAGTGTTTCAGAGGTTTAACGAGTATGGGGTGACGATAAATGTTTCTAAATGTGACTGCGGTAAGGCAAAGTTAGAGTTCTTAGGATATGAGGTGTCGTCGGAGGGAGTACGTCCCCTTGACCGCAAAGTGCAGGCTATCGTCAGTTATTTGAGACCTGAGACCGTCGAGCAGCTGCGCCGATCCTTAGGTATGTTGAATTCTTACCGGTCTCGTATTCCTAAGGCGGCCGATCAGGCAGAACTTAACGCGTATTTCCATTTAAGATACTAAAAAGCGCGATAAAACTTTAATTGATTGGACTGATAAGGCCCACGAGGCATTTTTGAAGTGGAAAGAGAACCTAAAAAGCGCTGCTACGCTTCATTATCCTTCACACGACGCGTACTTAACGCTGATGACCGACGCTTCAATTCAATATTACAACAAAAGGTGAATAATATTTGGCAACCACTTGGTTTTTTCTCAAAAAAGTTGTCTGAGTCTGAAAATAAATACTCAACTTACAATAGGGAATTGTTTGCAGTTTATATGGCCGTCAGACATTTTAAAATTTTATTGGAAGATCGCATTCTAACAATTTTTACGGATCATAGGCCGCTAGTGTATGCATTCCTTAAAAGTCGGTTACAATAAGGAAAGTCGGAGGAAAGTCTGATATCTCTCGTACATGAGCGTGTTTACCACTGATATTAGCGGAACGGAACACAAAACGTAGTGGCCGACGCTTTATACCGCATAGAGACAGTAAATTGCCCCACAATGTTAGATGACACGGATATCGCAATACAACAAGCTTGTGACGAATACCTACAACACGCATTAAAAGTGTCGGATAGCAACTTGCAGTTTAAGCAGTGTCATTTGCGCGGCTGTGAGAAACCTGTGTATTGCGAAATTTCATCAAGTAATATTAGACCTTATTTACCGAAACAATACAGGCAGTCAGCATTTCATTCCGTATATGACTTGTCATCCTGGCATTAAAACAACTAAAAACTTAATAAAACAAAAGTTCTTTTGGCCAGATATGGATCGCGATGTAGCAAAGTGGGCACGGGCATGTCTTAATTATCAAAAGGTTAAAATTACAAGGCACACTGTATCGGGTGTAGGGTAGTTTGATCGACGCGATCGTTTTCAGCATTTGCACGTAGATATAGTAGGGCCATTACCTATTTCGGCTGACGGTCATTACTGTGTAACAATGATAGACCGGTGTACCGGATGGCCGAAGCTTTTCCGGTACAGCACATTACAGTGGACACTGTAGCGAGAATAGTGTTTGAAGGTTGGATGTCTCGTTTCGGATGCCCTTCAAAGCTGACCAGCGACCAGGATAGACAGTTCGAGAGTGACCTCTTTCACCAATTAATGAAATACTTAAGGATTCACAAATTGCGCACCACGCCTTATCATCCACAGAGTAACGACATGGTTGAGCGTTGGCATAGATCACTAAAAGCGGCTTTAATGGCACGCTTAAAATGCAACAGTTCATGGGTAGTTGAATTACCAGTAGTGCTGTTAGATCTACGCGCCGCTACTAGAAGTGACAGTGGTGTGAGCGCAGCTGAATTAACTTACGGTAAATCAATCAGAATACCGGGTGATTTCTTCGGAGACGCGAAATTTTGCGATACGGATTCGGAATATTTACAAACGTTACGGGATTATATACGTAATTTGAATCCGAGACCACCGTGCCACCGTAATTCGCGTTCGTTATTTATTCCTAGTAGCTTACATAATTGTAAATATGTATTTGTTCGGAATGATTTGATGCGAAAATCTCTTCAACCCCCTTATGATGGGCCCTATAGCGTCATAAGAAGGAGAGGGAAAACTTTTGTCATAAAAATAGGAGAAAAAGAAAGTACCATTTCCATGGATAGGTTAAACCCGCGCACATTCTGAACGAAAACGATTTAAGCAATAAATTAATTTAAGTGATGATAGTTGTAACGATAGTTTAGTTAGCACAAATAACGCAGACACTTCTAGCTAAGTTTTAATTCCAAAAACAACGTGCGAAGTACGGCAAAACGGTACGTTTTGCATTGTAATCTATTCTATTCTAACTAGAACGTGTCATCGTTACTTAGGATGAGTGGTTATGATTGCGATCTTAGGTTCGATTTTTGACCTACATAATTAATAAGTATAAGAACCTGTCAGTTTAATTTACTCAATCGTGAATTGTTTCTTTTATTAGTTGTTATGATTAGGTAATCTCTAGGTAATCAAATATAGTAAATAGTAATTAGAAAAATTCCAATGGTACATATTTCAAACTTTATTGTAGAACTCTAAACTCTAAAGAGTAAACTATATGTGCTATAATTAGCTGTAATAATAATTAGCTAACATTTATAAGTACCTTAGTATGCACTATCCTTATGCTACATAGTTGCGATTTGCATAGCATGCATTTTGCAATAGATCAAAGTACTTAATTACTAAGGTAACTTTTTAGTTATTGTAGCATTTTAATTGTCATGTCATTGTTAATCTTGTAACATATATAGACGATTTTCGTATCTATATTCGATCAAATTGCTTCATTGTAGCTAGACGTATATATCTAGAATTAATGAAATGGGATGGAACCAGAGCAAGGAGGAAAATACGAGCAACAGCCTAGTAGCTCAGACTGTCAACGATCATTTAGATTTTAGATTATAAGCTGGAATGTATCAGCTGGACGTTGACCGCACTGGTGATAGTGTTCGTCCTCGTAGTGGGGTACCTACTATGGCGCCGCTGCAAATATGTAGTGAGAGGCTGGGTAATGGAGCAGAGCGTAAGCAATCCGACCATGGTGAGGGTGTAGGCAGTTCCAAACCAAGCCGCCCTACGCCTGCCGGTTTTGCGTAGTGTGTACAAGTGCGGGTGTTAACCTAGTGTAAGTTAAGTGTTTATCTTTGTATAAGGAGGGGAATGGTGTAGGGACACAATATAGGTATATATAATATACTGGGCTCTTTAGATCGCGTGTCCGGTTTCCTACATCATATCAGTAGGTGAGAATTGGGGCTTCTGTGTCACTTGCTCTCGCTTCGCTCGAGCTACATGCCGCTGAAGGCCCCAATTCTCTCCAGTAGAGGTACAAAATTTTTAGTTTAACCAAATTAACGTCTACATATTCACACTCTCAAGATACTTTACTGTATAACTGTTTTACTCATAAGAAAATATGTGCGTTAAAAAATGTTTTATGTATCAAGAAATGGTATTTTGAAAACAAAATGATTGTTTGATTTCCAATAAAATATATGTAAATAAACACTTCATCTATTAATTTAAACTACCTTTGTGTTCGAGAAGAAGTAATAAAATATAGTTTCAGACCGCTAACGATTAGTACTTATTATTAAAGTAATTGTTTTTCGTACTACCTTGCATTTTTAACGATGAAATAGATTAGCCTTCATATTTTGTTGTTATATTATTGAACCATTTGTATTTGACAGGGCTGTGTGGCTTCCCCGTGGTTGTTCAACCTATTTATGGACAGTTGTTTGCAAAATTTGAAAGTTGAAGAATGCGGATTAAGAATGGGTGAGTTAACCATCAAATGCTTTTTGTACGCCGATGATCAAGTTATTCTTGCGTCGTCGGCGGCTGAGTTGCAAATGATGGTTACATTGATGAACAGATCATTAAAAGAAAGGGGTATGAAAGTGAACGCAAGTAAGACGAAAATTATGGTTTTTGAAAGAGATGAAAGTAAAACGATATGTGAAATAAGAATAGATGGGGAGTTGATCGAGCAAGTAGATGAGTTTGTATATTTGGGTTGCGTATTTAGCAGGGATGGGAGATATGATAAGGATATAGAACGACGAGTGAACGCAGGAAACAGAGTAAATGGGGCCCTACACTCTATTGTGAAGAGTCAAAACGTGTCAAAAAAGGCACGTATGGCAATTTACAATGCTGTGTTGGTTCCTACTTTAACGTATGGTAGTGAAAGTTGGGTGTGGCAGAAGAAGCACGAGAGTAGAATAAATGCAGTAGAAATGCGGTCGTTAAGGAGTATGTTAGGGCTGAATCTGAATGACAGGGTGAAAAATTGTGTGATAAGAAAAGAGTGTGGTTTGCAAGATGATGTTGTGACCAGGATTAAGAAAGGAATGCTTCGGTGGTTTGGTCATGTGGAAAGAATGGATGAGGAAAGAGTGACAAAGAAAATTTATGTTGCAGAAGTGAATGGCAGAGTCGGAAAGGGACGTCCTAGGCGAAAATTTATCGACTAAATTGGCGATTTATTGAAAACGGGCCAAATTAGGAGTACCCTTAACCGACGAGCATGCATGCGTAGGTGTATGGATGTGAAGGAGGCGAGAGAGGTGTGTCAGGATCGTGCCAAATGGAAGTCTGTAGTCTCTGCCTACCCCTCTGGGTGACAGGCGTGAGTGTTTATGTACATTTGTATTTGAGATTCCGAATGAAATTCTCACCTATTCATATCCATACTTATTAGAGTATAATTATATGTGTGTAATATGTATAATAGTTACAGGTGCGGCGGCTGCGTCCGCTCCGCTACGTCAAAAATTTGTCGCAAATATATCCCCGTTTATACGACACGTGTCTTCATTTATTGCAACCTTAATTGTAAATTAATGTTGCAATAAATGTTATATAGGATGTTATAAAGGAATGTCAGTGCTAAAATCACTGAAATAAGTTCGAATATCTTTTGTCCACAAAAAAAAAACTCTTCGACACGCCGTGCCGTCGGTGAGCACAGGCCCTTACTCAAAATTCTTGTTATCCTACGGCCGCCCGACCGTCTGTGCTGTATGCATTGTACGTAAGTTTCCCTATTTATTTATTTTTTATTTATACTCTGAAAGGGATTATATGAACAGAATCATATCGGAATACTCCAAAGTACGGCCGCCCGACCGTCTGTGCTGTATGCATTGTACGTAAGTTTCCCTATTTATTTATTTTTTATTTATACTCTGAAAGGGATTATATGAACAGAATCATATCGGAATACTCCAAAGTACGGCCGCCCGACCGTCTGTGCTGTATGCATTGTACGTAAGTTTCCCTATTTATTTATTTTTTATTTATACTCTGAAAGGGATTATATGAACAGAATCATATCGGAATACTCCAAAGTACGGCCGCCCGACCGTCTGTGCTGTATGCATTGTACGTAAGTTTCCCTATTTATTTATTTTTTATTTATACTCTGAAAGGGATTATATGAACAGAATCATATCGGAATACTCCAAAGTACGGCCGCCCGACCGTCTGTGCTGTATGCATTGTACGTAAGTTTCCCTATTTATTTATTTTTTATTTATACTCTGAAAGGGATTATATGAACAGAATCATATCAGAATACTCCAAAGTACGGCCGCCCGACCGTCTGTGCTGTATGCATTGTACGTACTTACTTACTTACTTACTTATCGTCACGCACAATCCCTAACGGGGTAGCCAGAGAGAACAGATCGCCAAGTGTCACGATCCTTACATACCTCTTTCGCTTCTTTCAGGTTCATTAACTTCTTCATACATGCACGTCTAGGTATCCGAGTACTCTTGACCCTCCCCTCTTCGAGCAATTTGCTCACATGGTCTTCGAAAGTTAGTCTCGGTCTACCTCGACACCTTTTAATATTTACTTTCGCTCTATATATTTTCTTCACCATTCGGTCTTCACTCATTCGTTCAACGTGTCCAAACCATTGGAGTACGCCCCTATCAATTTTTGTGATAAGGTCATCTTTCAATCCTGCCATATTGCGAATCTCTTCGTTTCGCTTTCGGTCGGCTATGGTAACGCCACACATTTTACGAAGAGATCGCATCTCCACTGCATTCAACTTGCTTTTATGCTTCTTCTGGCATACCCAGGTTTCGCTGCCATATAACAAAGTCGGTACCAACACTGCGTTATGTATTGCAAGGCGTGCACTCTTCACCACGCCTTGCCTTTTTATTAATGCATTCAGGGCACCATTGACTTTGTTTCCGGCAGCGACACGCCTATCCACATCTAAATCACATCTTCCATCCCGGCTGAAAGCACTCCCCAAGTATACAATTTCATTTACCTGTTCTAGACATTCCTGATTTACCCATATTTCACATTTCGTTCTCTCTTCGTCCTTTTCAAATACCAGAACCTTAGTTTTATTAGCATTCAAACGGAGACCTTTAATTTCACATTCCTCTTTCATACACGTGACTAATGCCTGCAGTTCTGCTTCTGATGGTGCAATAAGCACTGCATCATCAGCATACAGCAGACAATTAACTTTTATGTCACCCAATTTCACACCCAAACAGCTATCTTTCAGCTTCTGTAAACAGCTGTCGAGATACAGTATGAACAGCCAGGAAGACATGACACAACCCTGTTTTACGCCCGCTTGGACGCTAAACATGGGTGACAGGTCATGCCCTACCCGCACACAGGCTTTACAGTCATAGTAGAGTGACTGCACAGCCCTTAACAATCGACCATCCACACCATATCCCGGCAACAGTTCCCACATTTTCTTCCTTATAACCTTATCAAATACTTTCTCCAGATCCACAAAAGCACAGAAAATCCTCTGGTTAACACTCAGAAGCTTCTCCGTGATCATGCGGAGAGAAAACATTTGATCCGTGCATCCTCTTCCAGGTCTAAATCCGCATTGTGCCTCCCATAAGAATCTTTCCGATTTCTCTTGCATCCTGCGTGTCAAAACCTTCGAATAAACTTTACTTGCTAAACTGGTCAAGCTGATCGCCCGATAGCTCCCGCAGTCAAAATGTGAACCTTTACCTTTATATAAAGGCACAATGACCGCGGATCGCCAATCATCCGGGACATCTCCCGTCCGCCAGCACAAATTGCACAGCAGATGAAAGCTGTCCCAGACGCGAGGTCCACCGTACTTGACCATTTCAGCAGTAACTCTGTCTAGTCCCGCAGCCTTACCACATTTCAAACTTCGAATCGCACGTTCAATCTCTTTCATGCTGATGACCTCAGTGTCATCGAGGTCCGTGTCTGGCGTGCCAGTCACGGCGTCACCTCCGGATCCTTCACTAAGATCATGACACGCATACAATTCTCTATAAAATTCACTCCATCGCTGCATGACGTCCGATTTTTCTGAGAGGACGTCATTGGTTCTCGAAAGCACTTTGTTCATTCTTAAAGCTGTCGCACCACTCCGGGACCTTCCAACCTCTTTCCAGAAGAGTTTGGAGTTTTCCCTAAAGTTGTGCGACAACCTCTCGTCCGCTTCTATTCTACACCTTTCACGTACTTCCTCAATCAATGTTTTCGCATGAACTTTCTGCAGCTTATATCTTTCTTTCATCTTCTCTCTCATATGCTCATCGTTACTAGAGGCTAAGTAGTCTAACCATGCTTTTTTCTTCTTTTTTACAGCTTCTTTCACTTCGTCATTCCACCATGCATCTCTTCTTTTACTACTACCTCTTTTTGTCGTACCACATACTTCTTCCGCTGCACTTACCATTCCATCCCTAAGGTTCTGCCATATTCTCTCCACACATTCTTTCCTGCCATCGATGGTGTCAAGCTTTTCGGCTACCCTCGTGTGATATTTGTCCCTAGTATCCGCTTCCTGAAGCTTCCAGCTTCGGATGCGATAAATAATTAACATTGTACGTAAGTTTCCCTATTTATTTATTTTTTATTTATACTCTGAAAGGGATTATATGAACAGAATCATATCGGAATACTCCAAAGTACGGCCGCCCGACCGTCTGTGCTGTATGCATTGTACGTAAGTTTCCCTATTTATTTATTTTTTATTTATACTCTGAAAGGGATTATATGAACAGAATCATATCGGAATACTCCAAAGTACGGCCGCCCGACCGTCTGTACTGTATGCATTGTACGTAAGTTTCCCTATTTATTTATTTTTTATTTATACTCTGAAAGGGATTATATGAACAGAATCATATCGGAATACTCCAAAGTACGGCCGCCCGACCGTCTGTGTTGTATGCATTGTACGTAAGTTTCCCTATTTATTTATTTTTTATTTATACTCTGAAAGGGATTATATGAACAGAATCATATCGGAATACTCCAAAGTACGGCCGCCCGACCGTCTGTGCTGTATGCATTGTACGTAAGTTTCCCTATTTATTTATTTTTTATTTATACTCTGAAAGGGATTATATGAACAGAATCATATCGGAATACTCCAAAGTACGGCCGCCCGACCGTCTGTGCTGTATGCATTGTACGTAAGTTTCCCTATTTATTTATTTTTTATTTATACTCTGAAAGGGATTATATGAACAGAAACATATCGGAATACTCCAAAGTACGGCCGCCCGACCGTCTGTGCTGTATGCATTGTATGTAAGTTTCCCTATTTATTTATTTTTTATTTATACTCTGAAAGGGATTATATGAACAGAATCATATCGGAATACTCCAAAGTACGGCCGCCCGACCGTCTGTGCTGTATGCATTGTACGTAAGTTTCCCTATTTACTTATTTTTTATTTATACTCTGAAAGGGATTATATGAACAGAATCATATCGGAATACTCCAAAGTACGGCCGCCCGACCGTCTGTGCTGTATGCATTGTACGTAGGTTTTCCTATTTATTTATTTTTTATTTATACTCTGAAAGGGATTATATGAACAGAATCATATCGGAATACTCCAAAGTACGGCCGCCCGACCGTCTGTGCTGTATGCATTGTACGTAAGTTTCCCTATTTATTTTTTATTTATACTCTGAAAGGGATTATATGAACAGAATCATATCGGAATACTCCGAAGTACGGCCGCCCGACCGTCTGTGCTGTATGCATTGTACGTAAGTTTCCCTATTTATTTATTTTTTATTTATACTCTGAAAGGGAGTATATAAACAGAATCATATCGGAATACTCCAAAGCAACCTCGCGAATTATATTGTATATTATTATATTTAACAGAGTAAAAACAGTTTTTTTTTAAATAAAATAAAATAAAAAAAATTTTGAGGGTCCAAATATTTCCTAAAATTTCTTCCAAATGAACAAAGAAATAATGCACTATAAATGTTTCAAACATCTTTATTGAAACAGTTCTTAATATCTTACTTAGAAGCTCCAAAGCTTCAGAGATTGTTACAGTAAAACACAATTCAGTTTCCGCTCTATGACTAAATAAAACAAAATTATGCTTATGCAAAATTAGATAGAAACAACTAGAGCATCGTTTCTCAAACTGGCACTAGCAAATTTTGAAGGGGTCAATTCATTGAAAATAAAGCATGTGTCACAATCCTTTAAATAAATTCTTAATTTTACGTCGTAATTTAATGTTACATATTTTTTTTATGTAATAAATAAGTTTAAAGTGACGGTACCAATGGAGTTGGTACAGTAATCATAGACATAGAGAGAATTACGGACTGTGCAATGTTTTCAATTAAAAGTGCGAGAGAGACAAAACGAATGTGTGGTCGGCAGTTGTCTTTTTCTAGAATTCTGATTGATCCACGTCACTGGCGGTCAGGAGTCTCATGCCTATGAGACAACTACTGGCCGCACATTCGCTTTGTCTCTATCGCACTTTTCGGTCTGCGAACCAATACCGAACACAGTCGATTCTCTCTATGTCTATGACAGTAATTGTGACGGTGTTTAATTTAACTACTATTTGATAATTGTATAAAATAATTTGAGAAACGAATTAATTTTATGCGTTCTACTTCTATCCATCGAATAGTACAAATTCAAATGATATAAAATCATAGGTTTCCTACCAAAATATGGGATCACTTAACTACCGCCGATGAAAATGTTAAACCTAACGCGATATTTACAGTTTTAAATGCTTACACTATTCTAATATCGGCAGTTGCGTTGACAGAAAATGAAAAAGATAATGTCTTAAACATCCAAAATTGCACCAATTGATTAGGTAGATGAAGAAAGACATCATATATTAAAAGAATGTTTCACATAAAACTCTTTAATAATCAGATAATTTTTAAACGCTAATAATGGTAGCGTCTAAAAATTATGAATATTCAAACACTTTATAATTTAATTACTGAAAACAATGGTCAAATAAAAGCTGACGAGTTACTAAAAAGTAGTCACAGAAACTTACAATTACCAGTCTTAAAATATCAAAAAAAAATATAAACAACACTATTTTATATATTATCTTGTTGCGACACATTCCATCGTAACCATTGTACAGGCACAACATCCAAATTCTTATGGCATTATGCATCAAATTTTAATGTCAAAAACTGTTACCATATGAGCTCTTCTCATATAATCATATAATTTCTAACCATGTAACTATGTTAACTTACAATTTCATAGAAGAATACATAATTTTAAAAAACGCAATACAAATACCTTGTCCTATTAAATATCCTTAAATTCGCAAAAAAAAAACAACATTGTGGGTCACTCATGGGCAAAAAACTATCCCATCTCACAAGTTGGACCAAACTGCACACGGTGTGAAAATTTGATTAAAATCGGTAAAGTAGTTTAGGAGCCCATCGCGGACAAACAACGTGACACGTAATTTATATATATTACGATTTTAGCAATTTTTTCTATTTTATTATGGCCAGGAAAAAATAGATGGACACTATAAAATGAACTTTGAAACAAGATTAAATTTTCGTACCGTAATATTAAACCTTACATAGAGTAAGTTAAACTTGTAGTTCATAGTGTGTAGTATATATGGTCTGTATATTAAATCAATGTACATTCCTATGTCAAAGTAAGAAAGTTCAAAATAGAAATAAACATATAAGAGAAAAAATATCGTATGTGAACTATTTTCTTGATTTACTCAAAAATATGTTTGCAAGGTTACATATTAATACATAATTGATTGACAATATTCTGTTGTTATTAAAGATACAATGATAAAGCACCGCAACGTCTGTATCAAATAAATTTTGTTTATTACATGGACATTTATTTTAGAAATTCGCTTAGTTACATTCATTTGTCTGTTCCCCATCTTGTCCAAATCCTCTTTTTTAACATGCCTCATCTTGTCCTCAGTCTTTATGTCACTCAGGGTTTGAAAGAACTATCAAGAGGAATCTAGCTGACGTATATTAAACAACCATATAATAATACATATACAATTAAAATTAATTGTCTCTACAGTTGCCATGCATTAACTAACACATTGGATTTTAATAAAAAAAATATGTTGTTATTTTTAGGTAAATTACTATTCTCCTTTGTAAGTAAAAGAAACATGACTTAAGCAACTAATTTTGAGCTAATTTTCACTAGCATTCGGAAAAAGTACGCCCTTGTATCCTTTTGTTTTCTAAGGAAACGCAATAAAGATTTAAAAAAAATATTTTTTCAGAGGCTGCAGTGTTAGAGTGAAAGTTATTGTGACACATTCTCAACATGGCAACCTTATTTGTACACAGACTCGATCCGGGTATTGTTTCCATTGCACACTATCGTCCGTGTATTGTTTAGAACGGGGTTCACGTGTAATATTGTATGGTGTGCGCGCGTCGTGACGTCACGATGTTCGAGCTGCCACTCGACCCGGCCGCGCCGACGATCAAGTATCCGCCAGATGTCACTACTTTCTTAGCGTTGTCTTCGCTCGTCATAGTCTGGAAGGAATTTCGTATTATTATTTTCAGTACGTTACTAATTAATTTTATAACTTGGAAGTGACAAACAAAACCAAACGGTCTATTTAGTGGATGCCATATACACATATAACTAACTTGAAAGCAAAATGGATATTGAGTGGGGCTAGCCAATTTTGAGTGGTACCAAATGTTTAACAGTGGACTTGAATAAAACTGAATGAATAATAGTTAAAATTACCTTGTAGTGGTGGTGTAAGAATATCCCCCCCCCCCCCATATCAGCCAAAATAAATCAGGAAATGGGCAGCAGCGTCTTCATAATAACGACTAAAAATAAAAAAACTGCGGTTGCCAACCCACTAGCCAAGCGTGCCAACTATGGCAAATATGTCTCTATGAGGTAACCTACGTTCAGTAAAGGACTTTTAAGAGACTGACGGTAACTGTAATAGTTAATATTACGAAACATAAATCTTTTTTCGATTTTTCTTTCTCTTATTCCTTTAATCGATCTCCTAACATCTCTGATAATGAGACGAGATGACTACCTCGTGCAATCACTACTAGATGATTAAAAAAAGATGTAATTAAGTAATCTAAAAAGAATTTATGTCTACCTTACCTGCTTATTAATGTTCAGCGGCGACAGTTGCGGCGGCCCCGACGGCTTGTACGTACCGACGCACTTCATAGTTTGGTTACCGCTTGAATCTTCCACCATGCTCACTAAAATCCAAAATTTAATTCAATCAATACTTAGATTTTGGAACGCATTTTGTTTAAAGAAAAATGTAAATGGGCCTTTGTTCAAAATCGTGAATCTACGAGTTCTTCACAAAATGCTTTGAAATTTTGACAAAATATTGCATTCGAACACGCGCGTTTTTACATATTTAGAGGTGGAAGGAAAAAGGGCCGGGCAAGGTATTCTGCCTGGGGATTACACTTCGTGTGATTAGTTCGGAAATGTTCTATATATACTGTTTATGATTCGGAATTTTGATAGCAGGATTTAGGCCTCAATGTGTTTACACATATATTTTGTAAAACTTTGAGCCACATAAACGCGTGGCTGGGTACAGCCAGTATTAAGTAAAGAAACAGCATGCTAAAACCCACAGCAAAACCACAGTTCCTAGCTCATTATTGAGAGGGTTGAACAGAGCAATATACGTGGCAGAGCCACGCTACAGCTATATTATGGTTGTAGAACGAATGAATGGCTCGGCTCGACCGGGGCAGGACCACGATCTCACAGAATACCAGCGTAAAATAGCTGTGCTGTATTTCGTTTGGTGAGTACAAAGAATCGGACACCCTGTTTTACTGTAAACGAGGCATTTCATCTTAGTCCTTAGGGGTAACAGTGCATTTTGATTCTTAATCGAGGAACAATTTTGATGTCTATGGGTTACAGCATCCACTTACAATCTGGTGGCTATGTGATCGTTTGTCACCCTTATTCTAAAAAAAATCTCATGATTGAGCATAGCTGTTTAAAGTAAAAAAGTCCTAGAGCATTCTAAATAAGTTCTTATTATGGAGTGTAGAGGTAAGGAGTACAGACTGTGTATTAAAAAGTGTCCATGGAAAACCGTTACATAAGGGTGGCGCCACTATAGCTACGAGGTAAATTTTAAAGAACGCACCGAAATATATTAGTGGGAAATATATAGACGACTTTTTCGACGTTATATTTAGAAAATAAAATTATTTTAGATTAAATTCTAAAAACTACTAAAACTAAGTAAAGAACTGCTGAGCAGTTAAGCAGCACACTTCAAACCGTCGACAACTGCTAGTTCATTTCATCCCAGTAGCTACTCCAGCGCTGTTGTGGAGAGTTTTTGAGCTGTTATTTACTGCTTACAGATGGACACTTTTTCAACTATTCTACTATGGGAGAAGGTAATCCTTACTTCTACACTCCATAGTTCTTATGCTTGGCGTATCATCATCATCATTACAACCCTTCACATGTTCACTGCTGAACACAGACCTCTCCCAAAGAACGCCACAAAACTCGGCCTGAGTCAACTGCATCCATCACATTCCTGCATATTTTCCCAGGGCATGTCTCTATTTGTTGGTGGGCCACTGTTTCTCGTTGCTGGGCATACGTTTTCTCCGATTTCCAAGAGGGTTATGTAGCAAAGTATGTTGCACTATACCTTGGGAAATATACAGGCTGTCCCAAAACTCGACGTAAACCCGGAACTAGGTAAAAAGACAAGTCATGCTGGTTGTCAGAAAAATTAAAAAAATCTTAGTTGCATGTTTTTAAAATTATAGGCATTAAAAAAACGAAAATGTTCACACCTGTGACAGTCTTTTTATTCGTGTTGCCACAAACCTTTACTTTTCAAACTTTTTTTGTTGTGAAGGCCTGTATAATGCTTCTCTAAACTTTTATCAAAATTTCAAAACCAGCTGCTCTAGTTTGCATAAAGATATGACTTATTTTCTAAAAGAAATTCAAAATAATAAAGTGCCTAGATTTAACTGACTGTATTGAAAAAAATTGTACAACGCGAGTATGGCAAGTAGCGTCAAAAGTTGGCGCATTTACTAAGGATTCCAAAATGGTATAACACTTGGTAAATTGATTTCTTTTCGTAAAAACCCAGTTTTAGCAAGTTTTTGTTACTTGGTTAAAATTATTTTAATGTATCATAATATTATTTATAAATAAAAAACGAAAACTACGTACTAATTTTCTTTAAAATCTAAATAACATGAGAATACCTTCTTCTATGCTAATATGATAACAGATAACAAAAATATTTTACCTATAATAGAGGACTTCTGTCCGTTGACCTGATCTTGTGAGTAAACGCGCAGGGGGGCCAGCTTGTTGCCGACCGTCAGGTTCGGCGCTTGCGTGGTTTTCTGCAACACCAAAATGCATATACCATAATAATTATGGGTAGATATTAGTAAGATTACCATGCCTAAGAATTTCCTTTAAAACGTGTACAGTTTAACAAAAAACTACGAGCTCATACTCCTAATAAATATATTACGTCATACGTCAATTGTTAATCAAAGATGTCATAGTAGTAACAGTTACATTAATGTTCAGAGTTTATAATCAACTAGTGAGCCGAGCTCGTGTGATTTCTGGATCTTGACAACGGCGCCAATCAATAGTGTTACGAGCTTAGACTTCGTGACAAGTAAAACTGCCGATTGAATTACCAAAATTGACACTTTAATTACCGAACACCAATTAAAACTTAAATCACACTATTAATTAATCACACTTAACACTTTATTTCGCTCCGAAGTCTTCGTTTGTGTCACCAATTCAATACTGCCGCGATCAGGGCTTTAAATAGGCCATATTCCAGCAAATACCGGTCCCGACCGACTAGGTGGCGAAAGTTCGAGTGTGGAGTTTTCCAGAAAGCTTAGTTCTTCTATTCGATACTAGATGGCGCTGGAGGTGGAGATTTCAGGCATGGCATTTTCTAGAAAGCTCTCCTTGCTCTGCTCCCCCGACAGTAGATGGCGCTAGGGGCATTACCAGGTATCAACGGTGGCGCGCAACAATTTTTGGTACCTGATAGCCAGCTGCAGCAACATAGTTTGGCTCTATAGAGGAAGGATCATGCTAAGACAGACCCGAACATACCAGCATAATTCTGCAGTTGCTTAGGCTGAGGCATTCTATCCTAGTCCTCAGGGGTGACAACGCAACTGCATTTTGATTCCTAATTAAGGAAAGACGTAGGCGTCTATGGAGCACAAGATTCACTTAGCTTCTGGTGGACTGTGTACTCACCCCTATTAATTAATTGACACCACTGTATAACTGAATTACTTCCTCATATATTTTGGATTTGGTATATTTAATGTCTCCCAATTTCTATCAAAAATTATTCGTTTAAGGGTAAATTGAATGCTAATTGTTTAAAAAAAAAAAAACACAAAAATATAAAATTATTTGCATTTGAGAAATTATGACGTGTCGTCATTCATTGCCGTTAGTGCTCCTGTATATGTATTAAATAATGTGATAGATCACGCAAGTTATCAATTTTATAAATTTGGCAGGATTTTTGATCGATGTGATTTATTGACCTTGTTAAGTTGAAGGAAATGTAAAATTTGAATAAATTACGGTTATAATTAATATTTTTACTTACTGGGAGACTATCTGGAGGTTGCATTGTATTGTCGTGCGGTGGCCCTCCATTGCTATTTCCGTCCTGTAATTTTAATTGAAAAGATTTGGATTAACGTTGACATTTTTTTTAAATAGATACGATTAGTATAGACGGGACTGTACATTGTACAATGCTTAAGACATTTATTGAAATTGGCGAATACCAGACTTCTCGTCCCCCTGACGCTCATCTCGTCAAATATCTTGATACTCTTCGTCTGGCTTATACGAGATTATAATAAACCTTAATATAACAAATCTGAAGGTGATAAATAAAAATATTCGTTATACCAAGTACTTTGTTACAACGGGGTTTGTTAAAAAGAGGTTTAGTCGGTCAAAGATTCGTTTTAGACAGGTAAGCAAATTTAAAAAAAATGTAAAACATATTGTAATGAATGGCTTAGAAGAATAATCTCCTCTAATGGAACTATCTGTAGGTTTGGAAGAGGCTCTTTTAGCCTCACCAATATCCTGAACACTACGCCCCAACCTGGGACGAGCCGTTAAGTGGAGGGCACGCCTGCAGCCGAACCACAATCGGAAACGAACCAGGGAGGGAAAAAGAAAAAGTTCGCTAGGCCTTATAAGCTTAGTGGGGCAGCAAGGAAGAGGTACCGACGGCTGATAGCAGCTGAGATAGGAGCCGAAGAGGCTCTCTCTCTCTGCTAGAAGCCCTCGAACGAAATTCCTCTCCTCAAACCTCCCAAGTTCCGACGTCGAAAAAACGCAGTCGGTCTGAGGAAGAGTCCCCCAAAGACCAGACCAGGAAGTCTGTGAAGCTGGCAACGGGGTGAAGAAGCTCAGCTTCAGTGCCGTAGCTTGCTCCACGCGTGTGGGAATTCGCAATTCGAATCCTATGAGTGTGGAGCAGATGCGGCTGGTTCACCGGGCACTAACGCAGGCCATCGCTAAGACGGCTTGTGAGGCGCAGCCGGGAATGGGACCAACATTTTCGGGTTTCACTTACAAGCCACGTTAGATTTTGGTAACGTGCCCTAATAAGGCAAGCCAGGACTGGATTGTAGGTGAGACCGGAAAACTGAAACCCTGGCCGGGGGCAGAGCTCTCAACAATACCCGAGGGCGAACGGCATAAGCCTCAGCTGGGCATAACATATTTGCCCCGCAGCGAAGCTAACTCTCCAGAGGAGGCGGCTGTGCTGTTGAAGGCACAAAACGAAGGGCTCCATATCGAGCTCTGGAGAATCCTCCGCCATAGGGACGAGAAGAATGGGTTCCTATGAACCTTTTCTCTGGACAAGCCATCGGCGGAGGCTCTTCGGAAGGCAGGTGGCAGAGTCGTCCTTGGCTTTAAAATGATAACTTTTAAAGTCAGGGGAGGTTCTGACGCGGCAATGGAGCCTGAACCGTCCCAACTCCGATCCTCCAGCTCTCCACCTGTCGGGGTGAAACTGGAACGACATTTCCGCCAGTAATTTATCCACCGCAGTAGTGAAAACTCGATGTCTGATTACAAACACATTAAGTTTGTGATTGAAACCGTTGCTTTTAGGGATCCTAAAGCGACCTCCTGGGATATCTACAGAGATTGCCTAAGGAGGAATTTGGAAAAGTTTTCTAAAAGCATCAAAACAATTGAAGGTCTGGAGTTAGCGACGGAGACAGTAATCGTAGGTATCCGTGAAGCCTTCGAGGACAGTTGTCCCGTCAAAACCAAGACACCAACACGAAAAGTTCCTTGGTGGAATACTAAGCTAAAAGAACTGAAGGAAAAGACCAGGAAACTATTTAATAGGACTAAGAACACTAAAGAGTGGGATATTTATAGTGCAGCCCTAACTAAATATAATAAAGAAATTAGGAAAGGCAAGAGAACATCGTGAAGGAAGCCATGTGAGGAAGTTGAGTCTCTGCCTCGCAGTGCAAGACTACACAAAATGCTATCGAAAGCTAAACCTAATCAGATTGGGCTTCTTAAAAAGCCTGACGGTAACTTCACTAATAGTGAAACAGAAACTTTGGAGTTACTAGCAGCAACCCATTTCCCAGGGTCACATAAGACTTCGGCCTTGAATTCTTTCAGAGCCCTACGAAGGCCTTGTAATGAGGACTGGTGTAGGGCTGCAAAAATAATGAGGCCAAACCTGGTGCAGTGGGCTATTGACTCCTTTAAACCATTTAAAACAAGCGGGGAGGATGGAATAACTCCCATCCAACAACAGAGGGGTATCGACATCCTTCTTTCCTATCTTTGTAGCAAGTTTTGCATGGAGATATATCTCAGAACGATGGACAATTGTCAAAGTTCTATTTATACCTAAGGCTGGTAGAAAGGACTATGCTTTACCAAAGTCCTTTAGACCTGTAAGCCATCTTCCTTTCTCCTTAAGACATTGGAAAAAGTTATAGATAGATATATAAGGGATGTACCTTTAGCTGCGAGACCCATACATAACAACTATCATGCTTACCGCAGAGGTAAATCTACTGAAACAGCACTGATCAGTGTCATTGACAGGGTCGAAAAAGCACTGGAGGATAAAGAAATAGCTGTTTGTGTCTTTCTAGATATTGAGGGCGCCCTCGACAGTAGCCCCACATCACTGCTGATAAAAATGTTGACCCCACAACCATCAGATGGGTGAAGTCGATGCTCTCAAACAGAAAGGCATAAATAGCGCTGTTTCAAAACTCATTGAGGTTGCAACTACAAGGAGGTGTTTTGTCACCCCTTCTTTGGACTCTTGCGGTTGACCAACTATTGTACAAAATGGCAGACCTACGCCTTGACACAGGTTATGCTGATGACCTTGTGATCATTGCGAGGAGCTTTTGCCAAAGTACTTCATCGTCAGTAATAGAAAGAGCCCTAAACACCATAAATAACTGGTGTAGGGATAACAGTTTATCTTAGTACTTGGGCGTAACAATCGACCAAAAACTAACGTGAAACTCTAACCTTAGCAACATATGCCATAAGACAAAAATTGTTGGTCTAGGGAAAGAGACCATTATCACTGCGACCTAAAACGTTGATATGGCTATAGTTCACTCCTAAGCCTTAAATGAATAAAAGGAACAGAACCGACACATCCTTGAGTTGCTTTGTCCCAGGATGGACATGTGCTTTTTAAGACAACGGTGTCCAGTTAGGGCTCTTGCCAGAATGCGTAATTTATTTTTACTTAATCCCAGGGCTTCTGAAGCGAATTTACGATCAAAAGCCCGGATTAAGGTTTTAGAATGTTTTAAGCCTGGTGTGTCAGACCAGATCTTAAGTGATTTATTGTGATAGAGTTTCAAGGATCAATCGGGCTCGGCTTCTTGAGATTCCACAAAATGGCTCTCAGGTCCAAATCTTGTACTATTTGAGCCCTCCCGTGCAAGTTTGTCGGCACATTCATTGCCTACAATACCCGCGTGACCCGGAACCCATCTTAAGACCACCCTGTTGTTACATCCTAGGGCGTTTAAGTGGTTCACGCAGTCTCCAAATAGCTTCGAGTTCACTAAGTTAGACCTCGGCGCTAGTAGTGCTGCTTACTATCAGAGTTTATATAAATTTTATGATTGACGTAGTGTTTTTGCAGATTGGTTACCGCACACTGAAGTATAGCGAAAATTTCTGCCTGGAATTTTTTTATTTTCAAATTAATGTGCTACAAATTTTTCAAATTCATACTAAGTTTGAATTTGGGGCGTTCCCCGTAAATTACAAAGCCTACGTCGAAGCCCATTTTATACCTATCGGTATACCATATGAGGCTACCGACCTCACAGATAACCTGATTATTTTTCAGCCCGTTCTCTCTGGAGGGTAGTTCCCCCATATACTTTTTATCAAAAGTGTGTAGTGGACGCATGATATCTGAGATCATGCATAAGACCGGTGTTTCCTTAATTGAGTCGAGCATGGCCCTCAATCTGAAGGACAGCAAGCTCAGACCGCACTGAGCGTTAATCCTATACAAACTAGCCTTCGCCTTCTTGTCTAGATAAAGATCAAGGGTCGTTAGTCATAGAAGTGCATTAAGAGCCACTCCAGTTACCATTATGCAGGCAGTACTTTGTAGACTATTTAGTCTATCCGCAGTCGTCTTTTGGTTGGCCTTGTTGCTCCAGACAGTGGAGGCATAGGTGAGGATCGGCCTCACTATTCTGCTGAACAGCTAAAGTACCATACTGGGACGCAAGCCCCAGTAGGTCCCGACCAAATGACTGCACGTACCTAAAGCAAGTCTTGCCTTATGGCATATGTTGCTAAGGAGAGTTCCATGTTAGTTTTTTGGTCGATTTTTACGCCCAAGTACTTAACTTCAGTGGAAAATGGTACTTCTTTACCATTGCGTTCTGGTGAATCTGTCCGTCTCTTTTTTTATCAGCATTAACTGATAAACTGTTATCCCTACACCAGTTATTTATCGTGATTAGGGCTCTTTGTATGATTGACGATAGAGTACTTTGGCAAAAGCCCCTCGCAATGATCACAAGGTCATCAGCATAACCCAGTGTCAATGTGTAGGTTTGCCATCTTGTACAATAGCTGATCAACCGCAAGAGTCCAGAGAAGGTGTGACAAAACACCTTGTGGGCAACCTCTTGTAGTTGCAGCCTCAATCGAGTTTTGAAACAGCACTATTTTTGGCTTTCAGTTTGAGAGCATCGAGTTCACTCATCCGATGATTGTAGGGTCAACATTTTTAGATGTCAGACCTCCAATCAGCAGTGATGTGGGGCTACTGTCGAAGGCTCTCTCAATATCTAGAAAAGCACAAACAGCTATTTCTTTATCCTCCAGTGCTTTTTCGACCCTGTCAATGATACTGATCAGGGCTGTTTCCGTAGATTTACCCCTGCGATAATCATGCTGGCTGTAATGTATGGCACTTATATATCTATCTATAACCTTTTCCAATATCTTAAGGAGAAAGGAAGATAGGTTTATATGTCTAAAGGACTTGGTAAAGCACAGTCCTTTCTACCGGCCTTAGGTATAAATAGAATTTTGACAACTGTCCATCGTTCTGGTATATATCCCCATGCAAAACTTGCTCTGAAGATTTTCATCAGATAAGGAAGAAGGATATCGATACCCCTCTGTAGTTGGATGGGAATTATTTCATCCTCCCCGCTTGTTTTAACTTATAAGTTTCATATTTACTAACATATTGTAAGGATTACTTGGATATCTGAAATAAAAATTATTATTATTATTTAAATGGTTTAAAGGAGTCAACAGCCCACTGCACCAGGTTTGGCCTTATTATCTTTGCAGCCCTACAGCAGTCCTCATTACAAGGCCTTCGTAGGGCTCTGGAAGAATTCAAGGCCGTAGACTTATGTGACCCTGGGAAATGGGTTGCTGCTAGTAACTCCATTGTTTCTGTTTCACTATTAGTGGGTGTGGGCGACAAAGGGAAATAAACCAGCAGATGGGTAGCAGAATCTTGCTGACAACAAATCAAAATTATAAAAAATCTTTAATAACACTCTCTAGTAGAGCTTAAAGAAAAAAGTTTAAATTTATATCTTATGGCTCACCACGTTAACAGGATCATAGACAATGTTATATTATGATGCACAATTATAGAGTGTACCGTAGACCGCGACTACACGAACTGCTTTTCGTGTTGCGTACCTGTTTTGAGAATAATTACATAAACTCTCACGCATATAACCAAGAGGATTGGGCAGAGATTACGAATTACCAGCACAGATTTTTTAGCACGATCTTGATATACCTCCCTCGCTCTTTGCACATCCGTATATCTACGCATACATGCTCACCCCCTTATAAGTCTTAATTTGGCCCATCTTCAACAGATCACCAAGGATAATTGAACGTAATATTTATAAAATTTGCTCAAATCTCGTAACAAGTTACATCCGTGTAAGTTATAGTTTGTGAGCGTAAGGTCTTTAATATTATATATATATATATATATATATATATATATATATATATATATATATATATATATATATATATATATATATATATATAATACGTGCGGAAAAATAATGTATTTTTCCACACACAGCAATTTTATAATTACGTCATCCAAAATCTCTAAGTTTTTTCGATGAGGTCCTTAATAACCGCAGATATCGTAAGTCGAAATAATTAACTCTCCGCTCCCCGGTAGAGACTTTTATAGTCGATAAAAGAAATCTAGAACTTTCTAGGCCAATTCGGTTCTTTGTCTCTTAGAAACGGAAAGTACTAGAACACTCGACATAACATATCGATAAGAATAATTAAAGGAGAAAAGGCTTAATACAAGTAGATTTAAGGTTACTTATTGATTGCATTAATAGTCACAGCGTTATCTATTTTTATAACTACACATTTTATTACTTTACGAAGGCCGCTGGCCCTTATCGTCGAGAAAATTCTCGTGCAATGTGACGCAATACGCAACTGACTGAGCCGTGGTAGCTCAGTGGTTAACGCTCGCTGTAAATATAACAGAACGCGAGTAACCCGGGTTCGATCCCCGCCGGCACCTATGAAATTGTTAATTGCAATTTTAAGTGCTGATTTACCACGTGCTCGGCGGTGAAGGAAAACATCGTGAGGAAACCTGCATGTCTGAGGAATAAGAAAAAAACTATTTCGAAGACATGTGAAGTTCGTCAACACGCATTTGAGCAGCGCGGCGGACACTTCCTTGCCCTAAACCCTCTCAGAAATGAGGGGAGGCCTGAGCCCAGCAGTGGGACGTATATAGGCTGTAACTTTACTTTACTTTACTACGCAACTGACTGTTGTAACAATATGAATTAAATGAATGTAGCGTATGATCAATACCTGTTTCCTCTGTTGCGTGCAGACCGAGAAGTGCTGCGCCCAGTGCGCGCGCTGACATTGATAGTCGCAGTATGACGTGTTCCAGCAACAGTAGAACTGCGCTTCTTGGCTGCAGTGCGCACACCTGCAAAACAAATTATACCATTTTATCTACCTCACAAAACATTTTTCACCCCCACCCACGAAGGACCAAGCTCGCACTGTTAACCGTGTGAACAAGCAGCATTATACAGATGAATCACACATGATATTTAAAAAAAAATTGTCAAGGACAATTTTATTAAAAAGAAAGTTTTATTAAGACCTTTGACATTGTATTAATTTTATTGTAAATTGTATTAAATTAACCTTTTGAGCGCCACGCCAAAAACGCATTGCCGTGTCATGTACGCCAAAGCGAAAAATAAACAAAAATATCTACAAAAAAATAGTGTTGCCAAGAGTTGATATATCGATAACACAAAATAACGTGTTTTTTTTTGGTTTTTTATGCAATAAATGACTCTTTATAATCTGGTATGTTTTATTTAATCTTGTGCTGTCTTCCACTCTTTTTTATATAATATGTACTTTGTACATAAATAAAAAAAAACATACAAAACAATAAAATAGTAGTAAACAGTGTCACGACTTTACGACAACGGCGTAGCTGACTTTCATTTTTGAAACTTTCTTTGAGATGTATCCGTGTCGCACGTTGTGTATCGATTCCGAAATCGATCTAACCAAAATATACAGACATCGATTCAAAATATTTTATGTGTCGGGGGAGGCGTAGGCCAAGTGAAGAAAAGAAGAAAAGTCTTACGCTCTTATGACAATGGGGATTTGATATGGTGCTGAAGCTGCCAGATGATTTTGAGATTGAGAAAGAAAATCGCACAACACAAAATAAAACATTGCTCGTCATACCTTAAGTAAAAAACACATTTATTATTTGTAATTTTATATTATTGAAATAAAAAAAATTCATCATCTTCGACGCTTTTCAAAATGCGAATGAGTTCTGAAGAATCGTTCATGTTGCACTGCACTACTTTTCCCGCTAATCACTTATGACGTTATCAGGGTGTCGTCTATCCTTGACCACGGCGCCCAGTGAACTGATTTTCGATGTCGCGCTAAGGATGCGCCAGAGTTGAAATATTATATTTATTATGCGAAGATGATTTGATAACATTTTTCACGTGGCTAATTATAGTTTTATGTTTCTAACCTTTTGTTTTATTCAAATATCAATAATAATAGGAAAAAAATAACATGTTTCAGCTGAATTTTGGATAGTTTTCAAGAAATCCATGCCTCCCGCGTTCGACATCAGCGGTCAAACATAGACTTTGGCGTGCTGGACATAGTATTAAGATAGATAAAAATGCATTTTTTTTTAGTTCAACGTTTCTTAATACTTGTGGCTCTAGGAAACTTGTTTTTTATACTCACACGTTGCTGGGTTATTCTTTTTTGAGGAGTGTAGAATTAAAATACCAGTAATGATTTTCCAATGTCTATATTTCATATTTTTGTGGGCCGGGTTTTTTGTCAACTATAGACGTCGTTGGCGCTCAGGGCCCGCAGGTGCTAGTCAAGTATAAGCGACTTTGGCGCTCAAAGGGTTAATTGTCGATCGATGATTGAACAACGTTTTATCGACCAGTATCCGTCGATCAGCTAAAGCTACCACTACTACTACACTGTTACCAAACCAATCGTTCGACATCGACCGACGCCGATCAATGGCATCGATTGACAATCGATCGATTGGTGTGGTAATAGTAAAACCCTTACTGCGAATGAGGCAGTCCGCAGAGACGCATTTTGATTCTCAATTAAGGATAAATGTATGTGTTTGTCTGGGGCCATAGCATTCAACTACCATCAGGTGGACCATATACTTATTTGTTAGCCCCACTTCTATTTTCATGTGTGTAGGCAATTTTTTATAGATATATACAAGACTACATTAGAATACTACAGCGTTGTATGGTAAGGTTTGTGAGTGTTGTCCTTCAAAGGGCAGTAGATCTTAGTTTGGTCTCTTCGCTTGTATGTTATCTATTGGTATTATTCACCAATAAGATGGAATGTAAATTTGTCACTTTAATGTTATGAAAAAGGCATATAATCGCTTTTCTTTCGCTGCCAGAACGTAGCGAATGGTATTATTGAATTAAAACTGTGTGAATGTGTCAGAGTTGACATCCGCACAATTAGCATACTAACTTTAACCCTACATAATAATTAAAAAATTGGCCCCTAAAAATCAACTGCTTAATAGCTTCTCTCCCTTGCTGTAGGATTTGTAATCCTCACAGTTGGCAGAGGGATTAACGATCGCAGTGTCAGTTGTCCCGCCTTTGACGGTTCTGCCTATCGACCCAGACCGGTATTCTACATCTGATGTCGACGAGGTGGTTACATCTATGCAAGAATGTTCTTGATTATGGCTAGCGATGGATAGCCATTTTTCTGGCATTTTCCATAGTGACCTCGAATAATTTACCTATTACAACACTCACGGGACAAAATGCGGTGATAAATCCTTTCATGCTGCCACCACACGGCTAATTATACTTTAAATACATAAGCAAACCTATAAAAAATAACTTTTTTTCATGCATTTGTTAAAGTTATTTTTTATATAATTATGCATATTTTAACCGAATTCAAAAAGGAGGAGGTACTCATATCGACTATACGTTTTTTTACGTGTGTTACCTCAGAACTTTTTTCTAGAGGAACCGATTTTGATGATCCTTTTTTATTTGAAAGCTGGTGCTTCTCGTGTGGCTCCATATAAATTTTGATCAAGAATGACCACTAGTTTTTGAGTTAACCTTAATAATACATTTGCTCTTATTTTATTATATTGAAGTCAGTTGTACAAAATTTTTAATTTTGCCACTTGTTATATTGTCACTCAGTTCACTTAATTATTTATATGTTACTCACCATTGCTTAGACTTGGTATGTTTTACGGCGGCTTCGAGCTCCGCTTGCGCGGCGCGCCTGACGTCGCTCAAGGCCCGGATCTTTTCTTTTTCAAATGATGCTCTCATTTCCGCTAGCACAAGTTCTGCAATCACAATACACAATTAATGAAAAAAAAAAGGCTGAGTGGTGGCATACTTTACATCCAACACCCCATTCAAAATGGTTACAAATGGATACAGTAACGGAAAATATATGATGATATTATTATATTGACGATACTATTATTATGATGAAATAGTTACTTACGATGTCATTTTAACGGAAAATTAAATGGATGTTCAGCTTCGCCTGGATCTAAGTTATTTAGATTTAAAATCAATCATCAAAGACAAAAAAATTATCAATTTTTATATTCTTAATAAAACTTTTCGGATAACATGTAATTATTATTTGTGATATAATATACAAATATGTGTTGATAGCATACAAATAACCCCAACCCTTAGGCTCAATAAAAATCAGTAATATCGATATTACAATCAATTCAATTTTATGAGAGAACGGAAAGTAAAAGGTAGGAGAGAGAGGGAAGCGTGTGTGCGAGCGAGTAGCAGGAGAGACGATGTGATAGAGGAGGAAGCAAAGAAAATTAAAAAAAAAACGTTTTTTAAAGTTTTATTTCGTGCCCAGTGCCATATGCATTGATTTCAAAACACGAATTCGAAACTCAATTTTCGAACAATTCGAAAATTCGAACTCGAATTAAAAAACTATTTTTGAAATATTAATGGCTTGTGATTCGCTTTACCCATGCTGTATCTTCCTTCACTTTTAGTGACTATTTATTTGTAGATTCCATTTTTTGTTGTAAAAAAAACTGCTGAATCAATGAAAACTTCAGGGCTTAATACATTGCATATTGAATACAATAAATGTACAACCTATTAAAAACTTGAAGATATGTTGAAATTTAAACTTCCAGAATTAGACCCATTACAACAATGACCAACCAATGAATAAATTATGTTAAAAGGCTAATACTTATGTGGAACTTATAACACAAAAAATGTGCCAACTTTGTCACTTGTTTGGCACGTCGTTATATATGATGACCAATGGTATTGTATAGGCAATGGGCACTCAATTGGGCAATCAAAACCCATATTTTTAGCAAAACGTGGGTCGAGTAGCTCACTACTCTTTGGACTCTGTATGTATGTATTGAAATTCAGTAATTACTGGGTGATTTATCTCACTCATGAGGTCATGAGTTCTCTTGGTCTAAGTCCACTCACCGTGGTTGTGTTTGATCTCTTCGATCTCCTGCTGGTGACGCCACCTGGCCTGCTCGAGCTGCAACTTCAAAGCCGTCGCCAGCGCCGCGGGCTCATCTACCTTCTCCAACGAGTCTTCTAGCAGCGTACGGAAGAAATCGGTAAGCTGCAAATTGAATAAACCTATAATTAAGCTGAGTTTCATATGTAGAAGCATAGAGCAACATGGGCCACCGGCAGACCGGAGGGAAGTAACCCGTGTTTTCCTTATACAGAACTGTCTGTCTGTCTGTCCGATCAGTCGGTCGACCGATCCGCACACTGTATAAAGGCGAGCAGCCTGTGTTGGTAAGCAAATCCGAAACAACACAACCGTTATTATTGTAATTTTAAAGTAATTTTAAGATTTTAATAATGTGATTAAAAATTACTTATTATCTTAACAGGCAAGCAGTTGAAACAACTGATATAAGCCCGTATCCTATTTTCAAATGTGTAATTATTCTAATTTTAGATGTTCATCTAATCTGTTCTTGGATTGGTTAAAAAATTATGTATGTATATCACTTCTGATACATATATGAAAGATAACGCTATCTTCTTGTAAATTTGACGTAGCAGATATCTATTTGCAGCAATAAAACTTAGCGAATCGTCATTTGCGTACTCCTCCGTGCAACTAGATTTAGTCTAGTGAGCAGTGCGGCTGGGACTAGCTTTATTGTACGCACAGGACCACGTAGACTTATACTTTGACAGAGGGGGACGCCTGCATATGGCTACTTCCCTATGGTCTGCCGGTGACCCGTGTTGCTCTATGTATAAAATTATTATGACCAACTGCTGTGTACAAGCTACTTATCTTTTCTGAGATTGTTATGAATCAATAGGGTATTTTACATTTTCAAATGAATCTTAGAGTGATAATGAACCACTATAAATTTTACATAATTTTTTTAAAGCGAATAGTGCCATAAAAATAACTTTTAATCTATTGTTTTAAATTGTAGCATGAAAACGCTAGCCGCCATATTGTTTAACTCGTGACGTCACAGCCGTCGATTCTGCCGATTTTGCAAAGGAATAAGATACTTTTTAATGTTTAATAACGAGTTATCATCTAATCACAAGAGCCGTGGTAGCTCAGACGGTTAACGCTCGCTGTAAATATAACAGAACGCGAGTAACCCGGGTTCGATGCCGGCACCAATGAAATTATTAATTGCAATTTTAAATGCTGATTTACCACGTGCTCGGCGGTGAAGGAAAACATCGTGAGGAAGCCCGCATGTCTATCTGTCTATTTCTGGAATAAGAAAAAAATATATTTGGAAGACATGTGAAGTTCGCCAACACGCATTGGGGCAGCGCGGCGGACACTTCTTTGCCCTAAAACCCTCTCAGAAATGAGGGGAGCCCTGTGCCCAGCAGTGGGACGTATATAGGCTGTAACTATTTAAATCATTGTAGTGTTGTGCCTGAATGCAAAAATACGAGCGTAAGAACGTCGGGAAAGTTATGGATTCAAGTGCTAACTGATTTAAATATAAGAAATACTTGGCTAAAACTGGCAAGAAGATACCCAAATACATTGTCTACATAAACCAGACTATTCTTCTGTGAAGATCATTTTGATGTAAGTATGACTTATACGTTAATACAAAACAAACATTATGAGGTGAAGGGTATCGCAAGTCAAATTTTGTAATAAATCACGTTAACTTAGTTATTATAACTAATGACTGCTAATGATTGTAATTATAGATAAACTAAACTATGATAGCAATTAAACTATGTTTTATCAAAATATACTCTCACCTGGCGTTGTGTTTTTGTATAAACAAAAGTTGGTAATAGGTACTTACATTGATTTTTTAACATTCCTCAACTCAGCAGAACAAAAATTTCGATTGCGGAAATTTTGCCAAGATCAATTTATTTATCCTTGGTAGATTAGTACTTTCTGCTTTTACGGATTCGTCTTCCATGATGCCTTTTCAATAAAATTCGTAATAAAACTCAATAATCGTAATGATAACTTGAAAATTTTCGAAATAACAGCACGTTAGCTAGTTCTACACATTTGTACTGTCGGCGACCTTACAAGTATCAGTGATACAGAACACTAATATCCTTGGGTCAGTGACGTCACGATATGACTAATATGGCGGACACCGTTTTACACATTTAAGACGACACATCGAAAAGGCTATCGCCGTACTGATCCGAGTGAATACATAATTTCTATAAAAACTTGAAAAAACGCCGTCATAAGGTCTTAAATAGCGTAGCGCCCGCGACGATTAAAAGCGCTTAGAAATTGTCAGAATCTTAAAATATATTTTTTTTTAAATTATTGATTTAAGTAATCAAAATAATAAGCAAGTAAATTATGAATATTTTTATTTATTTTATTTTATTTAAAAACTTAAACGTAAACGTAACTTAAACCTTAAGCTAAAGGGGTACATAGGGCGGACTTAATGCCATGTGGCATTCTCTGCCAGTCAACCCTGGGTGCCAAGGACAATTGTTGGCAGGTGCGACCTTTATACATAAATAATTACATTAAAATATATACATACATTAATATATATATATATATATATATATATATATATATATATATAATATTGATGTTATGAATATATTTGAGTGATTCCCAAGCATATAGATTAAGTAATTTCGTTATAATTTCAACTATAGTGATTTTTAGAGGTGTTTTCTCAAATAATTATGATCGAGTCAAAATTATACAATCGTGTTTTTGAACAATCCAATTCAAGATAAAGACATGAATTTACCTATATCAAAATTCCACTTTCGTTAGTGGTATCATAGTCCTATACTATTCGATGAAAGGAGATGCATTTTTTCAAGATGTAGCCTTAAGGCACAGGCGAAAAAAAAATATTCTTAAAATTGAAATATAAAATTTATAATGCAATTTTATAAACAGTAATCACAAAATCTATCATAAATATATATTTATTAATTTTATTTTACATGATGTAAAATACCCCATTGGTTTGCCATGCGATTTCACATTTATTCCTCAGACATGCAGAATATCTCAACATTTGCCTTCATCGCCGAGCATGTTTTAAATCAACACTGAAGATTGTATTTATTAATTTCATTGTTGCCGACGGGAACCGATAGGATTGTCCGCATACTGTGAAATCGCGAACTACCTTTCTAATAGTTAGTAGGTACCATCAACTTTAAACAAAGAAGGCTTCATTTGCATTATGGCAACTGAGGATTAAGTTGGAATGAATTACAGCCTGTAATTATATTGGTTCTCTTTCCCTTTAAATCTGAACACCTAACCAGCAATGTACATGGACACCTAAGCTGAAATTATTGTGAAAATCTAAAGATATTTTCTCTATAAAACATGAACATGAAGTAACGTCGACTTGTGGGTCGAAGTTGGATTTACCAAATCGCACAATTTGTCCTAGGTAAACATACTCGTCGACAACTTCGGGTGTACTGCTCCCAACAACTACCGGCCTAGGAACTATACATGTTGTAATAAAATACAAATAACTTCATAATTCCTTGGCAACTCAAAACTAGAAAAGGTCATAAGAAATCATGTGAGTATGCTTGTACAAAGTCAACGCCCTATGAAAATATGAAACATTAAAAAATATTTCTTAGATTTGTTGCACTATAAAAAACCGACATAGCAGCCAGCTACTATGTCGCATATGGCCAATTCACTTCACCACAATCTATAAAAATTGATTAGAATTAAATATGATATTTTTAATTCAATATAGATTACATACAATAGGACTTTACCTTGACAGCGTTTTGGTTGAGTTTGGCGGTGAGTGGGCCAGCGGAGGATGGCGGCGGTACACAACCAATTGGCGTACTCACATCTAGTGGGTTCAGTAGTGGAGGTCGCTGTTGAAGCCGGGGAAGCTAGTCGAATAAGAACAGAAACTATACATTAAGGTCTTTTTCAGTACAAACCTGGATTTGTATTTTATTTTTTTTTTGCAAAAATCTGACCACATGTAATAAAAAATAATGTAAAGCGTCAGTAGCCTAATATTTAAGAGACTGGACTTCGAAACTTAAAGGTCGTGGGTTCGAATTCACAATACGAATACAGTCATGAACCACAAGCAAATATTAAAATCTTAACTGGAGTACTTTTCACGTGATTAAATATTAGTAGTTTTAACAGCACGGTAAGAAGTACTTAAGTAACCGAAGTGTATGTCAGCCCCCACTAGATGGGAGTGTGAATTCGATGGATGCAGGTGGCTCAGTAATGTGCTTTGTGGCATTCTTGGGAGAGGCCTACGTTCAGCAGCAGACTTGTGAAGGGCTGTAATGATGATAATAATGATGACCAAAGAAATTAACAAGTGGGAACTATAAAACAATATCTGAAAAAGATTACCTCGGCCGGAGTGTTCCCTGTCGAGGTAGAGGTGGGCACTGGTGTGGAGGAAGACGACGCGGTAGGAGCGGGGGTGGGGGCGGAAGCGGACGCGTTTAATGGCGACGAAGAGGCAAGTGCAGAAAGTTTCGCTGCGGCAGTGGGGAGTGGCACTAGTGCGCCGGTGTTGCCACGTTCCGCTATTCCGTTTACCATCGGAGTGGATGACTCCTGTACAAAAATATAAGCATAATAAATCAACTGGACAACGCCCACTATGCAAACTTTTTATGAAAACTAAAAAGATTTTAAACTGTAAAGTCGTGAATAATGTAGGATTAAGGTATCCCCAGATTCTGTTGATGGGTGTAGAACATACATAGAAGAAATATGCGAATATTTCTTTAAATATTTTTTTATAGAATAAAGATGACTAATGAGCAAACAGTAAACCTGATGGTATAGTGATGCAACAGAACTCTGTTTCTGTTTCCGCAACTGCGGAAGTTCTGCATTGTTTTTAACATCCGTTTCTGCTTCTGTTTCCGCAAGTTTTATAACGGAAGTTTTAATGGAACTCACTTTTTTTATCTACTCACGTGACGCAGCGGACGAGGTACGCGCGCATCGTTTGATAGTTGATCACGTGTAAGAGCGGGGCTTTTCAGCTAACCACAAGCAAGCTGGGCACGTGCTTTCGGCACTTTAAAGAGCCATACATTGGTGATACACACCGAAGAGTTTGCAGAGTTTGAGAAGTTAGTTTAAACTGTAAGTTTTCATATTTTTTAATTATTTCAATTATTTTTAAGTGAAATTTATATTAATTAGTTTTACGTGTTTTTAAATATATATTAATGTGTATTTTGGATTCAATGTTCTTTTACGTCGTAGGTACTTTCGTGCCAGGGCTGTACTAAGTTACCTACTCGCTAAACCAAAATAAGACTCTTTAAAGGGTCTGTCCATATTTCAGTGCCAATTTAGGTTTGGCGAGCCAGTGAGCAATTATTTACCGGATCTACACTTGTATAATAAGAAGAACATCGGAACAGATTGTTAGGTGTAAAATTGGCGGAACTACTTTTCATAAAATATAACTTACAGCTACTTAATTTTGAATTTTAATTAAAAGATTTATATTTTATTAGTATTCCTCTCTCTTCTTCGGCATCCGTTTCTGTTTCCATTTCTGCAAAAAATATTTTTAACATACCTGTTTCTGTTTCTGCTTCCGATATCACACTTCCGTTGCATCACTAAAGGATGCTGTGATTCATAGATATCTACGAAAAGATGCATTGTCACCTCTAAGGACTTTGATGGAATGCCTCATATCCATTAAAATGGTCTAAATATAATATAATAAAATAAGCAAAAATATAAAAGAAACATAATTAAAATGTAACACGGAAATATACGCACATCCCCTCCAACAGACATGACAGGCTGCAAACTGAACGTCCAATGGCCATTTACAGAGGTTATCAGCGGCACGGTATGCACATTTGTAGGCACTTGCCCGACTGTGGGCACATGCCCGATCGTTGGCCCGGTCGGTACAGCATTGCTGGTGATGGTTGCTGGTTGCTGACCGGTGTTTGACAGTGAGGATGATTTCGTGTGGGGTACCAACGGAGCAGTCAAGGTGTTTATGCTGTTAGCTGTAAAAGTATTATTAATATTTCAGCATTTTTACTTTTTAATAAGCATTGTCATTCAAACAAATGTATAAAAAAAAACACAAAACAACACGGGGGAGCCACCAACGGTCTTTTCGCCCTCCCCCAAGTAAAATGTGCAGGGTAATACAATACTGTTAGGAAAAGTTAGAATACATTGAAAGTAAGTAAAGTATTTTGTTCTTTGTTGGACAAAGAAGAAGAAGAGTTTTGGTAGAAATTATGTTGTTGAGATTCTTCTAAATGTAGAATAATGGCGAAAGAAACTCCACTGTCATTTTCTTTTATACTATTTTTAGCCTGTCCAATACAATTGCTGGTTTTTATAACGAATTTACATTAATAAAAGACACAATACTAAAAACTTTAAGCTCATCAGTGCATGGCAAATCGGAGCAAACTGGATCCCAAATTTTAATTAGTTTTTATAGAATAGGGGTTACAAACGAACACACAGTCTACCTGATAGTAAGTGGATGCTGTGGCCCATAGACACATTTATCCTCGATTAATGCGTTGTCACCCCTGAAGACTAAGATGGAATGCCTCGTTTCCAGTAAAAAAGGGTCTCCGGATTTCTACACTCACCATACGAAAAACAGAAGTATTAAGCTGCTATTTTACGCTGGTATTCTGTTGAGCGTGGTCCTTCCCCGGTCGAGTCAACCTATCCATGCTACAACCATCATATAGCTGCAGCACGTCTTTTTGTATATATATATTTGTGTGTGTATATATATACAATATTGCTATGTAAAAAAATGTCATAACTAACCTGAAGTTGTTAGAAGTGGTGTAGGCACCCTTGGGTTTGACGTAGAGTTTGCAGGCCCATTAACAGCGATCGGCCTCACTCCCCTTACTGGCGCTTGTGTCATCGGTGGTTGAATCGGAATATATACCATTGAATTTTTACCATTCAACTCAGATCTGCCATCGTCAACTTTTTTAGGCTGCGGGAATGTCTTCTTGGCTCGGACACGGATTTCGGTTGTCTTAGTTGTTGTTTTACGAGCATTTAGTGGTGAGACAACGACTTTGTTTATTCGTACTTCGCGCAAACTATTTGTAACGGACTGGTTCACTGGAAGGAGTCTGCACGCTTTCATCAGATCCATCTTCTCATTGTGTCGGTCCTCATCATCTAAGTCTATTGGTTCAGTCTTTATTTCTACTTGCATCGTCGCTTTTTCTTTTGGTACGCTATCTGGTGACGTCATTCGTGCGAACGCTCTTACACCCACTCGACCAACTAACGGTGACTCAGTTTCATTCCTTAGCCTTTGTAATTTATTGACCGCCTCTTTCATATTCCGAACGTTGTCTGTACTAGTTGGCGTGAAAATACTTGAATCTGAGGGTGCTTCAATTGTGATTTCCACTGTTTTTGAGTTGGACGGTTTAGGAGAACTCTCATTGTTAGGTGTTGTAGAGAGACTCCTAACACTGCTTATAGTTGGTAGACCTGACATGCTGTTACCGATGATACTATTTTTAGCTTCACGAGCCAGCACAGCAAGACTTGTATCATCGTCAAATTGTAATCGGTCTTTGGCTGTTTTATGACTGTCAGCATTTGGTTTGGTTGAAGGTGTGTTCTTTTTAGGTACATTCTTATCAGTCTCAGGTTCCTTGGATTTATTTATTGCATTGTTTTCTTTTGCTTTCTCTTTTCCATTAGTAGAACTATCTGCACTTTTTTCATTCCCTTTGTCAGTATTCTTTTCAGGTTTTTCTACATTAAAACTTAAAGATTTTGTTCTTGAAATCCTGCGCTTCAGCTCTTTTTTCTCTTCTGAAGAAATCGACTTATTTAGTCTTGATCGTCTTTGTTTCGGAGTTGAGAAACCGCCCGACGTGTTTTTATCTTTAACAACATCTTTATCTTTTGGTGTGCTTGTCTTACTTGGTTTTACTTTAGACACTACTTTAATAGGAGTAAGGGGTCTTGACTTCTCCTTATCGTTGGTACTGCTAGATGGCTCATTATCTTTGGATTTTATAGATTCTACTGTATCTTTATCCTTATCAACTTGCTCTACAGTATTTTTTATAGGTACTTTACTCTTTTCATTTGGCTCTTCATCCTTCTTATCAGACTCTTTATCATCTTCATCCAAACGCTTACGTTTTTCATTAGCTCCATTGCTGCTACTGTCTATTATAGTTATTACAGCTTCCTCTAGATCTGAGCGTCGTCTCTTTCTTGATGAATCGTTTTTTTGTACATCCACTTCCACATTATCTATACTTTTGTTCCTGTAATATTAAATTACGATTAATAATTTATTTTCATCATACAATTATACTGGTTCTCTATACCCTTCAAAATGGAACATCCACTACTGTTTGACGACAGAAATTCGTAAGAGGGTATTACCGAACACAAACGGCCTCCTAGGTAGGAAAGTTCTAAGACCTATTATGAAATATTATTGTAACGTAATATCAATTAATTTAAAACTATTGATGATATCCCTTTTACCATATTATAATATGTATTTATGTAAGTTCGTTTTAGTAATTTTTGACATTTTTACAATATTTAACATGATAAAAATGATGAAATCTTTCAAAATTGAAGGGAGGGGCGTTCAGTTTTTAATTAGACTATCTCTAAAACATTATTATAAAGATTAGCAATGCACTTTATTATTTTACTAAGCTTACTTATCGTTAATTGAATAATCCTCTTCTTTGGCAATTTCAGCGCCGTCAGCCATTTTTCTCGGCGGCGTTACAGTCACATCTTCACCTTCACTCATATAACTGTAAATCAACAAATCAAAAAAAATTCTTTTGCTCCTTTTTACGTATGATTTAAAGTGTTTTGGTAAACTTTTAATAGGTAGTCAAAATTGTGAGTAACATTTGCTCAATAACGAGATGAAGCGTGTTCCCCAGAAATGGGACATTTACTAAATAATTAATAATACATTTAAACACATAATTTCTTACCCTTCATGAAGAAAACTCTTTGAACTTTTAGAATTGGATCTACTTTTACGTTTTCCTGCACTTTGTGGTGTGTGTGTGGTGCTGCCCGGTTTTTCTTTTGAAGGAGTCCTAACCTCTCCCTCAAATGATGGTATCTAGACAAACATACGATTGTAACAGATTTTTTTATATTAAATTAAAATTCGTTTGCTCACTAAACACAGAATAATACTAACCATCATTTTTAATTGTTCGGTTAGTTTTGTCGGATCAAATTGAGTTTTAAAAGGCGGGTGAACAAATTCGCCGTACTTTCTAGATATGTTGCGTATATGATGCTCAGCTTCCTGAAACAAATACAAACTATACATAAAGAATGCACCAAATTGGATTGAAAATCCCGAGGATGTGAATTTACTTCGCTGTTAGACTATGTTGATAGTTAAAAGTCAACATTTCCGATTATCACACATAATAAGTCTCGGTAGACATATCTTAATATATAAAAATCCGTGATTCGAAGTTCGTTCACGCTATTCTCTGAAAGTTATCATGCGATTTTAATGAAATTTTGTTTTGTGTATTGCTTCGTCCAACTTGAGAAACAGGGTATTAGTATTTATCCCGATAAACGACACTTAATATTTTTATTGCGAATTTAAGGATCTTTTATAGGACAAAGCGTCGTCGGAAAGGGCAAAATATAGAATACTATAATGCATAATAATAGAACGGGGGAGTGGGCGGAGCCACGTCAATTCACACGTATAAATGTCAACATAATCAATCGTTTCCAATTTTAACATAATCAATCGTTTCCAATTTTCGTGTCAAGCGTCGCTGCATACAAATTATTTGAAAAATGGCAAATTGTGCAATAATTACGAGTCGAAATAACAGCGGGAAACGGAATTAAAATAAAGGAGACATATTCTACAACCAGTAAGTGGAAACTATTTATATTTTGTGAATATTAGAAACAAAAATAAAGAAACATTTATGTGTCAAAAACATTAATCAAAAGTCTAAAATGTGTTTGTAGTAGTGATAACTGATAATACGACGTAATTGCTTGTATGTGTGCTACCGGCGACACCGATCTTCTTACAAAGTAAGGTTGACAGCCAACAGCCATTCTATTGTGTACTATAGTATTCTATGGGGCAGAACGTCGGCTAGTAATGTTAGACATTTATAATACTCCTAATATTTCTACACCTTTATTAGAGGTTTCTTTAACTTTACTTTTAAAAAATTTTAAACTTTACTTTTAACTTTACTTATTAATTCATGTCTTAGGATACATTTTAAATATAACTTAAATATTTTACGAATTACTAGGTGGTAGGGTTAATTTTAGACTCTTCACTGATGAGTCATCAATTAAGTAGGGGACAGAACAAACTATAATATGAGCTAAATTTCACATAAAGTGCACAGAATAGAACTAATGTACAACAGAGATATGTTCTGACTGTACTTTAAATGATTTTTGTGAAACTTTACCTTCATACTATCTATTATGTCTTGCCGTTTTGTTCTGAAGTTGTTCGGGTCCTTCTCCGAGTAAAGGTAGCAGTCCCTGGCCGGCACCCAGGCACGGTCGTGAGCGCCGAAGAATCGCACGTCCACAAGACCACTACTGTTTACTGACATGCCCTTGGCCGGCCAATGTGGAAAGCCTGAAAAATGTATATGGTAATACATATTATCATTTTCTGTTAAATTTTGCTAGTAATTGGAGTAGCCGTAGGAACACTTACATAACTTTTTCGGCAATATTTGTAGCTCAACGCAGATAAGGTTTGTAAACAATAAAAATCTGAATTTGAATTTTTTTCTTTTACTATCTAATAAATTCGCTAATTTACATCTGTGCAATGTCACACCATACGATTGAATCTTTTGTTGAAATAAAGATAGTTATGACTTTAGACTTTTACTCCGCTCCGTTTATGATGCTAACAAAAGGTTTTACCTTTGCATTTGCATAGGCCCTAGTTTACATATGGTATACGATATTACAACACTATCGGATCACGTAAAAAAAGTAAATTCGTCTTGGCAATGAATGTAGAAGTCTCTGCAATTTACCCCATACTACCAAAAACCAAAAACTTTGAGAAATAAAATAATTTCCACACAACAGCTTCGGAAGTCGGTGGTGCTGAGACATATTTTATAGAAGTATTAAAGCACCGCCTTAATTTTTTTATTAAAAGTCAAATTTTTAGGCCCATTTGAGTAGACTAAGGAACATCACAAGCTCTAATTTGCCTATTTTCCACCCCTTAAGTGTGGATTATTTTTTTCAAATTAATACAACGTGTTCCAAAATTCAACGATAAACGGGCACCAGAGGGTGGACCTGCTCATGACTACTCGAAAAAATAAAAAGAAAAAAATCTAAATCGTTTTTGAAATTACAAAAACAATGAAATTCTTCGAAAATCGATACCCCGATATGGTATTTTTAACTACCATGAGCACATTTTTAATTTTTTTTTTAATTTTTTTTTTGTATCGGCTACCTTAGTCGTACTACTATCTACCACAACCCTTATAAATCCTAGAATACATGTAGTTTTTACACAAAAATCAATCAAAATTATTTTTCCCCTAAAATTTTGAAAGATTTTTACTTTCAGTCCACTTTCACTTATCGTGGTGTAAAAAAGTACTGACACTACTATGGCAAGTTTATTTAAAATTTGACGCAACTAACCAAGATTCTAAAATGGTATAATACTCTAGAAAAACTTCTGTGTGGCACAGGATTTTTGCTGAAACATGTTGCATGAATCAAAACAAAGGGTACAAATATTTACATTTTTTTTGCATTATTAATATTACAGTAAATGTTCGAATTGTTGCCACCGGCATTAATATTTATTACAGGCACGGCATCGCCTTAAAAAAATGTTTTTATTCGTCGTGCATATCTTCTACCATTGATATGATCGGCAGCTTGAGTGATATTTTGGCGAATCTCATCCAATGTTGAAATGGGTTTTGAGTAAACCCTGTCTTTGAGACAACCCCAGTAGAAGAAGTCCAGGGGGTGTAGGTCGGGTGAACGGGGTGGCCATAAGATAGGCCCAAGTCGCCCGATCCAACGTCCTGGGTACTCTTGGTTTAAATATTCTCACACAAGACGGGCATAGTGAGCTGGGTAACCATCATTTTTAAACCACATGTTTTGTAAGTCACGCAAAGGCATGTATTCTAATAATTCTGGCAAGTCGTTTTGTAAAAAGTTGAAATAACTATTTCCATCTAAGTTTCCTTGTAACTCAAAAGGCCCAATTACTTTTCCATTTAATATGCCCGTCCATAAGTTAATGTTGAATTGATATTGGGATTTGTTTTGTCTCATCAGATGCGGATTTTCATTGCTCCAACTATGTAAGTTGAGAAGATTTAAATAGCCATTTTTCTTGTTAACATGCGACCATAGAACTTTATATAAGAATTGGGGATCTTCCCTGTGCTTTTGCAGCATCACACGGCAAAATGCGACCTGTAGTGGATAGTCCCGCGGTAATAACGTGGTACACGCCTGTAGTGGTATGGGTGAAGGCTGTAACGTTTAAGAATTCGATGCGCAGAACTTTTTGGGATTCCAGTAGCTAGTTCTATGGCACGTACCAAGGTAGTCGAATCGTTTTCTAATTCATTGAGAACTTCTTCACCGCGTCCCAATCTAGATCTTCCAGCGTTTCTCCTGGCAGATGGTAAACGACCCTCCGCAAACGCTTGATGCACATTAATAAATACTCGATAATCAGGGTATATTTGAGCATTTAGGTACCTTTCTCGATACAATCTGCTAGCAGCGTTAGCGTTGCATCGGCATTCTTCATAAATGAGATGCATATTAGCGTATTCCAACGGTGTATACGGTAGCGGCATGATAAACGCTAAAGTCCAGTCCAATTCACAAAACACACAATCACAGTCCAAAATAATGCCAGGTCAGTTCAGTTTGCAGATCACCAGTCCAAAAAGCGAAGCCAAAAGTCGTTAGTACGAGAGCCACATCAATTGAATACGGAACGGTGCACAGTAAACAAAGAAGCAGAGTGTACTGACTGACTTGTTGAGAACACTAAAGCAACTTGTCTACCTGACCTATTGTTATTAAACAATGAACATCATCTATCTCTCTCTAACGTATAGTCTCCCTCTATCTGTCTTTCTCTAACTTCTAAATTTTACTAACTACGCCATCGATCACTAATAAAGAACTAGATGCACAATCCCATACAAAAGTTCTCTAAAAACTGTCCCCAATTGTTGTGACGTAACTCTAGTTGAAATAAATATACATTTATGTAAATTCAACCCTAAATACATTGCCTATAGTTGTATTCACAAAGATACGTACGAAAAGCAATAAATTTGTATGACTGATACTGGCTGGTCAACCTATATCAAAACAAATTCAACCTTACAAGCGTGTTTTAAAGTCAGAATTACAAAGTGCTAGTAAAAAGGAATCAAATTTTACGACCGAAGCTCGTAGTTTAGACAAGGAATCATTGGAGTCGAACTGCCCAATATTTTTTGTTACCGTTATTTTAATTTTAAAATGTTTCAAACTTGTTTTAAAAACTGGTGTACATAAAGCATATTCTATTCTATTCTATGATGTATTATGAATACCTGAATGTAAATACGTTTTTGGATAGGACACCACATTCACTTAGTAACGAAAGTACTTGAAACAGTCATAATTATTTATTTATTCTTCATCTTGTATCAAAAATTTAAAAATATTGCTTGACAAAGAACTTAAATCTAAAATCAATAGTTACTAAATATAAAAAGTATGTACAGAAAGTTCTAAGTCGTAGTTACATATTCATCACTTTCTAAAACATGCTTCGAACATACAACGCTTCCTTATTTATTTATTTAATATTCTTTATTGCATACCATATAAAAAATTACTAATAATATATACAAAAGAAGTATGCAATGGGCGGTCTTATTGCTGATACAATTGGGTCGGCTTGAAGATTTTTTTCGAACCTTTGATATGCTATGACTGATATCCATTCTGCACACCTAATTGGATCTCGAGGAAAGCTGAAAAATTAAAAATAAAATCTCACATCTTTAATTTTACTACATGCACAATCAGTTTCTACTATTGCACATATTCATAATTAAATCTTTAATATGTTACTATAATTTTTGGAGAAACTATAAAGAAGTCTCATTAAACAAAAATAATAACCATACTTTAATAATAAAAAAATAATAACGTCTCCAACAAATGGAATAGAGTCAACGAACAATTATGGCTTATTTTATTAATACTTAATTTAAAAATGGTTTACGGAGATTTCTTGACAAAATATAAGTATTTACAATACAGTGATAACAATTAAATAATGATAATATTAATACGTACCGAAATTAGGAAATTCCATCCTTTTTTAGGGTCCTGGATGTGTGATTTTTACACTTTTTAAACGAGCACTGAGGCATGTTTACCGTCGGAGTGTTCGAATGTAACTAGATTAAAAGCGCACCCAAATGTTCGAATGGGTGCTCATTTGGTGAGGTCGTTTTTTGTCACTGATTGTGTATCTAGTTTTTTATTAGTGTTCGATGAACTACGCACATCTCTAATTCAAGTTCTAAGAACTTGCAACAAAAACCTTTTTTGGCACACAGTGAAAAAGATTAACTAGCTGAAAAATGAAAGTGATTAACTAGCAACAAAAATTTATGTTCAAAATTTCGGTTCTTGTTTAGAAATAGTAGGCATTTTTTGTGGCTAGTTTTCCAAGAGTATTATACCATTTTAGAATCTTGGTTAGTTGCGTCAATTTTTAAAAAAAAACTTGCCATAGTAGTGTCAGTACTTTTTTTTACACCACGATGAGTGAAAGTGGACTGAAAGTAAAAATCTTTCAAAATTTTAGGGGAAAAAATAATTTTGATTGATTTTTGTGTAAAAACTACATGTATTCTGGGATTTATACGGGTTGTGGTAGATAACAGTACTACTAAGGTTGCCGATACAAAAAAAAATTAAAAATGTGGTCATGGTAGTTAAAAATACCATATCGTATGGGTATCGATTTTCGAAGAATTACATTTTTTGTAATTTCAAAAACGATTTAATTTTTTTTTCTATTTTTTCTCGAGTAGTTATGAGCAGGTCCACCCTCTGGTGCCCTTTTATCGTTGAATTTTCGGACACGTTGTATAAATTTATATAGGTCACCCCTGACATATAATATATTTAATTTAAAAAAATCATTAAACTATGTTCAAAATTACACAACGTCGATATTGCATACACAACAGGACATACAGTTAAAGCGACGATCATACAAACTTTCCTTATCTTGAAGCCGGCTAAAAACAGGAACAGACCTAAAAACTACTGTCGTCAGCGTTCGTAGTTCGTGGTGTTAATTATCTTTTTTTACGTACCTTTGAGTTTGGCCCAGAGCAGTATGTGTGGTGTTGAGCAGACGTCCGTGAACCAAGTGGGTCTACGAGCGTGCGCTGCGGCGTAGCACTCCGGGCACGCCTCTATTTCGCCCATCTCAGCACGACACGAACGCACCAAAGCACGAGCGCCACCCGTTAACTTCGACTGTACTGTAATAATTTGTCACATTTTTATTGATTGGTCGATAAGTGGCTTCTGCAGCCCATGGACACCAGCAACAGAAACTTTTTTATTCAATGTAGATTATAACAATACTTATTGAAAGTCAATTTTTTCATTTACCACTGGTTCGCAAAAAAAAACTCTATCCTGGGAACCAGCAAGAAACCCAACGGGACTATCTTTTTTTTCCAAATAATAGCTTACAATCATGTTTACAATTACCAACACAAGACAAATTAGAAATAGCTTGTTAGCGATCACCCTTCCCAGGGGTTATTATCATCCATAAATTCCTTAATATTATAATAACCCTTTTATACAAACTTAGTTCAATAAAATTTTTGAACTTTGCGTTCCACCAGAAGCAAACTTTAAACAAATAAGGTTACATATGAGTTATTACTCCAGAAGACTAAGATAAAAATACAGCCTGTCCCACAATTAGTAATAATACTGGCTCTTCATGCATTTCACTTTCAGTCGTTATCAGGAAGATGATGACGCTGATTGTCTGTGTCAGTTCCTCGATGTCACTTCCTATGACAACCACAGGATGCAATGAGGTATTGAATATTCTTATTGAAAATTTTTTTTGCTTATCCTTTTGGTCGCTTCCAAAAAAGGGCGAGGTTCTTTTAAATAATTCTAATTCGATTGTATGTTTTTTTTTTGTGTTTTTATTAAATATTTTTTTTTAAATTGCACCTTCACGGGAATAAAGGGAGAAAATATATTTAATGTAAAAGAATAACTTCCACATAATATGTGGTTAACATATCTTTCTAGATTTTTGTAACAAGTTTTAATTTTTTCCATGTTTAATTACTTAAATTCGACATAGCCTAAAAACCTGTACCGTGTTAGCAGAAATGGAACTGTGACATGATGTTACAGAAAATAAAATTACGTTTCGTGCACAAGCGTACATCAGTGTTTTTAACGCCAGTGAGCGCGACCACGGCATGACGTTTCGGACAATAAAATTACTGCATTTTGCACAAACGGCTCAAGAGAATCTGTAGTAATGTAAAATGTAATGTTCGTATAACTATTAGGTAATTTAAATAATGTTCACTGATTCCGAATAATTTAGTTTATTACGATCAATATACACAGACAATTATTAAAATAAGAAGGAGAAATCAACGATAGTAAATTGATACTGCATTATAATATTAATAGTTCAATAATAATAATAATAATAATATTCCACAACTATCACACAACGCCATCTAGTCCCAAGCTAAGCAGAGCTTGTGTTATGGGTACTAGACAACTGATAAACTATAGGTCCCACAGCGGTAATGCCGAAACAGACCGACTCTTCGACCACGTACAAATGGCTGCGGATTCGTTGCTACAGCAGATCCCCTCCGCAGAGATCGTGATCCTCGGCGACTTTAACGCCCACCACGCCGAATGGCTCGGTTCACGTTTAACCGATCATGCGGGGAGATCTGTTCATGATTTTGCCTTGGCATATGGTCTGACACAACTGGTTACTTCGCCTACGCGGATTCCAGATGTGGAGGATCATGCACCTTCCCTGTTGGACCTTCTGCTGACCTCTCACCCGGACGGATATCAGATTTCCGCCGACGCCCCTTTAGGCTCCTCGGACCATTGTCTGGTCCGGAGTGTTGTGCCACTCACGCTGAAATCGCGGTTGCATTCTGCAGGCTTCCGCCGTGTTTGGCACTATAGGTCAGCCGATTGGGATGGGATGCAGTCTTTCTTTGCATCCTACCCTTGGGGGCGGGTTTGCTTCTCGCCGGATGATCCCAACGTTGTTGCGGATTCTGTTACTGATGTGGTACTTCAGGGTATGGAACTTTTTATTCCTTCCTCTGCGGTGCCCATTGGAGGCAAATCTCAACCATGGTTTGGTCGCTCCTGTAAAATAGCATCATGCTATAAGCAGGAGTGCTACCAAGCCTGGGTTGATGCATCAGCGTCCCGGGATGTAAACACCAGCGCTCTAAAAAAGAAGTATAATTCCGCCTCTAGGTCCTTCAAAAGAGTCATTGCCAAGGCAAAGTCAGAGCACATAGGCAGAATTGGCGAGAAACTAGTTCGCCTTCCTTCTGGAACCCGTGCATTCTGGTCTCTCGCCAAGGCTGTCCAGGGGAATTTCTGTCAGCCATCTCTTCCATCTCTGCACAGGGAGGACGACTCACTGGCCCATACTGCAAAGGAGAAAGCCGATCTTCTAGGCTCCTTCTTTGCGTCTAACTCGACTCTCGATGACGGGGGGAGTACGCCGCCGACCATCCCGCGGTGTGAGTGCTCCATGCCGGAAGTGCAGTTCACACAGCGCTCGGTTCGCAAAGCACTCCTCTCCCTGGACATCCACAAGTCGAGTGGGCCTGACGGAATCCCCCCAATTGTGCTGAGGACGTGTGCTCCAGAGTTGGCACCGGTTTTAACGCATCTTTTCCGGTACTCCTACTCCCTAGGCGTAGTCCCAAAATCATGGAAGACGGCTTTCGTCCACCCGATCCCTAAAAAAGGCGACCGCTCAGACCCGTCCAACTACCGGCCAATCGCCATCACCTCCTTGTTCTCCAAAACAATGGAGTCCATTGTAAACTGCCAGCTCATGAGGTACCTTGAGGATCACCAGCTTATTAGTGACCGCCAATACGGTTTTCGCCGTGGTCGGTCAGCTGGTGATCTTCTGGTCTACCTCACTCACAGATGGGCGGAGGCAGTAGAGTTCAAGGGGGAGGCATTGGCCGTTAGTTTGGACATTGCGAAGGCCTTCGATCGGGTTTGGCACAAAGCGCTTCTTTCGAAGCTCCCTTCCTATGGGCTTCCCGAGAAATTGTGCGATTGGATCACCAGCTTTCTTGCAGATCGGAGCATCAAGGTCGTTGTAGACGGTGCAAGCTCCGATTGCAAGCCTATTAATGCTGGTGTTCCACAGGGCTGCGTGCTATCGCCAACGCTGTTTCTTCTGCATATCAATGATATGTTGCATACCCGTTACATTCATTGCTATGCGGATGACAGCACTGGTGATGCTCTTTACACCGGCCGAGCCAATATTTCTCGGGAAAACGTCTCCGATAGCCGGGACAAACTTGTGTCTGAAGTCGAGTCTTTGCTGAACAGAGTCTCGGATTGCGGACGACTAAATCTAGTCCAGTTTAACCCCCAGAAGACACAAGTTTGCGCGTTAACCGCTAAAAAGAACCCCTTTGTCGTATCCCCTCAGTTTCAAGGCACTCCCCTTGTTGCCTCAGCCAGTATCGGAATCCTCGGCGTCGACATATCGAGTGACGTGCAGTTTCGTGGTCACTTGGAAGGGAAGGCCAAATTGGCCTCTAAAAAGCTTGGCGTGCTCAGCAGAGCGGGACAGTATTTCATGCCGGCACACCGCCTGCAACTTTACAAGGCGCAGGTTCGACCGCACATGGAATACTGTTCCCATCTCTGGGCTGGGGCTCCCCAGTACCAGCTCCTTCCACTTGACCGCATCCAGCGCAGAGCGGCTCGAATCGTCGACGACCGAGTGCTTTCCGATCGGCTCGATTCACTGGCGTTGCGAAGAGATGTTGCATCTCTTTGCGTATTTTATCGCATCTATCACGGGGAGTGCTCTGAGGAATTGTTCGGACTAATCCCAGCCGCCAAATTTCGTGAACGCACGACACGGCAAACGTCCCGATACCATCCACACCATCTGGATGCTTGGCGGTCCACCACTGTACGTTTCACAAGGAGTTTTCTTCCACGTACAACCTCTCTGTGGAATAGTTTATCACCGGCGATTTTTCCGGACCGATACGACCTGGGGACCTTCAAGAAAAGAGCTTACTCCTTTCTAAAGGGCCGGCAACGCACCCGCAATTCTCCTGGTGTTGCGGTTGATCATGGGCGGCGGTAGTCACTTAACATCAGGTGAGCCGCATGCTCGTTTGCCCCCTCTTCTATAAAAAAAAAATATACTTATATATTTCTATATACATAAATATTATAGATAAATTACACCCAGACACAGAACAAATGATCGTGCCCATCACACAAACATTTGTCCTGGGTGGGAATCGAACCCACGACCTGCGGCATAGCAGTCAGGGTCACTAACCACTAGACCAACAGGCCTGACTAATAATAAAGTTAACTTATGGGATAACAGTCCTTCACTACTTATATTTACGGATCAAATTTGCATGTTAACAATCGAGCGACGGAGCAAGGAGCGACCTGCGCTTTTACACGTATAAAAGTCTCGTTGCTAACTGGCGCGTCTTCTAAACTATGCACCGCGGCTGGTCGACCGGGTAACCGGTACTACGCGAGTGCCTTCCACGTACCGGACTTGATAATATAAAATACTAATATAAGTCATAATAAATAAGTATGCAGTGCATAGTAAATAAAATATATACATGAATACTATAGATTGTGTATGATAAACTTAACTGTATAAAGAGTTATTTATATACATATGTAAATGGCTATTTAAAATGTTTGTAAATAGATACTCCACAAATCTATCATCCCATTTTGTTCCGTGGATGTCTGAGGCGACTATGCCATGCTATTATGCTATAGAGAAATGCTATAGAAATATTGCGACTTTCGATAGATGGCGGTATACCACTACATTTACACCAGATAATCATGTAATGGCAGTGTTAGAATATTCACTACCCTATACCGTCCCGTGGGGAAACAAACCAGGATATGGCCAGCAGCAACTTTCTAAAAACAACTTAAAATTTAAAAAGAACTGCGACTGCCAACCCACCTGCCAAGCGTGGCAACTATGGCAAATATGAGGGGTATTTGCCATAGTTGCCATGTATGTGGGGCAATCTACGAGGAACAGAAAAGCTAAATATACAAGGTGTTGGTGTAAACACCGTTATCCTTGAAACCAGTGGTTTGGTTTCACTTATAGAACGTAAATTCAATGAAAAATGACAACATTTTTTTTGAAAGTATGAAGGATAAGTTACATCACAGGTTATGTGTACCTATTGTGTTTTATCGAATGTTGTGTAGGTAGTTAGCGCGGGCGGTGATCTTTACAGTGATTACGTCACTCGGGCACATAGAATATCCATGAATTTACGGATGGTGTTGGACAGAACTTTTTAAATTTTATGAAAGAAAATAGCGTTTTTTTTAATTCATTGAATTTACGTTCTGTAAGTGAAACCAAACCAATGGTTTCAACGATAACGGTGTTTACACTAACACCCTGTATAAAGGTTATTATACTTACATGTGTTGAATATTATGCTGTTATGTAATATCCATTGCGCATCGCCAAGAAAGGCCTCGGTGCTTCCGTAAAGTCCCTCATTGATGTTGTTCTTCATAAGCGATAAATCCATCGGGTGCACTACATATTTATCGTAATCCGGAAACGCTGTACGGTCCACGGGTTGCAGGAATGGCTCCACCTACAAACATTAAGGCGATGGTGCAGTACTTTTTAATTTTTATGAACATCTGTAAATCTACTATGAACACACGGAAACACAATGTGTAAAACAAAAGCGAATAATAATAATTGACTCGATGAAATAACATCATAAAAAGACACTAAATCGCCATTTAAATGTGTACCTTGCAGAGATTCCATAATGAAACCGAGACTTATTATTTTTGGGTCATGTTGAGAAAACACATTTTATAAAATAGCTTTTTTTTTTTTAAATATTATAAGAAATATAAACAAGTCGTATAACGCTCGCCCGCCCCGGTCTATGCCCGCCTACACATCTTTCGCGTTGAAATTAGTACTTTTCTTCGCGAGGTGTGCAGTAAGTGAGGTAATATTTTCATACCTACCCACCACCGTGCTACAAGACGGCCTTAAGAGTTTATGGTTTCGTAAATATTTTAATTCATTTTACAGGCCGGATAGGCCTTTCTAAAGTTTTACCTCAGTCTTGTGGTCATAAGCACCCTAGTTGTTTTTTTTTTTTAATAAGCCCATTAACGATTTTCTTCACAGTTAAAAGGATTGGTGGATTACCGACTAATACTAAGAATTTTAGTTACTTCGATATTACAGACAGACACTTAAATTTTGTTTAATGTATAGATTAAAAATAGATTTGTATGTCTAGTTATATATAATATTTTATATAAACGTTTTTCTGTTGATTATTTGCATTCTAGAAAAATCTCTGTTTTTCCATTGCTTTGTTTTTAACTAAAAAAACTCTTAAAGTTGACTAATTATTCTGGCTGATAATATTTAGAGGTTTTAAAATCTTAGATCTCGAGTGTGATATTAATGCGTAGTTATATTGTGTTAATAAACATTCAATTTCATTATAATTACCACCGTGCAAACAATGTTTATGAATTACAAAATGTTTTGCGGGTAATTTTATTTAACTTTAATTTTGTCTCATATTTATGATTAAAGTATAAACGGCAGACGTTTAATTACTATTTTTATTTAAAGTGACAGTTATTATATTAATGTTCAGTAGTTACATTGTTTACAAAGCGTCAAACATTCTCCACATAAATAATTTTCAATAAAATTAGGTGCCCGTCTACATATGAAGAATTCGTTCGCTTTATATACTTCATTTCTTTACATTCAATACTTATCGAAACTACTGAAAGACAAAATTAAATTTACTTATTATTGCAACAGACCGACACCTGAACGTATTTTTTTACACGATATCAAGCAGATTAAGAATAGAATGGGGTCATATTTAATCAGTGCAATATAATACGAAACTGCTGTGATTTTTACGAAATTTGTAGCTCAAGGGCATAGTGGTCTCCTAAAATTTATAATACGCATTAACCTAGAATTAAATTTCCTATCGCAATCTAAAGTGTTGATTACTGTCGGTAAAGGGCCACTTAAGAAAATCTGCGCGAACGAGATGGGCCCTGTGCTCACAAGTGGCTGTGTGTTGACCATAGAATACTATAATACACAATAGAATGGCTGTGAAACTTATTTTGTGCGAGATTCCGCGTCGCCGGGAGAACACATACAAGCAATTACATCGTATTTATATATTATGATAGACTAAGTTTACACATTCTAGACTTTTGATTAATGTTCAAAATCATCATTAAAAAAAGTCGTTTAAATTTTCATACATATGTATTTATTTGTAAATAGCGTGCAATTTCGTATTTTCTAAATAATTTACATGCGAAATTTGGAAACGATTGTTACGTCAAAACACATCTCGTGTTGACATTTATATGTATGAATTGACGTGCCCACTCCCCCGATCCATTACGTGTATGTATTATAGTATTCTATGGTGTTGACTATTACTTTAATATCATTCACAAGCGTTGCATAATTTAGCTTGAATGTGTACCTACAACTCGGTTGAGTTAAGTTTTCAATTGCAGATGACATTATAACAAAAATAATCCAAAACCTAAGCAAACAGGAGGCGAAAATTGATACGTGTGTACACCGTACCGGTAACAAAGATACAAACCGTATTGATGATACGACTGTATGAACGGGGATCGAGAGCGGAGAAACGGAGGGTGTCGCATTGCAATAAGGTGCAAACTTAGCTAAAGCGGGTTGTAAGTGAAAACTCTCACGATGAGGGTAGTAAACCTTAGCGTTCGGATTATTATGTTTATTTATATAGTTATGGATGTTTGTATCTAACTAAAAGTATAAAATTTATGCCTGATTCAAATGCGTAGTAAGTTTTGATAATTACAACGATGATGTACTTTTACAACCGAAACACTGCAGTAGGTTACCGCTGTAAAACGGCAAAAATAGGTGAGAAGATGATACCAACCTAGACGTACTACCAGACTGAAAGATACAGCTTTATTTAATGAACTTATGCACGAACCTAGTATAATATATATGCACGCATAAGAAACTCGAAATCGCACAGGATGTCGGTCAAAGTCCAAGGTCAACTATGCATTTTTCAATCTCTAGGATATTTCTAATCGGTCTCATAACCATCCTGAGTGTTTTAATTTTAGACAGTTAGTAATTTTTCAGATAACCGAAATCTTATCACGACGTTCTATTATTTAGATTTAAACTTTAGCGTGCCTTACTTGACTGTGTAGGGGCCAAGTAAAAGTATCCACTACCCCATTTCATCCCTGTGGTGTCGCTCGTAAGAGGCGAGATCATAGGGAAATGAAACAAGAAACGGGCAGCAAACTGTGATTGCCTTTCCGCGATCCAGACAAACGTGGTAATTATGGCACATATTCCCCCTATGAGGCTATATATGGGGGAGGCCTATGTTCAGACCTTTGATAGATTCGTCTCATGACTACGCAACACGTTGTCCAACTGAACCATAGCAAGTAATAGTTTATTTCTTACATTGACAACTTAAATATTTGCACATGATATTAATAGGTATTTTCATTGGCCGTATTATAATTAATATTTATTTTACTGCCAGTAAAGAGTTACGTCAATAAAAGGTTATAATTACTTTTAAAGTGAATGAATTGTGAAAAGTGCAGGCAAGCGCCAACGTGTATATGTTTGGTGTGCCTTGCCACCATTTTGGATCGCTCGCCGCGCCTCGTCTCACTTCGGAATAGTGTCGGGTTTTCTCCACAAATCGAAAGATCTCGCCTGCACTCGGCACGTGTTCACGTAAATCGGCCATGTCAGAATGTCTCTTTCAAACTTGGCAAACACATAGAGTGTAGCGCTCGGATTAAATCAATTTACCTACGCTCGCGTTGACTGAGGCTTGGCCAACATTTATAGTCGGCTTTAAATACGGTCCTCTCCTGTTGTCGGAATAATTTGCTTTACCACCACCACCACGGCTGACAAGTAGATTAACGACAGAAATACTTGACGTCTCGCACCTATGACACATCTCCTTGTCACCAGTCTGGATATTTTACGTCTAACATAAACGAGATGGTTATACCGCCATCTTACGTAAACCATTAAGTTAATTTTAAGTTAACTAAAGTTAATTTTCCAAGGACATCTCTTACTACACCTACGGAACGAATTGGGGTGAATTTTGACAACCGCACGGCTTTTTACTTACTTTGTATTTTTTATTAAAGTGGTCGTGAAATTTTTAGTTACTACTCTTTAAGTGCTCTAATAATGTCAGAAACAAATAATTGCTGAATTTTGGGGTATGTCAATCTCCTAGTAAGAGGCCAATATAATAATATGTCAAGAGTACTGCCGCATATTAAATTTAGTTTCAATTAAATATATTTTTTCGCTAGGCTCATTCTCTTCACACGAATATAACGGGTAACAACTCTGAAAAAGTCTACTATGTCCGAAATAATTTACAAAATATTTCAGCTGTTAAATTATTACGCAAGAGCATTACTGTAAAAGAATTTATTGAAATGAACTTAGTTTCACCCTAGTTACAATTGCCAATCGTGCTTTATTATAAATAATAATTATAATATATATTTAAGTGGCGTATTGCTAAAAGTGGAAAGAAGCGTATTGCGAAAAAGAATATCAGATATGTATAATTATATTGTATTTGATACACCATAAAATTATATCTATACAAACCTACTTTTATGCTATGTACAATTTTGTTTATCTCTCACTTAAACAGTATCTCTCAAAACAGGTGGCGAACCCTCTATACGACATGTTACTAAATCAGAACGTTTTTATTAAAGTTTTAAATGTAAATTTAAATATTTTATCAATACGCGAACCCAAGACAAATGAAGAGTAAAATATTATTTGGTGATATTTTATTTTACAACTGGGATGTAAGTTACACTACGGATAAAAATTTTGAGCGTACGCAACATAAGTACCAACGTAACTAAAAAATAAATTTTTATATGACAATTTCACAGTTTGTAATATTGGTTTATTTTTCGTTATTTTTATTTAAATGAAAAATAATGTGGTTTAAGATTATGTGAAAAAATAATACTAGGGTTAGGCACAAGTAGAACCTATTTTTAATATTAAACTAATAGAAAGGTATATGACAAAACGATGTTTCGAGAAATATAACACACAAAGCAAGAATATAACACAAACGCGTTATGAAGCATTTATTATTAGTATAGAGCGAGACGAAACTAAACGCCTTCGTATCGATTGCGCGACGTAAGAGGGAGAAAAAAGATATTGGCGTCACGCGCCGGGGATTGCTACGTAGATAAAGCAACAAGGTCATTTCACCAAGAGCCACCCGCGACATGCGATCGCTTCTGCTTTTGGCTATACAGCTATATGAGAACAAAGGAAAGAGTTAATAAACATGATGATCATAGTAATATTTACTGTTTAGCATAAATATGCCTATTGCTTTTGAATATTACTTAATAATAACAACTAGTAGATTAATACGCTATTTAAAAACTAGTCATACATCCTATTACAAGCAATTCCGCCTGCATTATATTGGTGATTACGACTTTAACTCCCGATCCTAATTTGAGACAGGGCTCCTAACTGATTACAAATTGTCAATGATAAAGAATACAAGGCACAAATGGCCTACTAGCATAAAGGTCTTAATTTTACTGTAAATGGGTAGTTGAAACTACTTTTATATATAACATACTACTTTGAGAAGAGACTTGCTAAGTTTTTGAATTTAATTTAAATTAGATTTTTAGTATTTAAAAGTATACCCACAAATAATTTTACTATCTGACTACAAAAATTATGATTTCTAAGACTACGATTGATATACATCATACCTAATGTATATATTATAGAAATGTTTGCTTTCAAAACACTTACAATTGACTAGTGTCAAATACTACATTCAAACACCATAAATATAAAATTAGTATTAAATACAATATAGTTACAATATATAGTGAATGTGATGGTGCCTAAATGAACCTAGCATGCTCATTTGAGCACCATCAGGAGAATGAAGAAAACATTTCAGATCAATAAATGAATAATGGTGGCAATTATTTTCTTCCTATCAATAGTTGTGACTTTATTGAAGAACTGTTTTATAATCACAATTTATTTAATATTATACATAATACTTAATATAATACCCTATTATATATGCAACAATATATAATAATCCATATATGCAACATCTAGGTATGTTTTATAACCCAAAAAGGTTTTTGATAAGCTGATAGCAGAAATTCTGCATTAAAGTTGCTACATTAATATTTCATAACCTTACCCCATTAAGGTCCATCATGCGCTCCAAGGCATACTTGAGCAACTCACACAGCAGACCCAAAGATATTTTTTTCATTGCAGGAGATCTGAAAAGAAAATAATAATGATTGTAATTTAGCAAAAAAATGACAAACATTGTTAATTATTTATCTACATTAAATTTAAAAAATATGATTAACTGAAAAAGAATAGTTGTGAGCATATGAACTCTCGACAAATAAATGCTGTTATACTTAAACTGTTTGTAATAAAAAAAATCATGTATGTACGTTATCACACCATGAATTATGATCCTTTTAAATAACTTTAAAAAATAAGGATATTCTCAATTCTCTTTTACAATAAAAAAGTATTGTAAAAGAGAATTAATATTTGGTTTAGAAACTGATTTTAATGAGTATTTTTTTATTAATTAGGTTATAGGTCAGGGCTGGTTCCATATAAATCTTAACAAAAAATTCCATCCCTAAGGGTGAAAAAATAGGGTTGAGAATTATAATTTAACGATTAAGACATTATAGATGTTACCGCGAACTTGGTCTGCTCAAAACTGTAGAAACAATAAACTTTAAAAATAGTGAAAACCAAGTTGAAAACCTAAAAGGAATAAAATGATTCCCACATAATAGCTTCTGAAGTTGGGCCTTTAAATATTTCAATATAGTAGTTCTTACCATCGAATTCAGAAGCTATTGTGTGGAAATTATTGTAAACTATATTAACTTCCATTCCTAATTCAAAAAAATCTTATAACTGTGAATTTTTAATATATTAATGAATGTATAACTTGTATAAATGTAAATTGCCACAAAATTTATTACATGCTCAGTTGTGGAGTTGCAGAAATATAGTTTGTTATGGAACTGGAACTATAAAAATAGGTAAATCTAATGTTTTCATGGTGTTTATATACAATCAGTGATAAGATTTTTTGGATAAATTAGAGTATTATAACTTACCTAGTTTCTGAGCTTTCAGCATGCAAAACTGACAGGCATTCAGGGCAAACCCAATTTTTATCAGTGGCTATCTTATTACGCTCTGTTCCAGACAGGCATTTGTAGTGATATGACCGAGGACAAACTGTGCACTGCATAGGATTATGTGTTTTTTCAAATTCAGCTTGCTCCACTGCCCAGTGACATCTCCAGCAATATGGGTCAGAACGAAGTTTGTTATTTTTTTCTACAACCTACGGATAATGAAAAAATCTTTATGTCAGTACTTATTAAACTATATCTTTGGTACATTTAAATATTATTCTTAAAATTATGCTGTATTACAGGATAAACAAATTGATTGTTAACATTTTATGTAAGATCATGATTTTGTATACATAAATAAAAATATATTTCTATTTTTTTTATGAAAAATTAAAAAAGAATATTTTAGCTGTTAACAATTTAAAACCAATTTTATTGAAGAATTTTAGATTACTATAGAGTCAAATTTAAACTAAAAATTTAGGTTAGAAACTAATACATACTCTGTCTTCTACCTTTTTTCTTTTCTTTGGGGTACTGGCTGAGTCATTATGGCTGTTTTTGCTTTTATTCTCTTCCGTATCCTCATCTGACATAGCACTCTCAGGCTCTGGCTTATGATTTTTCCCTGTCACAGAATTTAAGAACTGTTTAACCTTATTGACAAATTCTGGGTTCTGTGACCGCATTGACCGTTTAATTACTGTTTTATCCGATTTTTCACTGCAATTACTTTTTTGCGAGTTTACACTGTTTCGTCTGTTGCCTTGTATTTTATCGGCCTCAACCAAAGAAGTCAAACTAGAATTCACATTTTCAAATGCTGTTCTAGATTTCCTCGTTTTGCTTGTGAGTTGTGTGCATTCACTTATTATCTTGGATTCTTTAGCGGAGTTAATGAGAGACTTCAATTCTCTACTAATACTTTTATTATTATCTTTTTCTGAGATATCCGAGTTTGTTTCTATTTGGGAATCATTGGATGCATCTTTTTCCGTATTATCTGGAGAAACTCTGCTTTCATCCATCTTGTTTTCAGACTCATTATCTTTTAACTTGTCCGTATTGTCGTTGTTAGCATTATTACATGATGAACCATTAGTTGATTTGTCATCATCAATTATAGGTGACTCAAACTGCTCCTTTTCCTGGGAAACATCTTTAGATACATTTTCAGTGTCAGTCTTAGGGTCACTATTCTTTAACTGAATTATTTTTAAAGAATTTTCTTTATCTTTATTTGGGTCGTTTTGCATTTCTTTAGAGGAAGAATCTACAATTACTTCTGAGGATTGCAACTGAAAGGAAGATGATATTATTTTTAAAGGGGAAACCTTGGGAGAAGATGTAAGTAATATATCTTTCTTGGTTGGGGTTTCTTTCTGATTTATGGGAGTGTTTTCCAGTATGGGCAACACTATATCAGTTTGGTTATCGTTTTGCGGAGACTTTGTAACTTGCATAGATGTCATCTCCTTTGGTAAGGTTCCATCAGAAAATTGGTCTGTTTGAACACTTGTAGATGGCTTATCACATTCTAAATTTGTTGACTGCTGCAGATTACATAGTGTTTCTTCATCATTGATTTTTTCCACTACAATAACCATTTCAACATTACCACTTGATCCTGTTACTTCCTGCATTTCTTGCACATCTGCTGTCGTAGATGATACATCCGTCTCCATCTGAGCCTCTGAATTGTCCTCCATCATCTGTGGCAAATACACAATTGCTTGGTATTTTTAACTTGACCTTTGTATGTGAATAAAATTATTATTTACAACACAAATGTAACTGATATTGGCATCCCAACAATAGGTATATAAATAATATGAGAACCGGTCATTACTCAAGCATTGCCATCCAGCCAGTTACCTACCTACTTTCAATACAATCATACAAAATACATACAGGGACTTACCAGACGTCTGTCTTGCTGCTATTTTATTGAACAAAACACTAGGGTTGCTTTTACCTTAAAATACAAACTATCTATATTAGTCCATTTATGTCAGACAGATTGCAAATAGTAAAGCTAAAAAATAAGAAAACGTACGATAGAATTATCACATTGCCGATGCATAACTGCACACACACAACTGTATATATCATTTATTGTATGTGTGCTATGTCGTATTTCATACTATTAGTTCGTTTCGTTCCTCGTTAGTTGATTTGATTGGTTAAGGAGAATTCTAGACGATGCTCATTCACTCATCACATCTCTCTTTATCATTTGTATATATCTCTTTCTGGAACAGAAAAAGATATATACAAATGCCTGAATATTCTGTTTAACGACAGTATATTCGTCAGTCTATCCCTTTCTAATGAGAATTGCGAACGGAAAGGTCATGAAACCATGACACGATGAAGTATTCGCAAGAACTTCACTTTGTTTCCTCTTTTTTTTGTTGTTACGATTCGATAATGATGTCAGGCAAATGTTTTAAGACCATACAACCTCGTCTAATTTGTATTTTGTTTACAAAACGCCTCGTAATGTGTTGATGCGTCAGATTGTGAAGTTTTTAGAAAGTTTTGATTACAGCTTGACTCATCGGACAGTTGATAACGATAATATCTCAAGACCCTTAAGTCACTAAAAATACCTGTGTACCTGCCATGTAGCTTAGCCATTAATACGGCAATTGCCATATTACACGGCAATACACGATTTTTTTCCACAAAATACGGCATACGGCAGGCCTTTCATTGCCGTATCACAAAATATGGCAATTGGTCTTAAGGTAAAACTAAAAGTTTTGTGACTAGTGTAATAAATGGAATGAAACATACGAGTATGTACCACATGAGCACATGAGTAAGGGAACGGAATAGAGACAAAGCTTTATAAAACTGCACTAATTATGATACACTTTTTGTCCCATATAAGTGGTAATTGATTATAATTTATTATTTTTAATGTAGTGGATAGATATTTCATACATACATACATCTTAAAATTTTATCGTGTTTGTTGAATTGCTTGAGTAACTCAACGAAAAAGCTATTTGAATTTCGAATTAAACATTGTTAGTATTGATAGTGCTATATTAAAACGTGTGAAAAATCGTATATGTAATGTGAGTGATTTCTATTAGATTATTTAAAAAAAAAGGAATCTTTTTATTATATTTAACATTTACCAACTAAGAGGTACAAAAAAATATGGAAATAAAATATTTAGATAAGGGAGTTTCTAAAAATATGAGAAGCAAGGACAAATACTCACTAGATAAACATAAATCTAAAGTGACAGAAACGGTAAAAAACCTTTACGGAGAAGAGTAAAATGAGGAATAGACATTATTAAAATAAATAATTAAAAATACGGCATACCAGAATTTTGCATTTACCATTTAATTAAGAGGCGAAAATTAATGAAAAACAAAAAATATGGAAATAAAATATTTTGAGAAAGTAGTTAGTAAAAAATGATAAGGAATTACAATTTAGTTATTTTTTCCATGAATACCGCGGACCAGACTGTGACATACGGTGAATCAGATATTTACGATGGCAGCTCTGCCGCCATGACTACTATTTGCTACTTATAATATACTTTCGCAGCGCAATGAAGTGTCATATTAACATAATACAATATGATGTATTATTGAAGTTTGTTATTCATTGATCAGATGTAGTCGCGCTTCAGGAAACATGTCTGCTCCCCCATGACGTTCCACTGTTAGGTGATAACTCCAGTGACTTTGAATACATAGGTAAGTCGGCTGTGGATACGTCTGTTGGCTTATTAAAGGGAAGACCATACGGGGGAGTTGCCATTCTCTGGTGGAGGGGCATTTTTGACAGGGTTACTGTGTTAGATTGCAGTAGTGCCCGCTTGATAGGTATAAGAGCTACTATAGGGAAGCGCACACTTATCTTTTTCTCAGTGTATATGCCTACTGACTCGTTAGACAACCTACCTATCTTTACAGGTGTGTTAGGTGAATTAAGCGCTATTGTTGAAAGCGAAAATTTAAGAGCATATTTATACTGGGTGATTTTAATGCGCACCCACATGAACTGTTTTATAATGAATTAATTGGTTTTTGTTCTGATCAGAGTTGGATGTGCGCTGATATAGAAAAACTTGGCTTGCAATCTAATGTGTACACCTATGTTAGCGCGGCGTACGGGTGCAGGCGATGGCTGGACCACTGTGTTGTCTCAAACTCGGCCTGGCAAACCGTTGTCGAAGTGGAGATTATAAAAGACGTCTTTGTGTCTGATCATTTACCTTTAATAGTTAAATGTGACTTAAGGATTGTTAGGCCTAAATGGATAGCACGTGACTTGCATCCTAGCTCAGTAATATGGGGGGAAAGAGATCAGAAACAAATATATAATTATCAAGAACTCTGTCACAATAGACTATGCGAGATTGATTTCCCCTCGGAGTTTACAGAGTGCAGTCACGGGCTATGCAGTTTGGATGAACACAAGCGGGTGTTAGACCGGATGTATGACAGCATTGTACGTGCCTTGAGTAATGCGGCTAGCAAAACAAATAAAAAACCTTGTAACAAGCCAAGTAAAAACAGACACCTCTGTGGCTGGAACAAACATGTTCAAGAGGCGCATCGGATAGCCAGGCTTAACTTCAGAATATGGTTGTCGTATAATAGGCCATCATCCGGAAGGATCTATGATCAAATGAACGAGTCCCGCAAAATGTTCAAAAGTCGGTTAAAATGGTGTCAACGATACCAGGAACAATTAAAAATGGACATCCTAGCACAACATAGGGTGGACAAAAGCTTTAAACAGTTTTGGAAGGCTACCAAGAAATGTGATGTTAGGCCTGGCCTCCCGGTGAGTGTGGATGGGAATAGCGAGTCAGTACATATTGCGAATATTTTTGCTCAGCATTTCAAAGTGTGTTCCCCACTGCGGCCCTTAGTATGTAAGAATAGTGCTAAGGCCGGATTTCAGGGGGACGTGCCACTGATGCGCATTACTGCAAAGAAGGTTAGAGAGGCGCTAAAAAGAATGACCGGTGGCAAGTCCCCCGGTCATGACGGTATTAGTGTGGAACATCTGAGGCATGCCGGGCCTCATCTGCCGAGAGTGATGGCCCTGTTCTTCTCAATGTGCATAAGTCAGTAAGATCACGTGGTAAATAAGAGTTATTTATCACGTGATCTCATAAAGACCATCGTAGTGCCCATTGTTAAGGACAGGACCGGTGACATCTCGAGCAGGGGGAACTACCGCCCTATATCACTTGCAACAGCAATTGCTAAGGTATTGGACAGTGTGTTTGACTCGGAATTAGATAAGTATGCAAACATACACGACGCGCAGTTGGGGTTCCGACCCAGACTTTCTTTAGAAAGCGCAATCCTTAGCCTAAAGCACACTGTCCAATACTACACAGATCGCAAGACGCCGGTATACGCCTGTTTCCTTGACCTCTCCAAGGCCTTTGACCTTGTGTCCTATGAGATACTTTGGAGAAAGTTGGCGGATGGGGGCGTGCCGGCCGATTTGCTGGAAGTGTTTAGGTTTTGGTATTCCAACCAAACTAACTATGTAAAGTGGGCTGATTCTCTGTCAGAAGGATACGTGTTGGAGTGCGGGGTGAGACAGGGGGGTAGACGTCTCCCAAGCTCTTCAACATGTATGTAAATGACCTTATCGTGGAGTTGAGCGGCATGCGCGTCGGATGTCGTATAGATGGCCTTAACATTAATAATATAAGTTACGCTGACGATATGGTGCTGCTCAGCCCAACGGTGGGAGGCCTAAGTGAAATGTTAAAGGTATGTGAGCTGTATACTACTGAGCATGGGCAGTGGCGGCGCAAGACCTTAATTTTATGTGGGCAAGATACATTTTGCGAGGCCCTCTGCCTAACAATTTCAAAGAAAAATGAAGAAATAGATATTCTGCTTTTTATCCTGCAGAATTTTTTAATTATAGCCTCATAATCCAACTTGGATGCTATATCTGCCTCGATAGATAAAACTTTCAACGCTGAAAATCTTTTCTGTAACATTGCATTCCTGAGATAATTTTTAATGAGTACTAATTTTAAGAAGATTCCTTCAGCGGAGGCTGTACTGATCGGTATTGTTAAATGACGATATAAATGCTTGGGTATATTTTTTTAACTTATTTTCTGTAACTTATTGGAGAAGCTGTTTCACACCTGTTACGAAGTTAGGTAAATTAGGGATCATTAATTGTAATTCTTCATATAATTCGTAAGGTTGAAAGTCACTACTTTCACCCACTTGCGGGGCTGTGTGTAAATATCGACAGTTATTTTAATATTAGATGGTTTGGAATATTTTTAACTTGTTTAAATCATAAAGGAAACCAAAATTTTCATAATGTGGGTTTAAAGCCATAAATCTCAAATCCAAATTTGTTAGAATTGAACAAGCATGGTGTAGAAAATCTGTTTAATACCGACTTTTAGGAGACTATATAGGTTAATCCTTGCCTTCATAATCCAACACCTTCTTCTTTTTGGCTACTCTTTTTTTTTTAAAGTCTTTTGGCAGATCATAAGAGTTTTTTTTTCTCAATAAACTAATACCAGGCAAGCATTTTTCGAAACAAGATTGTCGATATTCTTTGATCCAGTCACAAAATGTATGCAAACGTTCTAGAGCTTTAATTTGTCTTCACCTTAGTGACAACCCTACCAAAATAGGTAACAATTTTGCAAGTTCTTAAAAAGCTTTGTGTCTGTTCCGTTTATCTACTTATGTGCGTACAGCGCGAAAATATACGTATGACAACCACGTGGGCTGCTGTACCACACTCTTTACTCGATTGCCACGCGCCCACCATTGAATAAAATCAGTATTCTGTATAACAAACAGAACGGGGAATCCTCAGCTTTTGTCGCCCCCATAGATTACTGTGGGTATGTTCCGAAACGTTTTCAGTATACTGCCGAATACAAATGACGTCATCAATTGACACTATATTGAACTGGCGTGCTGCCGCCAAATTGCGTCGGATATCCGGCCATAATAAAACAATTTTTAACTGTGTGTGCGCTGAATGAATCATGCCAGAATATGTTTTTATTTATTCAAATACAAAAAATTATAGAATAATTGTTGGTATCTCCATTAGGAGGATAGGATGATTTTTGGAGCACAAAATGACAAAATAATCGCCAATACTTTTCCAATATGGTGCAATTGTATGAAGTCATGTACTGTCCTACGTTTTAGAACGCATCACCAGTATAGCGTCGATTCATGACGTCATTTGCATTGGACAGTACACTGGGTTCTATTTTGGAACATACCCTGTATAGACTCGTATACTGATCGCCGAGTAGCGCGGATTCCCCGCAATAGCAACGCAAACTAATGTTGCTAGACTGAATAAAAACGTATTTAGTTATGGCAATAATATCGATTCATGACAATGAATTTTTTCGGCGCGTTTACGGTTTTAAGTAATGCATTAGCCTCCACGGTGCGAGGCCTCCTGGATCGCAACGCCGTAGCGGTGGCCCACGTCGCCCACGCCTTACGGCGCCTCTGAGCATGGGCTCACATACAATGTCAATAAAATGGTCTTTGAGACCCTTAATGGCATGAACGTGAAACGAGTCACTGAATTTAAATATCTGGGGCATATTATTACCCCAAGGATGATGCAGACATCGAAAGGGAGCCCAGGGCTCTGGTGGGTAGAGGTAATATGTTGGCTCGCAGGTATTCCCGTTGTACAAAACAAGTTAAGATTACGCTTTTTAAAGCATACTGCCAGAGCGTATACACGGGGAGCATGTGGGTCAAATACACCAAAAGATCGCTTGAAGCCCTGCGCATCCAATATAATAATATGTTCAGGATGCTGTTGAGACTGCCTCGTTTTTGTAGTGCATCGGGGATGTTTGCGGCATACCAAACAGACGGTTTTAATGCCATCATACGCAAAAAAACCGCATCCCTTATTAACAGGGTACGAGCCGGTCACAACAGCATTCTGAGGACCGTAGCGGACAGGTATACATCGCCGCTGTGGAAATGTCTTGTACAGAGACTGATAACTGGGCCCTATCCACCCCCATGATGATCTGTCTCGACAAAGTGTATTTATTTTATTTACCTATATTTTAAGCAAACCATTCCTTTTTTTTACAACCCTTCCAAAATAGAACCCAGTGTACTGTCCAATGCAAATGACGTCATCAATCGACGCTATACTGGTGATGCGTTCCAAAACGTAGGACAGTACATGACTTCATACAATTGCACCATACTGGAAAAGTATTGGCGATTATTTTGTCATTTTGTGCTCCAAAAATCATCCTATCCTCCTAATGGAGATACCAACAATTATTCTATAATTTTTTGTATTTGAATAAATAAAAACCTATTCTGGCATGATTCATTCAGCGCACACACAATTAAAAATTGTTTTATTATGGCCGGATATCCGACGCAATATGGCGGCAGCACGCCAGTTCAATATAGTGTCAATTGATGACGTCATTTGTATTCGGCAGTATACTGAAAACGTTTCGGAACATACCCACAGTAATCTATGGGGGCGACAAAAGCTGAGGATTCCCTGTTCTGTTTGTTACACAGAATACTGATTTTATTCAATGGTGGGCGCGTGGCAATCGAGTAAAGAGTGCGGTACAGCAGCCCACGTGGTTGTCATACGTATATTTTCGCGCTGTACGCACATAAGTAGATAAACGGAGCAGACACAAAGCTTCTTAAGAACTTGCAAAATTGTTACCTATTTTGGTAGGGTTGTCACTATAGGTAAAGACAAATTAAAGCTCTAGAACGTTTGCATACATTTTGTGACTGGATTAAAGAATGTCGACAAACTTGTTTCGAAAAATGCTTGTCTGGTATTAGTTTATTGAAAAAAAAAAAACTCTTATGATCTGCCAAAAGGCTTTAAAAATAAAAGAGTAGCCAAAAAGAAGAAGGTGTTGGATTATGAAGGGAAGGATTAACCTATATAGTCTCCTAAAAGTCGGTATTAAACAGATTTTCAACACCATGCTTGTTCAATTATAACAAATTTGGATTTGAGATTTATGGCTTTAAACCCACATTATGAAAATTTTGGTTTCCTTTATGATTTAAACAAGTTAAAAATATTCCAAACCATCTAATATTAAAATAACTGTCGATATTTACACACAGCCCCGCAAGTGGGTGAAAGTAGTGACTTTCCTTACGAACCTTACGAATTATATGAAGAATTACAATTAATGATCCCTAATTTACCTAACTTCGTAACAGGTGTGAAACAGCTTCTCCAATAAGTTACAGAAAATAAGTTAAAAAAATATACCCAAACATTTATATCGTCATTTAACAATACCGATCAGTACAGCCTCCGCTGAAGGAATCTTCTTAAAATTAGTACTCATTAAAAATTATCTCAGGAATGCAATGTTACAGAAAAGATTTTCAGCGTTGAAAGTTTTATCTATCGAGGCAGATATAGCATCCAAGTTGGATTATGAGGCTATAATTAAAAAATTCTGCAGGATAAAAAGCAGAATATCTATTTCTTCATTTTTCTTTGAAATTGTTAGGCAGAGGGCCTCGCAAAATGTATCTTGCCCACATAAAATTAAGGTCTTGCGCCGCCACTGCCCATGCTCAGTAGTATACAGCTCACATACCTTTAACATTTCACTTAGGCCTCCCACCGTTGGGCTGAGCAGCACCATATCGTCAGCGTAACTTATATTATTAATGTTAAGGCCATCTATACGACATCCGACGCGCATGCCGCTCAACTCCACGATAAGGTCATTTACATACATGTTGAAGAGCTTGGGAGACGTCAACCCCCCTGTCTCACCCCGCACTCACACAACAGGGCCATCACTCTCGGCAGATGAGGCCCGGCATGCCGCAGATGTTCCACACTAATACCGTCATGACCGGGGGACTTGCCACCGGTCATTCTTTTTAGCGCCTCTCTAACCTTCTTTGCAGTAATGCGCATCAGTGGCACGTCCCCCTGAAATCCGGCCTTAGCACTATTCACACATACTAAGGGCCGCAGTGGGGAACGCACTTTGAAATGCTGAGCAAAAATATTCGCAATATGTACTGACTCGCTATTCCCATCCACACTCACCGGGAGGCCAGGCCTAACATCACATTTCTTGGTAGCCTTCCAAAACTGTTTAAAGCTTTTGTCCACCCTATGTTGTGCTAGGATGTCCATTTTTAATTGTTCCTGGTATCGTTGACACCATTTTAACCGACTTTTGAACACATAAAAAAAACTACATTCCATTACCTATTACAAATAAATCACTTAACACAACAACATTATTATTGTTACATATATAATTCAATTTTCTTTGTTTCACGTTATTTTTAATAAAATTGTATTTAGTTACATTTGGAAACTTTTTCTAGTAAATTCATTTATAATTATACTATAACTATACTATCCTATACCAATTCTTGTATATATATATAATCGGAATCTCGGAAACGGCTCCAACGATTTTCATAAAATTTAGTGTCCAGAGAGTTTCGGGGGCAATAAATCGATCTAGCTAGGATTTATTTTTAGAAAATGTCCCTTTGTCCGTATTTTCAGGCAATAAAAAAACTGCTACAATATAAGAAGGCAAATTTTGACAGGTTACTAACGATCGTAATAGCTCAGATGGGATGTTGTTCGGGCGTGATATCGGTGTTCCGTGGTTCGCGTCCCGTCTTGAGTCCGACTTTTTTCCCCTATTTTTTCAAGTTCCCTTCTTTTGTGAGAAAATCTATTATTTAGAGCCCTTTTTTAGTATTTTTTAAAAATACGAAAATTTTAATAAATTTAATTGCACTTATGATTTTTTATTCAAATAACCAGTTCAGTTTTTTTCTATTATGTCAATAAGATCAAAAACTTTTATTCATGTAATTTGTATATAAATGTAACTTAAAAAAAACCGAGCAAAGCGCGGTCATCCGGGTACCACTATATTATAGGGCTATATAACTAACTATACTATAGGGACTTTTTAATGGCAGTCTAGAGACCTAAGCTAATTCAACATCCACTTGTTAGTCTGTGAATCACTGTGAATTCAATGTGGCCGGGCGGGAACTTGACCGTAGACGGATTGTCGCTCCTGTTTTGTCGCTTGAATAATGGTTTAACGTGGATTTTGATTCTTAAAATAGATGCAATTTTGTGACTTAAGTGTCCGCGGGTGTGAACTATTAAAGAAAATGATCAAACAAATGCTTTGATGTCGATATAAACTTTAAATTATTTTGATCGCTTGGGCGCCTTATGAACTTGAGTGGCTGTCGTCATCAACTGTCCGCTGGGTTGAGCTGTCGTCAGAATCTCCCAAGGGCTTCGCAATGTGACGCATCACCATACTGTGAAGAAAAAGAATATAAAAATGAAGATTCCGAAAGAAATGATAGGCTCAGAAGGGCTATAGACCCAGAGCCGTAAAGCCAGTTAATAAAAAAAATCAATGTGGCAACCACAGGGTATTTTTTGTGTACCTGAAAGTGGCAACATTGCTCGGCAGGACAGGACTTGACAGATAAAGTATTATTTTTTCGGTAAATTGAAGAAAGACTAATATGTTTAACAAATCTGTATTCTTTATGTAATTAAATAAAGCTATATAAAAAGCGTAATACTATTTAGTTGATAGTAGTGTCACTTCAGAATCGGAACTAATGGAATTTATTGAGCTCATATCAATAAATAAATTGGATGGAGTGATATTAAAGTACCCACATCATGAAAACGTAGATGGCACCGTTTGCATCACTGGTCATCATTTGATTTTGAGCTCAAGAAAGGAAGGCGTGCGCGAATTATGGGTAACTAAGTTTTTTATGCTTTATCTCCGAAAATCATTGTTTGTGAGTTTACTATTTTATAGGATAAGGGTTACATGATGGTAAGTGAATGCTGTGGCCCATAGATATCTACATCTGCCTTTGATTACGAATTAAAATGCAGACTGTTGTCACCACTGAGGACTAAGATGCATTGCCTCGTTTCCAGTAAAAAGGGTCTCCAGTTCTCTATACTCACCGTACAATACACATGAGCGTTGACCTGCTATTTTACACTGGATTCTGTGAGGGCGTTTTCCTGCACATAAACAAACCATAGTTTTTTCCTGCTGATTCAAATACAGCTTGCCTGAAGTTAAGTGGGTACTGCAGCAAGCCTATGGACACTTACAACCAAATTCAAACAAAGTAGTCTATAGATGCATTTTCACTTCTGAATACTAAGCTGAAATGTCACAGCCTGTTATTGTACTAGCTCTCCACACCCTCCAGACCAAGAAACAACAGAGCAGACACTGCTGCTTGATGGCAGAAATAGGTAAGAGTGAAGCACCTATCCCAATGGACTCCTAGATAAAAAAGGAGTCCTGCTGCCCAGAAAATAGAAAATATTGTTTATATCAATCACATAAAAAGTGTCTTTGGTTGATTCAATCCCATTTTTGCACATTACTCCAGGCATGACATAAACATATAGATATTGAAATAGGTGTTCCCTTATCCCAAATATGTTGTGAATTGTTAGGTTGTTTAAGTGCTTATGAAAAAGGAAGTAAAAATTATGTTTATTTTAGCTTGGTCTTGCTTGACTGATTAATATACTATAATTGCCATGCTTAACAGGTGTAATGCTGATTATTGTATCTAACTTGTCACACATTTTATGTTTTCTTGTATTTGTGTAATTTACTACATCTTACATACTTTTGTTTTATTATTGCATTTGATTGTTAGATCTGGCTGATGTTTTCCAATGTAATCTATCAATACAAATTAAATTGACTGTGCTACCAAGCTGTCAACATAATGTTTGTCATCAATAATTGCACACACTTTGTAAGAGTCTTTACTATAGAAACATGTTTTGAAAATATTTTCATGTATGTTTTACTCCTTTTTATGTGTAAAAAGCAAAATTATTTTCAGGTCTGAAACTGTAACCTGCAACCTATTTTATGTCTGGTATATATGGGGTGCTTGACTTCTATCAGTTTTCTTGGCTACCATTTATAAAAATCAATGGAACAAGAGAAAAATGTGGATGGCCAGAGATATGTATTTTCTTTCCAAACCACATTAAAAATTTATGTCAACTTGTGCAATTGCAAAATCACTAAAAGCATTTTATTCTTGTTTCTTTTGTTTTCTTCATCTTAAAATTTCACTGCTGGACACAGGCTACTCCCACGGTAGGAACGAATTTCCTTTTCAAAATTTAAATGTGCATGTACATATACTTCCTGTGTCTGCTTAAGACATAAAGAAGATGAAAGAAGATATATTACATGTGGTAGGGCCACATTGCAGCTATATTATGGTTGTAGCATAACTGCATCGGCTCAACCTGGGTAAGCCTCACTCTCACAGGATACCAGGGTAAAACAGCAACTTAACGCTCCTGTGTTTTGTATGTTGAGTATAGGGAATCAGATAACATTTTTACTGGAAATGATGCATTACATCTCAGTTTAGGGTGACAACGCATCTGCATTTTGATTCTTAATTGAGTATAAATGTAGATGTTTATGGGTCACAGCATCCACTTACCATTGGGTGAACTGTGTGCTTGTTTTCACTCATATTCTATAAAGAAATCTTAAAATACACTACTAAAGACTTCTCCCATTATAGGGATAATTTGCCATACTTGTCACAATTGGCAATCATATAGAATATTATAGTATTCAAAGTCTTACTACACCTTTGATGTTGTTTCCTGCCATTGCTGTAATTGATATAATAATGCCATATATGAGAAACCGTAAAAGTAATAAAAATTGTCCGATTGATTAACCAATTGCTCTTGTTATTTCCAGCTTCTACACAAAAATATAGACAGTATAGAAAAAAAGGAAAATAAACCTATAAATGGAGTTGCCCAGGGCGGATCTCTTTTCCTGAAATGCAAAGATTTAAGAATATTCCAGTTAGACATTGGAACTACTACTGAGCTGAATCTAGTTACACAGACTTTAGAAAATTTATCTGGCCTACAGGATCCTAGTCTATTTTATCCTTTCTTTTATAGGCACATGCATCCTATTGTTGAGAATGGCTACACACTATATAGGTGATTGTAATTTAAAATAATTTAATGTCTTTGTACTCATATTAACAAAGCAGATGTTTCAAAATGGGACAGGTCTATGTACACTACCTGAAAAAAAGAGAAAAATCTGTAGGATTAGGGAAAAATACAGATTATTCATATAAATGTAACCTGTCGTGGTAAACAATTAATGATTATCAATAATTTTTATCAGCTTTCAACATGGCGTTTTACCGATTTAGTTACTCTGTGCTTATAATCTTAATATAAATTACATATCACATTGTTTGTCCGCGATGGACTCCTAAACTACTTAACCAATTTTAATAAAATTTGCACACTGTGTGCAGTTTGGTCCAACTTGAGAAGATAGGATAGTTTTTTCGCCCATGAGTGACCCACATTTTTTTTTGCGGATTTAAGGATTTTTAATAAGGCATGACAAAGGGTCGTCGAAAAGGGCAGAACAACGTCTGCCTGGCAAGCTAGTAGTATATGTACAATAATCTATGCTCCACAGAAATAAACATGTCAAATGTCACTAATCAATAAATATGACAGCTCACTGCCATGATAGATTTTTTTGTGTGTTGCAATTTCAAGTGTAATTTTTTGTGCTTTACCAGCAAACAAAGCCATTATAAAATAATTGGTTTGTTTGCTAAGTTGAGAACTGTCTAATATGTGTTTTCCTATTTTTGAGTATAGTGCACAAGGACCTGACCCAGGCTCCATACATTTTGGAACATCTCATTTAATACTATTGCTCTGCAGTGGTGGTGGAAGAGAAACCACAACCTCAATTCATCCTTCGAATGATGAAAAAAGTGATGGAGGGAAACTAAAATAAGAGGTGGGCAGCCGCAGCTTCCTGATAAAAACTAAATCTAATAAAAAATTTGCAGTTCCCAATATACCAGCCTGCCAAGTGTGGCAACTATGGCATATGTCCTCTCTATGAAGCAATGAATAAGGCAGGCATATGTAAAATGGGAGAGACTCATAACTAACAGTGAGGTACACCTCACAAAGTGGGGGTGATGAATTGATTAATTGCTTAATGAACTTTTACCCTGCCACAACATGGCAGTTTGAGCTTATTCAATTCTAGGAAAGATACTGTTGTTCGTATTTTTATTAAAATATTATTAATTAATATATAGGTGTATTCAATAAATAGTAAGCTTATCATTTTACTTTAACCTTATTTCGGTTCACTTTTCTTATGTCTCTAATTGCCTAAAAGGAATCACTATTGTGTTTGCCATTGTGTTATCAATACACTGACAACCAGCAACATGGCTAAAATTAATGTATATATTCCTAGGTAGCTCAGGGATTCAGTAAGCACTTATTGTGAATTTTACGGTATGTGAGCAACTGGAGTTTGATCTCCTCGGGTTCAATCCCAGGAATATAACTGTTTATTGCCGTTTTAGAAGTTGATTTACCGCATGCTCTGAGGTAAAAAAAAAATATTGTTATTAACCAATTGTTTGACTAAAATATAAAAAGTAATTTATTTCAAACACATGTATAAACCTGCCAACATGCATTGGGGCAGTGCGGCAGAAATTTGTTTACACTAAAACTCTCAAATAAGTGAAGAGGCCTGTGCCTGGCTGTGTGCTGTACAGGCTGTAAATTTACTAACTTTTAATGTATTTATGAAAATTTTCAGTATTGAAGGTGAGTTTACAAAAGTCTTAGCAACGGAAGAGTGGAGAGTGTCACATGTCAATAAAAATTATACAGTTTGCCCAGGATACTCGAAAGGTGTGGTGGTACCCAAATGTATAGATGATGATACACTTGCAGCCGCTGCTTCATTTCGACAAGGCGGCCGATTTCCTGTTTTATCTTATAGACACAATAATGGTGTAAGTAGCAACTGTAACATTTAAAATTATTCTATTAATTATGGTAAATACCAGATAAGTCATGCTAAATTTTACCTTTGACATGCTCAGAAGAAGATTGTATGTTGAACAGGGGAAAAATTGTTAGTGTGCAGGTTGGCAAACTCTACATATCCTGGTCGTGATGTATTCCTGGTCGACTTAGACCATAAGGACATTTTTGAATAGTGTTGAAAGTTATCAAATGAGTATGTAGAAAATATTTTAAAGGTTCTAGTGATCATGCTAATAGAAATGCACATTCACTCTAGTCTACCCATGCCCAGTCTAAAGAAAAATCAATATAAATGCAGAGACACATCCGTGACTATTTCTTCGAAAGACCTGTACAGCTGTGACCTTTACAGACTAATAATGCTAATAAAAATGTTTACACAACATAATTATTCTAAGTTACGTACATATAATATAAATAACGTAAATATGTTAAAAGCAAGCCAGAATTGGCTCTACTAATATTCTAACTGCCAATGTATTTTTCACCAACTTCAAAAATGAGGAGGTAATCAATTCAACTGTATGTTTTTTTTCTGTGTGTTACCTCAGAACTTTTTCTGGGTGAACTGATTTCGATGATACTTTTTATATTTGAAAGCTGGCGCTTCTCATGTGGTCCCATATAAATTTAATCAAGATCTGACTAGTAGTTTTTGAGTTATCCTTAATAATGCATATTTAATTGACCTTGAATACATTGATGATGATTTCTTATATTTATGCGAACACTACACAGTACGCATTGATTAAAACTACTTTTAAGGATTTTATCGCGTTTATTTATGTTATTTTTACTACCCGACGTTTTGGGTGCTTTCCAGCACCCATGGTCACGGGGGACTGAGGTGACTGATGTCTGGATGTCAAAGTTAACCCGGAGTACCTTCAGCTTTTTAATTATTGTCTTTGGTCCGATCTATGTAGAATGAACTAATTAAATTGAGGATATAATTAAGGATTAAGGAGGCTGGGTACTACCACCTGCTTTGGTACCCTATAATTAATAAAATTAAAACTTAACCCAAGCATACCACTGCAAGACTTCAAAACACAGTTAGTTCATTCCGCGTAGATGGGACCAAAGACAATAATTAAAAAGCTGAAGGTATTCCGGGTTAACTTTGACATTGGGACGTAAGTCACCATAGTCCCGAAACGTTGGGTATTAAAAATAACATAAATAAACGCGATAAAATCCGTAAAAGTAGTTTTAATCAATACATTGATGATGTTCTCATTTCATTTATATCGAAGTCGATTGTACAAAATTTTTGATTTTATCACTTGTACACTAACTAATTGAAATAGCTTTCATATTACAGGCAGTACTTCTACGAGCTGGTCAACCGTTGTATGGGCCAAAACACAGGAGATGTCGACCAGATGAAGCTATATTGAATTCTGTTGTTAATGTGGGTATGAAGGGTATCATCTATGATTTGCGAAGTTCCAATGCGATATCACAGCAGCAAAATAAAGGTTTTTAAATAATTATCGTTTTCCCATTCAAATATAGGAAAAGTTCGTTACATTTTGAATTATTAAAAGAACTTTTTTAGTCAATTTCTTCAAATGCTCTTATTTTCGTAAGATATTTAAATGAGGGAAATTGTTTTAAATTTTGCTATTATAAAAAAATAATATTGACTTCTGAAATGGCCCCATAAAATGTATCTGCGCATGAGCTATAAAGAGTTCTGATGTTAAAATTATTATACAAACTGCCATTTGTACATACGCGTGTAATTTTCAGTTAATAAAAATGTCTGATTTGTTCAGAAGTATATATTTTTAAACTTATTTCCATGTTATTATTTGAAGCATAATTATTGATGTAATGGAATTCCTCACAGTCAAATTAACTGACTCTCTTACCACAAACAGGAACATAACGAGGGACATACTCCTGCTTTGTAGCAGAAGTAGATGTGAGAGTATTAACATTGCGATTTAGCAGAATTTTCCATAGAATACTATAATAAATACATGATGAACGGGGGAGTGCGCGGAACCTGTGTACTAACATGCCACTAACATGTCAATTCACACCTATAAATGTCAACACAATCAATCGTTTCCAATTTTCGTGTCAAGCGTCGCTGCATGTAAATTATTTAAAAAATGACAAATTGTGCAATAATTACGTGTAGAAAGAACAGCGGGAAATAAAATTTAAATAAAGGAGACATATTCTACAACCAGTAAGTCGAAACTATTTATATTTTGTGAATATTAGAAAAAAATTAAGAAATATTTATGTGTTAAAAACATTAATCAGAAGTCTAAAATGTGTTTTATTAAATAAATAACTGATAATACGACGTAATTGTTTGTATGTGTGTACTCCCGGCGTCGCCGAGCCTCGTACAAAATAAGGTTAACAGCTATACTATTGTGTATATACGAGTATATCATAGTATTCTATGGAATTTTCGTCCTCACAAAACATCTGTAAAATTAGTTACCATTGGCGATGTTTCCGAACCGATACTACATCGGGACCTTCAAAAAGAGATCCTACCCATTTTAAAAGGCCAGCAACGCATCTACGAATCCCCTAGTGTTGCAGTTGTTCATGGGTGGCGGTGACTTACCATCAGTTGCGATGCGTTCTCGTTTGCCCTCTCTTCTATAAAAAATCTACCCAGATGGATTCCTACACAAAAATAGCTCTATCAACCTGGTCAAGTGATCTTAAAAATAAGATAAGGTCAGTACTTTGTAGAAGGAAGTTTTTAATAAGCCGTAACTGTTATATTGCAGGTGGTGGATCAGAAAGCGCTGCTAATTATTCTCAATGGAAAATATATAACAGATCAATGGATGATGTGGACAACCAACAGCAACTGTTTGAGAGTTTTTCTAAATTAATTGAAGGTATAGTAACAATATAGTATATATGAAGTCAGGTATAGGGTATCAGGTATAAGTCAGGGATGTGGAGGGTTTAAGAAACTAGGCAAAGACCAAAATGTGTGGCAAAGATGGCCTCCAGACATTATATTATACACAATATGATGACAATGATGATGTTCTCTTCAAGGCGTGTAGTGGCGGTTGAGAATATCCACTACCCCATATCTACCCGTGGGTGTCGTAAGAGGCGACAGAGGGAGACGGGCAGGAGATGGGCAGCAGCATCTTCCTGATAACAACTGTGAGATAATAAAAAACTGCGGTTGCCAACCCGCTCGCCAAGCGTGGCAACTATGGCAAATATCCCCCATGAGCAACGACGCGAACAAATGGCCCCCAGTCCCCGGCGGCCCCGCTATTCCTGGCTACGGTGGCCACCATGGTAACGGCGGGGCAGAGGGTGCTAAGAATCTCCGGTGGAGGTTCGGTTGCCACCTACGACGACTCGACCTGGCAACGTACAACGCACGCACCCTGAGGACTGACGAAAAGATACTGGAGCTGGAAGAAGAGGTAGACAAGTTGCGCTGGCATATTATTGGATTATCTGAGGTCCGAAGAGAGGGGGAGGACAAAGTAATTCTCGGGTCCGGCAACTTGTTCTATCACCGAGAGGGCGACCATCTCTCCCAAGGAGGTGTCGGATTTATCGTCCACAAGTCTCTCGTCAACAACGTTGTAAAGATTGGGAGTGTGTCGACGAGGGTCGCGTACCTGATACTCAGAATCACGAAACGGTATTCGCTGAAGGTCATACAGGTCTACGCACGAACCTCGGCACATCCCGATGAGGAGGTGGAGGAAATGTATGAGGATATTTCTAGAGCCATGCATTCCTCCAAAACCCACTACACGGTGTTGATGGGAGACTTTAACGCAAAACTAGGCACAAGAGAAAGCGGTTAGCTGAAGTTAGGGAAATTTGGAATAGGGCAACGAACCATAGGGGTCAGCAGCTGGCTGACTTTATGAGAAAGAGGGACTCTTTATGATGAACTCTTTCTTCCAGAAGCGGCCCCACGGGAAGTGGACCTGGTCGAGCCCCGACGGTTCGACAAAAAACGAGATTGACTTCATTATGACGACCAGACGCCAACTGTTCAGTGATGTTTTAGTGATCGCAAGGGTGAAAACCGGCAGCGATCACCGAATGGTTAGAGGCACACTGAACCTAAACGTTAAGTTGGAGAGGTCTCGTCTAATGAAGTCAACGCTCCGTCCCCCTCGTGCTCTAATCCAGAATCCCGAAACCTTTCAGCTCGAGTTACGTAACCGCTTTCAGTGCCAAAAACTCCAAATGCATGCGGCGAGACTTACGCAACTTTAATAATGCTCGTATTAAAGAAGCGATCTAGCGGAACCAGGTCTCCAAACTCTTTGCCAGAGATCTGTCTGCCAGAAAGAGCCAACTGTCAAAGCTGAAGACTGAGTGGGGCAGCATCGTTTCCGGGACACCTGAGATTTTGAGTGAGATTGAGAGGTTCTATGGGTAGCTGTACACATCATCGTTGGAGCCACACGCAAGTGTGAGTAACGATCCAAGAGCAAGTCTTATCCGACACTATTCCGATGATATCCCGGACGTCAGTCTGAGCGAGATTAGAATGGCTCTCCAGCACCTTAAAAACGGCAGGGCCCCAGGCGAGGATGGAATTACAGCGGAGCTTCTGAAAGCGGGTGGAACACCGGTACTTGAATTCCTTCAGAAGCTCTTCAATTCCGTCCTCCATGGTAGCACTACTCCGGAGGCGTGGAGTAGAAGTGCGGTGGTCTTGTTCTTCAAGAAAGGTGACAACGCCCTCTTGAAGAACCACAGACCGATTTCCCTTACGAGCCGCGTCTACGTGCTGTTTTCGAGAGTCATTACGAATCGTCTCGCACGCAGACTCGACGACTTCCAGCCTCCCGAACAAGCCGGTTTCCGAAAAGGCTTCAGTACCATAGACCACATACATACCCTGCGGCAGATTGTACCGAAGACCGAAGAGTACAATCTGCCACTTTGCCTGGCGTATGTGGACTATGAGAAATCCTTTGATTCCGTCGAAATTTGGGTGGTGCTACAGTCCCTTCAGCGGTGCCAAGTTGACTGTCGGTATATCGAAGTGCTGAAGTGTTTGTACAGTAGGGCTACGATGGCTATCCGAGTACAGAACCAGAGTTCGAAACCTATCCAACTGCAGAGAGGTGTAAGACAGGGTGATGTTATATCCCTGAAACTCTTCACCGCTGCGTTGGAAGACATTTTCAAGCTACTGGACTGGAAAGGATACGGCATTAACATCAATGGCGAGTACATCACTCACCTTCGATATAGTCCTTATGGCAGAATCGCTGGAAGACCTTAGCACTATGCTCAACGACCTCAATAGTGGCTCCCAACGGATAGGTCTTAAGAACATCGACAAAACAAAGATCATGTTTAATGTCCATGTCACACCTATGCCGGTAGTTGTTGGGAGCACTAAGCTCGAAGTTGTTGACGAGTACGTTTACCTGGGACAAATAGTCCGATTAGGTAAGTCCAACTTTGACCGAGAGGTCAATCGACGGATTCAACTCGGCTGGGCAGCGTTCGGGAAATTACGACACATCTTCTCGTCATGTATACCTCAATCTCTGAATCTAAAGTGTACAACCAGTACGTGTTGCCAGAGATGATTTACGGATCTGAGACGTGGTCCTTCACTGCTGGCCGTATGAGGATGCTCCAGGTCGCTCAGCGAGCTATGGAGAGGGCTATGCTCGGAATTTCTCTGCGTGATAGACTCAGAAATGAGCATATCCGCAGTAAAACCGGAGTGACCGACATATCCCAACGGATTAGTAAGCTGAAGTGGCAATGGGCCGGCCATATAGCTCGAAGAACCGATAACCGATGGGGAAGAAAGGTTCTCGAGTGGCAGCCTCGTACCGGTAGGCGTAGTGTAGGGCGACCCCCCCACACTGATGGAGTGACGACCTGGTAAGACATGCAGGAAGTCGATGGATGCAGGTGGCTCAAGACCGTGCTATGTGGCATTGCTTGGGGGAGGCCTATGTTCAGCAGTGGACTTGTGAAGGGCTGTAATGATGATGATGAGTTTTTTACCACTTTTATTCACAAGGTCTCCTTCAATAGGGATTCGTTGTTGCGATGGTGTAGCTTTTTGATTTTCAAAAAGTGATTTGTAAAGATCAGGCCGTGTAGTGGCGGTGTAAGAATATCCATTATAGTATGTGCCAAATCGATTGCGAAAAACGGAGAACGACCTTTTGGATCGTTTAACCAGAGGCTACAAACCTTCAATATACAGTGTGTCCGGGGAAGTAGTAATCAAACTTTAAGTGCGTGATCTATGGACAATTTTATCGATAAAAATACCTTAAGTCAGGGGTTCGAGCCCACTGTTGCTTAGTTACAAGAATTTTAAAAAAAATCTCATTTTTAGCTTTACCTTCAAAAATAGGCGACAGTGCGGGCATATTGATACCGATGACCAGCAATTTGGTGTCATTCGAAAGCTAAGAAGTTAAACTTTCAGTAAAAATATAAAACACACGTGGTTGTCATACATTTTGAGAGAGTTAGGATTGATTAAATTAAAAAACTTATGATATTTTTTAATGTTTTTTTCAGTTATTTTAAAATATCAAAAAAACCGGAACATTAAGATATTTTTTGTATTGTATGGCTAGTATTTGAGCTGTTCTAAAAAATGATGTCAAAACTATTACTCTAGGCCATTTATTTCCGAAGTTATTGTTAAACAAATGGGACCCCTCCGCAGCGCGCTCGTATCCTCCTCGCGGCATGGCGATAACCAAACAAAACAGGGAACAATGAAAAAAGATAACGAGACGCGTAAAATCGATGTAACTGTGTGAAACAGACTAAACTTAAGACTCAAGATTCTGTCCGGAACAGTACGATGTATCATCGTTTTTTTCCTTCATACGACGAAAGCATATTATTGGTCTCTTTAACGTAAAAATTCTATACCCGAATCCGACTACCTGGCTAGCGCGCTCACAGAGCGCGCTGCGGAAGGGTAATATATAATAAGACAATATTATTTTAGAAACAAAACATATGTGCTGACCTAAAAGTGTGAATAATATCAATATTTAAATATTGTCATCATATCTAAATTGAGATTTTGTACGTTACGCCTTTCGACACTCAGCTCATATCTGAGGTCATTGTCCGTTTTTCTCAATCGATTTGGCACACACTATACCCCACATCATGCTGTGGGTGCCTTAAGAGGCGACAGAAGGTAACAAATCGGGGGATGGGCTGCGGCATCTTTATAATACCTACGAAAAATAAAAATACTGCGGTTGCCCATCCGGTTGCCAAGCGTGGCTACTGTGGCAAATATCTCACCTATGAGACAATCCATAGGGTAGGCCTATATTCAGCAGTGGACTTTGATAGACCGGAACGGTAACAGTAAAGGCCAATTATAAATAAAAATTATTTGGATATTTACTTAGATCTGTGCCCTGTTTATCAAAACTTACAAGCCTTGTATTACAAGCAATTTTCCTGTAAAAAAATTAATTATTACAAATATGTGTTTATCAAAACTGCATGTGTAAATTACAAGCTACAAGGGTCATTATTTATTTCACAAGTATATTTTTACACTTATATTCGTGATTTTGTTTATCAAAAATCCCTTGTAAGTTACAATTTGTAGAAAATCATAGCAAATCCAAAGAGTGTCCAGCGACTCTCCATTCCGTCTTACAAGTGTTTTAAGTAGTACTGTAATATTTTTTTTTATTGATTTTCCTTTTTAAAATGTAGGCAAGTGACTCAAGCGATGATGGAAATATTAGAATAATGGAACCAAGAACATATAGAACAAGAATTGACTACGGTCATATGGAGACGACCTATGAATTTAATGGAAGGTTTCGACTTAAAGAACTTTTTGTCGCGAATCAGTTGTAAAATCGTTATTTTATTATCATTTCTAGAATACACTTCAAATTATATATAAAAGGCGGAAATACTTTGTCGCTACTACCTGTGCTACTACTTTTTTTAATGTCCCATCAAAAGTAGGCACAGACGATATACCATACAGCTATGCGTTTAAATAAGGAAGGATTCAATAAAAAGCAAAAACAAAATGGCGGGAAAGGAATGCGGCACAATTTTTTGATTTTAGAACTTACAAGTAGAACCTACAAGTGATAAATTTTACAAGACCTGTAGATTTTTTGATAAACGTAATTTACTCGAACTTGTAAAACTTTCTTGTAAAGTGTAACTTGTGAACAAGTAGACTTGTGAGTTTTGATAAACAGGGCACAGGTCTTTGGAAAACACTGCCTACAATTGTCAAAACTTGAGATTTTCTTGTTACTCAATATTAGGTTAGGTTTGGTCCATTGAGTACAAAGTCAAAGGCAGCTGCAAAGAAGTGCCAATTGCATTCCAAATAATCTTAAACAGTTACCGCATCGGATGCGTAATTAACAAGGGTTTGTTTATTTCAGCATGCGTTGATCGCGATATCTCCAGTGACAAATGGATCTCGAAGTTGGAGTCATGCGGGTGGCCCGAGTCAGTCCGGAACTCTTTACACACGGCTTGCATCATAGCTCAGCATATACACCAAGTATGTTGTTACTTTTGTTCAGAATTGCGTGTCACTAATTTTATTTCATTAGAGTCTGAAACCAACTAAAGACCGATTTACACTTCCACAAGTACAATAGCAAGTTAATTAGCGAATCTGGCAAGTTAAGTAGAAAATCTCGTTTGAACGGCAATTAGTGAGCTAAGTACTTTTTAACTTAATTGTTAATTAGTAAGTTAACAATTAAATTGAAAGGTTAACTGGCCGGTCTATTTTTCGGTGAGTTAAGTACGAAGTGTTGCCCTCCCGCGCGACTCCCGCCACCCGCAACTAAACCAGCCGCTCGTGTGATCGAGCGAGTTTAGTTCAGTGCATAAGTTGACAGGACGCAACGTGTTCGTGTTACTTGTACTTTTTTTAACTAAACTCGCCACAAAAGAAGACATTTGAAAGCTACTACCCACTTAACCGTTTACTGGCAACTGCCCTGTAACTAAACTCCCTGCTGAAATTATCGAAGTGTAAATCGGCTGTAAGAGTCCAGATGAAGATAATTGGCAAAAAGCAGCCCAAGGACTACTGCAATTTTCTGAATCAAAAAAGTTACAGGTGCATTGTCACCTGTGAGAACTATGGTGGAATGCCTTATTACCTGTGACACCAAATACTGAAGTAGATGCACTGGTGCTTGGCGATAGAATCATATAAGCAGGTGCCACTTACCCAAACAGACTCCTAGGCACAAATAGAGCTCGTAAAAAATTAATTATTCGGAATAGATACTAATTATCTCGCCACCTCCGCTCACTCTCCCGACGGTGTTTAATGTGTTTTTACGTATTATTCTAATATATAAAAATTTATGTTTGTTTGTTTGTTCGTATTTTATGCACTGCTGTTAATCGGATTGCTGCAAAATTTTGTCAACTTATTGCTTGCTTTTTTGCATAGTACAATTTTGCTTGAGATCCTATAATTAACAAAATTAAACCTAAACCCAATACCACTACGAGACTTCAAGATACTGTGAGCTCGTTCTGCGTAGATCGGACTGAAAATTAATATTAAAAAACTGAAGGCCGGCTGGGCTAACTATGAAATTGGGATGTCAAACATCTCAGTCTCTCCCGTGACCATGGGTGCTGTAAAGCACCCGAAACGTCGGGAATTAAAAATAAGTTAAAATAAGTAAATTAAACGCGATAGAATCCGTACATATAGTTTTATTCAAAGTTATAGATCTTTCAATTTCATTACTTATTAGCTAATGTTGCTATGTTTTATTATGAAGAAAGCAGAACCAGTTTTAATTCACGGCACCCGCGGTGAAGACGCGACGCTCTTGGTTTGCTCTTTGGTGCAAATAATACTAAATCCAGATTGCAGAACTATAAGAGGGTGAGTGATTTACTGATTTTAACATCACTGTGCTACTATATCAACATTTGTCAAGGACAAAATCTAACATTCACTAATATTTTTTCAGTAATGTTTTTACAACAAAATTTAATTATAAATTATCAAAGCGTCATTGCATTACTTCGCTTGTATTACTGATTTTTATAGTTGAACATTTTACTATCATCATTCACGAAAAATGTCACATAGCAATTCTGAGCCACCTGCATTAATCAACTTCCTTTTTGATATAGATTTAAATAAATTTTTTCTTTGGTACTTTTGTAAGGGCATTGATTTTCAAAAATCAAAGTTATACAATATGTAACGTAATTATTGCACACCCTCAGACACCCCAATTAGTATATTATGTTATAATCATAATACATACACTGAATTTTTAGTTTAAAACATTTTTATGCACTGATTATTTATCAAATTAGTTATACTAATTCCGGAAGAATGTTGTAGTCACAGTACAAATCCACGAACGCAGACTTTAACGTGCTTGAAATAAAGTTCATTTTTTCTTTTCTTATATTTACGCGAACACTACACATTGAAATAACACTAGTTTTAACGGAATTTATCGCGTATATTTAACTTTTTTACCCGACGCTTCGAGAGCTTTACAGCACCCATGGTCACGGGAAGGACTGAGATGTTCAACGTCCAGCTGTCATAGTTAACCGCGGTTACCATAGATTAAAATTTTAACTTTTTGTGTAGATCGGAACAAAAGTTAAAATTTTAATCTATGGTAACCGCGGTTAACTATGACAGCTGGACGTTGAACATCTCAGTCCTTCCCGTGACCATGGGTGCTGTAAAGCTCTCGAAACGTCGGCTAAAAAAGTTAAATATACGCGATAAATTCCGTTAAAACTAGTGTTATTTCAATGTAAAGTTCATTTTTCTTTATTTTATTGAATAACAGGATTAGTAATAATACAAATAAAACTGGACTCTTAAAAGTCTTATAGCCTTAAGTTACGGTCCATTTCAGTTTGTTTTAACTGTACAGATTTAGTGTGACTGTAATTTACGTAGTTTTAATTATTTTGGGATAAAAAAATACCTATATTAAAAATGATAGAAATCGATTCGGTAAACGGTTCTGAACAAACTACTTTCTCAAAGTGCGTTAATTATCTTACGTGTTGTATAATGTCCCTAGTATCCCAACGGATGTTTTATATGCAACAGCGTGTACAATATTTTCTAAATAAGAATATTGTAATCTGTCAATTTAACCTAGTTAGGTAGGGTGAGCAAAACAGATATTTTTGAAATAATATCTATATACAAAAATAATTACGAATGAAAAAGGTTTTATTTGAATCTGTCACTTCAATTCTGCTCATCTCCATACCCACTGTCTGAGTAGTTATTATTGTCGTCATCATCATCACTACTGCTTTCCCCTATAAAAATGGAACATGGATGGATATATTTACGTAGAAATTTAAAATATTCCATCAACGGTAATTTAAAAGAGAATTGGACATTTCATTACCTCTGTTTATAATAAAATAAAATAAATATCCAGACTATTAAATAAAGTGGGAAAAAAACCGTTATTATAGTCTATCAAATCTAAGAAATACCTTTTGACGTTTCATATTAATCATTCCGCAATAACTTTGCACAAGCGTACTCACACGATTTAAAATAACCTTTTACGTAAATCCGAAGAATTATGAAGTTATCTATATTTCATTACAACGTGTATAGTTTTTATCACTTATTGAAATTCGAATCTTTCAAACAAAGCAAAATATTAAAAAAAATAACCAGTATCAATAATTTTACTTGACGTCATTTCAATGATATGTGGCTATGAACCTTACCGTAGTGTTTGAATGATTAAAATTCATTGTTATGCGAATAATCGGCAAAAATATTCAAATAATCGAAAAAAATATTCAAATAATCGAATCATTAATTTTTTTAATTTATTGTTTAATTAAATTTTTATTTTTAAAATTCCTAAAATTACATCAATCATGAATAAAGCAAGTTTATTTTTCTGTTTTGTCAATGTAAATTTCTGCAAAAAAACTCCAGCCGCCTTGCATATGAGTTTGCAAAAAACCGCTACGTAATTTCAATCTCCCCCATTTCGGGAGCTGACTGTGTGTAATTTTGTGATTTTGTGTTTGTCTTCTTATTTTGTGACTCGGCTTTAACTGTTTCTTCTATATTCGTTGAAGCATGTGCCCATGTCACAAAGGATGATTGCGCGAAATTGGTAGAAAAAACAAAAAAATTGATTATGGATGACTTTGAAAGATACATTAATATTCACTGCACTATTAAAAATCAAATAATAATTAATCTAAACAACGACAGCTCTCCTAGTTTTACTGAAAGTTATTGAATAAATTTATTTTTAATCTAGTTTCAATCTTAAAATTTTATAACTTCTAAAAAAAATTATTCTGGTATTATTCAAACCAAACTGTAAATGATTACCAACTCTAAATAATCGATATTGATTTTTTTAGGAATCCAATATTGTACGTTCCCATTTTTTGGTTAGCATGCTTGGTGCAATAAGTCTGACAGGTGTTAAATATATTTCTTAGATTTGATTGACTATAATACGTGAATTTTATCATTATAATTTTCTTTGTAAGCCATACTTTTTAAGTAACGGTTGACAAATCGAGGTCATTGACATTCTTATTCTTAGTTGAATTGCATTGTATGTAATTTTGTAGGTTAGTGAAATTTTTTAAATAAACATCCCGAGGACAAATGATGGATACCAACTTCAAACTAAGCTATTATACATATTTTTTTATTATAAAACGTCACCCGTCGTCATAACATCTAGATGTCATAGTATATTGGCGTCTTAAAAGTTACTACATCATCAACACATTCACCCACATCATGTCGTGAGTGTCGTAAGCCAGGAAATAAACAGAAGCATCTTTGTGATAACAAGATGGACCAATAAAAATACTACGGTTGCTAATTGCATGCCAAATTTGTCAGCTGATGATGACGATGCACCCATGATTCGGAACAAATAATTACACTAATAATTAACAATGCTTTTTCCTGTATGTGAATAATATAATATACCAACAAACCGTAGTGTAGCTGTCAAATTTATTTATTTAATTTTTATTACAATAAACTGCACATATAATTCAAACAAAGTCATAATCTATAAATAGTCCACAATAATAGGTACCGGAATTAGGATAAACCTGTGTCACAAGTGTATATGCTAGTAGATATATTAAAAAATATTTTCAGTTTCTTTTATAAAATGAACGATATACCATCTAATAAGGGTTAATTTAAAAAAAGGGTTAGGTTTTAAATTAATACAGTCAGCAATTTTTCCCCATCAACATAATATGATGAATTTTGTAAGCATGTTCGAATTACATTTTTATAATCTGCCACTTTTAATGTGCAAAATTGCATAGACTCGATTTTTCACAAATATAAATACTAAGCTACTGTGCTAGTGCTGTGAAATGCATTTTTATAGCATACGGATGACAAGCAAACAGGGTCCACCTGATGGTAAGTAGATCCTGTGATCCATAAACATCTACATCTATTCACAATTTATCCTCAATTTTTTACAGTGGTAGAGCCACGCGCAGCTTTGCTGTTGCACGTATGGGCCAGCTCAAACCGGGGTTGTACCGCGACCTCACAGAATACTAGCGTGAAGTGGAAGCTTTGCTTCCGTGTTTCGTCTGGTGTAGGTTCGTCAGTGTAGGTGGCCGAAGGTCCCATCCCCTCCCCCCAACATCATGGTAGCGGTATCAAATGTCAGACTACCCCAGGAAAGTACCAGTACCCCTGGAGAATCCCTCGCTGAGCGTCCACCACTAAGCTACTACACTCCTGAGCGTGGGTGCTCAGGCTGCCCCGCGTATTCTGGGGGTGGGGGGGTGGGGGGAGGTATTGCAAAATTCCGCTCAAAACAATAACTGCTCGGGGCAAGCTGAGCAACAAGACCAAGGCGACCCCTGCCACGCTATTCGTGAATTTCTGCAATATCAGAGGACTTCACTCGAACCTAAACGCCGCACACTACCATCTCAAGACGGCGAAGCCGGTTCTACTCTTTCTGACCGAGACGTAGGTGTCCTCTCCGGCTGGTGCTTCGTCTTTCTCCTTCCCGGGGTACAAACTGGAACACTCCTTTGTGCCTCGGGCTGGAGTTTGCGTATACGTCTGAGAGGACATCTGTTCTCGACGTCTCGGCAGTCTTGAAGGTTCGGACCTTCGCTGTTGGACCTTCTGTTGACCTCTCTTCCGGACAGATATGATGTGTCCGTCGATGCCCCTCGTGACTCCTCGGACCATTGTCATGTTCGGAGTGTGTTACCACTCATCCTGAAATCGCGGTTGCATTTTGCAAGCTGCTGCCGTGTTTGGCACTATAGTTCAGCAGATTGGGATGGGATGCGGTCTATCTTTGCATCCTACCCTTGGTGGCGGGTTTGCTTCTCGCCGCTCGATCCCAACGTTGTTGCTGACTCTGTCGCTGATGTGGTACTTCAGGGTATGGAACTTTTTATTCCTTCCTCTGTGGTGCCCATCGGAGGCAGGTCTCAGCCATCGTTTAGTCGCTCCTGTAAAATAGCATCATGCTATAAGCAAGAGTGCTACCGCGCCTGGGCTGACGCATCAACGTTCCGTGGTGTAAACACCAGCGCCCTAAAGAAGAAGTATAATTCCGCCTCCAGGTCCTTCAAAAGAGTCATTGGCAAGGCAAAGTCAGAGCACATAGGCAGAATTGGCGAAAAACTAGTTCGCCTTCCTTCTGGAAGCAAAGCAAAGGAGAAAGCTGATCTGCTAGGTTCTTTGTGTCCAACTAGACTCTCAATGACGGGGGGAACACCGCCGACCATCTCGCGGTGTGAGTGCTCCATGCCGGATGTTCGGTTCACACAGCGCTCGGTTCGCAAAGCACTTCTCTCCTTGGACATCCCTGGAATCCCCCCAATTGTGCTGAGGACGTGTGCTCCAGAGTTGGCACCGGTTCTAACGCGTCTTTTCCGGTACTTCTACTCTCCAGGCGTAGACCCGAAATCATGGAAAAAGGTTTTCGTCCACCCGATCCCTAAAAAAGGCGACCGCTCAGATCCGTCAAACTACAGGCCTATCGCCATCATCTCCTTGTTCTTCAAAATAATGGAATCCATTATAAACTGCCAGCTATTTTGAGGATCATCAGCTGATTAGTGACCGCCAATACGGTTTCCGTCGGGGTCGATCAGATGGTGATCTTCTGATCTGTCTGACGCATCGATGGGCGGAGGCAGTAGAGTCCAAGGGGGAGGCATTGGCCGTTAGTTTGGACATTGTAAAGGTCTTCGATCGGGTTTGGTACAAAGCGCTTCTTTCGAAGCTCCCTTCCTATGGGCCTCCCGAGAAATTGTGCATTTGAATCACCAGCATTTTTGCAGATCGGAGCATCAAGGTCGTTGTAGACGGTGCATGCTCGATTACAAGCCTATTAATTCTGGCGTTCCACAAGACCGTTGTAGCTCAGATGGTTAACGCTCGCTGTAAATATAACAGAACGTGAGTAACCCGGGTTCGATCCCCGCCGGCACCAATGAAATTGTTATTTGCAATTTTAGGTGCTAATTTACCACGTGCTCGGTGGTGAAGGAAAACATCGTGAGGAAACTGGATTGAGAGTTATCTTAAAAATCGTAAGCAGTGTGTAGAAGTTACAAAAGTCATAAAGGACACAAAGATATCAAAACGCTCTCAATATCTTACAAACAGTTTTGGTGTTCCACAAGGCAGTGTACTGGGACCTTTGCTGTTCTTGATATACATTAACGATCTTCCCGACTTTACTACAAGCAAATGCATTTTATTCGCTGATGACACTACTCTTATAGTTAAAGGTAATAACAGATCTGCACTTGAAATCGCAGCTAATGGTGCTCTAAATGAGGTCATACAGTGGATGAATATAAATAATTTAGATATAAATATAAATAAGACGAAATTTATTGAATATAAAACCCTCAAAAATATTTCAAATGACATTAAACTCACATATAACAACTCGATAATTGAAGTAGTCGTTTCCACGACATTTCTAGGAATAATATTTGATAAATTTTGTAGTTGGAAGCCTTATATTATAAAATAGATCGTTTCGTTTTTGCATTGCGTAGACTAAGAAATATTGTATCAGAAAGAGCTGCACTGATACTGTTCTACTCTGAGAGTATTCGGTGGATTCGGATAAAGCATTTAAAGCACAAAAACGCTGTATAAGAGCGCTTTATGGTGTTGGTCCTTTAGTGAGTTGCAAACCTTTGTTCAAAACTAAAAAGATCCTGCCTTTGCCTTCATTACACATATTTGAAATGTGCATGTTTGTTCATAAGCATCCACATTTATTTCAACGTAAGTGTGATGTGAGTGAAAGTAAGGGTAGATACAAGTATAGATTATATGCGCCAGCAAATCGTCTAAAAGTTACAAAAACAAATGCTTCTGCAATGTCGATTAGAATTTATAATAAATTACCTGATAATTTAAAGCGTAAAAGTTTATTGTCATTTAAGAAATCTGTTTTGGCATTGTTGCTCCGTAAATGTTATTATTCTGTTGAAGAGTTCTTAAACGACAACGACCTACATACGGGTAATAATGAATGATAATTTTAGAATGGGATTAATTACGTAATTACAAGATTCTGATATTTAAATAAATAATGTTTTTGATATTATTTTATATAAAATTTGACTTATGTATCTAATTAATTAATAAATTTGATGTAAAAATAGAATGATATTAATGACAATTGGATATGTAACATTATAATAATAATTATAATAATAAAAATTCTTTATTTTCTCCACAATCTAAAATATTAGTATAGTAATGAACAGAGGTTTTTACCAGGGAAAAAACATATTTAGATTGTGAGAGACTGGCGTCCGAGCTAGGCTAAGAGCCTGTGTTTCAGAGCACCAGCACTCTCCTCACAGGATGTGGATCATTAAGGTACAGTTAGTGATTGCAAAGTAATCAAAAAAAAAAGAGAGAAAAGAGAGAGAAATGGTGTGTGTGTGTATGTATGTGTGTGTGTGTGTGTGCGTGTGTGTGTGTGTGTGTGTGTGTGTGTGTGTGTGTGAGTGCGTGTGTCAGAGTGGGTGTGGGCGTTAGTATATTATTACCTACCTGATAGGATGGAGGAGAGATTCAGTCTCCTCATAGTTCATAGTCTGCAAATAATTAGAGACTTTGGATTTGCAGGACAGTTTTGTAAGAGGAAAGATGTTGAGCACACGATGTAGTCTATTATAGAGGAAGGGGCCCAAGAAACAGAAAAAGCGTTGTGAGGTTAGAGTTTTAAACGGGGTTGAACGTACTACAAGGTGATTTCGCTGGGAAAACGTTAAAGAGGGATCATAGCTGCAACTACTATGTTGTTTGAGGACAGTTAATAAAATAAAGAGTTGGCGTTTAATTTAATTATATCATTTAATTAATTATATCATTATTGACGTAAGAATAATAATTAATTTATGACATTGACCTATAATAATAATCTTACTTGATATAATAATACTTACTTATATTTTTAGACACTGTGGCATAATAAATTAAATATCAAATCAAGTAAATAATATTAAAGAATTTTATATTTTTTTAAATTAATATATGTTGTTAAATTCGATAAGTGTTGTTGTTTAGGTTACTTGACTATTAATATTTGCACACCACTAAGGTAGAATATGTAGAACGAATTATACTCAAACACCATTGTACAACCATATTCTTGCAAATAAAGATTATTATTATTAAACCTGCATGTCTGAGAAATAAGAAAAAAATATTGACTTGTGAAGTTCGCCACCACGCATTGGGGCAGCGCAGCGGACACTTCCTTGTCCTAAAATCCTCTCAGAAATGAGGGGAGGGCTGTGCCCAGCAGTGGGACGTATATAGGCTGCAACTTTACTTTACTTTTATTCTGTGAGAGTATGGTCCTATCCCGGTCGAGCCGACTCATTCGTGCTATAAAAATAATGTAAATGCCTTTTGAAATGGAGTTGAAAAGGAGGAATAAATATTTTTCCGAGCAGGCTCCAAGCGCTGATAGAGCGTGAATGGCTGCAGGGCGGTCACCCGTTCGGGTCGCGGCTTCGTTCTGGCGCGTACGGACCGACCTCGCCCCGCGCCGCACCCACCTTCCCCCTGTTCCTGGACTGCGTCCGTCAGTTCCTCGAGCAGTTCCCCTGCAGTTTCGAGTACAGGCAGTCCTTCCTCGTCACGCTGTTCGAGCATGCGTATGCTAGTCAATTTGGTATGTATTTTGTTTATCAATTTATCTCAAGCCTGTAAAGTTTCGCAAAAACTACACGCAATTGAAATAGATGAAATTTTTATAATTTTATTAGTAAAAAAAAAACTACATTTGGTGACACTTTTGAAGTTAATGTTAATCTAATAGTCATAACATTATAGAGAAAATTCATAAAAACGAATTCAGTATTATTTTCTTAAGGTCAAAAAAGAGCCGAGCACCAACCATCTGACCTACCTCAGATGGTTTTTGGTTGGAAATTTCACAATACGCGAGCAAAGCGGGTTCGATCCCCGCCGGCAGCAATGAAATTGTTAATTGCAATTTTAAGTGCTGATTTACCACGTGCTCGGCGGTGAAAGAAAATATCGTGAGGAAACCTGCATGTCTGAGAAATAAGAAAAAAATATTTCGAAGTTCGCCAACACGCATTGGGGCAGTGCGGCGGACTATTCCTTGCCCTAAAATCCTCTCAGAAATGAAAGGAGTGTGCCCTGTGCCCAGCAGTGGGACGTATATAGTATATATATAATAAGCTGTAACTTTACTTTTTAGTCAAAAAAAATCTTGTCTTGCAAACGCACGCAAGTTACATTCTAGTGACCTGTCAACCTGTCATCCGTACTACGCTACAACGCAAGGACTACACACGCCTCGTACCTTTGACGCTGGACTGAATATTTTACATCGAGCATTTAGGTGATGGTCATACCGCCGTCACACAGAGTGGGTGCCTTAATCTTTATTATAATTTTAAACAACTTAAAAAATTATTAAAATAAACTACGGTTGTCAACCCACCTGTCACGCGTGGCTACTACCGAAAAATGAGGCAATTTATGGAGGTATATTATTCAGCAGTAGACTTGCGGAGGCTGTATTGGAATTTTAAATTTTTTTTTATTTTTTTTTTATATATACATACAACATACACAGTCATTACAGGATGAGCACCCTAATTCGACAGTGTAGCCAACGATACAATACCATATGCCACTCTACTGAACTCACTCAGCGAACATGAAAACAAATCTGTTTGCTCCGATATGACGTTGATCACACGCAGCGCGCGCGCGAGCGGCCCCTGCTGCATCAGCGCGGTGCGCGCGCGCGGCACCGCCAGCAATGGCGGCCGCCGCCGACGCCCCACGCACCCTTCCGGCGTATTGACTCGCACCATCTCCAGCACTCTCGGGTTGTGTATTCTACCCCTCATCACCTACCACGTACATAGCGAGAGCTACTTCTCTTCTGACTTCGAGCTTGTAGTATCCTACCATACCGAGCAAAAATAGAGTAGGATACAACAAGGGATAGCCCGGGTATATTCCAAATAGTTTCAAGTACATGAATCTAATAAATTTATTTTGGATCCGCTCTAACATAAATTTGTATTTGACTTCATGAGGAGCCCAAATGACGGCGTTACACACTCTAATTTATGTCCATCCATTTGTCAATTATAGCCCAAAAGAACACTATTGAAAATAAAACTCATAGAGGAGATATTTGTCATAGCTGCCAGGCTTGGAAAAGGAATGGAATGAATTTCGACACAGTTTTGTTATAATTATTGCGTTGTTATCAGGTAGATTCTGCTCCCCATCTCCTATTTTATTTCTTTCTGCAGCCTCTTACTATACCCACGGGTCATGGATTCTCTTGTAAAATATTATGTCTAATATAGACCTTTATCATAAATTATCTCCAGGTACGTTCCTCTGCGACAGTGATCAAGAGCGCGAATCACGTGGTGTGTATGATCAGACCACGAGCATTTGGTCGTGGTTGAACCAACCTGAAGAGCTCACCATGTACATCAACCCGCTGTACGAACCCACTCCGAACGTCATCTGGCCGTCGGTTGCGCCAATGAGCTTTGTTATTTGGGAAGGTTAGTATAGGTGGCTTCGTGAGTTTTGAGCCTTGGACAGATTTCGTAAGGTTAATTTTTGTATGTTGTTTATAGATTTTTTTACACGCCACGTTGCAACTATATTATTGTTGAATCACGTATAGCTCGGCTCAACTGGGGGAAGAACCACGCTCTCACAGAATACCAATGTAAAATAGCAGCTTAATGTTGCTGTGTTTCATATGATAAGTGTAGAGAACCAGGTACCATTTTTACTGGAAACAAGGCATTCCTTCATAGTCCTCAGGTACATATCTGTTTTTAGATCCTTAATAGAGGATAGATGTAGATGTCTATAGGTCACCGTATCCACTTAACTTCAGTGCCTGTGTGTCAGTGCAAGTGCCTTTAAAGATTTATACAAGCCTTGTATTACAAGCAATTTTCCTGTAAAAAGTTTAATTATGACAAATATGTGTTTATCAAAACTACACGTGTAAATTACAAGTTACAAGGGTCATTATTAATTTTACAAGTATATTTTTACAATTGTATTCGTGATTTTGTTCATCAAAAATCCCTTGTAAGTTACAATTTGTAGAAAATCATAGCAAATCCAAAGAGTGTCCGGCGACTCTACATTCCGTCTTACAAGTGTCATAGTTAGAACTGTAATATATTTTTAATTTGATTGTACTTTTTAAAATGTGATCAAGTAACTCAAACGATGATGAAAATTTTAGAATAATGAAACCAACAACATAGAACAAGAATTGACTACGGTCATATGCAGACAACCTATGAATTTACTGAAAGGTTTCGACTTAAAGCTGAAAAATTGGAACAATTATTTAAACGGATTTACATCTTGCTGGACGGGTGTCCCTTCTGGTGTTCCGCAAGGTTCGCTACTTGGCCCTCTGCTCTTTGTCATATTTATCAATGATTTTGCTGAATACTTCCAGAACTCCGAGTTTTTGCTTTTCGCGGATGACTTGAAAGTTTTTAGAGTAGTCAACAACTCTTATGAATCTAATCTCCTACAAAACGATCTTATTAACTTAGATAATTATTGTATCCTCAACAAATTAGACTTGAATGTTTCGAAGTGTAATACTATGTCTTTCGGGCGGAAGCGTGATATGTTTTTTTTTCTTACACACTTAAAGGTTTGACAGTTAGCTAGATGTGATAAAATAAAGGACCTTGGAGTTACTATTGATACTAAGCTTTTGTTTGATCAGCATGTTAAAGATATCGTTAATAAAGCATATAAGGCTCTGGGTTTTATTTTAAGGTCTTGTTGCAAATTCCGTCAGTTAAAATCAATGAAAATATTGTTTTGTTCTCTTGTTCGTAGCCATCTCGAATATGCGTGTCAAGTATGAAATCCTCAATATAAAATATATATTTCATTAATAACGACCTCGGTTGTAACGACCTTTTGGTTATAGCGACGTCATACTTACGTCCCTTGAATTTAAAGCATACTTTCGTAAGAAATTCATTCGGTAATAGCGACTTCGGTTATAGCGTCAATTTCGGATATAGCGACTTGTTTTTATGAACCATTTATGACCGATTCCTAGAAATCCCTTGCTGATATAGCGACTGAGTCCGTATAGGCACAAAGACTCATGCATAAAACTATTAAGCTTTCTTATCCTTTGTTTTTTCTTCAAACACAAGAAGAGGAGGATGAATAAGAGGAAGAAGATTGCAATCTAAATGAGATTCCAACTAATAGAGATGCATTATGTGCTATAACAATGCTCAAAACGTACTGTTCATTTGGTGAAGGCCAAAATAATTTAGATGTTGAAGGAATTATGAAAATGGAATACACCTTACAGCATGCAAAAAAAACTTAACTTAAACAGTGCATTATAACACGTTTTTGCAATTACACCCGTGTGTAACATAATTAAATAAATGATAAGTAAATATGTACATGACTTTTTATTATTTCGGATATAGAGACATCCGGATATAGCAACGACGTTTAAGTGGTCCCTCCGCCGTCGTTATAACCGAAATTCACTGTATTAACAAAATCGAAGCGATTCAAAAAAAATTCATTCGATATGTAGGTTCTAAATTTCATATATCCAAAGGAGGCTACGAATTGCAGTGTTCTCATCTTCATCTCCTCCCGCTGCAAACTAGGTGCTATACAGCTGACCTGGTCTTACTAAGTAAAATTGCTCAAGATCGTTTAGACTGCCCTGACTTATTAAAAAGATTACATATCTCAGTTCCCTCTCGTTCACTGCGCTATTACAATCCCTTACATGTTTCTTTATGTAGATCAAATTACAGGCGAAACTCATTCTTCTTAAGAGCATGTAACTCATTTAATAAATTTTCTAAGGACTGTGATAAGGCTGGCCTCTTTTCTACTAGTGGTACTACTATCTGCAAATTGATAACATCTGAATTCAGTAGCAATTTACTCTTGAACTCTTAAATCTAATCAACATCAATGTATAAATTATATCTACGTATATATGTTGCATTTATTTACCCAAACCGATTACTCATCTGTGAAAATTTTAATGGGCTTACTTTGTAAATTATATTATATACCATATAGTATTAATTAAAAGCTATAAGTTTTCCTGTTATAAATAAATTAATTAATTAATTTGGGTAGCCTTTTAGAAAGGAATACAAACTAAAACCATGCCCTGATTAAAACTACTTTTATGGTCCGATCTATGCAAAATGAACTGAAGTCAGTTCATTTTGCATAGCCGATCTAACCATAAACAATAATTAAAAAAAAAGCTGAAGGTACTCCGGGTTTAACAATAACATCGGGACGTCAGTCATCTCAGTCCCCCGTGACCATGGGTGCTGGAAAGCGCCCGAAACGTCGGGAATTAAAAATAAAAAGTAAAAATAAACGCGATAAAATCCGTAAAAGTAGTTTTAATCATGTGTAGTGTTCGCGTAAATATAAGAATTCTTTATTCTTTATTCTTTATTGTACACACAATAAGTTGGTAACAATTATTAAATATTTAAATAAATGTACAAAGGCGAGCTTAACCCTAATAAGAGTTCTCTTCCAGCAAACCTATTGGGAGAGAGAAATAGTTTTATATATAAAGCAAGTAGGTAGCAACGTGCGTACTTAATAATTAACATAACGCTACTTAATAGAAATTGGCTATAAGTTACAGTTAACAATTATCATATAAGTGTATAACATATAAGTATAATTTATTTTCTTATTTCTTTTATTCTTATTTCTATTGATTTACATACATATATACCAATAAATAAATATATACATATATACACATATACACACACACATATACATATATATCTATATCCATATATACATATACATATATACACATATATATACATATATACATACATATATATATACACATACACATACATACATACATACACATACATATATATATACAATTATACATATAAATACATAAAATATGTAAATATTTATAATTCTAAGTTGACAGATAATATTTCTTTACTCTGCTCCGAAATATATCAAGAGAAGAGCTAGCACGTATGTCATGTGGGAGTGAGTTCCATAGCTTGACCGCCCTTACTGTAAAGGATCCACCACATCGGCTTGTGAAATGAGAAGGAGTTTTGAGAAGTAGTTGTTTAGTGGTCCGGCACTGAGTTTCACGGGGTACAAGATACTCAAAACGCTCGCGGAGATATGGAGGTGCAAGAGGATTAAAGAGTAGAAAGTATAGAAATGATAACACATGTAAGTCTCGACGTCTACGGATAGGAAGCCATTTTAATTGAGCCCTGTACTCTGAAACATGATCAAACTTACGAAGACCGAAAATAAAACGTATACACAAATTTTGAACACGTTCCAGTTTGTTCAACAGCTCCTCTGAAGCATCCAAAAAACTAACATCAGCGTAGTCAATGAGAGGAAGAAGAAGTGCTTGAGCTAAGGTTATCTTAGTTTTTAACGGTAAAAACATCTGGAGACGCTTGAGAGATTGAAAAGAGTAGTTCACTTTTCTGCTAATCATATTAATGTGAGCGACCCAAGACAAATTATTATCAAAAATAACACCTAAGTTCTTAGCGGTCTCTGTATATGGAATTTGAGTATTATCATACGTAACTGCAGGGATCTTCGAACGATCTAATAAATTAAGCATATATGAGCTGCCGATAATCATTACTTGGGATTTAGCAGGGTTAACACGAAGACCAAACGATTTTGCCCAACTGCTTATGCTACTTAAGTCAGCATTCATCTTATTAATAGCCTCATCTATATCTTGGACTTTGAAATGACGGTATAATTGCAAGTCATCAGCATAGAGATGATAATGAGAGGAGAGAACAGTAGTGAGAGCATTGATAAAAATAGAGAAGAGAAGTGGGGAAAGAACACCACCCTGAGGAACACCCGTCGTAATATCACACCACTCGGAGAAATCCTCCTCATGGCGGACACACTGCGAGAGACCCCTAAGGTAAGAATTAAACCAAGTGATTACTGATGGTGAAATGTTTAAGGACGCAAGAATACCAAGAAGTATGTCATAATCAACGGAATTAAATGCACTGCTAAAATCCAATAATGTTAAAACAGTGAGAAGTCTTTTGTCCATGGCCCAGCGAATATCATCAGACACTTTAATCAGAGCGCTGACTGTGCTGTGGCCTGGACGAAAACCAGATTGAAAAGGACTCAGCAGGCTGTGAACAGTTAGGAATTGAGATAGTTGCCTCTGAACTATATTTTCTAGTACTTTAGATAAGATCGGAAGTATGGAAATGGGGCGGAATTGGGATAAAGATTTAGGATTAGAAGTTTTTGGAAGGGGAATGACGAATGCTTTTTTCCAGCAAGTCGGAAAGGAGCTCGTCTTAAGCGAAGAAGAGATAATGTGAGTGATAATAGGGACAAGTTCATTAGTGATAGGTTTAATCATTTGCATACAAAGATTGTCATAGCCAATAGCTTTAGTGGAAATGGCTAAAAGGCATTTTTTTATGTCACCATCAGTAACTTTACTGAAATTAAAAGGAGAACACAGCGGTTTAGGAATATTGGAGAGAAGATTAAGTGTAGTAGACTTAATAGAGTCATCAATAGAAATCGGAGGCTCAGAAAAGTGCCGGTTGAGTGCAGTCAAATCAAACGAGATATTAGAATCAATATATGATTTGCCAATACCCAGGGTTCTAAAAAATTTCCACATCTGAGCGGAATGAGAATTTTCAACCTCATTATAAATATGTCTCCTCTTAGCATCACGACACATCTTACTACAGCGATTACGCAGTTTTTTATATGTGAATAAATTTTCATTAGTAGGGTGCTTCTTATAACGCCTCTTAGCTTTATCTCTTTTGGCCATTACTGCTTTTATAGACTCTGAAAGCCAGGGGGCTGGAAAGTGTTTAACCCTGACTCGCTTAAGAGGTGCATGTGTATCGAATAGTTTTAAAATGAGGTGATTAAAAGCATAAACCTTATGATTAACATCTTCGGAATTTAGAACAGGGGACCAGTCAATATTATTTACATCATCTCTCAAACGCTCCAGGTTAATTGATTTAAAGCTTCTTAGGAGTAAGAATTTCGATTTACGCCTAGGACGTTGAATTTTATAGGAGAGGAAGATAAGATCGTGGTAAGAGAAAGACGCAGATAGTTGTCCATGGGAAGCAACCCGGTCAGCATCAGAAACAAGAATAAGGTCTAAAAGAGAAGGGGTATTATTAGGCGAATGGTGAGTAGCAGAAAGAGGAAGAATATGTAAATTAAAAGATGACACCAGGGAGAGCAGTTTTTTGCTACGAGAATCGTTCTTTAACAGGCATGTGTTAAAGTCACCTAAAATAATGGTATTATCATAAAGCGGAGTTAGATTTACAAGTTTTTCTTCCAAAGAAGAAAAATAATTTATATTGCGAGAGGGGGGATAGTAGACCCCAAGCAAAGTCCTAGAATGATTAATAGTAATTTCAATAAATAAATGTTCAGCAAAATTTGTGTATATATTGGGTGAATGATCAACTATTTTATAAGGAATGTCAGCTCTCAAATAGATTGCCACTCCACCATAACCTTTGCCGACCCTGTCATTACGTATAAGTTGAAAACCAGGGAGACAATACTGTACCGACGGAAGTTCAGGCTTTAGAAAAGTTTCAGAAACAAGTATGGCATCAACATATTTAGAATCGAAGGTTGATAAAAGATCAGCGTAATGAGCATGAATGCTTTGAGCGTTAATATGGACTATATTAAGCTTTTTACTATAATTACAGAATACGGCTACTAGTTGATCATGTAAATGAGTGGAATCATCGCTTAAGGCGCTTTTATAGGTCTTATCGGATGAGCTAGAAGAAGAGCAAGAAAAATAACTATCATCAAATTCTAAAATATCACACATGCTAATCAAAACTATAACATAAACTAAGCTATAACAAAATCAATAAAAATTAAATATATACCTGTATAATGTATAACAAATAAATATTATATAAGTCTGGATATAATACCTACAAAATAAATAATAATATGTTATGAACTATTATTAAAATGAAATTGCCAACAATTATGCACTTAACAAAACATTTCTTTCATACCTGCCGGCAGTGGCATCGGTAGAATTATATATTTAGATAACTTACTTAAGACTAATTAATATAATAAAAAAAATATAGAAAAAGCACAGTCTTACCATAAATAATAAGACAGATAAATATTATCTACGGATCTGGTCTGGCAAAAAGACTAGTAGTATAAGCAAATCAAATGACAGCATGACAGATATTAATAGCTGTCACTATGATTTATTTAATCACTAATGTCATTGTGTCACATAATAAATAAAATTATGAAGGTAAATTATTATAATATTAGAGATAACTACGAACTACGATGTTTCAGACCTCTTCGCTCTGACAGCGCGCGACATGTTATACTCCCGTTCACTCGGGACCTTTTTGGCGGGAAAACTTGTAAGTTAGAAAATTTTTTGCTATATTGCAAATTTTGCTATATTTTCACTTTGAGACAATATTTATGGATAAAACTTACAGGAATTCTTGTTGAATGTATAAACTATCGAATAAAATTATTTTTGGTTGCTAGAAATTGTAATAAAATACGTAAATTACCCTGTATAGCATAGTAGTAGTATATACTTCAATTTTAGTGACAAAATTACTACTAATTTGAATTCTACACTTTTGTTTTTGGAGAAATTTATATCAAATTGTTTGGAAATATGTATATTTTTATGTTTTATGTGTTTCCATTCGTTACTCATACCAAAATATTAAATATTAAAAAATTAAAAAAAAAATAATATTATATTATCTGTATGACATTTCGAACAATATTTCAAAAATATCTTCGTGTGAATTTGAAATAAATACAACATCAAGTTATTTGAAATATGTAAGAAAACTATTTTTACTTACATTTTACACTAAAAATAAATGAGAATTTGATAAATAACACATTTATGAACTAACCTCCAAACTAGGCCTTCCGAAGTTTGAAGTACTTTTGGCAATTTACTTTTCACTTTTTATACCACAAATTATATATCTACGTGTTTACTATATTACAAGGAATGTAAAAAAGTATAACACTTTCGTTTTTAGTCCAGACACAAATATAAAATTCTATAAAAAAGACAGAGCACCTTCATCAAAACGACACGTGGAACGCCGAAAGTTCAGAGTGATTTCTTTTTTTTTTTCTAAGAAACATTGCCAGGTTATGGTTTAAAATAAAAGAGCATATCTTTGTCTTTGATAATAATATCTATTGCATAGTGTCTTTGGTTTTGTTTAAAACGTAAAAATAGTTTTTTCATAGGTAGACATGTTTACATAATGCTGATCGAATTAGATCACGGTTTGGCGGACGGAAGGTTGGTATTGCGCGATCCAAAGTGAGCATGGCTTGGCTTACGGGAATTAAAGAGATGCAACACTATGCAAATGGAGACTACACAAAAATACAAATAAATTGTGGTAAATAAACACTAAGCGAAGACACTATCTCTTGCCTGCGGTGCCAGTACGTCGACTTTTGGAAGCTCCAGTTGGTTCCCTGACCGCGGTCGTTGTCTTCGACTTCGACACAGGAGGCTCAACAATTTTATCGAGTTCGATCACAGAGCTAATGCGATGTCGAACGCCACCGCTACCCAGTACAAAAACAAAGCCTTCACGTGTCCAGCAATTCGATATTCCATATCTCCGTCGAGCTGCCATAAAGGCTTCATGTCGAGTTTTAGTTAAAAACTCCGACAGAGTGATACCAGTGCCCTTCAAACACGTCTTAGCTTGCCAGATTTTGTTCTTCACCTCTAACTCACACAACTTAAACAAGATGGGTCTTGGTTTGTCAGAAGAGGAAGTATGGCCCATGCGATGGCAGCGAGATATATCTTTTTCCGAGAAACCAGACAACTTGAAACGGTCAACAAAAGTCTTCACTAATACCTGTACAGTGTCCTCGTTCTTTTCCTCCGGAAGTCCATGAAGTAATAGAATCTTCCGCCGGCTCCGCATCTCCATATTATCCACCTGGTGCATCAACAGGCCTACCTGGTCTTGAAGATTGCGTAGGGCTGTCATGATAAATAATCTGAATGAGGAGAACTCGGATGTCAAATTGGCAATGGAGGCTGAAGGTGCTGCAGCTTGAAGCTCACTTTGATAGATATCCATGCGCTGAGTAAACATCTTCTGAAGTTGTGTTATTGAGTCTTGAATGGCGTCCATTTTGAAAATATCTTGTGCAGTGATAATGTAAGAAAATTGTGAGACAGATTTTATTGACTAAGTTTGTAAAAAGCAAGGATTTTACTGCCTGGCAGGTATAATGGTTAGTACATTAGTTTCCCATATAGTAACAACACTATTGTAATGTTTTATATATATATATATATATATATATATATATATATATATATATATATATATATATATATATATATATATATATATATATTAAATTGGGAGACTTCACTAAAGCAATGTACTTATTGCACCTACCCACACAGAAAAAAGAAAGAAAAAGAAAGAAATCATTATGAAAACCATGCCCTGTCAACTAAATTAATATGACAAATAGCTCTACATTAGTTAGGAAACAGAGCTCAATACCATGCTGTTTCTGACATGCATGGTGCAACAAAAGGCAGTGTATGCAATGCAGTCCATAGTGTTGTAGCAGCCATTAATACCGTAATGTTTGAAAAGTTAGTACAGAAGTTTCATATGTTGAAAGGAATGCCATTAATTTGTGGCTGTCTAGATGGTACCTTGATAAAAATTGATGCCCCACATCAACATGAAGAAGTATTCGTAGGTAGACATGGAAATCATTCCATTAACTGTTTGTTTATGTGCGGTCTTGACAAAAATTTTTACTGACTAGAAATTGCAAAATCTCGCCGCGAATACACTTCAAATTACAAATAAAAGGCGGGAATACTTTGTTGCTACTACCTGTACTACAACTTTTTTAATGTCTCATCAAAATTAGGCAGAGACAATATACCATAGACCCATGCATTTGAAGAGGGATATTCAATAAAAAGCAAAAAATGTCAGGAAAAGAATGCGGCACACATTTTTGATTTTAGAACTTACAAGTAGAACCTACAAATGTTAAATTTTACATGCCCTGTAGATTTTTTTTGATAAACGTAATTTACACGAACTTGTAAAAATTTTCTTGTAAAGTATAACTTGTGAACAAGTATATGTGTTAGTTTTGATAAACAGGGCACAGGTGATACAGGGCACAGGATTATAAGCTTGTTTGACACTCTTATTCTATAAAAAAAAACCAGGTCCAATCTTTTACCAACCACGTGGTCATCTACTTTAAACTTATATACCAATAGAAGCACTATAATAGCTCCGATCACTGACTGTTGAACGAGTCTCACCACTATCTACCCACCACCTCTAGACGGTAGTAATACTTTTCTACCTAGGAGTCCATTTTGGTAGGTTCCACCCTCTTACCTAATTCTGCAGCCAAATAGCTTGGCACAGCTATATCTTACACTGCTGTTACGGTCTATATTGTATTGAGAGCTAATATGATTACTGGCTGAAAGGTATTTCTTCTTTATCCTCAGAGGTGACAAATGCATCTGTAACTTTTTTTAGAAGTTGGTTGCAGTATTCAACGATAACATTACCGATAACGCAATAGTCGCGGGTAACGCAATGAATCCCGCACGTAACAAGTATTTGTATGGCTTACAAATAAATCGTTCCGGGTCTACATGTATGTTCATGTGCAGTTAATGTATGGCAATGCTTCAATAATACAGGAGAAATCCTAAATAAAATTAATGGAAAACATATATTATATTATAACAGAACGCGAGTAACCCGGGTTCGATCCCCGCCGGCACCAATGAAATTGTTAATTGCAATTTTAAGTGCTGATTTACCACGTGTTCGGCGGTGAAGGAAAACATCGTGAGGAAACCTGCATGTCTGAGGATTAAGAAAAAAAAAACATTTCGAAGACATGTGAAGTTCGCCAACACGCATTGGGGCAGCGCGGCGGACACTTCCTTGCCCTAAAACCCTCTCAGAAATGAGGGGCGGCCTGTGCCCAACAGTGGGACGTATATAGGCTGTAACTTTTATATATTGGGTGCGTTTGGCAGAAAAAAGCGATAGCAAGCGCTTGTAAGCAAAATGGCGATCGTAAGCGGTAAGCGCTGTCAAATCGTTAGTAGCTATTTTCCTCCAGGACACGATGTTAGTTTTAACCGGGGAACCTAACCTAATTTTAATATATGTTTGTAAAGTATTCATATTAAAAACTTACCAATCATGAATTTTTAATAACACGTATATGTCTATTCATGTCATTATATTACTTAATACTAATATTCCACAAAACAACTTATAAACTCTACTTCAAAACAAACAAATTAAATAAGCAAAATGGCGGATTGTGTCAGCGCTACTGAAGTTAGCAAACGTGTCCTGGCCGAAAACTGTTTAGTTTCGCCATTTTGCTTACAACCGCTTGCTAGCGCTTTTTTCTGCCTAAAGCACCCATTATATTGGCATTGTTTTTTTTTACAGAATTATATTTACGCTGGTTGATCCAGCAGCGCACAGAGGAACGGGAGGAGCAATACAGAGCGATAAGAACCCGAGAGCAGCAACTTCGCTCGCAGGCGCATCAAATGCGGCGCGAACTGTACGAGTTGGCTCAACAGTATTACGCTGCGAACGGTAACACCACTGTCAGCAATTAGGTGTTAATACATTGAAAAGTTCATCACGAGGCATCAAAGAACTTGGAGGTGCTAAAGTTAATTTTACAATATCTTAAATAGAAAATGGAAGCTCGTAGTCTCTGCCTACTTCCTCTAAGCAACAGTAAGGTGTAAGTCTAAGTACGATAAATAGAAAAATAATGGGAGAAAATGTTATGAATCAAGATATGCTAGTGGATTTTATTGAAATTCGAATTTAAAAAGAGCTAATAAAATACTTTACTTGAAAGCTAGGAGGTTAAGCGTACATTTTATACTAGCGAGCGTTTTGAGTTCGATCATCACCGGCATCATTGGTTACTCGACAATGAAGGAAATCATCGTGAGGAAACATGTATGACAAATAGAAATAGATTATGAGGCAACTCAAACTGGGGTAGCTAGCAAACTAACTTTACAATTACCCTCTCAGACTTGATAGGAAGCCTGTACCGAGTAATGGGATGTGTATAGTCTGTCATTTTACTTTCTTGTTACCTTCCTGGCAGTGTTAGACAAATTGACTTTTTAAAATCGTAAAAACTAATAGAAAATTAACACATATAATTGTTAAATCAACAATTTAAAGATCCCGATTTTCTAAAAAGTGTACTCGTATCTGGAAAGTGATAAAATTAATTATTATACCCTATGTAAAATCCATGACAAAGACGAATCTGATGACACCCACTATGTTAAAATTTATCAAGCTATTTACACTACAACGCGTGTTAAATATGAAACATATATTCATAATAATAATATCCTCCAGAATTAGGTCTGAATTTCGGTCATGGCGGCCAGTCTCAACGCAGACTAGCCATCTGCGCAGGACAGGATTATGGCACTATAATCCTGTCCTGCAGATGCTCTCCTTATTCCCTCACTCTCATAGTCCAATGGGACGGTAGTTCGACCCGATCGGAGTGAGATATGGCGCAGGAACAACAGCTTTACATGCTTTCCGAGGCACGGGGGTGAAATGCCGTCAGGTACCTAACTCCGGGCCTATACTGAGAATTTCTTATAATGATTTCTCAAATTTACGCGAACACTACACATTGAATAAAACTAAATTTTCGGATTTTATCTCGTTTAATTAACTACTTTTACTTATTTTTAATTCCCGAAGTTTCGGGTGCTTTACAACGCCCGTGGTCACGGGGGACTGAGATGTTTGACGTCCCAATGTCGGTTAGCCCGGCTGGCTACCTTCAGTTTTTTAATATTAATTGTTCGGTCCGATCCACGCATGCATGCTTGGGTTTGGGTTTAATTTTGTAAATTATAGGATCCCATGCAGATGGCAGTACCCATCCATCTTCTCTACTGAAATTAGGATGTTTTCTAATTTCAATAACCTCGCATATCATCCTTGGTAGGAATCGGTGTTCTTTTGCGAGGATTTGTGGTTTATCAAATCTGATGTAATGGTGGGGACGATCTTGAACATTTTCACACACTGCAGACTTCCCGGAGTGTCGGTGCTTCACGTCAGCTATATGTTCTTTCACGCGGGTTTTATGGGTCTTTTTGTTTGACCTAAACCCTGTAAGAGAGACCACATTCACAATCGAGTAGTTTTATTCACTGAGAATTTCTTGACAGAACAACTCGATATCCGACTACGGGATTCGAACCCGGGACCTCATCATGATCAGCCTTTGCGTTTACGACGATTAGATCAACTAGACAGTAACATACTAGTATATATAATGTAATAGTAATAGTATAATGTAATAGTATATATAGAATACTTAGGGTTCGTGACAGTAAAACTGCCGATTTAATTACCAAAATTGACACTTTAATTACCGAACACCAATTAAAACTTAAAACACACTAATAATTAATCACACTTAACACTTTAGTTCGCAGTATATCGCTACTACTAAGCCTTCGCTTAAATCGTCAATTCAGTACTGCCCCGGTCCTTAACGCCTTTATATAGGACCTTTATCACTGAAACATCTCGAATGTTCGAGCACATACCGGTCCCAACCGACTTAGTGTAGAAAGTTCTCTCCTAGTTCTGCCACCCGATACTAGATGGCGCTGGAGGTGGAAAGTTCTAGCATGGCATTCTCTAGAAAGCTCTCTTAATGCCTGCTACTCGATACTTGATGGCGCTAGAGGCATTTACCGGCATCAACCATGGCGCTCAATAATACATTCGTACATACACTCGAAAAACATTATGCTCTTTCTAAGGCAGTCTGGTAAATATGAATGTAATCAATGATGAGTCATGTAACTGTCACAAACTTGGCAGAGATCACCTTTGCTTTATTTATAAACACGTAACATAATTAACGCACTTTGAGAAAGCAGTTTGTTCAGAATCGTTTACTGAATCGATTCCTATCATTTTAATATAGGTAATTTTTTATCCCAAAAATAATTAAAACTACGTAAATTAGAGTCACACTAAATCTGTGCAGTCAAAAAAAAACTGAAATGGACCGTAACTTAAGGCAATAAGACTTTTAAGAATGCAGTTTTATTTGTATTATTACTAATTCTGTCATTCAATAAAAATAAAGAAAAATGAACTTTATTTCAAGCATGTTAAAGTCTGCGTTCGTGGATTTGTACTGTGACCACAACATTCTTCCGGAATTAGTATAACTAATTTGATAAATAGTCAGTGCATAAAAAAGTTTAACTAAAAATTCAGTGTATTTATTATGATTATAACATAATGTACTAATTGGGTGTCTGAGGGTGTGCGTTAATTACGTTACATATTGTATATATAGCGAGGCTTATTAGATTGGGTACAGTACATTATTAAAGTGTGATTTCGATAAAAACTTAATAGATATAAGGAATGGGGTTAAGTTCCTTAAGCTTAAGTTGATGTTTTTTTGATTAAATAATTTTAAGGATTATTATATCTGATTTTTAGACCATTGTTCACTTTTATAGACTTCCTCATAGTTAGGTATCTCTTCATTAGAATTAAGCTTGGACAAAAAAAGGCCCAATATATATTAAATAAGAAATAATGCCAATTGCTATCTTAGTATTAACAATTAATAAGTGCCTAATTTATATTGCATTTATATAGTTCCTAAGTATGTAACATCTTCATATTAACAAATGGTTGAATCTATGTTTTTTCATATTGCATTTTAAGTTAACACCATATAAACGCTCCTAATAGTAGTAAAACTTTCTAATTAATGAACGAAGATAAAAATACAAATATTTCCAGATATATTATATTATAGAATTACAAACGTAAAATATCATCTCCTGGATACTTGCAACCAACTTCAAACTTCTGATTATTTTTATCCGTGTGGTGGACTTAAATAATATGACCCTCGGACTCTAATCATACAAGCTCTCTTATACTTATAACATAATACAGCAGTGGGTGCACTGCTGGAGATGGTTTAAATCCAGATCAACTCCCCTGCAGCAAAGTACCCTAACTTACCACCTCATAATTCAGAATGAAATGTTCATTTTAACCCAAAACCCTACAGTTTGTATTTGCGCGCGGTTTCCCTGGTTTAAGGATCTCTATTACGTCTGCTTATTTTCATATATCCGGGAAAGAGCAGTTCGCGATAAGCGCTTTAAAGATTTCTACGAGGTGGTAAATTAGTAGTGTCGGAACTTTGTTACTGAGCCAGGGGCTCATCTATTCTTAAGGCTTTTTATGGTTTCAGTGACATCGTCTATAGTCACAGGATCGAGTGGTTCGTCCGCTTTTTTGGTAACGCAGACCTACGGTTGACTTCCGCTTCTACCTCTAGTAGGTAAGCGGGATCTGTTGTTTGACGTTTGATAGAGTGCACTAGCTCTCCGGACTGTCAGCTAGACATTCGGCTTTTTCGAGGGCTAGATCGGGGTGATTTAGCTTCATAAGAGGCGGCATGGGAGATCATTGCTCTGTTTTTAGACTGAGTTTGTTTTTATACGTGGTAGAGCCATGCTGCAGTTATATTGGTAGTATAGTTGTAGCACGAATGGGTCGGCTCGACCAGGGAAGGACCACGCTCTCACAGGATACCAGCGTCAAATAGTAGCTTAATGCTGCTGTGTTTCGTATGGTGAGTGTAGAGAACCGGAGACCCTTTTTACTGGAAAATAGGCATTCCATCTTAATCCTCACGGGTGACAACGCATCTGCATTTTGATTTGTATTCGAGGATAGATGTAGATGTCTATGGGCCGCAGCAACCACTTACCATCAGGTGGGCTGTGTGCTCGTTTGTCATCTATCCTATTTTAAAAAAGCTCTAGTCAGCTGCCAGAAGGCTTCTTGAGATGGTTCAATTTTCCAAGAGGTTTTTATCTTATTTATCGTTTCTAAAGGCGACTATGCGTTGTTTAACCTCGTTTTTTAGAGAACGTAGACGATTTTTGTTATCTTCCGTGCGGTAACGGTCATAAGATTTTAGTGCGGTGTTCTTCGTTCTAATCAGTTGTCGAATATCTGTCCGGAAGCTTCGTATGCCGATCACTCGAACTCGAACCTCACGTGAGCATTCTTCGACCGCTGAAGTGAGGTGGCTTCGCCTATTGGCTATTGGTTTCCTTAGGCGAGCTTTTCTTCTCCGGTGTGGTGTCTAAATACTGGGAGTTCGTAGACTCGAGTTTAATCTCAAGTTTACGACAGTCCACGATGGTTTTGTTCTGAGAGACCTTACCTGGTAACTCGCCCAGCTAGTATGACCGGCCTGTGTTCCGAAACTAGTTCTAAATATGTTTCTTTTGAGTTTGTTGCAAACCGGAAATCTTTGAGTATCGCTACGCCGGACGGAACGGACATACACTCCATAGTTTATAGCAAAAGGATAGCGAGTTGGACTCTCGGGAGCGATAACATCGAAGAGTTGAGTCTTTCCTTGAGGTCGCATGAGGCGTTTCCGTTTAGATTGTTAACGTTACAATTCCAAATAACGTGTATACTATTTAGGTCCTCCGCGATTATAATGCTGGAGTCGAGATGTAGTAGAGTCGAAACTTTGGCTAATATTGATGATGCAATTACAATGGGCAGATGGTCCGTAAGTGCTGTGCTACAAACAAATGCTTCTAAAGTTTCGAGTGACGGAGTGTCTATTGATACGCAGTGCGAGGACCTTTAGTAGGAGATCAAAATGCCGCCTTTTGATCCGGTCTGCCTGTCATTTACCTTTGACAAACTCCAGTCAAGTAATAAAGTTTATCACCATCATCATCTCAACCCATCGCTAAGTTTCTACGGTGGACAAGTCTTCTTTTAGGGCTTAGGTTAGACCTCCACACCGGCCAAGTGCGGATTTGAGATCATTTTGGACACCTTTCAGGCATACAAGTTTCCTTACGATGTTTTCCTTTGCCATTTAACAGTATAAGTATTATAACTGAATATAAAAGAAATTTCCCGCTAAATATTTTATTGATGTTTTATAAAAGTAATTATAGCCATGATTTCGGTGTTAAGTGGCTGAACTCCAGGAATCCCTGTTGCAAAAGATGTACTGATTCCAACAATTTATCTTCTGAGTCACTTGAATCGCTTTCACTGTAGCTCTGTAACTGTTTATTAAACGGTTCATCTACATACGCGTCTTTTTGTCCATATTTATTTTAATTTTTTTTTACATAATTAGTATGGATTTTCATACCACCGGTGCAATTTTATGAAATACATTTTCAATTAATTGAGGAATTTGAACACTAGATTTTCCAACATTTTTGTCTGCTATGTTCCTTTTCATAGAGTTCTTATATCACAAACAATGGAAATTGTGTTCATGTCGCAAAGCCATGGCTGTAATCTAAGAAATAAGTCATCAGATCAGTCATCAGACTTTTCATCGGATTACTAATTTCGAATTCTGTAGGAGGTTTACGACTTACTGACTCATAAAGCTAAAAATTATAATGAAAATATGAATTTTTTTATTACATGTGAAGTGAAAATAAACTCAACACTTATTCAAGAAAGTAACATCACAAAAAATGTATAAACACAACACTCATTTTTTAAATTTGTTTTTATAGTTCAACAGTAGGTTCAGTGCTGCAATAGCAGCAATGAACACAGCGTAGACTATTGTTTATGATCTTTTCTTCAAGCGGAGTCAGTATGAAAGTTGAACTGATTTAGAATCCAATATTTTAATATTTTCAGAAAAGTGTAAGATGAAGGAGCAGAATTTATTTCAACAGAATTTTTAATAGAAAAGTAATTTATGTAACCGGCGTGGAAGTGTATGTGGAGTTGTGAAATAGTGGACGTTCAGTGTTAAGAGATGGAGTATGACTCTGTGACGAAGTTCTATACGGAATCTGTTTGGAATAGTATGGGGAGTTGTGAGGTGGTGGACATTCAGTAGTTGGAGATGGATTTTGACTCTATTTTGTACGGAATTGGTATGGAAGTTCAAGAGTGTCGTGACGATGTGACGCTTTGGGTATTTTCATTTAGTTGAGTTGTTCTAACAGATACAAAATATCTGACATCAACATTTCAGCAAAGATTTTCTGATCGTTTGAAAGACTTCATGATTGTTGGCCTAAATATAAACCGAACATATTGTTATGAGTAATGCCTGTATTATCTGAGACCACAAGCTTTTTTGCAACATTAGCCAATTCCTCTTGAATTTTAGTGTTTTCTAGTTTCTTTCGTCTAATTTCACTCAGTTTCTAAAGTTACCTAAAAGAAAAAAAGTTAATAATGCTTGCGTAATTATTTTAGTTCCCATCATCTCTTGAGGAATGGAAACAAATCGCAGAGGACTTCTTCCCCGCTGCTTGGCTGCAATGGACAGGAAGCATACTATAGGGGGTTGGGTGAAGTGGTGTTGTGATTTAGGAGGATCGTTCCGTTTTTGGTCCTGGGTTTGGGTTTGTGAGGGTTGTCTGAATCTGTGGGTTGATCTGGGCTGTGCTTGTTCAGAGAGGGGTGAGTTTCGGGGCCGTTTCACATCATTGTTCGAACCCACGGATTTGAGGTCCTTCCTGGATGATGGAAAGGGTTTCTAGGAGACCCCTCATAACTTAATTGATAAAATAATCCTCGCTGAGACCAGTAAATTGCCCGTCTTCCTAAGTGGGAGGAGCATTCAGAGATTGGATCTCTTATATCTAAGTCGATGGGAGTGTCTTCTGGAGTTGGAGACAACTGCAGATGACTAGATTGCTTTTGAGTGATAACCATTCTGGAGTCAAAGAATACATGATATACATCGCACCACATGTCTTGAGACGGCATGATGGCCCAACTCCTACAGAAATAATCGGGAGTGAATGTGAAGAATCCAAATTTAGAGACAGATTATGTTTAAAGATATTGTCTTCCAAATTAAAAGAGGTCTCAATGATGGTGAGTTATCTTACATCATAGGTTCCACATAGCTTCTCATAAGTACATTGCAGTTTCTCTAAATACGGATGATCTCTAATATATAAATGGTCTCCATCCTGGAATTTATCAAGGGAGTCCCATCCATGCTTCAGGGGGAGTCCGCCAGTCAGCACTGGAAGGATTGCTGTCACCTCAGGTTGGAATGAAAAGAAAGGACATCGATAGGTAATCAGTGATTCCCAATAAATCACTCCATGCACTGTAGTTATTTTTGAGGGAGGTAAAATTTTGTGAAGGCGAAGACGGTCCCACATCATCAGATACCTAAGATCATTGGGCTCGAGATATGTTCTAATTATTACAATAAATATTTTTTAGTGTTAATGTTTTTGCTGTAGTTAATGCTAAATATGAATTCTTCTATGTCTATGCTAGAATGAATGGTCGAGCAGCAGATTTTGGCGTTTTAAAAAGAACTAAGTTTTACGAAAAGCTTATTGATGAATCACTGAATTTGCCAGAAGAAAGTATTGTTATATTATCAATGCTAGGTAGGAACATGCAATTACAAAGCAGCCTTTAAACTTAACCTAGATAATTAATTTGAGCACTTTTATCAGACTTTAATTTGATGGTTCAAACAAATTGGAATTTGGCACTTGTTGCACCTTGTCTTGCTTTTTCTGCCCCTATTCTAGGACAGAATCCACATCGTCCTTGTGTATGATGCAACTGAACTGCGCTTTGGTTTGGTAGAGTTTTTTTTAGAATACCTGACATGGATTCTTTTATACCCCGCCTCAAAGTTGGCTTTTGTATACAGTCCTCCAAATATTCTGTAATTAGACTCTAACCCAGTTGCTTTAAGAAAGTGCGACGATACTTTATTTCTGGTAGTACTGGGCGTTTTATTCAGAAACACTTTTAAAAAACAGTTTGTCAAAGAAAAACGAACGAACAGTTTCTCGAAGATCCAACATTAGGTTTAAAAACGAACGAAATGAATATAGTTCTACATTTCATTCTCGGAACTGTCTCAATCGCAAAACGTTTACAAACTACATGCTCGTTTGGTAGGTTCATAGGTTGGATCTAAGTTAAGACTCTATTACTATTGCTTTATGAACTATTGTCGTATAAATAGAAAACAGTTATAGTAACTAGTTTTGATTTGACGTTACGATTAAAGCTAAAATATATCTTATTTATATCTATACACAATTAAAATTTGGTTGTAGACGGTAGAACAAAAACGAACCGACCGAGAAAAAACGGTATTTTCGGCTTTCTCTTATTTTTTCTTATGTTACTGTTTGTGAAGGTCAGCTTGGCAAACGTACGTTTTTTGTTTTAAAGTTTAAATCAGTTTCAGTTGTCGTCAAGTAATGCTTGTCTACGCTGACTGTGTTAACTAATTTAGAATTTGCAAGAAATGACTGTATGTTTACGCGCGAAAAGTGTTTTGTGTGATATATTGTAAATATTAATTGTTTAGTAGTTTTGTAATATACCGATAAAACCGATTTAATATGTAAATATCTTTTGTTCCAATATTGTAGATAGTGTAAATAATGAAAACGTGTATATAAAATGAACTTTTAAATACGCCCGTAACATTTATCAATACCAATCCTAAGCCTGGAAAAAGTATGAAGGGAAGTTCGCTTTATTATTTTGTAAACAAACATATGGTGAAGTCGTCGAATCACTGGCGGGATTTTTTTTGAATAACTGTTTTTTTTTAACTGTTTCTCAGAACTGTTTCTCATTTCAAAAAAACGGTTTCGTTTCGTTTTACAAAAAACCTGGAATGACCCAGTACTAATTTCTGGCTTGCTGTTTGCTCTTGAACACTTGTATATGACCCAAGAATTAATGCCAGTTGCATTAATCAATCTTATGGATTGAAGAGGCAAAGAAAATTGAAAAAGTAATTATATACACACACACATATATATATATATATATATATATATATATATATATATATATATGTATATATATACATATACATATACATATACACACACAGTACAACTATATAATCTAGTTCTAGGCACCAAAGGGAATATAAATCAGAATATTGAATATTATTTTTTTGCAGCACCACCAATGTAAGGGCGACTTTTTTTTTGCGCCCGAAGCAAATATAGGCAACCCGCCGGAAAGCGGGGGAGGGAGGTTGGGAATGCTCATAGCATACCACGCAGCCGGCTGCGGGGTTATGTGGTGACTTTGGAAAGGTTGGGTTTAGTGGGTAAACCCACTAAACCCAACCTTTTATGAACTGGCTTAACGATCTAACTAGAGATCTCTAAGCCGTATACGAACGCGACCCTCCTTGGCAGAAAGGAGGGCGCAAGCGGCGAAAAGCCGCTTAGAAGAGTGCCTAACTAAGGCGGATTAAGGGATGTGTTATGTAGGCTCGGCCTGAGCCGCCAGGAGGCGGTTCAGGTCAGCCGAAAGCTTGTTGGGGGGGGGGGGGGGTCCGAGATAGAGTTTCTCGGTCTGCGCACACTATAGCGAGTGTGGATAGGGGCTGCATAGGCAGCTGTCTCACGAATGAGATGATTTGGGTGGGACTCTGAGGCTTTGAAAAATCTCTCAGAGATTGATTTAAGGAACTGCTGGATTGTTGGGAGCTCTAAGTCTCGATGTAGGTCGGCATTACGGACATAATAGGGCGAGTTAGTGGCCCTACGACAGAATAGATTTTGGACTATTTGAAGTTAATTTATAGCTTTGGGCTTAGCATGTGCGAAAATGGGGGCCGCGTAGGTCATGACAGGTCGTATGCAGACCTTATATAGGGTTCGCTTGTTGCGGAGGGACATTTTACTGTGTCTGCCCAACATGCTGTTGAGCCTACCCATGTAAAATCGTGCGGTGCTAGTAACCTTCTTGATATGGGGCTCGAAAGTGAGCCTTGCATCAAGGGTGACGCCGAAGTATTTGGCTTTAGTTTGCCATGGGACAGGGGTTACTAACATCCTGATTGGCGGAGTGGTGGTGAGACGACGTCGTTAAATTCGAAGCAAACGGCGGAGCTTTTCTTTGGGTTTACGTCGATACGCCATTTTTGGAACCAAGCTCCTAAGTCGCTTACCTACTGACTTTTGGATCTTGTTCCGAATCTGTGGTAGTGAGTTGCCTTTAGAGTAAAGGGCTGTGTCATCTGCAAAGAGGGCTAGTTTAACACCATTCGACGGGATAGGGATGTCGTTGGTGAATAGTATATATAGGAGGGGGGCAAGCACAGAGCATTAAGGGACACCGGCTTTTATTTGACGAGTAGAAGATAGCGTGCCTTCGTGTCTAAAGCGAAAGGTACGATCCTTCAGATAGGAGGCTACAAGGCGAACGAGACGGTCCGGGAGGCCTAAGTCGTACAGTTTGTAGATAAGGCCCTCGTGCCAGACTCTGTCGAATGCCTTGGCAATGTCAAAGAAGACCGCGATGGTTTTTTGACGAAGAGGATAAAAACCGCTGAGGATGTATTCCACTATGCGGTGAACTTGCTGGGGGCACGGGTGTTTGGCTCGAAACCCGAATTGTTTTGGGATGACAAGAGGGTCGCCGTCTGTGGGAAACAAATGGCGCCTCATGCGCACGAGAATAACCCGTTCGAAAAGTTTGCCCATGGCCTTGAGGAGGCTGATGGGACGGTGATTGGAGGAGAGGTGGTGAGGTTTGCCTGGCTTGGGAATACCAATGACTGTTGCCTCTTTCCAAAAGGTGGGAAAGTAACTGAATTCGAAGCAGGCGTTAAAGATTATGGCCAATAAGGCGATTACCTGCTTCGGAAAGTGTTTGAGGGCTTGGTTGGAGATGCCATCCGCTCCCGGTGCTTTTTTGGGCTTAACTCCTTTGATGGTAGATGAAATCTCATCTTTGGACACAGTGATAGGGTCAGAGGCGGTAGGGGGCGAGTTCCTGCGACGGACCTCGTCCTCCACTAGTTGGATGTGTATGGGGTCAGTGGGTTGTGAGCTAGGAGAGCATTGAGCGGCGACGCTGTCAGCGAAGCACTCAGCCTTTTCTTCGTCCTTGAAGGCAATGGAGCCGTCGGGACGAGAAAGAGGGGGAGTATGCGTTATAGCGTCTATCCGGAGGGCTCTCGCCATCTGGTAGTACGCTGTGTGAGGGAGAGATTTTCTCCATGAGATTGCTCCTTTCGTGGTCTCTGTCATCTTGGAGGCGGTAACGCAGTTTGCGTTGAAGGCGGTGGGCCGCGAGTCTATATTCGGGAGTGGGATAGCGTGCAGCTCTACGGAGGGCAGCTTTTTTGGCTTTTAGCAGGTTGCTAATATCTAGGGGAAGACTAGTTTTAGCAACTGGGACAAATTTTCATTCTCTTTAAGAGAGGATGTTATAAGTGAGGTGAGATTTTCGACCGCGGTGTCTATTTTCCCCGTACTGTCGAGGGCGTCGGAAGAAAGGGTTATGGGAGGGCCGGAGAGTCTATAGCAGAGGCTAGAGACTTCTTGAAGCCCTTCCAGTTGGTGTAGGTTTTGGATGTGGGAGTTGGAGATGGCTGATGGCCAAGAAGGAGGGATACAGGACGGTGGTCGGATCCTAGATCATCGAGAGACTCGATTGCTCTAAGGTTAAGGGAGACTCCTTTAACTAGAGCAAAGTCTAGCATGTCAGGAGCGTAGTTAACAATGTCGGGATAATGGGTGACAGCGAGGGGGCTGTAGACAGTCAGGTCGAGAGACTGAGTGATATTGAGCAGCACCCTGCCACTACTGGTAGTAGTGCGGCAGGTCCATTCAGTATGCTTGGAGTTAAAGTCTCCAAACATAATGACTGAGTCGCCTAATGCAAGGATGGCTTCGAAATCACTCTTAACGGGGAGGGTTCCGCTAGGGATATAGCAAGAGGCTATAATGATTGACTGGTGTCCAGTCATGGCTAATCTAGTGATAGTGGCTTCCATACTGGTAAGCGTAGGAGTAGATATGTGGGAGCAATAAAGGGACTTTTTGTAATAAATGGCAGTACCGCCGTCTTTGCGGTCGGGTCTGTCATTACGCAGAAGTGAATAATTTTTTAATAGAAAGGCCTTTAGAGACCTTGGGGCTGTGGTGGGTCTCCCGAAGGAGGAGGACGTCGGCTTCGCGATCTCGAAGAAATAGCCTAAGCTCTGGGAGGTTATTTAGCAAACCGCGGATATTGAATGAAACAAGCGACAAACCCTTTGGTTTGATACGACCGTGCGATATTGCGGGAGCAGAGGGCTCCGGCATAGTGTAATTACAAAGACCTTAGTAAGTTGATGTGCTCAGTAAGAGCAAGGAGACGGTCCTGAGGGGACTGAGCGGTGCGCAGTTTACGCGGATGGATAAGGATTTCCTCTATATTGATCTTATTCATAGTGTTATACACTAGGTTTAGATCTTCTACTACAGAGTCTGCCTGTTTTTGTGGGTCGGCGGAGGGCCGCGGGATATTTGATTCCTTTGGGAACCAAGGGTTTATTGGAAGCGGCGCAGGCTGGGAGAGCGGAAGGCTCATAAGGGTCCGAGGAGGGCCCTGAGGTGGCCGATAGAGGCCCTGTGGGGGCCGATAGATGCCCTGTGTGGACTGAGATGAGCCCTGAGGGGGCTGAGGTAGGGGCTGGCCCTGGCGGGGCGTGCGGCTTACAAGAGCCGGGAAGGTTCGGTCATTGACCTGGGGTGGAGCTTTGCGTATCGGAGGTGGGCGAGGAGCGCGAGGGCAACCTCTAAAATTGGCCGGATGGCCTGTTTGTCCGCAAAGGACACATGAGGGTGGGGATTCGGCGTTTTTGAGCCGAGGGCACTCTTTCGAAAGATGGGGTTCTAGGCACTTAACGCACCTGGGTGGAGCTGAGCAGTTGGCTGCCGCGTGCCCATAGAGTTGGCAGCGGTGGCACTGCGTTGGGTAACCGCGCCGGTGTGGGGCTTCGACCTTTACACGCGACAGGCCGCACACAGTGCGTACCTCGCGGAAGATGGCCTTCGCCTCCGGCACATTGGTGAGAACAAGGAGGGCAAGGTTAAATCTTTCGCCCCTGCTGCTGTGCATTTTGTGCACAGCCTCTATGGGGAAGTCCAGAGACTTAAGGTCTTCCAGAATGTCCTCGCTTGCGAGTTCATAGGGAACTCCGCGGAGGACTGTTTGACCTTCCTTTCTTCGGCGAGGGCGTATGTGTGATAGGACACACGCTCGGTTCCGGAAGTCTTCTATAGACGCCGGCATTATTTTGATGGCCTCGCCGACATTGGTGGCTTGGTCATATTTGAAACCCTTATCGTAGAGGGATTTGGATAATTGAGTGAATTTGGCCATGTCTCTGAGAAAGACAGGGGGCGGGACTTGGTTTTTAGCCAATTTGGGAGCGCAGCGGGTTGCTGGCTTGGCGGTAGTGTCTTTCAACTGAGAGGCAGCAGCGTTTGGGTCTGCGGAAGTAGGGGCAACGATGGGAGCTGCGGAGGTAGAGGCAGCGGCGGATGGTGTGCGGGCGGCGGCGGCGGCCGCCGGGGCGGGGGGAGTGCGAGAAGTCGCAGCGCGTTTCGGGCCGCGCTTAGATTTCACTAGCGTGAATTGGGCTGAGTCGGTTATGGTTCCTTCGGAGTCGGATGAATCCGAGGAGCCGGTGGAGCTGAGGGCGGTCCTCTTCCGGGAGGAGGAGGTAACGGACGTGGTGTCCGAGTGCTCCATATCGGAGTCGGGGGACGCGGGCAAGTCGGTCTGCGGGGCAGCCGCTTGGATCGCGAGGAAAGCCGCGACGGCGGGCGGGTGTACACATGCCTTAGAGGCACGGGGGGTAAGATTTATCGTGAAACTGTCAAGGTCTACGCCTTGGGTTTTTAGGAATTGGTGGAAAAGAGCCAAAATTTGGCTAGCATCCATGGTAGACATGTTGGGCGGACAGGGGGGTGATGATTTATTCTATGAAACTAGAGGTCCCTGTTCTGAGAAGAACAGGGCCTTGGGGGCAGATGGGGAGGACTGACGTTCTATTCCCAGAAGCTGGGGTCCCTATGTTCTGAAAAGAACAAGGGCTCGCTCTGAGAAGAGCAAGAGACGATCTTCCAAGAACAGTATATACAACAAAGTAACAGTATAACAAAACAATAACAGAAAAATTAAAAATAAAACAAAACAAAGCAAAACGCGCTCAAGCTTCCCGCCGGAGCAAAGGGCGAGAACGATGCGAAAAACAAAGTGACTCACCAACGGCGTCTGCTCGGCCGGTGTTAGCCGGGAAGAGCGGGACGCGCGGGCGAGAGGTTGCACTACCGAGAAGTCGGAGCGCGAAAGAACTGTATGCACGCCCGCTCGGGGGCGGCGCGCAAACGGAACTGTAAGGGCGACCAACTATAGTGCACGCAAGATAACTTACAACTTTTAACTTTGCGCGCGAACCGTAAACCGCGAATTATGGCGTAACAAAGTGGCCATTGTCTTGTTTTTTTTCTGAACGGAATATTTTTTTGCCATCCCGTCAAACACGTCCACACCCCCTTTAGTTTTATTATAATATTGTATTATTTCGGGGAGCTGTTCACCATTCGCCTTGTCTGGGGTGTCGTGAAGAGTCGATAACTACTTTGTTTTATTTCGATTTTGGTGGACAATAAGACAAAAGAGTCAGTGGCCCATCATAGCAGAGCATATCTGTTTTTTTTGCGCGTTTTTTCAATTCCAAAAATGTTGCAGGTATCTCTCGCTTATTCTTACGTGTTGTAATTCTTGGTTAAATATACACTAGTAAACCAGTTATCCATGGTTATGTTGCGGCGAGATCCAAATATTGGTTTTGCGAGTTCTGTTACATAGTACTCAGGCACAGATAAATTTGGCGGTGCAGATGTTTGGCATACATATACCATAGCTTTTAACATATAGGCAGTCTGCATCACACAGCATCAAAATTTTAATCCCATAGTTGTCAGGTTTAGAGGGTATATAAACATTTATTATATGTATATATAAACTTTATATAAACATTTTGAAAACGTATCGTCCATCAAGTGACAGCAGTTGTTCATTAATAGTACAAAACTCAGATGGGGAATAAAGAGCTTCACAAGTTTCTATAATGTGATCATAAACTTCACGTACCACGTGGAGCCAAGCGATCTTTTTCACGTCTTTCAGCACGAGTTAGTTTGTCATCGAATCGTAGACACTTAGTTGAAAATTCAAAGCGACAGCGACTCATTGTAGCTCTGAAAATGGACACTACAGTCTTTTCTCAAATAAAACTTTGGTGTTCATTTCATTCATTTTCAAAACTCCAGTCAAGTGATAAAGTCCAATCAAAGCCTTCAGTTCACTTATTGTCACTGGCTTTACAAAAGATGGAAGCTTAGTAGAACCACTGGCGACAACCTCTTCAATATGTTTATTTTCTTGGTATCCTTTATGTTTTTGTCACTGTATCTCAATTTCTGAGTTAGTATGCGTGACCACTTTATTCAAAATTTCGTCTGTAAAATAAAGGGACCAACCTTCTGAAACCGAATTTGTATCCTTTGCTGGACCTTTGTTTCCAAGCAGTTTCATTATGATATTGCGTTGAGGAAGTCTACGCCGAGTTAGTAGGACTCCACTTCATTTATGTCTACCCAAATACCCACAGCAATCCCACATATTATATAAGTTATACCCACAGCAATCTAAATAATGAGGCAATATTATTTATATTTGAGGTACTATGTGTTACTGCTACTATGTGTTGGATGCCTGACTTTTTTTTTCAAAAATAAACTTATTACAATATTTGCCTAAATATATTAATAATTTCATTTTATGAACAGTTAATTGATTCCCTTGTTATATAGGGGAAAGTGGGGGAATTAGGAACACTTATCTTCCAACGCCCAAAAATAATAGAAAAAGGTCACAGACGTAATCAACTTTTATTGCAACATAAATTTTGCTTCTTTATCTACTTATTAGTGACAAAAAATCTTAAAAAACAACGTTTCATTAGAAATATGAACGAAAACAACAAACATTGCCGTTCCTATTTATGGTGCGGGGGAAATGAGAATGGTATGGGGTAATTAATGACGACATAATTCAACCTTTATAATAAGCTAGAATAATTTATTTAGGTGGCACATATCACACAATTAACCTTTACTAGTATCGCCGGTAGTACATTTTTCACGAGCCCAAAGTTTACGAAGGGCGCATATGATCCAATCTTAAATGGTGGGAATTCATAATTTTCGTTGCATATTATACAACGCGGTCACATTAACTTGACGCATGGCTTTGATAACGTCATTTTGGCGGTTAGGTACGGTGCGAAAAAAAAGCATGTAGCTAAATAAAAACTATATTTTTGATTTTGGAGCATAGGTTTTATTTGTTAATCTTGCAATATGTTGCATCATGTATTTTTTATACAATATAATTTAAAACTATTTTATGTTGATAGATAAATATTTATCCAAATTTTTCTTTACTATAAATAATTGGTACAATATCATGGTCTAAACTGTCTTCTTCTTCACTTTCGATCTCGCTGTCGGATGACTCCTCTCCTCCAAGATCGATTACAAGTTGCTGCAGTACGTCGTCAACCAGGCCATCTTTTTCCCAGTATTCCTGAAAATAAATAAAATAGTGTTATAAATTTATTTATTTATTTAAGCCTTTATTTCCCAAAAAAGAATTACATAAAATTAAATATATTACAAAATTTTATTTACATTTACAAAACCAATCATGCTTTAAAGAAAATTTTAACAAACATTTAGACTTTTTTTAAATTATTAAAAGCAAATAACAATTAACTAGGTGCATTTTTTAAATTATCAAATATGAAATAATAAAAGAAATTACATAATCAAACTAATAAAATAAATCAAACGTAAATTGAAATAAAATATTAATAATAAGATATTTAGTGGTTAATTATAACATGTTATGACGATCAATTTACAGCTGATTGGTCACGATAACATAATATTCAATTTTTTATCCTTTTTCCTAGGATTTGACATTATACAGTGTGTAAGTGTAAACACCGATGTCACTGAAACCATGGGTAGTTGGCTTTGATATAAAAATATTTATCCGATTTTAAAAAAAAAAGTTATTTTCTTTCATAAAATTAAAATAGTTTCTGTTCGACACCGTCCGTAAATTCATGGACCCTATGCGGCCGAGTAACGTAATCACTGTAAAGATCACCGCTCGCCCTTGCTACCTACACAACATTTCAATAAAAACACAATGGTACACATAACCTATGATGTAACTTTTCCTTCGTACTTTCATACTGGCTTAGGACAGTCAAAAATTCCTACCCTTTGTGTTGCGTGACGAGTCCAAATTAATGTAAGTTAGATTTTACAACAAAGAAAATTAAACATTAATAATAGTAAATCTTTAGGTAGGATTTTTGGCGTATTTAAAAGGTTAATCATAATGTTATGCACGGCTACACACTAAGCTATGCAAATCCAATGGGTAGCTCGCCGTCCAATCAAGGACCCGGGATCCCGGGACTGTCTTAGCAAGATACCGCGGCCCTGGAACGCAAAGGGCATTTGAAGCTTAAGCTGACCGTTCATTGTACGGAAAGATCATACAAAGCGAGGCCAAGACAAACTGGATTTGTATAGCTTGATGTGTAGCCTGATTGATTGATTATTTACACTTACCTATTAAATAAAATCCTCGTAAATGAATCCCATTTTGATCAGCTTTTACATTAATCGTAAAAGCTGTTCAAAATGCGATCCATTTACAGCCACGCATGCCTTCGCACGTTTCCGTAGATTGTTACGCACTCTAGGAAGCACAACAGTGTCATTTTTTAAGTCTCGAAACACACTAAGAATTCGCCTTTTGAGTTCCGACGTATTACGGAACTTAGTTGCATATACTCGGTGCTTCACTTCTCCCCAAAGATAAAAGTCCAGCAGGGTAAGGTCGGGCGAACGCGCTGGCCACGCAACTGGCCCTCTACGTCCAATCCATCGCCCAGTAAACTCCTCATCCAACATAGCCCTGATTTGCAGCTGAAAATGTGCAGGGGCACCGTCATGTTGGTAGTAGAGGTTTCTCAGTGAACGAAGAGGCACATTTTCCAACATCCTGTCGAATACATGTCGTAAAATAGCCATGTACGACTGTGGATTCAAATGGCCGTCAATAAAATAAGGTCCAAGAAGTTTGCCGTCTAGAATTCCCGCCCACACGTTTACGGAAAAACGGTGCTGATAACTGTTTTGCCGTATTCGGTGTTCGTTTACCCGACTCCAGTAATGTTCATTACGAACATTGTAAATGCCCGACCTTGTAAACACTGCTTCGTCCGTAAATAAAATGGAAACGTTATCAAAGTTTTGAATAAGCCATTGCGAAAATACCACCCGCGGTATGTGGTCGTTTTCATTTAACTCTTGAACCGGCTGAAAATGATACGGATGTTGACGATCAATGTGCAGAATTTTCCAAATTGTCCGGTGAGAAACACCGAAAATACAGGCCGCCCGCCTGGTACTCTCCTCTGGGTTCTCCGCGAAGAAATCCAAGATACGTTCTTGAAGGATAACTGGCAGCTGCTGGTTGCCACGCCCCTGAGCATGAACCGGCACGGTAAACTGTCCATAGCTACGTAACCTTTGCGTGGCCGCCAACAAAGTTTCACGATTTGGCACAGGTTGTCCAGGGAATGATTCTGCGTACATTCGTCGAGCCTCGTTCACATTGTCGTGACTTAACGCATAAAGTCGGACCATTTCGGTCCACTGCACATTTGTGTACGACATAATTACAAACTAAAACGCACTCGCACAAAACTACGCGGCACGGCGCGCGGAGCGCTTATAATTCAAATAAACACGTACATTCGCTACCGAAGCAGCGGCCGACTGACAAACTGAAACAGTGACGCTATGGACTGTCGGCTGATGGCCTTGACCGCTCAGCTGTGCGCGAGATCCCTGCCGCTACGATATGTTGACTGGAATTTTGTATATGCCTAGGGTGAAACAATTCTAAGGAAAAAATGAGATTTGACTTTAAAAAAAAATGTTATTTTTCATTGAATTTACCTCGGCGCAAGTAAAAAACCTGTTGTGGTCTCTCGACATGGTTAACTTCTTTTTTCCAGTCTGATGCTGTGATGGAGTTTACTGCATCTCTGGTGAGATTTTCAATTTCTCTTTCTTGTTGGTCTACGTTTTTGTACCTTTTTGCCACCCTCTGTTTAACAAATTCCAGACATATTCAATGGGGTTGAGGTCACAATGGTAGGGTGGCAAACATACAATTTCATGTCCATGGCGTTTCATTAAATCATAGACAATGTATTGCTTGGGCGGCTTTGCCTTTTTTATAATACGGTAGAGTTCTCTTTTTCTCATTTTTTTATCGAATGGAATATTGTTGTCACGCAGCCACGGTTGCATGTCTCCTTTTAACGTTGCAGTTGTGGGCGCCTTCACCGACTGCGTTGAGTGGTAAGGCGCGTTGTCAATGACGACTGTACTATTTGGGGGCAAGTTTTGTATCAGCTTTTCATTAAGCCATTTCAAAAAATTCTCGGTATTCATTCCATGATGGTAATCGCCAGTAGTACTTTTGCATTTTTATAACAAATCTGCATCTGCATCACCAGAATCCACCGTTGACCCGGGTTAAAATTTTTATTCACGCTGCTATCTGTGCTGTTTTGCCAGCATTTGCTGACGGTATAATGGGAATGGATCCGTGTTTCATCCAGGTAGATAACTGGTTTTTTACCTGCGCCGAGGTCATTGGTCTCTTTCATTCGGCGTAGGTAGCGTTCTCTCCAAGCGGCTATATCGGCTTTTTGAATTAGCACCGAAAGCGCACTTTTACTTTTTTAAATTTATAACCAAACTGATTTATTAAAATATTTCTAAGGAAAGTTCTTCCACCTTGAAAATTAAGATCTCTCTTAACAGCTGCCAAGATTTTTTAAAGCGTGGGTACTTCCTTTTTTACAGTATAAAAGCTGTTGATGATATTGCGTATTGCGCAAATATCAAAATCATCCACGACAATTTTTTTTCGCTGATTGTTTACGCTTTTTACCCGGTGTGGATAACTTTATATCCCTCATTGGATTGTCTGTAGTACTTGGACTGGGACAAATGTCAGTGCTTGTTGGAACGGTGCTAGTATTTGGGGCCGTACTAGTACTTGGAGCCGTGCTAGTGCTTGGACTTACGTCGGGCAAAGAAGCCGACGGTGGTACACATGCCTTTTTGGCCTCCCTTTTTATACGAGTAAGAGTACTTCTTGATATTCCAGTTGCTGCACAGGTTCGTTTATCAACCTGATCTACAGGTATGCAAAAGCGTCTATTTTTCTTCTCATTCTCAAAAAACTGCAGCACTTTCAACACAAGATTTCTTCCTTCACTGTGTATAATTTTCGCCATGTAAAAAAATGAGTAGTAACAAAAATAGTCCAAAATTAACAAAAACAGTCCAAACTTAAACAATAACGAAAACGTAACAAAATGGTCCAAAAACAGCCAAACTTAAACAATAACGAAAACGTAACAAAATATCCAATAACAACAATAGCAACAGAAAGCTAGTCAAAATATCGACGCGCGTATCGGTAACAGAGATGCTAACCATATTGACGATTGCCGGGCGAGTTAAGGGAGTGCGGGGGGAAGCGGGCGGGGCCTCGCATTCCAGGGATGCGTCAAGTTAATGTGACCGCGTTGTACGGTAAAACTTCTCTTCGTTTTCATTTCCTTGTAAAGCGTTATTCGAATTTCTGACTCATTTAGCATTGACTCGTGGTTTTTTATGTATGGTATTAATGTCCTTTTTTGGTTTTTTAGTTGGAACTTTTTCTTTTTTAACTTTTCGCTCACTTTCTTTTTGGTTTTTCCTCTAGGTGAATTTTTATTGTTGTGCTGGATAAAATCTGAGAATGCTTCTTACTCTGTTGCTTAGAAGTGGTTATCGTTTTAAGAATAACAGGCACATTGATAATTTCTACAAGAGTTATAGGTGTGAAATGAGGAGGAATATTAATGATAACGTTCAAATCGTTTTCATTTTCAAGTACAGAAGTGGCATCCTGTGTTGGTGTTTGACTCTGGCAGTGTTATCGGACTCATTCAAGCTTTGCTCAGCTGTAGGTCTGTGAACATCGCACTCTTGAGTCTAACTGGTGTGAAATTGGTCAAACAAAGTATTTTCAAATTTGTCTTTAAATTTGTGAGGATCAATAGGATGGATTCCAGCTGCTTTAAATCCACTGACAGTCTTGCTTATGTTAGCTGTCTCGTTGTACGCCTTTGTAAAAAGTATTCAAACCTCGTACTGGCTTATTCGTTTGCCAGGATTGTTAACCATGTATAGCTCACATTCTTTATTGTACGCCATCTCCAGTAAACTGGAGATTGTAAGATCCAGTGACTGCATTTTGTAAGATACATATGGTGACAAGAAAAGAACTTGCAGGTTGTATTCTCGGAAAAGCTCGTATGCTCCCAGGCTCATATGACTTTTGTGATTGTCAAATATTATTACTATTGGTTCTTCTTTGGTAGGTTTCACGAAAGAAATGAAGAGTCGCAAGAAGTCAATTAATATGGACTCATTTATCTAACTGGAAAAACAAACGGTGGCAATCATGTCGCTATTACAGTTCGCTCTTTCTCTTTCTTTTGAAAATAAACATGGGTGGTACATATATGCCACTAGCACTAACAGTACAAAATACTGTGGTTGATTTAAATCTGTTAGAGCCAAACACTTGTAATTTTTTGTACTGTGCTAATGCCGGTTTCATCAATATTAAAAATACGATGACCAGGTATAATGTATTTTGTCTGGATCGTTTTTCATTGATGAAAAAACAAATTTATTTCGTTTGCGTTAAAAGCTGTAATTCTATTAAATGAAGTAGCTTCAGGAATCTGTAAACTGATGAAAGGATGTCGACACATACAGCCGTAGTACCAGTCTGCCTGCCAGCTGGATTTCTTGGTTAAAATTATGTTTCAGTTTGTTAGCTTCAGCAAATCGAAAGGCAATTCTATGTAATGAACTTGGTGTTATACCATAAAAAGACGTGCAGCAACCAAGTATGTAATTTTCTAGGTAGTCTTCTTTTTCGTTATTAAATACAGTATACCGACCTTTTTTTGGGATCTTAAATTCGTTTTTGTTTTAGTGGTTTAATAACGTTGTCTTTGAAACTGAGTATTTGGTAGCAGCTTGACCCAATGTAAGCGTTTTACTTTTGAAATCTTCAATTGTATGGCGAAGATCTTCGGTAGAGTTCATTCTTTATGCGATAGTAGCCCTCGTCAATACATCATTGATATATTACGTAGGGTTTGATACGCATTGTTTACATGACGAAACTCATACTTAACAAGTTTATGTATTATATTACGATTGAATTTCACGGGTTTTTTGCGCGGATCCCTAATTCTGTGTCTAAAATAAGGGTAACCTAAGTTACTTCTTCTAACATCAGCAAGTGAAAGTCCCGGCAAAGTCGGTCCAGCCATTTCGGAGATTAGCCGGAACACACAGACAGACAGTCGTACAAAAATTTTAAATATTTTTTTTCTTATAAGTACCTTACTTTACGATGTATACTTTCATATGCATTTAGTAAAAAGCCATTTGACATAACAAACAGATACTCTAATTTTATTTATTTGCAAAAATGTTTTTTGAATAATGTAATAATTTCATTCAAAAATGCATTTCTTAAAATAGACTAAAATGTATAAAATCCTTTGTTTTTTTGTCATATTCTTCATTGTCATCCGATTTTGAGCTAAGTTCAAAATTTTAAGTTTAGCTCATCGGGAAGTTACTTTAAAATCAATTACTAATTTGACCTGAAGACGTACACGAAAGCGAGCTATTAAAAGTGCGAGTTGGTAAAAATAACAAATTTTCGTAGAGTTATTATTAAAAGTATAAATATACCGAAATAGCAGAAAAAAAAACAAAACGCAAAGAAACTAAAGAATAACTGATTTTTGACAAGATAATAACATACCTTTTATCTCATAGATAAAGACCGAATAGTTTAAATATTGTAAGAGCTTATTTAACTATATTAATAACTATATTATATGCAGCACGAATGGGTCGGCTCGACCGGGATAGGGCCACGCTTTCACAGAATACCAGCGTAAATTTGCAGCCTAATACTGCTGTTTCGTATGGTGAGTGTAGAGATACGGAGACCCTTTTTTATTGGAAACGAGGCATTCCATCTTAGTCCTCCGGGGTGACAACGGGTTTTGATTCTTAATCGAGGATAAATGTAGATGTCTTTGGGCCACAGCATCCACTTACCATTAGGTGGACTATGTGTTCGTTTGTCACCCTTATTCTATATAAAAAAATATATAACAAAATGAACAGCATAACTGTAAATTTAATATTGTAATAGCCCTCTATCACAGCATAATAATGACAAAATGTGCAATATACCTATAGTATTTAATTTAAAAGGTAATATATTAATTCTAGTACTTACATAACTTGATTGCCATGAGAGTTGTAAAAAGTTTCAAATTATACTTCGTCTAATCGAATTACGAACGAAGAAAAACAGATGTGTGTTATCTTTTAAATATTGTTAGGGGTACTGTTGATGGTCCAGAGCTGTTTTATGACATAGGACAGCCAATAGCGCACACCGTCAGTGCTACTAGTAAAGCAATCTTTTGCATGTCCCTTTATGCTTTATTTACATTCGGCGTTGTTGGGCAGGGAAGTGGGCAGCGCAGCGCGTGTATGTAAATAGGCTACTCGCGCTGCCACTGCCCGGCGCTCCCTCGAATGTCGGTTTTTCGCGCGGAAGTCAAAGGATGGGCAGCGCGAGCAGGAGCGAGTGTTTACATTCTCGCTCACTTGCCACCGAAGTGCGACCGAGAAAGAACACGCTACGTTTAAAAGCTGCAATTCGTTTATTAATCTATTTGTTCGTAATGCTAAGGCCGTATCTGTGTCTATCGCCACAAAGCGACACGATACACGCAGATGTGACCGGCTATTATCGGCTATCGTCGCGGACATTCGGGCTGAGTGTTCGTGTTCGTGTGTGGGTGTAATCGCGCGGGTGGCGGTACATCAAAGGGTTTTAGCGAGTCAACATATCGCCCTGCCTGGTCAGACAAGCGTTGTTCTTCATTACGATCGTTGTTTTCGATCAGTTCAGACGCATGCAGGTGGCTGTGTAAAATGGAGTAGAGTGATTGAATGGTACTGGAATTCCTCTTTTTAAGTTTCTTCTTTTTATATTCTAATAAATGCATTATGTAATTGTTAGCACACATGTAGAAGTAAAGAAATTCGTCGTCCATAGTTAAACGTTTGAAAATGATTTCGGCCATCTTGGATTACTGCACGATAGTTCATGCAAAATATCGAAGCCCTAATATGACCACATCTTTTATCGCGATAAATGTTTAGTGTTAAAACGTACGAAGCTTCGGCACACATTACGTCGGGACGATACACGTAGGTGCGCCCGAAGCGTAATGATAAAACAATGAATTTTTTAGAACTTTAATAAATTGAGTGCGTAATATGGGATCCTTATGATAAAAACCATAAATTGCGCGTAGTAGCTACTTATACTGAGCAGACATAATGCTATCTCGCCCACAAACTCGACATCAGTCATTGTTGCGAGTTGATCAATAAAGAAGTATGAAGGCTAATTGTGAACACCTACTCGCGTCGTTATTGCCGCAGAAGTATTTAGGGAAATATTGCCGGCAGCGACAGGAGCAGTGGCGGTGGCTGAGTGTAAATGGGGCATTAAATAAAACCATCTATTGGTACAATTCATGTTTAATGCAGGCATGCTAGAGCCGGTACGGGCGTTGGTAGAGCCGTGCTGCAGTTATATTAGAAGTATAGTTGAGCATGAATGGTCGGCTCGACCGGGGAAGGACCACGCTCTCACAGAATACCAGCGTTAAATAGTAGCTTAATGCTGTTGTGTTTCGTATGGTGAGTGTAGAGAACCGGAGACCCTTTTTACTGGAAACAAGGCATTCCATCTTAGTCCTCACGGGTGACAACGCATCTGCATCTTGATTCATAATCGAGGATAGATGTAGAAGTCTATGGGCCACAGCAACCACTTACCATCAGGTGGGCTGTGTGCTCGTTTGTCTCCCTAACCTATAAAAAAATGCAAAAGATTTAATACTGTGGCACAACAATAATCCATATTTATTTAACACCAGTGTTCATAAACTGAAGAATATGCTTTCTAATTATTTCTTTAAGTAGATCTCTCTATAATATGCGTATAGTTTTATTATTATTTGAAGAACTTGTAATGTATATGTTTTACTATTTTAATTCTATTTGTAAAAATTGTAATGGCTTTCTTCCTTTACTTACTTATTACTTAATGTTTTAGCTGTAAGTTTCCAAAACAACTTTATAAAATAAATTACCCTAATTTTTTTACATAAAATAAAATGAACATTCCATTAATATTAATAATTATATATATTTACTATTATATATAATTATATAATATTTTGTTCATAGATTCGATACGATCTCATATCGTCAAAATGTCAGTTATTAAATATATTTTGTGGCTTACTTTCTTCAGTATGATGATGCTAAGTGTGTATGATGCGGCCTATGATTTTCCTCACTATTTATTTATCTTGGAAATATTATCAACTGCTTTTAATTTCTAGCGATTAAGTTATGTATTAATGTATAACTTGTAAATTATATGTCAATTTCGAGAAATTGAATTTATTTATTGTCAATTAAAATATTTACACACAATGTTGTTTTTTATTTTTCCTTTAACACACCTAATACGTAAACGTTTATATATGCAAGGTGCAAGGGCGGCATGGCAGCGAGTGCTGCGATCGTACCCGGCGCCGTCATAGGAGGGGTGTTGAAAGAGTGCTAAAAAATTAGAACACACTAAGAACTCTTCTAGAAAAAATACAAATTAGCTATCTCGACGGTCTTATCCCGAGAAAACTAAAAATATTCACAAATGGCTTAAGACGGTTCCCCTAGCGAGAGACCTTGAGCGTTCGGTCCCATACAATCCACGCGCTCTCGCTACAATATATCACGGAAAAATACGCCCGAATATTTGGAATTATTTCAATTAAAAGAGATAAGCGAACTTAAGAAATTAAATAAAACGTGTAGAATATAGATTTTTAAATTATCTATCCATTAGTGTAATTCTCAAATGATTAGAGCATTTCCTTTAGCAACAGATGCATGTAATCAATAATTTTTGTCATTTTTTAAAAGTAGATTTTAAATGTATTCATAACACATAAAAACAAATTAGAACGTGGAATGTGATGATAGGATATCGAACATTAATAATGTGCTTTTAGATGTAGCTTATTTCTCATAACTAATGAGATAATAGTCTCTGAAAAACGCACTTTTGCCAGGTTTTGGTCAGGGTACCGCCTTAAAACTGATACATGTATAGCATGGCCGCGTACATACAACACTACGGTTGCGGGCACGAAATTAGCGACGGTCGAGCGATGGCTGTAGCGTAGCGGGGCGGAGTGGCGCGGTGCGATTCGACAGCGGTATCTCGCGTGGTCATGAAACAAGAAACAGCGCAGCGCTCGGTAGTGTTGTAATTAACATGAGTCGAAGAGAACTTTTGGACCCTAGTCTCCTAAAGAGAACGGAATTGTTATTAACTAGAGATGTACCCCACATTCAATAAATCAAGAGAGAAGTAGTTTAGGCGAATTTTCTACCCTTTATTATGAATTAAGATGTCATTCAAAGGAATTTTATAACTATGCGAAAATGAGAATGAGTATAGACACATTTGACAGTAATTTAGAGTAAATTAGATGCAATTTCGAATCTTTTATCGTTGGAAATTGTTATCAACTTCAATTATTAAAATTATAAATAAACATACAACCCTATATACTCTAACAAGCAGTGAAATCAAAATAGTTTGTTCCTGTCGCCATCGCCCGTGCATCGTGCGATCGCCCCGCGCCGCTCTCGCTCGTTTCGTGCGCGTCCTTTGTTTACGTCGCTGTCGCATCGCGCCGCCCCGCTACCGCCATCACTAATTTCGTGGTCGCAGCGAGCTAGCTAGAGTTGGAACGGCACTTGGTGCTATAATACAGTCAGAACCGAGTATACCGATTCCTTTTAAACTTGCTAGTTCACTGGTACGTAAACGCTTTAATATAATCAACATGATCAGTACTGTTTTATACATGGTAGAGCCATGCTGCAGCTAAATTATGGTAGTAGCATGAATGGGTTGGTTCGACCGGGAAGATCCACGCTCACACAGAATACCAGCGTAAAATAGCAGCTTAATGCAGGTGTGCTTGTATTGTGAGTGAAGAGAATCTGAGATCCTTTTTACTGGAAATAAGGCACGCTATCTTAGTCCTCAGGGATAACAACACATCTGCTTTTTGATTCTTAACCGAGGACAGATGTAAGTATCTATAGCCCAAGTGTCCACTTACATCTAGTGGGCTTAGTGCTCGCTTTTCACCCTTATTCTTTAAAAAGACTACTAACTATGAAGATGGCAGACAGGCTATGGCCAGGCCAAAAGCTCCAGATCCGTATAGTAACCAGTGCTATTACAGGTCATGGTTATTTTAACAAGCATCTATTTGCCACAGGTATTACAGGTATTCCTTTATGTAGAGCTTGCATGAAGGACGAAGAAATGGCGATTCACGTGCTGCTGTTATGTACGGAGGACGTCATTTACAGTGCTAAAAGTCGGCGTGCCGAGGTCGTCATTAAAATTGAGGGTTCACTGAACTTCTTTTAGGAGGTATCATGGCTAGAATTTCTAATATATATATATATATATATATATATATATATATATATATATATATATATATATATATATATATATATATATATATATACATATATATATATATAAGGTATATTATTTAAACATTAAAAGTTTACTAATATTGCTTCCTCAATCGTATCCTTCGGTTTATCTCTCTACAAGTTTTTATAACAATAAAATGCACAAAATAATCTAAACGTCATCCGCCATTGAATCATAGTTTACACATCACTTCGATGCGCCCTCTACCATCTTCCACAGACAACATAGATACGCGAAGCGCAGCAAATTCAAATTAATGAAATATCATTCATTTCATTACATATATATATATATATATATATATATATATATATATATATATATATATATATATATATATATATATATATATATATATATATATATATATATATATATATATATATATATATAATATATGGGTATACATACATGCAAAATACGGGCTTTTGAGGTAGAGTTGCAGAAAATAGTCCGTAGTAAACTAAACCAAACTAAATTAATTCTAACGAGCACAGGGTAATATCCAAAAAAAAAAACATAAAAATATTAATAATTTAAATAAATTAACAATATAACATTTTTTCATCTTGCCATTCGTTCATGACAGTGTCCGTAAGTATTTACGACCATGTAAAAGACGTATCAACGACTTTTTTGTATATCTGACCTAGGTACCTATTATCGCCACTTTTCAGAGGTAGTATGTATACATTTAGCGTAGCAATATATTAGTGGTCGGCGTAGTTACCTTACATACGGTAAGCATCATATTAGTTTGTGGTTACCACTTAGCGCTGTAAAAAGTTCATACGTGGAGTACCTACTTATTACCTTGAAGTCTCTTCATTTAGTTAAATATAACATCAATCTTATGCTACCGTCCGGAATCATTTCCATCAGAAACACCGCATTTGCTTATCTTTGAAATATGTATAGGTGACACATAGAACTTACAACAGAATAATGTACAATCTTTTTCATTACCCATTTTGTTATCTATCCACACCGTGGCTACCATTATAGCCCGGCAATACTTTGTGATCTTGACCCACTTCAGGAGTGGCCTAAAGTGAAGACGTTTTTCAAACATTTATAGTATCAGTAGGACGTCAAAATGTATTGTATACTCAGTCTGTATGTACGGCTTAATCACGAATAAGCTATCACATTTGGGTCGCCGCAATGGAGATCTCATTAAATCCAATTAAATCGCCTTAAACACTTACTAGCGCCGCGCCGTGCCTGAATATATGGCTTCATATAAATAAATAAAACTTTGTTACAATAATGTCTATGATTTCATGCTGTAATATTATTACTAATCAGAGATATGTAACATTAGAAGAGCAACAAATTTCCCAGAATTTGAAACGTTTGATCAAAATCTCTCAGCCGAAACGTTTTCTAGGGTCGGCGATAAACATCGGAACACAAAAGCACGACTCTAACGTTAAGTTAGAAATTTAAAATACAAATCATGAGATCCTAAGGTAATTTAATTTGTGGATTTAAGTAACGTCCGTACAGTTCTTGGGATGATTTCCTGTGTATTTTTATTCCAAAGGTACAAAAGTGTCACTGGGACGTTTTTGAATCGCAACTGGCGATGAAATTTGTATATGATGGTAGAGAGTAGGGGTCGATCTTCATTATAATGCCGTTCACAGTTCATTCTCGACCGAGCGACATCGGACCGAGAACGAACTGTGAACAGCAAATGAGGATCAGCCCTAATTGTGTTTCTGTGCTTATGATCTATTTTCCAGAAAGTGGGTAAGTGGTACTGTCGAATCAATGGCGGCTGACTGATGGCGGAAGATAAATCTCCAATGCCGAACCGAGAAGAGTTTTTTTAAACTCTTAGGTTTGGCAACAAGTTATTTATAATCTTTATAATATAAAGGAAATTCGTGTATTTTTTTCGAAATTCGCTAGAAAATTCGAGTACTAACGAAGATTGTGAAGCTGTAAATTGTCATAGCATATTAATAACGATTTCCCCCACATAAACATAGTCTAATTTTCATAATTTTTAGTAATGTAGATATTATGAAAATCTAGGTCCGTACTTTTTTATTTTAAAGAAGTATTGCGTACGATATAAGGTACGAGGGTGATACTGAAAGTTCTTAGAAAATAGAAAACCGAACAAACTAGCAAATTATTATTTTTATTATATCTTTTCAAAATAGTGTCCATTTACATCAATCGGAGGACTTATCGCTGCATCCGATGGAACTACTGAGAAAAGCACTTTGCACACTCGTCCTTAGTGGTCTCTTCGACAGCATTTTGAAACGCAGCCACGGCTTTCTCGGCGTCCATAAATCGTTTTCCTCGAACTTCTTATATTTTCGGAAATAAATAAAAAATCACAAGATCTCACATCTTGCGATTTCTCACATCGGGGCTATAGAGCCCAGTAATTGACCCAGTAATTCCACGCCTGACGTCGCCAAGTAGTCAATTGTTTGCTTGGCGGTGTGCGACGAGGCGTTGTCGTGGTGAAGGAGGATCCTATTGCGAGGTCGTTTCTCCCGAAATTTTTCCAAGACAAGTGGCAAACAATTGTTAGTGTGCCACTCTGCAGTAACTGTTTTCGATCCTCTAAAACAATTGTTGCGTAATGATCTGTCTTCCGAAGAACGAGGCCACCATCTTTTTTCCCACGCTTCGACCTCTCTTCACTTATATTGGCAACTACTCGGAAGGAAACATCCAGACAGCAGACTGTCTCTTAGGTACCGGATATACAATAAATCTAGCTTTCGTCACCCGTAAGTATATCGAACACAGCTATTGAGTCACCTCCGTTAAATCTTTGAACCATTTTACGACACCAATCAACACGACGGAGTTTGGGCCTCTGTCAAATTAGGAGGCATCCACCGGACACAAAGCTTCCTGACCGCTAAATGTATATGGAGGATTTTGTGCGCGTGACTCATACCAAACCTAAGCTTGTCCGAATCTGCTGATAAGTCACTCTTTTGTCAGTCTCTATCATACGCCGCACAACAGTAATGCTATCTTCAGTCGTCTCCGTAGAAGGCCGTCCCTCACGCAGATAATCGGTTCGAATAGTGCGACCACGTTTAAATTCATTAAACCAGGTGTACCTAAATAGTGGCACGAGATTGAGCTTCATCGTGAAAGTCCAATCGAATCTCTTGTTGACTTAAATGACATAGAAAGTCATAAAATATCATTATACGAAAATTTTCTCGCGTTAAATTCGTGCTGACGTGACACAGGCAATTTTCAATTTGCCGCTAAATCGTAAACAAATGCCAAATTAAACTATACGTATGTCAATAAGTTTTGAGATCCTCGATGGAACGCACCTGTGTTGTTTCTAAAAAGCAAATTTATTTAAAAATAGAACTCCATAAGATTTGTAACTCGCTAACAACGCAAATTCAGGAATTTACATTTAGAAAAAAAAAAACTAGATTTTGGGGCTTTTTAAGTTCTAATTAGGTGCCAAGTTTAAAAATTAGGTGCTCTAAAATTTTCGCCGCATCGAACTGGTGAAATTTGCGGTGGTAGAAAAACGTATCGCCAGCAACGCAGTGACAATAATGTATATGCGATAAATATTAATAGTAAGGAATCAAGTGCTAATTAGGTGCTTTTTTATAGAAGAGGGGGCAAACGAGCATGCGGCTCACCTGATGTTAAGTGACTACCGCCGCCCATGATCAACCGCAACACCAGGGGAATTGCAGGTGCGTTACCGGTCTTTTAGAAAGGAGTAAGCTCTTTTCTTGAAGGTCCCCAGGTCGTATCGGCCTGGAAAAATCGCCGGTGGTAAACTATTCCACAGAGGGGTCGTACGCGTAAGAAAACTCCTTCTGAAACGTACAGTGATGGACCGCCAAGCATCCATATGGTGTCGATGGAATCGGGACGTTTGCCGCGTAGTGCGGCTGGGATTAATCATGACAACTCCTCAGAGCACTCCCGTGATAGATGCGATAAAATACGCAAAGAGATGCAACATCTCTTCGCAACGCCAGTGAATCGAGCCGATCGGAAAGCACTCGGTCGTCGACGATTCAAGCCGCTCCGCGCTGGATGTGGTCAACTGGAAGGAGCTGGTACTGGGGAGCTCCAGCCCAGAGATGGGAACAGTACAGTGGCGAAGCTAGAGCTCCAAGCTAGGGCAAGCCCAAGATATAAATTGATAAAAATATAGATTGTTGTTTTTAGCAGTTTTATAAAAATACACCAATCTTGATTTGTCTCCAGGCTTCAGTTTCATATTCAGTGGTGTCAAGGACGTGTTTAACAAAGCACACAGAAGGCATACCACTGCTAGATAGATTGTATTACATATCAGCAATTGCATAGCTTCGGTGGCTTTGAAGAAAGCCGTTTGGGTTTATTTAAGCGAAAGAAAAAAATATTTACATCCATTACAATACATGAACAAAAGTAAAACATAAACAAAGTACAAACAAACTATGTACAAAATTAAAAAAAAAACAAATAATTTACATTCTAATGGATAAGAGATAAGATAAGATAAGTGGAATCGTCTCGCTTTCTTATGGAAAGATTTAATTACGTCCACGTAAAATGTTGGTGAACGTTTTAATTGTACCAATAACTGTTTTTTAATTGCGATAATTGATAAGTCCGAAATACACTTTTAACCTTGTGTATTATCTCAACAAAGTTTAAAGATTTCCTCTCCGATTAGCACTTTAACACACTTCAATTCATCACAAGGAACACTATTATCCTCCATTATCATTAAAAATCTTTAAAGCATAAATTTTGAACTCGGTTTAAAGATCTTTATTTCTCAATAAGGCAATAGTGACTTAAATGAGAACAATAACTATATGAATAATTAATATTCATATAGTTATTGTATTAATATTAAATCGCTTAAGATAAGCACACAGAGTAAATAAACATTGAAACGTGAAATGAACTTGCAAACGTATTGCCCGCGCGCCTCCGCTTTTAACAAATTTATTCCCAAAAGCCTGGCTTTAAATCTCTATACTAATTGCTATATATACAATCGTAGTTATATTTCATTATAGAATATTTTGCCATAGGTTAGAAAGAGAGCGATCGCCTTCTCGAAAGCCCCGTAAAAAGCCCACACGAGTGAGGGAGACAACTAATCGCTCTATTAAAACTCATTTTTTATGACACCAGCAGTATCGCTAAGGCAATACGAGGTCATCGGTCGACATGTGTCGAATAGTGAAGTGCGCGGGAAATTTGAAATAGCTTGAAACATTTTACGAGTTATTTTATTAGTTGATATTATTGATTGATTCAGTTTTAATAAGGCAAGCCCGGCTTTTCGGCTTTTATGGAAGCTTCGCCACTGTATTCCATGTGCGGCCGAACCTGTGCCTTGTAAAGTTGCAGGCGGTGTGCCGGCATGAAATACTGTCCCGCTCTGCTGAGCACGCCAAGCTTTTCAGAAGCCAATTTGGCCTTCTCTTCCAAGTGACCACGAAACTGCACGTCACTCGATATGTCGACGCCGAGGATTCCGATACTGGCTGAGGCAACAAGAGGAGTGCCTTGAAACTGAGGGGATACGACAAAGGGGTTCTTTTTAGCGTTTAATGCGCAAACTTGTGTCTTCTGGGGGTTAAACTGGACTAGATTTAGTCGCCCCCAATCCGAGACTCTGTTCAGCAAAGACTCGACTCCAGACACAAGTTTGCCCCGGTACTCGGAGACGTTTTTCCGAGAAATATTGGCACGGCCGGTGTATAGAGCATCACCAGTGCTGTCATCTGCATAGCAATGAATGTTACGTGTTTGCAACATATCTCATATATATTGATATGCAGAAGAAACAGCGTTGGCGATAGCACGCAGCCTTGTGGAACACCAGCATTAATAGGCTTGTAATTGGAGCTTGCACCATCTACAACGACCTTGATGCTCCGATCTGCAAGAAAGCTTGTGATCCAATTGCACAATTTCTCGGGAAGTCCAAAGGAAGGGAGCTTCGAAAGAAGCGCTTTGTGCCAAACCCGATCGAAGGCCTTCGCAATGTCCAAACTAACGGCCAATGCCTCCCCCTTGGACTCTACTGCCTGCGCCCGTCTATGAGTTAGGTAGAACAGAAGATCATCAGCTGATCGACCACGGCGAAAACCGTATTGGCGATCACTAACCAGCTGGTAATCCTCAATGTACCTCATGAGCTGGCAGTTTACAATGGACTCCATTGTTTTGGAGAACAAGAAGGTGATGGCGATAGGCCGGTAGTTGGACGGGTCTGAGCGGTTGCCTTTTTTAGGGATCGGGTGGACGAAAGCCATCTTCCATGATTTTGGAACTACGCCTAGGAAGTAGGAGTATCGGAAAAGACGCATTAAAACCAATGCCAACTCTGGAGCACACGTCCTCAGCACAATTGGGGGGATTCCGTCAGGCCCACTCGACTTTTGAATGTCCAGGGAGAGGAGTGCTTTGCGAACCAAGCGCTGTGTGAACTGCACTTCCGGCATGGAGCACTCACACCGCGGGATGGTCGGTGGCGTACTCCCCCCGTCATGGAGAGTCGAGTTGGACGCAAAGAAAGGGCCTAGCAGATCGGCTTTTTCCTTTGCGGTATGGGCCAGTGAGTCGTCCTCCCTGTGCAGAGATGGAAGAGATGGCTGACAGAAATTCCCCTGGACAGCCTTGGCGAGAGACCAGAATGCAAGAGTTCTAGAAGGAAGGCGAACTAGTTTCTCGCAAATTCTCCCTATGTGCCCTGACTGCCTCGGCAATGACTCTTTTGAAGGACCTGGAGGCGGGATTATACTTCTTTTTTAGAGCGTTGGTGTTTACATCCCGGGACGTTGATGCGTCAGCCCAGGCTTGTTAGCACTCCTGCTTATAGCATGATGCTATTTTACAGTAGCGACCAAACCATGGCTGAGATTTGCCTCCGATGGACACCACAGAGGAAGGAATAAAAAGTGCTGCGAGTGCAATGACAAGGCGCCCCTAATAAAAATAAAGATGCAAAAATCAGGTTTATAGAAAATCAACGCAATGTCAGGAATATGCGTTTAGAAAAATACACAATTAGGGGCTTTTTAGGTGCTAATTAGGTGTCCTGCTTAAAAATTAGGTGCCTTAAAATTTTCACTGCTAGGAACTACTAAAATTTGCGTTACTGACAAAACGTGTAAGTTTTAGAGCACCTAATTTTTAAACTTGGCACCTAGTTAGCACCTAAAAAGCCCCTAATTTTGGCATTTTCTAAATGCAAATTCCTCACTTTGGGTAGATTTTCAGAAAACCAGATTTTTGCATCTGCGTTGTTCTGAATAACAACTTTTTTATTAGGGGCTCCTTGTCATTGCCTATACTAGCAGCACCTAATTAACACTTAATTCCTTGCTATTCATATTTATCGTGTATCTATTATGGTTACTGCGTTGCTGGCGATACGTTTTGCTAGCAACGAAAATTTCAACAGTTCGTTCCGGTGAAAGTTTTAGAGCACCTAATTTTTAAACTTGTCACCTAATTAGCACCTAAAAAGCCCCTAACCTTGATTTTTTCTTAATGCAAATTCCTCATAAAAAAATGCTCATAAAAAACAAAGTTCTATTAATTTTCCTGCAACGCTTCCCGCGCTTTTCATTTAAAAAGATGGATCTTAACCGTGAACATTTGCGCGCTATGATCTATTATGATTTTAAATTTGGTTAACCGAACAGTTGTGTTTACAACGGTTACAATTAGCATTAGGGGATTCAGCTCCATCACGCGCAACAATTTTTACGTGGTTAGCTGAATTCAAAAGAGGTAAATTAACCTTAAAGATGACCAAAGAACCGAAAGAGCAAACAGCAGTAACGGCAGAAAATATATGGACCACTAAAATGTTGGTACGAGAAGACCCACGAATCACATATACGGACATCGAAAAGATTGTAGGCATTAGTTCGGGGAGCATTCATACCATCCTACATCAACATCATGGAGTGAGGAAGCTTTGTTGTCAATGGGTCCCTCGTTTGCTCGCCGAAAGCGAAAAACAGACTCGTGTGGATTGGTAAACTAGACGCGTGACGCCAAAATCCCGGCACATGGGAAAAAAAGAAACATTAAACGTCAAACGTGATACAATTAAAAAAAAATAGTATAATTTTATTTTCCATGTAAAATATTTTTGAGGGTCTGAATCCAACCCTGGCCTAATGTAAAATAAAACTTTCAAAATGCGTTTATATAGTAATTTAATTGTAACAAAATTAATATAAGGTTATTAACCGATGATACGATATCTCATGTTCCTTTCTAATTTTTGTATCGTAGTTTTTGCATCCTTTTATACCACGCAACTAGACATATTTATGACAGGCAAATCTGTCCTACGCGCGCACCACTGTCGACCGATTCGCGTTGGCCCTAAACTGTAATTTTAGGGACAGCGGCCAAGTTTTATTTTACAGTTAGCTTAGTTACGTTACCAACATTAGACCAGGGTTAAATTTAGACCCTCAAAAACATTGTACATGGAAAATAAAATTATATTATTTTAAAAAAATATATCACGTTTGACGTTTCATGTTTATTGTTTCCCATGTGCCCGGATTTTGGCGTCACGCGTCTATATCTATACGTTTCGTTTTTTGACGGTTTTAATTTTATTTCATATAATTTTTGTATTAAGAACTTAGTGTAAGTTAAATTTTGAAATATTGGTAGCAAGGAAAGATTCCATGTTGTTTCTTTCGTACGAATTAGCGGACTCCATGTTGTGTCTAGTATTTCTCTTTTCTATAGATTGCGTGGTAAATCAGCGTCCGGGCTACCTCTTACAAGGCAGTTAAAAATGATCTGACCTGGAAGCAAATCGGTCATGTGAAGACCGGTGTTACAAAGCTAATGTGCGAGACTACAAGTAACACGATCGTTTAACACGAAGGAATATTAAAAATAATTTTAATTTTTTTTCTTGCTGTGGTTTTCGGAGCGTAGTAAGCTGTTAAACCTTATACATAATTATTTTTTTGTTATAAGTAACATATTGTTACATATATTTTACAAATACATAAATGAATTTTTTATATATACATAGAATATCACTGACAAACGAACACAAAGTCTACCTGATCGTCAGTGAGTGCTGTGGCCCATAAACATCTACATCTATCCTTGATTAAGAATCAAAATGCAGATCCGTTGCCATCCCTGAGGACTGAGATGGAATGCCTCGTTTTCAGTAAAAAAGGGTCTCCGGTTCTCTACACTCACCATACGAAACACAACAGCATTTAAATGCTATTTTACACTAGTATTTTGCCAGAGTGTGGTCCCTCCCCGGTCGAGTCGACTCATTCGTGCTACAACCATAAAAATATAGCTAGAGCATGACTCAACCACGTAAGAAAGTTACTAATGTTGCGAAAATACAGTAACGAATGCGATAATTAAGTCTGTTTTACTCTTTACAGATACATACACTTTAATAGAAACAGAAACAGTAACTTTTTTACTCCATATAGGTTATAAATAAATACTTATTTAAAGTCCCTTTCTTGTTTAGTTTACCACTGGTTCGGAAAAAACCTGTCCTGGAAAGAACCAGCGGAACTTTTTTTTTTGAAAAAACTTTATAACGCACTGTTATGTTGAGTGGCATTTCTTTGGTATTTTGTGATTATCCTTGAAATACTTGATCGTCGTAACACACGATAGCGATGCAACTGTTTGTGATAATTTGCTTTGCCGGTCATGTACTGCGCCGACTTACGTTCAATTGATTTGTTGACTCCAACGATCCCACGGTTTCATTATACGTATATAATACATGTTTCTATACGTTACATCGCGTGCTTCATCATGAATATGTAGAGAATAATTTGTTTTGTTAAAATTGTGTTGAAGCAACTTCTACGTGGTAGAACCACGCTGCGGCTATATTATGGTTGTAGCACGAATGGGTCGCTTGACCGGTAAAGGAACACGCCCTCACGGAATACCAGCGTAAAATAGCAGCTTAATATTTCTGATTCGTATAGTGAGTGTAGAGAACCAGAGACCCGTTTTACTGGAATTGAGGCATTCCAACTTAGTCCTCAGGAGTGACAACAAAAATGCAGATGCATTTTGATTCTTAATCGAGGTTAAATGTAAATGTCTATGGGCCACAGCATCCACTTACCATCAGGTGTGCTCGTTTGTTACCTTTATTCTATTAAAAAAAAACTAATGATAAATGTTTTAAACTCGGTTTTTTATCAGTAAGTGACCATTTTCAGCTACATCACTGCTACACACTATCTGCTTAATAATAAGTAAAAAAAAACAAGTTAGCAGTTATTTTACTAATACGAAAATATTTAGAATTCCTGTCGACAACATGACGACTCCGTGGCGCAGTGGCTTAGCAACGAGTGCCTGCGCTGGGGGTCGCGGGTTCGAATCCCGCACGTAACAAGTATTTGTATGGCCTACAAATAGTTGTTCCGGGTCTGGATGTTTGTCCTTGTGCAATTTATGTTTGTAAACTGCCCCCACGATACAAGAGAAAATCTTAGTGTAGGGGTAACGTTTTTATAAAAAAAGAATTAAAGAAAGAAAAAAGAACATGAATGATTATTACGACATCATATGTCAGCATAATATTGTGGTTATTCACTAACATATTAGGTTTTTTACCTATGAAATTGCCTATTTTACAAAATAAGTTAACATAATTTGTGTTCTATATTTTTGTTTCTATTAATCACCCATGCAATCTTTGCATCTTTGCCAAAGCAGTGGCAGTTTATTGATGTTCTTCTTGAAGAAATCAGCTGGACGGGAGGCAACAAATTCTTCAAAGGCATTTTGTACTGCCTCTCGGGTATTGAATTTTTTTCCGCCAAAAAGTTATCCAAATTTTGAAAAAAGTAGAAGTCTATAGGCGCTAGCACAGAATAAATAATAGTACAGTACAACCAGATACCAACCCATAACGAAGATAAGAACCCATACAAAGATATAAAAAATCGGAGGGGAACAAGTAAATATTCGCTATATCAAGTAATTCGTTGGACTGAAGTTTGTTATGTTGAGGTTAGGTTGGTCTAAAATTTGTTATAAAGAGGTAAAAAAATAGTTTTATTCACAAATTCTACTGATAAACTTTATATAAAGGTTTTGGGTTGACAAAATTCGTTAATTAGAGGTATTTACACTTTCGTGATAGTTGCAAATTCGTTATAAAGAGGTTGTTCGCAACGTTCGCAAAGTAAAGGTATATTTTATATTGAATCTTATGGACAATTCAAGGGGATCACGAAAAATTTTTTAAATAGAGGAAGTCGTTATATTGGGGTACATTATATAAGGTTGAACTGTACTACGTAGCGCAAGGTCTGTTGAGTATACGACGGATGACGGCAAACTTCCAACCCCAACTATTGTAATTTGGAGACCGTCTGTTGTGCAGTATAAGGTTGCGCGTTGTCGTGCAAGTGCAGCGGGGACGAGCGATTTACTAAAGCTGGTTGGAGACGTGTGAGCTTCTCCATCATTGTGTTCAGTTGTTTACTATTTATTATTTTTTAACTTGCCAATTAAGCGAAAATGGACCAATATTGCGTGGATGCTATCGTCGAAAGATTCTGCTAATTCAGCCGTCGATTGAGTATCATCAACACAATCGCATTTAATTCGTCTTTTGTCTTAATTTTTGGACGACCACGGGGTCAATAATTCAGGTCGAAATTTCTAGTCGTTAATGTTGCGTGCCACTAGTGCCACGTTGCTGTCACGACGGTACTCATATTCCATAATCACTTGAATTTTTAACGTAGGTATATATGATGATATATAATAATCTAGGATGATGAAAAAGATTCAAATGCGATGAAAACACAATACTAATCAATAAACAAATGACTAATATTCATAGACTTATTATACTACAGCGTACTACTTAATATTGGTAAAACAAGAATTCCATGTTTTTAAAATAAAATTAATTTGAAATTAGAATTCTTAGCCAAACCAAAATTATTTTGTTTTGAAATGGTCAGTACTGCAGAACAGAAATTGAGAAGAGAAAATGGAATTGACTCGAGAAAATTCAAGAGCGATGATTTATTATAACTTTCGAAGTGGTTTAACACAAAAACAGCGTGTTGACCGGATGGTTTCTGCATTTGGTGATGAAGCCCCATCCAAAACCACAATTTATCGCTGGTTTGCTGAATTTCAACGTGGACGTGTCAAGCACACTGATGATCCCCGTCAAGGTCGTTCAAAAACAGCAGTCACCCAAGAAAACGTTGATGCTGTGCGTAAGCTGATTGAGAAAGATCGACACGTGACATACCGCGAAATTCAGGCAACTTTAGACATTGGCATGAGTCAAATACAAATAATCTTGCATGAACAATTAGGTGTGAAAAATTGTTTTCCCGATGGATACCGCATTCGCTCTGTGAAGAGCAAAAAATGGCTCGCGTTACTTGGTGCGTCAGAACTCTCGAAAGATTCCACGCAGGATCCTCAAATGCTGTATACAACATCGTATCAGGTGACGAATCCTGTGTATACGCGTACGAACCCGAAACAAAAAACCAGTCACGAGTTTGGGTGTTCGAAAATGAGTTAAAGCCAACAAAAATTTTTCGTTCACGGAATGTTGCAAAAAAAATGGTGGCCAAGTTTGTCTCCAAATACGGCCATGTTACTATTATTCCTCTTGAGGGACAAAGAACGGTTTATGCAGAATGGTATGCTAGCATTTGTTTGCCACAGTTTGTTTCTGAACTCCATAAAGACAACTGCAACCGCCGCATCATCCTCCATCACGACAATGCGAGTTCTCACACTGCACACAGACCAAAAGAGTTTTTAGAGCAAGAAAACATAGAATTATTAGACCATCCGCCGTACAGCCCCGACCTAAGCCCTAATGATTTCTATACTTTCCCTAAAATAATGAAAAAAAAAATAAATTGCGTGGACAGAGATTTTCATCACCTGAAGAAGCTGTAGACGCCTACAAAACGGCCATTTTGGAGACCCCAACTTCCGAATGGAATGGTTGCTTCAATGATTGGTTTCATCGTATGGAAAAATGTGTTAAATTTCACGGAGAATACTTCGAAAAGCAATTTATTGCTTTTCGAAGTATTTTTAAATAGTAATGTTGTGTCACTTCCTTGATTCCCGAAATTTTCAGTGCCGCCCTTGTAAGCAATAAATAAGTACATACATAATCGAATGATCTTTATATTAACGTGGAAGTTATGCATACCTACGAATGCCGCCTAGAGGAAAGACTTCAAATAGTTACATTTTTATCTTGTACGCGTACAAAGTGCCATGACAATGGAAAGATTTTACGATAAACTGTGTGCGCCAACGTGTCTTGAACTAACTACGTATTTTGAGTTCGTTTCAATCGGAACATTACTTTGTTCTATTGCGCCAACGACGGTCTTTAACCATTTAGAAATACCGTAACAATAGTCTTGAATAATTGAAATTCTCTGCGTGGAAGTTTCTAAATCGAAAGTACACAAAGATTTCTTGATGACGTGACTGAAAAGTCGATATCGATGTGTACAATTTTTATAGCATGTAAACAGTTGATATTAAAATGAAGTTAGATATAAAAGTTACCGTTAGGGCGTATTAAAGTCCACTGCTAAACATAGGCCCGCCCTCTAGATTGCCTCACATGGATTTTTGCCGTATTTACCACGCTTGACAAACGGGAGCGCAAACCCATTTTTTAAGCAAAGCCGGTTTTTTTAGTCGTTATTAGGAAGAAGTTGCTGCCCATACCCTAATTTGTTTCCCTCTGTCGCCTCTTACGACACCCACGGGAGGAAATGGGGTAGTTGGAAATTCTTACACCGCCACTGCACGGTACGGAGTTAAAAGTTAGGAAATTTAAACCTAAATTCTCTATTATTATTATTTCTAAAGAAGAGGGAATTAACGGTTACGTAACTCAATTGGCCTATCGTCGCTCATAATGCCTTATTAGCTTTTTTTTATTTTGTTTACCAGAAATTACACACAGTTGCAGTTGATGACTTTATGACCCACTACCACACTTTGATGAGAGTCAAAAAGATTCCAGGGTCACAAAAATCAAAATAAAGCAAACCTTATGCTTGAAGGTTAATTCACATGTATTTATGTATTTATCAAATACATTACTATCACTTTATTTAGCTACCTATCTATATATGTAGTAATGTAAGCTAAAAGCTATAGTAATGTAACTATTGCCGTATGGCCCTTCCCCATGCGGTATAGTGCAAAGCTCTATTTGTTATGTCGCTTTCTTACCCAAAGGCTAAGCACCTCTTTGCTAAGCCTTTATACAAGAAAGGGATCAGGCCCATTGTCAGCCAGCAGCGACTAACCAGTTGTGCATACAGTCACCTTAAAAATGTACCGCGCTTCGACTCCATACAGCGATACTTTCTAGCAACTGGCCTCAGAGACATATCTGCGCCTCTCTGCCGAAATAACATCTTCAAGTCTCTTGCCATCTCCCCTAAAAGTTTCGCAAGGCTTTAAAGCCAAGGGAATATTAATAGAGACAAAACTCCTTTAGATAATGTCGGTCCGAAACTCATGACAAGATTTATTTTACATGAATGTCCATGAAAACCAAACATTGACGTTATTTTATCATACTGTTAATATTTACATGTTTATCATAAACTTTTTTATATTTTAATTTGTTGAATTAGCAGTGTTTTAGCATTATTGACGTTATTAATTGCTTAAAAAAGTAAAATGGCGTTGAAAATTAGACCTTTTATAAAAACAATTAAATTCTATTTAATACTTATTTACGTTATAAATAAACAATGTAAAATTTTAAAATAAACCAGTACTTACTTTAAAGTGAAAGTAAAATAAGCAATTCCTGCTTCTTGTCTAGAAAAAACTATTTAAGCCATGGAAAGGATAGCGCGGGCGCTCGCTGGCTCCGTAGGTAATGATGTGGTTGGATTAATGGCAGCGAAGTCGTTCACCCCGCGGACTACAAGGGGCGGAGCACTGCATCACTGACATCGTGGTACCTGTTGCAGTAAACCGTGCTGTCGAACCCGTCAATGAACTTAGAAACACAAACAGTAAGAATTCAAAGAACTGCGTATTAAAATAGCCTGTTTCCATCTAAGGATGAATGCTGTCGGATCAAATAGATTACGATAAAATAGAAACTTCTAGTATGTATTTCATTATTTTGACAGAAATAAATTTGTATAAATACGTATTTTTAATATCTGTGAATAAGAAACAGTTAAGCGACAGTAGCCTAATGGCAGGGCGCGGATCGCGAACTCAAGAGGTCGTAGGTTCAAATCCGCCATTTGACGTGTGTACTGTGGTGAACCACTTCTACCACAAGCGTTTCAAGCTTACCAGGAGTGGTTAAAAGGAAATATTAGTAATGTTAATTAATAATATTACTAATATTTTATTATAAAAAAAAAACCAAAGGAAAAGAAAAAGTTTGCATATTTTCTAAACATTTTTTTAAATGGCAGCCCCATATATACGCGGTGCATCACGCTAATTGACATACGCGGTTCTGATGAACCGAAAGTCTCTCCGATTGCCATACCTAAATCTCACAGAATCGTAAAGCGTTATCGGCACTATACTTTTCAATTCGCCTGCTAAATGAGGTCAGTTTTGGCAACATTCCAGGAAATGTATGTCCAATGGGGTAATATCACAAAGATCTATGTCTAACAATATAAATAATTTTGTCCTTTTTATCTCTTAAATTCAAAATGCGTGGTAATCCATTATTATAACTGATTTTACTGCGCACGCACACATTCGTAGGTAAAAACTTTGTTTCGCATAAATCACATTCAATTTTGGATAATTTCAAATAAAAGTAGAAGCATTATTATTTACTCGTATTTTCAAAAACTGCAATAACGCTATATCATTATTTTATATTTGAATTTAAGCTTAAAATTTGGCTACTCTGAAAAATAACCCTGTATGCTTTTATACAAATATGAGTGACAAACATATGTAGATGCTGTGGTCCATAGAAATCCTACGTCATTTCTCGCTCAAGGATCGAAATGCAGTTGCGTTTTCACCAATAAGATGGAGCCGGAAAACTTTTTTTATAATAGGCGTCTGATGGCGTTGGAATTATGACAAAGATATAACTTTATATATTCTTCCTCTTGTCTGGTTGTCTCGCCCGCAGTGCCGCCACTTGCTTTATTATCCAGTCGTTAGACAATTAAAATCCTTTTGCAAGCCTTGTAGATAAAAAATATTTTAAAATTACATCACCAGCATTTAAAATAATTCAATTAATATTTCTTATTCTCTTTTAACAACCCATAAAATCTACTGCTATTGTTTGAGCCTGCCCCGCTGTGAAAATATTTGCCAGAAACGCCAAACTTGGCAGCCGGATTAGAATTCACAGTACCTACTAAACGTCTCGCACCTTCGATATCGCCGCCGGTTTAGGTGTTCCATGTGATAGGGGCTCATCAATTCATTTTGTCTTCAGAGTATTGCAGGAAGCGACCAGCAAATGCTAAAGAGAACTCATGGGTTCCAATTACTGACCTATATATATGCGTACTTGTGTAAACAGTACAGTGTGTAAAAGTCAGTGGTCCCAATAGATGGCTATTTAACAATCTCGTTTGTGTCAGATTCCTTCACATAACATATATGAATACTTAAATCTTATTTACATGACGTTTAAAGCTAAGACCTGAATCAGATTACCGTAATAATACGAAAACCTAAATGCAAATAGAAGCAATCAATACGTTGAGACTTGAGCTTATAGCCTTTAACGATGTGGGCTGTGATTTTGAAGAATTTGTTCATCGCTGCGCAATACCGATGACTTTTTATAACTGTTACGGTCCATCAAATACCTACACAATTTTTATACAGTCTTAAGTCATGGTTTTTGCATGTGGTTTACCAACAAAACTACATTTTTTATAGAAGCAAGGGTGACAAACGACCGTATATTCCTCACTGTAAGTGAATGCTAGCTGTGCCTTAGTGGTTGAATATATCCTCAATTAAGAACCAAAATTGTAGACCCGTTTCATCCTTTTATAGACTGAAATGGAATACCTCGTTACCAGTAAAAATGTCTTTCGTTCTTGTCATTCAACATAATATGAAACACAACGGGATTATTATGAACGATTGTGGAAAAGTAATTATATTTATTATATTTTTTTTGGCGGTGGTAGTAAGGTCCGCATAAAATTGTTCTGTGTATTCACAGTTCTTACTACTTTCGATACTTTCGATTCTACTCTAAGATAGAGTGATCCTTTTTTGTTGTTGTCATGCTTTCTGTTTGAAAATAAAAAAAAATTGAAGTATTGGGGTTTATTTTATTTGTTATATATTCGGTCAACCAATGTCAGATACCTTCTTCACAATATAAGCCAGTGCTTGAGTTTATTTATACCTTATTGTAAGTGTTGATTGAGCCCTAGATGGACTTACCTACTGCTAATCTACATTTTAACAAGGACCACTATTCAATTATTATTACGTATTTTATACCTCTTACCGTAAGGTGAGATTGCTGTAACAATATTGCAAATATACTTTAATTATTGCAGTGTAATAATTGCTGTCTTGCAACTAAAACCTATACATATACTACCTAGGTACTAACCTAACCTTTTGTAGTTTAAAATGAAAATTTGCATATGAATGTTTTCCACTCTCGCACCATAAAAACATAATGCTGAATATAGTTTTGTTACAATAGATGCGGCGTTTAACGTGGTGTTTGCGAGTTTGAGGTCAAAGTTCGCGAGTACTATCAACTATCAAGTACGTTTGAACCGGGACGGCCATTGTGCTAACGCTTTCTCCGTGACCGCCTCGCACGCCGCGCTCTACAATTGATGTGTAAATGAAATCGATTGAAATATCTACCTTTTCCATGTTAGGAGGTAGTTATTATTAATCATAGATCACTGTGATAATGATGGCCAGTCGGCCTAATTCTGACATTGGATATTTTTTAAAGCGTGTACTTAAGTATACAGTAAAAACAATTATGTAGTTTGCCGAATACATCTACCTTAATAAACTTTTGCCCTACCGTATGCTTCAAACTTGATCGTCATAACGGGCGATTTCTTACGGTGGATACATATGTTAAAATAACCTCATTTTTATATAATTCAACACGCAAATACGTTCGCTTACGTTCTTGTCTGAATTCATTTAATTTGTATTATTATTTAATTTACTGAAACTGTGAACCTATATATTACCTACATCAATTTGATGCAGAGTCAGAACTCAGAAGTCTTATCTTAAATCACTACACTTAGCAATAAATTGTCATTAGCATATACCATAGATATAAGAAAGAACATAACATAACATAAACACTCACGCCTGTCACCCAGAGGGGTAGGCAGAGACTACAGACTTCCATTTAGCACGATCCTGACATACCTTTCTCGCCTCTTCCACATTCATATACCTACGCATACATGCTCGTCGGTTAAGGGTACTCTTAATTTGGCCCATTTTTAGTATATCGCCAATTTGGTCGACAAACTTCCGCCTAGGACGTCCCTTTCCGACTCTTCCATTCACTTCTGCAACATATATTTGCTTTGTCAGTCTTTCCGCATTCATTCTTTCTACATGACCAAACCACCGAAGCATTCCTTTCTTAATCCTGGTCACCGCATCATCTTGCAAACCACACTCTTCTTTTATCACACAGTTTCTCACCCTGTCACTCAGATTCAGCCCTAACATACTCCTTAGCGACCGCATTTCTACCGCATTTATTCTACTCTCGTGCTTCTTCTGCCACACCCAACTTTCACTACCATACGTTAAAGTAGGGACTAATACAGCACTGTGAATTGCCATACGTGCTTTTTTTGACACATTCTGACTTTTCACAATAGAGTGTAGAGCCCCATTTGCTTTATTTCCTGCATTCACTCGTCGTTCAATGTCCTTATCATATCTCCCATCCCTGCTGAATACACATCCCAAATATACGAACTCATCCACTTGCTCAATTAACTCTCCTTCTATTCTTATTTCACATACCGTTTTGCTTTCATCTCTTTCAAAAACCATCACTTTCGTCTTACTTGCGTTCACTTTCATTCCCCTTTCTTTTAATGACCTGTTCATTAATGTAACCATCATTTGCAACTCGGCCGCCGACGACGCAAGTATGACTTGATCATCGGCGTACAAAAGGCATTTGATGGTTAACTCACCCATTCTTACCCCGCATTCTTCAACTTTCAAATTTTCCAAACAGCTGTCCATAAATAGGTTGAACAGCCACGGGGAAGCTACACAGCCCTGTCTGACACCTTTATGGATGCCAAACCAGCCCGAGTAGACCCCGTTGATTCTAACACAAGCACTCGAGTCCCTATACAGAGACTTTAATGCCTGTATCAAACCAGCGCTCAACCTAAATGCGTTCAGCGTTTGCCATAACACATCCCTGTCCACTCTGTCATAAGCCTTTTCCAAGTCCATGAACGCACAAAAAACTCTTTGGTTTTTCGCCAAAAACTTCTCCGCGATCATGCGCATGGAAAAGACTTGATCTGTACACCCCATTCCCTTTCTAAGTCAGTTTCTTTCATAACTCTTTCAATTAGTACCTTAGCATACAGTTTTCCCACAATGCTAAGAAGGCTGATACCACGGTAGTTTTTACAGTCCTGCTGTGACCCTTTTCCCTTATATATTGGGACTATCACGGCTTTGCACCAGTCTCCCGGTACCCGCTTTAGTTCCCAACATAAATTAAATAAGGTGTACAGCAGGCCTGCCACCACGTCCTCTCCAGCCCTTAGCATTTCGAGTGAAACTCTATCATATCCGGCTGCCTTACCTACTTTCATGCTTTTCATTGCTTTCATTATTTCATCCATACTTATCTCCCTATCTCTTTCATCTTCTTTCGGAATTTCTATTTCATTTAGTTCACACTTCTCCTCACTCATAAATTCGCTTTCAAAATATTCCTTCCATCTCTTTAGACTCAACACTTCATCATTCAGGATACAGCCATTCTCGTCTCGTATCGCATTCAATCTAGGCTGTTTTGTATTTCCCCTGGTATTTCTTACGAGTTTCCAGAACATTTTAATATAAGAAAGAAGAAAGAATTTATATGGCATATACACATACTTTTACAGGACATTATCCGGGTTTAAGTTCTTACTTCACTTCAATTGTAATACAAGTTATGATTGCTTATGATCATGGGATTATGAGCATAGATCGAATGGATCTCTGATATGTTTTACAATAATAATGTAACCATAAAATAAATGCTAAAAGCATTCTCTGCCAGTCAATCTTAAGGTAGTGATAAAGTTGAAAGCAGTTACAAAAAAAATGGCAATGGAATAATAAAAAATTACGAGTACTACTACAATTCCTCTCTACAGATTACTTTCATATTATACATATATAGATATACACATATATCTCTAAAAATACCTTATTAGAATCGTATGTGTGATAACTGTGGAATAAAAAAGAGTTTGGTTTCGCCAGCAACGCAAACTCAGGAATTTGCATGTATATTAAACCAAAATCAGGGGCTTTTATGTGTTAATTAGGTACCAAGTTCAAAAATTAGGTGCCCTAAAATTTTCACCGCAACGAACTGTTGAAATTTGCATTGCTAGCAAGGGGTATCGCTAGCAACGCACTGACAGATATATAATAAATATTAATAGTAAGGAATTAAGTGCTAATTAAGTGCTGGATATTTTGAAAATGGGCTACGTTAGAAGTACCCTTAACCGACGAGCATGTATGCGTAGATATATGGATGTAAAGGAGGCGAAAGAGGTATGTCAGGATCGTGCCAAATGGAAGTCCGTAGTCTCTGCCTACCCCTCTGGGTGACAGGCGTAAGTGTTTATGTATTTTATGTATTAAGTGCTGGAAGTATAGGCAGTGACAAAATCGCCTCTAATAAAAATAAACTCGTTATTCGAAACAAACAGATGCAAAAATCAGGTATTCTGAAAATCTAAATAGAATCACAATCAGGTATAGAATTAATTTGATAATTAAGTGCTTTCAAAACCTCATTCACCTTTTTACATAGGAATATTGACACAGTTACTTTTGCAACGGTTTCGGCGCTGCGGAAAGTGCAGTCCCTTCGCGTTTGCGTAGCAAATCAGTCACCCACATGCTCAGCTCCGCAGCTTTGGCTTATTGGTTGCCTTCGCCGACCAGCCTCAGCCTATACTACCTATGCCTGAGATAAGCTACAGCGGACGGGGGCTGCACTCCCTCCGCGCCTATGGCTTTACAAAAACACTCTAGGGGTAGGGCAGACAAGACTACGTAAAGTCGGGGCGTTCTGATTCGGTTTTCTTATCTATAATGTATAACTGATAAAGTACAAAAAATGCCGTTCATACCCTATAGTAAGGTAATCCTTATTGTGGTCCTGGTCCCGATAATTCCCAGAATATTACCGTCATCTACATACGGCCTCAACAATCTTACAGCACTTAATTAGCGCTTTATTCTTTGCTATTAATATTTATTGTATATCTATTATCGTCAATGCGTTGCAAGCGATACGTTTTGCCAGCACCACAAATTTTAACAATTCGTTGCGGTAAAAATTTTAGAGCACCCAATTTTTAAACTTGGCACTTAATTAGTAAAAAGCCAATAATTTTGGCTTTTTTCTAAATACAAATACCTGACTTTGCGTTGCTGGCTAGTAATACAGCTGTGATTATGATCCATTCTTAAGAAATAAGCACGAATTAATTGATCAAATGTGATAGTTATTTGCTGGTGGTCTTAACTTTTTAACTTCTCTATACCACTTCACCGTTCCAGGCAGGAACGGTGAAGTGGTATAGAGAGTGTCAAAGTTGCGATTAACAGAGTTGTCGATCATGATTCCTGATTGTCACACCGAAACTGAAACTTACTTTTTAGATAATCCAGGCAGTTATGATCAGGTAAAAATAAATTCCTTGAAAGTCCAGCTCGTTAAGGAAGACCTCTATAGATAAGGATAACACACATCGGCATAATCAATAATGGGCAAAATAAGAGATCGCACCAGAGTTATCTCTAACGTGATCAGAAAAAAGTTTCTCAAGCGATTCAGAGTACTCAGCTTAGCGATAACTGAACCATTGAAGTTCTTAATTTATATATTTCAACTGAAGGTTGAATCAACATAAATACAAAGATTTTTTACGTTAGGGAGATAGGATAGGAGTTTAATATAAATAGGTCTCGTTCTTCTATACGAGTACCTTATAGTTTTGTTTTCGGAAAGTATAAAACAGGAAATATAATTTAAAAAATGAATGCGAATTCTAGGGTCCATATTATGATACTTTTGAAAAAATAGAAAGTTATTAGGAAGCTCTGAGTTTTCCCTCATACTACAATTATAATATAATTTTTATTTTTGAATTTGATGGGGAAGTTTGTATCCTGTAAAAAGATAATCTTAACGCTGATCTTTTTACAAAATGCAACCCAGAAATTGTTGAAAAAGCGCCATCGTAAAAGAGAAATTCCACTTAATTCTCAGGTAACATCGCATATGCATTTGGATTCTGAATCGAGTTATATAAAAAGCGGTTGGTCTTAGAAAATCATAAGTCCTTTTTAGTTAGCTAACGGCTATCTTGATCTGTTAAAGTTAGTCAGCAACAAAAGGCTACGACCTCTTCAGGATTCCTGCATAGAAAATGGAATGAACTTTTCTATAAATTCGGTTATGAGTCGAATAAAAAAACATTTTCAATAGCGAACTTATTCATATATGTCTAAACCCAATTAAAAATTACAAATGTTACCTATTAATTTTCAGAAGATACAAGGAAAAAAATTTTGAAAATGTTGATTGAGATTTATTATTATTATATTATTATTAAGTCTTGATATTTGAATAAAAACAAAGAAAGTGCAATTTTTTGTTATTGTGAAAGTAGGGTACTTTAACCTTAACAACACTCGTAAATTGGGAAAAACTATAGCTGTACACCGCCATACTTTGTACTCGTTTGCCGCTTAATTACTATATGCAAACGCTGAATGAACTATTCCGTTAAACAGACCGTTAACTCCCATAGTTTCACAATTCAACGCTCTAGCATTAGACTCGATTGTTTTGCAAACGTTAGCGATACTAAAGCTTTCTCGATAAATCGATTATGGTCTGTTACCACTGTTACTGTATATACAAATAGGTTTCCATATAACAGTATTTTCACCCACAACGTAGACTGACTTGACTGCCTCATTGGTCTAGAGGTCGTAAGCACGGTCGCTGATCATGAGGTCCTAGGTTCGAATTCTGGGTAGAAATTCTCAGTAGCAGCCCGGAATCACAAAGTTGCCGGTTTTACCTCCATGCCTCAGAAATTACGTAAAGCCGTGGGCCCTGCGCCTGATTCCGCTCCGGTCGTATCTGATAACCGTCCCATCAGACTACGATAGCGAGGTAATAGAGACAGTTGTGCTAGCGCCCCCTGGTGATGGAGAATCCCTCGCTGAGTATCCACGCCCAAGCTACTCTGCTCTTCCTGAGCGTGGGTACTCTTTCTAACCGAGACACAATTGTCCTCTTCGGCTGACACTTCGTATCTCTGCTACCCGGGGTACAAATTAGAACACTCCTTTGTGCACCGGGCTGGAGTTTGTGTGAGCGTCAGTTAGGACAACTGTTTTAGACGCTTCGGCAGTCTTGAAGGTAGGTACCTGTCCATCCTATGGCTGCGCGAAGACAGCGACGACCCTGCGTCTGCGGGTACTTCTATAGGTCCTATAACGGTAATGACTAAACAGCCCGTCTCATCGACCACGTACTTTCCCTGTTGAACCTTCTGCTGACCTCTCATCCGGACGGATATAAGGTCTCCATTGATGCCCCTCTTGGCTCTACGGACCATTGTCTGACCCGGAGTACGGTGCCTCTCAAGCTTTCATCGCGGTTGCGTTCTGCAGGTTGCCGCCATGTTTGGCAATATAGGTCGGCCGATTGGGACAGGATATAATAATACAATATAAATTTTTATATCAGTAACGGATTTGAATTTTTCACGCAGTAAAATTTGGCAACATTTCGACTTAACAAAAATATTTACTTGTTATGCATATGATATGCTTGTATAGTATAATAATATTAAAAACATCGTTGCTTAGGTTTGTTAAGCTACACCAAGTTCAAATCGAAACCAACCAACCAAGTTCAATCTAACCCGTTATACTAACTTGATCACGAAGATGCCGTCGCCGCGCCGCCTCGTGCCTTCCGGCCTTTGTAGGAGGTTTCTTTGTAGCCCATGTTATACAGATAAATATAAATAAATGAGGATTAAAGATACCTCTTGTCATAGCGTAGTCACATTAATGACAAGCGACCCGCCCCGAATTTGCCAAGGTAGGATATATTGATGTGGCATTATTACTGGCAATTTATTTTATTAATTTTCGACTTTTTTAATAATTCATAATTCATAATTATTTATTTGCATAGAATGTAGGTACATATTACAATAGTATTATTAAGACATGAAAGTTCCTATACATTCTGCCTTGTCGAGGCGTACAAATTTTGACTAATTAGATATAACAATTTTTTTCGATGAATTTAACTTATTTACAAATATCAAAATGTTCATATGTAAAAACAGTAAAATTAACTAACAAATAATTATTCTATAACTATCAAAGTCCAAAGCAAAAAGAAATTCAAGCATTTTTGGATACAGTTTTTAAATATGTAATTTGTTTTGATTTTTGTGATCAAGATACTCATTAACAGTATAGAAACAATTAACTAAAAGCCATTCATGAAGCTGGTTTTTTAACCTTGTCATTGGGAAATTTTTAAACTCGTCGGGTAAAGAGTTAAAGATTTTAATCGCCATTATTTATGAATTTTTTTGGAAGAGCATCAATTTACATTTTGGAAAGTATATTCTGTTATTAGATTTTTCTCTTAAACTTCTATCTCTTAAAAAGTTACTTAGGAAGATAAGTATTCAGAGAATTGTTTGACAAAAATCGCCGCTTGTTTTATATACATACATGCGAGTGGCAGCACTTTTATTTATTTAAATAATGGTTTGCACGATGTCATGGAATGTGCTCCACAGATTGCTCGAATGCATTTTTTTTGGATTTTAAATACGCGTTCTATTTCAGAACAGTTGCCCCATATTAGAAGTCCGTACTGCAATATCGATGAAACATAGCCATGATAGGCGTTTAACGCTGCTTTGGCAGATGCTATTTCTCGAAGTCGGCGAAGTGCAAATACAAATCTGTTTAATTTGTCACATATCGATTGAACATGCCTTTTCCAATTACAATTATTGTCAATAGTGATACCAAGAAATTTATAATAATCAACTTCTTGTAGCACTTTTTCATTGTACATTATATTTAAATTAATTTGCTTACTGTATGAAATTGCATTATTTTAGTTTTATTTATATTTACAGTCATATTGTTACAATTTAACCAATCAATTATATGTTTTAGTGTACTATTGATATCAAATTCAAAAATCTTTTTATTCGTGCATTTAAGAATGATTGTTGCATCATCAGCGAAAAGAATCGTTTTATGAGGAGTTATTGCTGGTAGCTCATTAATATATATTAGGAAGAGTATAGGACCCAGAATACTTTCTTGTGGTACACCATATTTGTTCAACCGATATTCCGACCGAATGTGCACCTTTTTAAGGTTTTTGACCATTGTTATTTTAGTGCATTGCTGTCTTTGACCGAGGTAACTTTTAAACCATTCATTTGCTTTCCCACGTATTCCGTATCTTTCGAGTTTATTGATAAGTATGCCATGATGAACAAAGTCAAATGCTTTACTCATATCCAAAAAAAGAGCTACCACCGGTACACCGTCATTGACGCATTCTGTAATAAGCTTAATGAGTTGAAAGGTCGCTAGTGTTGTGGACTTATATTTACAAAACCATTTTGTGCGTTATTAATAATATTAAATTTTTCCATTAAATCATTAAGTCTCTTAAGTATTGCTTTTTCAAAAACTTTTGACAAAATGGGCACCATTGCAACAGGTCTGTAATTATTAATATCTTTAGTATCGCCCTTTTTGAAGATGGGTTTTAAAACTGAATACTTGAGATCTGCAGGAAAAATTCCTTGGGTAAAAGATAAGTTTATGATATGACTAAGTATTGGTGCTATATTTAAAGAACTTAGTTTTAATATTATTGTCGGTAACTCATCATACCCAACCGACTTAGTGTTTCGAAGAGATAATATAATTTGATTAACTTCATCAGGAGTCGTAGGTCGTAAGAATATAGTTGAGTGACGGGATTGTTTACACATACAATTATTTGACATATTTGGTTTGTCTTTATTTGTCGAATCTATAAAAAAATATTAAACCAATTTGCAATGTCATATCCTTCTACCAGGGTCCTTCCATTGTAATTTATGGTATCTATTTCTTTATTAGTTAGTCTGTTAGTTATATTTGTTCTTATGATATTTCATATATCTTTACCTTTATTAATTGATGCTAATATATATTTTTCATTTTGAATTTTTCGTGCCTTTAAAATACATTTCCTAAGAATTTTAGCATAACTTATATATCTAGATTTATTTAGACTTTTATTTGCCGCTGTAAGCAGATATTTACAATATAGCTTTCTTTTTACTACGCAAGATTTTTTTATACCTCTTGTAAGCCAATAACTTTTATTATTTCTTAACGAAATCTTAATTAATTTGGTTGGGAAACACAGGTCGAAGAACAGTTTGTAAATATTATAAAAGCTTGAAAATGCTTTGTTGGTGACTTGTTCAGTATAGATTTCAGAAAAAGATATTAATTGTATACATTCCAAGAACTTTTCTATATTATCTTTCGCAAAGTCCCTTTTTACCTCAAACCAGTATTTTACTGTTTTACTGATTTTCATAGGAAACTCCAGTACTTATCCCGTGTGGTCAGAGAGGCCCAAATAATGTATAGAACATTTTGCTTCTGTAATATTGCTTATTAAGTGATCAATACAAGAATTAATTCTGGTTGGGGAGATTATGTGCTGAGTTAAGTTAAAATTTAGTAATAAATCTTTAAGCTTCTTAGAGTAATTACTAACCTTTATAGTGTCTATATTTAAATCTCCTGCTATGATTATTCGTTTTTTATTTCCTCTTGATAATTTTAATAATAATTTATTTAATTTTTCGAGAAATATGTATATGTCCGAATTAGGTGTTCGATATATGCATAATATTATAAGATTAAAATTACCAATTTCAATTCCGCAACATTCAAAATGTTTTGTCATTTCATAATCTTTCGTTACCATTGAATCATTATAATTTATGTCTTTCCTTATAACTATGTTGTAATGTATAGGATTGGGTGACAAACGAGCACAGAATTCACCTGATGGTAAGTGGTTGCTGTGGCCCATAGACATCTACATCTATCCTCGATATAGAATCAAAATGCAGATGCGTTGTCACCCGTGAGGACTAAGATGGAGTGCCTCATTTCCAGTAAAAAGGGTCTCCGGTTCTCTACACTCACCATACGAAACACAGCAGTATTAAGCTACTATTTGACGCTGGTATTCTGTGAGAGCGTGGTCCTTCCCCGGTCGAAACGACCCATTAGTGTTACAACCATACTACTAATATAGCTGTAGCATGGCTCTACCACGTATATAACTCCAACTTCTTCGATTTCTCAAAAAATCTCCAAGTTTTTCGGATAAAATAGCCTGGATCACTCCTGACGTAGCTCTCTATCCTTTTCGGAAGTTTCCTTACAAACGGTTCCGAAGATTACGCCGGACAGATTGACAGACAAACAAAATTTTTAAAAATCGTTGATATTGTGCCTTAATGACGTGCAAATAACGTGCTCAGCTCATTAAAGGGCTTCCAAAATAATAAGGTAGAGGTACCTACACAAATTCATTGGCAGTCCTTTAACTTAACGATAATGGGCTTAACTTGGTTATCGTACCAGGGCATGGATTTAATTCCCGCTGAACCGCTGGGTTCGTACAAACACTCGAAACACTGAGAGTCATAGTAGTTCAAGAAATTATAAAGCATATGAGCGACCTGAGATCTGTTCTCGCTCCATTAGTAAATGGAATAAGGTAGAAGAAGATTAAGTGACGTCGGGTTGAAACAAAGGCACTGCGCTACAGCCGCCTTTAGTCGCAGATCGTGGGTCGTGTCTAGGGTTGCCAGGTCTTTAAACCGAAAAGCCGGACAGACTACCAACTTAGCCGGACATTTTGGTAAAAAGGCCGGACACACTTAATTATTCAGTCTTAGTATAACACGATAATATATTTTTTAAAGTAAAACAATGCTTATATCATTTACTATAAAATCTTAAATTAAAATTGAATGAATCAGTGTTCTTTATTACTAATCATTCAATATTAATTTCAATAATTGCAGTAGTATGTATTTAAGTACATGAAAAATGTAAAAAATTGTCGAATATAAAAAGCCTGATAAAAGCCGGACAGGCCGGACACACAATCAAAAAGCCTGACTGTGTCCGGCTTTATCCGGACGCTTGGCAACGCTAGTCGTGTCAAATATATTTAACTCAAAGTGTAGTAGGAAATAAATTAATAAAAGGAATTAAAGTGGCGGCTTGATGTCCGCATGATTCTATGTTTGCTTATCTTTGACATTTCTCTTATTATCACATGTATACTTGTATCTAATTAAATTACGTTGCCTTCATTGCTTAACAAAAGTCAGTTTTTAAGGCATTTTTAAAAAGAATACTACACTAACCCGCCTCAATTTATTTTAAAGTCAGATATTACGTTATTAATAGAGGGAAAAAAATCAGGAAGCAGCATCTTGCTAATAACAACTAAGTATACAACATGTAACATAATTAACGCACTTTGAGAAAGTAGTTTGTTCAGAATCGTTTACTGAATCGATTCCTATCATTTTTAATATAGGTAATTTTTTATCCCAAAAATAATTAAAACTACGTAAATTACAGTCACACTAAATCTGTACAGTCAAAACAAACTGAAATGGACCGTAACTTAAGGCAATAAGACTTTTAAGAGTGCAGTTTTATTTGTATTATTACTAATTCTGTCATTCAATAAAAATAAAGAAAAATGAATTTTATTTCAAGCACGTTAAAGTCTTTGCGTTTGTGGATTTGTGCTGTGACCACAACATTCTTCCGGAATTAGTATAACTAATTTAATAAATAATCAGTGGATAAAAATGTTTAACTAAAATTTTAGTGTATGTATTATGATTATAACATAATATACTAATTGGGGTGTCTGAAGGTGTGCGTTAATTACGTTACATATTGTATATGAAATTGTGGTTATATAAAACTATGGCGAAATACCCTATGAGGAAATCTATGGGGAAGCTCTTCAGCAGTGGCTTTAATAGACTGTAATGATGAAAATGATTTGACTTACCAGTGTCGAAATACCTTACGTTTATACGATAAGATCAGAGATAGCATAGATTTTTATACTGATTTAATATACTGACGAAGAAATGGTTGGCATGCAGGCACATACTAGGTACTGGTACTAAGGTACGTGAGGGTAATATGGTCAACTTCAGCTTTGTCGCCCTATAAGACCAAAACTAGGAAAAGGACTAATATATAAAGAAAAAAAGCAAACAAGCTTTGGCAAAAGGAATATTTCGAAAAATCTACTTAAAAAAAAACTTACTACACTACACAATTCTAGAACATTTACTATAATATCAACTGTTAAAATGGCGTCGATAAAGCAGTGCTCTTTTGACCTTTCATTTTTTGATTGAATGATGAAGAGCTATCGTATCACAGAGTTACTTAAGTTATAAGAAAGTGACCATATTAGCCGGATGACCATATTACCCTCATTGGATATTCTGTATTGTATAAAGGGCGGCGGTGACTTCCCCCTGGAGAGAATTATTTTTGAAAAATCATAAAATAAATAAATAGTCAATCAAGCAATATATTCCAAAAATGATTTCACTTCAATTTAGTTATGCTTAAGGGGAAATATAATCTCAAATGGCTTAGCAAGATCCTTCGTTATGCCGAAAATATTGCAGAATTAATTTTGAAATAAATATATGGTAAAGTTGAGGATTAATGTTAAGGATTACGTTAGACGAAAACACGATTTCGTAAAATTTTCTCGATAGAAAAAAATCCAAAGTTACCTCCAAAATAAACAATAAACCGCTGTTAAAACTTTGCATACTAACTGAACTAACTATAAAGCAGTGCTTATGTTATTTACTTTTTTTAAAATACCATTATTTTCACTGTAAAAAGAAATTACCTAAACTATCGGCCTCTTGAAGCGTGATTCCTGCCACCCGGTCCCCCGGTCACTTCGCTTCGGCCTTTGAAGGGGGAGGTTGTGTCGCTTACGATCAGAATATACATTACGCAACAGGACGACGTAAAATTAAAATAGGAAATAACCGTAATAAAAATAAGAAGCGACTGGCTTGGCGTTAAGAAACAGGCATAAATATGATAAACCTAATGAAATAAGTGTCAAACGACCTTTCTACTTACAGTATTAGTCACAGACAGATTATAAACACGTCGGTACATAACATACGAACGCGGGCAAGTGGGGACGAAATTAGAATTTGAGCTGACTTACTATTCCCCTTAAAGTTCGTACATAATTATAAGGCATTAGAGGCCTACTGAGTAACATAGGGGTAAATTAATTATATTAAAAGTTTACATATGGTATACAAAATAAAGCCTTATCATACTAAACACTTAGTTACCATAAGCATCACAAGTGATATATTATGTCGATATCAATACTCGCTTTGCTATTCAAATGTGGTGTGTAGAATATGTAGTGTGGGCGCGACGCGTTTATCATACTCGCGCCAATACTATATTACGAAGAAAAGGCGTAACTTCTATTTATATCACTTAATCCTAATTTTTAATTGGGGTATAATAATTTGACTCGAGAATCAGATTAAGCGGGATCGGAACTAGCAATATAGTATATAGTTTTGTGATATTCTGTATAAATCGAAAATCTTGTTATTAAAAGTAATATTTCATTTAAATTATGTAGAACCATAAACAAGTTTATTGCTTTTGTACCGTGGATCCAAAGAGTATAGTAATATATACGGCGTGGATCCGTGGACTTGCACCGCGCTTAAATAAATTGATGCTATCACATGTGTTGAAATAAAGCTTGTAAACTCATGCAAGGAAATACAAGCACAATATCGTTTCGAGCACATATTAAACGGATGAACTTCATAACCAGTATGTCAACCAAAAACAGAAAAATTTAATACTGGCAGCAATATAGTAAGTATGCGAAAAAAATTAAAGGAATTAATAAAGAGAGTTTAATTGACAGAGCCGTTTGGTACCTATTGCAAATGTTAATCTGCTAGCTAGGAGTAAGAATAGAACAAATTTTCTCATTTTAGAAGAAGAATCTATGTCCAACGGTAGGCCTTACTGGCTGAAAATATGTAAAATGTTTGTGACAAGTCTGGGTAGTGCTGTAAGCACTACCCAGGCTTGTCACTTGTCACACACACACACTTGTCAGATATCTTAAAAACTATGCTTAAATCATACTTTAAACTATCTTCCTTATTAAATTCTTCTAACAATTTGTTGATAAAAAATAATACAAATAAACTGATTTCGTATCATTATCTTATACTGGTAGGAAAACAATTTCAATAAAAGTCATTAAATTTCTAATAAATATGTATCACTAAAAATATTATGGCGCCTTCATAGAAGTTCTGAGAATATCTTATATAAATCATCTAAACAGAAAGTAAAGGTGCTAACACGCTACTCATGAAAGGAAGTAGAGATAATATTTCTTTTTTGTATAATAAGGGTGACAAACGTGCACATAGTCCACCTGATGGTAAGTGGATACATTGGCCCACATTCGATAAAAATGCAGATATATTTATACTCCTGAGGTAAAGTTGAGAAAACAGGTGAGGAGTGACAACACATCTTATTGTAACAGAAGTAACTTTCGAAATGTGGCGATAGTATGTAAGGCTTTTTTAAAGCATACGGGGTAACAAACGAGCACAGAGTCCACCTGATGGTAAGTGGTTGCTGCGGCCCATAGACATCTACATCTATCTTCGATTACGAATCAAAATGCAGATGCGTTGTCACAAGTGAGGACTAAGATGGAATGCCTGGTAACCAGTTAAAAAGTTCTCTGGTTTTTTCTTCACTCATCATACGAAACACAGGAGCGTTAATCCGCTATTTTACGGTGGTTTTCTGTGGGAGCGTGATCCTTCCCCGGTTGAGTCGACCCATTCGTGCTACAGACATAATATAGCTGCAGCAATGCTATAATGTAAAACTTATTAGAACTTATTAATATTATTTTGAATAAAATTAGTCATATGAACAAAAGACGTACGTTATTTGTATTTTAATATTTTTTATGAATATACCTAATTCTGTTATTTAATGTTTCATATTCTACTACTTTACTCCTTCACTCATTACTACATTTTTTTTAAATATTACGTCAGAATTGTTTTCCTGTTTAGCTTTTCAAATATCTATAGATCATATTCAGAAGAAGTGCACGTAAGCGCTAACTCATTTAAGACTTGTCCTAACTGGACCTGCTGAACTGCTTGTGCGATAATTACGGAAGATATTTTTATAAAAGAAGGGCAAACGATCATGCGGCTCACCTGATGGTAAGTGTCAACCGGCGCCCATGCACAACTGCCTTTTAAGAAGGAGTAAGCTCGTTTCTTGAATGTACCTAAGTCGTATCGGTCCTAAAAACGCAGGTGATAAAAGGTTTCACAAAGTAGTGCGCGAGGAAGAAAGCGCCTATTAGTAGGCCACCAAGCATATAGATGATATGGATGGTAATGTAAGATTCGTCGGTAGTTAGGCAGAGATACAATTTAGAAACAGTTAGAAACATTATAGATTAATCACTACACAACCGAAATTAGCCGTCACCCTCATCAACAAAATCCATCAGCCATTTTGACCGTTTTGGTCATCGGTGTCGTAAGAGGCGACTATGGGAAATCGCAAAAAACTAAATTGTTATCCATCGGATAGATTATGGTTAACCCTCTCGTTCACGCCAGACACAAAATCCTTAGACCGGCAATGAGCAGCAGCGTCCAAGCTGCGAGACGTCTGGTACTACAATCGTCAATCCGTTAACCACGGTAGGGAACTTTGGGCTGATGAAGAAGAAGGTAGACATGTGTCAATCATGAATGATTCGTTTGCTTGAGTTGGTACAATTGATCATTTGTTTTTGAATGTTCCGGTACAAACAATTGACGGAACCTTTTTCACTCGTGATTGGTGTGAATTGTGAATGAGTCGAAAACCGACCGAATCCCGAATGATCCAAATGAATTGTTTTTAGTGTATTGTGATGGAGCCCGAAATGATCTATTTGAATGATCTATCCGAAGGTATCGGTACGCGTGACGAAATGTACTAGATTAATTAGGTCACGAGAAATGAAGGATTGACACATGTCTAGAAGAAGGAGAAAAATCGAATTCAGAAACCAGAAATTTATGTTTTATAACAATTGTGGGCTCCGAGTGAGATTTTGTTAAATCAAAAATAAGCGACTCAAGTCGACATGCCAGATCACGTGGTTGCCAAGAGCTCTTATTATGACTAATAAACGTTTAAATTTAGATTCAAAAATCTTACACACCAGCTTAATCTTACATTCCAGCAAAGTACTTTTATATAAAAATATTTCTAAAACCATATTGTAATGTAGGTACTTACTCGGTGGACACTTCCTTGGTTAGGCCAAGGAAAATATATATGTAAATCTCTTTGCCTAAAACACTCTTAGAAATGAGTCTGAAACTTTACCATACTTTGTCTTGCAAAGCTTAATAATAATTTCCATAATTTTCACCTTATTTTATTGGTAAATTAAGATTCAAGACTTGAAATTTATCGAGTTTTGCCAAAGTTTTCAAATCTTCGTATAATGTATCTCATGTTAGTGATAAATAAAGTAAAAATTACCTTCTTAAATATCCTAATATATTAGACGATTTTTTCCATTTTATTGTGCTATAATTTATATTTTCTACGCTAGTGTATATTCAGCCTAATTGTGACAATTGTCTAGTGACAGCATAACGATACACGATCAAATTAAATTGCTAATCACCCGCCGATTGGTCATAAATATAACAATTAAGTTATACAAGTTCATAGATCCGGTTTAACACGTATCTACGAGTATGGTGTTGGCGCCATTAATTTTAATACCCCATTCATATTAATCTTAAGACAGTATTTGTTTCAAAGTAAGTTACTTTAGTTTAAGTTACTTACATTACTACTAACTTAATCCTCACTAACTTACTTCATCCTTACTAACTTAATCCTTTAATTACTGGAACCACGTTTAGACACGGGTTTCTCTTATGCGCTGTAAATACCATTCACACCACATAAATACCATTTTATACGTGGTAGAGCCACGCTGCAGCTATATTATGGTTGTATCACGAATGGGTCGGCTGGACCGGGGAAGGACCACGCTCTCACAGCATACCAGCGTAAAATAACAGCTGTGTTTCGTATGGCGAGTGTAGAGGACCGGAGATCCTTTTTACTGGAAACGAGGCATTCCATCTTAGTCCTCACAGGTGACAATGCATTTTGGTTTGTAATCGAGGATAGATGTAGAGGGCCACGGTAAACACTTACCATCAGGTTCGTTTATCAACCTATCCTATAAAAAATGTGCCGTAAATACCATTGTTGGCAGAGCGAAATCAGTACAATATGTTTTGCAATAAGACACTGGTCTCTGCTGGTCTGGCTCGGAGAGCATGAGTAAAGAGACCTTTTTAGCCTATTCCATGCTCATCTCTTACGAGCTTACGACATCTACGGAACTAAATGAAATAATATCTTGCCTTACGTCACCATCACACAACGATATGAAAATAAATCTATGTTTAAAAAGTGCTTTTCAACCGACTTCAAAAAAAGAGGAGGTTCTCAAATGAACTGTATTTTTTAAATGTGTATTACCTAAGAACTTTTTCCTAAATGAACCGATTTTGCTGACCCTTTTTTATTTAAAAGCTGGTACTTCTCATGTGGTTCCATAAAAGTATATCAAGATCTGACCAGTAGTTTTTTAGTTATCCTTAATTCACGTATTTAATTCACTTCGACTACATTGACGATGTTCTCTCGGTAGAATTTATGAAGTCGGTTGTACAATTTTTTTAGTTTTACCACTTGTTAACATCTTGTATTTGTAAAAAAAAGTAAAGTAAAGTTACAGCCTATATACGTCCTACTGCTGGGCACAGGCCTCCCCTCATTTCTGAGAGAGTTTTAGGGCAAGGAAATGTCCGCCGTGCTGCCCCAATACGTGTTGGCGAACTTCACATGTCTTCGAATTTTTTTTCTTATTTCTCGGACATGCAGGTTTCCTCACGATGTTTTCCTTCACCGCCTAGCACATGGTAAATTTATTTTTATTTTGTATTTGTATTTACCATTTTTCGACGTTTTGACAGACTGTTTCTTCTCCAGTAATTATTCTTAATGGTAAAGTAAAATATTACCTTCAATAAGAATCACATGTAATCTGTATTGAATAAAAAATTATTCCATTCTATTCTAGGGTAAATCTGGGGAAGTTTTAGTCATAGTTTTTTAAGAAGCCAGTTACATTAAAACTACGATGATTAATTAACAAAAGCAACTTTTATCTAAACTTTTGTCATAAAACTCTTGGAATGTCACATAAAATATTGAATTTAAACGTAATCAGTCACATAACTTACGTTTTTTTCCAAATTACGGTTGGTAGTACTCTGTCCACATAATAATACATTTTATTATACTGCGATAATACTTTTCATCAAACTTGGTGAAGTTTTCATGTGCTCACAGTTGGCATAAAACACATTGAAGCAAGTCTTCGATCAGTTGTGTTTCATAATGATTTTCTCAACTGCCTACCCAGTTGTCCACTACTCTGTTTCCATCTTTTTTATCACACGATTCACATAATTTGTAATTGGTACTTCATCCTCATCACTTCTTTCAGATAATCTTAATCTTAATGAATATATAGATCTTGTTAATGATTTTTTTATGGTTTTATTGTGATTAGCGAGATTCTTCTCATTTTAATCAAACAATATATTCTCATTTAAATCGCTGAATAGTCAAGATGGTCCCATGGATCCTACTTTGTCATTATTTATACGTGGTAGAGCCATGCTGTAGTTATATTAGTAGTATAGTTGTAGCACGAATGGGTCAGCTCGACCGGGGAAGGACCACACTCTCACAGAATAGCAGCGTAAAATAGTAGCTTAATGCTGCTGTGTTTCGTATGGTGAGTGTAGAGAACCGGAGACCCTTTTTGCTGGAAACGAGGCTTTTCATCTTAGTCCTCACGGGTGTCAACGCATCTGCATTTTGGTTTGTAATCGAGGATAGATGTATATGTCTATGTAGATGTATATGTCTATGGGCCGCAGCATAAAAAATTTTTACTTGTATCGTCTTTCTATACTCGTTATAGAAGCCGTGTATATAGTTCTTTCACCTTCAAAAAGCTTCCTGAATTGGCTTAAATGACTCTTCAGTCTAGTTCCTTTGAGAGACGATTGCTTTTCTTTGTTATTCATTTGACATTTAAAAATAAAATATTATCTAATTAAATATTGCAAATAAAATATGCAAAATTGTAACTTTTCATATCTTTAATAATCAGCCGGGATAGATTATTTGTCAAAAGATATAAACAACCCACGCGCCATTTTGCGGTTACCTATATTAAAAATTGGGTCATAAAGTGGCGACTTAACTTAAAACTACACTTGTTTTTATGATACCGTATCATCAAACTGTAACGTAAACTATTTGAAAACTTTAAACTCCAAACAGATCAATATACAGAGGTACATTTTACTCAATTTTTGTTATTTTTTCGCTGTTGATCCTACGCGCTGCATGAAGTGCTAATGAGAGAGTAGCAAAGATTTAAATAGTAATCTTTGGAGAGTAGTGCAATCTAGGAAGTGTGTCTGTCGATATTTTTTAGTTGCGATCTTTCCCTTACGTCCAATTCTCCCGGAAATATACGTCCAATTTTCCCGGAAACATACGTGCAATTCTCCCGGAAATATAAGTCCAATTCTCCCGGAAATATATGTCCAATTCTCCAGGAAATATACGTCCGATTCTTCCCTTAATAGTACATCTAAAAGAAGTAGCCTGGCAGTGTTGTCTTTGTACCCCTATTCTCTTCACGAATCTCATTTTTTTCGGTCCATGGTATTAGCTCAGTATAATTAGGATGGGACTTTAAAACTCTTGGATACTGTTATAATTTTTAACGCGATTAAGATGATTTATTGAATAAGATATCTTAAATCTTAAACAAGTAATAAATATTTATAATAATAATAGGAAATAGAACACATATATTAACTTGACATTCAGTTAGGCACGTAAAAGCGGTCTTGCGGTAGAAGGTATGCGTAACCCGACGCGGCCGACCTGCTCATCCTGATTTTATACCCAGGGGAAGCTGGGCCGGTTCCCTAGTTGATATGATGTAATACTTTGTGTCATTAAATCTTCTTTTCAATGTCTGTCTAGGACTTGGAGGCAATTCTTACTATTCCTACATACATACAGGGTTATTTTGCAATAACTGGCCAAATTTGCAGAGAAGTTTTAGAATAAGTTCAGAATAAGTAAGCAGGCTATTGGTGAATAAAAATTAATAAAAAATCTCAGAAATTCTTTCCTTTTTATCCTTTAAATTCAAAATGCGTGGTAATGCATTATTTTAACTGATTTTACTGCGCTCGCATACATTTGTAAGGGTCGATCGGTAGGCAAAAACGTTGTTGTACATAAATCACATTCAAGCAATTTGGGATAATTTCAAATAAAAGTAGAAGCCTTTTTTTACTCGAATTTAAAAAACTGCAATAACGGTATATCATTCTTTATATATTTGAATTTAAGTTTAAATTTTGGCTACTCTTAGAAAAATAACCTTGCAAATATACGTGTAGATGAGTTAATCAATTCTTTTTTTATTAAACAGCACCAAATTTTCTTAATTTTTATTATTTGTCATCTAATAAACATCTACTGCTAGACCTAATACCTGATATTGTAAACAAGCAGTCGTTTTTGGCGATGGTTGTACCAGATGTTGCCGTTCTAATATTATATACTATAAAATATTAGACCGAGAATCTTTTTTTTAAATAAATAAATGGTATTCGATTTTTAAAACCAAGGAGTTTTCAATTAAACAGATTTTAATATGACAGGAACAGTGGAAATATTCCATTCCCGATACTTTTAGTGCAGCCTAGGTACGCATTACAGGATTACTCAATACAACTTCATGTTGGGTACACGTTCACATTGAGTTGGTAATACTACTTCCCGTCACGAAATCGTCATCTAATCGATAGGATATAGAGCGTGCAGCTGAAGTTGGCATTTGAAGTTACATATTCCCAGTACACTTGCATTACTCAGTAATATTTTCAAAAATGAACCTAACAGGTTTTACTTCAGTGAAGTCTGATCACGGACGTTTCATGTAAAAACTAGTTTCAATCAAAATTCTTAGATAAACCTGCCGACGCTGATATTTATAACTTTAAACGAACTATATATTAATTTAATATAAGTACTAGTATATTCTATAATGGGTTGGAAACTGCTAATAGGATTTTTACAAAAATATTTTTACATATTTCATTAATGACGTTGATGTCTTATTGGCTGATGATATCCCTGAATGCCAGTGCGGAATAGCAGCGTGAAATAAATGTTTCGCATGATGACTGACAAGAACGATGACGCTTATAACTGGTAACGAGGCACTCTATCTTACCGTACTTGAAGCCCTGAGCCCTGATTTAGATAAAACTGTAAAACCCAAAGGCTAACAGCACTAACATGTCAGAACATAGGCTCTAACATTACCCACAGGGATGAGAAAGCATATTTATTTCGACGGAATTAGCGTTATCTCTATTTTTACCTCGTGACAGTTAAGGTAAATACTTAGGCGGACGGCTGTAGCTACGATCGAATATGAAATCAAAATTCGAACAATGGACTTCATCTTCGGTAAAGAATTGACCCTCGGTCGGACCCTCGCGTCAAGGAGAGTGAAGAGAGTATTGTCAAATGTAGTGGAATTTTTATGGACCTTCTGTTATATTTCATTTTTCTACAGTCGAACGACAATATCCTTCCTGCACAGTGTTAAGGGAGAAACATGTTTGAAAAATGTTACAGCCTATATATATTCCACCGGTGGGCGCAGGCCTACTCTCATTTCTGAACGGGTTAGGCAAGGAAACGTTCGCCGTTATGAGATAGAGTACGTCAATGCTTATAATTATGCCCCCATTTTCTTATTCATCGTGTTCTGTAAGAGCGTGACTCCTTCGGTGATATAACCCATTATAAGCCATAAATAATGGGGAAGAAAGGTTCTCGAGTGGCAGGCTCATACCATTAAGCGAAGTGTAGTGCGACCCCCCACTAGATGAACTGCCAACCTTATGATTTCTTTTTTTATAGCATTGGGTGACAAACAAGCACATAGTCCACCTGATGATAAGTGGATGCTGTGGCCCATAGACATCCACATTTATCCTCAATTAAGAATCAAAATGCAAATGCGTTGTCACCCCTGATGACTAAGATGGAATGCCTCGAATCCAGTAAAAAGGGTATCCAGTTCTCTACCCTCACCGAACGAAACGCAGCAGCGTTAAGCTGATATTTTACGCTTGCATTCTGTGAAAGCGTGATCCTTCCTCGGTCGAGCCGACCCATTCATGCTACAACAATAATATACGTTTACGCGAACACTACACATTTAATTATAACTAGTTTTTGAGGGATTTATCGCGTATATTAACTTATATATTTCCTGAATTTCAAATATTTTACAGCTCCTTAGTTTCATTCAAAAGTGACCAACTAGTGTGATATGCAGGTACTCGATGGATGTAGATGCCATCCTGGCATTTTCTTGTATTCCTTGAGGGAGGCCTGTGTTCAATTCAATAATAACTGCTTGCAAGATGAGCCATTGCAGTACCAAATTTCTCTCACACCTTTGTCTTTGCTGCCCATTGCCTGACAGGATTTCATTTCGGATATAAGGACAGTTTTCACAACCATCTATCCAATGCCACAAAACCTTCTGCCCCTTTCTCAAAGTCGATTCTTATGACACCTTGTTACCATGTTATTTTTAAAAACTAGTTACGTTTCATCATTAGTACGGAAAACAACCTTATTATAACAATAACATATTTGAAGAGAGCCCACATTAGAAACCTAAATAGTAAAATATTGTTAAAGCCATTATATACATAATTCAAACTCAATAGCTTAATGCAATCAGTTATAAATGCTGCATTAAGAACACGCCCTTTAAAGGTCGTTATTTTCCGGGAGTCAATAAAGATCACTAAGCAATAGATAAAATTCTAAACACAGGTACACTTACGTATGTCCTTTATAATTCACTAGTTACAAGACATACGATAAAATTTAGCTATAATAATTAATGAACATAATAGTTTTAAGTGTCATTGATAAAAATAATCTCAGAGTAGAGGAGAGTAACTAAATATGGGCCACCATTTTGTTTTGAGGTCAACGGTCAAAGAGTCAAAAAAGGTTGATCAACTTTATATTAATGTTATAGTATTCAGACATATATTTTTGAAGAGAAAAATAACAGTGTTATGTTTTGATTACTAAACTATACTATCAAAATTGAGCATTAAACAAAAATGCAAAATTGGCACTAAATATGGAACAGGTACTCAAATATGGGCTATAATAACGTTATTATCTTTTAAGAAAATTATAAGCATAAATGCTTATCTAGATCAATAATTAACTTTGGTAAGAGTAAGAAATGAATTATTTTAGATCCAAATGTCTCATAACCAACTATCAAATTCTGGCCCAGCACAGCCATTATGTGCCCAGAGAGGTTCTGAATCACAGACGACATCAAGAATTTAATCCAGAGTATCCTGAATTTTCTGAAAAAAGTTGCTGGCAGAACATACATTATGCATCTGCAGAATCAGGAGCTTCTTTGCCGATTATGATATCTGGTTCGGAGTCTGAACCAAACTGGAACACGTCTCCAACCTTCACTGTCAATCACTTCATCGTCACTAGTTGTTTTTTTTTATTTCTACGGTTTTGTTTTCTCTACCTTGACTTTCTTATTTTTAGTTTTCTTTTACTTTTCAATATTCTTCTATTTTTTTAAACAAGGTCTCTTTTATGGGATGACGAAGTTATAACAGAAGCCACAGCAGCTTTTCTACCCCTATTAGACATCTTTCTGATTTTTTTGGTACAGGACTTATGTCATAAGGAGATACTAGGCCCAGGCTATTGCGATCAATTCTGGAAGATAATGTTTCGCCATTATTTATAGATTCATGTGAGTTCTAGAAGTAGATGCTTCTGTTTGAGTGTCACATCCAGATGTTAAGGTTGAAGGTCCAAATTGAGATTTATTTTCTGTTTCAGATTTAGAACCTTGAGAATGATGCTTCGGTGAACATCAAACTGTCATCATTAAGAATTGTAGTCAAAGATTTAGGTGAAAGGGGCAGATAGTTATTCGGTGGTTTTTCATTATTGGATATGAATTTGGTGTCTTCTTGCCAACCACTTTTATTATTTTAATCATTTGTTCTTCATTCCAATTTTTACTTGGTTCTTTTGATTGCGTCGGTTTCATTTAGGCGGTGGTCTCCTATAAACGCCGTCGGCCGCTTACAGCGTCACGCCGTACGCCGCGTTACGATGCTTAGGCTACGGTCCCCTATTAAATGCTATATGCGACGTCCGACTTCAGCGTAAACGTTCCGATCGGCGTCCGAACGCCAGGCACAGCGTCAGCGGTCAATACATATTAGCAACGGACGACGTCTAGACTTTCGATCAAACAACAGTAAGTAGCCGACAGTGCTCACTTTTGGCGGCGCTTGTGTTACTTGAAGAAGAGGCACAAGACGACCGTATACGAAAAAAATAAAGGCAACAAGGCACTGATTATTTATGAAGAGAAATGAGGAAGCATGTTTCCAGCTATTGATAATGAAACACTTAAAAGACAGCGATTCTAAATTTACTGAATATTTTCGTATTAATCAAGAACAATTTAAACATATTGTAGAGCTTGTGCAGGAGTATGTAATAAAAGTGCCATCAAAAAGGCATCCTAAGCCCATATCGGTTGAAGAAAAAGTTTTCCTTTATTAAATTGGGCCATTTTGTACTGACGCTAGACACGACGTTCACGCTGCAATGGTTCAAAATAACTAGAGACGCAGCGCAAAGCGTCTTACGCCGCCTACGACGTCCATACGCCGACGTCAGCGTGTAAAAGAGACCACAACAGTACATTTCTATAGTAAGCATCGTAACGCGGCGTACGGCGTGACGCTGTAAGCGGCCGACGGCGTTTATAGGAGACCACCGCCTAACTATAGAAATGTACTGTTGTGGTCTCTTTTACACGCTGACGTCGGCGTATGGACGTCGTAGGCGGCATAAGACGCTTTGCGCTGCGTCTCTAGTTATTTTGAACCATTGCAGCGTGAACGTCGTGTCTAGCGTCAGTACAAAATGGCCAAATTTAATAAAGGAAAACTTTTTCTTCAACCGATATGGGCTTAGGATGCCTTTTTGATGGCACTTTTATTACATACTCCTGCACAAGCTCTACAATATGTTTAAACTGTTCTTGATTAATACGAAAATATTCATATTCATATAATCGCTGTCTTTTAAGTGTTTCATTATCAATAGCTGGAAACATCCTTCCTCATTTCTCTTCATAAATAATCAGTGCCTTGTTGCCTTTATTTTTCTTCGTATACGGTCGTCTTGTGCCTCTTCTTCAAGTAACACAAGGGCCGCCAAAAGTGTTGAATTTATATCCATTTTATGAACAAATATCACACACAACCACACGTGAGCACTGTCGGCTACTTACTGTTGTTTGATCGAAAGTCTAGACGTCGTCCGTTGCTAATATATATTGACCGCTGACGCTGTGTCTGGCGTTCAGACGCCGATCGGAACGTTTACGCTGAAGTCGGACGTCGCGTATAGCATTTAATAGGAGACCGTAGCCTTAGAAAATAATAAATTACCTTTAGAGACTAATTTCTAACTACCCAAGTACTAGTACCTAAATATGGTCCAGCCCATATTTAGGACCATAGTTATAGCCCATACTCAAAATTCTTGAATGAAATGATGTTGAACTTGTACTTCATAAGTCATACATTACTAACAATTAATCTACTGATAGACATAAAATCAAACTTATATTCTACAAATAAAAGATATAGTTACACTATTTAGTCCTGATTAACATTGATAAAATAACACGTTTTTACTCATCTTACGAAATTTTTTGAGAGCGGGAAGCAACGACGTCTTATCTTACCATTACCTCTCGCCGAACTCACGAGATGGAGTGATTGCAGTGTTCGGGCTAATGAATGCAATAGGAGATATTCGTTTGCAGCGCCTTTTAATTATTTGTTTTCGAGAATTTTTACTAGCCCATATTAAAGCACTAGTCCACATTTAGTTACTTTCCTCTAATAATACATAAAAATAATAGTAACTGATAACAGGTAGTAACTAATATTCTGTCAGTCGTCTCGGACTCAGTGAAACATTAACCTAGGTAATGACAGATTTTAATATGTATCGCATTGCAAATAGTCTAATACATCTGGCATGTTTCATATTCCTAACAAAATCCTACTCGATATATAGTTCCGTTACTCTTTGTAAAATTGAGTAAGGTCTTTGTGGAGCATTGTGTAAGCCACATTAATATTAGATAAAATTGAGGGCCTTTCATTATTTAAAGTTATAGTGATTGAATGTGATTTTAAACCTGTAGATATTTTAAATTTTCTTTTTGTAGTGAAAACTTCTTTAACATCATTGTGATTTGGAAGCCTATGAAACGAAAAAGCGACAGTGAAAAGAGACGGATACATTTTCATAATCTTTAGTGTGAGAGAAAATGAGATAGGAAACATTATAGATTATAGCTAAATGCTCGCGAGATTAAAGTCGTAAACGTCGCCGAAACGGTATCGGTCAGTTACACGTTTTGTTCAACAAGGTACGAAGGTGTCGTGTGCTATGGATGAAACAAGCGGTGAAGAAAGAGCAAAGCTCAACTTCGTAATAGGTAAAATTGATATAAATCTTTTTGTAATTAGTGAGTACTTTATAAGGTATATTGAAAAGAGTAATATAATTTTTTGCGTGGTAGAGCCATGCTGCAGCTATGTTAGTAGTATAGTTGTAGCACGAATGGGTCGGCTCGACCGGGGAAGGACCACGCTCTCACAGAATACCAGCGTCAAATAGTAGCTTAATGCTGCTGTGTGTCGTATGGTGAGTGTAGAGAACCGGAGACCCTTTTTACTGGAAAAAAGGCATTCCTTCTTATTTATCAAGGCTGACAATGCATCTTCATTTTGATTCGCAAACGAGGATAGATGTAGATGTCTATGGCCCACAGCAACCACTTACCATCAGGTGGACTGTGTGCTCGCTTGTCACCCTTTTCCTATAAAAAAAAATTATAATATCTGTGTCTAGTATATAAATATTAAAAGGATTATTATATTTATTTACTATAAAATGAAATTTATTATAATATTAAATAAATCATTTAAAGTATTTGTATTTTATACTTCATTTCATTTTAAGGTTTACTTCTGTCGCCTGTGAGCGGCACGCATGTTTTTTTATCTATCACACATTTGTAAATTAAAGAAAAATAAATTAAGTTTTTTTATTTTCCTTTTATTTCAGGGACTAAGAGCTCGATGTAAATTTCACAGTACGCGAGCACCCTGGGTTCATCACCAAAGAAATTGCTAAACGCAATTTTAAGTAAAACATCGTGAGGAAATCTGCATATCTGAGTAATAAGAAAAAACAATATTGCGAAGACAAGTCTACACACATTGGGGCAGCGCAGCGCGGCGAACGTTTCCTTGCCTAACCCGTTCAGAAATGAGAGTAGGCCTGCGCCCAGCGGTGGAGGCAGCGGTTATAGGCTGTAACATTTTTCAAACATGTCTCTCCCTTAACACTGTGCAGGAAGGATATTGTCGTTCGACTGTAGAAAAATGAAATATAACAGAAGGTCCATAAAAATTCCACTACATTTGACAATACTCTCTTCACTCTCCTTGACACGAGGGTCCGACCAAGGGTCAATTCTTTACCGAAGATGAAGACCATTGTTCGAATTTTGATTTCATATGCGATCGTAGCTACAGCCGACCGCCTAAGTATTTACCTTAACTGTCACGAGGTAAAAATAGAGATAACGCTAATTCCGTACTATCATTTGTGTGCAATAGAGTTAAAAAAAAAACATTATTTTTCTTCAAATATTTTCGTCAAGTCCATTTCATAGGCTTGAAATTATATATATATATATATATATATATATATATATATATATATATATATATATATATATATATATATAATTTCAACGTGGACGTGTCAAGCTCAGTGATGATCCCCGTCAAGGTCATCCAAAAACTGCAGTCGCCCAAGAAAACGTTGATGCTGTGCGTAAGCTGTTTGAGGAAGATCGACATGTGACATACAGCGAAATTCAGGCAACTTTAGACATTGGCATAAGTCAAATACAAATAATCTTGCATGAAAAATTAGGCGTAAAAAAGTTGTTTTCCCGATGGATACCGCATTCGCTCTGTGAAGAGCAAAAAGCGGCTCGCGTTACTTGGTGCAGGATTACTCAATACAACTTCATGTTGGGTACACGTTCACATTGAGTTGGTAATACTACTTCCCGTCACGAAATCGTCATCTAATCGATAGGATATAGAGCGCGCAGCTGAAGTTGACATTTGACCAGTGTGATTCATCACAGCTTTGACAACATTACTACAGATGCGTACTGTGAAGAACTGAACACAATGATGGACAAGCTCGTACGTCTCCAACCAGCTTTGGTCAATTGCTCGTCCCCACTGCTCTTGCATGACAACGCGCAACTTCATACTGCACAACAGACGGTCTCCAACCTCCAAGTTATAAGAGCCGGGGTTGGAAGCTCTCCGTCATGCGCCGTACTCATCAGACCTTGCGCCTACAAACTTCTACTTTTTCCAGAATTCGGATAACTTTTTGGCGGGAAAAAAATTCAATACTCGAGAGACAGTACAAAATGCCTTTGTAGAACTTGTTACAGTTGTTATCCAAGTATTTCCTTCAAGAAGGTTATCAATAAACTGCCACTGCGTTGGCTAAGATGCATCGATTGCATGGGTGATTACTTTGATTTATAGAAATAAAAAATATATAAAAATTATTAAATTAACTTATTTCATAAAAAACGGCAATTTCATAGGTAAAGACCTAATATAAAAGTAAATTGCTCTCCGTAAGCCTCGCTAAAACTCGAAAACGGATCAACCCATTTTGGTGAAATTTTTTGTGTTTTTGAATTGGTGACTATATAGATGGTTTAGATTCACACTTGGACCCGGTAGGTGGCGCTGTTGCCGAGATCCGGAAATCACCAGTGCGATGCTGGGGTGGATCTTTAGTATTGTTATCAAAATACACAACGCAGTCACAGAGTTATTCGTCCCACTGGAGTTACACAATCGCAATGCAGGTCCCGGTGAAATACGGTTAAAAGGTCAGCGTGGCTTTTGTGCGTCGTGACAATACGAAATAGTATTTTATTATACAAAGATTTTAACACTTAATTCTGCGTAGAATTTCCGATTTGCGTTTTTCTAAAAATCATTATATATCATTCTTGTGAAAATACATAATAAATACTCACGATAAGTTCTTTCATTTTTAGTGTACATTGCGTCAAATAGCAAAGAATTTTATTATTTTATTTGAATTCAATTACCTACTTTCTAATCATGGTCACGTCAGCTTCTGTGGCCAAGCCGAACGGGGTCTTCATTTTTTAAGTTCTTTGAATGAAAGCGTACTAAACGTTAAAACTGTAAATGGCTGAGAGCTCTTCGACACCGTGTTGAAAGATTCTCGTCAATTAAAAAAAATAAGATTTTATATAATGTACTGGCTACTACTACTGATTAAAAATCAATTAAGGCAAAAGTGGTGGAGCATCACATGACGCAAAATATGCCTACTCTTCTTGAAATGGTAACGGATATTATGCAATAATTGCCACGCTTAGCATGCGGGATGACAACAGTTTGTTATTATTTAAATTTGTTATTAAGAAGACTCATCTCGTTAGTTTGCTTCCCCTCCATCGCCTTTTACGACACCCATGGCGCGACACGAGGTAGTGGATATTCCTACATCGCCACTACTCGCTAAGCTATTAATTAAGGACTAATTAAGGCAAAAGTAGTGTATTCTTTTTATATACTTCTGCATTTTTATAGCAATTAATATTAATTCTTAGGGTTTCGTTGCGGAATCTTGAAATAGAACAGTAAAAATTTCCGCAAATTATTTAAACTTTATAACTTTATGAAATGAAACTAATTTTACGGATTTTATCGAGTTTAATTTAAATTTTTTTTAATTCCGATTAACGCGTTTAATTGTAACTTTTTAATTAAGGTTAAACTTAAACGCAAATGAAATTACAATTAAACGCGATAAAATCCGTAAAATTAGTTTCATTTAATGTAACTTTCTTATCTTATACATAATTGAAATTAATCTAATCGAATACTACATTCGACTACTCTAATTTTAATTCTATAGTAAGAAAATTTTACGAATACATATCTATTGTATTTCACTTGCATCCATTGAAAATCCTTCCTAGACCGAAAAAACCCTACCATCTTAAATAACATACTGTACAAAAATGTGCGCAGAGTACGTTTTATTAAAAATAATAATATTGAATAATTAGGAAATATGAAAAATCAATAATAGTGAATCTCTTTCACAACAGTTTGTAGTAATAGGTGCTTGGAGATAAAGAGGTTAGTGTCTTTAATGGTTTTTTTTAAATCTGAGATGCATATTTTTTAATTTATTGATCGTCAAGCTATCAGAGTCATAGACTATAAAACACGATTGAAGAAAAGATTGGACCGTTGACCGCGACCACCGGTACCGCTTCTCATGTTGCGGACGAGTTTCGCGGAAAATATAACGTGATATTCATGAAATTAGCTCAGGTGTCGAAACGCTTGTTGTTGGGTCTCTTAAATCTTTTGAAATTGTCTGTGTAAATTTTTGTTAAAGCTGGCTTATGGTGAACAGAAGATTCGATTACGTTAGTTGCTAAAAATATACCTTAATTAAATATACCTATATTACCTTAAGTTCAAAGGCTGATTTATCTAATTCGTATTTTATAATACGCTTCCATACCGTTCATTGGATTGCTGTAAAACTTTGTCAACATATTGCTGGCACTTCTGTGAAGGTTATAGACATATTTGGACCCGGTAGGTAGCGCTGTTGTAGAATTTAGATATCACCCGTGCGAAGCCGGTTCAGATCGTTAGTCTAATATTTTATATATTTGGTAACGTTTGTTTGTTTGTTTGTTGTTTGTTGCGCTATAATACCGTTTTTTATAGGATAGGATGACAAACGACAACACAGTCCACCTGATGGTAAGTGGTTGCTGTGGCCCATAGACATCTACATCTATCCTCGATTACAAATCAAAATGCAGATGTGTTGTTACCCGTGAGGACTAAGATGGCATGCCTCGCTTCCAGTAAAAAGGGTCTCCGGTTCTCTACACTCACCATATGAAACACAGCAGCAGTAAGCTACTATTTGACGCTGGTATTCTGTGAGTGTGTGGTCCTTCCCCGGTCGAGCCGACCTATTCGTGATAAAGTATACTACCTACTGACATAACTGCAGCATGGCTCTAGCACGTAAAACCGTTCATCACCGTTCGTCAGATTGCGGTAAAACTTTGTCAACATATTGCTTGCACTTTTGTGAAGGTTATAGACATATTTGGACCCGATAGGTAGCGCTGTTGTAGAATCCAGATTTCACCCGTGCGAAGACGAGGCAGTCGCTAGTCTAATAAAAATATGTTTACGTTTGTTTGGTCGTATTTAATGCGCTGAATTGCCATTAATCAGATTGCGGTAAAACTTTAACAACAAATTGCTTGCACTTCTGTGAAGCTTATAGACATATTTGGACCCGGTAGGTAGCGCTGTTGTGGAATGCAGATATCACCTGTGCGAAGCCGGGGTAGATTGCTATAGTTAACCACAAAAGTTATTCAACAAATAAATTATTACCTGACTGAATATAAAAGTGAAACGATTGAACTATTGTGTTACATACAACTGTAATTTTCAATTAGTTTATCGGATACTTTATCCTTTTTTTATGTGCGAGCTGCTATGCAGGCCGAGAGAGAGAGAGAGAGAGAGAGAGAGAACAGTATCACTGCGACCTAAAAATCTATGATGATCGCTGCTATGTCTACAGTTCACTGCTAAGCCCTACGTCTTCAATGAATAGAAGGAGTCGCTTAGCTGTGAGCAATTTCGCTTCTTCTGGGCGGAGAATGTAGTTTCCCAGATAAGTGTTGCGTTTGCGCATTAAGGGTCCACAATCAGTTAAGATGTGCATAGACGTTTCTTCTGTTAAGTAACAGAACCGAATCCTTGAGTTGCTTAATCCCAGTATGGATATGTGCTTTTTAAGACAACATTATCCAGTCAGGGCTCTTGCCAGAATGCGCAATTTAATTTATTTAATCTCAGGGCTTGTGAAGGAAATTTACGATCAAAATGTAAAATACTTTATCTTATGAATCGCTTTTATTTGATGATCTAAAAATCAACCCTCAGGATCTATAAATTATATCTTTATACACCTACAACAGAATGTCAGGCAATTCTGTTTGTAACATAACACTTTTATGCAGAGGTCGAAATTGGTTTTGATTAATTTTAATCAGTAAGCAATTCGAAAGTACCTATCGCTCTTCTATATTGAACGGTATTTAATCTAATTTTAAATAATAATAGTACGAGAGTGCGCCAACACTGTCCTAGTGATGGAAACTATTATAATTACGGATATATAAACACATTTTATTGAAGTAAAAACCTCTTTAGGCACGTTGGGTACTTTTAGGATAGGGAAAAAGCACTGAACTCGCGTGACCGTCACGCTCGGATACATATATCTATATACAGATATGTTTGTAAGTGTAAATAGATAATATTGCTATATTATATTAATACGTTGAGTTTAGTAACAACCCAAAAATATTTTTTTATAGAATAATGGTGACAAACGAGTACACAGTCAATCTGATGGTAAATGGATGCAGTGGCCCATAAACATTTATCCTTGATTAAGAATCAAAACGCAGATGCGTTGTCACCCCTGGGGATTAAGTTAGAATGCCGCGTTTCCAGTAAAAAGGGTCACCGGTTCTCTACACTCACCATACGAAACACAGCAGCATTACGCTAGTATTCAAATAATGTTGACAAGCGTGTGAAGCTAAGAAGTCTTCATTTCTGACGTGCAGTCGTATGACTGGTAGTTTTTTTGCTATAGACATGACTATAAAAGTAAAGTTACAGCCTATATACGTTCCACTGCTAGGCACAGGCCTCCCCTCATTTCTGAGGAGACATGACTATAATTTTGGATATTTAAAATAAGTTTAAAAAAGTGATGTTTATATAAATAAGAAAAATAGTTATGAGAATAGTAAATATTTTATTAGAATTGTATTGTATTTTAAATGTAAGAATATACTACTTTTACTTAACTCTCTACATATCTTATTAGGACGTGGATACATGAAGTGGGACGTCCGCCTAACATTTGCGTTTGGCAGTACGAGGCTGTGATTTGACAATTTTTATTCGCCATCCATTTTCAGTTCCTCGAGCTATATTGCCAGCCCAATAGCCCACTAAGTCACTGAACTTCCTCATATACCTAGTAGTGATCACATCCCAGTTCCGTCAGTTGTAACTGGCAACACCTACCTTTTGTTCAATTTTGTTTTAAGAAATCTCATCAAACTCGTCGCAATTTTTCAACAGGATCTAGCCGACTTGCATTCGTCAGTTGACCTTTTGGGCGAAGTTAGCCTAGTCCCAGTAGTTACAAATATTCAATAAAAATATTTGACTGATTTATTTGTCTAATTGATTACATATAAAAGAAGATAGGAGTTATCTAATTAAATATTTTGTCTCGGGCATCGTCATTACAAATTATCAAAGTCCGCTGTTGATCATAGGTCTTCCTCATACGCAAACGGTTTTAAAAATTCGTTCCATTTGTTTTTAAAACTAATTATGTGAAATGAAGGCAGACAAAACGATAGCAAGAAAATAAAAAGAAAACATTGTATACCCGCCTGACGGCTTAATAAAACGCGCTTAACATACATTTACAAATGGCTTATCTGTGACTAACCCATGAAGTTATAGTTAACTTCATAGACTAACCTACAATTTCAAAAACCACAACGTCCAATATAGTTGTTCTTAATTTCACACTTGATGTCCGTCGAAATACTTCATCTAGTAAATAATAGGTTGTCGTTTTTGAAATTTTGTATGTATGTACTTACATAACACAATTTCTCTTTGCTAACTACTCTCTTTACTAACCTCGTATGTTATTAACTATTTTATTTTTGTTTCGTAGTGGCTTTTCCCCATGTTAGAAATTGTAAATTGTAAGATAGTCAATAATTTAAGAAATAATCATGAAGGGAAAATTGTGTACCCCTTTTTAAATATTGCATGCACAGAGGTGCGTAAGATTTGGTATAGTTAAAGTTTATATGGAGAAGGAGAGCAGAAAGGTAAAATTTATATATATATATATATATATATATATATATATATATATATATATATATATATATATATATATATATATATATATATATATATATATATATATATTAGTGTGTTAGTGAAGTAGTAATATACTGTATATATGAGATTTAAATGTAATAATTACTGACAGATTGACAGAAGAATAATTTTACGTCATTTCATATTGTGATTCTTCTGCAATAATGTTTGGAGCTGAAGAGTATGTGGAAGGAGTGTATGTCAAGACAATAAAGCGTTTATTTTATATTTAGTATATGTATCATTTATTGAATATTAGTTGAGTTCAAAGTAAAATGCAGAACTTAAAAATTTAGTGAATAACGGTTGAATGTCGACCACTAGATTTTATTAACGTGGGATATGTATGTAGGTATTCTGGTTTAAATGAAGATAAAAACAAAATCGGATGTGGGTGGGATTTTGTCTACATTGCTCATCAACTATGAATTTGGTGATCAGTATGATAAGATCGATTTAAAAAAGCTACAAAATTAATTTAGTAAAAAGCGAATGCATCAAAAAATGCATGCATTATGCAAAATTAATCACTTAATGAAATTGGTTTGAAAAGAATATCATTATGTTTCTTCTCGAGGTAATGAGATATAAACGTATACACACAGACCGTAAAACCGGTGCGGTGTAAGAATATCTACTATCAAATATCGCCTCACGGGCAACGCATTCTCAGGCTCAGGCCACACCGGGGCCTTTGGGCACACAAGAATTTGGGGCCCTGTTGGAAAGTAAATAAAAGTGAATGAATTTAGGCTTCACTTGTCTAAAAATAAGGATCGTAACAATTATTTGCTATAAAATCTAATATTTGTGGTTCAAAGTTATCATATTAAATAAAACATTTGCCGTTAAATCTTTTCAAGTGTCATTCTTATTAAAGAGTACGAAATGATATTTTCATCTCATGGATAATAAATACGTAAATTGTCGAAAAAAAACCAGGCTATAAGCAATGCGGACTGTACATACCGACAGAAACGCTTAGATGGCGGTGAAACACGGCACTAAATTTCTACTTAGGAAATATGTCAATGACACTATTTCTGGCTAAATCGGTAATGTGTATGTGTACTTGTCACTGCCCAGGGTTGCCAGAAAGTTACTAACAACGCCCTCTTATAGTGTAAGCGAATAAGGCCGATGCGTTTCATCATGGGGGCCCCCGTGACGTTAGGCACACGGGGCCCTGGGCACGGGCCCCGTGTGCCCTTATAGTAAAGACGATAACGGGTGTCGTAAGGAGCGACAGAGGAAAACAAATTAAGAGAAACTAACCAGGAATGGCCAAGCGTGGCAACTATGGCAAACCCACTTACTAGGCATTTTATGGAGAGGCCTATGTCCAACAGTGGACATTGATAGACTGTAATAAATGTATGAATACACACAGTCATCCTATAAGATAGTGGACTCGGCCTCTAGGAACTTCAAAATGTGATTTTTTTAAAGAATTTAATTATAGCAACTATCAAATCGAAAAGTTAACAATTATAACAGTAAGAGCCTTAGTAACATAGGGATGGGACGATTAAGTTCGCCCATCGTTATCTTAGTTGTAAGGTGTTATAATTAAGAATAAATAAATAAATAAATAACTACCGTTGCGGTTTTTACTGAAACTATTTAATTACATATTAAATACAGATTGTTGTGAGCTCGATAGTGATTGAAAACTTTGTAGATGTGTGAACGGTGAATTTCACCAATCTATACAGCCTCACAATGTAACATGGCACAACTCTCTCTCCCTTTCATTCATTGCCCTTCATCTATTAAAATTATTGACAGGCCAGTTGGTCTAGTGGTTAGTGACCCTGACTGCTATGCCGGAGGTCGTGGGTACGATTCCCACCCAGGACAAATGTTTGTGTGATGAGCACGATCATTTGTTCTGTGTTTGGGTGTAATTTATCTATAACATTTACCATGTATTTAGAAATATATAAGTATGTTTATCAGTTGTCTAGTACCCATAACACAAGCTCTGCTTAGCTTGGGACTAGATGGCGTTGTGTGATAGTTGCGGAATATTATTATTATTATTGTTATTATATTTTGTACGTTTTCTCAGTTTGTTTTTAACAAAACTGGATTAATGGTTATTACCACGGGACAAAGCCAAGTGGATACCATGAACTTGTTTGGTTATGGGTAGTTTTCTGTAGAGATAAATTTTCTAACTATTCTACAAGTATTAAGTAAAACTGCTTTTTGTAATTGAATATATGTTAGTTTTGGTAAATCTAAAGTTTTTAATGATTGATGAAGCGCTTTTGGTATTACACCAGTTGTAGAGAGGACTATAGGGACTATAATGGCGTTATGCAAATTCCACATTCTAATAATTTCATGTTTTAATTCAGTGTACTTGGAAATTTTTTCATTAATTGTTGTCTGTAAGTTATGTGAATTAGGTATAGCAATGTCAATAATAAGAGCACATTTATTCGCTTTATCTATTAATGTTATATCCGGTCTATTAAAGTGTATTGTTTTGTCAGTAAGTATAGCTCTGTCAAAATACATTTTGTGAGTGGTATTTTCAAGGACTATTTCTGGTTTATATTTATAGTATACTTGAGTTGGCTGGTCAGTTAATTTATACTTAAAGGCAAGTTTTTGGTGAATGATATTGGCTACTTGATCATGCCGATACTTATAGTCCGTATGAACAATCGCTTTACAGGCACCAGTGATGTGTTGAATTGTTTCTGAAGTATTACAACAGCGTCTACATGTGTCGGTATGTAAATTTTTTATTTTAATAATATGCTTTTGATAATTGCGTGTCTCTATGATTTGGTCCTGAATTGCGCACATAAAACCCTCAGTCTCAGGGAAAAGCTCACCACGTTGAAGCCATGCGTTCGATGCTAATTTGTCTACGGTAGGTTGGTTCAAATCATGGCGATGTCTTCCATGTAGAGACTTTTGGGTCCATATGTCAATTTTTGTGTTGTTATCTGTAAGTAACTCATTTTTTTGCAATGTTTTATCATGCATATTAAGCGGTGTCAATTTATGATCATTCTGTACTATGGCATTGTGTAGTGATGATATTGCTGTTTTATCATAAAAGTAATTTCTGAGTGTAGTTATTTGTCTGTTATGTAAGTTAACTATGTCTATTACCCCTCTTCCTCCTTCATTTCGTGGCAATGTTAGTCTTTGTATGCATGATCTTGGATGGTGTTTACGGTGCCTCGTAAGAGATGTATTTATTTCACGTTGTAGCTTTTTTAGTTCAGTTTTGGACCAGTGTATTATGCCAAAGGAATAAGTTAGTATGGGAATTGCAAATGTGTTAATAGCTTTAAATATATTCTTAGAATTTAATTGAGATGTTAATACTAAGCGAAGTCTATATCGAAACTGATCTGTTAATGTATTTTTAATTTCTTTATGATGTATTTGTTTAGACTGATTATATCCTAAATACTTATACACTCCATTTTCCTCTAAAGATTTGATTTGCTGTCCTGTTTGCAACTGATAGTTATGTTCATAATACTGTCCAGCTCTTACTGAATTAATGTTGCACATATCAATACCAAATTCCATTCCAATATCTCGTGAAAATTTTTCCGTTAATATAACTAATTGATCTAATTCATCTTGAGTAGTAGCATATAGTTTTAGATCGTCCATATACAAAAGATGACTAAGTTTTTTTTCTTCCTTCTTAGTATGTAGATGATCCTGTGTTCTATGGTATTGTAAAGAGTACCCTATGTTTTTTGAGTTTAACATTTGTGATAAGGGATTTATTGCAAGGCAGAACCAGAGAGGACTAAGTGCATCCCCTTGAAAAATACCTCTCCTTATTGCAATAATATCTGTTTCTATCATTCCATCTCGTGAGTTAATTTTAAGTTTCGTTGTCCAATTGGTCATCGCAGCCTGTAAAAATTGTATTATGTTTGGGTGTATTTTGTACATTTCTAAAATTTTTAATAACCAAGTGTGCGGGATTGAGTCATAAGCTTTCTTATAATCAATGTACATGCTAAATAAATCTTTTCTTTTTGATTGTACCTGCTTTAATACTACTGCATCTATTGTGAGCTGTTCTTTGCAACCCTGACTAAATTTCCTACAACCTTTTTGTTCTTCTGACAATATGTTATTAGCTTCTATGTGTTCATAAATGGTTTCAGTTAAGCAAGATGTAATTATTTTGTACAATGTTTGTAAACATGTGATAGGTCTATATTTTGCAGGATTGTCAAGATTACTAGGCTCTTTTGGTATCATATACGTTATTCCTGAACTAATGTATTGCGGCAAAGTATGCGGGCTTTGTATGAATTTATTAACAAAATTAAACAGAATCGGGTGGATAGTTGTAAACTTTTTATACCAATAGTTATGTATATTATCTGATCCAGGTGTTTTCCAATTATGCAGTTTTTTAATTACTTTATGGAAAGTGTCTATCTTGATGTGTTGAAATTGCATGGCTTTAATCTGTGATGTGTCTATTTGATTTTTGATCCAATCCGCTTCTGTATGTTTAGGTTATATAATGTGTTATATAATGTTTAGGTTCCTCCCATATTGTAGACCAGTAACTTTGTAATTCTGTCGGTGATGGTAACATATTATTTTCGGAGCTTTTCAAACTGCTGATTTTATTTTTAAAAGGATTTTTTATATTACGGTAGAAAAGTTTTTCATTTGAGCAAAATAGAATGTTTTGAGTTTTTCGTAGAGAGCATGCTCTATATCTTTTTAACCGACTACTAGTAAGTTTTAGTTTTTGTTTAAGTGTGTCTAAAAAATGTTCGTGTTTGGTGTTATGTTCCTCGTGAACAGAATGAATTTTATGTTGTTCGAGTATAGAATTTACGTGTTTAATTAATTTTTGACCTCGGTTTCCATTAATATATTGTGTTAGCCTTGCAATTTTTGCTCTTAATTCACTTACTTTGTTTTCTAATCTTTGTTCCCACTTTGGCTTATTACATTTCTTTTGTTTCTCAGGTCCTAACGGATTATCAACTTGTATAGCTATTTCAATTTTAGCTCCGTTGAGCTTAGCTGAAGTCCATGCTGCACAGTACACTAAATTCTGAAATGTTTTAAATTCAATTTCGCTGTTGATATATTGTGGCAATAAAATATTGTTTACATAGGCAACTATTTTACTCAATTTCTTTGATGACCTCTGCTTTGGTATAAATTGTCTTTCTGTTGGGTTTGTATTAGCAAAATATTCTAAAGCTTTAGCAAACATTTCATCTATGGCAATTATCTTTTCCCTATGTAAATTTTCATTTTCATTTGTTGTGTGGTTTTCAGCATTTAAATCTAAACTTTCTGTATCTGGTTCTTCGTTGTCTGTGATACCTATCTGAAGTATTGAGTTGTCATTGGCTTGTATATCGTTATGCTGTTCTTGAAAGTCATTCTTAATTAATTCTAAGCGGTCAACACTTAAATATTTCTTATGTAGAATTAATCTTCTTTGGTCAGCTATGCGTTGCTCTGTTAAATGACTTAAATGGGGGAATTGGTTTATAAACTCTTGGTGTAAGAGTTTCCTATATGCTATTTTATTTTTCTCACATTGAGTTATTTTGTAGTAAATTCTTATTATAGCTTCATTATATTCGTCTGTCCATTTCATGCGTTGTTGTGTTTGTAAAGGGTGGGTATTAGTGTGTTGATTATTTTGTGTAACAGAGATTGATTGGGCAAATGTAGTCTGTAAATTTGATTGCACTTCATTATAAATTTGATTTACTATTTCTTGGGCCAAAAGTTTGTTATTCATTATTGCTCTTCGCTGATCTCCTATTCTTTGACGAGTAACTTGCATATCTGGGAATCGTTCTATAAATTTCATGTGTAATGGTTGTAAATAACCTTTAGTGTCAGTATCCATCATTGTTAAATAGAGGTAAGTACGCAATATAAATTCATTCATTTCAGAAGTCCATTTTTTACGCGTCTTACGGTTACTGATGGTGGGCACAGTTTCTATAACAGGAGTTATTTTCTGTGCATCATCCTTCAGCAATTGGCTACTTGATGATAATGAAGAAGATAAAGACTGGTGTGAAATGTTTGGTATTGATTTTTGTCTATCGTTTCCGGGGGTATATAAACTATCACTATCACTAAGGGTATCGGTGTCCGTGGATCTCGCTTGAGTCGTTTGACGGGAAATCTTCCTCGCCCGGAGATTGTATGCGCCCCAAGATACAGCACCATCTCGGCTTCCGCCAGAGTCGACATGGTTACTGAATCTGCCGGGCACTGGGGGCCGTAGTTTACGCCGTACACTCATTTTTTTAAACCTGGTTTGGGATCGTTAGTTGGGAAAGGGTCATTAAATATTAATAGGCATAGAGATTATTCTGCCTTGTTATTGTTACAGAGGATAGTTGTTCAGACTGCAGTTGAGTACATGCCTTTCCCTTAAGCCCCCCCACCACGACAAGGTGATCCCGTAGGGGGGTTATTATTATTATTATTATTATTTTTAAAATTCAATTGACAAAAATACAAGAAACTTTTGTATATATATACCTTCATGTATATTCATGAAAATACATGAAATGTGTTTAAATTAAGTGCAGCATTGAGGGGTCCAGTAAATGTAAATACAAATTAAGTAGTAAGTAAGTAGTAAACACCACAGGGAATTAGTTCTTTTATGTTAAGGTAAAAAAAAAATGATAACCTCTAGAAGAACAACAGTGTCTTCTAAGAGTACATAATGAGTAACTGAGTTAAGATCAGGCCCACAAGCATATTTGCTGAATTTGTATTTAAAACTAGTGCCCCCCCCCCCCCGGCTCCGGCTGGATGGGATCAATTAACGTGGCGTTATTTAGATTTAAGAAAGCCTAAGATTACTTATTTTACTTAACCACCGAACCTTAAACCACCAAAGAATATTTAGGTTTTTGTTAATAAGCTCACGGTTGTCGGATAAAATATAGCTTTGATGATTCCTGAAATTGCTCTCCATCTGATCGTAAAGTTTCATCACAATGAGTTCGGTCATGCCAAAGATTAGCTCGTACAAACAGACCGACCTTCCGAGTTTAATTGAAACCAGTTATTTCAATATTGCAGATACTCCCATTTTATTTATATGTATGTAAATAATAAATGAATAAAAAATAACCTCCCTTTCCACTAGTTTGTCGCAGCGACTAGCTATCAAAGGAGTACAGACTGTGTATTAAAAAGTGTCCGTAGAACAGTTAAATAAGGGTGGCGCCACTATAGCTACGGGGTAAATTTTAAAGAACGAAAAATATAGACGACTTTTTCGAGGTTGTATTTACAAAATAAAATTATTTTAAATTTTAGAGCTACAGAGCAGTTTAGCAGCACACTTCACACCGTCGACAACTGCTATAAGTTCATTTCATGTAGCTGTTTCCTGTAGCTACTCGAACGCTGTTGAGGAGAGTTTATTGTTTATTGCTTACAGACGGACACTTTTTCAACTACTCTCCTATGAGAGATTGTTCTCCTTACCTCCACACTCCATAGATAAAACTCTCCCGGTTAGGGTTGCCAGGTCTTAAAACCAAAAAGCCAGACAGACCAACGAGCTTAGCCGGACATTTTGGTAAAAAGGCCGGTCACCTTTTTTTTTTAGTAAATATCATTTAACGTAAAATCTTCTTAAGTTCTAACGAAATAACAAGAATTGAATAAATCAGTCTTTTTTATTATTAATCATCAATTAATCATTCAATATTTATTATAGTATTAATTTCAATAATAGCAATACTATGTATGTAAGTACATGAAAAATGTAAGGAAATGGTGAAATTTAAAAAGCCTAACAAAAGCCGGAAACCGTCTAATTTGGTCGGACATGCAACCTAAAAGCCTGACTGTGTCCGGCTTTATCCAGACGTCTGGCAACGCTACTCTCAGTGATACTCGCTTCATTTTACTTTGCAGTGCGGATCTGAGTGCTCTCGCTTGTAGCCTAGCGACAAAACTGTCGAACTGTCGAAACTACTTGCTTCTCGTTGCTCGCCAACTCTTAACTAGTTTCTACTTTACTCGTTTCTCGTTCATCATTGGCTGAGGGACAAGTGCCTTATTGCACATGTAAATTGCAGGACTCAGTTACGAGTTACGTAGTAAATTTGTATGGCAATCATTATTTTCAATCTGCAAATAATTCCCAGATAACACCGACCTTTGATAAAACTTCTTTCAGTATTTCATTTAAGTACATATTGAGTATACATTTATTTTCATGTGGATATTCCGTAGGAATATTTTTGTTTAATCTTTTCTCGCTTTAACATTTCTACTAGTTGAATATAATTTCCTCTTTCTTTCGCATTGGCGCTGCGTTATTAATACTTATTTTCTGTTTGTTATTTTTTAACAGCAGTTACGTCATTCACAAACCTCTTAAATAATAGTTCTCCATAGTCTTACCAAAAGCGTTTAAAAATTACTACTTAATTACGATAATTTGTTACTAAATTATTGTAGGCTGTATATGATACATAAATGAGCACTTGTATTAATGTAGGTATATTATGGTTTAAAAGTATGTAACCGTTAATAAAGTGTATGTAAAATTCTGTTTTATATTCACTTTATTAACGGTTTTGCATGTGTCTTATTGTAATTTTTTATCTTGTCACGGAATTGTTTTAAGTACGACGCCCTATCTACATCAATTACCTATATCATTTGCTATTGCGATTTAGTTAAAGAAGATACATAACGTGATTTAAAGCTACATCCAAAGAGCCGTATTGTTAACGTTTGGCAGGTTTGCGCACATATGATGGCATTTTTTCGAAAGCATGCTTAAAATTCAATTGAAAAAACGCGGTTCTCTTAGATGCGAGTAGTTTTGATTGTACACCTCAAATGCCAGTTCAGACTCCAGAGTGGCCGATCCAGGCTAACGTGTGTCAACTTTTTCTCCAAATGGCAACGATGATTACCTGTAAGCCATGATTAAAGGAAAGGTGATGTCGTCAGACTGTTGAGAGAGAAGATATAACCGAGTTTTTTTGTTTCTCATTTACAGAATAAGGGTAAGTGGATCTGTGGCCCATAGATATATACATTTATCCACGATTAAGAATCAAAATGCAAATGCGATTTCATCCCTGAGGACTAAGATGGAATTCCTCGTATCGAGTAAAAAGGATCTCCAATTCTTGACACTCACCATACAAAACACAGCAGCATTGAGCGGCTATTTTACGCTGGTATTCTGTGAGAGCGTGGTCCTTCCCCGGTCGAGCCGAAACATTCGTGCTATAACTATACTACCAATATAACTGCAGCATGGCTATACCACGAAGAAATACATTACATAGTATATAAAGTACAAAAAACATGTACAAAAAAGTGACAAAAATGATAACATGACCAGGTAACGGTTTGCACTAGGCACAAAAGACTCAGTTCGTTTGATGTGTACATTGTTACTAAACCAAATGAGATATCTTTACACAACTCCAAACAAAAATGGCCATTGATGTCAACCCTTCCACTAATATGAAATGCCGTAGCAATGCCTTTAGCAAAGATGTTGAACTTTTAAGAAAAAAGGAATAATTTAAATCGGAAAATAACTATGACAGGTAAGAGGTAGTACGTATGAACTCACATGCAATAAAGGGACTCTGTCACCTAATAATGCAGTTATTAAAAACCACGCATTTCTCTTTTATAAATCTTGGATAATCATGTCATGCAGTCAGTGAAAGTTTTGACTAAAAACAAACAACACAATATATTTTTAAATTTTTGTGGTACATCATATACATACAGGACTGACCTCAATGCTAGTTTAATATGTGTCTAATAGTCGTAAGCGCGATTGTTGATATTCGAATCCCGGTTCGGACCAGTATCAGTGATTGGGTTTTTCAGTCAAGAAATTCTCAGTAGCAAACCCGGGTTCAGAAAATGGCGGTGTTTCACCACCCATGTCTTGAAAAGAACGTAAAGCCATTGATCCTGCTCCAGATCTCTGTCTGGTCGTGTCGGATTACCATCCCATCGGACCATGAGAGTGACGGAATAGAGAGTGCATGTGCGCTTACACTCGGGCACTATAATCTTGTCCCGTGCAGATGGCTAGTCTCCGTTAAGACTGGCAGCCATGAATGGCCGCCGAAATTCGGTCTGGAGGACATTAATAATATGTAAAGCACCATTACTGCGTATAGAAAGTCCGTAGGTCTCTCCTACAGATTACGTTATAGGATATGCAACCTGCATTAGAAGTAGGTGCCAGGTTTTCAAGCTGGCTGATAATCGCAGTTATTTTGAGTACTTCTCAGAAAAATAGTACCGCCCATCTCCTGTTTAATTATTCTCTCTCTCCTCTTACGATCTCCACATGATATTGGCTTATATTAATGCAACTGAAACATTACTTTGACAAGCAAATGGCCTATTTGTAGTTTCTAAAAAATACAAAAATCTTTAAGTGAGTTTAAAAAAAATATGATATATAACAAGTTAACGACAATTTAGAATTAGTCAGTCAACAATATTTCTTGTACAAAAAATTCAATATTCCGTATTACAATCACATTGTAACACATATGTTGCGCGTGTGGCACCGCAAGAGATCCTTCCTCACAACCATTGATCTTCTTATGCATTGATTCGTGACTTAATCGGATACGGTGAGTCGAATACGGGGGAATGAATGCTTCTGGTTTTGCGTAAGGCGAGCTGTGTGTAAGTAATGTAACTACATGTTGCTACATTTAGTAAGCTGAAATAGGGACTTAATTTGACTTCACACAAATTCTCTGGTCTTCTTTATTTTGTTATATTTTTTCGATTTCTGATAAAGTTTTTCTTTCTTCTTTTTTCTTTACATTTCTTTTCTTCTGATAGCCAGATGAAGTCGCTTTTGTTGCATTTGAATTATAAAATATATACTTAATGAATGTTAGTGAACTAAAGTAAATATAAGCCCAAGAATATATAATATTAGGTATTACTCGTAAATTTCAATTATATTTTTGTACAAGTAAGTGTGATAAACAAACATTTGAGCTCCACAAGGTAAGTGGCTGCTGCGGCCTATAGACAGACGCCTACGTAAAAAAATTACCGTGGTTAAACTCCTCAATTATAAAATAAAATGGACTTTGATTAGGTTTTATAAATTGATAGAATTGTGTGAAATGGTAATTTATAAGACATAAAACATTTGTAGCGCCGCTGTCGTCGCGCCACATCGAAACCTAAATCGCGCTATCAAAGTTCCGAATCAAAAAAACTATATATAAACTATGTATTCTAGCTATTCTATAGCTAGAAATATGATCACTCGGAGCGATGGCCGCTCCCCGGGCAGAACACTTTGCCCGGCGGAAGATCTCCCCCTTTCCTTCCTCGGCCCCAGTGGTGGCTAACCGACGTGATATGAACACGCAACCAACAGCCTTCGGAAACTTCAACTTCAAGCCATCGTCATTATCCTCAACAACCCTCCTCATTCACTACTGAGAATCATCATCTACAGTCCTGACATCCTGCAAGCCATCTAGCTTTACAAGGTTCATCGCAGCACTGGAATAATAATGCTTCCTGTTCCTTCAAGCTACTCTCTGCGCTACCATGTTTGGCACGGCTCTGAGCCATACTGCTCGCCTTTGCTTCACGGCACTCTCGCAGATTACTCGCCTTCTCGACTCACCGCAGACTTATAAAGCAGACTTCTGGCACTTGCTACGGCACATCGTTCTCACTGGCATCACTTGTCAGTGCGTAGTACGGCATGCATTACACACCGGCATTTCGTTCGCACCGGTGTCACTTGCCCTTACGTATAACTCGTACGAATTAACTTGAGACCTGGGCCGATGACGTAATTGTCAATGTACGGTTTGCAAAATAATGCGTCGTAATATTTTTTTATTTGAAATTTTTGAGATTTGCATGAGATTATTAATAAAAACAAAATAAAATGTTCTGGCAAGGGATGAAGTAATAAGTAGTATACTGTTGCCATTTTTATATATTTTAAATATTTATTTTTATAATATATATAATATTATTTTTAGTTAACGCGTCAAGGAAGGACAAAGAAATAAACATACACACTTTCTCATTTATAATATTATTAATTTATTTATTATACACTTTATTGCACTATAAAAGTGTTACAGATTTGTACACAATAAAAATATTTTTTCTCCTCGTTTTTCATTCTTAGTAGTGTTGCCTTTGATATGCCTGTTGCTGCACAAGCCCTCTTTAAAGCTTGGTCCACAGGAATAAGAAACTTTTTATTTGATTTTTCATCTTCGAAAAATTTTAAAACTTTTAGAGCAAGTGTCCGTGCTTGGCTATGTATTGTCTTTCCTCCCATCTTTTTTTAAAAATAAAAAAGGCGGAGTAACTCCTAAGCGTCACAAGAAAACGGCACAACACAACGTCCAAACTTAACAATAAAACAACGCAATTAACAACAAACAGATAAAATAACGTTCAAGTATAACAAAAAACAAACAAAATTCCAAACCAAACAACAAACAATTATCAAAAATATCGAACTAGAGTCGAGACGCGTATCCGTAACAAAAATGCTATCGGTACTGAGTGCGCACGGCCAGCGCGGGACGCGGTGCGGGGAGTCGGGAAGGGGGTCGCATTCCAGCGGAGTCTCAAGTTAATTCGTACGTGTTGTACACAAGCATGCATTCCCCACTGGCATTAAGAACGCACCGGTAATCTGATTGCACTATCGACCTCCGGTTTGAGCAGGGGGGTGATGTAGCGGCGCTGTCGTCACGCCACAAGCAAAACACATCGAAACCTAAATCGCGCTATCAATGGTCCGAATCAAAAAATCAGTATATATAGAATAGCACCGAACTATCACTCGGCGCGATGGCCGCTTCCCGGGCAGAACACCCTGCCCAGCGGAAGATCTCTCCTTTTCCTTCTACGGCCACACATTGTTTCGTTGTTGGAAATATGCAGTAAATTATATTTTAATAAAATCAATAATAGTAAAACTAATTATCCAGAATTATAAATCAAACTAACCAGAAAATAAATGTGGTTAGTGAATGTATAAAACCTTTTTTAAACGTCATTTTCTTGCTTTAATTTTACATTGCTACGTTTTACACCAATTATAAACAATATATACGAACTTATCACATTTGAAAAGTAAGACGTAAAAGTAACTTAATTAATGAAGAAATATGTAAAGATAATGGTAGGGCTTTTTTGCTTAATGAATTACATGTTAACACGGCTTTTTTACACTTATTATGTTAAAAGTTGTACATAAATAATTTTAAGTTCATCAAAAAGAAGCTCGCGTGACGATAGAGTCGTCAGACGGGGCAAGGAAATTTGAGCTCATCACTGGCGTCCATTCGATTCGTATTAACGCTTAAGTAATGTAACAAATAAAAGGGAGGTCGTTGCCCGATCTCAGGCAAGACACGAACGAAGCAAAACGACGCCTGGTCCTTTTACAAAAGAAATAGTTAATATTAGAGCTCGCTTCTTCACGAGTGTCATTAGTAGCACAGCACAAAGCTCCAGAGTCATTCCACGCTCCTACTATTTGTCAGAGGCAAAAAGTGCCTTGTCCACAATAATTACGAGACCGGCTTTCGAGAGCGCTCATAATTCGTCATGTTCTGGTCGGCCGCTTCGTTTCTGAACGCGTTCATAATTTGACATTTCCCGCCTAAGAATCACGACAGAACGCGGGAAAACTGTCTTATTGTCTCAAGTTTTAATTTTTATTGTATCAGTAAATGTAATTGGTCATATTTTCTTATTTATTATACAAAACTTATTTAAGTATACGTACTTTTTAAACTTGATTGATAAAAAAATAGGTTTTTTTTTAAATATAAAAATGACGGTTTCATTTAACTAGTCGAAAAATAAACACAAGTTTTGTTCAATGCAGTGTCCATTTGCCACGTAAAAGCAATTTCACCTTTCTTCAAGCTTGGTATTGGTAGTAAAACAAATCGCTCGGCATTTCTAAACAGGCCGTAGAGAAAAATAAGGGTTCAATGGCCGCGAAAGAGACAATTAAGCGATCAATTGGTCGTAGTATTGCACAACTGCTGCCACACCGATTTTTTGCATTTAAAATAACTTTACCTACAAATAAATACCTTTTCATTATTGCTTGTCTATGTTATACTTATTATTTATGGATATTCTTAATGCTTACAATTCTAAAGCAACATTTATATTGCATGTGTGAGCCACCAGAATATAAGCCATTTTGTCGCTCAACTTACAAAAGCCAAAATAGCTGTTTTTCTTATGTTTGTGAACCTAACAGTGAGTTCAATACTCGAAACTAAGTTTTCACTACTGTTCTATACAATATAGTTATATGTACACAGCAACGTCAACGTTTTTTACTTAAATAATTTAGTAATTTTTCTAACTGAAGTTATTTTCATATACAATTACTCATCACGAACGAAATATTTCAATACCGTACGGTAAAAACCAACAGCCTTGCTCGAAGGTGTAAGATATAAACAGTTCAACGTTGCGCACTCAGTCGTGATATTACAATGTGACTAGGGTTACCATAGAAATATTTATTTTTTAAGAACTTATCGTAATTTCCAAAACATTATGTCCGAACTTTTCTCCAACTACTCTTTACTCGGTAGCACTATAAATTTTTAACAAACGGACATACGCGGGTCTGACCGCTAATGGTAGATAGTTGACAGAAAATCCAGAAATTTCCTAAAAAATCCCACCGACTGGTAATGGTGGGTGGCATTGAGAATACGAGGACTTGGCGCTTACCAACCTGATTGTATTCTCAGAACAGAACATAGCAGATTAGAACAGAAAATACCAGTTATATATGTATATATAAGGTGCGTTGAAGCAATACCGGACGGATTTTCGACTAGTTAAAAGAGTCTGGCAAAAACTTTATTTTCTCGACATCCATATACGTCAGATTTATGAAATATGGCGCAATCGTTAATGGTTACACGTAATTTAGCTATAAGAAGCTTTTACTTTTCAAAACCCAACAGTTTCTGCTTAAAACGTGTGCGAAGACAAGGCATAATTTTTTATATGCATGATGAAGAATTGGCCATCAAGGGGAAGACCGGACGTCGCTACAAATCGCTAATAAAAGTGATAGGGAAATAGGGAAAGACCGGACAGACGAAAAAATTCAAAAATTACCTTGTTTTATAAAATACTGCGCAGCACACGCTCTACTTTTCGGAGCGACTGGCTGAAACTTGGGGTCGGGGCAGAATAAAATGGAGTCTTGTATGGTACAAGACTCCATTTTATTCTTTCAAAAATATAGCATAATTCACCGGAAATTTGAATTTTACGGTCTTACCCCATCACCGATCTTACCCCAATGCACTATATATATATATATATATATATATATATATATATATATATATATATATATATATATACGAGTATATAATATATATAATAATATAAAATAAATAATTCTTACTGAACGTCAAGGGGACAACCAGCAAGAAACCCAGCAGAACATATTTTAACGCTAAATTTACCCATAAAAACCGTAAAAACTAGTTTTATTTAAAAAGTCTTATATATTTATTATATTTTATTATAATAGCGTATACATTGCCATATGAATGAAATACTAACTCCGTGGAGGCGAGTAACTGCTATTACTAGCTTGTGTTTGTCCCTTGGGTATACATAGTGTAATTTTTATTGTAATTGCTTTTTGTTTTTATGAAGATACACTTAATTGTTGCTAATATACTGCGAGGCCAAAGTTAACATATTTGTTCATATTATGACTTTTTCTCTGAGTGACACTTTCGGTTTAAGGTTTTAAATGTCCCTCTTCTGGAAAACAAAAATAAGTTTTTTATAGAATGTGGGTGACAAACGAGCACACAGTCCAGCTGATGGTAAGTGGATGCTGTGACCCATAGACATCTATATTTATTTTATCCTCGATTAAGAGTTGAAATTTTTTGGAATAATTTTAAACGACTTTACCGATCGATTTCAAAATCAAATCAGCTTTTAACCTCGAAAAACCGGTACAAATAGGTTGATTCGTTCGTGAGATATCGTTAACGAAAATTTTTGCAAAAATTGATTTTTTTATTTACTCCGATATTTCATATTCAACGTCATAATTTGGTGAAATTTGGAGCGCTTTGCATTTGAAATTTGCGGTAAGTACCAGGGATGGCCCGCAGGGTCAACCAATTTTTCAAAATAATTTCAAAATAAAGCATTCAAAAATATAAATTGTCCTATTATATATTATTGCCTCAAACTTTACTGGACAAGATATAACATTAACATAATATAATATTCATTACTAATTTTGTTATAACTGTAAAATATAATAGTCAGTGTTTTCATAGAATAAATACACTTAATGTGTTACGATACACAAAAACATGATGCAACAAAGATTGCATGTAATTATACCTTTATTATAAATAGATTTATACGTGGTAGAGCCATGCTGCAGTTATATTAGAAGTACAGTTGTAGCACGAATGGGTCGGCTCGACCGGGAAAGGACCACGCTCTCACAGAATACCAGTGTAAAATAGCAGCTTAATGCTGCTGTGTTTCGTATGATAAGTGTGGAGAACCGGAGACCCTTTTTACTGGAAACGAGGCATTCCATCTTATCCTCACGGGTAACAACGCATCTGCAGTTTGATTCGTAATCGAGGATATATTCGTATGTAGATGTCTATGGGCCATCGCTTACCATCAGGTGGACTGACTGTGTGCTCGTTTGTCACCCTATCCTATAAAAACGTATAGGAGGTTATTTTTCAAAGAGTAGCCAAATTTTAAACTTAAGTTTAAATAAATAAATATTGTTAATATTGTTATACCGTTATTGTAGTTTTTGAAAATTTCCTTATATAGATCCTTACATAGTTCAATATGCCGAAACTATTTTTCTAATGACGAATAAAACTTAATTTGTTTTGTCTTTTGTATTAATTGCTCAATGTAATGTCAGTAATATATATATACAAAATGGGTCCCACATATATGCAATAAATGAAACCATATACTTGTTATCGCCTTTGCTGACGATATACAAAAAATGAACGTAATCGGTCCAGTAATTAGGTCAAAAAGTAGAGTTTTAATTTTAAGCAAATTTGAACTCTCTATAGAATTGGTCACTAAGTCAATGATTCAATGAACTTGAATGAATCCTTGAACACTAAAAAGCGACGTTGCCACGCAGTGCAAACTATTGGTATTGCGACATATCGACAGCGGTGTCTTTTGTCGGCTTGCCACCCGCGTGCAACGTTGTCACTCTTCCAAGGGGTCAAGGTACGTTGTCTAAACAGAGTGTTCACTTTTACTGAATTTATTTTAATATTTATTTTGTTTGAAAATTTCACTTTTTTATTTTACGGGTTTTTATATACTTGTTCCGTACGGGATTCAAACCCAATTTCTACAAAATACTAACTTTCTACTGAAATATTATTATCTGAGTTGAATGCTACTGATACGATTAGAGTACATATCACATAAATTCTATAAGATTTGAATTTTATACATACCTACCCTCAAAACTTCACTACTTACTTACGTACTTTAGTATTTTTCCCCGCCCTAATTTAAGATTTATATACATAAATCTGCTTTTAACTTTAATGATAAATTGTTAGATCCTTAATACAAAACTAAACTCTCGTCTATCCTAATAGTAGTGAATCAAGGACCATCGCTTTTGTAAAAACAGAATGTACATTCTTTTTTAAACGATTAATAACGGTAAATGGAAAGCAATTAGGTCTTATATTTATGAAAACTAGAGCGATGAGGGTACTTCAAATGACGACGTAGGGTTGATAACACGCGCCAATCTGCGTGAAACGAAACGCGCCCGCATGTGCTCGCACGTGACAGATGCGGGTTCGTCTGCGTTCTCGCAATCTAAGCTTAATTGACAATTAAATATTTAAATAATATACTAATATAATAGAGCAGTTACATGTTTTTGAATTTTTTCTAAAATTTACTAAAATATATTTAAAGAAATAACAATAACATGGTTTTTCTAAAATATAAATTCAAACGCCAATGACTTCGTTATATCGCTTTAGTAACGCCACCGCACAGTGAAATGATAAAACACTCATGTTTACGTTATCAAAATTAAAAAAATTGTTACTGCATAAATACTGGTTTTGCGAGTATATGTTTTGTTATGATACGTTGTGATCCGAACCGAATATAGTGAATACAAAATTATAACATGATTGCAATTGGCTCACAGCCTCAACGGATATAATGACGTCACCACCAATCACAAGTCGTTTTTTTTATTTAAAAAATTTTACTATATTTTGTTAATAATTACAAAAAAAAGGAATTATTAAAGAAATATATTAAAATAATAAATGAATTATTATTTCATATTAATGCAACTTCTCCATTTTATATTATGTAGTAAATGTTGTCATAAATAGGGGGTAGGGCTTTGGCGGTCTGTGGAACATGCCGGCGCGTAGATTCGCTCGTTGTACGTATGAAGTCAAGATTACGCTTTTCAAAGCATTTTATCAAAACATGTACACGAGCGGTCTGTGGATCAGCTAAACCAAAGGATCGCTAAACACCCTTCGCGTCCAATATAATAATATCTTCAGGATGATGTTGAAACTTCCTCGTTTCTGAAATGTTTGCGCAGGCGAGAGCAGATGTTTTTCAAGTGGCGTCACTGATAAGCCGCGTACGGGGGAGTGACCACAGCATCCTGAGGCTGGTGGCAGATGATCCACATGCACCTATATTAAGGAGCTATGGACAATGTCCGAATTTGTAAATTAATTAAATTAAATTAATATTATAATTATAGTACTACTTTTTACGTTTTGATTCTTAATTGAGGATAAATGTAGATGACTATGGGCCACAGCATCCACTTACCATCAGGTGGACTGTATGAGCGCTTATCACTCTTGTTCTATAAAAACATAATTGACTTTCAATAGGTATTCTTGTAATCACGATATAAATACGATGTGGTTATTACCACCATATGAAGTCAAAAAATCTTCTGAAAATCTCCCTAAGTATTTCTTATTAGTTTATACCTAAGCCACCTCTAAACTCTAATAACACTTACAAAATATTATAGGGCGACAGATTAACATAAGTTGCGACGACACAGTAAATTATTAACTTTTGGAACCCATTTGGAAGTTGCTGCAATGTATTTTTAACCATTTTAAGTCCTCTACTGTTTTTAAAGGTTGCTTAGAACTTTTTTTTGTATCGCATGTCTCGGATTAATTCTTTAAACAAATTAGATCTCTAGTCATATCTCATTGCCCTGAAGTTGTCATAGCAAGCATTACTATAGAAATAGAGATATGGAAACGATATGGAAACTACCCAGTATCTATGCGGTTGGAGCTAAGTTTTACATGACCCGTCGCAGAAGACCACAAAAACTCTCCAATCACACTTTTACTTTAATGAATCTGCAGTATTCAGCAGATCTGACAGCATACAGGCAACTGAACAGATAGATCTCCAAATGCATGCGGCGGGACTTATCGTATTGAAGGAGCGATTGAGCGGAACTAGAGCGCCAAAGTCTTTGCAAGAGTTCTACAGTGCGATATAATATAGCGCGATGACGTTATAGTTTCATCTTACTTATTTATATAGTATTAAATGCATTAAAACTAGCAAATTCAAATTATATGATGTAAACAGTCATTTATTGACACAAGACGCAACACTACCCTGTGCTTACAAAGTTGCATATATATGTAGGTATGTACAAGAAATAAAGAAATTATGTTATAAAAATAATGTCCTTCAGATTGAATTTCTGTCACGACGGCCAGTCTCAACGTTAACTAGCCATCGGCGCAGGACAGGATTATGGTGCCCTAGTGTTTGCGCAAGCACAGGTGCACTCTCTATTCCCTCATCTCTTAGTCCGATGGGACGGTAATCAGATATGACAACCGAAAGAGGCGCAGGACCAAGTTTCCGACACACGGGGATGAAACACCGCTAAATTGTTGGCTCCAGCCTGCTACTGAGATTTAGATGACAGAAAACTGATAATCTATTCGACTACTACTCGAATACTACACGACCAATAACTGATTTTGGCCCGACCCAGAATTCGAACCCCTAACCTCGTTATTAGCAATCGCGTTTACGATCAGCAGACTAACGAGGCAGTCACTTCTATGCTTAAATAATTTTTGTAGGGCTATTTATGTCAAATTTCGTGAAAAATATATCTATATTTACATTTCAATTTAAAATAAAATCTCGCAAACATGTGAAATTAACACCTAACCTGTAAATTTGTGTGCACTCAAAGCTCAAGCGGTTCACACTAAACTTGTCTTATGAAGTTGAAGAAGGTGCGTCGGTGTTGGAGAAGTCTGTAGAACAATTGTACATAACTACTTACCTGTGTAACACGCACTACATGTTTATATAGCATGTACACTCCCTAATGTAGGTAGGTTTTAGCTGCATTAAGGTAGCGCACAAATCAGTCGGCTCGACTGGGTGGAGATCGCGCTGGCAAGCAGAAAAATACAGATTCTAATTAAGATTATTTCAGATTTAGATCCTTATATAAAGAAAAACAACAAATTAATTTTTTTACTAAACTTTACTGGTGGCTAGGAATTTCATCTTAGTCAAGAGAAGCATGAAATCTCTATTTTAATTTAATTCTTAATCGAGAATTGATGTTTCTGTCCACCATCCGGTAGACTCGTTTGTTATCATTTTGTTCGTTTCATTCATTACAATCTAACAAATTTCTATTACTCATCATAGGCATTTGAGTTGTTATCAGTTAGACGGAAATCTCTCTTTATCGCTATTGGATTATTTTTATAAAAATTGCTGCTATTTAAATTAGTCTCCAAGCTAAGTCATGGGCATAAGTCTAAGCTTAACCCTTGTAAAGAATATTTTCCGTAATCATCACGCGTTTTTTTTAATTAAATAAGTATATGCTCACCTTTGACCTCCACCTGGCCTGGAGGCAAAGATGAGTTCTGCGATGGAGCGAGTTTGTCCAGGCGAAGCCTGCTAACACGCTTAGCAGGTGCGATGATGATCACAGCACCAGACGTTTCTCACCTTTCTTCCCATCCCCATTATGGGTATTTAACGTGACACTAACGAGATTATGCCGCCATCTATCGCTATTTATTTATATAAATTTTTGTGTATATAAGTCTAAAATATTTTGAATTTTTATAAATCTTAATGTTACTGGGCATTTTCATAAATACGCCAATAGGCATCCATTTTCATAATAGGTTTTTTTTCTAAAAATATTAGCAATGCTCTTAACATTAGTAACATTCCATATAAACATTTCTGATAGGCTTCAAATGCTTGGATTAATGGTTCACGACAGTAGTCGAATGCGGAATTCGAACCCACGACCTTTTCAGTCCGTTCCCCGCCATTAGGCTACTGAAGTTCTAAAGTTGACCAAACTCACCACGCTGCGCAGATGGGGGCGCAGAGCTGACACCCTCGAACAAAAAGTCGATTTACGTATTTGTTTCTACATACATACAACCAATGATGTATAAACTTATAGATACGTTGTCCGCACTCTAAAATGGCAACATGAAATGAAGCTAATTGGCCACATCGCGCTTAGTCACGCACCAACCTGTCGCGCGACGCTACGTTTGTTTTTAATTTATTATATTGTGATTCGTGTGTGTAAACCTGTGCAAAACATAAAGAAAACATGCCGTCGTGTGTTTTCAGACGATGTACAAATTATACCCCAATAGTTAAAGACAAAAATGTGTCATTTCATGCGTAAGTTCACAAAACTACCTATTTTCATTTCATTTTATTCGACGACGCCGTCTAATGGCGGCCGGCGCTTGCAACTAGTAGTCAAGCAACAGGCATCCCGCCGTACGGTGTCATATTTTCTTCCTCTTTCTTCACGCGTATAAGTAGTTCTAGTATTTTTGCCGTTTTTAAGCGCCGCGACGTTCGTTCATGACGTGTCTATATATAATACGTCATTGCATACAACTAAATCTAAATAAATCGATAGTAAGGTAATGTGACCAGAACACGTTGAACTACGCGAACTTGCACTATTGCTTGCTAGGACCGTAACTATTGAATAGGTATATGCGATTCATATGAGGTCGTTCATGGATGGTTATGCAGTAATTCGAGTACAAGGCAAAATAGACGAAGATGAACGATGGTGTCTGCACGTGGAACGTTGTACTCGAAGGGCTGCGGAACCGGTTTGTAGTAACCGACGTAGGGCACTAGCCGCCTTTACGTTGACTTCGAAAAGTAACTCAAAGTGATTTTATCGATACATTTGTTGTTACATAACTTAATGTACACAATGTCTGTCATTAATATTGAAATAATTGCCTTTTACCGTTGTTCTATTATTTATTTTGTGCTTTTACTGAGTTAAAAGGGTTATTAGCATGATATTGAAACTTAATTTTTTTTAAATTATTGTCTGTCCAGGCAAAACTTCAGAATTGCTGAACCGATTGTAATAAAGCTTAACGAAGAGAGAGAGAGAGAGAGAGAGAGAGAGAGAGAGCCGTGCCGGGAGTGATCCAGTTTATAATAATTTGTCATCATTAAATGGACTATAAATTTAAACAACTTAGACGATACATAATATATCGTTTATTTGGAGACTCGGTATCGGATTTACTGTATAATATTATAGGCTTCGAGTTCAATTTTTGCTTGGGACAAGTATTTTTAAAGCCTACAAATTAGTAAGTTTGCAAAAAACATTCACAATACAGGATTTTATTAGCAATGCGACTTCGTTTCGGACACATTCCGTGTAACAAGTTTGCTTGCACTGTCAAAATCTGCTGAAAAGGTGTATCATTGAGTTAGTATTTTGTATAAATAATTTAATAAATTGTATTGTGTTATTTAGTTATAAGGTTATAAGGTACCATGGGACTGACATGTGAAAAATAACGAAAGTCCCTAAATAAAAAAAAATAATAAAAAATACAGGAAGTATTTCTAATGTTGATAGAAAAATCAGGACATTTTTTTAAACGAATCATATACTATGAGAACGATTCTTTTAATTTTTTACAATAAAGTGATAATCCTTAACATTATTTTATCTCCCAACGATGCTGCGCCCATTCCAAGCAGTCATGTGTCCTTTTTCTTTCCTTTGAATTTAAAACGTTACGCCCACTCTAAGATTTCACGCCTGCCTGTTTTAGGCTGATAATAATAATGGTGATAACATTTATTAATTCATAAAGTTAATGATGTGTATATAAGGAAATATATGTAGTAGTAATTCTTGATCTCTTTCCAGTTGTGTTGGATGTCCGCCCACGAAACTATGAGAATGGAAAAAATTGAGTGGTCAGAGATTTGTACTTGCGCACACACTCGTTTACTATAACCACGGTCTATAATCTTTATTATACTGTGCTAGAACTAAGTTATGCGCAGATGGCCGGTCTCCGTTAAGTCTAGCTGCCATGACCGAAATTCGTCTGGAGAACATTTTTGATAAAAGAAATTGAATCTTTAGATATAACAAGATTATTAATGCATACTTTACCGTAATTTAGAAAAGTTAGCTACTTTAAAAGAAGAATAAATATATTTTTATAAAATGAACGATGACCAAAGAGCACACAGTTCACCTCAATAGCAGTAATTTAATGTTGTGGCCCGTAGATAGATACGTCTATCATCCATTATAACTTAAAAAGCAGGTGCGTTCACCCATGAGGACAAAAATGGCATGCCTGGTTGGCACAAATCTCCAGTTACTCTTCACTCACTATACAATCTCAGTAAGTACCTATAATTTTGGAATAAGCTTGAGTTACAAAATTGTTTTCAGTGTCTAGAAGACCGCAATATAGTGGACGATATGGAAACTGTACATGCGGTTGGAGCTAAGTTTTGCATGACGCATCGCAGATGACCACAAAAACTTTCCGATCACACTCCTAATCTCATGGCTCTGAGACGATAAATGAATCTGCAGTCTTCAGCAGATTTGACAGCATACAGGCAATTGAAGAGACAGATCTCCAAATGCATACGGTGCGGCGGGTCTTATTGTATTAAAGGAGCGATCGAGCGGAACTAGAGCTCCAATGTCTTCGCAAGATATCTGTTAACCAGAAAGAGCCAACTGTCAAAGCTGAAGACCGAGCTGAAGTGTGGCAGCGTCGTTTCCGAGATACTTGAGATTTTGAGTGAGATTGACAGGTTCGATGGGCAGCTGTACACGTCATCGTTGGAGCCACATGCAAGTGTCAGTTCCGATCCCAGAGCAAGTCTTATCCGACACTATTCCGATGATATCCCGGACGTCAATCTGAGTGAGATTAGAATGGCACTCCAGCACCTTAAAAACGGCAAGGCCCGGGTGAGAACTGAATTAAAACGGAGCTCTCTTCCAAAAGCGGGTGTAAAACCAGTACTTGAAGTCCTTTAGAAGCTCCTTAATTACGTCCTCTATTGTAGAACTTCTCCGGATTGGTGGAGCAGAAGTGGGTCTTGAACTTAAAAAAAAGACGACAACGCTTTTTTTTGAAGAACTACAGACCGATTTTCCTTCTGAGCCGCTTTTTTCTGCTTTTTTCGAGAGTCTTTACATATCGTCTTGCACGCAGACTCGACGACTTCCAGACTTCCGAACAAGCCGGTTTCCTAAAAGGCTTTAGCACCATAGACCACATACATACCCTTCAGCAAATTGTAAAGAAGATCGAAGAGAACATTCTGCCAGTTTACCTTGCGTATGTGGACTATGAGAAAGCCTTTGATTCCGTTGAATTTAGGCGGTGTTACAATCCCTTCAGCGGTGCTAAGTTGGTTGTTGGTATATCGAAGTGTTGAAGTTTTATACAGTTGGACTACGATTGCCATCCGAGTAGGAAACTAATACAACTGCATAAAGGCGTAAGATAGTGTGACGTTATATCCCTGAAACGCTTTACCGCTGCATTGGAAGGTGTATTCAAGTTACTGGACTCCTCCATCCATCCTCTCCAGGATGAATTACTAAAATCACTCGCCTTTGATTTGATGACGATATAAACCTACAGCAAAATCGCTGGAAGACCTAAGCACTTTGCTCAATGATCTCAATAGTGCCTCCTAACGGATAGGTCTAAAAATGGACATGGACAAAACAAAGATCATGTTTAATGTCCATGTCACACCTATGCCGGTAGTTATTGGGAGCACTAAGCCCGAAGTTGTTGATGAGTATGTTTACGTGGGACGATCAGTTCAACTAGGTAAGTCCAACTTCGACCGAGAGGTCAATCGACGGATTCAACTTGGCTAGGCAGCGTTCGGTAGATTACGACACGTCTTCTCATCAGGTATGCCTCAAACTCTGAAAATTAAATTGTACAACCAGTGCGTGTTACCAGTAATGACTTACGGATCTGAGACGTGGTCCTTCACTGCTGGCGGTATGAAAATTTCAAGAGGGCTGTGCTCGGGGTTTCTCTGCGTGGTAAACTTAGAAATAAGAATATCCGCAGTAGAACCAGAGTAACCGACCCAGCCCAACGGATTATAAGCTGAAGTGGAAATGAGCCCGCCATGTAGCTAGAAAGGTTCTCAAGTGGCAGCCTCGTACCCGTAGGCGAAGTTTAGGTCGGCCCCCCACTAGATGGAGACATGACCTAGTAAGACATGCAGGAAGTCGATGGATGCAAGCGGCTAAGAACCGTGCTTTGTGATATTCCTTGGGGGAGGCCTATATTCAGACTTGTGAAGGGCTGTAATAATGAGAGTAACCCTACTATTTAAGCTCATAAGCTCTTCATTCATAATTAAGGATACTTCGAAAAATATATTATTAAATTTGGATTCCTAAAACATACAATCGATACTTATCATTCGCCCATCACTATTGATTGTGCGTCCTTCAACAAAGGAACAACTAGGCAGAAATCCGTCAAGTCACGCTGTTGAACTCCGCTCGGCCGTCTAAATAACAACCGAAAACTAATCGAAAACTCCCGGAACTAATCTTTTTTTTTAAATTTAAAAAATGTGTAGAGTGTTGAATTCTTCGCTTTGGAGGCTAGATCGGCCAATTCGAAAACTAACGAAAATGATCTCGTAACTTATTAACTGTGTTTTACTATTCGAAATATGTGTGTATGCGTAGATATATGGATGTAAAGGAGGCGAAAGAGGTATATCAGGATCGTGCCAAATGGAAGTCCGTAGTCTCTGCCTACCCCTCTGGGTGACAGGCGTGAGTGTTTATGTTTATGTTTTATTCGAAATATCTTTGTGGTGAACAGGAATATTAAATTTTACTCGTATAATAAGAATATTATAATTTCGTTTCTGTTTACAGTGCTGTGCGTGGCCACCCGGATCTTACCCTATCGTTTTTGTCTTCTTGCGTCATTCGAAAAATATTTTATCTATTTAATTAAGTTGCAAATTTCCTGCTATCATCTGCAGTAATATTGGTACATTTAATTAAAAAAAAACATTTATAAATGATTGTTACTGAATCAAATATGAACACAGACTCGGAATAATTTAATGTAAAAGCTTTTTTTTCATAATTCCATTCGCATTCCGTATTTTTCTTAGGCAACTTTTTCTTTTACATGGCTTAAAAGTTACTTTGGATTGTGCTTTGGATTTAGATGCTTAGGTTATGACAGCTCCGTATATCTCAATATATATAAATTACGTGTCACGTTGTTTGTCCGCGGTGAACTCTTTGGCCCAACTTAGAGATAGTTTTTTGCCCATGAGTGACCCACAATGTTTTTGCAAATTCAAGGATTTTTAATAGGACATGACAAAGGGTCGTCGAAAAGGGCAGAACAACGTCTGCCCGGCAAGCTAGTACACAGTAAATTGAAATATAGCTAATGCTAAATATGACTATTAGTTTGAACATTACTTTAAATTATTCTCCAAATAACATCAAAATTAAGAGTGAATACCTAAATTCCGTGCAATTTTAATAATCACATAAAGCTTATCATACTGTTTTGTTATAAAAGGAATAGGATAAAGTCCACAGAAGTATATTTTGCCTTCCTCTGGCACTAATAGGCAGTTATTATAATAGTTCTAGAAGCGTGTGAACAGTTTCATAGTGGGACCAGGTATCGACCGCGCCCGCAGCTCGAGCCCACCCTAAGTCCCACGTTTTTATTGACCCTTATTTGCAATTACGACTTGCTTTAAAGCCACGACGATAAGTTCTAAATTATTTTATATGCGCTTTAATAAGTCAGTGACCTGGACTTTGAAATGTGAATGAATCATTCTGGCTGTTTTATTTTTATATCTTAATAATTTAAGCAAGTATTTCTTGTATATAATATGTAAAAATGCTGAATGTAATATGTTTCTAGGAAATTTACCGTTTTGATGACATTTTGTATTTACCTAAATAATTCAAAATTCGGGAAAACGACATATCTTTTCGTCAGGTATACCTCAAACTCTAAAAACTAGATTGTACAACCAGTGCGTGTTGCCAGTGATGACTTACGGATCTGAGACGTGGTCCTTCACTGCTGACCGTATGAGGACGCTTAAGGTCGCTCAGCGAGCTATGGAGAGGGCTATGCTCGGAGTTTCTCTGCGTGATAGACTCAGAAATGAGGATATCCGCAGTAAAACCAGAGTGACCGACATAGCCCAACGGATTAGTAAGTGAAGTGGCAATGGGCCGGCCATATAGCTCGAAGAACCGATAACCGATGGGGAAGAAAGGTTCTCGAGTGGCAGCCTCGTACCGGTAGGCGTAGTGTAGGGCGACCCCCCACTAGATGGAGTGACGACCTGGTAAGACATGCAGGAAGTCGATGGATGCAGGTGGCTCAGGACCGTGCTTTGTGGCATTACTTGGGGGAGGCCTATGTTCAGCAGTGGACTTGTGAAGGGCTGTAATGATGAAATGATGATGAAATAATTCAAACTCCGGTAAGGAGGTACTCAATTTGACTGTATGTTTTTGTAATGTTTGTTACCCCAAATTTTTTTCTAGGTAAACCGATTTTGATAATTCTTTTTTTATTTGAAAATTGGTGCTTCTCGTGTGGTCCTATATAAATTTGATCAAGATCTGACCAATAGTTTTGACTTATCCTTAATAATGCGTATTTAATTGCCTACGAATACATTGATAATGTTATAATTTTATTTATATTTTTCTATAGGATAGGGTGAAAAACGAGCACACAGTCCACCTGATTGTAAGTGATTGCTGCGGCCCATAGATATCTACATCTATCCTCGATTACAAATCAAAATGCAGATGAGTTGTCACCCGTGAGGACTAAGATGGAATGCCTAGTTTCCAGTAAAAAGGGTCTCCGGTTCTCTACACTCACCATACGAAACACAGCAGCATTAAGCTACTATTTCACGCTGGTATTATGTGAGAGCGTGGTCATTCCCAGGTCGAGCCGCCCCTTTCGTGCTACAACTATACTACTAATATAACTGCAGCATGGCTCTACCATGTATAAAAATATTTAAATCGGTTGTACAAATTTTTTAATTTTACAACATGTTTACTTTCCAAGTTTATCTAGATGATATCAGGGAGAGGTATCATCCCTGAGAGACTTGTAACTTTTTTTCCTGACGCTGTGCGAACACGGTCGCCTACGTACTAACATTTCGGATTTATAGATAGACAAGCGACCCACGCCGGCTTCGCCTGGATAGGACCTATAATGTGGCAAATAATGCCACAGTAATAGGTCCTATCCTATATATAATTGATAAATTAAATGGCCTTTGCTCATTTTTAGTCTAAATAATAGACTAAAAATGAGCAAAGGCCATTTATTTCATCAATTTTTCGTTTTTAAAAAATCTTCATGTTTTTCGGATGTAATAGGCTGGAGAAACAGACAGAAAAAAACTCAAAAAGGGTTATTCATGTCTGAATAATTTGTAAAAAAGTTCCCGAGTCTAAAATAAGTCACTTATTTCGAAATAACAGTCAGGCACTTCAATTTTATCTACATCATCATCATCAACATTACATCCCTCCTCCACAAGTCCACTGCTTAACATAGGCCTCCACCAAGGAATGCCACAAAGTACGGTCCTGAGCCATCTGCATCCATCGACTTCCTGCATGTCTTACCAGATCGTCAATCCATCTAGTGAGAGGTCATCCTACACTTCGCCTACCGTTACGAGGCTGCCACTCAAGAACCCTTTTGGCCATCGGTTGTCGATTCTTCGAGCTATATGACGAAAAAGAAGGATGTTCTAAACATAAATTTATGTATGAAACGACTGTTCGAATTAACTTACAATATCAGTCTTAATGCATCTAGTCTTCCTTTACATGGAATAAGTTGCATAGAGTAAATCTACAAACAGAAAATAATTACAGGAAATGGAAAATTCGTTTACTAAGCAAAGGTAAAATAATTTGAAAAAAAAATCTTTCCGTCCGATAACAATATAAGTGTCTTCAAGGCAAGAGTGAGTATGCTTTTGTTATGATTCACCATCTAGAGCTTTATCACCACTTTCTACTTGGTGGGATTATATTAGGGTTGCCACCTTTTTTTGAGTAAATAAAGTATATGTACTTTTCTAAATTAAAAAAATAAAGTACGAGAAATGTAAATAAAGTATTAATAATTTGAGATGTTATTTTATAATATTATGAATTTGTAAATTTATATACAAAATTAAAAATATGATGGGATGAAAGGAACAAAGTATAATATTTACATTCTATGTCTAAGTTAATATTATACTCTGTTCCTTTAATCCCATCACCTAGCATTCATCAAAGAATAAATGCTGTAAATAACGCTAAAGTGACGGCAATGAATAACAGCAGATATGACACAATTTTGTATATAAATTTACAAATTCATTAACTACACAGAGAAATATTTACCTGTATATAATTCGTTTGTTTAGTTCTAGGTAAATGTAAATAAAACCCTGAAAATCGTTAAATATGTAAAATAAAGTACTTTCACGTACTTTTTTGGTCTCATGAAGTAAGTACCCTAGGTTTTGCCGAAATAACGTACAATACAATACTTTATTATTCAATTTGCAGCTTCTAAAAACTTTGAACATGTAGCGATTCTGTACCCGACAACTACCCTTGCCCATTTAATTAGATTTAATTTAATTTATTTTATAAGATTGGAATGACAAAATAACTTACAGCCCAGCTGTAAATCATAAATGGCTACGTTCTACTGCTATTCATGAACACCTGCGACAACCTTACAAAAACAAGGAAAGCTACAGATGTTACAAAGTTAGAGGTACCGAGCACTAACATGGAATATCTCAAAGCCTGTAATTGTACAGACTCTATACCCTTCAAAACTAAAAACATCTGTGCACGCTCTGCTTTAAGGCGGGAAAAATAATAGTAAAGAGCGCAGTGCCTTTCTAGACTAAATCCTATACACTAAAGGTCCATCAACAAATAAAATTTTCCACAATTTAATGAATAATAAATAAAAAATCATTTATTCCTAAAAATAGAGCGGAACCTGAAAAAAAAAACAGTAACTCTTATTAAATTGATTTTAAGTCTTATTACACATAAAAACAATAATGGCGGACCCCAAACTAGGCATAACCTGTATCTTGGGGACCAGAAGTACGGTTATCAGTTTTAATTACGTAGTTAAAAGTAACCAAATTAAATTATTTTATTTACGTGGTAGAGCCACGCTGCAGTTTTATTATACTGGAGGCTGGACCACGATCTCACAGAATACTAACGTAAAATACCATCGTAACACTGCGCTGCTGTGTTTCATATGCTGAATGTAGAGAACCGGAGACCCTTTTTAATGGAATCGAGGCATTCCATCTTAGTTCTCAGGGGTGACAACGCATTTGCATTTTGGTTCCTAATGGAGGATAAATGTGGATGCCTATGGTCCACAGCATCCACTTACCATCAGTTGAACTGTGTGCTCGTTTGTCATCCATAGCTATAAAAAAAATAAACGAGCAAAATGAGGTTATGGATTTTCTTACGCACATGGCAATAACTCTATAATATAAAGCGATGTTTCAGGTCACGTCCTACTTCTAGGCTCAGGCCTCTTCTAATGTCTAAAGAGTTATGGAGCAATAAGTCTGCCGCGCTGCTTCAATACATATTAGGGGACTTCACGAGTCTTTGAATTAATTTTCATTAACCGACTTCAATAAGGAGGAGGTATTCAATTCGACTGTATGTTCTTTTATATGTAAAAAAGTTCTGAGGTAACCTCAGAACTTTTTTCTAGGGCAACCGATTTTGATGATTCTTTTTTATTTGAAAGCTGGTGCTTCTCGTGTGGTCCCATAATCAAGATCTGATCAGTGATTTTCGAGTTATCCTTAATAATGCGTATTTAATTGACTTCCAATTCATCGACGACGTTCTAATTTTATTTATGTTGAAGTTGGTTGTACATTTTAATTTTACCACTTGTTCCTTAGAATCCTTTTGTACTTTTGTAGTTCCTTACGAATTACTGATTTTTCGAAAATTAAGGGGTAATGTTTTTCTCCGCAATATCGCTATATTCATAACCACGACCATAAGCTTCATCCGGCTAATCTTTCGTGTTCCACTGTAATGATCTTGCTTGTGAGTATCGTATAGGATTAACTTCCCAACTCAGGAACAATTCGACCCCGAAATTCTCTCCCTTCTATGCGGATTTAGCAACATAATGCATGCATGACGCTAACCTTTCCCAGTCCCACTTAGTTCTAAAAGTAGTCATTTTACAAGCTTCTTTATTTTACAGATTAGCCGAAAATGATCTATTTAATACGATTTTGATACCAGTGAAAGCCTATTGTGAAAGACGTAGTTAGAGACGGATCCGCTTCCACCATCGCCTTCAGTTCGTCATTATCTATCTTCTACTCCAGGCGGCCACGTGTTTTATTTCACTGAGCTCAAATTTCCCGAAGCAACGCGATTGAACCAATAACATACCTAAAATATTACATTTATTTGATTTAAGAATCCCAAGTCAAACCGTAGCTATTATAGCTCAAAATGGCGAATTGAACAAAATGATGATTTCACCGTTAAAGACCTAAGTACCCGGTTGACCGAGCTTTGCTCGGTAATTTTCGCTCGGTTTTTTTTTGATTCGTGTGTTTTGGAAATTATATTTAGATACAAATTACATACTGATGAAATACGAATAATATTTATTGATCGTAGCGACATAATAGAAAAAAACTGAACTGTTTATTTGATTAAAAAATCATGAGTGCAATTAGTTTAATTTAAATTTTCGTGTTTTTAAAAAATACTAAAAAAAGGGCTCGAAAAAAATAGATTTTCACAAAAAAGAAAGGAATTTAAAAAAAAATAAAAAAAAGTCGGTCGGCCGGTCTGGGCTCGAACCATGGTATTACGATTTTGTGACCGCCCAATATACCATTAAGCTATTTGTAATCATTAATAAGCCGTCAAAATTTACCTTCTTATTTTAACGATATTATAGCAGTTTTTCATTGCCTAAAAACACGGACAAAAAGACATTTTCTAAAAATAAATCCTAGCTAGATCGATTTATTGCCCCCGAAACTCCCTGCACACAAAATTTTATGAAAATCGTTGGAGCCGTTTCCGAGATCGCGATTATATAGATATATATATATATATATATATATATATACAAGAATTGCTCGTTTAATAGTATAGGATATTATAAACACCTGGTTTCGTCGTGGATTTGAATCCAAACCGTATCCTAACATTTGTTCAATAATAAATTACAGGTTCTCACGTCTATTTGTGCTGTAATTGCTCTCTTATCTTTGACACTGAAACCAAAGCCTTTCTATGATCTTATCACAAACGCGTTACAACGATTTTCAATTTGCTAGAGCGAAAATCTCCATAGCACCTACGGTTTTTTTGGTCAAAGTCTTTAATCCAATACGAGTATTTAAATAGTATTTGTAAAAGGTAAATATACCAAACTAAGATAATTTAAAAATATATATAATAAAAAGTTGTATTTAGAATTAACTGTTATAACAAGTACATAAATAAGACAGGATAGGTAAATAGGTAGTCTGGATTTCCCTATGTTACTTAAGTGTTGTCAAGAGGCCAATATCCCGCTAATCTATTACGTCGCCGGATGCAAAATATCATAGGATTGCATACGTAAACGCTTACTATCCGGTTTACGTCCGCCACTGTGATAATTTCCCGTCAACGAAATTACAGTAGGCTCACGCGTTATCGTTCATCTGCGATAGAGAGGTGCGGATGCCGGTTGCGCGTGGGGAAACAGTCCGGTTTCGCACTATTGAAAGGCTAAAATATTCCATGCCTACGGGTTTCACGCTGCGAATTTTTAATAATTTCCGAAATTAATATTGTTTTTATTTTACACGTTACTGACTTAGTTCTGACTAATCCTAGTGTGGTGTCTCCACCCGTGACCATGGGTGCTGTAAAATGCTCGAAACGTCGGGAATATAGTTAATAAATTAGTATACGCGATAAAATTTGTTAAAATGTGTTTTATTTAAAAAAATATTATAACGGGTGATTCCCACACGTTATAATATTTTTTTAATAAAACAAATTTATACGGATTATTTTTACGATTTCCAAAAAAATCGCCAATTTGGTCGATAAACTTTCGCTTAAGACGACCCTTTCCGACTCTGCCGTTCACTTCTGCACACATGTTCACATAAATTTCACATAAAAAAAATTCACATAAATTTGCTATGTCATTCTTTCCGAATCCATTCTTTCTACATGACCAAACCACCGAAGCATTTCTTTCTTAATCCTGGTCACAACATCATCTTGCAAACTACACTCTTTTCTTACATAGTTTCTCATTCTGTCACTCAGATTCAGCCCTAACATACTCTTTAACGAAAGTTTTTATTACGCATTTTTAAATAAGTAAATTGATTTTACATTACTATAACTATTAGATTGATACGAAAATAAAAAAACGGCGGTTTAGGGTACAGTCAACTGAAACAGACGACCAAGATTAAACAAAGAAAGTAACAGGAAGGTAACATCCATTCATCCAGCTTCTCAGAAGTTCACTGCCGAACATAAGGCTCTCCTATCGCCTTATAGGGTGACGTTTTGCCAAAGTTTCCATTCTTGGTTTCCATTCGTGTTGGTAACCGCAGCGTTGAACTGTAATCAGGAAGATGCTGTTGCCCATCTCCTGTTCTTTGTCTCCTCTTACAAGCTAATAAGAGCTAATAACATAGAATACACTATAGAATGGCTGTCAACCTTATTTCGTACGAGGATCAGTGTCGCCGGGAGCACACATATAAGCAACTACGTCGTATTATCACTACTACAAATCCGATTCGCTGTGTTGACAGACTGAGTAAATTTACACATTTTAGACTTTTGATTAATGTTCAAGATCATGATTTAAAAAAATCGTTTAAATTTTAATACATATTTATTTGTAAATAGTGTGCAGTTTGGCATTTTCTAAATAATTTTCATATGACATTTGGAAATGATTGTAATGTCAAAACACATCTCGTGTTGACAGTTACGTACGTACACGTATACGTGTGAATTGACATATTGGTGACATTTTAGTGGCTACACGGGGTCCGTCTACTCCCCCGTTCTATTATGTATGTATTATAGTATTCTAAGGCTAATAATATGAGAAGATCAAGAAGCCTCACTCACCTCACTCAAGAGTCAGAAGAATCATTTAATATATGGTCTTCTTATAAGATTTAGCTCTTAGATGATATCCCAAGTTAGCAATTATTCTTACCTTTCTTATTTCGTTAAAGTTGGTTAAGGTTCATGGTAGTACATGGGCTTCTGCCTTTGTGTAAAAGATGTGCCTTCGCCACGCTTGGCAAGCTGATTGCTGATTGCAGCACCTGACGTCTCGAACCCTTTACCTCTAACGCTGCATCCTCTCACCGATTTAGGCATTTACTGGCGTCAGCATTTGGGGTGGTGATATTTTTCTAGCATTATCTATCCTATAGTCGCTTCTTACGACATTCACGCAGCGAAATGATGTGGTGATTTTTTTTGCACTACCATCTTATGAAATAAATAAATTACAAAAATTCAAGATTTAATAGGGGATATTTTAACAGCCATGTCGTTTCTTTAAAACGCGGCCTTGAATTGGTCTTTTTATGATCGGAAAAATACCGAATTACAAGAGATAACTCATAAAACACACCGCATTTAAAGTAGTGTGACCTCGTAAATGTCATGTAAATTATGCTTTCTTATTTATAATAATAAATCCTTAATCTTGAAATAACTTAACTTAAATTTAATTTTAATAGAAAAGCTTTTTTATTATAAATTGAGTGATAAACGAATCCCAAACATACGCATTCTGCTACTGGAAGAAGGACTCTCCCAAGTAAAGAAAAATAGTAATAGTAAAAATGACTTTTAATAAGAATAAATAACAGCAATTATTATTATTATACGTAACATTAAATAAAAATAATAATTGAAATTATAATATTTACAATTGATACTAATTATACACAATATAAAAAAGAAACTACAGTATAGAAAAAATAACACTAAAAATTTAAATAGTCAAAAAGTCCTGCTCCCCGTGGTATAGTGCCAAGGACGCTGGCTGCGTTTCCTCGCTGAATAGCTATACTTAGCCTTTGAGCGAGGAAAGAACCAGCCCTCTTATAACAAGCAGTGACGACCAGCCGTGGATACAGTTCCTTTAGGAACTTCACTGCACGTGGACCCCACGGACCGATAGTCGCTACAGTAAATGGCACAAATATGTAGTCTATTCTCAAAGACTCATATTTGCGCCATTTACTAAATTCGGCTGCCTCTGATGCCGCCCCGGCTCTAGAAGCAGTATCCTTGAGATGAGAGGCTGCCAAAGTGTCAACGCAAGTAGCATCCCACACTAGGGCTTTACCTCTCTCCCAAGGGACCAAAGTCATACCGTCGGGTCTTTCGCCATCGTCTCTAAATAAGAATTACTTGTAATCTATATTGAATAAAAAAATATTCTATTCTATTCTATTGCAATACTAGACTGTTAACGATCACTGTTTACATCAGAGCAAATCCTAAGCTAGACATAAGGATCCTAAGTAGATTCATTTTGTGTCAGTCTATACGGTACAGCTATTACACAGTTTAAAGCCACAGCTACTTTTTATATGGTGGAGCCATGGTGCAAGGTTTTATTATAATTGTTGCACGAATGTGTCGGCTCGACGGGGGAAGGACCGCGCCCTCACAGTCTTCCAGGCTTCCAGCCAGTGTGATGCTGCTGTATTTCGTATGGTGAGTGTAGAAAACTGGAGATCTTTTTTACTGGAAACGATGCATTCTATCATAGTCTTTACAGAAGACAAAATTACCTGCTATTTTATTCTTAATTGAGGATAGATGAAGCACACAGCATCCACTTACCATCAGCTCGTTTGTCGTTCATTCTAGTTACGTCGACCACTTTTTTATATCTTGGCTGCATAATTTTAAATATCTGTCTATGGTATAGTAAAAATTTTTCCCTTTTTTTCGAACAGATACTCTTCATATTCTCCTCTTTCATCAGTTCGCAAAAAATCCCTGTTTGACGTTTCTCGCTCCCGTAATAGGGAAGATTTGCCAGATGATATGAAATCTCTCGTTATAGGGAGATGCCTCCTACCTATGATGCTGCCCCCAAGTTCAATCTTGGTATATTATGTCTATTGTAACGGGATACACCGCCATCTATCGGCAGACAAATTTCAAGTTTTATGGTATTTCCCATCGTCTTCTCTTTCGGCAACGGCGGGAAAATAAAAGTATTGGGTTTTTGTATCTGGGAATAGATAGATTCATAATCATCGTGATAATGAAAATTATTCACCACTCATTTAAATAATATCCCTGTGACGATCGTCTCCGCAGAGCACTCGAAATGTCCAGAGTCTGGAATTATAAATAACGTTAATGTATGTATGTACATATTAACTCTCATGCATGACACCCAGAGGGATAGGCAGAGACTACGGACTTACATTTGGCATAATTCTGAAACACCTCTCGTTTATTACACATCCATATAACTACGCATACATGCTCGGTTAAGAGTACTCTTGATTCGGTTCATCTTCAAAATATCGCCAATTTGGTCCATAAACTTTCGTCTAGAGCGTCCCTTACCGAGTCTTAGTATTTTCGTACTTAATTGTACAACATATTGTATTGTAAATTAATATCTAAAAAAAGAGTTCCGCTGAGTTCCTCACTGGTACAGAGGTTTTTCTCCGAACGAGCGGTAAAAACTTTCATACGCGGTAGAGCCACACTGCAGTTATATTATGGATGTAGCATGAATGGGTCGGCACGACCGGGGAAGGACTACGCTCTAGCTCACAGAATACCAGCGTAAAATAGCAGCTTAATGCTGTTGTGTTTCGTATGGTGAGTGTAGAGAATCGGAGAACCGTTTTACTGGAATCGAGGCTACCATCTTAGTCTACGGGGTGACAACGCATCTGCATTTTGATTCTTAATCGAGGATAAATGTAGATGTCTATGGGCCACAGCATCCACTTACCATCAGGTGTACTGAATGAGCGCTTGTCACCCTTATTCTATAAAAACATAATTGACTTTCATTAACTATTCTTGTAGGTAATCTATCTATGTTGAATAAAAATTATCCTTTTCATTTTATTATAACGTGTTAATGTACGTTAATTATCTTATTCTGTTTGTGTTATACATCGAAAATCATTAATTGAATCTGAATCCTAAATAATAGTGATTAATCGAATCCACACATGGTTCTCGTGAGATACGATAATGTTAACATTCTGCGGGGTTTCATATTGTGCCGTTTCCATTGAATGAACTCTTGTGAAAGTATGATTCATTCAAGTATTGTGTCGGATTTTCTTGGTATTATCAAACAATTCACATTGCCTCATTTAATGAACAAATCACATTACTGTTTGCTCATGCAGGTAACGTTTTTAAGAGACGCCTTGTTGAACTTATAAAAACGTATAAGTACATTGTTCAAATAAAACAATTTAACCTTTGTTATCTCTGTTATAAATATATTTTTGTAAAATTCTACCTGGGTCTTTGGATTTTGTACTCATTCTGCCCAGTCCTCAAGGTTCTACGTGAGTTTCACTCCGAACCACTACAGACTATTTGCAGTGTAAGTAAAAAAATATATCAATAATCCGACCACGGTACCACACCTATCGATTCGGTCAAGATTTTGGCAATAAACCAACAAATTTTGTCAATATGAGTCATTTTGCTCCATAAATATAATATTTGTTCACCACTTGACTACGGAGTCACGTACCTTGCATAGCTTTGAACTATCGTCTCGACAGTATATACATAATAACACATAATTCACATAATGCATAATTGTGTGAATATATACCTTCTGAAAAGATGCACCGACGATTAATATATTGAGATCAATATAAAAATATATTTAAAAAAATATCCATACAAATAAATAAAATTGACGTGTCTGTTTGTAATGTCAAAATAACAGCCTTTTACTATATGTATAGTATATGCAAGTATATGTGGTACTTATAACAAAAAAAAAAACATTTTTTGAAATTTTCTTTTCCTTCTGTCTGTCTGTTTGTCGCTTAATCTCCGAAATTGCTTGATCGATCTTAATGGGACTTTCACTGGCAGATAGCTAATGTTACAAGGAGTAACTGAGGCTGCTTTTATTTTTAAACAGAAATAGTGTTCCGCGCAAAATATTAAGAGCCATGAAATCCAATCGTAAATTCATGCGGAGGAAATCGCGGGAAACAGAAAGTTTTAGATATGTTAACTGACTAGACTATCTAGGTTATTAGTGTAGTGGCGGCGTAAGAAAATCCACTAGTCTTTTTTTTATAGGACAGTGTGACAAACGAGCACACAGTCCACCTGACGGTAAGTGGTTGCTGTGGCCCAAAGACATCTACATCTACCCACGATTACGAATCAAAATGCAGATGCGTTGTCACCCGTGAGGACTTAGGTGGAATGCCTCGTTTCCAGTAAAAAGGGTCTCCGGTTCTTCAAAATTTTGGGGAAGCCTACGTCCAGCAGTGCACTCTTATAGGTTTCAAGCTTCAACGGGTAGATGGATGGATGGAAATACTAAAATTTCCATTTTTAAGTAAGGAATTACGTACAGTTAAAATAGGCTGTTACGTGATTAATTACTTAAAGTTTTTTTATGGTAAACAGCGCGCAAAATAAGTCTTGAATTCAATTGTATTTCGATGTTAGTGACGCTAAACTTTCTTAAAAATATGGGCTCGTTTTATATATAAGTAAAACATACTTTGTGATTTTTTTTGGCCGTTTGGAAAAAATAAGGTGTAACAGGTGAACGCAATAGAAGCCTATGGCACTGCTATTTAACTTTTTTTTTTATTTTACATTAATATATTATGAAATTGATCTATCAATAAATACTACTCATGTGAAGCAAACTTTAGGTACTAAAAATAACAAAAAATTTTGAAAGTATACAAATAAATCAAATAAAATCTATCGAAATTAAAATAATAAGTACCCAATTAAGTAACATTTAGTGATGCATACATAGATCAATTTCCCATAGATCAACAACTAATTTTTTCTAGACGGTAAAAAAATCATTCAGTTTATGAAACGAGCCAGTATTGATAATGAACTTACTAAGAAATACTAGTCAAAATACAAGATTATACGCATAGATTTATTGTATTGTCATTGGTTCTTCACACTGTCTATGAAATTTCAAATTGTTCAGATATCTGAAAATGGGTGGGTAAATAATGAAATTCCATTACATACATGTTAAACTTATAAATTTTTAACATCTTTAGTATAAAACGTCTAATAAACTACTTCGCAGCTGCTGTACAATAAATGGAATTCAGCGGAGACATGACATTCATAACTAATTCGAGACAACGACTGCGTGCGCTCACCTTCTGAGAATCTCAAAGCGACGTGATAATAAATTATAATAATAATAAGTGTGGTAACTAAGTTTTACTTACAAAATTTTTAATATTTTTCTTTTATATACCCTGTTTTGATAAACATTTGGCCAAAATTTTTTTTTAAAATATATTTAAAAAATACGGGTATCTAGCGATCCACCCCAGACGAGTGATTTCTGGATCTCGACAAGAGTGCTACCTACCGAGTCCAATTGTGTATCTAAACCACGCAGGGGCTTACTCGAATAAAAAAATTCGTTAAAATCAGTGACAAACACACGTACAGAAGAATTTTATAATGCTCGTATCACTATCTGATACCCGCTCGCTACGCTTGGCTCACGATATAACGTAGATATAAATTATCAAGAAACTTTTTGATGGGACTATCGTAAAATCCGTTCTTAGTGAGCGTCTACATTCTATAGTATATAGATTGTATAGTATATACATATATAGTATAGGACGGATAACCGATTAGTAAGCTGAAGTGGCAATGAGCCGGCCATATAGCTCGAAGAACCGGTAACCGATGGGGATGAGAGGTTCTCGAGGCAGCCTCGTACCGGTAGGCGTAGTGGTATGCGACCACCCACTAGATGGAGTGACGACCTGGTAAGATATTCAGGAAGTCGATGGATGCAGGTGGCTCAGGACCGTGCTTTGTGGCATTACTTGGGGGAGGCCTATGTTCAGCAGTGGACTTGTGAAGGGCTGTAATGATGATGATGATGAGGCATAGGTCGCCGCTCGTTTCTGAGAGGGTTTTAAGGGAAGGAATTTTCCGCCGCGCTGCCTCAATGCGTGTTGGCGTATATCACGTCTTCGAAATATTTTTTTTCTTATTTCTCTGACATGAGGGTTCCTCCCGATGTTTTCCTTCTCCGCCGAGCACGTGGTAAATCAGCACTTAAAATTGCAATTAACAATTTCATTGGTGCCGGAGGGGATCGAACCAGGTTTGCTCGCGTCCTGTGAAATTTACGGCGAGCGCTAACCATCTGAGCTACCACGGCTCACGAAGTTACGAAATGATATGAAACTATACTAAATTTCAAGTGAATCGGGTATTTAGTTTTAGAGATATCGAGATTTTTACAACTCATAAATTCCTGGCGGAATAGGTGAATAGATGTCCCACGAGAAAATTACGAAGCAATTGGTCCGGCTCCAATGCGTGTTTGTCGACTTCATATTATGTGTTCGAAATATTTTTATTCTTCATACATGCAGACGTCTTCGTGGTCTTTCACTTTACCGTCCTGTAAGTGGGTGATCACTTAAAATGGATATTAATAATTTTATTGGTACCGATGGGGACGAATCGGGATTGCTTGCGTTCTGTTTCACAGAATGAAATTTACAGTCTGTACTATTATAATATACAAATTTTATGATAACCTGTTAACCAATTAAGCCCTGCTAATAATATTCCTAAGACGAGAAAAGACAATAGGTTGACTGGGAGAGAATGTCTATTGGCATTAAGTCCACCCTTTGTAATCTTTTTATGGTGCAATAAAGTGTAAATAAATAAATAACGGTAAGTATTATCATTTACGTCGAAGACTATAGTTTTTTTTTTAATTTACGGAACGCTCATAGAATCTAATCGGTCAGTTCATGACAGTTATTTAAGCACATAAAAAACGGTTAAAACAGTGTTATTAATGTAATCACTATTCAGTTATTAATATAGAACATATACTACTCTGTGTAAAAAGTATCGGGAATATGTCAATAAAAAGACCCCCGTAAAAGAGGCCGTTCTAATTTTTTTACTGCATGTTGGTAGCACTCTACTGATTTAGCGCGCAAAGTTTGAGCGGGATCTGTCATTTAATTTGTTTTAAACTACACTTATTGTTGGTCATAGTTTTGAGTTCTCGGCGATTTTTACAATGGAAAATATTGTTGAACAAAGAGTGTGTCTTAAATTTTGTGTTTCGAATGATATTTCATGTGATGAATCACTAAAAATGTTGCGAAATACCTACGGCGAATCGTGTATATCGAAAACAAGGGCTTATGAATGGTATAAGGCTTTTAAAGAAGGCCGAGAAATAGTAGTAGACTTGCCTCGTTCTGATAGACCTTTAACCGCTACGACCAAAGAAAACATCGACAAAATCGAGAAGCTAGTGTTCGAAAATCGACGTATGAGTCTGAGAGAGTTGGCTAGTGAGGTGAACATATCTTTTAAGTCCGTCCACAACATTCTCATCGACATTTTAGGCATGAAACGCGTCGCCGCTCGACTAGTTCCAAAAGAGCTCAATTTTGTTCAAAGAGCGCAGCGAAAGCATGTCGCTGAAGACATGGTTTCCCGAGCTTCTACGGATCCGACCTTTATGAAACGTATAATAACTGGCGACAAGACATGGGTTTATGAGTACGACATGCAAACAAGCCAACAGTCTTCAGAATGGCGTCTCGAAAACGAGCCGAAACCCAAAAAACCGCGGCAAAGTCGCTCCAAAATCAAGGCGATGCTGACAGTTTTTTTTGACTACCGTGGTGTGGTTCACTCCGAATTCCTTCCAAAGGGAGAAACAGTGAATAAAAAATATTATTTAGGCGTCATGAAGCGTTTGCGTGAGTGTATCCGCCGAAAACGTCCAGATTTGTGGCAACACAACTCATGGATGCTGCACCATGATAATGCACCATCACACACAGCCATTATAGTGAAAGAGTTTTTAGCGAAAAATTCAACAAAAGTTCTCGACCAAGCACCGTATTCACCTGATATGGCTCCGTCTAACTTTTTTTTATTTCCCAAGTTAAAATTACCACTTCGAGGAAAACGTTTTGAGTCGATAGAAACCATAACAAAAATTCGCTGAATGAGCTAAAGGCCATACCGCAAATAGCCTATGAAAAATGTATGGAAGACTGGGTGAAGCGTTGGAGATGTTGTATTGCAAGCGATGGGCCTACTTTGAAGGCGATAAAATAAATTTAGATGAATAATTTGTATTTTTTGTTTTATTGACAAATTCCCGATATTTAGTACACAGAAGGTATATGCGTATCCGCTACAGTATCTGAAATCTCACGTCGGTTCTCATTTCGAACAGCAGCCTATATAGGGTTGTTTCGTGAATATACAGTTCAAATTGACGCCATAGAGAAGCCCGTCACGGCACGAGGCCGATTCGTCAGGCTGTTGTTAGCTTCTAAAAACTAGAAAAACTAGGGAAGCGAGCGGGAAAGGAGGGTGAGTGAACGCAGCTTTATTACGTGACGATGAACGTAATATTGAGAGTACCGTCTTAGTGAATCGGCCATAAACTGCGATCAAGTGCCGCCTGTATGCAACGAATTATATTTAATACAATGTAGTGAATGTAACGAACTATGTACTCCAGTTATATGCTTCTTGGGTCTAAACTTAAAATTATTTATATTGCAAAATTCATTATATAATATTTTCCTAAAGTCAAAGTAGAATAATGATTATTTTCTCTGGCTTCACAAATATTATAGGTATTCTCATTTTACTTTAAAAAATATTTTACTATAATCTCGACATTCATATTAATTACACGTCGAAAATTAATATGTCGTGGGTTACTCACTAAGAAATATTTTAATCGGTGCCTGACCACGGAGTCGGAATGCTTTATTACCGGTCTTTTGTAAGGCCAAGGAGCTCTTAGAAACAAAAATTCGGCGTAACGAGACAACGTGAGTCACGAAGATCGTTGAACCTTATAGTACCGGCCGCCATCTTGCGGCAATGGCAGCCTGTCCGCCCTCTTAGAAGTTGCTTTTTCCACCCTATGCTCACTTACCACTTTATGTCTTTTTATTAATATCACATAATACGTATTTATATATTCATACTTTTTCAATTATTCGATAAAAGTACTAATTGAATCGATGATTTCTAAAACATAAGTAACTTAAAATAAAATTTACAGAAGATATAAAAAATGTACAATTTTTGAAAATGCAAGCAATTTATAATTGTATATATATATATATATATATATATATATATATATATATATATATATATATATATATATATATATATATTAGTGTATAGAGCTCTTAATAATGAATTTTTGTACATCTCTTTATTTTATTTTAGTAAAATGAACTGTAAAATTTTTCACCTATGTGCTTTTGACACTAAATCCGTTATTTATGTTGTTTTGATACCCAAGCAATTACTGTGTCATGAAATTATAACTCAAATACTCATATTTATTCAACTTTATTAATCTTATAATAATAATAATAATTGTGCAATACAGGATCAGGTTATTAGGATCAACAACTATCGGAGATACATCCTAAAGGATGGCACCGTCGACATCTGTCGAGCTTGTCGCCATCCCGGTGAGTCACTTAGGCATGTCATCTCCGGTTGTTCGGCGCTTTCTAACTCCGAGTACTTGCACAGGCACAACCTAGTAGCCAGAATTCTTCACCAGGAGCTCGCTTTGAAATACGGTCTCGTGGATCGGAAATTGCCGTATTACAAGTACTTGCCAGAAGCCGTGCTCGAAAACGATCGCGCCAGGCTCTATTGGGCCCAGGCCATCATCACAGACAGGACTATTCTTGTGAATAAGCCTGATATTGTGCTGATGGACCGGGCACAGTCAAGGATATTTTTGGTCGACATTACCATTCCGTATGTCGAGAACCTCGTGAAAGCCGAAACAGATAAGCAAACAAAATATCTGGACCTGGCTCACGAGGTGACCGACATGTGGGGTGGTCTGCCGACCGAAACTATTCCTGTAGTCGTCTCTGCAAACGGGCTAATCCCAGTCAGCCTCTCGGGTCATCTGAGGCGGCTGGGACTACGTGGCGGATCGCTCCAGGCTCAAATGCAGAAGGCGGTGCTCCTCGATACCGCCCGCATCGTCCGCCGGTTTCTTTCCCTTCCCCCTGACCCTCGGCCGTTTGGTCTCCCCTGCCGAGGGCCTACATCTGGTTGGGTTTTATTTATATATGTATTTTTATATTTATATTATGTTATTGATATTTATGTATATTTATCTTTTCATTTTCATTTAAAATTATATATTTATAGAACTCAACCAGATGAGAAAACTATATTTATACCCCCATAATAATAATAAAGCCTCTTTATACCTCAATAGAAAATAATTACAATACAACAATTATATGTACGTTTGGAAAATAAAATACAATATATATTTCAATTAAGGACCCCTCTTTGGGTAAAGGCCTCCTCCATCTTTTCCCACTCTTTTCGGTTCTGTGCTATTGTTAACCAATTTTTTCCTGCTGTCTTTTCAATCTCATCGACCCATCTTTCTTTCGGTCTTCTTTGCTTGCGTTTGCCTGTTGGTCCTGTCCACATGGTTACTCGTTTAGTCCATTTGGTATCTGTAGATCGTGCTACATGACCTGCCCACTTCCAGTTCAATTTTTGAGAGTAATATAATGCGTCTATCACTCTCGTATTCTTGCGAATGTCATTATTTTTGCATATATCTTTTAGTTTTAGGTTTAGGATACTTCTTTCTATTGCACGTTGACATGTTAGTATTTTATTCCTTGTTTATCTGTTGAAGATCCATGTTTGGCAGCCATATGTGAGACAGGGAAGTATGCAGGAATCCATGACTTTCTTTTTTAAATTTAGTGGTAGATCTGCTTTGTGTACCTCTTTATGTTTCCAAAACTTATTCCAGGTTATAGCAATTCTTCTATCGATCTCGTCTTGATCTCTAGAAATTTTAAAAGATGTTTGTTTACCTGGGTAGTTATAGTGGTCTACATATTCAAGCTCCATGACATCTACTTTTATTGGGTGTTTTGTGCTATTTGTGCTTGCCTTCGTTTTTTCGGTGTTTAGTTTTAGGCCTATTTTTGTGCTTACATTGTTAATTTCTTGTATCATGGCTTCAAGTTTTTTATGTGAATCGGTGAAGATAACAATATCATCGTCGAAGCGAAGGTTGTTCAAATAGCTGCCATTGAGATTTATTTCTACTTTATTCCAGGATAGGTCTTTCATAATGTGCTGTAGTACCGCTGTGAAAAGTTTAGGTGAAAGAGGATCGCCTTGTTTTACTCCTCTACGTATTTTGATCTCAGGTTCTGTACGATCAAGTTTAACTCGGCTTGTGCTTTGTTCATAGATATTTTTTATGATAGCTATGTATGTTTGTGGTATTTTTTGCTGTTTGAGAGCTCTCCATATACTTTCATGGGATATAGAGTCGAATGCTTTTAAGTAGTCTATGAATCCGAGATATAGAGGTTTACTGAACTCTACAAATTTTCAATTCAATTAATAAATCTAGGGTATGGATATGATCTATGGTGCAGAAACCTCTACGAAAGCCCGCTTGTTCTGTAGGTTGCTGTTCGTCTATTCGACCTCCTATCCGTTTTTCTAGGCACAATGCGAAAAGTATATATATCGCAGGTAACAGACTTATAGGGCGATAGTTGCTAGCATTCGATGGGTCACTTTTTTTGTACAAGAGAATAATTCTTGTTGTATTAATCTTATAATTACAACATAATGTTGCTGTACCTAAGGGTGAATCGTGAGATTCAGAATATTCAGTTGATTTCCTTGGCGAAATTTATTTATACAAATTTTTTATAAGTAAAAATGTAACATAAAATTTAACTTAATTATGAACACATTTATCGAACAGGCATCACTTTTGGTCGGATGGTTAGTAAAATCCCAAAATATAGCATTTTAAATTTTTTGGCCAGGAGAACCTTTAGACCTCCCGACCTTTCGGATTTTTTTCAAAATTAGACACTAAAACTATCGTACCTCATTTAGATCACACATTATAGTAGCTTAAAAAAATAATTTGGTTTGTAATTTTAATATTACGGGTACTCTTTTTCTCCGGACAACGTAAATTGAGCCTCTTAAGATTCACCCCTACTTTTATAGTTATGCATAACGCTAGCATAACGTGACTATACGTCCCACTTTAGGCGGGACTGTCCCACTGTCCCCAAAATACGTACGTACGTTTCTATGTTAGAAAAACGCAATGTGAAAGAAAAGTTATCGATCTGGTTATCAATAAACTCACTTACCTTCACCTTTCCAATATTTTCAACTGAATGGATGAAATGGGAATATGTAGAAATTGAGAAATGTATCTTGTCTTTTTCTCAACACTTCTGCCATAAGAACAATCTGATAGATATGACGTTTTGTAATAAGCCTTCCACCGCGCTTTAAAATTAACAAAGAATTTGGATGATGCCTTTGTAACAATTTTAACAATATCCCAAATTGAATATAACCGGTCTTCCTTTTTTAACTTCTTTTTCACACACCCAAATGCTCTGTCACAAGGCAGAAAAGAATGTCCTCGGAATGGGTAACATTGTTCTATTTTACTGAACTTCTTGAGTTCTACCATGGCTGCAAATTATGTTAACAGGGTATGATGATAAGGTAAGGTATTTCGTTTGGACCTCCACAGTTGTCTGAAAAAACATAAAGGATATTTATACCTGAAGGAACTTCAGTGTTTACAAAGGACCTCATTGGGGCCTTTGCCACCTACACCTTCACGGAAGATGATGCGCGTGTTAGTAGCAAAATTCGTCAGGCAGAGAGCTAGCGATGAATTTTGGGAAAATCCTTTTGACAAGTTGAAATTGTGGAAAAATATAATTTGGTCAATTGGATCCAGTCCCGCGAGTCTAGGAGAGCGTTTGCGGTTATTTCACTACTGCGCAGCTTATAACATTTGCAAAATAAAAATCAAAAAAATATTTGTTGCCTTTTGTTTTGTTTATCTTTTATTTAGTTTTTATATATTACATAAAAATATAGTTTTGGCAATCTCAAATTTTAACCACGTACTTTTGAGTAATTTTAATAATACCTGCAAATCGCCGGTCAAATTTAGCGGATTTAAAAATTCCCAGGCGTGAATAAGCTTACGAATGAATACGACAAAAAAGTCTTATGTGTAGCCATAGGTGCGAGAAAGATCAGATAATCGAGGCATGCTAGCAGCCGATGAGGGCCCAAGCCCCAAGCTCCTCGCGCTGCGATGGGTTATTGAGAAACCGCATGTTTTCAGTACCGTTCGGGCTCTGCGTACACAACAGATTATTTTAGAGTAGTTTTTTTATTCTTAAAGTTCAAAATTATTTACAAATTACAAAAAAGAACAATAATTACGCTTGCCGCATAAAATTCAATAAATAATATTTTTGCCTGCCCAAAAATTAAACAAAAATTTCGCGTTAAATTTAATTATTTACATTTAATATTTATGTTATCATTCCTAATAAAAGCCTTCCAAATTTAAAACGATATTTACACTATTATTTATTCTACATAATATCTACATTCAACTTGTTGGCGGTGCGGAGCAATGTTTCCTAAAAAATTCGATATAACTAAATAACGTTATAACTAAATAAATAATCTTAGCTAAAAGAACGATAAGATTTAAAACTACTTTAAGAGTCATGCGTAACGTAGTAATGGGCTGCGTAATACGAATAAAGAATTAAATGTTATTTGTTTGTTACAATCTAGAAGCATGTATTACGTATGTTAAGAATTAATGGCACACGATAAAGGCTAGAAGGAGAGCCAAATATAATGACGAATTAACAATAAAATACATGTAAGAAACAAAGAAATTAAATTCCTTTTTTAAATAATGTATGTGTAATAATGTTTCAATGTTTAAATTTGTGAATTAAATTGTTATATTTTTAGACATTCATAGTTATTGCTTATAAACTATATTAATATAGGTTTCAGTCGACATTTAAGATTGATTGATGACTCTAGGAAATGCTAATAGGCTTGCAAAATTGTGATATTAATAATGTTTTACTATTCTTTAAAGTGATGTTAATGTTTTAATTATTATTGTATCTAATGTGTCATTATTGTATTTCATGTAAAACGTAAATGTGTAATATTTCTATGGGCAATAAAGATATTGGGTGATAAATGGAAATGTGATACTGAAAATTAGCAGCTAGCTTAGACCGAAATGGCGTTCTCATTACGGTTTAGCTTCCGGGGTAGGTTAGTAGGTGGCTAGATTTGTAATTCATTCTATTATAAGGATCTCCTAGGTGTGCGTTGTTTGTAGTTAGCAGTGGCTGCAAATGACCGCCGGTACGACAAACTCCGCCCACGTTGAGTCCCGTGATTCCGTGAGGCGTCGAGGTCACCGGCCCCTAGGTGATTCTTGGCACTTTATGCGCTCCGTGCATGCTGTGCCTAGTCGCGCATTAAAGTGCCACCGTCGCACTTCCCCCAACCCTTGTATTTGCAAAAGGGGTAGGCAATGCCCATAGTGAGGAAAGCCGCTTACTATTATCACCATCATATATAGATAGGGCCTTCAGAGCACAACTGACAGGTTAGGCTACACCTTATCATGTCGGGTAGGGACAAGGGGGAACCACCCCCAAAGTCTAAAATACCACCGGATAAGAAAGGAGTGTTGGAGAGACCATTAGTAATCAGGGATCTGGCGAACCCAGAGCGCACCAGAACGGTGCCATCATTCTCCCAGATCCCAATGAGGAAACCCGTCTCGCCGCGGAAGGAGCCTGCACTGGGCGTCGCGCTCACGCCGGCCGTGTCTGAGCACACGGTCAGGCAGGAACCGTCGCCCCAACAGCAGCGGGCTAAGAAAACGGCTAGACGACATACATCACCGGAAACCGAAGCCTTCCTATATGAGAAGAGGCAACGGATAGGCTCCCAGCTGTCATCCGATGACCCACCATCCTCATCAGAAGATGAAGCATACCACCAGGTGATGACTTCAAAGAAGGTGCTGAGATCACCACCGAAATCACCTTCTCCACCACAACCCCCCCCCCCTCGCTCTATATCATCGGATCGGCGAAGTCACGATTCGGCCCAGTATGAGCAGGGGGGCGAGGAATCCTACAGCTGGGGGTCGACTACCTACGCAACCCTGGCAGCATCCGCCGGCCGATCATCGCCGGTGGCAACATCAAACCCGTCCGGGCTCCCGCAGGACGATGGTCAACGACCATCTACCAGCTATGCCCATATGGTAGCTGCACCAGCAGTACCACGGCCACAACCGGCGGCAGTGCCTACTGATAAGCCTGCTGACCAGGAGAAGATCAGATACCCACCTATAGTGGCTGAATGCCTACCGGATTGGACGAGGCATTTTAAGGAGCTCAACAGAATGTTGGGCCACCCTTTAAATGCCCGTCCGTTAGGGAAAGGCGTACGGTTCACGCCGCAAAGCGCCAATGAATTCCGTACAGTTCAGCGCTATATGGTGGAGTTAACCAAGGAAACACCAACGCTTTCATGGTACTGCTATACCCCGGAGGAGGACAAGCCTACTAAAGTGGGCATCCGGGGTCTACCAATGGGCACGGATACTAAAACGATAGAGGAGGCCATAAGGGCAAAAGGCTTCCCCATCAAATACGTTAAGGCAATCCCACCGCGTAGAGGCAGACCTGGCTGCATCTACTTTGCCCAACTAGACCACCTGAGCCTGGAGCAGCTCCAGAATTTATACAATGTCTACGAACTCCTCTTTATGAGAGGGGTCGTCATCGAGGCCTGGCAGAGAAAAGCAGGACCGGCTCAATGCCACCGATGCCAGGCCTTCGGGCACGCCTCCGCCAACTGCTTCAGGCCAGTGAGGTGTGTGCGCTGTGCCGGGGAGCACATTGCGAGCCTTTGCCCTCGGGGTAGGGAGGAGGAACCCAAGTGTGCCAATTGTGGCAAAAACCACACGGCTAACGACCGCCGCTGCCCAGTCCTGAGGAGGACTGCTAGGAGGCAGGGGATTACTTTGCCGGGGCTACTCCCGGAGGACCCTAAAAAGATCCCCCAGAGTCATCCAAAAGCTGTCACCATCCAGCAAGACGGGTAGATTACCATCACAAGGAAGGGCAGGCAACCAGCCCCCCCCCCACCCGTAACACCTAAGGAAACGGTGGTACCCACAGAGACAAGGGCAACCACCGGGGTGACTCTACAGCCCCCCGCCAACCCTGCCACAGAACGGCAACCCTCCAAGAAGAGGAGGCGGGAGAGGAGCAGGAAGAAGTCGCAGCCTCCTCAGGCTGTCACCTCTACCCCGACACCATCTGGACCAGTAACCTCACAGGCGCAGATTACTCGGGAGTCGACCAAGAGCATGGGTAGAGTGCCAGAAAGGGCACTACCAGAACGTAGAGCCCGCTCTACAGCTAGAGCGCGCTCTACCCATAAGCCAAGAGGGCAGGACCAGGAACATCCACACTCGAGTCAATTGCTAACGCCTTCATATAGGAAAACACCAACCACCGGCCTCGAGACAGCAGACGCAATACAACGTTTAGTTGGTATTGCCATCGAGGTCGGAACACAAGTCCTAGCAGATATTAGAGCCGGGACAGATGCAGTTACGGCGATTATGAAGGCGCTGGCAAACCTTTTAGCTCGGCATTACGGAGGAGAGTAATCTGCGCCTCCTCTATTGGAACCTCCTCTACAGCAGAAGCTGCATGAACTCCGCACAGTCGCCCAGCAACAGGACTTGCACATCATTTTGCTGGGAGAGACAAAATTTAATCCTAAGACGCATATCAAGCTGCCAAATTACCACCTATACAGAAGGGACGAGGTCACCCCTCAAGGGGCCGCCTACAGAGGGACGGCGGTTCTAGTGAGGAGGGACATCGTCCACCAAGAGCTGGAACTACCACCTTACCAGACTATGCGTTCTATCGGCATAAGAATGGAGGCGGCGGGCGAGGAACTAAGGATCTACGCAGCATACCGCCCGCCAGGGACTCCATGCGGCTCCTCAGACATCCGGACGGTGATGGAAGGCGAAACACCTACTATAATCGCCGGGGACCTAAACGCCAAACACCCGGCGTGGGGGTCCAGGGTGATCACCCCGCCGGGTCATGCACTATACGAAGACGCTGAGAAAAACAACTATGACGTTTTAGGTCCCGAAGAACCAACCAACGTTCCGACAGACCCGAGGCAACACCCGGATGTATTAGACATCGTGCTCTCCAGGAACGTCAACTACCCAGTAGTGGTAGAGGTGCTATACGACCTGAGTTCATAGCACCTCCCGATTCTGATAACCCTTGGCACTAAGGCGGTGACTACGCCGCCCAGAGCATTTAAGACACGCATTGACTGGAGGCTCTACTTACAACATCTGCAGGCGAGACCTCCAGTCCATCAACCTATAAGTACAGCGGACGACGTAGAGGCCGCTGCTACTAGAATTACCAAAAACATCCAGGAGGCCCTCCACGCGGCCTCTACGATCGTTCCGATTACACAAAGGCGTGACGATCTGCCGCGTGAGATAAGCGTGCAGATCAAGCGCAAAAGAGCGCTAAGGAAGCTCTGGGCACGTACTCGCTGCCCAAGACTGAAAACACAGCTAAACATCTTATCGGAGGAACTGTCGGTTGCAGTCCAGGCCTACAGAGGAGAGGCCTGGGAGTGGCGCATATGGAAGGCGGATGAGCAAAACGCGTCGCTCTACAAACTGAACCGGCAGTTAACCAAAACCAGACCTCCCTTGTCCGCTGACCAACAGTGCGGGCGAACGCTGCTATGATGCCAAGGGCAGAGCGGATATCCTAGGAGAGCACTTCGAGGAGCAATTTATGCCGAATCCTGCAAGTGCGGAGTTCATGGAGCTTCATACCATAAAGGAGAGTCGCGTACAAGAGTTCCTGTCGTCACCTGCGCCGCCTCTTGCAGGAGAGTGGTTCATTTCCCCCGCCGAACTGCGGAGGACAGTAACCTGCCTGCAACCGAGGAAGGCGCCCGGACACGACGGGATTACCAACGCTGCACTCCGACAGCTGCCCTATAAAGTCCTAGTAGAGATTGGTCGACTCTACAATGGGATACTGCGGACATCCCACTTCCCGAAGGAATGGAAGAAAGGCAAAATTATCGTCTTGCCGAAACCCGGGAAGGACAGGCGTAGAGCTGCCAGCAACAGGCCGATTACGCTATTACCGCACATAGCTAAACTGTTTGAAAGATTGCTGCTAAGACGTCTCCGTCCATGCATCCAACTTCGGGCGGAGCAGCACGGATTCAGGAGGGGTCACTCTACAGTCACACAGTTGACTAGAGTGCTGCACCTGCTTGCGGCAGAGTACAATCGTGGCCGCATATCGTTGGGCGTCTTTCTCGATATCGAGAAAGCGTTCGACCGGGTGTGGCACTCAGGATTACTATATAAACTACTCGAGCAGACCAGTGTCCCCCCTGCTATGTTGCGGTTAATGGCGTCTTTCCAGGAAGACAGGAAGTTCTACGTCTGCGTAGAGGACGCCGAGTCCGCAACAAGAACCATCAGTGCCGGCGTCCCACAGGGCAGTTGTCTGTCTCCAGTCCTGTACGCGGCTTACACTAACGACATACCAACATTGGCAGGCAGGCTGCAAGAATGGGAGGATGATGTTGAGCTGGCGCTATATGCGGACGATAGCGCCTATTTCACCTCGTCCAGAAGAGCCCATATAGCTACTGCCAAAATGCAGCGTCTGCTGGACCTGTTGCCACCATGGCTGAACGAGTGGAGGACTTCCAAGAGAACTCCTCTCTATATGTGATTAGAGAGTTGAGTAACAACCCACAATGCCGCTGAAAGGCCAACTTAGACATACCTAGAAAACCTCCATAGATAAACTCCTTTTCCCGTAGTCGGTAAACTACGGGAACAAATTCTTATCCGGCTACGTTTCAAAACGTAGCACCACCCATGCCAAGAATAGGCAAAAATGACTACCCCATAATTATGGGGCAAGAGGAGTATCCGGGCAATGGGGTATACCCCGAGGCCCGATACCTGCATGTGCCTAGGTACATGTAGACGACAATCAACGTTGTAATTCATTAAGGATCTCCTAGGTGTGCGTTGTTTGCGTCTAGCAGTGGTCACGTACCACCGCCGGTACCACAAACTCCGTTAACTAGATCCTAAACAGACGACTAGCGACGAATCATTCTCACTAGCCGCGAAACCTACAATGCCGTAAAGGCTTCCAGGACCGGCCCATAGTAGAGGGCCGTGAGGAAAATCCGGGCAATGGGGAGACGTACACTTACAATTCGTTCGGGACAGTGACAGTTCTAGGAAATATAGTCAAGAAAGAAAAACTGAAATTAGGGAAAGTAGTGAAAGTTCAATATTATATTTCCAAGAGGAATTTTATTGAAGAAATTGCTGTTTTATTTCAAAATCCTTCAGTATTCGCACTAATAGTAGTGTAAAGGAGATATAGTCCACATAGGCACGTACGACTGGCGTCAGGAGCGGGAGCATTTCAAAGGGGCCCGTCATCTTAGTCGTCAATCCCTTCTTTTGAGAATTGGTATTTCTGATCAGAATCAAACGTCTTCCTCTGGGGTCACGCCCAGCTAGTTGCACCGAACCCAGCGTGGTGTGATATTGGTCTGTGCATAGAGGGTCAATAATTAGTTGATCCTTGATCGGGGGCATATGAAGAAGAGCAGACCGATTCACAACTAAACATAAAAAAGCATATGTTGCTTTACCGACACGTACCTACAATCTAAATAACATAATTTTTATTTATAGTTTTACAAAATCATCGATTACTATTTAACATGCTCCTATACAAATAAAAGAAACTGCACTGCACTCGAAGCAAATACAAATTTAAAAACATCAATCTTTTATTCCCCGCTTGTACATTGTCCTTTTTGCGGTTGTTCAATTTTATGGCATTGTAAACTACTGCAATCATTGTAAAACGAAACAATTCCGCAGTTGCGAGCCTGGATGTGACGTCAGCTGAACATGAACACAATAATCTAGAATAAGCTACGTACTGGAAAAAGGTTGGCTTACATTGTTGTTATCTCTATTATTTTGCGAGGAGGCTCATCAGCGATGTGCCATCATTGGTATAATCATTACAGCCCTTTACATGTTCATTGTCGAAGGTAAGCTTCTAGGAATGCCACATCATGGTCTTGAATTACCTATATTCATAAACTTCTTGGATGTCTTACCTCGTCAATCCGTTGAGAGGTCCATCCTTCTCTTCACTTATCGGTAGGAGGTTGCCACTCGCGAACCCTTCTCCCCCATCCGTAGTCGGTTCTTTAACTGTATGGCCGGCCCATATATATATATTAGTCCGTGAACGTGGACTACTGTGTTACCAGTCTGAATGGTAAAGAGAGCCAGCGTAATTACGAGCTGTGAGAAGTTCCATTTTTTTTGTAGGATATGGTGACAAACGAGCGCACAGTCCACATGATGGTAAGGGGTTGCTGTGGCCCATAGACATCTATCTTCGATTACTTACAAATTAAAATGCTGATGCGTTATCACCCGTGAGAACTTAGATAGAATGCCTCGTTTCCAGTAAAAAGTGTATCCGGTTCTCTACACTCACCATACGAAACACAGCAGCATTAAGATACTATTTGATGCTGGTGTTCTGTGAGAGCGTGGTCCTTCCCCGGTCGAGCCGACCTATTCGCGCTACAACAATACTAAACTCAAACTCAAACTCAAACATTTTATTGCATTCATGTGGTTAAATAAATAGTTCTTAAGTTGGATATATTTGAGCCAAACATGAGCCCTGATAGGGCGTAGCAATATTATATTATATTATGTTATATATCAATTTATTCTTATCAATTTAGAAAGACTAATTTTATTTCATTTATTTAAACTACTTACTTAAACTACTACATTACTTTTAGGTTTAATAAACATTTGCAATATTTATAACGATATTAAAGAGGTATACATATTCAAAATAAACAATTATTATTTTTCACCGAAAAACTCTGACAACGAATAGAAACTTTTTTCAATTAAATATTTTTTAAGCTCTCTTTGAAATTTATACAACGATTCTTCTTTTTGTATACATTTGGGAATTTTATTTTTTTACACACATACCATGGGGTCCTGATTTAACTGTTTGTAATTTTGTGATAGGTGGAGCTAATTTTATACTAGGACGTAAAAAATGAGGCCGGGAGTATATTTTAAAAAGGTGCATATTCTTTTTAACAAATGTGCATACTTCTAGTATATATATATAGAAGTACCAGGCGGTCCCATAATGAACTGGCCTGATATAGTTCAACGCGACATGTCGCTACATGTTGTGTTGCATTAAATAGTACGTTTATTGTACACTTGATATAAGAAACATGCATCGACATGAAATGCTTAGTCTTAGTTTTAACAGGCATTTGAATAACGAGAGTTGCGTATTTTTTCAAAATGTCGAAAAATGAGTATCGAAGTGTCATAAAGTTTCTGTTTAAAGAAGGTTTATCCCCTGCCCAAATAAAAGAACGATTGGATGGCGTGTATAAGGAGTCTGCCCCCTCCTATAGCACAGTGAAAAATTGGGTGAAAGAGTTTCGCCTCGGGAGGGAAACCGTCGAAGACTTTGGCCACGACGGTCGACCTGTGGAAGTGCTCACTCCCGAAACGATTGCTCTTATCGAAGAGGAGGTTCTGAGTGACCGCCGTTTGAAGATTAGAGAAATTGCAGCAAGGCTTGGGCTCTCTAAGAGTACTACTGTTCATCGCGCGATCCATGAACATCTTCACATGAAAAAAGTGAGTGCAAGATGGGTACCGAAACTTCTTTCAGCGGTACAGAGACAGGAAAGAGTGCGCTGCGCTTCGGAGTTTTTGGATCTTTGTGGCGAAAATCCAAAGACTGTGATCGAGCGGCTAGTGACTGGTGATGAAACTATGATCTTGTATTATGATCCACAAAGCAAGCGCGAGTCAATGGAATGGCGTTATAAGGGTGAAAAGCCCCCTAGAAAGGCAAAGGTGCAACAATCGACTAAAAAACTGATGTGCACAATATTTTGGGATTTTCAAGGCATTTTGATGGTGGATTTTAAAAAACGTAATACAGTCGTGAACGGCGAATATTATGCTTCTTTAATATATAAATTACGAGACAAGATAAAGGAAAAACGAAGAGGCAAGCTGTCTAAAGGTGTCCTGTTGCTCCATGACAACGCCCCTGTTCATACCGCTGGTGTTTCGAAGGATGCAGTTCGTCCATGCGGGTTCACAGAAGTTCAACATGCACCTTACAGTCCAGACATGGCCCCGTCCGACTATTATTTATTTCCAATTTAAAGCGGGACTTAAGAGGAAGAAAATTTTTAAGCGATGAAGAGTTGCAGGCGGCCGTCTTCAGTCATTTTGAGGATAAAAAATGTGATTATTTTTATAAAGGTTTAGAGATGTTGATTCACAGATGTCAGAAGTGTGTTAGTATTCATGGTGATTATATTGAAAAATAAAATTGGTTTCGTTTCATTTCCTTCATTGGTTCATAGTTAGGCCAATTCATTATGGGACCGCCTACGTAATTGTTAATATTTTTAGTGAAATAAAGTAGGGTTTACAGCTGTCAGTGCTGTCTATGTTTGTAATTATTCGGATACATTTTTTTTTGTAAAATAAACAATTTATTTACGTCTGTGCTGCTTCCCCACAGTAAAATGCCGTACTTAAGCCACGCATGGGCATAAGCATAGTACGCACACGTGGCTGTTCTTGAATCTGTAACTTTTTTAAGTTCGTATAGTGAATACGAGAAACGGGAAAGTTTAGATGATACTTTCTTTATGTGTTCTTTACAATTTATACCTGAATCTATGTTTATACCTAATAATGTATATGAATCAACACATTCTAGTTTAATAATAATTTAAATAACGTTGTAAGAATAATTTATAGATAGGGGGCATTTTTGATACGGCTTAAATTGTATTATCTTAGTTTTTGTGTAATTTATGACGAGATTGTGATTTTTTAACCATTTAGAGATATCTGTAAGTACACTATCTAGACAGTTGTTAAGATTGTTGTTAGTATTATTGTCGAAAGGTATGACTACAGAAAGATCGTCGGCAAACAAGGTACAGGGGGCTTTGACTATTCTCGGCAAATCATTAATATAATTTAAAAATAATAAACAACCGAGAACACTACCCTGTGGTATTGATTTAGTGACCGGTGCAAATTGAGACCCGACTTTAATCACATTTCCACTGGCTAGGTTATGGTGTTCTATCTCTACACACTGCTTTCGATTGGTCAGGTATGATTCGAACCAGTTGTATGTTGGGCCTTTTACTCCTATTCCGTGTAACTTCCGTAAAAGTATGTCAAATCAAACTCGATCATAGGCTTTGGTCATGTCCAGTAAAATACCGATCGCGTATTTCTTTTTATTAAATAAATTTAATATTTCATTGACATATTTGTATACTGCTGTAGTTGTTGATCTGTTTTTGCGAAAGCCATATTGATTGTCATTTAATATATTGAACTTTTCGCAGTAACAGTATAGTCTATTAGCCATAACGGATTTAAACTAATATAACTGCAGCATGGCTCTACCACCACGTAAAGAAAATTGCATATTAGACCGGATTGGTATAGAGTCGAATACTATATCAATCTAAACTAAGCTTTACTGATGCCATCACGACAAAGACTTTGTCGCTATGCAACCACGGAATAGCCAATAAAATATTACACTCGCCGACACAGCTTCACCTAAGCGGTTTTGTTTCGATATACCATTTTATGCTCTTAAGGGGAAATATAACCTCAAACGGCTTAGCAAGATCCTCCGTTATGCCGAAAGTATTGCAGCATTAATTTTGAAATAAATATATGGTAAAGTTGAGGATTAATGTTAAGGACTATGTTAGACGAAAACACGATTCCGTAAAATTTTCTCGATAGAAAAAAAATCCAAAATTACCTCCAAAATAAACAATAGACCGCTGTTATTCATAAAATACTTTAAATAAGATCATGAAACTTTGCATACTAACAAAACTAACTATAAAGCAGTGCTTATGTTATTTACTTTTTTTAAAATACCATTATTTTCACTGTAAAAAGAAATTACCTAAACTATCAGCCTCTTAAAGCGTGATTCCTGCCGCCCGGTCACTTGCTTCGGCCTTTGAAGGGGGAGGTTGTGTCGCTTACGATCAAAATCACATTACGTAACAGGGCGACGTAAAATTAAAATGGGAAATAACCGTAATAAAAATAAGAAGCGACTAGATTGGCGTTAAGAAACAGACATAAATATGATAAACCTAATGAGATAAGTATCTAACGACCTATCTACTTACAGTATTAGTGATTACAAACATGTCGGTACATAGCATACGACGCGCGGGGAAGTGGGGGCGAAATTAGAATTTGAGCTGACTTACATAGGTACCATGAACTGCGGCTCGTAACACTCAGCGTGGACGGAAAATATATAATATTATTACGATTTTATCACTAGATGACCGTAAATTGCAATGTGGTAGCGGCGTAAAATAATCCATTACCCCATTCCAGTCCATCGGTGTCGAAAAGACGACATATGCACTCCGAGGATTGATGCCTCACAGGCTATAGTTGTACTGGGTCTCTATAGTCTTCAACTGGAAATACAGAAGTACAGACACTGTTGTTAGATGGCAGATATAAATAAAAGGGGGTGAAAGGAGGGTACCCAATCCCAGACGGACCCAGACGGACTCCAAAGTAGAAAAAGATAAAGTCACTTATTGGTTATGTTCTACAAACCTACAATGAACATTTTCAGCCTGATAAAGAACAATAGAGCTTTAAATTACTTTAGCTGGGGGACAAATGTATTAAAAGCTATTGTAGGTTGTGTCACTAGATGGCGTGTCTACCAGGTACCTACGACATTCAGGAAATCGGTAGGAATGGATAGATACAGGTGGCACAGCTCAGGCTCTTGTTTTGTGATATTCCTCGGGAGAGCATCGCCAGCAAATAATATCTATCTATATGCGACATACCACTGACTGACTGAGTTCTTTAAAACTATACACCCGATTGACTTGAAATTATAGTTATTCATTTCGCAATGTAGACGTTCACTAAGAACGGATTTTACAATAGTCCCATAAAAAAAATCTTGATATTTTACATCTAGGTTCCGCAATAAAATATTATTGTGCGACCATCGAAGCGAGCGGGTATATTGTTGCAGTAATAATATAAATAAGTCAATTGCAGAAGGCGGTGTTCCTCGATACCGCATCATCCGCTTTTTGTTTCCCTTTTCCGTAACCCTCTCGCGCTTATTCTCCCCTGCCGACAGCTTCTATCATCTAGTTGGGTTTCTATTTATTTATTTATTTTAATACATTTTTAATTAAAATTAATGTTGAGTTATATGTATACTCAACCTTAATTATAATTAATATTGTATCATTTTTACATACTCTATATATTTTTACAGAAACAACCACATGAGAATACTAGGTATATAAATACACTAAAATATGAATAATGTAAACAATAACATAGTATTGCATCATAAAAGTATCAAGTGATTCATATGGGCAATGGCAATGTGTGATTAATAGGCAATAACGGAGTTTGAACTTCGATGACCGACGACTGTATAATTTCGCAACAGCAACTATACTAACTCATGTGGTGGGTGTTTTATAGCTTCCCTTTCCAAGCCTTTCATATTCAATTCGATTTTCATTTTGTAGTATATATATATATATATATATATATATATATATATATATATATATATATATATATATATATATTTGTATAGGTTTTATTTCGTATAAAAATCTCATATTTTTCATTTACTTATTGCTCCGTAAACGTAAACCCCATAAATATGAGTCAAGGCTTGTGTCCACCAATGGGAATGTTATTTTATCTAGTTTTGTATAGTTGTATACATACTTTCAGGTCATTTGATCGGTGTTAGAACACTCATTCACAATTCATACCAATCACAAGTTAAAAAGGTTCCGTCAATTGTTTGTGATTGGTCAAACCGTATCGTTCTTAACAGAAGAATGTAATCATCAATACTTTTACATGTCCCGGTTCAAACGAACGAATCATTTACGATTGACATACGTCTTGTTTGAAGCAAGCAACTGTTTCAAGACACACGGTAAATTGAGTATGTACATGCAAACAGCGACGCACTGATTTGTTCTAACTTAAGTGCCCGAAGAATCGCTAAGATAGGGTCGGAATTAGCCTCGTAAACATCACATCTAAGAAAAAGAAAGTTTGTGTTGCTGTTTGTTGGCTTCGATTGACTGAGTTTCAAACCCAGGACCCGAAAAACCATAAAGCGTATTTTTGTTTATGATTAATGTTTCTCTGGATACGCTTGCAATGTACCCACTGATGTATTCTGGTTTATCTCCATATATCACTGCCGACCTAATTTTTGACTCGAAAAGAAGGCTTTTAGCCATTTAGTCCGCCTTGAAATAATTTTTGTTTATTAATTTGATTAAATAAGCGAGTAACATTTATTTACGTAGGATAAAATACAATATAAATTACAGTGGTACGAATAAAACAATTCAATTGTTTCACTTTTGCATTCAGTCCGGTTATAATTTATTTGATGGATCACTTTTGTTGACAATTCAGATCTAAGTCAAATTGAAAAACCAAATAATGATTCTTACTCAGGTTAATTTTAATGTCCGTCATTACATCAAGAGTACGCAACCATAGTAGCGTTTATTATTTCTGTTGAATATAATTTACGTAATGACGTTTTAAATTCAAAATAGTAGTTACGTTAGAGTGTATTCACACTGACTTAGTAGTTAGGTTGTACCAGTTCTGGTGCACTTGTAGAAAGGTTGTACCAGTTCTGGCGCACTGAGTCAGAAGTGGTACAAGTACGACGTTCGTCGACTCACGATCCTAAAAAAAAAAAAAAGGTTCTGGCATGCTCTGATCACGAATCTGCGGTCCATTTTTGCGTAGGATGCACGGTTCCGGAGATGTGCAGATCAATTAACCCTTATCTAATTGATATCCGCTGCGAGCCTCCACCGTCATTAGCGCTCCATTGTTCTTATCTACCTATCTATTGTTCGTTCAATACCGTCATTATCTATTCTTCCTCAGCGTGGTGCTATTGTATTATACTCCTTTGTTCCTATCTACACTAATCTGCCTCATTAATAAAACACATTACACAATTTTGTTAAAATTTTTATTTATAAAATACAAAATCTTATTACTTATTATCTATAAAATAGGAGCGAAACATCTCATCCACTAAAATATCGTTGTACAATGTGTTCCCTGTAAATATACTCGTAAAACTATGCATTGAACATCCCTGAAACTTATATAGCAAATACATTAAGCAATATTCGCCACAAACTGAAATCCACTCATTCTGAATCCTATCAACATTCCAGTTCCATCTTTTACAATTTCTTTTAAAAAACTCTAGATGATATCGTACAGGTGCCCGTCCGAATGAATCAAAATATTGACCGACGTCATTCGTATCGATATATAAAGCTACCCAATGTGACCCTGGTTTATCATCTGTATCCAAATTGCATATTATATACGTTGGTACGTGGGTGTACATGGGTAGTTATTGGCAGCATAAACATTATTTTCTAGAGTGGGGTGAATCTTTTTCAGATGTTGTTGTACATCTAGTGTATCCATAATATTACTGCTATTAGTAGATTATTACAGTACCAATCTACTCAATGACTAATATAGGAGTGATCAATTATAGTGATTTCTAAATATTAAATTACATTCTTTGTGTTATACAAAACGTATTTGAGTAACCAATACCCTGAACAAGACACGACAGGAAGGACGTAGGAATGTAGAGATAAGCAACAGAATGTAAGGTAAGCTTGTTGACGCATAAAGATACTATCAATTCTACTGCAGAAATTCTTTAGATTAGAGTTATTACTCACTGGTACTATATAAGACCAAGCAACTGCAGTCATGGAGTTAGTGTATGGTCGTCTGACCGCAGTGGATCTATCAATACTACGTTTGTGTTACTTCAACGCATCAAAGGCCATGGATGTAAGTGTTTATTCTATTGACAAACTTACTTTTCTTTCTGTTATTTTCTTACGTGTGTATGATTTAGTGTTAACAAATTATATTTAAATATTATGTGTGTGTATATGGTCAAGCCGTGGTAGCTCAGATGGTTAGCGCAAAATGTAAAATTCACAGTACGCGACCCGGGTTCGATCCCCGCCGGCACCAATTAAATTGTTAATTACAATTTTAAGTGCTGATTTACCACGTGCTCAGCGGTGAAGGAAAACATCGTGAGGAATGCATGTCTGAGAAAATTTCGAAGGCATGTGAAGTTTGCCAACACGCATTGAGGTATCGCAGCGAACATTTCCTAGCCCTAAAACCCTCTCAGAAATGAGAGGAGGCCTATGTTCAGCAGTGGACTTTAATAGGTTGTAAATTTAGCTTTTTTAACTTTTATGATTAAGTGTTAACAAATTGATATTAACATGATAACTGTGTTGTTGCAGAAATCATTGAGCTTCGATGAAAATACCTATAAACAGTATTACTACTCGCCACTCTCCCCTCAAGAAGAGAGTGATGATATCGTCATTAATAATAACACATGCGATGGTGGAAAAAGAAAATCGCAATCGATTGATCATTTTTTTGAAGCTGAATCAAAAATAAAAAAGAGGAAGCTGTTATCATCAACCGTAGCACGAGCCGCTAGAGATGGTGTATCATACATTTCTACTAATTCTGACGACGGAGACCAAGCGACGCATCTCATCAAAATTGAAATGTACGATATGAAGAAGCTATCCAAGATTCCAACTACTGATCATTGGAAACATGCTTCCACGAGGATTAAATATTACGTAAAGACTAATAAGGATAGCATCTACGACAACATAAACGCCCTCGTATACAATATTACAAAGACAATAGCAGAAAGTGAAAAAGTTAAAAAATACTTTTTTAACAATGACAGTCATTAGCTGATCATTAGTGAATGTGATTCTGTTTACTTAAATTACAGGAAGACAAGAGCAGAAGAAAGAGATGAGTGTGGCATACGTGTACAGAACACATCATTGAAGAACAAAACTACAACACTGAGTGGAGATGAAAACGAGAAGAATATGCAGTACTCAAGAGCTGAATATCCATTCTTCAGTTCAAAATCTAGCCGGTTGCTCAGTTTCGAAAACTGGCCTCTCGTTATGCGACAGAAACCTGAAGATCTTGCAGAAGCCGGTTTCTTTTATACTGGCCATGCAGACAGGACCAAGTGTTTCCATTGTGGTGGTGGCTTAAAAGATTGGGAAGATGATGATGATCCTTGGCAGCAGCATGTTCAGTGGTTTAGTCAGTGTGCTTATGTAAAATTTAAACTCGAACAGAGTTTTGTATTAGATTAAATAGAATATTTATAAAGAAATAAAAAATAATATATTGCATACAATTTGTTTTATTTAATTTTATAATGTTTCACATAGTTACATACACACAAAATGCATTACACATAACTCATAAAATCTAACACACAACACATATTATAACCTTAACTACTATAGTCTACAGTAACATTTCTGTTTTTATCTATCTCAATAATATTATCAAACTCAGCATAAACTATACAGTTAATTGTTTGTATTAGTGAGGATTCAAATCGTACTTCTAATCTTACACTACCATGCTTTATGAGATTCCAATGAGCTGATGAGTTGGCTGATAAATCAGGAGTTAAGTCAAATGCTAATAGACAGTAACCTTTGGCATACTGTTCACAAGAGATTCCATTTCCTTCATTAAGAAAGTGAATACCAGTTCCCGAGAATAGAGTATGATATGCTGATGTAAATATGCTATTATTAAAAGATGGTTGCAAAGCTTTTGAAGGTATTTGTTGACCATTAATATATAAGCTGAAAGAATTAATACCATAGTTTTCAAAGTTAAATGGATTTTTAGTAAGGGAACCATTAAATGCAGAATTGTGCACAAATCCAATTATACATCTTTTGGGTACCTGCCCTAAAAATATATTATCAAGAGTTTTTCCTTGAACACCCGATGGAATTGTTAAAACTTTTACTTCAGCTCGAGTAATAGGATATTTAGCAGTGGTAGAAGCTAAAACTTTTTGATGTGCGAGTAATATACTTGGATTAATTCGTGCTCGTCGAACAATAAGAGTTGCGTCCGTAATGCAAACTTTAAACTTTACATCGTTTGACCCAGTAATTTTTACTTTAATTTAAAGCTCTCTCTCGATCGAACCAATTTAACACTCATTTCAACACCATTAATTAAAAATTTATCTTGGTTGAAAATGTCACCGTGAAGATGACCAATCATTTCTATTTCATTACTTTCACTAATCAATTCCTGTCTTTTAACAAATCCTATGTTTTTACCATCCGTAGAATCCATTTTTCCTGCTGTATCATCATACCAAAGACTACAAGTAAGATGAGATTGTTTAGCAGCAGGAGCATAGTTTAAAAGGGTTTCCATGTATGCTCGATATGCATAGGTATTATTAGGTGGTGATACAAGTTTTTGGTTTAAATAAACATCAAGTTGACTAAAAAGTGAATGCAGCCAATTATTTACAGGTGCTACTATTGTAGTAGATATCAAGTTAGTTGAATCTTGATTTAATACTTTTGCCTTTATGTGGAGTAATGTATGAGACAAATCTATGTAGTCATCGCCTGTCCCAGGAACTTGAAACTCGATAGGTCCATCATCACCAAGAGATGAAATTGGTTTATAATGAATCCACAATCCATTTTCAATGCTAGTTTGTGTAGACGGTAGTGCAAACAAATCCAATTCTGACTTAACGCACTCGCAAGAATGATTATGAAGGAAAGACATATTTAATTTGAAAATATATCTTTGTTATTTTTTGGTTTTAGACCAAGTTTTTTCGCAGCTTTCACTTTAGCAGTTAATGGTGGAATGAACGAGGTCAATCGTTTTCTTTTAGTTTTATACCCAGATCCTGTCATGTTAAATTGATCAATTTTCTCATCAGCCTTTCGTTTTAAATTCGTACTAACTTGCTTTAGACGATCTTTTATTGAGGCTTCCATAGGACGCGCTTGAACCATATCCGATAAAAGTCCTACTCCAGCGCTTAATGCCTCCTTACCAATCACTCGAGCACCACTTGAAAGTAAAGGTAAAACTGATCTAAATAACCCCCCTAAGAAGCTCCCAATACCATGACCGCGTTGGTATGGTGCACCCTTATAAATTACTCCAACTTCTGACCCAGCTTGATGTGTATAATAATTTTCATATGGACATTTATGATGATCACGAAGAGAATTCATTATTATAATTTTCGGAAATGTAGTTTAATACACACGGTTCCAAACTGGAATGGTATTTTTTGTCCTGTGCTCGATCTTATAACTATTTCCAGCGTATCGAACTCTCTTCGCATAACAGGTAAGTAGTGAGGTTGAGAGAAAACGTGCATTTTATTTGCACCATAAATGTATTTTGTAGGATCTAATGAAATGACTCTTAGTAAAGGAGTCATAACATCACCCACAATCTGAGGATCGATAATGTCACAATATAGAAAGAGTTGAGATGGTAACCCTAAGTGTAAATTAGCAGGACACTTTCCAAAATTTCTCTCTAGGAGATTTTTATTGGGTTCATAACCTAGTTGTAAACTTAATTTGGGTGATAATGTTACGGATGTTATATTTTTATCCAAAACAGAAATAGACACAAATTTTGTTATTTCATCATAGCGAAATTTCAAGTTCTCTCCGATACCATTTAACACTCTTAAAATATGCTCAACGTTATCATAGTTGGTAGCTGGAATATGTTTTTTGTAGTACACTGTGGATGGTTTATCTTCATTAGGCATTAAAATAGATTTTGTAATGTATATAACATTTTCATGATCTTGAACAGTAAACATGGTACATGGATATTGAAACTCGACAACTCCAACCGACCATTCACCTTCTAATTTAATAGCTTTCGGTAATTTCGTTGAAAAATTTGTGGTCTTGTTATCAGGAAAGTATTCCATTGAACTATTGCTGAGCAAAGTTAAATAAAAACTTTCTTTATTCATATTTCTTTTAAACTAGAAGCTAAAATCCAACTGTTCAATTTATCTGGATAACCTTTCCACTTCACTAATACTTCTTTTCTGTTACCTGAGTAACGAGTGTCAATTATTTTATCTATTTTATATTGTGAGGTGGGGTTGTAAGTGATTTTCTGTAATTCTCTTTCATAAAAAGTACCAACTATTGGTTCATTTTGTAAATCAGTTATTGTATAAACAACCCATGGAGATCTATCAATTATTGAAGATATAATAAATATTTCATCACTCCAATTTGATTCATATCCTTTTTGGAAAGCATGTTTATATTTAGTTATTCGAACATAATCACCCACATTGAAATTTGGTTTAGGATTTTCTAAAGAAAGTTTGTTTGACCGTCTATCATAAAGATTAGTCCAAACTGTCATAATATTGTTGGAATTTACATCACATGGGCACATCTTAATACTAGAGTGAAAGCTGTGATTGTAAGAGTATATTAAATCTTGTAAAACATCTATATATCTATAGGTATTATTATGAGTGAAATAACGCCACATTTTCATTTTTAGTGTTCTTTGAAATCGTTCAACAATACTGGCCTTAATGTCAGGATTGTTAGTGGTATAGTAATTAATCTTTTTGGATTTAAAGTATTTTTGTACATCTTTTGAAACAAATTCTGTACCTTTATCAGATTGTATGTGAGTAGGTGTTAAATTACTTTCAGTAAATATACTTTCAAAACATTCTTTAGTTGTTTCTGAGTTTTTCTTTTTCATTGGTCTTGCAAAAGCATATTTACTAAATACATCAATAACACAAAGTATATACTTGAAACCATCATTATATTGAGAATAAGTTCGCATATCACTTAAATCAGCTTGCCACAGTTCATTAATATTTGATAGAATGTACCTATTACGCGGGAATCTTTTTCGAATGGGTTTATGTAATGTGTATGTTTCTTGTGATTTTAACCATTCCTTTACTTGCTTTTTATTCATTTTACCCTTCATGGCTTTTGATAATTTATCAATACTACCAAAACCAGCGGGATTAGATGGATCATAATAAATCCTGTTAATTTCTTCTAGTACGGGGTCCATTTTTCCCACTCAAGCCTTTTACGTATTTTAGTTGTAGACTTTTTATCTCTACTGCTCGGTGTAGAAAACTCTTGAAATTCAATCTCAGAGGGTTTGTTCAGATCTTTTGCTTGAAGTTGGTTAATAAACTCACATCTCTTTGGATTTCCAATATAAGTAAGTGGTACTTTAATATCTTTTAATGCTTCAGCAAATCTATCCCACCCTACTGGATCACTTCTTTTTAAGGGTCTTAGTGAATCATTTATTAAATCAACAATATTACTTCTAGGAATTTTTTCATTATCAATTATGACTGTACCTTCATTATCCCAATGTATTTTACCTTTACTTGTTTCAACTAAGTTTAATAATAACTGTCCTTTTTTATTATAAGTTTTTGGTATTAAACTGAGTATTTGAGCTGGTGTGTAAAGTGGATTTTCAACATTTTCTTTACTTTTGATGGATCGATTCTCCTCCAACAAAGATTCAGCATCAACTGAAGTTTTTAGATCTCTATCTTTATTTTTAAAACCAATTTTAGACTCGTTTGAATCTTCATTAGATGTATCAGAATAAATTGGTAATCTGAGTGGTTGACGATCCTCTTCGGTAAAATGAAGGTATCTTTGCAGTGTTTGTAAATATAACATCTATTTCTTTCGGTCTTCCGTCTTACTATTCATAATATTTTGCATTTCAATATCTAATCGAGATAAACTACTACTCGTATTAACCTTATTTTCTTGTTTTAATTTTTCAATCAATCCAGGTTCGATAAGTATCATTTTCTTTGCATTTTCCATGTTAACTGGCTAGTCCACTCACTAATCCACTCAATATTGCACCTAATATTATTTGTAAGAAAGCCCCTCCTTTTTGTATAATTATATTTTTTCTTAGTTTATGATTACACTTACGCACTAGTTGACGGAGTATATTTTTGTGTTTATTCAATTTTTGTCTATCTTGATCTTTAAGAGGTACTTTTCCTTGTAAAACGTTATGAATACACTCACAAATACAGTTAATTTCTTCTTCATCACACGTTTTAAGTAATGCTCTTTGATATTTTGGTTTAAGCGTATGCAAAGCGTTTAGCAAATGTTTATGCGTTGTGAGTCGACGATGCATCATTTAGCAATGATTTGAAATGTTTGATTCTTAGTGTATTTAAACTCTTTTGTGGGGACGTAGACTGTGCAGAAACCATTAAATGGGAAGACATTTGTCTTGATACGACAAAAATCATTGGTATTCTGTTTTAAATCTACCATTAAATATCCATGCGCCTCTAGAGTTGCATCTCTGTAGGCATCTTCAATAAATTTTGGGTTATCTGGTGACACTTGTCGTGCTAAATATCTTATTTGAGTTTTATCTCGAGGGTTTTTAAAATATATTATATAACTTGAGTTTAAGGATATGTCTCTTTGCCCTTTACCCTGATGAAAAAAATTTTGTGTTAAATAAAATACACTAAGATTCCTGTGATGACTACCTTTTGTAAATATATCCACAATTCTTCCATCGGACTCTCTCATTAGATCATCAATAATAACAAGATGTGGGTTTTCACCGTCAAACATATTAACATTTGGAATTCCTTGATGGTAGTTAACATTTGGTAAATTATATAAAGGTTGCATTTCATCAGATCACATGGTATCTGATTAAAATCACAATTACATATTTCTGTAACTGATTTTATGAAATTTGTTATAAAATTTGACTTCCCATATCCACTTGGCCCCGCCACAATAGCAGTAAACGGATGGATAAAGTGAAACATTACACACGTCTAAAGTGCTAAGGGGTGAAATAAAAAATGAAAGTGTTGGTGTTAACAATTAATATATATTGAAAACATTATATAAAACAGAATGATCTGTATACTATTTCTAACACAATTAGTACATCATAATTTTACAATCAACTCAACCTTAAATAAATGCACACACACACACACACGCAAATATAAACAACAATTAACTTAAATTATTTACAATAAAACAACGATTAAATATGTAATAAACTCTACGTCATATTATACTATTATCATTATTTTACAATCAATACAAATTTTATTTACATGCAGACATAAAATTAAAAACTATCAACACTTAACGCAGTTTATAATGACCCCAAGCTAATGTTTCAATATTATTATCTAAAATATGCCTCTTTGTGTCATTAGTCATATGATAAACCAATCTTATTTAATTTTTGTGTAAAAATTGAGTGTTTAATTGATTTAAATCTAAGCATACTATAATATTGCACTTTTTTATTAAATAGAGAAGACTTATAATTATCCATGGTCATCTTTTTAGTGATACATTTATTTACCCCTTTTGCCTTGGCTATAGTCTTATTCTCTAAGTTAAAAGCGTACATTTTGGATCGTAAACCCACAAATTCTTTCATGATTTTACCATTATTTTCATCTTTAAAAAAACCTAATTTCTTTTTATTTAATTTTGGATATTCAAAAATATTATTTGCATCATAAGCTGAGGTATCAAAGTATGATGAAAGGTCAGGTTTTACATCAGAGTAAAAATCATCTGTAAATATATGATATATTAAACTATCCGTATCTGTATACAATAATTTGATTTTATTAAACTTTTTAACCATATAGTTATAATGAAAATCATACATTAATGTTTTTGAAATATCTAAAATGCAAAACCCTAAATAAATTGGTTTGTTATATATTAACTTTGTTTTTCGCAACTGAACCGCAACTAGGTTTTCCGAAAATACTGAAAGACTATGAAATTGTGGTTTAGCGATTAGATCTTGAGCACCTAAAGCTTTGCCCTGGTTCTCCCAGTGTGTAACTAATTTTATGTTAACCCTTTTTTCAATATTCTCCATAGTCTTTCCGAAGACTGAATTATTCATTAATTAATAAAAATCTTTTTCGAAATCTGATTTTGCTAACGTTCTTAATTTTGTGTTTAGATCTATGTACATCTTCAACCAGCGAGACTGTTTAAATTTTAAAACTCTATGAATTTTAGTTAATTTAACTCCCATTTCTATGCACTGCTTTAAATTTCTGTGATGAATTACATATTTATCTTTATTATTTAAATTTGGGACTAGTTTATTTTCATTAATATTGCCTGCACAAATGTTTTCGGGGCATAAAGGAAAGTCCGAATGTAAATCATGAAGTTCATCTGGATATTCCAAATCAACTTCTAAAATAAAACCGAAGTTCGATGTCTCAGACACATTAAATTCTGTATTCGGATTTACCCATTCGAATCCACCAGTAGGAAGACATTGAGACATAGCCCAACCATATAAATTGTTGGCATCAAAATATGTGATATATGAATTTGGTTTCCCTGCATCATAATCCCCTATATATTTGTTATTAGCTCTAGCATAACGATTACTACATTGAGATACACCACCCCTGATACCTGATCTAATAAATGCAATTTTCTCATAATCTGTTAAAAGTTCTAATTCTATTTTTGTATATTTTAACATTGCATCCCAACTTAAACCGGGTGCTGTGTAATAATGGGCAGGGTCTAAATCATAAGTATTAATACATAACTTTCTAAAGTTTTCAAATACATCGGTTAAAAGTAAAACGTCTGTTTTTAAATACAGGTTTGAATAATCTAGCATATTACAACACCCAAAGTGTTCCCAAACATCTTTAGCATGGTTGTAATCATCATTTGAAATATGGGAATCTGTGAGCGAGCTATAAAAAAATTTTTGTTCGGGGAGCGATGTTAGCCTTAAACTATCATAATTAGTCATAAGTTCATATGGATAAACGTCTTTCCGTTTTAAACGAAAGAAATCTTCATCATTAGGATAATTTCTACGTAATTCTTGAAATTGATCATTACTGAGATTTTTGGCCAATTCTTCTAATTTACATGATAAAAACTTAAATGAATCTATGAATCTTAATATAATTTCGTGGTTATTCATTTTTAATTTTTTGGAAAAGGATATATATTTTTCTTTATTTTGAGGGATAACTTCGACTTCACCATCACAAAAGTTTAACGCGTGAACAATAAAATGAGCATCATAGTGACTAAGGTTGTGTAAAAATATTGGTATATAACGAGGTTTTCTGAACTTCGAGCTACATGATTCGTGAGCAACACCTATAAAACTACCGGTGTACCAATCAAAATCATAAAAATGTTCTGCTAACTCTGTTTCACCAATATGACAAATGGTTGCATTTGAAATTTGGTTTTTGTCTTCATTTGTTAGCGGAAGTGGAGGATATTTTTGAAGTCTATTTATTTCTTTGAGATCGTTAGATAAACTTTCCATAAACACTTGTGCACAGTTGGGTCCGCAATACGTTACATATTTTGATAATTTATCATCATATGAACATTTTATATAATAACCAAAACTATGTACTTCATGTTTCTGAATATTGTGTGTGAAAGGTTTGGAAGGATCGTTAGAACATGATTCTATTGGTTTTAAAAATGCTTCAAAATCAGCATAAACTACGAATGGTATCTTCAACTTTTTTTCATAACTATCAAATTTAATTTTATCATTTGAAATAGGTTGACCAAACCAATTCTTTTTTTTTAAAGTTTCACTGTTTGGTAATTCTGTACAAATGTGGGCACAATCGTATTGTTCATGGTTATTTAAACTTTCCTTAGATGGAAAGTGAAGTAGACATGCTTCGCAAATGTACATGATGTGACCGTCTTTTGAAATTTGTTTACTAACTAACCGCGATAAATTTTTTATGTAACAATAATGATTTTTTGTATCCTTGGAAAAAAATAATAAATTGATATGTCTATCTTTACGACACTTTGTTAAAAATAATGGACCTACTATAGAATTACATCGTTTTTCTTTATTATATTCTAACCCAAAAACATTAATACTAATATCATTTAATTTCTCTACTTTTGCTATGTCAGAAATTTTAACTGGAAAGGAAATACCATCTTTAAGTTTATTTGCATGTTTAACGTACGATGATACACGATCCGCGTCTTTGTTTACGGGATATAACGCCGAGAGTAACGCCCATTTAAAACAAAAATAATCCTTGCTTTTTACATTTATAACAGCCTTTTTTAATTTTATGTCACGAGGAAGATCTATGTATGAAGTACCGCGTAGGGGGTTAAATTTATTAACATTCATGTCTATAGATTTTATGTTTTTTAGACTCCATCCACTATCTTTTTTTTTTTCAAATACACTAATTTTAGTAGTAATTGTATCATTTAAAGATGAAAAAAAAATATTTAAGTCATCTCCTTGACAAATAATATAGTTAAGCGTTTGAAAATCGAACGTATCATGAATAGTTTATTGAACAAAATCAGCATGCAATATGAAGTTTACTTTAAAAATTATGTGTTGATGAATACACTCTTGTATTAAAAATAAAATATCATCTTTAATAGAATTTAAAAATAGTTCAGGAGTTTCAAAATTCACCAATGTCGAACTATCTACTCTACTCTTGATTTTATAAGTTAAAATCCTGTTTCCAAAAGCAGATTCAATAACACTAACGTTTGATAAAGAATTATGTGAATTTAAAAGATTATTTTTGTGAACATTACTTTTAAAATGATTAGCTAAATACCGTTTCTTGATAAATATATGACACGTTAGACATTCCACTTGATCATCGTTACTGATACTGTTCCCTGCAGAGGTAGGCGCTTCTGCTTCCGTTGTTGGTTTTTTGATGATCTTGGGTTCTTTGCTGCTCGTTCGCTTCGTTCCTCTTCCAAGTTGTAGTGGTTGACTACTAAAATGTTTAAATTTATTAAAAACTGTACAAGACATTGTGTAAATTATGATCGAAATGAATGTTTATTTTACTTACTTAAACTGTGTTTCAACCATCGCACAGTGATTATACAACTCATCATCATACGATGAATCGAACAGTTGATCCTTCTCCATTTCATCACAAACTTTAGACAACTCCTGATTTAATTCGCTGTTGAATAGTTCCGTATTCTCTTCCATGGTTGTGGGGAAGAAAGCACTGGTGCACACTTCACTGAAGTTTGCCATCCTTATAGTAAAGAAGAAAATAGGTAGCAGAGTAAGTAACAGTTCAGTGTTGGTAGACCAACTGATACCCAAATTTCAAATAATGTCCGATATTTAAGTCTAACAAAGGATTAGAAATAGAATATAATGAGTACACGGAAGTAATTTAAGTAAACAGAATCACATTCACTAATGATCAACAGTGGTAGAGCCATGCGGCAGCTTTGCTGTTGCACGTATGGGCCGGCTCAAACCGGGGTGGTACCACGACCTCACAGAATACCGGCGTGAAGTGGAAGTTCTGCTTTCGCGTTTCGTCGGTGAGTGCAGGTGGCCGGAGGCCCAAATCCCCCCCCCCCCCATCAACATGGTAGCGGAATTAAATAAAGATAGACTACCCCAGGAGGGTACCAGCACCCCTGGAGAATCCCTCGCTGAGCATCCACGACCATGTTTCTCCACTTCTGAGCGTGGGTGCTCAGGCTGCCCCGCGTATTCTGGGGGGGGCGAAATTCCGCTCAAGACTACAACTGCTCGGGGCAAACGGAGCAACAAGACCAAGGCGACCCCTGCCACGCTGTCCGTGAATTTCTGCAATATCAGGGGACTTCACTCTAACCTAAACGCCGTCCACTACCATCTCGAGACGGCGAGGCCGGCTCTGCTCTTTCTGACCGAGACGCAGGTGTCCTCTCCGGCTGATGTTTCGTATCTCTCCTACCCGGGGTACAAACTGGAACACTCCTTTGTGCCTCGGGCTGGAGTTTGCGTTTACGTCAGAGAGGACATCTGTTCTCGACGCCTCGGCAGACTTGAAGGTTCGGACCTGTCCATCCTTTGGCTACGCGTAGACAGCGACGACCATCCGCGCGTCTACGGGTGCCTCTATAGGTCCCACAGCGGTAATGCCGAAACAGACCGACTCTTCGACCACGTCCAAATGGCTGCAGATTCGTTGCTACAGCAGATCCCCTCTGCAGAGATCGTGATCCTCGGCGACTTTAACGCCCATCACGCCGAATGGCTCGGTTCACGTTTAACCGATCATGCGGGGAGATCTGTTCATGATTTTGCCTTGGCATATGGTCTGACACAACTGGTTACTTCGCCTACGCGGATTCCAGATGTGGAGGATCATGCACCTTCCCTGTTGGACCTTCTGCTGACCTCTCACCCGGACGGATATCAGATTTCCGTCGACGCCCCTTTAGGCTCCTCGGACCATTGTCTGGTCCGGAGTGTTGTGCCACTCACGCTGAAATCGCGGTTGCATTCTGCAGGCTGCCGCCGTGTTTGGCACTATAGGTCAGCCGATTGGGATGGGATGCGGTCTTTCTTTGCATCCTACCCTTGGGGGCGGGTTTGCTTCTCGCCGGATGATCCCAACGTTGTTGCGGATTCTGTTACTGATGTGGTACTTCAGGGTATGGAACTTTTTATTCCTTCCTCTGTGGTGCCCATTGGAGGCAAATCTCAGCCATGGTTTGGTCGCTCCTGTAAAATAGCATCATGCTATAAGCAGGAGTGCTACCAAGCCTGGGTTGATGCATCAGCGTCCCGGGATGTAAACACCAGCGCTCTAAAAAAGATGTATAATTCCGCCTCTAGGTCCTTCAAAAGAGTCATTGACAAGGCAAAGTCAGAGCACATAGGCAGAATTGGCGAGAGACTCGTTCGCCTTCCTTCTGGAACCCGTGCATTCTGGTCTCTCGCCAAGGCTGTCCAGGGGAATTTCTGTCAGCCATCTCTTCCATCTCTGCACAGGGAGGACGACTCACTGGCCCATACTGCAAAGGAGAAAGCCGATCTTCTAGGCTCCTTCTTTGCGTCTAACTCGACTCTCGATGACGGGGGGAGTACGCCGCCGACCATCCCGCGGTGTGAGTGCTCCATGCCGGAAGTGCAGTTCACACAGCGCTCGGTTCGCAAAGCACTCCTCTCCCTGGACATCCACAAGTCGAGTGGGCCTGACGGAATCCCCCCAATTGTGCTGAGGACGTGTGCTCCAGAGTTGGCACCGGTTTTAACGCGTCTTTTCCGGTACTCCTACTCCCTAGGCGTAGTCCCAAAATCATGGAAGACTGCTTTCGTCCACCCGATCCCTAAAAAAGGCGACCGCTCAGACCCGTCCAACTACCGGCCAATCGCCATCACCTCCTTGTTCTCCAAAACAATGGAGTCCATTGTAAACTGCCAGCTCATGAGGTACCTTGAGGATCACCAGCTGATTAGTGACCGCCAATACGGTTTTCGCCGTGGTCGGTCAGCTGGTGATCTTCTGGTCTACCTCACTCACAGATGGGCGGAGGCAGTAGAGTTCAAGGGGGAGGCATTGGCCGTTAGTTTGGACATTGCGAAGGCCTTCGATCGGGTTTGGCACAAAGCGCTTCTTTCGAAGCTCCCTTCCTATGGGCTTCCCGAGAAATTGTGCGATTGGATCACCAGCTTTCTTGCAGATCGGAGCATCAAGGTCGTTGTAGACGGTGCAAGCTCCGATTGCAAGCCTATTAATGCTGGTGTTCCACAGGGCTGCGTGCTATCGCCAACGCTGTTTCTTCTGCATATCAATGATATGTTGCATACCCGTAACATTCATTGCTATGCAGATGACAGCACTGGTGATGCTCTTTACACCGGCCGAGCCAATATTTCTCGGGAAAACGTCTCCGAGTGCCGGGACAAACTTGTGTCTGAAGTCGAGTCTTTGCTGAACAGAGTCTCGGATTGGGGACGACTAAATCTAGTCCAGTTTAACCCCCAGAAGACACAAGTTTGCGCGTTAACCGCTAAAAAGAACCCCTTTGTCGTATCCCCTCAGTTTCAAGGCACTCCCCTTGTTGCCTCAGCCAGTATCGGAATCCTCGGCGTCGACATATCGAGTGACGTGCAGTTTCGTGGTCACTTGGAAGGGAAGGCCAAATTGGCCTCTAAAAAGCTTGGCGTGCTCAGCAGAGCGGGGCAGTATTTCATGCCGGCACACCGCCTGCAACTTTACAAGGCGCAGGTTCGACCGCACATGGAATACTGTTCCCATCTCTGGGCTGGGGCTCCCCAGTACCAGCTCCTTCCACTTGACCGCATCCAGCGCAGAGCGGCTCGAATCGTCGACGACCGAGTGCTTTCCGATCGGCTCGATTCACTGGCGTTGCGAAGAGATGTTGCATCTCTTTGCGTATTTTATCGCATCTATCACGGGGAGTGCTCTGAGGAATTGTTCGGATTAATCCCAGCCGCCAAATTTCGTGAACGCACGACACGGCAAACGTCCCGATACCATCCACACCATCTGGATGCTTGGCGGTCCACCACTGTACGTTTCACAAGGAGCTTTCTTCCACGTACAACCTCTCTGTGGAATAGTTTATCACCGGCGATTTTTCCGGACCGATACGACCTGGGGACCTTCAAGAAAAGAGCTTACTCCTTTCTAAAGGGCCGGCAACGCACCCGCAATTCTCCTGGTGTTGCGGTTGATCATGGGCGGCGGTAGTCACTTAACATCAGGTGAGCCGCATGCTCGTTTGCCCCCTCTTCTATAAAAAAAAAAAAAAAAAAAAAAAAAATCAGCTAATGACTGTCATTGTTAAAAAAGTATTTTTTAACTTTTTCACTTTCTGCTATTGTCTTTGTAATATTGTATACGAGGGCGTTTGTGTTGTCGTAGATGCTATCCTTATTAGTCTTTACGTAATATTTAATCCTCGTGGAAGCATGTTTCCAATGATCAGTAGTTGGAATCTTGGATAGCTTCTTCATATCGTACATTTCAATTTTGATGAGATGCGTCGCTTGGTCTCCGTCGTCAGAATTAGTAGAAATGTATGATACACCATCTCTAGCGGCTCGTGCTACGGTTGATGATAACAGCTTCCTCTTTTTTATTTTTGATTCAGCTTCAAAAAAATGATCAATCGATTGCGATTTTCTTTTTCCACCATCGCATGTGTTATTATTTATGACGATATCATCACTCTCTTCTTGAGGGGAGAGTGGCGAGTAGTAATACTGTTTATAGGTATTTTCATCGAAGCTCAATGATTTCTGCAACAACACAGTTATCAAGTTAATATCAATTTGTTAACACTTAATCATAAAAGTTAAAAAAGCTAAAGTTACAACCTATTAAAGTCCACTGCTGAACATAGGCCTCCTCTCATTTCTGAGAGGGTTTTAGGGCTAGGAAATGTTCGCTGCGATACCTCAATGCGTGTTGGCAAACTTCACATGCCTTCGAAATTTTCTCAGACATGCATACATCACGATGTTTTCCTTCACCGCTGAGCACGTGGTAAATCAGCACTTAAAATTGTAATTAACAATTTAATTGGTGCCGGCGGGGATCGAACCCGGGTCGCGTACTGTGAATTTTACATTTTGCGCTAACCATCTGAGCTACCACGGCTTAACCATATACACACACATAATATTTAAATATAATTTGTTAACACTAAATCATACACACGTAAGAAAATAACAGAAAGAAAAGTAAGTTTGTCAATAGAATAAACACTTACATCCATGGCCTTTGATGCGTTGAAGTAACACAAACGTAGTATTGACAGATCCACTGCGGTCAAACGACCATACACTAACTCCATGACTGCAGTTGCTTGGTCTTATATAGTACCAGTGAGTAATAATTCTAATCTAAAGAATTTCTGCTGTAGAATTGATAGTATCTTTATGCGTCAACAAGCTTACCTTACATTCTGTTGCTTATCTCTACATTCCTACGTCCTTCCTGTCGTGTCTTGTTCAGTGTATTGGTGACTCAAATACGATTTGTATAACACAAAGCATGCAATTTAATATTTAGAAATCACTATAATTGATCACTCCTATATTAGTCATTGAGTAGATTGGTACTGTAATAATCTACTAATAGCAGTAATATTATGGATACACTAGATGTACAACAACATCTGAAAAAGATTCACCCCACTCTAGAAAATAATGTTTATGCTGCCAATAACTACCCATGTACACCCACGTACCAACGTATATAATATGCAATTTGGATACAGATGATAAACCAGGGTCACATTGGGTAGCTTTATATATCGATACGAATGACGTCGGTCAATATTTTGATTCATTCGGACGGGCACCTGTACGATATCATCTAGAGTTTTTTAAAAGAAATTGTAAAAGATGGAACTGGAATGTTGATAGGATTCAGAATGAGTGGACTTCAGTTTGTGGCGAATATTGCTTAATGTATTTGCTATATAAGTTTCAGGGATGTTCAATGCATAGTTTTACGAGTATATTTACAGGGAACACATTGTACAACGATATTTTAGTGGATGAGATGTTTCGCTCCTATTTTATAGATAATAAGTAATAAGATTTTGTATTTTATAAATAAAAATTTTAACAAAATTGTGTAATGTGTTTTATTAATGAGTCAGATTAGTGTAGATAGGAACAAAGGAGTATAATACAATAGCACCACGCTGAGGAAGGGTAGATAATGACGGTATTGAATGAACAATAGACAAGTAGATAAGAACAATGGAGCGCTAATAACGGTGGAGGCTCGTAGCGGATATCAATTAGATAAGAGTTAATTGATCTGCACATCTCCGGAACCGTGCATCCTACGCAAAAATGGACCGCAGATTCGTGATCAGAGCATGCCAAAACCTGTTTTTTTTTTTTTTTAGGATCGTGAGTCGACGAACGTCGTACTTGTACCACTTCTGACTCAGTGCGCCAGAACTGGTACAACCTTTCTAAAAGTGCGCCAGAACTGGTACAACCTAACTACTGACTTATATATACTTTTACTTACCTCCGAATCTACTGCATACGTGTCGAGTTCTCCGGTTTACGTAATATGCGCCCGAACATGAACACGCATAAGGAAACGCACACGCACAGGCATAGACACGCGGACACAGAGACGGAGACGCACACAAACGTGCGTGCACAACAATACGCAATAACATTATCAACACAATAGCATACAATTTATTTTCTTACGGAACAACGACCTGGAGTCCTGAAATGCAGAGTGTATTTACAGGTATCCTGAAATACAGGTCGTTCTTTCGCTAGTTTAGTCTACCAATCTAACGCAAATTATAATTATTGTTATTACACAAATTATAGTTTATACTTAATTACGGTGCTTATAGGCTATTATTGCATATTTGTTGTGGAGTTAAATATATTATCGATTCGGAATAGTCTTTTCATACATTTATTGATCACATCCAGTCATATCAAACACATATGCCTATGCCTTCAACATATGCCTTCCCGTAGATTGCCTCACACGCGTGATATGTTGCCACTATAAGCAGGCGGGTTGACAACCGTAGTTCTTTTTTTGGTTGTTATGTGTCTCCTAGGTTATTTCCTTCTGTCACCTTTTAGGACACCCATGGGGTTCTTACATCGCCACTATGCGACAAGCGGTATAGTGTTTATACACGAAATAGGCAGCAAGTTATAATTTGATGTCAATGACAAATTCAAAATTTTATAACAAGAAAAATTATATCCGATAAAAATAACACCTTGTTAAGATATGTATTTTGCATAAAGAACTTTTATTCAACTTATAATGGCATTCCAATTTTTTCAAACCAAATTAACGCAAAAATTTATTTCGCGTTATACCTGTTTTATATACGAGTATCATGTGAATGCGCCTTAATCACAATTAAAGTAGTGTTTGCTACTCATGTAGTAGTGGAGTCATTAGAGTATCATTTGGTCACGTGTGACAGCACCGTATGACATTATCTTTAAATATGCCACGAAATTACATACACCAATTCTTTTTGATTTGTAAGAGCTTTGTTTGGAAGAAAAAACAATTTTCAAAAGAAAATATTATTCCTCTTGTGAATCGCAGAAAACTAAATATACTTACTCTGTGCGAAAACATAAATTATAGCTTTCACGGTTTTCTAAAACTTATTATCAGAATTTGAATAAAATTACTACGTTATAACGCTAGATTAAAGTAAATAGTAAGTACGTATTTAAATAATACTAGTTTTTACGGATTCAATCGCGTTTATTTATTTAATTTTTAAAAAACCCGACGTTTCGAGCGCTTTACAGCACCCATAGTCACGAGGGGGGGGGGGTACTGAGATGTTCAATGTCCAAATGTCACATTTAACCGCGGTTACCATAGACTATCTATTTTTTAAATTTTTTTTTTTAAATTTTTAATATTTTAAATTTTAATCTATGGTAACCGCGGTTAACTATGACATTTGGACATTGAACATCTCAGTCCCCCCCCGTGACCATGGGTGCTGTAAAGCGCTCTCAGATCATATAAACAACAGTTGTTTATATGATCTGAGAAAGCGCTCGAAGCGTTGGGTATTTAAAAAGTTAAATAAACGCGATTGAATACGTAAAAACTAGTATTATTTAAATGTGTAGTGTTCGCGTAAATATAAGAAATCAGTAAGTAAGTAGTAAGATATTTTAAAGACCTTGCCGAGTAAAATAAATATGGGAAAGAATTCACCCGTAAATATATTAATGAATACATATAGTAAAATTCGTCAAGGATTGTTCCCACAGTAAAGACATATTTTCCACTAATTATTCTTAATTTAAGTAGGTGGGAATAATTGTAAAATACTTTAGATGCTGTGTCATCTTTTCAATACATTACAAACAGAAGTTGGTTCGATAGGCTACTTTATGACGGAATGACATGATTTTAATATACAACTTACGTTTTTTTTGTTATTAGCTAAAGCCAAAAAAACCGCTGTAAGGCACTGTGAGGAGATTTAAAAAATATATATAATTACGGTTGTTGGAACAAGGGCTGTTACCGGACTCACCGCGAGCAATTCCTAGAAACATATTATTTTTTAACGTTTTTATTATATTCGGCTATGGTGAAATGAAGAAGCGTTTGGCTACGGCGATGAGGTTTCTCCTCTGCACGGAACATGTCTTTGCATCATCATCACCATCATCATCTTTACACTGCTTCACATGTCCACTGCCAAAATTGGGTTTCACCCAAAGTGCATAACACGGTTTCATACCTCTTTTATCCATCGACTTCCTGAATGTCGTACCAGGTCGATACTCCAGCATTAACAATTAATTATTTCGGCGACGGGAAACAATATCAAAGATGCGTGGCGTCTAGAACTGCGATGGTCAACTCGCCTGCATAGCGTCACGATAAAATCGAACCTGCTACTTGAGTTGCATATATACATCAGTTAACTTTTACGATGTGAAGAATAAGATAAATATAAATTTAAAAATATAATTTTCAAGGTCAGATGATATTAATTTTAATTATAGTTGAACTAAATATTAATTTTTTTCATAGAATAGGTGGTAAACGAGTACACACTCCTCCAGATTGTAAGTGAATGCTGTGGCCCATAAAAGAATCAAAATTCAAGGACGTTGTCTCATGTGAGGACTAAGATGGAATGCCTTGTTCCTAGTAAATAGGATCTCCGGTACTTTACACTTACCTTACGAAATACAGAAGAATGCTGGCATTCTGTTGGAGCGTGGTCCTACCCAGATCTAGCAACCCATTCATGCTACAACTATAATATATCTGCAGTGTGGCTTTACCACGTGTAACGTACTTAATATAACGTGATTTCGCAGACGGTAAATGAGTATTAATTTTGATGACTCTACCGCGTTGAAGTCTTTTTGCTGACAAAGTATTTAAAATGTTTGTTTTGTATTTATCAAAATATAAAGTAGTTGGGACTATCGGAATGGACATTTGATGCAATTTTAATTTAGAATGAGCGTCAAAGTGTCGCCATTGAAAGTTTTTCAAATTAAGTAAGATCAATTAACGATCTGCCGTATCCGTTTCGTATTTTGTTCTAACTCACTGGTAGAATCGTTAAATCGAAATATTTAACTTTTTAATACTAATGCCTGACTTTCGTTATTTACAACATTTTATTTGTTTTTCGTCTTGTTTTGCAAAGAAAAAGAAAATAGGCGTATAAATAAGGTGACAAATACAACGTTAACTAACATTTAAGGAGGAAAGAGTTTTTTAATGGTAGACCTATACCACTATCTGTAGTGTGTGTTACGACCTCAGCACAAACGGTTCGAATACTCATTTGTGTTGCGTATAGTGATTGACTATTGCGTAGAAGAAAAGCATCTTTCCCCTTATTACTCGTAACTAGGCATTCCATTTTGGTCAATGTGGATGTTCGTTAGCTTAGTATAGAAACAAAATACTTAAACAGTCAACGGGCATGAATTATGCTGATTATGATATTGATTACCTACGATTTTTAAGTACTATTAATTAATGCAAATTATAATGCTGGCGGTTTAAAAATATACAAAAAAATACATTTACATAATATGGCGAGTATGAAATCATCTGACAATTCCATTTCTAGCTAATGTGTGGGGAGCAGACCTACTTAAGCGGTTAGAAGGTACATAGTAAATGTAGCGACAACGCGGAAGCCGCGTAGTTCCCACACGTACGATCATTAGCGGTTCCAGGGAACAGTTGACGATGGGAACTGAAACATTATCGACTACATTCAACTATTACTTCACTGATGTTTGCTTAAGTAAACACTGCCATCTGCTACTTACGCAATATAATATTTTTCTACGTATCATTAATGGGAAAAATCTAATTGTCTTTTTGTGGACGTAAGGATAATCTATTTTCAATTAAGACTCAAAATGAAAATGCGTTGACAGTTAAGTGAAAAGTTTTTTCAATGCTTGCACAAAGAGTTTTGCAGCGTCGCTGTTGTAACGCACAGTTAGTATTATAACTCCTGAAAACTTTACCAACCTCTTGCTTTTTGCTACTGCCAGAGCGAGTATACTTTATAACTATTACTTTATTAATTTCATAACTACTTATAGGCTACGAGGCTTTCTATCTTGACCCTTACAGGTGACAATGCATCCGTAGCCTTCTATATTTGGAGTTGGCAGTAGGTTTATATGGGCTGCAATAGCCACTTGATATCCGGTAAACAGTGAGTTTGTTTGTTACTTTTTTTAACAAGCTCTTTACCGATGTCAGTACTGCCAGATTGATACGAAGAGGCAGGAATAAATAGGCTTCTCTTAAGCCGTTGACGTGATCACCATAAAAGACTGTTGTAGAAGTTGTATTTCTTTATAGCATTAGGTGACAAACGAGCACACAGTCCACCTGATTCTAAGTGCATGCTGTGGCCCATAGACCTTCACATTTTTCCTCAATTAAGGATCAAAATTCAAATGCGTTGTCACACCTGGAGACTAAATTGGAATGCCTTGAATCCAGTGAGAAATGTCTCCGGTTCTCCACACTAACCATACGAAACACAGAAGCATTACGCTGCTATTTTACGTTGGTATTCTGTGATAGTGTGGTTCTGCCTCGGACCTCGGTGGAGCGACTCATTCGTGCTACAGCTATAGTATAGCTGTAGCGTGGCTCCATCACGTAAAAAACGTATTACTCACCATACACATTAATTGAAGAGAAATACATTTGCATAATCTTGAAGTAAAATAATTTTCTAAAACGTCGCATTTCCGGAAAGGTACCTATCTCAAATAGGTGATGATGCTGGTGATATCGTCGTCATTCATTACCGTTCCAGGCCTTCACCAGTCCACTGCTATCATAGGCCAACCCAATGGAATGCCACAAAATATGATCCTAACTTGATGTTACATACTTTTATCTTATTTTCCACGTGGATAAGCTATGTGTGTACTGTTTTTACAAATCTTGACTTTTTGGAGCCATGAGACAAACTTGTCACTCGATGTTTGGTTTATCAATTTTATGTTTAGTGGTGTTGAATGGTGTGCGCCATCGCCATCACCTGAGTTTCTACTCACGCACTTGCTTTTTTTGTGTTCAAAAAGATTTATGTTCTCTGTTACAATACAAAAGATTATTTTGCATAAGTGCGTGTAAATATTATATAAAATATAAATATAGCCATTTTGTTTATTTTTTTATAGGCTTAAATTGCACATGATGCATTTATCTTAAATATATTGCGCAATATAAGTACAATAATATCTAACTTATGATATGTTATTGTAATAACAGTTGATAAATAATTTAATAGTCGTATAAAATGTTCTATTGCGATTGTTCCGATGTGTCTAACTCCAAATGCTTTAATTAAGTAAAAAAAGAATGAAATGAATGATGAATTAAATAAAAAAATACATAACAAGCTTTACAATATAATAGATCTTTAAATTAGTGTAATAATTTATTCACCGTACAATTCCGGTAGCATTAAGAGACTGTAATGACCATTTATTACTATTTATAGTGCACCACGTGCAGTAGACATCATTGCATGTAGTAAATTTGTTTATCACTAATCACTGTGTGTCGTTTACAACTATACTCGTAACACCGAGAGCGCGGCTAAATTATGAAGCGAGACGGTCCCTAAATAGCGGGTTCATCGACCTCGATCACTTGGCCTTGCCCTTCATGGCCGCGCGGAATCAAGTCATTCCTCATACTCCTATCCGTCCACGCGCAGACAGAGGCTCGCCGCGGAGGATTTATTACAAGTGCTAGCAACATTACAACTCGACTGTAGTAAACGATGGAACGACCGAATGTTTGAGAGCGCTTACACTAACTACAAGGATGTGTACGGAGCTCCTACTATAAAAAGTTATGTAGAATGAGAGTTTCTAAAAATAATTTATGTCAAATAAAATAAGTTTTTATTGCAACATTCGTTCTGTTATTTACCAAAATATACATAATTTAAAAATCATATTATTATCGACACTGTATTCATTTATGTTCTTTGTTTCAAATCTATAAAAAATAAGGTAATAATGTAGGTAGGTACTTATAAATATGTTGATTGTTTTATCACAATTTTTTTGGAGATCTTTTTCTTGAAAATCATTTCTTCTACACGTACATAATATAATATTGATTAAAATTAAAACTTTTAGCTGATAAGGTAAAAAAGGAAACTATTTAGTTTAATTTATTTTTCAAAGAGTAGCCACATAAACTTAAGTGCAAATATATAAATAATGATATAGCGTTATTATAGTTTTTGAAAATACGACTCAATAAGGCTTCTACTTTTATTTGAAATTATCCCATACTGGATGTGATTTATTGGCAATATAGTTTTTATCTATCGATCAACCCTTACGTACATGTGCGTGCGCAGTAAAATCAGTTAAAATAATGCATTAGCATTTTGAATTTAAAAGATAAGGAAATAAAGAAAGGACAGGACGTTTGAATTTTTTTTGAATTAATTTTTCTTCACTATTTGCCTATATGTATTACTTACTCTTAACCTTGGCCGGTTATTTCAAAATAACCCTGCATAATGTTAGTTTTGCTAAATTGCTATATCTTGCCTTGATACATTTTTTATTTGAATTTTATTAAACGAAAAATTAAGCAAGACAACCCTACCAAAAAATTATTATGCCGGGACCCACGACCTGTTCTGATGTGAACCTTAAGTTTCCTAATCTGATCTAACATGAAATATATAATCCGTTCATGTCTATGTTTTCTTCCACGAAGTTGATATAACATTTCTACGGAATTATCATTTTATTGTTGGGTAGTAAAACTGAATTAGGCTTACTGTACTGGGAAGATACATGACTCACTGTATCAGAATAACTAAAATAAAAGATCATAAAGTCTTTTATGAAAATAATCGTTGTCAAGACTAGTTTTTTCATTTTTTTTAATTTAATTTAATCAGTTTCTTTGTCGAAATGTAATTTCTCAATAGCGTTTTAAATCTTGACTGAAAAAAGCGAAATGCATTACGAGAACACGAGCATGAGTCATGCAGTGTCGTTCTTTGTCATTAACCAAGACAACTAGCCCCAGCTAATGTTTCCTTGATATTGCATCCAATGACAGCCAGCGAGCTATAGGAATGATTGAAAATTCCCTTCCAAGAAACGTGAAATGAGAGGAGGGTGGGTTGCGGCGGCGCCGGCCAGGCGGCCCTGCATTCCTGCAAACCGCAGCCCTATGTTTAGAGTCACTGCATCCCGCTCCGGCCACTTCTTGCTTCTATACAGGCCTATACAAATTTAGCTGGTAACAATTTAGCTGGTGTTTCTATATTTTATAAGTGTATGAATTTATAGTTCGACATCAAAATAAAAAATGTAAAAATGTTCATTTTTTATTTGATAATAATATATATTTTATTAGAAACATTAGTAATAAGTTTTCCAGATATTATAGTATATATTATAATAAAGTTATGTGACACACGTATAAATTATTTTACGTTTGTAAGCGATCACAGCATAGAAATGTAAAAATATTTTTTTTATTTCTATTTTCTTTCAAAGAGTAAATAGATAAAATAATAAAAATATGCGTAACACAATTCTTATAAAATTTTTAGACTAGGATACAATACAATGTGATATTCCGACTCATACGCGGGCTCAAATAATACGATTTTTTTAATTTTTTATCAGTCATTACTTTGGGAATAATTATTATATAAAAAACGAGCAATTTAATTTGGCTACCTATTTTTTGTTGTTTTACGTAATATATCCGTTTCCTTTTCTCTGACACTAAATCTTTGGTTAGTTTTTTATAGCAGTGGGAGACAAATGAGCCTGCGACTCATTTATGTATACCAACTTTATACACACACAGACTCTACAGACTTACAGACTCCCTTCCGCCTGTGACTAATCAGGTTGCTTATTGTATTTGGCGTTGTATATTTTTATTACACATTTATTTTAAAGCCTCTCGTTTATTACTTTGATTAAAAAAAGAAACACTCTATATAAGCATCGAGCAACTTGCACGTCAAACTTGTATCTATCTGTAGATGGGATTAAATACTTATGTATATATAATTAATATTGTTATGAACGTGGTAAATGATGTTCAGATGTACATTAATTAATGGTCGGCTTTAATTAAATTCTAAACATTGTTTAATTAATTATAATTTATAGTAGTCGTTTAAATTACTATGGAATAATTATCCTATAACTTTAAACGAGCAATTCATATATATATATTTGTCTCGAAAACGGCTCCAACGATTTTCATAAAATTTTGTGTGCAGGGAGTTTCGGGGGCAATAAATCGATCTAGCTAGGATTTATTTTTAGAAAATGTCTTTTTGTCCGTGTTTTTAGGAAATGAAAAACTGCTACAATATCGTTAGAATAAGAAGGTAAATTTTGACAGTGTATTAATAATTACAAATAGCTTAATTGGTATATTGGGCGGTCACAAAATCATAATACCGTGGTTCGAGCCCAGAATGACAGACCGACATTTTTTAATTTTTTTTTCAAGTTCCTTTCTTTTTTGAGAAAATCTATTTTTTAAAAATACGAAAATTTAAATTAAACTAATTGCACTTATGATTTTTTATTCAAATAACCAGTTCAGTTTTTTCTATTATGTCGCTAAGATCAAAAAATATTATTCGTATTTCATCAGTATGTAATTTGTATCTAAATATAATTTCCAAAACACACGAATTAAAAAAAACCGAGCAAAGCTCGGTCAACCGGGTACTTTATATATACCTAAACTGTTTGAGTAAATAACTGACAAAAACTTAAACTAAAAAAACATTTTAGTTACCGCTAAATCGAAGTTAATATAATAAAACTAAAACTATGCTCAAGTTTGAAACGCATACTTCAAGTAGAATCTCTAACAGCTCTTGTCCTGTCCAGTAATCCATCTGGGTAGGTGACATCCTCTTCTCTACATCCACTAAGCACTCGAGAAACCACTAATATGTTCCGATTTAAAAGTTAAGAAAACAAGTACAATCACAAGAAAGAACCTAAGTTTTTTAAGGTATTAGTGTTATACGGATTTATAAGCCATCAGGTGGTGAATGGCCACAGTGGCCCATGGACATGAGCACCAGTAACAAACTCGAAAAAAAAACTTCATATGCATTGCGTTCTATGAATAGTTTACTCGTAGCTTGTAAACTAATATAATGGCTACCTGTAATATATAGGGTCAGTACTAGACAGAACACTGGATCATGTTATTACATAATATGTCGATTACTTTCGGCACTACAGACCTAACTACCACTGGCACAAGCATTTTAGTCTTAATTGAAGCGGTTAACGAGGTTGTTAGTACTGTTAATAGCACTTCCTCCAGACAGGAGAGAATTATGATGCACAACGCGCGTGCACAGGTGAACTATATTCCCTCACTCTTATAGTCCGATGGAACGGCAACTCGACACTGCCGGACAATAGAACAAGCGCAGGACCATCGACATTACGTGCTTTCCAAGGCACGCAAATGAAACACCGCCATTTTCTTACTCGTACTCTGGGCTGCTACAGATAAATCCTATAATTTAACTTGGGATCGTATGATCCGCAAATGCACTGACAACCACTCGACCAATAACATAAACCAAGAAAAGATATAAGTGGATGGCCATGTGCTTTTTAAGACAATATTGTTCAGTCAGAGCTTTTGTCAGAATGCGCAGTTTATTTTTACTTAATCCCAGGGCTTCTGAAGCGAATTTACAATCACAAACCCGGAATAAAACGACCTTGTTGTTACATCCCAAGGCGTTTAGACGGTTTACGCAGTCTCCAACTAGCTTCAAGTTCACTATGTTTGATCTCAGCGCTGGCAGTGCTGCTTGACTATCTACTATCTACTATATTGAGTTTGTATAGACTATACTTTGAGATATGTTTGACGTAGTGTTTTCAGATTGATTTCCGCACACTGAAATATGACGAGAATTTCTGCCTGAAAGTTAGGTGAATCTACAGTACATACGATAAACCCACACGGACTTCTCTTCGTCACCATCGCACGTCCCTTCACAAGTCTCCTTCAAAGAATACCATAAAACACGGTCTATCGGACGGACTCTACAGACAAACAAGTATATAATTGTAGTATGGTTATTTGGAATACGATACTAAAAAAGTTGTTAGATATGGCATTCGACTGCCGTCGCATGGCTGTCGCAAACAACGCCTACAAGCGTTTTAAAGTATAGTTGAAGTGTATATATTAATCATTGACCGTGTATACTTAGTGGCGTTTGAATAGTCACTATCCCATATCGGCCCGTGGGTGTCCTAAGGGATGACGGATGTAAACAAACGAGGAGATGGGCAGCAGAGCCTATATACTAACAGCTAAAAATTAAAGGAATATGAGATATTATATGGGGAAGACCTATTTTTAGCCGTGAATCTTTGCTTTTTTTAATGCATTAGGCGAAAAACGAGCACATAGTCCATCTGATGGTAAATGGATGCTGTGGCCCATCGACATCTACATTTATCCTCAATTAAGAATCAAAATGCATATGCGTTGTCACCTATGAGGATTAAGATGGAATGCCTCGATTCCAGTAAAAATAATCTCCGGTTCTCTACACTCACCATACGAAACACAGATGCATTACGCTGTTATTTTACGCTGATATTCTGTGTGAGTGTGGTCCTGCCCCGGTCAAGCTGATCCATTAGTGCTACAACTATAATATAGCTGCAGCGTGGCTCTACTACGTAAAAACCGTAACGGTATATGGTAAGGGATAAAATTAATTAGTAATCCACTTTCATATGGCATATACATATAGCAACACCAACACTCAGGTAAGCCGTATGCTCAATTGCCTTACTTCTATATTAAAAAAAAAAGTTGTTTCAAAATGTCGCGCTAGTGAATGATGAATATAAAAATGCTATACACGATGTGAATTTTTTTGCTCAGATTCGTCATGCATTTTTTTTACTGATCGTTAAATCGATACGGCACTGTTGTAACCGTTGCTGTTGCTACGTTCTTTTCAGTGATATCTTTTATTTTGTTTGGATTATTTTACCACAAAATATTCAATAAACTGAGTGAGGTGATGTGAAATATATCAAAATTCACTTTGGGATAATTTTGTCGCTGTTCATCATAATTAATAACTTTTCTTACAACGTATGTGGAGTGAAAGATTTTTTATACTGTTATATTTTTCGTATTATTTAGCAGATCCTTGTAACCACTTCCCTCCACCCCACTCCCTCCACCCCCTATGCTTACATAAATGATATATTTTATTGTTCGTAGCAATAACGGACAGCACTTATTCAGAAAAAAAAGAATTAACGTATTATGAATTAAAATTTAATGGGTTTCGTAATAAGCGACAGAAGGAAGCAAATCAGGTGGGCATCAACGTTAACAACTATAAAATAAGAAACTGGAATTGGCAACTTGCGTGCTGAGCGTGGCAATTGTGGCAAATATCCTCCATTTGAAGAAATCTATGGGGGAGGCGGCTATGTTCAGAAGTAGACTTTGATAAGCTGTTACGATTTCATTTAAAATAAATTATGATGAATTATAAAAATAATAATAACGTCCTCCAGACCGAATTTCGGTCATGGCTGCCTGCCTCATCGGAGATTAGCCATAGGCGCAGGACAGGATTATAGTGCCCAAGTGTATGCGCAAGCACAGGTGCACTCTCTATTCCCTCACTGACATAATCCGATGGGACAGTAAACCGACACGACCGGTGAGAGATCAGGCTCAGGACCAACGACTTTACGTGCTTTCCGAGGCACCGTCAACTTCCTGACTCCGGACAGCCACTGAGAATTTCTTGACTGAAAAACTCAATAATTAATTTTTTGACCCGACCAGGAATTCGAACTCAGGACCTCATGATCAGCAGTCGCACTACTACAATCACTAGATCAACAAGGCAGTCACTTATTATTTATTACCTTCATATTGAAATACTTTATTCTGTATTAATTTTGTAATGATATACAATTTTTGTTTAAACCTAATTATAATATTTAAACAAATTTAAATGTACATTAATTGGCTCAATATAATTATGTTTTACTTGTCTAAGCAACATTAAGTAGGTATGTACCTACTACTTAGTTATCACTGACGCGCACTATATACGAGTAGCACTGTTGGTCGCTTAAAATATAAGTACCCGGTTGACCGAGCTTTGCTCGGTATTTTTCGCTCGGTTTTTTTAATTCGTGTGTTTTGGAAATTATATTTAGATACAAGTTACGTACTGATGAAATAAAAATAATATTTTTTGATCTTAGCGACATAACAGAAAAAACGGAACTGGTTATTTGAATAAAAAATCATGAGTGCAATTATTTTAATTTAAATTTTCGAGTTTTTAAAAAATACTAAAAAAAAGGGCTCGAAAAAATAGATTCTCTCAAAAAAGAAAGGAACTTGAAAAAAAAATTTAAAAAAGTCGGTCGGTCTGGGCTCGAACCCAGGTTTTACGATTCTGTGACCGCCCAATATACCAATTAAGCTATTTATAATCATTAAAAACCTGTCAAAATTTACCTTCTTATTCTAACGATATTGTAGCAGTTTTTCATTGCCTAAAAACACGGACAAAAATCAAAGATGTTTTATAGGTACAGATACCGTGTTGCTAACACATCGCACCGTTCACAGTGACGCCAGTCTTTGATTCATGTGTGCGTGAGTACCACGTGACGCGCATATCTTACGTACCATGCCTGCAATAGTGTGCGTGACTTCGGTAATAATAGTGCGAATCGATTGCCCAAAAATTTGGGAGATTTTATATTTCATTCATATTCACGTACCTGCGAGGCGTGTGCATTTGTAATAATGTAACAGTTAAAAATAAATAAAAAATCACAGAAGATATTTATGTATCTAACATATATTGCACTAATCTATTATTATTGAATATATATGGAGTACTACACTTTCGTATCTTAGAACCCAAAATATTGTCGCTTTTTACGAAGAAATTAATTATTTTTTAATCTTAAGTAAAATGACAAACAAAAGTAAGTTTGGTTAACTGTAACCGTAAAAGTTAACTTCGGCCAAGAGATAGCAAATGCTTTTTTTTAATTCATATATCGATCCAGTTTCATGACTAGATCAAGTAACCGGTTAAACAACTGGTTCACAACGGTTGCGTATCGGCTGGTTTGGATAAATATCCGTTGTTAACAGTTGCTTTACATCTATTAATGACATTAAAATAGGGAAAAACATTTCATACGGTAGGCAACACTCGAATATTATTGCGCAGTGTTATTACTGGCATTGACATTCAGCTTTCGTATTATTTTATCAAGAAATACACCAGAAAATTGTATATTTACTTATGAAAAGTGATGTTCTTATCCTTATCTTTTTTCCAAGAGTAATTTTTACATGATTTCACAGCACAAACAGTCATTTTGTAAAATTAAAAACACTGGTGCGTGATGTACGTTCGCAGTGAACGTCGCTGGCGTAATGGCGGAACGATTGAACGAATACGCCAATATTGGCGCCTTTTAAATGGAAGCGTTTTAGGCGCGCGTACACGGTATCTGTACCTATAAAACATCTTTGGACAAAAATACATTTTCTAAAAATAAATCCTAGCTAGATCGATTTATTATCCCCGAAACTCCCTGGACACTAAATTTTATGAATATTTAAAATCGTTGGAGCCGTTTCCGAGATCCCGATTATATATATATATATATATATATATATATATATATATATATATATATATATATATATATATATACAAGAATTGCTCGTTTAATAGTATAGGATACACAATAGAATGGCTATCAACCTTACTTTGTACTGGCGTCGCCAGGAGCACACATACACATTTTATATATACTACAAACACATTTTAGACTTTTGATTAATGTTTTTTGACACATAAATGTTTATTTATTTTTGTTTTTAATATTCACAAAATACAAATAGTTTTCACTTACTGGTTGTAGAATACGTCTTCTTTATCTAAATTCCATTTCCCGCTGTTCTTTCGACACTTTTTAAATAATTTGCCTGCAAGGACACTTGACACGAAAATTGGAAACGATTGATTGTGTTGACATTTATAGGTGTGAATTGACATGTTAGTGGCTACACGGACTCCGCCCACTCCCCCGTTCTATTATGTATGTATTACAGTATTGTATGCTTAAAAGTTTTTGATTAAATACACTGACAAAATATTTATGTTAAAAAAACGTAATAGTCTTTGCGACGAGCGTGCAATATAATCGCTTCGCATCAAGATCATTAACGCATTACGGAAAAATATCAAATTGCATCAAGACAATAAAAATATTATAAAAACAATTATCCGAGTTTCTTGTGACAATCATTGCCGACATAATGGTTAAAGATCACATCATTATTGCAACTAAATACTACTAGTTCATATGCTAAAATTATAAACTTTGAAAGTGATATCACAATCACTAAACGAGTTTCCTTCTTTAAGCAATTTGAAGAACTTATAAAATACATCAAAAAACGGAATAATAGAACTACTTTAGCAATATTCGGTGTTGTTTTGTTATTCTAAAATGGGTAATGCCTATTAATTTATTCTATAAAGATCATCAAGGGAAGAGTTACTTGAATGTGCTGAATGTGCAACCGTAGCATATCTTTAATACATAATGAGGTGAAGACAATGGTGAAAGTAATCAACAACATGATAATTGTTTTGATAAATATTGCCATCGGCACTAATATATGCCTGTAAATTTTAATCCTGACGTATCGATATACTTAAAGAATTTTATGTAGCAGTTGTTGATAATGAGGTGGCGGTTCAAAATCAGTCAAGCTAAAATCAGTTACTGGTTTTTTCTATCAAGAAATTCTCCGTAGTAACCTAAAGTCAGGAAGATGTCGATGTTTCACTCGGTGCCTCGGAAAGCACATAAAGCCGTAGGCCCTGCCCACAGTATAAGCCCTGCCTGTGTGTGCCTGATCTCTCCGGTCGTGTAAGTTACCGTCTCACCGGATTATGAGAGTAAAGGAATAGAGAATGCACCTGTGCTTGCGCATACACTCGATGACTATAATCCTGATCTGCGCATGGCTAGACTCCGTTAAGACTGGCGTCGTGATTGAAATTTAATCTGAAGTAAATTATACCTAGATAGACTAATTTTTTTACAATTTATAATCAAATTCATTACAAATTAAAACTTACATACCCTTTTCTAAGAAATAGGCCACATGAACAACAAGTACTTTGCAATAAACCTTAACCTTGTCCTTGTGACATTTAGAGAACTATTTAATGAAATAAACTTTCACATGTTAAGTGATACTTCCGTCTATGTACGCTTATGATAACGTAACATATACGTTTATAAGATCTTTTTTCTTACTTCTTTGATTCCATAAACAAATGTATAACATGCTTAAGGGCTAGTAAAGTATATATATATATATATATATATATATATATATATATATATATATATATATATATATATATATATATATATAGTTAAGTTTAGTAAGGGCGACGCACTGGCAATGTGTATTTTTGCTATTTACGAACCATTTCGAAACACTTTTGAACCTCATACTTATTATTTGATTTTGCATACCGTAAAACCTACATTATAGTCCAATGCTTCTTGCACGATCGATATTAGAGCCTAATAAGGTGTTACCTAGAATTCCAAATTCCATGGATAACTGTGTCATTTTTTTAAAAACCTAGGCCACTTCGAGGTTACTTGGAATTTGGCATCGCGGTCATTAGGCCGTATACAAAGGTAATCAAAAAAATAAATAATTCGAATTCGATATTCGGCGTCGATAAAGTGCCTATAAATTCGTTGGTCGGGTTAGTTTCAAGTATTGTACTTCAAATCTACCTCACCAATAACTGTCTAGGTACATTTAATTGATATGGTTTAATTAAAACAGAAAACAGTGAATTTTAAACGAAAGAACAAACGAAAACATTGATGGAGAGATGTGTGTATATTTAGATTAATAAAAGGATGAAACTTTTTAAAAATTAATGATATCCCAATAAAAACCTAAATGTAAAAAAGTGCCACGTTGTGCATTCCTATGAATCCAATGGAGATTGGCGCTCGTTTAGATCTCAACTATTTTATCGGCGAAACCGTCAACCTCGAAAGACTAACGTTGTTTTTACCGAACCGAACATGGCGCCCTTTTAAAATTTACGTTTTTGATAGGGTTAACGGTCTGGGTATTTTACGTCTGACGTAGACTGGACGTATACCGTCATAGTTCACAAAGCTTTAAGATGTGTCAGGCATTTCCATAAGTTTCACCCATTGGATGTATCATGTCGTGATAATTAATTAAAAAGCTTGCGCATTTTAATGTATTTTATATTTCAAGTAAAAAGCATTTAAAAATGCATTAAGCGGTGGTGATATTCTATGGTGACTGGTGCTTCAAGTTGCGTGACGGTAATTACAGTAGCTATCGGCGTCTCGTCTACCACTTAATTGTAATAGTGTGTGTACAAGTTGTACGTTTCCGGTGCAGTTATTCATTGTCCTATTTCGTAATAATTTTATTGTATAACGTATGTAGATTCATAACTACTCGAGCTGTTATGTGTGGCTCTAATTTTTAACCAAGTTACCTTTTAAGTCATGGTTTATTATATGATAAAAATGAGCGGCAGGAGATTTACTATTTGGACTTGTGAAGAAGAGAAATGTACTAATGTGATGTAATGTTTCATTGTTTGATTCCAAAAACATTTTATCAAGTTTCTATTTGCTATAATCGGAAATAAATCTACAGTGCCTCAAAAAAATAAATGTATAGATTTATACATTTGAGACACTCTAGAGTAAGTAGATTTAACCCATAAATAAAATATACTTTCAACAGTAAAAGACGTCGCATTACTCCATTCGTACATTTCAATACATTGGAGACTATGAAAACGAATGTTCTGTGATTTAGCCGAATATTCGGCCGAATACGAATATTCGGTAAAGCTGCCGAATACCGAGTATAAAACGAATATTCGACCCATCTCTAGTTTAGATCACTTTTACATGATTTATTACCGTTGCGCGCCATTATTAACGCCATCTAGTATCGAGTAGAAGAACTAGCAGAGTCAAGATCTTTCTAGAAAATTTAATACTAGAACTTTCTACCTCTAGTAAGTTGGGACCGGTATGTAATCGCACATTCTGGATATTTCAGTAGAAGATGCCCTATATAAAGCCGGTAAGGACCGCGACCGAGTGGTATTGAATTGGCGAATCAAGCGAATACCTCGAAGCGATATAACTCGAACTAAAGTGATCAGTAGTACAATTGTGTTTAATTATTAGTGTGTTTTAAGTTGTAATTGGTGTTCGGTAATTAAAGTGTCAATTTTGGTAATTCAATCGGCAGTTTTTATTGTCATGGACTCTAAGCTCATAATCTAAGGGAACGGCAGTGCCCCCGTCAAGTCGAGCAAAAAACCGGACGGCCGTAACACCCTTTTCTTGAAGCAGTTCAGGTCATTTTAACCCCCTGTAACTTCGTTGTGGATAGAACAAGAAGCCTGAATTTTCAGTAACCATGCAATAATTATATAAACACGATATGATTCAAATTTTATTCAATTTAAACCTGTAGTTTAAGAATTATAACTAGTCAAATTTCTTAAATTTGTCACTCGACTGACCGATCATCAAAACTCTAAGGCACTTCTAGCAGACATAGAAGCTTCAAATTTATAATACAAATAGTGAGTGTCTAGTGTATAAATCAAGTAAAAACTAAAACATTTTGCAATTTCAGTTCAATTTTCTAAATATTAGTGTATTTATATTAATAACTATAAATAAAATAACGCATAAATAACTTTGTAATCCTATATAAATATATAGGATTACAAAGTTAAATTTGCAGTAACTGAATCAGTGTACCAGAATATGTATAACCCTATTCTTGGCACTGTGTACAATTTGATACGTTCAACTTTTCGAAAATCCCGCGATTTTCTCAGACGAATTTTTAAAACTTTTATTGTTTAAAATATTAGAAAATATAATTGTATTTATACTAAAAATAATATTTAAGTGCTTGCAACACCAAAAAGAGATATATAACGCAAGATGGCGGACCGATTGAACGCGTCTACGCATCGTAAGGTAATAATAATCATTATTTATTATATTTTGTTCAAAAAGTTGTCAGAAGTAGTCTAATTCGCATAGCTTATTATATATTCTAGTCATAAACACTATTTTCCTTTACCTAAATGAATATTAAGTGCATGTAATTTTTTGTGTTTTACGAGTGTAGCAAATATGATACATTGCTAGATGGCGAACATCCCAGATATTTTTAGCTACGTATCAAATATGTGACATTGCCTGATTTGTATAGATACTACTCGGGTTTGATTCACAGACCGCGGCTATAGCTAGGCTACGATTAGATTGGTTATTGTGGCCAAAATGTGGTCAAAATGACAATTTTATTACTACTATTTCTTATTTTCTTCCGCAGGTACTTCCTCACCTTATTATTCAACAACAAAGAAGAGCTCGGCAACTCGTAGCTCTTATTCCAAAACCGGGAGCAAAATCGGATTTGGACGAAAGTGAATCATCTCCTCATATGGTATACCGATGGGTCTAAAATGGGCCTCGACGTTAGGCTTTGGAATTTACGGAGAACTCCCCAAATTCTCCAATACAATCTTTCAGGCAGAAATTTTCGCCAAACTTGGTGTGCGGAAATCAATCTGCAAAAACACTACGTCAATCGTATAATTTACATATACTCTGATAGTCAAGCAGCACTGCTAGCGCTGAGGTCTAACTTAGTGAACTCGAAGCTAGTTGGAGACTGCGTGAACTGTTTAAACGACCTGAGATATAACAACAGGGTCGTTTTAAGATGGGTTCCGGGTCACGAGGGTATTTTAGGCAACGAATTTGCCGACAAACTTGCACGGGATGGCTCAAAGTGCACACAATTTGGACCAAAGCCATTTTGTGGAATCTCAAGAAGCCTAGCCCGATTGACCCTTGAAACTCTTTATCACAATAAATCACTTAAGATCTGGTCTGACATACCAGGCTTAAAACATTCTAAAACATTAATCCGGGCTTTTGATCGTAAATTCGCCTCAGAAGCCCTGGGATTAAGTAAAAATAAATTGCGCATTCTGGCAAAAGCCCTAACTGGACACTGTTGTCTTAAAAAGTACGTGTCCATACAGGGACCAAGCAACTCAAGGATGTGTCGGTTCTGTTCCATAACGGAAGAAACGCCTCTACACATCCTAACTGATTGCGGACCCTTAATGCGCAAACGTAAGACTCATCTGGGAAACTATGTACTCAGCCTAGAAGAAGTGACTTTGCTCACGGCTAAGCAACTCCTTCTATTCATTGAAGACATAGGGCTTAGCCGTGAACTATAGCCATAGCAGTGATTGGTGGAGCCACGTGTCTAAGGCTGCCGAAGTCTAATTCCCCGGTCGAACCTTAAACCTATTACGCGAGATATTACTAAAGTGGACTGTATATGCGGTTGCTTCTACGCTTACGTAAAAGCGACTACTATAGCATGCGGTATAATGCACTCGCTCTTCCCTAAACTAAAACTATTATTGTGCCAAATCGCTGAAAAGGAATCCTGCCTGATTAGGAGAACAACAAAATTGGAGCGGGTTAAACTATATAAGGCAGGAACTAATTAAAGGAGTGTTGACTCACCGGGGTTTCTTCTATTTGTGTAGAGCACTATAGCTGCAACTTCTGGAACTTCCTCTAGACAGACACTCTGGGGCCCCAGGGGTGCGTCGGGAGAGAAGCGTTGTAGTTTCAACGACGACTGCGGTGGAAAGAGAGCTGTTGTTCCAATGACTGGCGCGGTGGGAAGAGGACGCGCAACGGTCGCGCGTGCCTTATATCTCCTCGGCTCCGATGATTACGTGACATTCTAGAATCATCTTCTTGCCCCTCCCACCCCACCACCCCGATGTGTCGATGGGAGGGTACGAATGATATCGTTTTTCGGAAAGGAACAAGCGGCTTGGCACCTCTACCGTCAAATATAATAATACGAATGGTTTTCCGCGCAACCAGTGATCACAATAGGTCTTATAGGTCGCAGTGATACTGGTCTCTTTCCCTAGACCTGCATAGCTGCTCGCACATAATAAAAATAAAGCCATTCTGGCTTTATTTTTATTGAGGCGGCGTATTCTCTTTGGTGAGCACAACTACAGTTCCTACAGCTAAAGGCTCAGTTGCTGTGTTCCATTTTTGTCGAGACTGCAAAGTATGCAAGTATTCCATCCTCCATCGTTTCCAAAACGATTGCACTAACCGATCTAATAATTTGTGGCGTGCGGAAATGCTAAGTCTGTTCTCATCCATATCTGCGGCTGGCAAATACTTTAAAGGCGTTAAATTCAAAAAATGTGCTGGAGTTAGAGCCAGCGGTTCCAAGGGGTCACTAGATAACGTACGACAAAGTGGGCGACTATTCATTACGCATTCAATTTGAGCGAGCACCGTACTTAGCTCTTCGAAGGACAAAATTTGATCTCCTATTACTCGGTATAAATGACTCTTTAGACTCTTGATATTAGTCTCCCAATTGCCCCCAAAATGACTCGCAGCTGGGACGTTCAGAGACCACTCAATGCGGTTCTCGGCTAGAATGTGAGCGAACTCCGAATTATAATACTTGCTAGCTAAGAGCTCATGTAGTTCCGATAGAAAACGTTTTGCACCGACGTAGTTCGTACCGTTATCCGAATACAATTTACTTACAGGGCCACGGCGGGAAAGAAATCTTTTAAATGCACCCATAAAGCCTGCTGTGCTTAGATCACCAACGAGTTCTATATGCACCGCTCGAGTAGTTAGACATACGAAAATGCAGACGTAAGCCTTTGTGGATCTTATACCACGCCCGCGAGTGACAGTGACCTTAAACGGGCCAGCGAAATCAGATCCGGTGTGCATGAAGGGCTTTACTGATTGTATTACTCTACAAGATCTAAGTTCCGCCATTTCCGGAAATGACGGCTTGGGGCGTGCCCGAAAGCAAGCTATACATCTGTGCACCCGATTGCGTATTAAACTACGTGCAGAAAGAATCCAATAATTCTGACGCAAAATCGACATCAACAAGTCGGGGCCAGCGTGCGAGTTCAATTTATGATGGTAATCGACTAATAAGTTCATGATATGGTCTTTACGCGGTAAAACAATAGGGTGCCGTTGGTCGAAACTCAATTGCGAGTTGGACAAGCGTCCACCTACCCTTACAATCCCATCCTGTAAAAATGGCTTAAGGCGTTGAAAGGCGCGACTACAAGCTCTATTCGATTGTAATCTTCTAATTTCTTCAGAGAAGTGCGCACGTTGAAGTTCACGCAATACTAGCGACTCGGCATAGTTGTAATCGGATGCTAAGACATACGAACGTCGCGGTAAAAGCTTCGCGAATCGACAAACGTAAATTACGCTACGCAATAATTTCGACCAAGAGGACAAGCGGTTCGCCAAAGCAATGATTGGAGAAACCTCGCTCGAAACGTTCGCCACTAGAGCGTGTCTCTTCTCTTCCGGCGGTTGTGACACTGACGAAGGTTCGAAGTCGGTTATTGGCCATTGCGAGGGTTCCAAGTGAACCCAAGCAGGTCCGTGGAACCAAAGCGGGTGGTCCATTATTTGCATCGGGGTGAGTCCACGGGATAGACAATCGGCGGGGTTTTCCGTACCGGACACGTGATAAAAGTTCCGCGTTTCTAACTCGTCTTGTATCTTGGCCACTCGGTTCGCAACAAACGTATCCCAACGGTGGGGTGAAGAATGAACCCAGCATAAGGCGACGGTGGAGTCGGAAAAGGCAAATATCCTTTCTATGTGAACTCTATCCCTACATGCGCTGATAACTGCGGTAATAAGCTTGGCGAGTACTAATATTGCGCAAAGCTCTAAGCGCGCCAGAGAGACAACCTTACGGGGGGAGACTCTCGACTTAGAACTAATGAGGCTAATCGAATTTCTACCATTATTCTGGACGTGGAAATATACAACGCCCCCGTAAGCCTTCTCGCTGGCGTCTGCAAACTCAACGACTGTTATGGCGCTATTTCTATCTACGTTTATATGACGCGGTATTTTAATTTATCTTAATAAAGGAAGTTCCTCTCTAAAGCGCTGCCACAACCGAACAATGCTGTCAGACGGCGGGTCATCCCAGTCGCATTCCAATAACCAAAGTTGTTTAATTAAAAGCTTAGCGTATAATACCACCGGAGCTACGAAACCCATGACGTCCCATAATCTAGCAACGCATGACAGTATTGTGCGCTTTGTGCATTTCTCTACGGGCGGATTTACCTTAAGGCTAAACACGTCGGACTCTGGTGACCAACACAGACCGAGCACCTTGTGTGTATCAGAGTCGTCGAATTCCTTTATCGCCGAATAACGGTGTGATAGTGGGATTGTATCCAAAACCGGACGCGAATTACTAGTCCACTTCACAAGATCGAACTGACCCGATTTCATGAGCCTTATAACCTCGGCGGTGGTTAGGGTTGCCTCCTCCACGCTATCGACCGAGTACACAAAATCATCCATATATAATCCGCTCTCAATTGCCCTCTTAGCTTTAGGATAAGAGGGACCTTCATCGTGAGCGAGCTGTCTCACCGTGCGTAACGCATGAAATGGGCTCGACTTTAAACCAAAACAAACGCGGTTAAATTCAAACACCATTAGAGGTTCCTTTGGGTTGAAACGATATAAAATGCGTTGGAATCTACGGTCGCATTCACGGACCCCTATGCAAAGAAACATTTGACGAATATCGGCGGATAGTGCTATACTAAACAAACGAAAATTGACTATTATATTAAATAAACTGCCCTGTAAATTTTGCCCACTATAGAGGATATCGTTAAGCGACAGGTGAGTGCTAGTTTTAGTACTAGCGTCGAGCACTACACGTAACTTAGATGTAAGTTTGTCCTCTCTAATGACTCCGTGGTGTGGTATGAAATACGACGGTGTGTCTTCGTAGTTATCTAATTTCGAAGCCACAAGTGATATGTAACCTTCTCTTATGTATTCGCTAATGACGCCGTCGTAAGCTTCCTTTAACTGGGGTGAAGCGAGCATCCTACGCTCCAAGCTGTAGAAACGTTTTTCCGCCATTTGACGCGAATCGCCGAGAGATAAAACATCTCCTTTAAAGGGTAGCGCTACACTATATCTACCGTCGCGATCACGAATGGTCGTGCGGACGTAAATTTCCTCGCATAACCTATCATCTGAGCTAGCTATGGGTGGGACGTTCACCTCCTCCATCTCCCAAAATTTGCGGACTAACGACTCGAGCGGTTCGACAGCCATACCACAATAAGAGGTTGCCGAAATACTATCTATGATGGGGGCGGAGCCAAGGATCACATAGCCCAATACGGTTTCCAGTGCGTAAGGCGCGGTATGCGAGGAGTTGCCCCTGACCTTATTGTTTAACAAAAGATGAGGGAAAAGCGATGGTCCAATGAGCATGTCTATTTTTCCAGGAACGGCGTAAGTGTCGTCCGCCAGAGTCAAATTCTTAAATTCAATCATTGCCGAGGTGTCAACCGAAACGGTTGGCAACCGTTCAGTGACCCTATCTACTGCTAGTGCATTTATATCAAAGTCAACATTACGATCTATCCGAGAATAAATTTTTAAATTTATATATCCCTGTGTCGATTTACTAGTGCCTCCGATGCCTTTAATTACAGGACATGAAAGTGACCTATTTATTACTAAGCCTAAGCGCTGACAACATTGTCGCGTTATAAAGCTATTTTGGGCTCCGCTGTCCAGCAGTGCACGGACGCTTTGTTCGTTTCCACGCGAATCCCTAACCAAAATACGTGCCGTACCCAGTAACACGGTTGAAGGAGGTTGTGCTCCCATATTTGCCAATGAGCACAGAGCGACATCACCAGGTCGACCGCTAGAATCGTTGACCTTAGTAGGGGCGAATTCCTTATCCACTTTACTTGACGCCGCTATGTTGCTATTTTCAAAATGTAATAGCGTGTGATGTTTCCTGGCGCACTTGCTACATACGGAACTCGAATTGCATTTTGCAACTAAATGCTTATCGCTTAAGCAGTTCAAACATAGGTTGTTTGTCTTTACTAATTTATAACGCTCGCTTGGTGAATATTTACGAAAAGTCGCACAATTATATAAATTACCGTGTCTATCTTTACATACTATACAAGTATGCTGGAGTGATGTTGGCGTAGCGGTTACGTAAGTTAACGACCCTGCTATTTTAGATGGTTGAGTCTGTCTACGGTCGACGCACCTTTTAATCTCCTGTTTAACGTTCGGAGAGCGCTGCATCACCTTTATTTGATCTCGCACGAACGATGCTAATGAATGAAAGGAAGGCATCTCCGAGCTACGATGCTCCATTTCAAACGCACGCACGGTGTCGGGGTCTAATTTCTTTAATGCAACATGGAGAAACACCACGTCCATAAGATCATTAAATTTCAAATTCTTAAGTGCAGCCACCGATGCCACAAATTTATCTAGAAACTGCTCTAAGCCGTTGATGTTCGCGGATGATATAGGTTTAAGATCGAATATCTGGTTCAAATATTCGGAAGCTAACATTCTCCTATCTTCATATTTAGTTTTAAGCGTTTCGAATATTAATAGGTAATTGTTTGCTGTAGGTGTAAAACCAGAGCAGATCGACTGCCTGCCACTAAGTTTACTAATTAAGTAATATAATTTTTCGGCGTCCGATAACGATGGGTTATTGTGTATATTGTTTTGAAAACTACTGAAGAAGAAGGGCCACGTCTTAATATCACCATTGAATACCGGAATATCTATTGGCGGCAACCTAATCGAGTCACTTGGACGTACCTGTTTTTCCGGCTTTGCTTCGTTTTGAGATTGTAGGGACCTCGCAGTTCTTTTCACGCGACACAACATATCTTCGAATGCCAGCAGCGGTTGGTAGTTCACTATGTATTTCGGGTCGATTTGTAATTCCAAATGATTAATTTGGTCTAATATTTTTTCGTAGTCTATCCGCAAATAATCTATCGTTTCGATTTCAGTCAAAAAGGTTTCCCGCACTGCTTCTATATGAATGTTCTTTATATAATCACTTATATTCTGCATACGCGAAAAGAGTATGTCCCTCTTGGCATAAAGCGTTTTAATTTTGATTTCACTTCCACTAACTGCCATTTTAAACTATTATAATAAAGTTATATCAATCACAATTAATCTCACAACGCACAAACAATGTAGGATGGACACTCGGTATGCCGTATTACGTAATTAAATCGAACACCTGCGCAGCGAGTCGAGGTGACGCGTCATTTGCACTCAATAATTTTATCAAGATTGTGGGTAAGCGTATCAAACGGTTCCTATTACACTGTTTCAATTATTTAATAGGCTTTAAATTTAATCAAATACGAGCGCTATAAAACGAATAATTCTGTTTGCGAGTACCTAATCAAAATTTAAATTTAAACGAACACTATTTAAGTCTATTCCATAAATTAGAGTGCATTATCTAATTAATTAATTCAACAATTCGACCAAAATCCTGCCGAAGTGACCATAAAATGGTGGAGCCACGTGTCTAAGGCTGCCGAAGTCTAATTCCCCGGTCGAACCTTAAACCTATTACGCGAGATATTAACTAAAGTGGACTGTATATGCGGTTGCTTCTACGCTTACGTAAAGGCGACTACTATAGCATGCGGTATAATGCACTCGCTCTTCCCTAAACTAAAACTATTATTGTGCCAAATCGCTGAAAAGGAATCCTGCCTGATTAGGAGAACAACAAAATTGGAGCGGGTTAAACTATATAAGGCAGGAACTAATTAAAGGAGTGTTGACTCACCGGGGTTTCTTCTATTTGTGTAGAGTACTATAGCTGCAACTTCTGGAACTTCCTCTAGACAGACACTCTGGGGCCCCAGGGGTGCGTCGGGAGAGAAGCGTTGTAGTTTCAACGACGACTGCGGTGGAAAGAGAGCTGTTGTTCCAATGACTGGCGCGGTGGGAAGAGGACGCGCAACGGTCGCGCGTGCCTTATATCTCCTCGGCTCCGATGATTACGTGACATTCTAGAATCATCTTCTTGCCCCTCCCACCCCACCACCCCGATGTGTCGATGGGAGGGTACGAATGATATCGTTTTTCGGAAAGGAACAAGCGGCTTGGCACCTCTACCGTCAAATATAATAATACGAATGGTTTTCCGCGCAACCAGTGATCACAATAGGTCTTATAGGTCGCAGTGATACTGGTCTCTTTCCCTAGACCTGCATAGCTGCTCGCACATAATAAAAATAAAGCCATTCTGGCTTTATTTTTATTGTGTGCTGTCTGGGATACCAAAAAACGAAAATCACCAAAAAACTTTAGAATGGAAATTTTTGAAAGCCGCAGGCCTGGCATGAAATCAACCAAGACTATACAGGAGCCAACAACTGAAAGACCACCAGATGCTGTTCGGTATGATCAAGTTGCTCACTATCCAACTATAGTAAACAGCAGAGGAAGGTGTATGTATTGCACAAAAGGGCTGACTAAATTCTTTTGTCAAAAATTTAAATAGAGGTTGTGCTTATTGCCGGAACGTAATTACGTAATTGTAAACGTAATTGTCATAGAATACCATAAAAAAATAATACTTTATTAACAAAATAGTTATGATTTTTTTCGTGTCACTGAGAATGTTGACGTTTTAGGCTTTGTTTTGTTACAATTATATTTAAAACCCGTTTATTAACTTTACTCAAACACTGGCAGTGTAACAAAATAGATACGTAGATTTTATAGCGTTGATTGTTAAGGGCCTGGCAATGTATCTAATATGATACGCTCAATAAATGTTGAATTACTTATATAATATTTTTTTTATTATTTTTTATCCCTTCAACAACCACCCTAGAACATATTCAATATTATTTTTTACAATATTTCTAAAATATTTTTTCTTGCGAAGTATAGGGATAATATAATGCAATAATAGGTGTGGATAGGTATGTTGTTGGTATTCAAGAAGGTACCGGAAAGGAAAAAAGTAGGACTATCCACAAAAAGAAATGAGATGCCATCAAAAACATAACTTGTAAAAAGTTGCGAGATCCATGTAATACCAAGTCGCTTAATTTATTCAGTCCCTACTGGTTTCTTCTTTTTTAAGTTATTACTTAATTAGCTAACCTAACAGCATCTTATAGTGACCATATCAATATTTAAAAAAAAATTATGTTTTAAATAAATAGATTGACTTAGACCATCGCATGCATTTTTATGCGGACTTAGCTAACATACTGTAGTGGGTCTAGATTCAATTTAAAATGTTTTTTTCACGAGTACCTACTTAAAATTCTACTACGTACCTTGCTCGCCTTAGCGACCTTCCATTCCCATTCACCTATATGAAATTGTATCCGTCATTCATATAACGAAATTTCCCCACCTAGTTTCTATAACTGGTCATTCTATTTTATATAATTTGTTTTCTTTAGTTCGATTGACCTTGGTCTACATATTATGTATAAACTCTATCAATAATTATTATATCTACACAAATACTACAAGCTACTGGACTGGAAAGGATACGGTATTAACATCAATGACGAGTACATCACTCACCTTCGATTTGCCGACGATATAGTCGTATATATTGACGTATGATATTTATGCGATTCTGATAAACTAACTTATTTATTTCTGTAGCCTATAATATTACCAATATAGAAACAGATACTGACGTGTCTCTACAAGTGATTCAGTTTTGCTAATTTTAGTACGAAGTAGTATTATCGATGTTTCTAAATTCAAGCCCACGCAAGCGAAGCTGCGGGTAAAAAGCTAGTAGTATAATATAAGTAAATAGATTATTATTGAAAGTTATTTTTAAAACAAATTTGTATCCTATCCCTGACTATGCTGCTATTTTGACATTACCGAAAAGCAGCTTAATAAGCTTGAATGAGCGCATTCAAAATTTATGTATTAGATTTATATTTGGGCTTCGCAAATATGAGGATAAAAATAATAAATGATATGATAATTAATGAAAATTGTATATAATATGATATTATCATATGTTATATAGAATACGCGTCATATTATGAATAATTTTTACTTAACTTTATTTATATATATTTTCTTTATTTTTATTTTGTACGACCCTTATATTTTAATTATTATTTGCATCATTTCTCTAGGTAAAGGTTGTCTGTAAGATATCACTTTCCGAGTGATGAGACTAATGGACGCCACACACGGTCTGTTCAACTGATCATTCCAACTGATCAGTTCAAACTAAAACTGTTGATATTTTTTTAAATATTGGATTTTCGATATATCGATAAATAAACTTATATTTAAAACTCCGATATTGATATATTTATAATTATTCAGTATTTAAGAAAATATCAACAGTTTTAATTTGAACTGATCTGTTGTAATGATCAGTTGAACTAACCGTATGTGGCGTCCATAAGACCAAAGATTTAATTTTTTTGGATAAGACCGCCAGTTGTAAATGTCATACTTAAGATTTAACTGTACTCGTTATTTTGTATTTTGGTTAAAGAGTAAAAATAAATAATAAAATAATTTATTACTAATACTAAAATATTTTAATCCTAATTTCTAATATATTTGAATACTAATTTTGAAATTAATAAACCGAACCTGTGTTCATGCTTGTTTTATTAGGGTAGGGTACGCTCACTCACTGCGTAAGAGATAACAAATTAAAATCGATTTACATACTTTCTGGGAATTTCTGTGAGTTTTTTCTTAATACTATGTGTAATCGAGGTGTGCATTTTTGCAATTTCTACCTCATTTTACTTGAATTTTTAGTTGCGTTTGAATGTGACGGTTATAATAAACAGAAAGAGAAACAGTAAGACTAAAGTCGAAATTATTTAAAAAAAAACTTCATTCTCAAAATATTAAAAAAATCAAATACTTATTATATTTTCAAAACTTTTAGCGTTACATAAATTAATTTTATTTCTAGAAAGATCAAATTACAAACTTTATTAAATACAGTACAACTTTAATCCATTTAAAATAATTTTGCAACTTCTCGTTGGGAGGTATTAATGATTTATATTCCGCATTCTATTTACTGACCAAGAATTCACCTTGCAGCCATTCTTAGAATGATCAGGTGTGCAATAAGCTGGCATTTTTAAATATAACTCGTTTATGACTAAAATCTCTGCTGTAGTACTTAGTGCGATGCTCGACTTATTCAGGATATCTTATTAGGTAGCAAATGTGTTTAAAGCTTAGTTTGAGGCAATGTTTATGCAAAAAATGTTTGTGAATCGAGATGTATCCTAAAATGTTCTTAAAAGTAACGTCTTTGGATCTTTGTTTTCATACTCTCAGTTTTCATTAGATAAGGTTATTTAAATATCTATACCTATATCATATTTTGTACTAAAGTAAGAAAGTAAAGCCTAGCCTTTATTCGTCCCATTTTTGGAGACAGGTTTCCTCTCATTTTTGAGAGCGTTCTGGACCAATTGTGATGGGGGATTTCACATGTCCACGAATATTTTTATTCTTTCGTCATGCAGGTTTCCTCACTATGTTTGCCTTTACCTCCGAGTAGGAGGTAAATCGAACACCGGGGATGTCACTTATTGCTCGTACACTTTTACATATACCTACAAGTACACGCTGAGCTACCCTGGTAAGGTACAATGGCTCAGAAGCATAGCATTATATTGGACAGGTAATAAGATTGGTATACCGTATAAATCATTGCGTACAGAATTAAGAAACTGATACTGTCTTTTAAAACTTAATTTATCAAAATTGTAAATCGATCTACAGTTAAAATTTTTATGTATTGCAATTGCGCTATAGATAATTAGGTGCGCTAACAGTGTAACGTAATATAATGCTTAATAATCAATATTTTCAACTTAGCAGACACGTCTAAAATTTTGTAAATTGTGTTATGGTAACAAATTTATTTATTTATTAATATTTTAAAATGTAACACGTTTAACAATTGCACTTAAACTGTTTTATGCACACATCGCACAATGTACTGTCGCCCATTTTTAATGCGACTCCTATGAAATACTAAGAATTTTACATTACACGTTAAAAGTCTCGGAGATGGACAATCGTTTGAACAAACAACAAACACATATATTTTACTATGTTAAACTGTGGTTAAGCATTTGACACAAAATCGTTATTCAAACATGTAGAGAGCCGTGTCTACATTTGATCGTCTTGGTACCTATATCGTATCTCCTTCGCGTGGTGCAGACGTGTATCAGTATCGCTAGTTTGGACGCAAAATTATACCTACGCCATCATGATCCTACATCGTTGTGTTACCTTATCTGATACGTCTAGTTCCGCACAAAATCGCGTATGTGGTACACTTCTTATCTCGTATCGGAATACACGTATCGTGATGGGATAAGACGATGTGATACGATACCTAACACGCCACGTTCCATTTCTAGTCGGATTTTTCACTTTTATCATTAATAGGGACAAGATATACCGCTGCATAATCTAGGCTAGTGATACGATATGTTTAAGGTACAAATTCGTAATTAAGATACATTTACTCCATACGGTACACCCGTTAAAGAGTAGTAAGTTAAGATGATCAAGTACGGAACCGACCTTAGAATTGACTTAAGCAATCTTACTGCCTTGAAGTTTATTAAAAATTTCTTCTATTTATTCAAAATCATTCAGATATAACCAAACACAATCAACAGGACATACGGATCTCTAAGCGCATGCGGCGAGACTTCTGACCCACATCACTGTTGGAACCACATACAAGTGTGAGTAACTACCCAAGTGCAAATCTCATCAGACATTATATCAATGATATTCCAAACGTCATTCCGAGTGAGATTAGAATGACTGTCCAATACCATAAAACGACAAGAACCCGAGGGATGTATACCATAATTACACCGGAGCTTCTGAAATCGAGTAGAATTGGTAGGCACTTGAAGTCCTTCAGAGGTTCTTTAATTGCATTGCGTCCTCCATGATGGCACCATTCCGAAGACATGTAGCAGAAGTGCGGTAGTCTTGTTTTTCAAGATGGAATTGTTCTTCAAGAAAGGCGACATCGCTCTATTGAGGAATTACAGACCGATTTCCGTTTTAAGCCGTTTCTACGTGTTTTTTTCGAGAGAAAACCTTTAATTCTGTAAAAAATTCGGTGGCGATACAGCCTCTTCAGTGGTGCCAAGGTAACTGTCAGTATATTGGAGTACTGAAGTGTTTGTACACTAAGGATACAATGTCTATAAGGGTACAGAGTACGGTTAAACGAACAAGGGTAACGTTGCATCCTCGCTACATTGGAAACGTTTCAAGCTGGATTGGACTGAAACGGATATGGTTCAACATTAATAGTGAGTACATCACTCACCGTTGACTTACCCACGACATATTTCATTATGATAGAATCACTGATATAATTCAGCACTATGCTGAATGACGTCAATAATGTCTAGGATAACTGTAAGCGAATATGCGTGATACATACACCCAATAACAAGTGGTAAAATTTAAACATTTTATACAACGGACTACAATATAAATAAAATGAGAACGCCATCAATGTAGTCGAAGTTAAATATATAACTCAAAAACTACTGGTCAAATCTTAAGAAATTTATACGGGACCACTTGAGAAGCACCAGCTTTCAAATAAAAAAGAAATCAAGAAAAAAAGAATCATCAAAACCTCTTCACCTAGAAAAAAGTTATAAAAACAATAAAAAAAATACACTCGAATTGAAAACCTCCTCTATTTTTTGAAGTCGATTGAAAATCGATGTTTCTGTTTTATTAAAAACATCACAAACATCTTTTACCTGTGATTTTTGAACCTAATTTTTAGTTAATGTAGAAAGTGGAAGTAACTTTCTTGTGTTTATTAGGGATAACTACATATACTTGTAAACCGCAAAACTATTAAAACAAACAAGCAAACTACTAAAGCTCAAGCAATAGTAAACATTTATCTGGATTCTTTGACCGTTGTTGGGGCGGCTCGCTCAGGATATCGTGGCCGCGCTTTCGCGTAGTCTGTCATTAGCGCTATGTTATTTCAAGTTCCATTTCTCATTAATGAAGAGAAATGGCATTTGAAATCGATATGCAGCAAATCTGCATTTGCAAATAGTTATTTTAGATTGCATAATTCTTCAAAAATCCTTTATTATGATGTAAGATCCTATTCCTATATAGCTTTATTGTTTTGCAATAAATATCTTATAATTAATAAGGTAATTTGAATTTAATTTATACATTTACCTAATATATGTGACACATTGTAATAATTTAATAATTTGATAAGATTAGTATATTAACTTTTAAATAATTTTAACTTTTAATTTTGTATGACAACATTTTAAATACTTACGTATTATCAAAAATATTTAGTTTTGAGTTTATTTAAATATTTAAATATTTAGTTTAGTATATCTATAGTATAACAACAATTAACACTATCGACTCAACAGTTGACAATATTTTTCTTATTTTTTTTCTTCTTATTCTTAATTTTATTTCAAAGCACCATTATTGAATTAGTAATGCGTAGTCTATATTGTAGTGTATTTGCACATCTCGTAAGGTAATAATACAGTGTACATATTCCAATTTTTTGTAACAACTTTTATACCTGTATTATGCAAATAAAATGAATTTGATTTGATTTGATTTGAAAAAGAATTCATCGCCCCATTTTGTTCCTATTAATTATTTGATGCAAAATGCAAGAAGGAAGATAACAATAAAGCATAATACATAATCAAAAAATAAAGGCCTATAACAGAGAAATATAGTTCTATCCGTGTGATGTTGCCTCACTTGTTTCGCAAACTTTTAAACAGCGAATTCCGTTAGTGATTGCTTTACATAAGGTAGTTAAAGCTGTTGGTACGCAGTCCCACTGGTACCCCGTGAGCACCCCGCGTGACGTAGGGCACTGGTGAGTCAATGGGTGCGTTTGGCAGAAAAAAGCGCTAGCAAGCGCTTGTAAGCAAAATGGCGATCGTAAGCGGTAAGCGCTGTCAAATCGTAAGTACCTATTTTCCTCCAGGACACGATGTTAGTTTTAACCGGGGAATCTAACCTAATTTAAATATATGTTTGTAAAGTATTCATATTAAAAACTTACCAATCATGAATTTTTAATAGCATGCATATGTTTATTCATGTCATTATATTACTTAAAACTAATATTGCACAAAACAACTTATAAACTCTACTTTATAACAAACAAATTAAATAAGCAAAATGGCGGATTGTCAGCGCTACTGAAGGAGCAATCGTGTCCTGGCCGAAAAGTATTTTAGCGCTTATAAGCGCTTGCTAGCGCTTTTTTCTGCCAAACGCACCCAATGAAACATTGCTTTGACCGACAGCGGCGACACGCGTTATGCTTCGCAATTTGTCGGCGCGGTTATGCAACTATAGAATTGTCGCTTGCGCATAATATAGTCGAATAGATTCTATAACGCGTCAACGTACGCTGTGAAAATTACTTCGGATTTTTAATTGCATTTTTTTGTAGTTGATTCGCTTTAATTTCATGTTATATGGTTTATGTTTACTTCATGTAGTAAGGAGGGTAGATTAAAAAATGTTCAACTATTATCTTTGAAGTTCGATCAATTATTATTTTCGAAGTTGTGCTTTGTCTCTAAAAATTCCTTCTGCTTAAACCTTCTCTGCTTACTTCGCCATATGTAATGGAAAATTTATACGTATCGCTATTCGCTATGCAATCGAAGAAAAGCTCCATGCATTACATGTTTAAAATATTGTTACTAGTTCCTACCACACATGTTGATCTGTCTACTATATGATGAAATTATAGCCAGTGTTAGGGTGATGAAACTCGGGCAATCAACAATCAACCTCTTATCCGCACTTGAGGATTTTTTTTAACTATGAATTGCTTAAAGGTTGAATTTGCTACAGAGCGCCTGAGTGGTCTCCTGGGGGAGTCCTCATCTTGAACATGAATTCCAGTGTTAGTTACATAAATTTTCACTGAATGGAATCGGAGTTTTAGCAAGAGATTGCCTCTGAATACAGGCCTTAAAACGTAGAGGTATATTGAAATTTGGACTTCTGAATATAGAATATATGTTAACGACTATATACAGCTCAACTTAACTTTACTTTATACTTTAGTATATACAGCAACGATTTCAACTAGATACAATAAAATAAAGAGTCATAAACGTGGCGTGATCTTGCGCGGAATATTGGCAACAGTGTTACCTCAAGCGTAATATAATTATGCATGTGTAAATTGCAGCAGGCACATATCTGATGAAGGAAATCCGCTCCCTGACACTTATATCCTCCAAGTGTTTAACTTACATCTATGATTATGACTACAAGGCCAAAATAGCACGCTATTGTTAATACAATGGTAGCGCAAAAGTTTATGAAGGTATGTATTTCAGCTTTTCGTATTATCTACTACATAAACCTTTTCAAAAATGCGCCAACTTGCATTCACGCGAGTTGCAATATTTGTTTATATACGAGTACTACGGTGGGCAGGAGAATTGGTGAACGCAAAAATGACACCTTTGTACCGATTTAATGATACTGAGGGAGTACGGAGTTTCTAAATTTATTACAAATCGGAAACTCCTATAGTGTAATTTAGGCTTCGAATATTGTTCATTTAATTTCCGTCGTTGTTACAAAGTGTCAACGCCGCCTAAAATTCATTTAACATTATGTGCCTTATTAATTTACAAACCAAATCTGCCGATATTTTTCGAAGTTACCTGTTCAAAGAGATTTTGGTTCTTCAATTACCATCACTTATTTCATTGTTTCTTGAGTCACACGCGCACACATAACAATCAAAATATTTGTCTAACCCGTGACCAGATAATTACATAGTTATTTAGCTGCATTCTTTAAAATTAATGATTCCTGAATACTTTAAAACAACACTAATAATACTTAGGAAAATAAAAAAAATTATTTTCCAAAAAAACTTATAACGAAATAAGTTATTTTTGATAATAAGGCTAAAGGTTAGAGGCGTCCGCCTTAATTTGCCACGCCTACAAACCAAGTTCAACTATAGTGTAGTTTGTATGGTTGAATAAAGGCACCTCACGTACGATATTGATACAATATAGAGAAAAACTTGCATATTTTCTTAACAACCCGTTGTGTTAGATGAATATTTTCAACGTTCATGTCTTAATTTCATTACAACACCGGTCAATTCGTAAGACATTATTATTTACAATAATGTCTTATTCATTCATCAGCGCCTTAATTTAACTGACAGCCAACATAGAAGAGAGACGGGACAGGCCTGGGATATTTGAGCATTTAGCGTGCCGTATAGCCGTCTTGCATGGTCGCCTTCAATTGCAAAAGAAACTCAGGCAATTGTCCGTAAACTGGTCGCCTGTGACAACTGTCCGCGGGCTCCCGGCCGACTGCGCACCAATTAATCCGCCCAATTGAATATCCATTAGGTCGGAGCTGCATAATAAGACTTTTAAATAACTAGGTTCTCCATCCGTTACATGCAGCAGATAACTATCAGACATCCCTTGATTGGGTGGTTCACGAGCGATAAACTTTATTAATTAATACTGTTGATTTTCTTTATGTTATTTTTACGTTCCTCTTGGAGTTAACTTTATATATATTTACATGTATTAGAGTTCCTTATTTAGTTAGATATATTTTATAAATGCATATTTCTCCTAGATTAAGTCTCAAAATGCGAATGCATAGTCTACCTCAAGGCCTAAAACGTAATGCTTCGATACCTGCAAAAAGGGTCTCCAGTACTTGTGACTTGCCGAACGAAACATTACCATTCTATGAAAGTGTGCGCCAATACCGACTTACTCGTGCTGCAGCCATTATATAACTATACCGTGACCCTATCGCTTATAACCATTATTCAAATCATTATTCCTGTTATTTATTGTAACGAAGCTTACTCTTTTTCGCTAGGTGATGGTTCACAATAGAAGAAGATGAATGAGACAGCTTGGCGGGTTAGGAATAATGATTTGAAGTGGTTTTTTTTAAAATAAATATGACAAGCGAGCACACATTGTACCAAAAATTAAGGATCAAAATATAAATGCGTCAACCCTAAACACTAAAATGGTGTGTCTAGTTACCAGTAAAAAGGGTCTCTGGTTCACTACACTCATCATACGAAACACATACTAATCTAGGGTTGCCACCCGTACTATAATACATAGTATCGTACTATATATCAGTCAATTGTACTATATATTGTAGAAAGAGAATACGGTACGAAAAATACTATATTTTTTATCCCTAACTTAACTGTCACGCTTTTTATACTAACTGTGGTTGGAAGTCTGGAACAAATAAGTTTTTCGGAAAGAATTTTTTCCGTTATGAATGTAAAATTGAAAGAGGAGAGAATTAGAGCATGTATTATTTTAACTAAAAATTAATTGTTAATTTATTTTAACATGGATCTACATTGTTCAGACTCCTATAATTATTGTTAAAGATCATAGATTATTTTAAATAATAATAGATAATTGATGGCCAAAGCAAATAGTAATAACAAATATACTATATAGAAAGTACACTAAGGTTAAAAATAAATATGTACTTTTTTCTCATGAATCAGGGTACTATATAATATATTTTTGCATCTTTTGTGGGAAATACTATATTTGTTCAAAAACAGGTAACAACCCTATTCTAACTTGACCACGCCTTCGACTAAATACAATTATACAAAACAGAAACCGTCTTATTACAAAGAGTTGTTTATAATCACATTTAAACTACAATCTGTTTCAAAAAAGAAAGACTCTTCTAAAAAAGACTTAGAAAGACTCTTCATAGTTTAAGTCTCGTCTCGTTTTGTAATTAGATGAAAATGGTTTTGAAAATCAAAGTGTAACCGACTTCAATATAATTAAAATACAGTCAATTAAATACGCATTATTAAGGATTACTCAAAAACTACTAGTCAGACCTAGCGATTAAATTCACGTGGGACCACAGAAGTACCAGTTTCCAACATTGGGTATACATTATACGCTAGTAATATAGTTCTATGGTTTCAGATAAAGAAAGAATCATCAAAATCGGTTTACCCAGAGAAAAGTTCTGAGGTAACACACATAAAAACATACAGTCGAATTTAGTACCTCCTCCTTCTTGAAGTTGGTAAAAACGAGAATTATTGATAGTGTTAACATTAAGATTAAGTATGTATAAAAGGGTTAGTATTATAATATTAAGTAATCTATGGATGATAATAATCCCTGGGAATGGTGATCGCTACCAAGCTATTTCTAATTTGTTTTGCGTTGTTAATTGTAACCATACATGATTGTATAGGTCGCGCCACCAAAGACGAAATTAAATAGAGTCCACTGCGCATGTACAATCAAGCAGAAAAATGAATATTTTATTATGGCATTTTAATATGTAAAAAGTCAAAGGACATCATTATAACTAGTACACATCAGTCCCCACGAAAACGGAACGATATATTTATATATCATCGTTAGGTTTTAAGTGCTTCTAAATAATATTCTGCATTTTATGTACACTTAGTTAAAGAAATAAAACATTTTGTATTTGTATTTTTGTATTTTTAATTGCTGTTTAAACTATACTATGCCATAGCCTTCGATTATAAGGAAATTTTACATGCAATAATTTGCAAAAAAAAATCATCTTGTAGAAAATAACAAAATATTTACAACTTTATACAATATACTACGAATTACGCTATTTTAAATAGTGCCAAAATAATTTATAAAGTAATAAATATTTACACACTATTTGAATATATTATATACAATATTTTTAAAAGTACAAAAATAATCACAAAAATTTAAAATTTTATAACAGGTAGTCGCTAACACTTTCGATATCGATAGTACACAAGACGACACAAGAAGGTGCGCGGGCGACGGGACGCAGAAAGAAACGACGTAGGAGTAGCGCGTCGCCCCCTGGTACTTCCCAGGACAGAAGTTTTTTTTCCGAACCAAAGGTAAATTAAAAAGAAAGTGACTTTCAAAATTGTTATTCATAATTTATATTGAAATAAAAAGTGTGTTTCTATCTGCTTACCTTCTTACTAATCTGGTAAGAAGTGCCTAACCCGGGCCAAACAATATACGACTCGTTTTAATACAAAATATTTACATATTTTTCATGGGATTTCTTTATTGTACCATACTCTAGTTTCAAACAGGGTAATGATAAAGTACCTCTTGTGTTACGGCGGATTGACAATAGACAATTATGCTATTGTTGCTTTGAAAATTGTACAAAATTTATTACTGACTATCGACTTCGTCCGCATCGAATTTACTATGGTTGGATTACACGTTTTTTTTTTTTGCGCGAAACCCTAATCATTTTTCTTAAAATAAAAGTTTTTTTAGTTACTCCTTAATAATGTCAGCTATCTACTTCGATCAATTGATCGAAGGCTATCTAGCTATCTAAGTCCCGTCAAAATCGGCCAGGATATTTCAAGACAATTTTTTTTAAATTGCTCTTTTTTGTTATAAGTACGGCACTTATATATATTTTTATACGTATGTAGTAAAAAGCAGTTTTGTAATTGTAATTTTGACCTTACAAGCTATATAAAACATCTATCTATCTATATAAAACACAAAAATGTTTCTATGTCCGTTATAGAATTTGAAACCATCTAACCGGTGTGCCTTAAACTGGTTTCATTAGAAAGGCAATAATGCAAAGATAGTTTTAGACCACTAAGGTACGTGAGGGTAATACGGTCACAATGAAGTTTTGCCGCCCTATAAAAACAAAACTAGGAGGACAGAGAAAAAAAACAGAAAGTCGAATACTATAACTAACATATTAAGAAAAAAATAGCAAACAAGCTTTTTCAGTAGTTAGGCACACTTCGAAAAATCGACTTAAAAATACTAACTACACTACACCATACTAAAATCGACTATAATATTTACTATGATATCAACTCTATTATCTATCAACTTTTATGGTACATGGTAGAGTCACGCTGCAGCTACATTATGGTTGTAGCACGAATGGGTAGGCTCGACCGGGGAAGGACCTCATTCTCACAAAATACCAGCGTGTAATAGCAGCTTGATATTTCTGTGTTTCGTATGGTGATTGTACAGAAACGGAGACCCGTTTTACTGGAACCGAGGCATTCCATCGAAGTCCTCAGGAATGACAACGCATCTGCATTTTAATTCTTAATCGAGGTTAAATGTAGATGTCTATGGGATATAACATCCACTAGTGTCACACCACAACGTCCACTACCATCAGATGGATTTTGTGCTCGTTTCTCACCCTAATTCCATAAAAAAACTGTCAAACTGGCGTAGATAAAGCATCGCCCTTTCGATCCTTTATTATTTAATTGGCCGATGAAGAGCTATCGTATCACAAAGCCATCTATGCAAACAAGGCTGTAGTTTTGAGTTATAAGTAAGTGACCATATTAACCGGACGGCTATATTACCTTCACGTACTATAAAACACTGCATTAGGCACTAGGTATATCAAAAAGTTAATAATTGTTTTTAATAAAACATTTCAACACACTTTCCTTTTTTGCCAACAAATAAATAAAACGTATTTCTTTTTTTAATATAGCACGCCAAGTATCCGCTAGTTTGTTTGTATAGATTCAAAATATATTCCTATAAATTGGAAAAGAAAACCAAATAGTATATAAGTCTTGTCTGGTTGTCAACGTTACTTATTGTCAAGTGCACTGGATTGATCTGTCTATATTAAACCCTCAATTGTATCCGAGTTACAGCCATGTGGCAGAATTGCGTGAATGAACAGGCTTTGGTAGTATATCACAAATGCTCAATAAAGCGGCCACTGAAGAACTGACCTACTTAGCAATGGGTTAATTAATTCCATATTGCGATGCACCGCTACAAATGCTCAATATTATATCATTAATTGAGCTAGAATTGGCTGTTTAGTTTAAAGTTTGCAACAATAATACTGTTTATAACCTGTTAATTTCAGTTTTTTGGAGCAAAAGTTTTAACTTCAAATGGAGTACCCATTAGTGTACAATTATTTTAGAGCCATGGTGCAGTTATATTAGTAGTATAGTTGTAGCACGAATTGGTCGGCTCTGCCAGAGAAGGCTCTCTTAGAATAACAGCATAAAATAGTAGTAATGCTGCTGTGTTTCGTATGGTGAGCGCAGAGAACCGGATACCCTTTTTACTGGAAATAAGGCATTCCATCTTATTCCTCAAGAGTGACAACGCATCTATTTTGATTCGTAATCGAGGATACATGTAGGTTTCTATGAGCCACAGCAACCACTTGCCATCAGGTGGACTGTGTGCTCGTTTGTCACCATATCCAATTAAAAAAAAAACCATTGGAGGATTCCATATATTTAAACACTACTTTCAACAATACACGAACAAGCGAATTTCAATTCAAAGTGCAATAAACCTCTTAAAGAAATCCCTGCTATATTATTTAACAAATAAAAACTGTTATTATTACAATATATTTTCATTCAGATTTACATACCAGTGAATAAAATGACAACTTAGTAGCCCAGCGGTAGAGCATTTAGTTTATTTGCAGCGCTGCGGACTGCAGATTCGACTCTCGCACGAAACTACTGATGGACTTTATACCTTGCAAATAATTATTTCATGGCTGGTAGTTTTTGTGTGCAAATTTATGTATTTCGATGTCTCCACGATACAAAAGTTCCTAGTTTGGTAATATTTTAAAGATAAGATATAATATTGAGTCAAGTGTAGGCAAACGGTTTTTATCAATATATTAACATAATTGTAAGCGTATAACAAGGATCCATGTCGTCATAGTCAAAAGCTATACAGAAATAGACAACAATAATTAATATTTTCATGATATGCACGACAGTAAAAAAATTGCAATGTTATATATAACCTATTAAATTGTATAACCAAAATTATAATCTCAAACATTCTAAAATATCATACATTTCAATGTTTGAATATTAATGATTAAATAATTCTCTTAATTTAATACGTGGTAGAGCCATGCTGCAGTTATATTATAGTAGTATAGTTGTAGCACGAATGGGTCGGCTCGACCGGGGAAGGACCACGCTCTCTTTTTTTTTGCGCCCGAAGCAAGTAAAGGGCTACCCTATACGTAGGGAGGCGGAAAATGCATTACGCATACCACGATAGCCGGTCTATCGTGGTTATGAGGGACTCACTGTCCTACCGGGGAACCTAAGTGATACCCTCTAAAAACCGCCTTTGGGGACAGGCAGCTGGCTGATTAAGCTTTATTGTGCCTTATCGTGAGCGACCCTCTTTTGGGAAAAGAGGGCGCAGGCGGCTACGAGCCGCTGAGGGAGTGCCTACGAAGGCAAATTAATTATGAATAAATAATTTAATTTAATTACAGTTGGCCTGAGCCGCCAGGAGGCAGTTCAGGTCGTTTGATAGTTTATTAGGCGGGTCCGAGAGAGAGTTTCTCGGCCTGCGGACTCGATAGCGAGAGGGGGGTGGGGCTGCATAAGTAGCTGCCTCACGAATTAAATGGTTTGAGTGTGACTCTGAGGCTTTGAAGAAGTTCTCAGAGAGTTTTTTGAGAAATTGTTGAATTGTGGGGAGCTCTAGGTCCCGATGAAGGTCGGCATTACGGACGTACTAAGGTGCGTTCGCAGCTCGACGACAGAAAAGGTTTTGAACTATTTGGAGTTCATTAATAATTTTAGGGTTGGCGTGGGCAAAAACGGGGCCCGCGTAGGACATGACTGGTCGTATACAGACCTTATAAAGGGTACGCTTGTTTCTAAGGGACATTTTACTGTGTCGGCCCAACATACTGTTGAGCCTACTCAGATAAAAACGTGCGTGACGGGTTACTCTTTTGACGTGGGGCCTGAAAGTGAGCCATGTGTCTGGAGTGACACCTAAATATTTGGCAGTCGTATGCCAGGGGACAGGGATCCCTAGCATACGTATTGGTGAAGTGTTTTTGAGACGGCGTCGTTTATAATCGAAGTGAACGGCGGAGCTCTTCTCCGGGTTCACATCGATGCGCCATTTTTTGAACCAAGATCCTAGGTCGTCAACTGACTTTTGAATCTTGTTCCGTATGAAAGGTAGTGAGATACCTTTGCAGTAAATAGCAGTGTCGTCTGCGAAGAGGGAGAGCTGAACACCTTTCGACGGGTTGGGAATGTCGTTGGTGAACAGGATGTACAGCAGAGGAGCAAGTACTGAGCCCTGAGGGACACCAGCTTTGATAGTGCGCTGTGAAGATAGCGTGCCTTCGTGTCTAAAACGAAAGGTACGATGCTTTAAGTAAGAGGCCACGAGACGTACTAGACGATCGGGGAGACCTATATTGTACAGTTTGTAGATAAGGCCTGTATGCCAGACTCTATCGAAGGCTTTAGCTATGTCGAAAAAGACCGCGATGGTCTTATGACGACGAGGATAAAAACCGCTGAGGATATATTCCACAATACGGTGAACTTGTTGGGGACATGAGTGTTGCGCTCGGAAACCGAATTGATGGGGAATGATAAGAGGGTCACCGTCTGTGGGAAACAGATAGCGCCTCATACGAATTTGGATGACTCTTTCGAAGAGCTTGCCCATTGCCTTGGGGAGGCTAATGGGGCGATGGCTGGAGGGGAGGTTGAGAGGCTTGCCTGGCTTGGGAATACCAATCACAGTTGCCTCTTTCCACGTAGTGGGAAAGTAACTAAGGTTGAAGTAGGCGTTGAAGATAATAGATAAAAAGGTTAATACCTGCTCAGGAAAATGTTTTAGGGCTTGGTTGGAGATGCCATCCGCGCCCGGAGCCTTTTTAGGCTTAAGTCCTTTGATGAGGGATGAAATTTCATCATTGGACACAGAGATAGGTTCGGAGGCTGTAGGGGGTGAGTTCCAGCGGCGGACCTCATCCTCCACTGCTTGGACGTGTCGGTCATTCGAGGAGTCGACGGGTTGAGAGCTAGGAGAGCATTGTGCGGCAATGCTATCTGCAAAGCACTCAGCCTTTTCCTCGTCCTCGAAGGCAACCGTACCGTCGACGGGAGAGAGGGGGAGTGTGGGTGATAGCGTCTATGCGGAGGGCTCTAGCCATCTGATAGTACGCTGTATGAGATGGAGAGATATTCTCCATGAGTTTACTCGTTTCGAGGTCTCGAAATTCAGAGAGGCGGAAACGGAGTTCTCGTTGAAGACGATTGGCCGCGCGCCTATATTCGGGGGTGGGATATTTTGCTGCTCTCCGGAAAGCAGCTTTTTTGGCTTTTAATAGGTTGCTAATATGTAGGGGAAGCCCACTATTGTTAGCAACCGGAACTACCCTTTCGTTCTCCTTAAGGGAGGATTTAATAAGGGTGGAGAGTGAATCGACCGGGTGTCGATTTTTTCGGGACTGTCTAAGTCCGACGGTAGGGAGATGGTAGAGTCCTGTAAGTCCAGAGCTTTAGCTAGGGACTCCTTGAATCCCTTCCAGTTAATGAAGGTTTTCGTGTGTGTTGGGCGAGGTGGCTGATGGCCAAGAATGAGGGAAACCGGTCGGTGATCGGATCCTAGATCGTCTAGTGTCTCGATTGCTCTGAGGTTGAGAGAAACTCCTTGGAGTAACGCAAAATCTAGTACATCGGGGGCGTGATCGGTGTTATCTGGAAAGTGAGCAACACCGACACCGTGGGGGCGGCATGGACGGTAATATCAAGAGACTGCGTGATATCGAGCAGTATCTTGGCACTAGGGGACGTAGTACGGCATGTCCATTCAGTATGTTTACAGAAGATTATGATGCTCTGAAAGAGCGAGGAGACGTTCTTGAGGGGACTTCGCAGCGCGCAGTTTGCGTGCTACTACAGTGATTTCCCTAATGTCAATATTCCTAATAGCGGAATACAGTGTTTTATAATCATCAGCTGTGGGCTCTGATTCTTGGGGGTAGGAGGTTGTCCGCGGTGGGTCTGCCTTTTTGGGGCCCCAGGGAAAGACTGGAGGCTGCATAGACTTGGAGAAGCCCGGAGGGGGCCGAATTATGCCCTGAGGGGGCCTAGGGGGACCCTGAGAGGGCCGAGAGAAGCCCTGAATGGGCTGAGAATGGCCCTGACGGGGCCGTTGGTGGAGGGCCGGGAATGAGCGGTCATTGACCGGCGGTGGAGCTTGCCTACTGGGGCGAGGTTGAGGTGCGCAGGGGCAGCCTCTGTAGTTAGCCGGGTGGCCTGTCTGTTTGCACAGGGCACATGCGGGCGGGGAATCGGAGTCTTTGGGCCGGGGACACTCTTTGGTGTTGTTGGGTTTCGAGGCACTTAACGCACCTGGGTGGGACCACGCTCTCACAAAATACCAGCGTAAAATAGTAGCTTTATGTTGCTGTGTTTCGTATGGTGAGTGTAGAGAACCGGGGACCCTTTTTACTGGAAACGAGATATTCCATCTAATCCTCACAGGTGACAACGCATCTGCATTTTAATTCGTAATCGAGGATACATGTAGATGTCTATAGGCCACAGCAACCACTTACCATCAGGTGGACTGTGTGCTCGTTTGTCAACCTATCCTAAAAAAAATTACTTTGGGAAGCCCCACAGTTAGTTTGTACGCTTTTTGCAACGTACGCTTTATCTAAGCATCTATTTCTAGAATAACATTTATTTAAAATGGATAAAATATAAATATTTGAAAATAACAATCCCTTTCAATTGAAAATAAATTGGTTTAAACAATATGGCACAGAATTGCCAAATGGCAACATGCAATTATATCATCAGTTCAGGACCATTTCAAAAGAATCTCATAAAAAATTGAGGTGAAATAGTTTTTGGTATTCATGCGCCGATTCCTCCCGGACTAATACTATAATGAAATGTCTACATGGGCTTTTTGCAGCAGTAAACTTCGCTAATAAGTTATTGTGATCCAGCGTGGTAACAATTGGTTTTTACGTGGTAACGAGTACGTATATAAAGTTAAAGTATGAATTCAAATAATGCAATTTCATTATTAGACACATCGTAAACGCAGTCGTGGTTCGTAAAGAACTCGTGGACGCAATCTTAGTTCACATGAAGGTGAATTTACGACGTAATGAATAAATGCTCGCGAAGTTTTCATACAACGAGCCTACAAATCGTTCTATTGCAAATTCTCACGCATTGCTGTGGTATAATCTCTATAAGTATATAAAAATAAATTGCTTTCCGTCAGTTTCCTTAAAACTTCTTGTACTATTATTTATTCTGTGCTAAAACTCAAAAAACGAAAATCGAAAAAGTGAAAACTTTTTTGCGTTTTTGAATGGGTCCTAAGATTGTTTAGATTCACATTTCGATCCGGTAGATAGTGCTTTTGTAGAGATCCAGAAATCACCTGTGCGAAGTCGGGGCAGAACGCTATTCTTACATAAATTGTGATTTTCTTACAGTACGTTTGCACTGAAAAACATCCAACTCATAATGTTTTGACACAAATCGCATAAAATAAATCACACAACATGTTTTGTCGATGGTGGCGTTCGCACTCACAAAAACTGTGTAAAATTTTCAACAGATATTCAAACTTATATTTCAACATGATAATATTTCTACAGATTTGTTTTCAAACATTTCGATTCTGTAGTTGTACCTAAAGATATATATTATAGTTAAAATATGTAATGTACAATAAACTGTCAAACATATTTCACTACAACATGTTCTTTGACTATCCAAACGCTTTTTGATACATTGACAGAAAACAGTTTTTAAAACATGTTTAAACAAACTCACTTATAAATTACTTTCTTAAAATTTAGATAAGTTAATAAATAATAATAAAAGTTAATTGCAGTAGCCGTGTAATGCCAGCGTCAGAGAAACAGTCTCACCATTATATTTGACGGGCATCTGAAGAGTCGACTATAGGAAATCAAAAAATGAATATTATAATTCTTATACTTTTGTACTTTTTATAAGCTACCAGCTGGCCAGACAGACGTTGTGCTGCCCTCGCCAACCACCCTTTGTAATACCAAAATTTTTAAATTAGTAAAAAATTTTTATTGAGGATCATTTATTGGGATAAAAACTATCCTATCTCCCAAGTTGGCTCAAACTACACACAGTACGAAATTTCGTTGAAATCGGTTCAGTGGTTTAGGAATTCGTTTAGAACATCGCGGACAAACAATGAATGTAACATGTAATTTTTATATAGGTACCAGGCAGGCAGGGTAGGCAAGCTGGTACCCGGCGCGTTGCAGCCGCACAAAAAAATTGTGGAAGTATCGTTTTAAATTTGGAAGAGTTAATATTGTATAAATAGGAATGATATTACATTCATTGAGGTTGAATTACATGTAACTTTCAAATAAATTTGTCGGTATTATACGCCTTCCACCTACTGTAAGTTAATTGTACTGTTGCCTACCTTCGCGCAAGTGCAAACAATAAGTTGTCAATGTTTTAGTGCAATCCGATGAACGGTATGGCAGCGCATAGATGTTCTAAACAGAGACGTATTGTTTCGTTATAGATGTGACCATTATGGACGCCACACACGGTCAGTTCAACTGATCATTCCAACTAATCAGTTCAAACTGATCATTGCAACTAATCAGTTCAAACTAAAACTGTTGATATTTTTTAAAATATAGAATTTTTGATATATCGATATAATTTATAAATATATCAATATCGGAGTTTTATATATAAGTTTATTTATCGATATATCGAAAATCCAATAAGTATTTTAAATAATATCAACAGTTTTAGTTTGAACTGATCAGTTGAACTGACCGGCTGTGGCGACCATTACGTTATAAAGAGAGTTTTATTGTATCAGTCATAATCATAACTCATAATGTAGGTACTTTCATTACAGTTTAAAGAGAGCTTTAAACTTTGCTTTCATCTTTTAATCTCAAGCAATGCCTATGCTATAATTTTTCGTCATAAACATTTTTATTTTAAAGTTTACACTATTATATTTGTATTCTAGCAGTAATTGACATAACCAAAACAATCACATTTATTTCGAAATATATAGCCATTAATATGTCATTGTCCGTATTATAGCGGTATCCATTAGAATATCCACTATCTCATATCGTCCTGTGATTGTCGTCCTGTAGAGGCGACAGAGGGAGTCAGAAACAGGAGATGGGCAGGAGCATCTTCCTGATAAAAATCCGAAATATTAAATAATAAAAACTGGCTAAATGCGTGTCGGGTCATGAACCATAAATAGGTAAAGTTTCGTAGTTGCCAGTCACAATACGTGAACTTAGAGGGGCTTTCTTAATAATGAGCATATTGAGTTTGCGGTTTGACCACCATCACGACTAAAAATGGACTCAAATAGGACGATGGTAGCTAAAGGACTCATTTTGCAATCGGACTTAAAGGGAGTGGTATTCAAAAAAGATCAAAAAAAGCTCTTCGATTTTGAAAATAACACAATCTACATCATCATATGCCAAGTCCGTTCAAAAATGATCATATCTATGTACATATTCCCTGCAGTGCTACCCTAAGATAGGTATGACCATAGAATACTATAATTTTACATACATAATAGAACGGGGGAGTGGGCGGAGCCCGTGTAGACACTAAAATGTCACTAACACGACAATTCACACGTATAAATGTCAACACGAGATGTCTTTTGACTTTACAATCGTTTCCAAATTTGGCATGCAAATTATTTAGAAAATGTCAAACTGCAGACTATTTATAAATAAATATGTATTAAAATTTAAACGATTTTTAATGACATCTTGAACATTAATCAAAAATCTAAAATGTGTAAATTTACTCAGTCTGTCAACACAGCGAATCGGGTTTGTAGTAGTGATAATGCGACGTGATTGCTTGTTGTGGTTGACAACCATTCTATTGTCTATTATAGTATTCTATGGGTATGGCCGTAACGAATCTTCGCATAAACCACCACTGCCCTAAATTATCCTGAGGGTCGCCGCGTAAACCAACAGTGTGATGAATGAAACTGTATGAGGCTATATAATTGTATGAATACTGATACTGTAAATGAGGCATACAATAACTATCAACTGAAAAATAAGCGAAAGTGGTATGTCAGGATCGGTCTCTTGGCGATCCCGCAAAAGCAAATGTAAAGCTATAGTAGTAATGCATGAGTCGTTTTCTTCATAAAATGTTTATTTCGTACAGTTTACAATAACATTACAAAGTTATAATGCAGCTAGTTTTAGGTCATTTTTTATGGAATTGTAACGAAACTTTTACTAATTTAATGTCATTTTATAAGTTGATCGACTATTACTCGTTAACTTGTTATTTTTAGCTATGATAATTTTCTTTTAACTTCATTATATATACTTTTATCATGTGTACTTTTCACATTTCTAGAGAAATGCGAAAAGTACACATGATAAAATAACTGACAGCCTTAATTATAATAGATTATAATTAAGGCTGTCAGTTAAAACAGACTCCTACATCTGGTGCATACGATAGGCTCCAGGCGGCCACGGGTGTTCGACAATCTCTTTCATTGACACCCTGACGATATCTATGATTCTAACAAAATACAATGGTGTTGGTAGCTACCGACCGGAGTCTTTACAGCCAACATAGCAGCATCATAAGTAGGGCCCGGATTAATATGTAAATCCATATTTTTAATTGAAATGGTTTTTGTTCTTGAATATATTTTCTACATAAATTATGATATTTTGATCAAGAAAATGCAATTTCTATTTTCCATATTTTTCCATATTTCAAGTATAAATCCATATTCCACAAGAAATTAAATAAATTTATCCATATCTTCATTATTTTATGTTAGGTTGATGAGAAGGTCTGTGAAATGACTAAAAATGAGTTTTAGATGACGAAAATTCCAGCAAATCCTTTTTATTGGCGTGTGAAGAACTTCTTTAATGCAACCACCAAACGTCAGTAAAGCTTTTTAATGATGCAATGAGAGTTTTGTGGCCTTATGGAGTTAAACATGACCAAGTTGTCTTGCTACTTAGTGATGCTGCTCCTTGTATGGTAAAAGCTGTAGATTCCCTACAAGTTTTGTATCCAAAAATTATTCATATGAAGTGCTTGGCTCATGGTATGAATAGATTTGCTGAATGAATAAGGTCTCAGTTTAAAAAGGCTGACAGTTTAGTATGAAACGTAAAGAAAAAGTTTTTGAAAGCAGCAAGCAGGATCTTAAAATTTAAAGAGATGTATCCCGACATTTCTTTACCGCTAGAGCCAGTGCTAAAACGCTGGGGAACTTGGCTGAGAGCAAATGAATACTATGCCCAGTATTACACTGAAATCAAAATGATTATTTTTGAATTGGAGAATAAAGCTGCTGATATTTCAATCTCAAAAGAACTTCTCCAAGATTACCCTACGTAACTATTTGCTTTATGTACATAAACACTAATTATTGCTTTTTATCATACCATATAAAGGCACTCGAAAATTCTTCCACTTCTCTAAATGATAATTTGATGATTATCGAAAATATTTTTAGAATCAGAAGGTCCCGTTGCTGAAGTAGCGAGGCAAAAATTACTCTATGTACTGAAAAAAAACAAAGGATTTCATATCCTAAAGAAAATCAACAGCATGCTGTGTGGAACATTAGAAGGCACCATAGATGTGCCCTACTCACTTGCAGAATTATGCAAATTTAAATAAGCTCCAATCACATCCTATGATGTTGAAAAATCATTCAGCTAGAATAAAGCATTATTTCGTCCAAACAGAAAGAGTTTTAATTTCGAAAATTTAAGGAAACACGTAATTATATATTGTAATTCAAATAATAATGAACCTAAGCTAAGTAGTTTTTGTTTTTTCTTAATAGGAAATCGTTTTAATGTACAATGTCGTTATCTTTTATTACACATATTTTTTCCATATTTTAGGATTTTAAGTCCATATTATATGTACATATTTTGATATTATATATACATATTAATCCGGGCCCTAATCATAAGATATGCCGCCTGAGACCATGGTCTCCCATCACCCTCACCTCACTTGCTACGACACTACATGTTACAATGCCCAATTTAGCAGAAGCCTTTAAATAATAATCAACTTATTCACTATCTGATGTTCAGATAAAACACTAATATACTGTTGAATGACGTAGATGCAAAAAATTATCGCAATAATAAATAACACTATGAGTAATACTACATAAACATTATATTAAATTATCAAGGCGATGGCTGTCGTGTGCAGAAATTAGAATTGGATGCATCGAAGTGCGGAACTGGCACCGCAAGCGACGCGTGGCCGAGGCGTAATCACAGCCCTGCCCTGACGCTATTAGCTCTCATTACCCAGCAATCACGTAGCGAGACCGGGAATAGATTAATCTTTGCGAAAATGACGATTGTAATCTCGTGGACCTCCTTCGAAGAATCGAATAAAAGCGTTTTCCGGATATTACAATCTTTTATAGCGGTAATGTTGATAAACGAGCGGACATTCACCTGAAGGTAAAGGAATGCTGTGACCCATAGGCACCTACATCTACGCTTAATTAAGAAAATAAATGAGATGCGTTTTTGACTTAAGGAGTAATAAAGAACGCCTCGTTACAAGGAAAAATGATCTATAGTTCTCCACAGTCATCTTACGAAGTACAGTAGCATAATGCTTTTATTTTGCGCTAGTATTTTGTGAGTCTGATAACACACAGATCACCTTATGGTATAAGTCGCGGCACGTAACTCTAACGCTGAACGAATCATGGAGAGGATAGCCGAAAATATCTTATCAGTACGGGGGACGGAATGCAACTGATGAGCCAATTAGCCTGTGCGAACGATGCGCACAGCCAATCATACGCAATCATGCGCAATACGGCCAACACTGCTAGACTTTCGTGCCGCGAGTTGTAGGTAAGTGAATACTGAGGCCCATAGATGTAGGTGTCACACCTATCCTTGATTAAAAATCAATGTGTAGATACATTGTCGCGCACGTAAGGACTAAAATGTCTCGTTACCAGCATAAAGGGTCTACGGTTCTCTACACTCAGCATACGCAACAGCGGCATCGAGCTTGCTATTTCACGCTAGCATTCTGCAAGAACGTGGTCCTTCCCCGGTTGAGCCGACCCATTCGTGCTGCAAGCTACATAAAGCTGTAACACGCTCTGCTACGTAAACGTTTTTATTTAAAAAAATACACAAGTATTTTCTTTTCTATCGTGTAGGCTTTTAATTATATAAATTTCACATAGGCAAATTTCAGACCCCGAACAATTTATGTGGGCCTTATATGTATACTTGTTATATGTGTTGCAGTGCATTTTCAAATTTTCATTCATTACAGCATTTCAAAGTCCATTACTGAACATAGGCCTCCCCCCATAGATTACCTCATCAAGGGTATATTTACCATACTTGCCACCTTTGGTAAGCGGGTTGGCAATCGTAGTTTTTTATTTAAACTTTTAACGGGAAGATGCTGCCACTCATCTCCGTTAGTTCCCCTCTGTCACCTCTTTCAACACCCACGGATATGACGTCAACAATAGCAGCACCGGGATGATATGTGATAGTGAATTCGCCTCATAGATGAAGCCATTACAAAGAATGAACAAGGCTTACTAACTGAAGAGAAGGTGCGCTCTGCAGCTTTGAGAGAAGTAGGCAATCACCTTTATGCATCAGTGCCTGTAGATGATGATAGGATCATAACCTTGTTGAAAGAACTCATGGAGATTATACTGTGAAACAGAAATACTGTCATGTAGATCTTATTTGTATGATTGATGGTGAGTTGTAAGATCATGTATTTATTAATTTTACTCTTATACCATAATCTTTAATATAATAGCAATCCTTTGAATAAAAAATAGTATTGACAACTACGCGGCACGGCGTACGAATAATTTACATAAGCAAACTGCAGCGTGGTGATAGCATTCCGTCTTGATTCTCAGGAGTGAAAACATCTTGTAGCCTTCTCGGTGAGGTAACTGCAAGTGTGCATAAGTAGGAACGTGACAGTCAGCGAGCTTGTTTGTCACTCTAATCCTATACCTTTAAACGAGCAATTCTTATATGTATATATATATATATATATATATATATATATATATATATATAATATATATATATATATATATATATATATATATATAATCGGAATCTCGGAAAGTGCTAAAACGATTTTCATAAAATTTTGTGTCCAGGGAGTTTCGGGGGCAATAAATCGATCTAGCTTGGATTTATTTTTAGAAAATGTCTTTTTGTCTGTGTTTTCAGGCAATGCCTAAAACTGCTACAATATAAGAAGGTAATTTTTGACACTGTATTAATGATCTTAACAGCTCAAGTGGATAGCGAGCGGTCGCGGAATCGTAACGCCATGGTTCGCGTCCTGTCTTCGGTCCGACATTTTTTCCTTTTTTTCTTTTTTTTAAATCTATTATTTCCAGCCCTTTTTTTAGTATTTTAAAAAATACGAAAATTTTAATTAAACTAATTGCATAAATTTTTTAATTAAAACCGATCAAAGCTCGGTCATCCAGGTACTGTTAATAATATTACACAAAACACCTGCGGTCTTCAAATTCTTGTATTTTTTGGTAGAATTATTTTCAACTCGTCTTTCGGAGGTTCTCAAACCGCCTAAAAACTTGGTATATGACCACTATAAAATTTCATTAATACATTTTTTTTGTTTTTATAGACCCTTATCACAAATAATAGTTACTACGTAGCCCTTGTTATGTTTAAGTATAAAAGCAAACAAAAAAAAAAAACAATTGCCCTTTGCTAATTTAATGTCTATATTAAGTTATTTTAAACAAATCTTTTCCGACGGTCAGCCAGTATTCGAACCGGATATAGTTGTAGATTTTTCCACATGATATCAATAAATCAGCGAACATACGTAACAGAGAAAGTACTTTGATATGCAAGGATTTTAAAAAAGCAGACTGAAAAGGAATCCTGCAGGACCGTAAACTTTCGGGCTCTGAAACAGAAGGGAGGAATCGAGGCTTCTCTCGATCCGGCCTCCTATCACGCCTACGTTGGGTTCGGGAATAACGTATGTGATCTCCGCAACGGAGTAACACACAAGGGCGATAACCTCTTCCTTTTCAGAAAATAGGTTCAGGCGGGGATTACGGGTCTTCCGAAGTCGTCCCGGTCCCAATGCCTTAATTCTTCGATGTGGACTGTATAATTTTGAGGGATGAATTTCTTGGGAATAAAACAGCAATTATCTTCAAACCGTTCCGTCAGAGAGTAATCACTTTTCCCTATCACTTCCATACACTTTTTCTTTCTTCTTCTTATTGACTGCTGGTTTGATTCCCGAACTAATCCCGAAGGATTCCCGAACGAATTGCAAACGTTAATTTGTCTTCTGCACGTACCTAGGTACGTGTAGGTATCGGGCCCCGGGGTGTACCCCATTATCCGGATATCCTCATACCCCATTACTATGGGGCAGTCAATTTTGGCCTATCTTGGCATGGTTTTGCTACATTGAGTAATGTAGCCGGATAAGAATAATTTTCCCGTAGTTCACCGACTACGGGAAAAGGAGGTAATCTATGGAGGTAGTCTAAGTTGGCCTTTCAGCGGCATTGTGGCTTGTTACTCGACTCTCTAATCACATATAGAGAGGAGTTCTCTTGGAAGAGGTCGTCCGTCCGGTGGCCGGGTATGCAACGGCGCAAAGCCGTTGAGGTGTTCGTGTGGCCCGTTATCGGCACGGTCAAACATGCCGCGCGCTAACCGGGCCACGAAATCGAAGATGGTCTCGATTTTCAGATTGGCCGCTATGACGTCATTCCGGACGTAACGACCTGCTCCGACAATCGTTCTCAATGACAGGTTCTGCTGAGCCTGTAGTCGCCGCCTCAGAGGGTCGCTCAGAAGCGCGTACCAGGCCGGAGCAGCATAGGTGGTAATAGCCCGGATATACGTCTTGTATATCCGGAGCTTGGTTTTTATTTGCAGCTTGGATGCCAGTACCGGACGAAGCATCGCCCGCGCACCTCTGGCTTTGCGGACGACGAAGTCGACGTGCGCAGTCATGCGCAGCGCCCGGTCGATCCGGCACCCTAGGTATGTCACGGCCTTCTCGTACGCGATCTTCTGGCCGTCGAGTGTTAGTGGTGGTGGTAAATTTCTGAGGCGACGGGTGAGCAGAGCGGTCGTCTTACCAACATTGACGACCATCCTCCACTCGTTTAGCCATGGTGGCAACAGGTCCAGCAGACGCTGCATTTTGGCAGTGGCTATATGGGCTCTTCTGGACGAGGTGAAATAGGCGCTATCGTCCGCGTATAGCGCCAGCTCAACGTCGTCCTCCCATTCTTGCAGCCTGCCTGCCAATGTTGGGATGTCATTCGTGTATGCCGCGTACAGGACTGGAGACAGACAACTGCCCTGTGGGACGCCGGCACTGATGGTTCTTGTTGCGGACTCGGCGCCCTCTACACAGACGTAGAACTTCCTGTCTTCCAGGAAAGACGCCATTAACCGCAACATAGCAGGGGGGACACTGGTCTGTTCGTGTAACTTATATAGTAATCCTGAGTGCCACACCCGGTCGAACGCCTTCTCGATATCGAGAAAGACGCCCAACGATATGCGGCCACGATTGTACTCTGCCGCAAGCAGGTGCAGCACTCTAGTCAGCTGTGTGGCTGTAGAGTGACCCCTCCTGAATCCGTGCTGCTCCGCCCGAAGTTGGATGCACGGACGGAGACGTCTTAGCAGCAATCTTTCAAACAGTTTAGCTATGTGTGGTAATAGCGTAATCGGCCTGTAACTGGAAGCTTTACGCCTGTCCTTCCCGGGTTTCGGCAAGACGATAATTTTGCCTTTTTTCCATTCCTCCGGGAAGTGGGATGTCCGCAATATCCCATTGTAGAGTCGACCAATCTCTACTAGGACTTTATAGGGCAGCTCTCGGAGTGCAGCGTTGGTAATCCCGTCGTGTCCGGGCGCCTTCCTCACTTGCAGGCAGGTTACCATCCTCCGCAGCTCGGCGGGGGAAATGAACCACTCTCCTGCAAGAGGCGGCGCAGGTGACGACAGGAACTCCTGTACGCGACTCTCCTTTGTGGCATGAAGCTCCATGTACTCCGCACTTGCAGGATTCGGCATAAATTGCTCCTCGAAGTGCTCTCCTAGGATATCCGCTCTGCCCTTGGCATCATAGCAGCGTTCGCCCGCTCTGTCGGTCAGCGGGCAAACGGGAGGTCTAGATTTGGTTAGCTGTCGGTTCAGTTTATAAAGCGACGCATTTTGCTCATCCGCCTTCCATATGCGCCGCTCCCAGGCCTCTCCTCTGTAGGCCCGGACTGCAACCGACAGCTCCTCCGATAAGATGTTGAGCTGTGATTTTATTCTTGGGCAGCGAGTACGCGCCCAGAGTTTTCTTAGTGCTCTTTTGCGTTTTATTTGCACGCTTATGTCCCGCGGCAGATCGTCACGCCTTTCTGTGATCGGGACGATCGTAGAGGCCGCGTGGAGGGCCTCCTGGATGTTTTTGGTAATTCTAGTTGCAGCGGCCTCTACGTCGTCCGCTGTATTTATGAGTTGGTGGACTGGAGGTCTCGCCTGCAGATGTTGTGCGTAGCGCCTCCAGTCAATGCGTGTCTTAAATGCTCTGGGCGGCGTAGTCACCGCCTTAGTGCCAAGGGTTATCAGAATCGGGAGGTGCTGTGAACTCAGGTCGTATAGCACCTCTACCACTACTGGGTAGTTGACGTTCCTGGAGAGCACGATGTCTAATACATCCGGATGTTGCCTCGGGTCTGTCGGAACGTTGGTTGGTTCCTCGGGACCTAAAACGTCATAGTTGTTCTTTTCAGCGTCTTCGTATAGTGCATGACCCGGCGGGGTGATCACTCTGGACCCCCACGCCGGGTGTTTAGCGTTTAGGTCCCCGGCGATTATGGTGGGTGTTTCACCTTCCATCACCGTCCGGATGTCTGAGGGGCAGAATGGAGTCCCTGGCGGGCGGTATGCTGCGTAGATCCTTAGTTCCTCGCCCGCCGCCTCCATTCTTATGCCGATAGAACGCATAGTCTGGTAAGGTGGTAATTCCAGCTCTTGGTGGACGATGTCCCTCCTCACAAAAACCGCCGTCCCTCTGTAGGCGGCCCCTTGAGGGGTGACCTCGTCCCTTCTGTATAGGTGGTAGTTTGGCAGCTTGATATGCGTTTTTGGATTTAGTTTTGTTTCGCCCAGCAATATAATGTGCAAGTCCTGTTGCTGGGCGACAGTGCGGAGTTCATGCAGCTTCTGCTGTATACCGCCCGGGTTCCATTAGAGGAGGCGCAGATTACTCTCCTCCGTAATGCCGTGCTAGTAGATTTGCCAGCGCCTTCATAATTGCTGTGACTGGATCGGTCCCGGCTCTGATATCCGCCAGGACTTGCGTGCCGACCTCGATAGCAATACCTACTAAGCGTTGTATTGCATCTGCTGTCTCGAGGCCGGTGGCGGGTGTTCTCCTATATGAGGGCGTTGGCAATTGTCTCGGGTGTGGTTGCTCCTGGTCCTGCCCTCTTGGCTTGTGGGTAGAGCGCGCTCTAGCTGTAGAGCGGGCTCTACGTTCTGGTAGAGCCCTTTCTGGCACTGTACCCACGTTGGTTGTCTCCCGAGTAATCTGCGCCTTTTGCAAGGCTACTGGTACTGTTGGTGTCGGGGTAGAGGTAACAGCCGGAGGAGGCTGCGACTTCTTCCTACTTCTCCTCTCCCGCCTCCTCTTCTTTGAGGGTTGCCGTTCTGTGGCAGGATTGGCGGGAGGCTGTAGAGTCGCCCCGGTGGTTGCCCTGGTCGTCGCGGGTTCCACCGTTTCCTGGGATGCTACGGGTAGGGGGGGGGGCTGATTGTCTGCCCTTTCCTGTGATGGTGACCCACCCGTCTTGCTGAATGGTTACAGCTTTCGGGCGACTCTGGGGGATCTTTTTTGGGTCCTCCGGGAGTAGCCCCGGTAAGGTAATCCCCTGCCTCCTAGCAGTCCTCCTCAGGACTGGGCAGCGGCGGTCGTTTGCTGTATGGTTTTTGCCACAGTTGGCACATTTGGGTTCCTCTTCCCTACCCCGAGGGCAAAGGCTCGCTATGTGCTCCCCGGCACAGCGCACACACCTCACTGGCCTGAAGCAGTTGGCGGAGGCGTGCCCGAAGGCCTGGCATCTGTGGCATTAAGCTGGTCCTACTTTCCTTTGCCAGGCCTCGATGACGACCCCTCTCATGTAGAGGAGTTCGTCGATATTATATAAATTCTGGAGCTGCTCCAGGCTCAGGTGATCCAGTTGGGCAAAGTAGATGCAGCCAGGTCTGCCTCTACGTGGTGGAATTGCCTTCACATATTTAATAGGGAAGCCTTTTGCCCTTATGGCCTCCTCTATTGCTTTGGTATCTGTGCCCATAGGTAGACCCCGGATGCCCACTTTAGTGGGCTTATCCTCCTACGGGGTGTAGCAGTACCAGGACAGCGTTGGTGTTTCTTTGGTCAGCTCCACCATGTAACGCTGAACCGTGCGGAATTCGTTTGCGCTCTGTGGCATAAACCGTACGCCTTTCCCGAATGGACGGGCATTCAAAGGGTGGCCCAACATTCTGTTGAGCTCCTTAAAATGCCTCGTCCAATCCGGTAGGCATTCGGCCACTATTGGTGGGTATCTGACTTTGTCCTGGTCGGCAGGCTTGTCAGTAGGCACTGCCGCCGGTTGAGGGCGTGGTACTGCTGGTGCAGCTACCATATGGGCATAGCTGGTGAATGGTCGTTGACCATCGTCCTGCGGTAGCCCGGACGGGTTGGATGATGCCACCGGTGATGAGCAGCCGGCGGATGCTGCCAGGGTAGCGTAGGTGGTCGACCCCCAGCTGTAGGATTCCTCTCCCCCCTGCTCGTACTGGGCCGAATCTCGGCTTCGTCTATCTGGTGATATGGAGCGAGGGGGGGGTTGTGGTGGAGAAGGCGACTTTGGTGGTGATCTAAGCACCTTCTTCGTCGTCACTATTTGGTGGTATCTCTCATCTTCTGATGATGAAGGGGCTTCGTCTGACGACAGCTGGGAGCCTACCCGTTGCCTCTTCTCAAATAGGGAGGCTTCGGTCTCCGGTGGCGTGTGGCGTCTGGCCGCTTTCTTGGCCCGCTGCTGTTGGGGCGACGGTTCCTGCCTTGCCGTGTGCTCAGACACGGCTGGCGTGAGCGCGGCGCCCGTTGCGGACTCCTTCCGTGGCGAGACGGTTTTCCGCATAGGGATATGGGAGAACGCTGGCACCGTTCTGGTGCGCTCCGGGTTCATCATATCCCTGATTGCAAGAGGTCTCTCCAACACTCCTTTCTTATCCGGTGGTATTTTAGGTTTGGGGGGTGGTTCCCCCTTGTCCCTACCCGATATGCTGAGTTGTTACCTAGCTTGTCGGTTGTAATCTACGTGGCCCTATCTATACGATGGTGATATTATTAAAAGGACTGTCTTCGCTGTGGACACTGCCTACCCCTTTTGTCAACAAAAGGGTTGGGGGAAGTGCGACGGTGGCACTTTATACGCGACTAGGCACAGGATGCACGAAACGCATAAAGTGCCAAGAATCACCTAGGGGCCGGTGACCTCGACGCCTCACGGAATCACGGGACTCAACGTGGGCGGAGTTTGTCGTACCGGCGGTTATTTGCAGCCACTGTAAAACTGCAAGTAACGCACACCTAGGAGATCCTTGATGATGAATGAATTGCAAGAAAACTCGTTTACTGAGCTACCCCTGAGCTATACGCGAAAGTGAGCCGCGCCATTTGCGCGCTCGCGCAACTTGATTACATCAATTTGTACTATCACTCTCTCACGGTTTTCTCAATTATTTATTTTGTATAAGACATACATTTATACAATTTACTTATAAAGATAGCACAAAAAATATCTTCTACGATATACGTTACATTTTTATATCACAAAAAACCTTTTATTTATTTAACAAAATATGCATATTTTACTCACGTTGAATAAGTTGAAATTTCTTAAATATTTAACATAGAAAGTTAAAACATTGTTTCCCACTTGAAATTATACATATCTTAACCAACACAACAGTTTAATTTACATTTTCTCTTTACATTTCACTATTAAAACACTTTTAAATTTCTTATACAAAACTATCATTATTTCACTTATTCACTGGAATTTAACACAGAATTCACCTTTTTTACACGTACAATCAATCTGAAATGTTTTACAAGTCATTACATACATAAATTGCTGAAATTGCAAATATTTAGATTTCTACATATTTGGCCTCCTAAGTACGTGGCTAGCGTGCGTCTATGAGCTCACACTATTTGAACAACTAACTTTTGCACGGCTATCGACTATCAGTAAAAATGGAAAGTTTAGTATACACTAATATCAACAATACTAGGTGAATAAATGCTTTTACACAATTCTCAAACTGTAGGAAACTATTTCTAATCAGATTCCTATCAGTTATCATGTCTCTTATCAGATAACATAGACAAAATATTTCATGAATCAATACATTGAAAATAGGCATTTGTTTTCACACAAAACATATCAAACTTACATAAGACAATACTTACGCAATTAATTTCCATTAATTCCACTTATGCACAGCGATTATCTCGACCGGGGAACAAATCCGGTCTCTAACTTTATCTTAATATTTCTTTAAATTAACATCATTGGAAAGATGATTTCAACCGGGGAACAAATTCGGTAACATAATTTATATCTTAAAAATTCCCTATATGAATTTATTAAGAAAATATTACTAGGAAAACAATAAACTATTCCGGCCTGGAAGTCGAACCCAAGACCTTCACATCATTAATTCGATATTTCTTTAAGATTCAACTAAGCATTTTCTTATTAGAATACTATTGCTCGATAACTTGCTTTTTAGAAGCTATTCGTAATCGGTTAACTAATAAATTGAAGTATTCTTATAGGCGCGTCGCCAACACAGACTATTTATTTGTTTATTTTGAGTAAGTGAATGTACACTTACTTACATTTACTAAACCACTCTATTTTAAAACATTTCTTTTGAATGGTTGTAGTAACATAAAAGACGGATGAATTATTTTTATGCAAAGTTTTTATGCAAATAGAGAGCAGACAAAAACGATGTGGTAAAAGTAAAAAAAAAAAAAAAAATGGGTTGAAGACATTGCGGTACATATTTAACGTCTCTAGTTAAGCAAGATCGTCGTAAAACACTGCATACATCATTTACGTAAATTACTTACTGTAGTTTTTACTTCTGGTACAACACTACTTTAGCTTAGATCGTATAACACTTTATTTTTTATGTTTTTATTTTATAGGATAGGGTGACAAACGAGCACACAGTTCACCTGGTGGTAAGTGGTTGCTGTGGCCCATGGATTTTTAATAGAGAAACATAAGAACTGATTTTCTATTACCTGACCCGGTATTCGAACCCGGGACCTTATGATCAGCAGCCGCGATTGCAATCACTAGACGAACGAGGCTGTCAATATAGTGAATACCAAACAAAAGCTATACGTGGTATAGCCATGCTGCAGTTATATTAGAAGTATAGTTGTAACACGAATGGGTCGGCTCGACCGGGAAAGGACCACGCTCTCACAGAATACCAGCGTGAAACAGTAGCTTAATGCCGCTGTGTTTCGTATGGTGAGTGTAGAGAACCGGAGACCCTTTTTACTGGAAACGAGGCATTTCATCTTAGTCCTCACGGGTGACAACGCATCTGCATTTTGATTCTTAATCGACGATAAATGTACACATGTCTATGAGCCACAGCATCCACTTACTATCAGGTGGACTGTGTGCTCGTTTGTCACCCTTATTCTATAAAAAAAAAACCTTAACCGTCATTTTTAACAGGCGGTTTGACGATCGCAGAGGCAGACGCCTTGCATATTTGAAGCTACTGCCCGGTGTCAATTTAGATATTTTATGTCAGGCGTAAACAGGATTGCTTAAAAGATCTCTTCTCTTTTGGAATTGGAAGCCATAAGACTTGGAAACTTCCCAAAATCGCCTGTTACAGCACCCACAGGACGAAAAGCAATTATGGGTTTTTATTACCACCACACGGCAAATAAAAAGTATCTGAATTAGGTTTCTGCTTACACTCGTCCCAAATATTGTTATTCGATGACTATTGAAAGTTGGGATTGTTTATTTTATAGGTTACCTTGATTTAGGTTTCTAGGTAACCTTGTTGGGTTACGTATTAAATTATTTGAGGGTACACTACAGGTCATGATTCTTTCTTCCAATTTACCTCAGGGACGACCACGTAACTGTGGCTCTCGTTTGCTGGTCTCCATATCCTACAGTAAAGTAAAAAGTAAGGTTACGGCCCTTGTGTACATCTCACTCCTGGGCACAGGCCTCCTCTCATTACTGAACGGGTTTAAGAGAAATTAAATGTCTACCGCACGTTCCATTGCATGTTGGCGCACTTCACATACCTATCATCTAAGTATGTATATATATACATATATAATCGGAATCTCGGAAACGGCTCCAACGATTTTCATAAAATTTTCGGGAGTTTCGGGGGCAATAAATCGATCTAGCTAGGATTTATTTTTAGAAAATGTCTTTTTGTCCTTGTTTTTAGGCAACGAAAAACTGCTACAATATCGTTAGAATGAAAAAAAGATTAAACGTGTGACAGATTTTAAGACTGCCCTTGCGGCTTACTACTCACTCCGTACTCTCTTATGGCATCATCTTGTGGGGAAACTCTTGTGATGTAAACAAATTATTTATATTACAAAAGAAGTGTACGAATATTAATACATTTGGACAAAATGGAATCAAGTAAACCCCACTTCATTTAAAATAAAATTTTAACACTTACGTCTATCTACAGCCTCGTATCTTGTAAATTCGTTAGGAAACACCCAAAACTCTACTCACCTCCTAAAAAAAACTAAAAGAAATAATAGAAATTTATATTTTATATAAGCTTAAGATAAGCGCCCAATCAGACTGCACTAGCGGGTGCGGGGGCGGGCGCGGGCGCTCGGGTCTTGGCGTCTGCATATTCAGAGTGCCAAACGAGCTACGAGTGTCATTGCAAATGTGTTTGGTCGTTCTCAAACTTTGCTACGTATTTAGAAGACATGGATGAAGATTTGCTTTTATTAATGGAAAATTCATACTTGAAATGGAAATTGCAATATAGAAGTTTGGCACACACGATTTAAATAAAGGAAGAGAAGAGTTTGGAGAATTTTATGTATTATACGCTGATTTACGGACGTATCCCGATAAATTCTTTGAATACACGAGAATGTCATTAGACACTTTTGACTACATATTAAATAAGATCTCCGAGATCCATGTTTAGTCAAGATTGACACCAAAATATTTCTTCCCATAATTTATTTATTTATGGCCACCCTATTTAAATGTTACATATGTTTGCTCTGCCAAATAGCAGTGCGATGTTGTACTGCAGATATAAATTCTTCCGTATTGATATCCATGATGATTGACGACGCTTCGGCGGGTGAATCAAAATGGTTTAGAACCACAAGCGTAGTCACATAACAGACGCTAGATCACTGTGAACGATGCGAGCGGTCCCAGCCATTAGAAACACCCGCGCCGAGTGCGCCCGCGCCCGCCTCATGCAGACGCTCGGCTCGCTGGAGCACTCTGAAAGCAACTGGCGTCTACATACATTTTTATTAACACGCGCCCGCGCTAGCACCCGCGCCCGCCTCCACTTTGAAAGAGTACTATGGGTATCTTAATCCTTATTAATTAAAATTAGTTTCAAACAGACCTCACGTTATGTCAATAAAGATTTATAACCATTTACCGAATTCCGTAAAAATCCTGGAAAACCCTGTGCAATTTAATAAACAATTAAAAATACTTAAATAAAAAATTCATTTAAATTATAACATTTATTAAGAAGAATATTATATAACATTTATTAATAAGAATATTAATAAATGTTATAATTTAAATGAATTTTTTGACGATAAATAACGACAAAGTAAGAATACTTCGACTAGGTACATTGTATCTCAAATTAAATTAATTTATATAAAATAATATTGAATGTTGATGATATGATAATTTGTAATTTATGTTTAAAAATTAGATAATACGAAAATACATAGTTAGCCCTATAGTGTTGCTATGCCCTTGCGGGTCGTCACATGTATACCTATCAAAATTGTACCATCTTAATTCGTAATCTGACATGCAATCTTTGAGTATTAATACTCAAAGCATGCAATAAACAATTTGAATTTGAATTTAATGCCGCTGTGTTTCGTATGGCGAGTTTAGAGAACCGGAGACGCTTTCTACTGGAAACCAGGCATTCCATCTTAGTGCTCACGGGTGACAACGCATCCGCATTTTGATTCGTAATCGAGGGTAGATGTAGAAATCTATGGGCCACAGCAACCACTTACCATCAGGTGGACTGTGTGCCCGTTTATCACCCTATCAAATAAAAAAAACTTAAATTGCAATCAGATGTAGAACCGACAATGATGGAAAAGAAAAGTTCTCGAGTAGCAGCCTGGAACGAGCGAACGAGCAAGCCCAGTGTTAGGCGACGCACTACTAAATAGGTCTGATGAAGAAACACGCCAACGTCGATGGATGCAAGTGGCTCAGGATCAGGATCATACATTGTGGCGCTCTATGGGAAGGCTTACTACGTTCAGGAGTGCACTTGTGATGGGCTATGGTACCTAGTGTCGACTGATTTAGTTGCTAGTTTGTTAAAGGTAATATTTATAAACTAGTTATCATTTGCTTTATATTTTGCATGTACTAAAAACGCCGTGCTTTATAAACTTCTTGAAAATGTTTGGGGGCCTATGCCCAGTATTGAGAATTACGTACGCTATAAGCTATAACGTTACTTCACTTTTTTTTAAAACCCTTTAGATCAATTAAAAGCACTGTGTCAGATGTTATTATGGATTAAATGCTTACTGGGAAAAACCGACACGATTACACAAGAAACAAATTTGTCAATATGATATACGATATGATCCATTTAAAATCGGATGATGGGAAATTAGTGACCCACAAGTACGTCAACCCAAACAAAACGCTGAAACTCAATAACAAGCGCATGAATCATGCGACGTGTTGCATAAAACACGTTTTGCCTACCTACCGTTTGTAAACCAAACTAATCTTATTCATCGATTTATTTAAAACGGTTGAGAAACTGTTGCAAAAAGATGACATGGTATAAATAATACGTAGAGGGCTAGAGTAATTAAACTTCCTATAACTATTAAAAACTTAAGATATCGTTTAGAATTTGATTTTTTCAAACGTTCTACAGCTTGATGGGGGCCTAAAATGTCGATTCGGTATTATTAAAAAGGTCTACAAAATAATACATATCACACTTTATAGACTATCGGATCTGAAAGATTCAGAACAGTGACAAAAGCAGCCTCAAAATGACACCAAGAGATTAGATTAGAATAATTAGTCTTAAAACAAATCGAGGAGATTCGGAAAGAATCTGCTAATGTGTCCACTTCACAAGCTATGATTAAAAATATTTGCTCTTCTGTAATTCTATTTTTTTATAGGATACGGTGACAAACGAGCACACAGTCCACCTGATGGTAAGTGGTTGCTGTGGCCCATAGACATCTACATCTATCCTCGATTACGAATCAAAATGCAGATGCGTTGTCACCCGTGAGGACTAAGATGGAATGCCTCGTTCCAGTAAAAAGGGTCTCCGGTTCTCTACACTCACCATACGAAATACAGCAGCTTTAAGCTACTATTTCACGCTGGTATTCTGTGAGAGCGTGGTCCTTCCCCGGTCGAGCCGACCCATTCGTGCTACAACTATACTACTAATATAACTCCAGCATGGCTCTACCACGTATAAAATTATTATTACGTATAAAATATTGAATTTTATAGCATAATATTGATTCGCCTGTGCAAAATGGTAAACTAAAATATTCATACAACCTTTAATTTGTACCTAATCAATTTATCAAATACTCTCAGTAATAAGTCTTTTACTTTACTTTCATCCTTATACCTAGTCTTTTCCAAATAAGCTGTTTTCCATTAACTGCAATATACGCAATAGCTTGATATCAAGAATGATTTGCATATAGAAAGGTGAACATACCTAGATTTAATGTACTATAATAAATACCTACATCCGACAACCTTAACGTGGAATTAATTAAAGTGAATAAGCATACTTCAATATATACATGAAATATACATGTGATTACAGACGGCAGATTTCTGTAATTTCAATAAAGAGGATACATAGGTTGTACGCTGCAGCTATTATGGTTGTAGCACGAATGGGTCGGCTCGACCGGGGAAGGACCACGCTCTCACAGAATACCAGCGTAAAATAGCAGCATAATGCTGCTGCGTTTCGTATGGTGAGTGTGGTGAGTGTAGAGAACTGGAGACACGTTTTACTGCAATCGAGGCATTCCATCTTAGTCCTCAAGGGTGACAACGCATCTGCGTTTTGATTCTTAAGCGAGATTAAATGTAGATGTCTATGGGCCACAGTATCCACTTAACATTAGGTGTACTGTGTGCTTGTTTGTCACCCTTGTCCTATAAAAAAGGTGCTCGGTAGCATCGACTTGGCGGACACCGTGGCTAACAAAATTTCACCTTTTTTTAAGACATCAAGGTGCTTTGAGTTTATTGGAAATTTTTGATTTTTCTCTTAAACTTTGTCAAAGGTTCGTGAAGTTAATTGATAGAATCAGGCGTTACTTTGCGGAAATCCTATTATAATACAGTTTTTCATAGTTACTTTGCAACCATCCGCTCAATTAAATAAAAGGATGTGTCTTCACTAGTTTGAATAGCACCTACCGCTCTCCCTCAATTGCGTGCACTAATCCCGTCACCACTAATCCCAGCACCACTACAATTGCGGTCACGAGTCGTGAGCACACTTTTTATTGGTCGATAAGATGTTGACCACGCTGACGCTCAACGTGATTGGTTCGTCAGCCGATTCTCGTCGTCTATTGGGTTCGCACGTATCATTCGACTACCGTACACTTGCGAGCAATTTTAGTGGCAACTTTTTAATTAGTTTACTATCGTTAATTGTAGTGTTACCTCATTGTTAATTGTTCTTTGTGTATTTCTTGTTTTTAAGTTTTTGATATTTCTTGTAAATTTTTTTTGTTCTAATTTGAGCATTCAAATTTTGGGATAAATATGCAGAGAAGAAAGAATTCGGTGTTAAATAGACAATCCCGACAAATGGTCTATTCAGTGTTTTGTTACATGAAATAATTAGGTTTTGCGAAAAACATGATAGACGTTTATAAACATACTGCTAAGGCGGCGAATGTCTACGTAGCTACTGTACGTCGTATAGTTAAAGGAGTTAACTACTCAGAATTTCGAAAAAAGTCAGCTGTTGTTATTTCAATTCATAATTGAAAATATTCAATTATGAATCGAAATAACAACAGTACCTAATAATTTTGGCCGACAGTGTACCAACGCTGGCTCAACCTCCACCGTAGTTCATCTGTGCTCATTTTCGTGCCGGCAACATTACTCCCAACACCATTATTCTAGGAAAAACACACCATCGACGATAATACGACAATTATTTCGCCTCTACACGAGGCATTTTCAGGTGATAATGATGGTTCATGAAGTGTCACATATCTGGAAGAGCATACTTAGTTTCCCAGCAGGTCGTGGGCGGTGATGTAGCAATAAATGGTAAATCGTAAGTGTAACAAAAGCTTTTCATTCTTGCCTTGAAGTCACCCGGAATTGTAGGTGATCGGTCGTAAGACGTTACGCTGGCAATTTATTTGAGAGACTGGATTCTCATCACTTGAGCTTGAGACTTTTGTTTTAACTAATATAAGGTGACCAGTAAGCCTTTTGGCACGCTTCCAACTAAATCCAATGCTGCTAGGTGACATTTTGCAGCACCAGCTCACATGTGACAGCAATACTCCACCATGCACAACTCAACTATTTGTTAAAATTGTTGGATAAACTACAATTTGTTATTGTATTTGCTACATAGTTTTCAAATATAGAGTATCGGTGGTAGAGAGTGGATTCACATTTAGTGGACAAATGATCAAAATTTCGCCACAGTACCTAACCACTTGCCATTAGGAAGACCTTGTGTTCGTTTGTCGATCTTACATAAGTTGTATGGAAACAAAAGATGCTCTTGTACATTTGTAGAAATACTGAACTCAACAACTGAATTCGCTACACATATCCATAACTCGAAATGTAAGCAATTTGAAAGCCATTAAATATACATTCCGGGAACACACTTCTTTCCTTTGAAATGATATCGCTTAATGTGGCAAAAACTTAATAAAGCGGACCGATCAGCGAGGACAGAATAAAGTGGCGAGTGAAGGCATCGACCTCGAACATTTCACACATAAATCTTGTTCAGACCTCGTAAGCAGTTGGCAGCGAGCAGTGTTCGGTGATCGTCGACAAAATACGGCGCGTTATCCGACCGCGAGCGAAGGCCGTTATTACATCTAATTGGCGACAATCAAGCTCGCTACTGCCACAGTCTCACATATTCACTATATATTGATAGGTGCTATGCTACTGCTTTTGCGAGCCAGAATGTTCTCGTATCACTTTGTTTTCTATATATTGTAATCGTACGTATGGATATATCCACCAATTCATAGCAATTGCTGCGACTGCGATTTACTATCATAATAGAGAAAAAGTATAGTTATTGGACATTAGTTATTTTACAATTGAAGTTATATGGTAGCTTACCATATAGTTTTACAAAAAATGGAAAGTTTTAAATAAAAATATTCTAATGATACTCGTAATAATGTTTATTTATCTAACAATTGTTCACATTTTCTTGCGCCCTCCTTTCTGCCAAGGACGGTCGCGTCCGTTTACGGCTTAAAGAAGAGATCGTCAGATCGTTAAGCCGATCCCAAAAAGATGGAGTTTAGTGGGTAAAAGTCTCCACATAACCACGCAGCCGGCTGCGTGGTATGCTATGAGCATTCTCCATCTCCCTCCCCCGTTACCGGATGGTTGCCCTTATTTGCTTCGGGCGCAAAAAAAAACACATTTTCTTCTTCCTTATATTTTCATAATAAAATCAAAACAAAAACAATCAACTTTACAGTAGTTGGCCACATATTTACAATTATTATCCAGAAATTGGCACAGTTATCGACCATAAAAAACTAACAATAAAATCATTCTACACATCTACTAAGAACCAGGAACCTTTCGAACTGAATCATTGTCTTGTTTGTCTGTCTTCGAAATTTTTTGTAATTATTAATCACATGTTTAAAATATAATACGTTATTATTATTAACCTATAGTGGCGGTGTAAGAATATCCAATAGCCCAAGTCATCCCGCGGGTGTCGTAAAAACGACAACGAAAAACTGAAACGCGAATTGGGTAGCAGCATCCAACTGCAGCAAAAGCAGCAAAAAAACTGCAGCTGCCAACCCACCAGCCGAGCTGGAAACTATAACAAAATCTCCCCTATAACCTATGAGGTAATCTACTCGGGAGGTCTGTGTTCAGCAGCGGACTTTAATAGGTTGTAATGGCGAGATGGACTTATGTATTACGTACAGAAAATCCTAAAGAAATCTTTGAACGTGTTATTAATATTGTAGTCCCGATTTCCCTTGCCGTAGTATTGCCATGTCCATTTTCTCGTTTAACTACATTTTATTGTATTTATATGACGTCTCCGGCACTGCGATCGTCAGTTCGCCTGCCAAGTCTGACGAGTGAGCCAAATCCTACCTACAAGAGAGTACGTCCATTCCAGCACTAGACTTTAATGTACGGAAGACGCAGAAGAATAATTAAAAGTTTTTTTTTAAATTCTATTTTAATATTTTTAAATTATTTTAACTTTCATTTTCTTACTATCATCAAATGATTATTACAACTGGACAACTATAGCAACACCATAAAGACCAAGAACTAATAACGAAGGTGGCGTAAACATAACGCACACATACAAAATAACAATTAAGATCGGAAATCGATAAAAATGACGTTGCCTTATAGGTAACAAACATTTCTAAACTTCTATTCGTAAGCCTATGCATTATACAAAATCAGAATTAGTCTGGCATCACGTGTCCTTTACATGACCCATTACCAACATTAAAATTTATGAAGACTATTTTAAAATCCTTTATGTTTGTATAACGCGAATGTTATTTTGTTACCAATACAATTGATTTAAGATTGTTGAACCAAATATATCAATTTATAATATGTTTTATGTTTATTGTATAATAAAAAAATTATGAGTTATGAACAACCGGTCGGCTCGACCGGGGAAGAACCACGCTCTCACAGAATACCAGTATGGAATAGCAGCTTAATGCTGCTGCTGCTACAGATGTTATGGATACAGATGTCTATGGGTCACAGCTTCCACTTACCATCAGGCGGACTGTGTGCTCGTTTGTCACCATTATACTATAGTAAAAATCCCAACAGTCCACTGCGACAATTCCAACAGTTATTATACATGTAACTGTTAAATAAATATATCACGTTCAAATTTAAAATGCTACTTTTTATCTGAAGTATTCCATAGTTTCGCTTACTTTTATCAAGTAAAGATATTCATAATGGCGATTTAAACAAAATATAATGCATTAGTATTTTTAGGTATTTTCTATTAAAACGTTCTACATAAATTTAATATGTAGATACCAATATAATACCATAGAATACTTTACCGTGCAATTTAGTCAATTTATAAGTTCATTTTTCCTCTTCGCTTGGTGCTCATTACATTGTCAATAACATACTGAACAATGTAAGCCGAGTGTACAATGATAGTAATCGACTCGGCCGCAGGCCGTACCTGTGCTTCATGTGGGATACAGCCGCTATTACACTGATAGACAGTAAATACCGCGGGCACGAACCAAGAATTTAGTTCAATCAGTCGCTAAGAAATTTATAGAGAAACGTACAAATAAAACACATTTAATTAACAGTACTGTCGTATGTGGCGGCCGCGTGTGGCGTTTTATCGACTTTAATAGTGTGTCGTAGTTGAAAAATTAAAGAAACCAATATAAAAAATGTCACTTAAAGTATGAAAACCATACATACATATATATATATATATATATATATATATATATATATATATATATATATATATATATATATATATATATATATATATATATATATATATATAAAGAAGTTAAATACGAGTAACCGTGACAGACATACCTGAAATAAATATATACTTGATACGTTTTCACGTATCCCTTTCGGTCCCAGTACTCACAATTGTGACGGTGACTTTGTCAATTTTTATAAAATTAAACAATCGTCATGAGCTGACTGGGACAGCGTCGCACGATCGTGCGTATAGTTCAGTTTACTATGACAAAGAGCAGTGGAATTAAATTAAAATAATTTTGACTCAGTCGCCATTCGTCGCCTAGCAACAAGCGTGTGTTATGCGCCAAAATTAAACATACCTGTTTGTCACGTAAAAGTAAGTAAAACCTATATTGTTACTGCAATTATTCGTTTGAAAAAAGCTAAATTCTCGATAAATTATGTTTTTATTCGTCCTTTCGCGTTTTTAGTTTGTCTTATTCGAGGTTACTTTTAGATGTCACAATCGTGAGGGTTCGGGCCCAACGTTGGTCAGATTAGTGATTATTTATACCAATTATTTTATGTTATAAACACTCTTTTTTACTTTTCAGCCTATTTGATTAATCGTTATGAATAGAAATAACTTGGCTTTTGACTCTGATGCTATAATGGACCAACTCGCTGACTCGGATTTGGGCGAGGACTTTGATGACTATAATGATTGGTATCCACCTGGTGAGCTACTTAGTTCTAACTCGGATGACGAAGACGAGCAAGAAGCAAGAGTTTCAACAGTAGCAAGTCCATCATTGTCGAATAAATGGACTCGCAGACGATTCGTCGGTAAACCCATGCCTACACTGATATCGGAGCCAACGGAAGAGATACTTACTCCAAGTGAATACTTTGGGTACTTTACTGAAGAAATTTACGAATTATTAGTATTAACTGGTTCAACTGCTATTGGAGCCCAGCCATTGCATAAGGTCCAGCGTTACAATAAAATTACAAAATCGTACATCAAAGTAACTTGCCCTGATATGATAAAAAATACAACAAACACATGGGAGGTCTAAACGTCAGCGACCAAATGATGGAGGTCTACAGATCACGGCATAAAACTCGCAAATGGCCAATCAAGTTAATAATGCATTTGTTCGACTTGGCCATGGTGAAATCGTGGTACGAGTATCGCCAATCATGTGACAGAAATAAAGTCAAGAACTCTGATATCATGGATTTTCTGGACTTTAAAATATACGTATCTGATTTTCTACTTGGCGGTTCAACGAGAAAACCCACCCGAAAAGAATTCGAAGAAATCGCAGAGATGCCTTCAACATCCCACTATCAACCTGCATCTATTCCAACTATAGATAAACATCTCGTTGGGTATAATCATTGGTCCGTATGTGATTGCCTAAAAGCTTCTCGCTGTTACCGAGTGATAGGTTGTACAAGCCGTTCAAAAGTAAGATATACAAAATGCAATGTTTATCTTTATAGTACTAAAGATAATTTTTTTTAATATTTTTCTCTAGTCTCTTCCTTCTAGTAATTATAAACTGATGATCTCGATTGTGTGCCTTGTTCCTACTTCTTAATTTTTTATTATATCAAAATACGCAAAAATATAGGTTAAAGAAGCGTTATATTTTTGTTACTTATTAACAATAAGAAATTAAGTTAATTTTGATTACAAAATAAATAATTATTTTTATTCCGCGGGTGTCATAGGATGCGATTATGGGAATTGCCAGAAAAATGTAGCCTTCCAGTAGATGACGGTATAACTAACATAACCAAACGTCCCGTTTTGAACGTGACCGTCCTTTTTATCGGTACTCAATCCCGGTATCCTCGATGACAGCTTCGGAATGCAAAATTGTCTCGTTATTATAGACTACTACAATATTCGAATAATGCAAAAACGTAAAGACGCGTTTCAGAGGCGACTGTTGGCAGCTTGAGGTTGAACCGGGAAAATTTGGCCAGTGTAATGCAACAGAGAAAAGGCGTTAAGCAAATAAATAATTCCTGCTGCGAATGGGTAGTATATAATGTAATGATTCTAAATGAGTGATTTTGGATTCCGGTAACGATTCACAAATGAAACTTTTGGATCACCAAAAACCAACCAGGCGATATCATTGTCGATTATTTAACCCTTGTTAATAATAGAAAATAATGAGACTACATAAATTATCAGATTTGTGACGAAAAAAATGTGTACTTGTGTAAAACAAGCCGTTTCCCGCGACTTCCACGCGGACAAACGACGATTGAATTTCATGGGTTTTAATTTATTTAGCGCGGAATTCTAATTCTTTTTCTAAAATAAAAATAGCTTAGGTTACTTCTTATAACATCAGCTATCTGCCCAGAGTAAGTGCCGTCAAAATCAGTCCAGCCATTTTGGAGATTATCCGGAACAAACAGGTAGGTAGACAGACGAAAATTTTAAAAACTTTTTTAAAAGTACTACCCTATATATTTTTATAGTACTACCCTACATTTAGCAAAAAGCCGTTATTTTGACATTACAGGCACTACCATCTTATTTATTTGTATGGATTGAAGTCATTTCTTGAAAAAACACTAATTCCTACGTTTTAGACGCGGAGGTTATCATCTAATTTAGGCTTGGGTAAAAATATCGATATTTTGTCATAAAAATTTCGATATTTACTGTAGATATTTTTAAATGTCGATATATCGATATTCGATATTTATTCAGAAGTATTTAATTGGGGCCAATTTCGATATATTTTAAAGTGTTGTATTAATCGACATGAAGAATTCATGTGCGTTGTCGTTTTCTTTCGTCCAGTAATACCATTTCGGGCCTTGTCCTACCAAATCATGCAAAACATGACGATATATCGATATGTAGATATATTATGCGATATATATCGAAACTGTTTAATAATATCAGTACTATATATATATTTTTGCACTTGCCCATCCCGAATCTAATTTACAACGCAATCGATGAATTAGATAAATCGATCTGTAAAAATTTTACGTTATCCCGTTTCTAATAAATTAAACTATCTACCAAGACATGAGAGACCCTTGTCTAGGCAGTGACATTTTAGAGACTTATAAAGAAGTTTGGAGACAGTTAGATTTTGATTACCTTTGCCAGCGTTTACTAAAATGACAACAGCTAAGCAAGCATATTGGCATCCTTCTGATTTGCTTTTCCATCATGATGATAATTTCAGTAAAATAGAAAGTTACCAACAGTAGAAGGGCACATACAATAATACTGTCTTAACCTACCCTAGAAGAGCCGTGGTAGCTCAGATGGTTAATGCTCGCTGTAAATATAACAGAACGCGAGTAACCCGGGTTCGAGCCCCGCCAGCACCAATGAAATTGTTAATTACAATTTTAAATGCTGATTTACCACGTGCTCGGCGGTGAAGGAAAACATAGTGAGGAAACCCGTGTATGTCTGAGGAATAAGAAAAAAATATATTTTCGAAGACTTGTGAAGTTCGCCAACACTTATTTAGGCAGCGCGGCGGACACTTCCTTGCTCTAAAACCCTCTCAGAAATGAGGTGAGGCCTGTGCCCAGCAGTGGGACGTACATAGGCTGTAACTTTAACCTACCCGTGCCCGATATAACCTTCAAAGGTAAGTTAGGACTACATTTAATCACGTGCCTGACGTATTTTTAATTAGTCACAAACTTATAAAAATGCAAAGTTTTAGTTAACTTCATGGCAGGGAATTGCAGCTCCAACGGATTTGCTTGAGCCTCTTTATAATCTTGGATAATTTTATTAACTGTTATAGTTAAAATGTGTAGTCTACTTGATTTTATAGCTGTGTCTATCCTTACGATAAACAAGTATGTAGAAAATCCATAATTATTTGTTTATAAAGACACATCTCGCGATCTCGCATATTAGAGACAATGGGACAATCACAACAGAAACGGAACTCAAAAATCCATCATTTGTATCTTTGCACAATTGTTGGCTTTCAACGTATGGCCCACGACGTCATCATCATCATTCTAGCCAATCGCAAGTCCACTGTTGATCACCACCAAGGACGCCATAAATCTCGGTCCTTACTCTTCAGCTACCTGCATCCATCGACGTAGGCCCCAATTATTTTTTTCCTGACCTGGTGAGAAGATATGTCGTAATTTCCCGAACGATGCCCAGCCGAGTTGAATCCGTGGATTAACCTCTCGGTCGAAGTTGGACTTACCTAGGACATGCAGGTTTCCTCACAATGTTTTCCTTTACCGCCGAGCACCTGGTAAATCAGCACTTAAAATTGCAATCACCAATTTCATTGGTGTCTGCGGGCATCGAACTCGGGCTGCTCGGGTACTCTGAAATTCACAGCCAGCACTAATCCCCTAAGCTACCACGACTCTGTCTCCGCTGATTACTTATAAAATGTTTTGAACTTCTTGTTCAACGTATAATTTACGCTTGTTTAGTGGAAAATGCGTGTTGCTCTGTATTCCGCTATTTAGCGATGTAACAGGTGTGTGTGAGCATAACGCGTGAAACAAAAGAAACTTACGTTAGGTCGGTTCCCTCGACCCTCGCTCTCGGTTCGCACGGCCCCCCCATCGCGGAAGTGCCATGTTTACACTAAAAAATGGCGCCGTGCGCACGCGCACCCAGAATATTTTAAACTCAAAACGCCATGGGAGAAAACAAGTCTGCAACAGAATGTTAAGTTATACCGTTTTATGATATGAGCTCTCGATCGAATATGATTTACATTTTTTTTATGATTTCAGAAAGACGCGAACTTGCAGTGCTCTGCAAAGTATCATGTTATATGATCATAACATATTCGTATTATTATTGTGTTCGTGGTTAAATGAGTGGTATAAATTATAATGAAGAAATACCACAGAAAAAAGGGAGTTAAAACGAAAATTTATAACAAGTGGTAGAATTAAAAATTTTGTACAACCAACTTCAAAATAAATAAAATGAGAATATCATCAATGTATTCCACGGAATATATTTTTTATATTCCGTGACATAGTCCATGTCAATTAAATAATACGCATTATTAAGGATAACTCAAAAACTACCGGTCAGATCTTGATTAAATTTATATGGGACCACATGAGAACCACCAGCTTAACCCTAGAGCGGTCGCGCATATAAATCTATCATAAGAGGTCGCGCGGATGACGTGTGTCATCCATTTGCCAATGATAATTTATAATAATAATACCAATATTTTGGGTGCATATTTTTATTGAAAGTAACAGACATAATATCACCTACATAATAAAACTGAAAAAAATAAAAAGAAGGGTTTCAATTAAAATTAGGAACTTACGAACGAGTAACTATAATTTCTTTGCTTCTGAGATCAACTTTTGATATTAGCTATAATTATGAGGGACTAAAAATATTCTTAGGTATGATGTTCATAACAACTATTGCACATATACTTGCAATGGTCGGGACAAGTAAATTTCCCACATAATTGGCAAGATATACGGGTGGTTTTATTACGTTTTCTTCCACACAAAAAGCAGCGACCACGCGCGCCTCCACGAGGAGAACTCGCCACTTTTTTTGGTTGTTCGTCCAATGGAATACCCAAAAAATCGCTTATTTTAAGCTTGAGGATCTTCGGTATACAATCAGTACTCATTCTTCTACTAGCCAAAGGTTTCATCATACCCAACGCAATATCAGAAAGAAACTCTCGACGCAATACTTTTATTAGTCCATTGTTTGCTTTGTATACGCATAAAGCATTTATGGCACTAATATTCATCAAATTAAAAGAAACCGTCAGCGGCCATCGCCGTGAGTTTCTAGCCACATCATATAAGGAACACATTTTGTCCACTAAGTCTACCCCATTCTTTGTTCGATTATAATATGTAATAATATCTGGTTTACGTTTATCACCAGAACTCTCGTCAATACAACCATCATTATGTACAGTTGACAAAAGTAATACAACCTTATTCTTTTTTGGCACATATGAAACTAAGGTAGTGTTTTCATGAAAACCAAACAAAGACGAAAATTCAGTTCTGTTTGTAGTTGTTCGGAATGCCTTCGGTACCTCTCTTTTATCCTTTCTAATTGTACCAACGATTGTGGTTTTATTTTCAAAAAGCTTCTTAGCTGCTTCGAGAGAAGTAAACCAGTTGTCCATTGTTACGTTTCTATTTTCACCATGAATAGGTTCAGTGACTCTCAGAACTACGTCAAACCGATTATTTCTTACTTCGAAGGGACCGGGGTTACTGCCTCCATATATTTCCAAATTGTATGTGTATGGACGTTCACAATCGACCAGGGCAAATATTTTGATCCCATATTTCGCTGGCTTGTTGGGAATGTATTGCCGAAATCGGCACTTGCCTCTGAACGCTATCAATTGTTCGTCTAAAGTCAGTTCAGAACTTGGTGTATAATTTTTTTGAAAATTTTTGACAATTTTCTGAAATAAATCACGAATAGGTGCCAACTTGTCAAACATTATCCTTTGCGCTCTCGTTGTAGGATCATCGAAACGAAGGTTTCTCATCAAAAACTTGAACCTTTCATTGTAAGATAAACAGCTTCCATTCCGGTCCCTTTCTTAGCGTCAAACAACTGCAAGATATTTTCCCTTCCAGATTTTACACTCCCACAGAGATATAAAATGCCCAATAGTCCTTTTATTTCTAACTCATCAGTTATTTTCGCATCTCTATCCCTTGAATATTTATTTTGCTCAATTAGTATACGTTTATTTGTGGAATCCGTTATCATAGCTACAATTTCATCATCAAGAAAGAGAGACAAACAATCTAGAGAAGTAGCCTTCGTTTTCGCTATTTCTCGAGGACCTGATTGTATACGTACTATGTTGTGTTGGCGCATCAAACGTCGAGAACGAACTTGTTCTTTCAGCCATCTAGTATTGTCAACACCTTGGTAAAATAAATTTGAAAGTGGTACCTCGTCCTCATCCGTGAAAACGTGTGCGGGGCTTGCGGAACTAGCAAATGTTTGGTTCAACTCAAATTCACCTAAATCATGGTCACCATCTTCTTCTGAGTCCGTATTTTCGCTCTGGACTTCTAGGTGATCCGACTCTTCGTCATCAGAACATGGAGTACCCTCTAAAATGTCCTCGTCTTCCTCCAATAACCATAACTCGATTTGCTGATCTCGGTTTGCCATTTTTAGTTCTAAAATAAAAATTAAAAACAATTTTTTTAGCAAAATAGCTATAAGAAATTACTAATTTTATTAAATAAATATTATTTACTATAAAAGATGCTATAAATATATCATAACAATTACAAAATCGTTAAAAAGGGTATAAAATGGTCGTCACAAAATACTTACGCAAGCGGTCGCGCGGATAACATGTGTCCTCCACCTACGAATTCGCACTTATCCTGACTCAACCGACAAACGCAAGTGCACGGCAGTTACTGACGTCACGCAGCGTACTATAAGCAATACTAAACTGGGCGCCGGCGATGTGTTGCCATATAAAAATCAAGAATTCCCGGCCATTTAGTCAGCATGGATGACTAATGTCATCCGCGTGACCACTCTAGCGTTAAAAGATAATTATCAAAATCGGTTCTCCTAGAAAGAAAGAAAAAAGAAAATACAGCCGAATTGAGAACCTTCTCCTTTTTTTGAAGTCGATTGATAAAATAAATACATATGTGGCGTTTTAGTTTTAGTTTATGGGCATAGAAAACAACGGGTGATCACAAAAAAGAATAGCGAACGAACTCGCGGGTAAAAGCTGGTACTTTTATAAAAATGGTCCTTTTTAAATAAGTAATTAGATCCATTTTATCAAACTTCACCAGTCTTTTGTATTTTATTAGTTGTTTTTAAAATAAACGCCCTATTGATAAATCAAATGTTAATTTACGATTAAAATATAGTTATAAATCTTTTTTTTTAAGTTAATATTAAGAAATATCTCTGCTGTGTCTAAGCGTCACCGTTAGACCCTAACAAAAAATGGGTCCACCCCATAGATTTCCTCATATAACATGATGAGACATTTGCCATGTTGTTTTTTGCTTTGAATTTTCCTCCTTACGTCCTTAATAATAATTTCAGTTTTCCTCCGTAGCCTCTTACAACGGAGATGATATGGAATAGTGGATTCTTTTACCCGGATACTACACGGCGAGTACAGAAAAGACAAAGAGACAACAAGATGAAAATGTCCATAGTCATTACTTGTAAATTGTAAATAATACTGAGCAGTGACTGTTTTTATCGACTTCATAAAAATAAATATAGCGAATTCATTTTGATGCTATAAGTAATTATTGTTACCCTTTAATTCAGAAAACCCATTATGAATAATATTATGTATTAATGTTACTGTCAATAGGCGAGCGCAATAGAAAATAAAATGATAAAATAAATCATGAAAAACTTAATAGTTTTATAACAATTGTTTATCAAATTTAATTAAACATAATTTCGTTTCCCGTTTATTTATAAATCAGGTTTATCTCACCTCTGGCCGGAGTACAACGCTCATTTCTAAAATCTATCTTTTTAACACCAAAATAGTGAAATACATAGGACAAACATTATTTTTAGTAAGTTTATTATACCTAATGGGTTATATATAATATTATAAATTATTTCATTTCAATAGAGGGCCAAAAATCAAAACATTATCTATAAAAAAAATCTTTTTCAATTGTACCTACGACGCTTCTAAAATATGTTCAAAATAATCATCATTACACTTAGTTGTTACGTTGTTCGTGTTGCGACGGCACGAACTCTGATGGCTGTGATACTAACGTAGGTACAATGAATGTAAATTGTAGTCAAAAAATTACATAAAAATATAACATAACAGCACGAAATACATGTTAAATACAATCATAGTTCTACGAATATGCCTTTTTAAATGTCCGAATATTTGTGCAAAAACGTAAACGAGATTCTAGAATATTCTTATTTTTGTCGTTTGCCACAAAAACGTGCAGAATACGCGACTTACACGTATTCTGCAAGTTTTTTTTATTATTTTAAATGAAGACTTAACAATGATACACAATAGAACTATCAATAAGATAAAGTTACTTCCAATTTCTAGATTTTTTTGATCACAGCTCATTGTTTATTAGCGAACTCGATATGTCCACTAAATATTCAGATTTTATTTGCTCCAAGGATTTATCAGACATGCAGGTTTTATCAAAAAACTTGTATGTTACCGTAGAAGTTTTTTGTGTTATCATTATGTTTTCCTTCATCACAAGATCATGTGATAATTCAGCTATTAAAATTGCGATAAATTTTGGTGGTGCAGTCGGGGATCGAATTCGCGTTACTATAATATTCAAGGAAAGGTCCCAGCTCTTGAGCTATCATAGCTCTATGTTATATTTTAATAATAGTACGTATCGATTTTAAAAATAGTATACCTGAATGAGAAGTGAATAGAATTAAATAAGCCTTTTGGATATGTTGTCGAACATACAAAAGATATTAACTATTAAAAAACTACCAGGATGGTCTGAAAAGTTTCCGACCTCAATGTGAAGATGGCAGCAAAGCTAGTGAATGTAGTTGTGCATATTTTGATAGTTAAGCACCAAAATTTTAAGCCATTGTGGACGCGTATTTGTTATTTGACAGTCGTTTGAGTAAGGCAATGTGAGCGTTTTGTGAAAATGAAAAAATTGAGTATCGAGCTGTCATAAAATTTTTGTTTTTGAAAGGCAATACGCTTACGCAAATCAAAGATGAGCTGGACACTGTGTATGGGGACTCTGCGCTATCATTTACCGCAGTGAAATTTTGGGCACCTGAATTTACACGTGGCCGTGAGAGCGTGGAAGACGATGAACATTTAGGACGTCCAAAAACTGAAACTACTAACGAAAACACCGCTAAAGTTCACCAAATAGTGCTAGACGCCGAATCAAAGTAAGAGAGATAGCAGAGGCTATTAAAATGTCCAAAGAACGTGTTTGTCACATATTAAATCAAGATTTAGGCATGAGACATGAAGATGCAGTCAGCGCGTTGGGTACCGCGTTTGCTCACGTTAGACCAAAAACGTGTTCGAATGAACATTTCCACCGCTCTGTTTGCGCAGTTTAGGCGCAATAAATCCATGTTTTGGCGCCGATTAATTACTCTAAATGAAACTTGGACACACGAGGAATCCACGCCCGAAACAAAAATCCAGTCAAAACAGTGGACTGCAAAGGGAAACTGGTCCAAAAAAGCAAAAAATGTTTTTTCGGCTGAGAAAATGGTGGCGACTGTTTTTTGGGATATTCATGGAGTTATATTAATCGATTATTTTCAATAAGTAAAAACCATTTTAGGCAGGAGTATACTAATTCATTACTTAACAAACTAAAGACCGAAATTGCAGAAAAACGGCTACATAGCAGAAAAAGCAAATCCTGTTTCACCATGACAACACGCGGTCTCACACCTCAGCGGTTGCCATGGCGAAAATCCACGAATTACGGTTTGAACTGCTTGAGCTTACTCATAAGATTTAGGCCCCAAGCGACCTTTTTGTTTCCTCATCAAAAAATTGCGCTCGGAGGAAAGATTTTCGTGCAATGAGGAAGCAATCACCTTTGCAGAGAAAAAGGGCGAGTTCTATTTGGACGGGTTAGAGAAATGGGAGAATCGCAGGGAGAAGTGTATAGAGTTACGAGTAGACTATGTAGAAAGAGAAAAATAAATTTTAAGAAAAAATGTTTTGTATCTTTGTTAGACCTGAAACTTTTCAGACCACCCACGTATTTATGTATTCAGTTTCTCATTCAAGACTTTAAAAATAAGATAACAACACTGAAATGTGTTTTTGAACAAACTAAAAGACTACATTTTTATGATTATGTACACCCTTCTTAATGTGTAATTTTTTACGATTTATCAATAAATAAATCATTTTATTTTATAATAACAGAAATTATTAATCTCGCATGTTATAGATGATTCCTATATTGTTAACAATAGCATACGAACAATGGGCGGGTCGCTGACTAACATTAGATTTTTTTGAAAGGGTATCGCCCTTCCATTCTCTCTACCTGGTAGGGTAGATAGATACCTGCTCGACTAAAATCACTGCCCGGAACACAATTAACCAACGCTACGCGGCGTAAAAAATATAGAAACACCATTATAATGACACGCCAGGGCACAAAATGCTGTTCAAAAAATGTACAAAATATATTATCTTGTGCATAAAGTACAACACATTTTGCTTATGAATATATGTTCTTATGTTTCATCAGAACACTTGAGAAGCAATATAAGCTTGTTGTTGTAAGAACTCGCATGAAGTGTATTTGACAGCAAACTATTATTAATAGTTGTACGAAATCATTAACTTTTTACTAGACTGTTGCAAACGAGCAGAATGATTTTAGCTGTCTTAAAATATATTTTCATTTTCTGAGGCACATTACACACACATGTGGATCTTAACAAATCAATTATTTTTTATCTGCAATCCAAACAATTTCTTTTTAATCCACTATTAGATCTCATCGTCAGCCTTATATAGGTACTGATGATCTTTTTTACCGCCTGGAAAAAAATTGTGTAACAGGTGAACAAAATAGAAGCCTATTGCACTGATATTTTACAATTTTTTTTCTTTTAAATTAACATATTATACGAAATTGATCTATCAGTAAATACTACTAATTGGGTAGGTACGTATTATTTTAATTTCGATAGTTTTTAATTGATTTACTTATATAGTTCAACATTTTTGTTTTGTTTTTTTTAGTACCTACCGAAAGTTTATTTCAAATTAGTAGTATTTATTGATAGATCAATTTCATAATATGTTAACGTAAAAAAAAAAATTGCAAATATCAGTGCTATAGGCTTCTATTGCGTTCACCTGTTACACCCTATTTTTTTCCAGACGGTAAAAAAGATCACCAGTATATAGGGAAGAACTTGCAAAAAAAATTATATGTAAGTGAATATTCAATAACCCATGTTTAATCTCGAACGTTCGAATTCAAATAGAAATTAAATTCGACCATGGTTATTGCAATGTTAATTCAAAGTTTCAAAGTTGATGTTGCGTAATATTAAAATGTTTCCATTGAGCACTTTGGCCGTGCGCTTTAAATTGGGTAAATATTTTCAATTCCTTCTTCCGTCAAGACTTTTTGTATACGCTTTTTCAAAAACATTGAAATTATTTTGATAGTATTGTATTCTATTATTTACATCCTATTGCTTACACTACTTTATAAAATAGTTAAATATTAAAACTTTTTTTTGATCATTCAAGATAAATAGCTTTAATTAAAGCATAATATTTTTAAACTTAAAAATACTATAAAAACAATATTGCACCAATATTATTTTCTTGGTATATCGTGTAGTAGCGGTAAATAATTATCAATTCTTCGTTATTTTTATAATATATATTATATAATTAACCAATATACTTACATAATTTTCAACAATCGTTAATATAAATAATGCACTTACATTATCTTTGTGCACTTATTTAGAAGATTTAAAAAGGCATAGAAATAAGATTGGCAGATCTACATTGTGTAATCAAGTAGGGAAACCTTCCCAGGCAGGCGTCAGGTTGACGGCCCCAGCCCGTGACGTCATCGTACTGACCACTCCGGGACCGCCACAATGGCCTTTCTGAGAAAGAGCAGATGCGCTTACGCCGTTATATACTTCACCTTTCTCTTTACGCGCATTCCTATTAACAATATGTAATTTAAATAGGTTTGTGTTGTACATATTATTACTAAACTTCTTAGAAATAATATCGACGACAAAAACCATCGGTTATTTTCAAGTCAAAAGAACCATTAACTACGGCCAAAAAAACTCACAGTGAATAAGCAAAAGCCAAGCGGCGACGAGTGTATCTAAACGACATGTTTCGGACAGCGAGCAGGTAGACGCCGAGGTTACCGCTTACCTGCCGCGCTAAGGTATCATTACCGCGGCACACCGGTAACGATGGACGCCCATAATCACAGGCACGCCGTCACGCGAAGATCTTCGCAACTTCCATGGATGAGTGTGGATCTAGTCATGATGTTAAAAGAAACATGCACTAAACCTCCACTCATCGAAAGAAATTGACCTTGTCGTTGAGCGTCGTCTCTGCCGCATCCAGCACTGCACGCACTATAAGCGATGTCACGTTGCACCGAACCGAACGTTAACGAGCACGTTGCCGTGTTTAAAAAAAGTTAATTACATGCAGACGCGCTTCCGACGAACGTGAGCGCTCCCCGCAAGCTCAACACGAAATAAACGGTCGAGATTTGAAATCTGAAAATCTAGACGCTGCGTTTGCGACTGTGGTGGGGAGATGGCAACCAATGGGGAATAAGCGCGCGCAAACCGTGACGCGGTGGGGCGCAGTGCCGCGCACCGATATTATCTTTTCTATAAAGAACGTTATTTTCTTTCTTTCCTGCTCGCTCACCCGTCTGTTCAACCGACAGCGGAAGTGAAATGAACGCGCGCGTAAACCATAGGCATGGCAGCAGTACCAGGACGCCGGTAAGGCCAAGATGCTTGCGCACCTGCCGCAATATTAACTGCCCATACAACGAGTTAGAATAGCGATGAAAATAAAAGGTACCTGAACTCTGCATAAGAAAAATACATACCATTAACTGTCCTTTGAAAATGTATTTGCAAGCCACACCCAAGTTTACACACACTGCTTTCATTTATTTTCAAACGAATCGAATTTTAAAATAGAGGCTGTCAATATACGTACCATAAGCTACCCTAATAAAATTAAAATTTCAGTTTAAAAGGTCAGTTATCATATTTACTAACATAAATAAAGTTTTCTAGAATAAGAAAATTTAAACTACAAAAGACTTATAACCATCACTAAAATATTAAATTTCATTTTATCTGATAATTTGAAATTGATGTTATAAATTTTCAGGCATTACTTATTGGACTTTTCATGCCCTGCCCCTGGCTGAAAAGCCCTGAGGCAATCGTACAAGCACTCACTTGCAGTCACTCTCATTGCTAATCCGATAAGTCCTAAAGAGAAAGAAAGAAAGAACAGTTGGGATGTAAGTGTGCCAATAACTGATAGGACATGTCCGTACAGGCTTAATCAAAATCCAATGGACTGATGAAATAATAATCACTACATAATAAAAAACAAAGTCGCTTCCTGCTGTCTGTACGCTTGATCTTTTAAACTACACAATGGATTTTAATACGGTTTTCGTCAATATAGAGAATAATGCAAGAGGAAGGTTTATATGTTTAATATAATATGCATAATACGTTGTCGAGATCCAAAATCGAAAAATCAAATCCAAGTTCGCTGGTTGAAGAACCAAACTATGATTACCAACTTCTTAGGAAAGGGAAAAGAGAAGAGCGATTTTTTTTATAATAAAAAAGAAATATCCACAATTTAATTACGTATTGAGTACATGACTTTTTAAGTTGGGTCGAATAACGGACACAAGTATTGGGTAACATAACACACCTAAACTAGAATAAAATAATTAATCAATCTAGAACGTTTCTGACACTGTCAACGACAGAAGCTTCGAAATATCATCCAGAATCAAAACAAGGGTAAGTAAAGTAAAGATATAAAATTGACAAGTTTCTTTTAAGAATCAGATTACCACAACCTTTTTAGTCATTGCAAAATTATACCTATACACGAAAAGGTAAAGTTTACCCTTCTTATAGAAGAATTTTTCCATGAACAGTTAAATATTGCACATACATGTGAATACTCTAAAACTCGCAACTCAGGAAAACCTAAACTAGCCTTACCTAAATACAACAATTTATATGGTAAACGTACCTTAGAATATATGATTCCTAACCTAATTAACCAGCTACCAGTATCAGTAAAATCAGAACTAAATCAAAAAAAATATTAAATTAAAATTAAAAAAAAAATACTTTATGGAATGCATTACTAATAATTTTAATTATACATAATATGTTTTTAATATACTACGATATTACTTGCGACAGTTTATCCACCTTCAAATCAAAATTAATAAATTTCTTTAAAAATAATGAAACAATTAATTAAGAAGTATAATATTGGAATTGTTTTTGTTTTCTATAATGTGGTTAATGTAATTTAATATGATAATGAAGTTATCTATAATATTGTTAAATAATTCTATTTCTTTTTAATAACTTATTTATTCAATGATGTAGTCCAAGTTTTTTTTTTTATATAATCCTATCATTCACTAAATAATCAATGCATGTTGTGATTACCTATAAAAAGAAATACAATTATAATGTGCTTAATATGTTATGAACTGAATGAAATAGGAACTCCGAAAGAAGAGGAAGGAGGTAGCGAGATAAGTATAGATGAAATAATGAAAGCAATGAAAAGCATGAAAGCAGGTAAGGCTGCCGGATATGATAGAGTTTCACTCGAAATGCTGAGGGCTGGAGAGGAAGTGGTGGCAGGCCTGCTGCACACCTTGTTTAATTTATGCTGGGAACTGAAACGGGTACCGGGAGACTGGTGCAAAGCCGTGATAGTCCCAGTATATAAGGGAAAATGGTCGCAGCAGGATTGTAAAAACTACCGCGGTATCAGCCTTCTTAGCATCGTGGGAAAACTGTATGCCAAGGTACTAATTGAAAGGGTCATGAAAGAAACCGATGGAAAAATTTGGGATGTGCAAGCGGGATTTAGAAAGGGAATGGGATGTACAGATCAAGTCTTCTCCATGCGCATGATCGCGGAGAAGTTTTTGGCCAAAAACCAAAAGGTTTTTTGTGCGTTCATGGACTTGGAGAAGGCCTATGACAGAGTGGATAGGAATGTGCTATGGCAAACACTGAACTCATTTGGGTTGAGCGCTGGCTTGATACAGGCATTGGAGTCTCTTTATAGGGACTCTAGTGCTTGTGTTAGGATCAACGGGGTCTACTCGGACTGGTTTGGCATCCATAAAGGTGTCAGACAGGGCTGTGTGGCTTCCCCGTGGTTGTTCAGCCTATTTATGGACAGTTGTTTGCAAAATTTGAAAGTTGAAGAATGCGGATTAAGAATGGGTGAGTTAACCATCAAATGCCTTTTGTACGCCGATGATCAAGTTATTCTTGCGTCGTCGGCGGCTGAGTTGCAAATGATGGTTACATTAATGAACAGATCATTAAAAGAAAGGGGTATGAAAGTGAACGCAAGTAAGACGAAAATTATGGTTTTTGAAAGAGATGAAAGTAAAACGATATGTGAAATAAGAATAGAAGGGGAGTTGATCGAGCAAGTAGATGAGTTTGTATATTTGGGGTGCGTATTTAGCAGGGATGGGAGATATGATAAGGATATAGAACGACGAGTGAATGCAGGAAACAGAGTAAATGGGGCCCTGCACTCTATTGTGAAGAGTCAAAATGTGTCAAAAAAGGCACGTATGGCAATTCACAATGCTGTGTTGGTCCCTACTTTAACGTATGGTAGTGAAAGTTGGGTATGGCAGAAGAAGCACGAGAGTAGAATAAATGCAGTAGAAATGCGGTCGTTAAGGAGTATGTTAGGGCTGAATCTGAATGACAGGGTGAAAAATTGTGTGATAAGAGAAGAGTGTGGTTTGCAAGATGATGTTGTGACCAGGATTAAGAAAGGAATGCTTCGGTGGTTTGGTCATGTGGAAAGAATGGATGAGGAAAGAGTGACAAAGAAAATTTATGTTGCAGAAGTGAATGGCAGAGTCGGAAAGGGACGTCCTAGGCGAAAATTTATCGACCAAATTGGCGATTTATTGAAAACGGGCCAAATTAGGAGTACCCTTAACCGACGAGCATGCATGCGTAGGTGTATGGATGTGAAGGAGGCGAGAGAGGTGTGTCAGGATCGTGCCAAATGGAAGTCTGTAGTCTCTGCCTACCCCTCTGGGTGACAGGCGTGAGTGTTTATGTATGTTATGAAAATGATCTTTGTATTACTATTGTAATTTCTGTTGGTAATCCTAATAAATAAATAAATAAATAAATAATAATAAATACTATGATAACGCCCTACAACAAGCGCCCTGTATAAAATATACGATCCATGCGCGGTGCATTGTGCAATAGAAGGTTACGCAATTAACTAATAAATACTAAGTGTATTTCTTTTTTCTTACTACACCCTCATATTTATTATTGTCGGTGATACCGGTACACGGTAAAGTTTCTATAAACTTATGATTGTACCGTAACTTAATGTGTAAATAAAGAATGTAATAATATATTAAATAAATAAATAAATAAAATAAAGTGCCATAGAAACATGTAAAAACTACTCAAAATTTTCAAAATTAAAATATATGATGCATCATCTACTTCGTTATTACCCAAAATCTTAGTAATAAGATACGGCACTGCGGGGCCCGGGTTTTGAATTCCACATGGAACAAGTGGTATGGCAACATACCATGTTCTGCAAATAAATGCTCCGGGTCTAGATGTTTGTCAATGTGCAATTTATGTATGTAACACGTCTCGGCTTTAAAAAAGAAAATCAAACCGTGTGGGTAACGGTTTTTATATACTACTTTTGAAGTCTTTCGTCCATTAATGAACTATTTTGACTTCGGCTTATCAGGTGAGACTTAATGAAGTTACCAAAGTTATTCATTACCGTGAAATGTGACAACTTTGCCTACTTATTTACTACTACTACTTATTTTTGGGCAAAGATACCTTGATCTTTGCCCAAAAATCTATTTATAAACAAATCCGTTATAGAGGGAAAGTATTTTATGTTTAGGTACGGAAAGATTGATTAGTTCAGTGGAAAGTCAATTACATTTGTGGCAGCATTAAGTATTGCATTTGTTCCTGATTGCACTCAGCATAAATTTAGTAGATCTATGGCACTCAGTAACTTAACAGAACTTGTTGATTGTAGTGGGAGTTTTAGCAGGCAAAATTACTGTTGTAAAGTATTGAAAATGCAGGTTATTTTTTTATTGGACCTATGTTATAAAATATCAGCTGTAGAGATTTTAATCAAGTTTCAGTAATAAAAGGGTTTATAAATTAAAACTGATGATGGAAAAAGTTACCCAATAATGTTCAGATCAGACCCAAGTAAGACTGTCAACATAGCCCGCCATCAAAAAATGCTGAGTGTTGTCAGTTGTTTTATTTTTTAGATTGATTTTTTGTGTATTTTTTAACTTATTAGGAATTGAAGTCACTGTAAATTTTTTGATTACTTCCGTATCAAATTTACTGACATAAATTTTTCTATAAATTAATAACTTTCGAGAGTTATTCATTAATAGAAAAATTTGTCAGTCAATCTGATTTCGAGATACTTATAAAAGCATTTTATCGTGATTGGCCGACTAGTTTTAAACTCGACCTTAATTATGAGTTCGCGATACCGCAGTGTAACTAGCCCATGATTAAGGAGTCCTGTTAAATTGGAAACTAATTCGCCAATCCTCATAAAATGCACGTGAGCAAACTTCTAGTGATTTTGGCTCTAAGCTAGCTAAACTAGATCTCAAGCTATTGGTTCAAGAATATTTAAAACATCTTGAAAACATTTGTTCAAGATAGAAAGCTAGACATAGATATAAACTAAGCATAAGAACTTCATGAAATATTTGTAAAGCAAGAGCCGAAAAGCGTCAACAAAAACTTACAAATAATAGATAAAAAAATCCGCTCAATGTAGGGTTCCGTAGTTTCCCGTCCGTCACAGTAAGTGTTCCCACTTATGAATTTGTACAAAAGCTGTTGTTTCCATCCAAGTTCAAAATAATTTTCCTAGAAAGTCCTTATAAAGTTCTACTTTCCAGATTTTTTTCATACTTTGTAAACTTATGACTCAAAAGTTAGAGGGGGGGGGGGGGGAAACATTGTTTTTTAATTTTGGAGCGATTATTTCCGAAATTATTGACATTATCAAAAAATGATTTTAGTAAACCCCTATTCATTTTTAAATATCTTTCCAACAATATATCACACGTTAGGGTTGAAATTAAAAAAAAATCACTTCCCACTTTACATATAGGGGGGTTACCCTAATAAAACATTTTTTTCCAATTTTTATTTTACCACTTTGTCGGCGTGATTGATACACATATTGGTACCAAATTTCAGCTTTCTAGTGCTAACGGTCACAGAGATTAAGCGAGGACGGACAGACGGACAGACAGACATGGCGAAACTATAAGGGTTCCTAGTTGACTACGGAACCCTAAAAAGACAAACTAGAACTTGCTAACTATTTTGTAAATTTAAGTAGAATATTGAAAGATTAACCAGCATTCACTGTCTCGACGATAATTTAAAAAGTATTTCGATTTTATTAAAGTAGGCCAACAACTGCCTATAAGTTGCCTCATTTACTTTTTGACTAATTTAACTTTTGTTTTTATTAACTGAATGAATCTTTATTTATCTCAGTGTTGTATATAAAATTTAGAAATAAGAGAGAACAAAACTTTTAATTTTGAGTATGAATTTTTGAATACGTTCAAAGATTTAAAGTTTTCTTTGATATTTCTCAGTAACGAAACATATGTTTCATTACACGCATTTTTATTACATAGGAGACATATAAAAGAGAGAGATTAATTTAGCATACGTAAAAAAAATGAGTGGACATGTTAACTAGCTATTTTCGCACTTTTCCATACGAGCCGCATCGATAAATTTATAACTGTTAGGGTTGTCACATTCGAGTAAATGTCAATCACCATACTAAATTTCTATAGAGGGCGTTGAATATTTAACCTTACCAGTCTAGATCTGGCAACACCCGCATACGCAGTCGGTGCTAGCGGGTTGTATGCCATTGAATGTTAAAGTTTTTTAACGCTGTTTACGTAAATAGTTTTTTGTAAATACTTGTTGATATAGTTTTTGTTTAGTGTTTAAGTATATTTAATTGTAGCATAAAGTGGTCGAAAAAGTTTTTATGTAATTTAAAAATTATATATATATATATATATATATATATATATATATATATATATATATATAATGTAAATTACCTACTTATTTAATAAATTATAATGGTAAAACTACGTTTCTACTATAATTGCTGCGTGGGTGGATGCTAAATGACCAACAAAAGGTTTCAGATATACCTATCAATATTTATGTTACCGAAGATTTTAGTAGGAAGTTATGAAAGGTGAATTTATATGTTTTTTTTGTGAGATAGGTACTTATAGGCTTGCTGAAGGAAAAGGGGAGATCTCTCGCCGGGCAAGGTGTTACTACCCGGCGAGCAGCAAATGCTCCGTGTGATAGTACGAAGCCATTCTATGTTTTTAATTCGGAACTTTTATAGCGCGATTTAGGCTTCGATGTGTTTCGCTTGTGGCGCGACGACAGCGCCGCGACATCACCCCTCTGCTGAGACCGGAGGTCGATAGTGCAGTCCGATCGCCGGTGCGTCCTTAATGCCAGTGGGGAATATTTTTTTTTTTGAACTGCGAACACGAGGAAGTTCGCGTTTGAAAAGATTTGTCACGACCAGAGTGAAATCAGGCACAGGAAAGACTTTACGTGCTTTCCAAGGCACGGAGCTGAAGCACTTTCGTTCCTGACTCTGGGCTACTACTGAAAATGTCTTCACAAAAAAACCCAATAACTTATTTTAGCCTAACCCGCGATTCGAACACCGAGACCAACAAGGCGGTCTTAGTCTAGTTTTTTTTATAGGAGAGGGGGCAAACGACCATACGACTCACCTGATTGTAAGTGATTAACGCCGCCCATAAACAACTACAACACCAGGGGATTTGCAGATGCGTTGCCGGCGTAACTGCGAATGCTATTGCTAATATTGCCATCGCTACGACAGTAGCTGTGTTCTGCGGTGAAGTCCAAGTGGCAATTCTCTAATGACCATGATTAAACGCTTGGAATGTGATTATGGCAAAATGAAGATAAAAAATTAACCTTGCCAAAAATGTATGTCAATTATCACTCAATCGCCCCAAAAGGAGGGTAAAGTTTTTCGGACGTATGTCTTATTTTTATAGAACAAGGATGACAAACGAGCACACAGGCCACCTGATGGTAAGTGGATACTGTGGCGGCCCATTGATATTTACATCTATCCACGGTTAAGAATCAAATTGCAGATTTGTCACCTAAGGACTAAGATGGAATGCCTCGTTTCCAGTCAAAAAGGGATATTGTTAGCGAGTATGTTTACCTGGGAGAAATCGACAGATCCAACTCGGCCTCGCTGACATATAGAACTAAGATGTGGTCCTTCACTGCTGGCCGTATGAGAAAGCTTAAAGTCCTTCGGCGAGGTATGGAGATGGCAATGCTCGTAGTTACGCTACGCGACAGAATTCTTAATGATCATATCCGCGGCAGAACTAGAGTAGCTGACATAGCCCAATAGATCAGTAAACTGAAGTGGCAGGCCATAGGTATAGCTTGACGAACCAACAACCGATGGGACTGATGGGGAAGTAAATTTCTAGAGTAGCAGCCGCAACCGCAACGCGGAGTGAAAGACGGCTCCCCACTAGATGAAGTCACGACCTGGTAAGACATGCAAGAAATCTACGGATGCAAGTGGTTCAGGATCGTGATTGTGGTATTACTTAGGGCGCTCTATATTTTAGCAACGGATTAGTGGTCAGCTGAAATAATGACGAACCAATACGACGCTCATCTTACGTATAAAGATGACTCCTTGAATTCTGTTCCGCCAATTAAATTCATTAGTTAATAATACATTACTACAACACAGGCTGCCCCGTTAGTGCCGTGTGTCGTGTAGAGACGATGCAACACCCTGGCCACACACTCGTCGAGTGGTAAGGTATTTGGCGAGAAAAGAAGGCAGAGACGTAGTGGCAATACTCGTCATGCTCCTCGTCATGCCCATCGCTCCCCGTTTTGCCGGTTTTTTTGGGCTCGAGTCAAAGGCTTGGCAACATGAGCCCGAGTGGCTGGCCACGTACTCGGTACTCGCGCAAACGCAATCTAAGTCGAGCGCCCGGTACGGAAGCACGTCACGTTCCATTTAAAAATTATAAATAGTGTACCTATCATCATTTAGCCATATTATCACACGAGTAAATAAAATACAGAGAAAAAGCTATCTCGACGACAACAACGTATATTTGTTTAAGTATATGACATTCAGGGGCGGAGCAAGACCTAAATTTGGTGTGTGCAAGATCAACTTTGCGAAGCCCCCTGATGATGAATAATTATTTTCCATACTTGTATTTGGTTCTCAATTATAACCCGTCACAAGTCAACAGCTGAACATAGACCTCCCCTAGCTACTCTCACGGCCTTTAGCCACCTAAATACATCAGCATCCTACATGTTTTACCTGGTTGTTTAACCTCCATTTAGTGGGGGGTCACCTCTATCCGCTTACCAAGAAGCTGCCATTCGGAAAATTTTCCATAGGTTGTCGGCTCTTCGCACTACGGGTGGCCCTTTGCGTATTCTTTACTGATACATTGAACCATGTCTGTAGCCCTGGTTGCGGATATATTCGATACGTATTCAGTTACACAAAGTGACTCCGAGCACACCGAAAAATCTGGTACTTGTAAGTACTCCATAGTTTGCAGAACGACTTTAAGCTTTTTCAAGAATCCCAAAGCAACGAACCATATCTCGGTTCCATAGGTCATTGCTGACAACACGCACTGGTGGTACAACTGTTTTGAGATTTTGAGGGTTATTGAACTTCACAACCGAGTTCTATTCATCCTTGCGCCCTCCTTTCTACCAAGGAGGGTCGCGTTCGTATACGGCTTAGAGATCTCTAGTCAGATCGTTAAGCCAATTCCTAAAAGGCGGTGTTTAGTGGGTAAAAGTCTCCACATAACCACGCAGCCGGCTGCGTGGTATGCTATGAGCATTCACCGCCTCCCTCCCCCGCTTTCCGGAGGGTTGCCCATATTTGCTTCGGGCGCAAAAAAAAAAATTCTATTCATCGGTTGACTACTTGGTCGAATGTGGACTTGCCTAGTGGGTTAATTTCTGTCGCTCATCAAAATACACTAAAAACACTCAGGGCGATCTAAATTGTTTATATGATAGCGCCAATATTAAAATCATTGATATTTTCATTCACTTTTAAGGGTAATTAACCTACAAAATATATACCTTTGCACTTGGTTTCTAGTGGATGAAGATATCAACGATATTTATTATATGAAATCTATGAACACTAATTTTCCTCCCATATTTGTAACAGAGATGTTTTTCAATAACTAGTAGTTTCCTAACAACCCCCGCATACATGTGAAAACATCTTTTTCTGATGACTTAACCGTTGGAACCCTAACCGTTGGTAGACACTACGTAGGTTAAACTGAGCATAGTGCTTGGTTTCAAATCAGCGTATTTTAGAGACTAGACGTCATTAAGTCTACATGAAAATTATTTCTTTACGATGATGTAGTTTCTAGTTTTTGGTGATGTAGTTTAGAAGATAAATCAGTTTTAGTTCTTTATGCGATGATATCGCGAACGTCAGTCTGAGCGAGATTAAACTGGCTCCTTCCTCTCTTCCTCTAGCACCTTAAAAACGGCAAGGCTCCAGGCGAGAATGGAATTAGAGCTGAGCTTCTCAAAGCGGGTGAAACACCAGTACTTAAAAGTACTTCAGAAGCTGAACGACTCAGCAATGGACTCTAATAGGATGTCACGGTAACGGTACAAAGCCTACTGCCTCGTTGGCCTATTGGTTGTAAACGCGACTGCTTATCATGAGGACCTGGGATCGGGTCCCGGGTCAATTAAAAAAATCAATCATTGAGTTTTTCCGTCAAGAAATTATCAGAAAGTGGAGGGTGTCCCGTGCCTCGGAAAGCACATAAAACCGTTTTCCTCAGCTAGATCCGACACGATCGGAGAGAGTTCCAGTCGTGTAGGTTTACCGTCCCATCGAACTATTAGAGTAAGGGAGTAGAGAGTGCACTTGGGCTTCCGCATCAACTTGGGCACTATAATCCTGTCCTGCGCCGATATCTCTTGATTCTGACCACCATGACCGAAATTCAGTCTGGAGGACATTGTTACGGACTGGTAATGTCGACCAAAATTATTCTTGACTGTGCCCGGTCCATCAACACAAAGTCAGGCTTATTCGCAAGAATATCTGTGATGATTGCCCGGTCCTAGTAGAGTCTGGCGTAGTCATTTTCGTGCACGATTTCTGGCAAGTACTTGTAATACTGCAATTTCTGACCGTATTTCAAAGGAAGCTCCTAGTGTAAAATTCTGGCTACAAGGTTGTTCCTATCCAAGTACTCAGAATTAGAAAGCGCCGAACAACCGAAGATGACATGCCTAAGTGACTCACCCGGATGGCGACAAGCTCGACGGATGTCAACGGTGCCATACCTTAGGATGCATCTCCGATAACTGTTGTTCTTAATAACCTGATCTTGTATCGTACAGACAAAACCCTTGGTTTCCCCAAAGAGGTCGCCTTTCATACGGTCTCCCAGTCGGAAATACTCTGTACTGCCGGGTCGTCCCATTACTTATTGGCTAAGGATAGATAGGTAAGCCCTATATCACAATAAATGTACGTCCCTATAGAATGAATCATCCGATCTCGTCAGAAAGTAATTACAGAGACTACACACTTCCTGGTAAGCGCGCTTAAATAGCCATGCCCACCATATTTCCGCGACAAATCATCATCATCATCATCATTTCAGCCCTTTACAAGTCCACTGCTGAACATAGGCCTCCCCCAAGGTATGCCACAAAGCACGGTCCTGAGCCACCTGCATCCATCGACTTCCTGCATGTCTTACCAGGTCGTCACTCCATCTAGTGGGGGGTCGCCCTACACTTCGTCTACCGGTACGAGGCTGCCACTCGAGAACCTTTTTTCCCCAACGGTTGCGGTTCTTCGAGCAATATGGCCGGCCCATTGCCGCTTCAGCTTACTAATCCGTTGGGCTATGTCGGTCACTCTGGTTCTACTGCGGATATCCTCATTTCTAAGTTTATCACGCAGAGAAACTCCGAACATAGCCCTCTCCATAGCTCGCTGAGCGACTTTGAGCGTCCTCATACGGCCAACAGTGAAGGACCACGTCTCAGTTCCATATGTCATCACTGGCAACACGCACTGATTGTACAACTTAGTTTTCAGGTTTTGAGGTATACCTGACGAGAAGATGCGTTGTAATTTCCCGAACGCTGCCCAGCCGAGTTGAATCCGTCGATTGACCTCTCGGTCGAAGTTGGACTTACCTAGCCGGACTATTTATCCCAGGTAAACGTACTCGTCAACAACTTCGAGCTTAGTGCTCCCAACAACTATCGGCATTGGTGTGACGTGGACATTAAACATGGTCTTTGTTTTGTCCATGTTCATCTTAAGACCTATCCGTTGGGAGGCACTATTGAGGTCATTGAGCATAGTGCTTAAGTCCTCCACCGATTCTGCCATAAGTACTATATCGTCGGCAAATCGAAGATGAGTGATATACTCGCCATTGATGTTAATACCGTATCCTTTCCAGTCCAGTAGCTTGAAAACGTCTTCCAATGCAGCGGTGAAGAGTTTCGGGGAAATAACGTCACCCTGTCTTACACCTCTCTGCAGTTGGATAGGTTTCGTACTCTGGTTTTGTACTCGGATAGCCATCGTAGCCCTACTGTACAAACACTTCAGCACCTCGATATACCGACAGTCAACTTGGCACCGCTGAAGAGACTGTAGCACCGCCCAAACTTCGACGGAATCAAAGGCTTTCTCATAGTCCACATACGCCAGGCAAAGTGGTAGATTGTACTCTTCGAACTTCTGTACAATTTGCCGAAGGGTATGTATGTGGTCTATGGTACTAAAGCCTTTTCGGAAACCGGCTTGTTCGGGAGGCTGGAAGTCGTCGAGTCTGCGTGCGAGACGATTCGTAATGACTCTCGAAAACAGCACGTAGACGCGGCTCAGAAGGGATATCGGTCTGTAGTTCTTCAAGAGGGCGTTGTCACCTTTGATGAAGAACAAGACCACCGCACTTCTGCTCCACGCCTCCGGAGTAGTGCCACCATGGAAGACGGAATTAAAGAGCCTCTGAAGGACTTCAAGTACCGGTTTTCCACCCGCTTTCAGAAGCTCCGCTGTAATTCCATCCTCGCCCGGGGACTTGCCGTTTTTAAGGTGCTGGAGAGCCATTCTAATCTCGCTCAGACTGACGTCCGGGATATCATCGGAATAGTGTCGGATAAGACCCGCTCTTGGATCGTTACTCACACTTGCGTGTGGCTCCAACGATGATGTGTACAGCTGCCCATAGAACCTCTCAATCTCACTCAGAATCTCAGGTGTCCCGGAAACGATGCTGCCACACTCAGTCTTCAGCTTTGACAGTTGGCTCTTACTGGCAGACAGATCTCTGGCAAAGACTTTGGAGCCCTGGTTCCGCTCAATCGCTTCTTCAATACGAGCAGTATTAAATTTGCGTAAGTCTCGCCGCATGCATTTGGAGATCTGTCTGTTCTGTTGCCTGTATGCTGTCAAATCTGTTGACGATTGCAGCCTCATCTCCCGTCTAACAGCCATGAGATTAAGAGTGTGATCGGAGAGCTTTTGTGTTCTTCTGTGGCCGGTCTCGCAGAACTTTGCTCCGACCGCATGGACAGTTTCCACGAGCTTGTCATTCATATCGTCCACTGCATTGCAATCTTCTAGGCACTGAAATCGGTTGCGTATCTCGAGCTGAAAGGTTTCGGGATTCTGGATTAGAGCACGAGGGGGACGGAGCGTTGACTTCATTAGACGAGACCTCTCCAACTTAACGTTCAGGTTCAGTGTGCCTCTAACCATTCGGTGATCGCTGCCAGTTTTCACCCTTGCGATCACTGAGACATCACTGAACAGTTGGCGTCTGGTCGTCATAATGAAGTCAATCTCATTTTTTGTCGAACCGTCGGGGCTCGAACAGGTCCACTTCCTGTGGGGCCGCTTCTGGAAGAAAGAGTTCATCATAAAGAGTCCCTCTTTCTCCATAAAGTTGGCCAGCTGCTGGCACCTACGGTTCCGTTGCCCTACTCCAAATTTCCCTACCTTCAGCTCACCGCTTTCTCTTGTGCCTAGTTGTGCGTTGAAGTCTCCCATCATCACCGTGTAGTGGGTTGTGGAGGAATGTATGGCTCTGGAAATATCCTCATACATTTCCTCCACCTCCTCATCGGGATGTGCCGAGGTTGGTGCGTAAACCTGTATGACCTTCAGCGAATACCGTTTGGTGATTCTGAGTATCAGGTACGCGACCCTCGTCGACACACTCCCAATCTTTACAATGTTGTTGACGAGAGACTTGTGGACGATAAATCCGTGTCGGATTTATCGTTGGGACAGATGGTCGCCCTCCCGGTGATAGAACAAGTTGCCGGACTCGAGGATTACCGTGTCCTCCCCCTCTCTTCGGACCTCGGATAACCCAATAATATGCCAGCGCAACTTGTCTACCTCTTCTTCCTACTCTAGTATCTTCTCGTCAGTCCTCAGGGTGCGTGCGTTATATGTTGCCAGGTCGAGTCGTCGTAGGTGGCAACCGAACCTCCACCGGAGATTCTTAGCACCCCCTGCCCCGCCGTTACCAGGGTCGCCACCGTAGCCAGGAATAGCGGGGCCGCCGGGGACTGGGGGCCGTTTGTGTGCGTCGTTACTCATGGGGGGATATTTGCCATAGTTGCCACGCTTGGCGAGCGGGTTGGCAACCGCAGTTTTTTATTATCTCACAGTTGTTATCAGGAAGATGCTGCTCCCCACCTCCTGTCTGTCTCCCTCTGTCGCCTCTTACGACACCCACGGGAAGATATGGGGTAGTGGATATTCTCAACCGCCACTACACGGCACATACAGCCGCGGCAAATACAGCCTCATAATCGACGATCTTGGGTAATGCATCCTATGGGACGTCATAGAACGCATGCAAATTTTTCTATCCAGGGTGTTAAGTTCAGTTTGATTCCACCTAAGTACGCCAAAGGTATACATGAGTACAAGCATGACTCAACCGTTATATGCATGTGTCTTATTCACACCTGACAAAAGGTTCAAGCATACATAAAACACATCGCTAACAGACTGTGTCATACCCACCTCATCGATACCGATGTTCTGTGACATACCCAGGTATTTGTATGTTTCAGCCTCGGAAAGTATCCTTAAGTTGATAGGCATAGATAAATCTATGCTCTCAGAGTTAGCAACCCTTCCCATTTTAACATGGAGGACCGCACATTTATCCGTCCCGCAGCTCCATTACAATAGAATTACTAAAATCACAAGTGATGTTTAGCAATTCCACAAGATGGGAGCGACTGGAGGCGATTAAATTGAGATCATCCATATAGAAAGGGTGGGTCATTTTTGTACCTCCTTTCAGAAGTTGAAATCCCCTCCAGGAGTCCTTCAGTAAGGTACTGAGAGGGTTCAGGGAGAGATTGGATTTAAACAATCATCCTGGAAGATACCCCTTCTTATCCTTGTGCGGCTTTCCGCATCCGTCATCCGCTCGCCTAGATGACAAAGGATTGTACTCCACTGCCTCATACACTGCCCGAGAAAGTCTCTTACTGTACAGTCAACATTTTACAGCTCGTGGACCCTCTTTAGCCATGTATGGAGCACCGAATCGAATGCCTTTCTATAGTCTATCCAGGCAACCGAGCAGTTCCGATGGTTGCGTTCCTCGTCAATGAAGAGTTGGTTGGTTACACGACCACCGCCCAAGCATTCATTTTGAGCACGCGACATCACTTGATTTAAATTCAGGTGACAAATGATTCGCTTATATTATTATTATTATGTACTACTACAACACTAGTTTGTGCTTAACACGTATAAGGCCAAGATCTAATGACCACGGTGACGCGCGGCACTGTTCACACAAAACAGCGACAGAGTTAAACTTATCTCAGATAGTCGTGAATTTATGACAACTGAATATTACCATAATGAATTCTAATTCACACGTAGTTTTGCACTAGCACTTCACTACGACTTTTTTCTGAAGGCCGTGGCAGCTCAGGGGCTAAGCGCTCACTGTAAATTTCATATTACGCGCACAACCCAGGTTCGATCTCCGTCGGCACCAATGATTTGACGGCACAATTTTTAATTGAAATTTTATGTGCTGAAGTGTGAAGTGTGAAGGAAAACATCGTTAGTAAACCTACATGTCTGAGAAATAAGAAACATTTCGAAGAGATGTGAAGTTCGCCAACACGCATTGGGGCAGCGCGGCGGACACTGTCTTGTTCTAAAATCCTCACAGAAATGAAAAGAGCCCTGTGTCCAGCGTATGTAGGCTGTATTTATTTTATATGACTTTTTACGCATTACGCACATGCACCGAAGCGGACCAAAACAAACAATATGGCACTGAATATAGCAGATTTCAACATGATTAATTAACACGATGATAAGAATTGCAACAAGCCTCAAACTTAAAAAAAAACAATTCAAGTTCAATTTAAGTTGCAATTTTTATTGATACATATTAATAAAATTATGATTTCAATAAAAATTAAAAGCAGACTAAAGGACTTAAACGAATAAAACAAGCACATAATAACTTCCAAAGTAGATGCTGACATAGTGCTAGAAGAATGAAAGACATTTTATTAATTTTAGTTCCTTGAAGGCGAAGTTTTTACATAGTAGAGTCATACTGCAGCTATAATACACAGTACTAGTAAACTAGTATAGTTAGTACGATAGTATAGTACAAATTGGTCACCTCGACCGAGGAAGAACCACGCTCACAGAATACCGGCGTAAAATAACGGCTCCACGCTACTGTTACGTATGGCGCCTGCAGAGAACCGGAGACCCATTTTACTGGAAACGAGGCATTCCATTTTAATTCTCGCGGGTAACAACGCATCTGCATTATGATTCGTAGTCGGGGATAGATATGGATGTCTATGAGCCACAGCAACTACTTACCCTCAGGTAAAATGTGTGCTAATTTGTCACCCTTATCCTACAAATATAAAAAAAAATATTTTTTTTTATTTTTATAGGATTTTATCCTTTTGGAAGGACTAAGGAACACCACAAGCTCAAGGGGACAAGTCATTCAAGATAACTAGAATGCCATCTAAATAGTTACATTAAAAACTGCCCCAGTTTTTTTCCTTTACGGCTATTCCGATTTTTCAGGGAAGACGATAAAAGCGAGTCTAGACAGGAGTCAACTGGTCAAAAAATGAAAAGCTGTTCGGAAAAATAGAGACAGATACCTGCGCGATATACAAGCTAGCACTTTTAAAAGACAACTAATCTGCTTCCTACATCTTAAAGAGCAAGTGCGGTTTTCAGTCCAGATGATAGAGGGCAAGTTGAGATTGAATAATATGCTTCGGTAGTTTGAGTGGTGCACTTTAAAAAAGAGGATGCGTAACCACTGTTCAAACTTTCATTTCATTTTCTTTCATGTATATTTTAAAAAAGAAAAATAGGTTCCTCTACTGAATACTGCAGAAAACCTTAACCTCCGTAAATTATTATTATTATTATTGTGGGGTATTTACATAGTTTTCTCATCTGGTTGGGCTGTATAAATATATAAATATCAATAAAATAAATACATAAAAATATATCAATAAATAAAACGCCAACCAGATGGAAGCCCTCGGCAGGGGAGACCAAACGGCCGAGCGTTAGAGGGAAAAGGAAAGAAACCGACGGACGATGCGGGCGATATCGAGGAGCATCGCCTTCTGCATTTGAGCCCGGAGCGATCCGTCACGGAGTCCCAGTCGCCTGAGGTGGCCCGAGAGGCTGAATCGGATGTTCGTAAAAATTACTACAGGTATAATTTTGATCAGCAAGCCACCCCACATGTCGGTCACCTCGTGATCTAGGTCCAGATATTTTATTCGCTTATCTGTTTTGACTTTCACGAGGTTCTCGTCATACGGGATGATAATGACGACCAAAAATAACCGGTCCATCAGCACAATATCAGGCTTATTTGCGAGAATAGTCCTGGTGTAAATTTCTGGCTACTAGGTTGTGCCTGTGCAAGTAATCAGAATTAGAGAGCGCCGAACAACCGGAGACGACATGCCTAAGTGACTCACCGGGATGGCGACAAGCTCGACAGATGTCGACAGCGCCTACCTTTAGCATGTATCTGCGATTATTGTTGGTCTTAATAACCTGATACTGCATAGACAAAACCCTCGGTTTCCCCGAAGAGGTCACCAAAGCGTAGCCAGTGGAGGGAGGGAGGCTACTGTGTCTACGAAAGGTTCATGAAGAGCCTTGTAGAACCTCCCGTGGAGCTTCTTCTCCTTCCACACTGTACTGCTGGGTCTTACTATTGCTCGTTGGCTAAGAATAAAGGGGTTAGCCCACTATCACACGAAATAAAGTCACTGTAAAATGGATTATCTGGTCTTGCCAGAAAGTAATTACGGAGGCTGCACACTTAGCGATTATGCATAGTGAGAGCACTTAAAAAGCCGCCCACCATGTTCCCGCGGCAAATACAGCCTTACTGACGATTTCGGGTGATGCATCCTGTGGGACGTCAAACAGCGCAGACTTTTCTATTCAGAGCGTTCAGTTCGGTCTGAGTCCACTTCAGTATACCAAAGGTATACATGAGGACAGGCACGACTCAACCGTTATATGCGTGTGTCTTATTAATGCCCGACAAAACACTGTTAAGCATTTTCACCGAGTCGAATGATTTCCTATAGTTTATCCAAGCGGCAGAGAAGGTTCGACGGTTGCGTTTAAACACCTTACCGATGAAAGCATCGATGAGGGGTGGTTCCTAGACCACCGCCCCAACATCCATTTTGAAGGCGCGACGTTACCTGATTTGAGTCCAGATAACGATAATTCACGTGCTCAAAATGAATATTAATGTCTTGTATATATAGACGTTTTAAATTTTTGTGTGAAAACGCTAGAGCCGCCATGCTGTTCTACTCATGATGTCTCCTCGTACTCGAATTTTTCCGATTTTGCAAAAGAATAAAATACTTTTTAATGTTTAACGAGTTATTATCTATATCATTGTTGTGTTGTGCCTGAATGCAAAAGTACGAGCATAAGAACGCCGGGAAATTTATGGATTCTAGTACCAACTAATTTAAGTATAAGAAATACTTGGTTAAAACTGGCAAGAAGATACCCGAACACATTGTCTACAAAAACTAGACTATTCTTCAGTGAAGATCATTTTAATGTAAGTATGACTTATCTTTCGGTACCCTCTTCAATTCCCAACATAAATTAAACAAGGTGGCACAACATGCCTGCCTCCACTCCCTCTCCAGCCCTTAGCATCTCGAGGGATACTCAGTTTTTTTTTTTGATTTGAGGCACAGACGAAAAAAATTCTTAAATTCAATTTTAAACTTACTTTACTTACTCTTTTTACGAAAAATTTTTTCGTAAAAAAAGTGATAATAATAAATATAAAATTTATGATGTAATTTTATAAATATAAACCAATATTTCTTGTTTACTTTTACAAATTCTATCATGAATATATTATATTTTTTTATTTTTTTTACATGGTGTAGAATACCCCATTACTAAAATCACAAATGTTTGGCAATTTGACGAGATGGGAGGGGCTGTAGGCGATTAAATTAAGATCTTCCATATAGAAAAGGTGGGTCACTTTTCTACCTCCTTTCCGAAGTTGAAATCCCATCCCGAAGTCATGTAAGAGGGTTCAGTGAGAGGCAAAATCAGATTGCACTTCAACAATCGCCCTGGAAGATACCCCTTCTTATCCTTGTGCGCCTTTCCGCATTCAAAAATTCCGACAAAGGATTGTACTCTACTGAGACAGTACACAATACACTGCCCGAGGATGTCTCTTACTGTACAGTCAACCCTTGCTTGAGGACCCTCTTTAGCCATTGTGGTTCTTGAGTGGTTCTTGGTTCAATGACCACCGCCCCGGCACCCATTTTGAGCATGCGACGTCACCTGATTTAAATCCAGGTGACGAATGATTCGCGTACTTTAATGGATGTCAGTTCTATATATGGTGGGTAGACACGTGACGGCGCGGTACTTCCTCGGGTCTGTGAAATAAAGTAAAGGTGCCATTAGCGGTTTGTCTTAGATCAGAGGCAACTGGCCGCAACTGGACCCTGGGCATAAATGCATCGAGGAGTCGACAAGAACCATTTTTGCCGTTCTGGGTAAGGACTAAGGACTCATTTTGTTGCAATATTATGCAAATATCTCAATACAGTGACGTTTTACCAATCAAGCTAACACCATTATACAGTGTCTTTAACAGCAGTTTTTTTTTTTTTTGTAAAACTAGACAGAAGCTGTATGTCTGATTCGGTTGTCTCTTGAAATCTCGGGTTCTGGTGGGTGGAAGAGAACACTCATTTGTGAATGTGGCAAAAATAGGCAGGATTTAAGTTTTTTTGAAAAGGATATTGAAAAAATAATATTGCTTGCAAATGTTCTCATAAATCAAAAGCCTCGTTAATGTAAATGAATACAAACTGATTTTATTGCAAGTATTAAAATAAAAACGCGTAACAAATTTATGGACACGGTAAAAGAATGAGAAAATTTGCAAATATAATTGAAAATTTTATAAGCTACCACAGCTACTATAAACTACTACATTAAGGTACAAAAAGCTACTACAATACTACATTAAGGTATAAAAAGAAAACAAAATACTCAAATTATATCTTGATAAAATAAAAAAAATATAGTAAGCAATGAGAGGTTCTTTTACTTTTGATCTAAATTTAATTTCAAATCCTTTATGTGGCATACTACAATAAAAACAAAATTACTGCTTCCGACAGGCCATGTAGTGTCATTACATTATCCTTGGGGGAATTTTTGAAATCATGGGTTGTTGTTGGCCATAATTATGGTACAACCTAAGTCAGTGAGTTGCATGAACTCAGAACCGCCGTCGAGCAGCCGATGAGAGCAAACAGCAACGTTCTCACTGATGTTGCACTTCTGCTTGTTGGTCAAATGCCCCGCATTGACCACAGTCGCACTCAGCTGCTCCAGAAGTTGCGCAGCTGAGTACGCGTCCATTAAGAATCTGTAAAACATCAAGTTATTATTGATGAAAAGTTCAAAAAACAACATTTTTAGAAAAGTAATCATAATATATTTGATGCTTAGAAAACAAAATTGTTATACACAAGTGAGTTTTCTTTCACCCTAAACTTAATAATATACATTCTATTCATAATGAAACATTCAATGACAACATTTTTTTAATTTATATATGCCAGCGCTAAATAACAAAGTATCAATGTTTTTAAGAGATTATCCTCCCTCTGACGGATGCATACAAAGATTAAATATAAATCATTACATCCGTAATGATTTATATTTAACCTTTTTTATATTGTATAAAAATTACGTGTCATATTGTTTGTCTATGATGAACTACTGAACTAATATCAATGAAATATTGCACAATTTGTGCAGTTTGATTCAACTTCAGACTTTAGAATAGTTTTTATCTTGATAAGTAATCCTTCAATACTGTTTTTATTGCGAATTTAAGGATTTTTTATAAGAAGGATCGTCGTACAATTATGTTACAAATATGTTATATTATATTAGTGATTCCTATCACATATGAGTATAATAGACTACTTATATCAAATGTAATAAAAATCCGAACTTCAAAGCAATAACGTGTAATAATATTAAAGAAACACCATAAATTTAAGTGTCAGTGTAAGTTTCAGGGTGGAATATAGAATAAGAAAAATAAATATATGTTTAGTTCCCATACACGAAATGTTTACCTTCACGACCATGTGATAAATCGGCATTTAAAATTTACATTTCAATAAAGATAACAATTTCCGTAGGGCCAGCAGTAAGAATCAAAGTCAACTGGCTTTTTTTATTTGAGAATAAATGCCCAACCCCAGAGCTGCTATGGCTATATGTTTTAATGTGTACACAAAATCATTACCATTCCCTTATTTATTTAGTTATATAATTTATACCAGAGGTTATGGGTTATTCCGTCCATCCCTAGGGTGGATACACGGGAACGCATGTCCGTCTATCCACCCCGCACAGGGTGGATAATCGGAATTCACTTATATTTGTTCTTCCGACTTTTCACCCCAAATACAGTCTAACACATACTTTAATTATTAATTAATTTTTAATAACCACAAACCTTATCAAAAAACTTACTACGTGTTGCCGTTAGCTAACGGTAACCCGTTACAGCCTATTAAAGTTTACGCATTAGTTATTGCATTTAAATTTTAAAAAAAACTTTCTCGTTTTAAATAATATTATTGCGTAATTTATAAATTCTGCAATACGTCCTGCCAACGTAATTTGATATGCTGGATAAATAAATTATGAATAGTTAAATTTCTTTGCTCACAAATGTGTTAGCGTAGAATTGGGCGTTTTCTTGCAAGCATTTAAGAAATTTTACGATTGGAAGTTTGTCTTTAAGTTCTTTTTAAATTATTTTATGCCAAGACTCTAATGAATCTGTAATCCTGTGAGGTACTCCTTTTATTTCAACGTTGACCTTTCAAACAAGAAATATGTATCCTATACCTTTAAACGAGCAATTCTTGTATATATATATATATATATATATATATATATATATATATATATATATATATATATATATATATAATCGGAATCTCGGAAACGGCTCCAACGATTTTCGTAAAATTTAGTGTCCAGAGTTTCGGGGGCAATAAATCGATCTAGCTAGGATTTATTTTTAGAAAATGTCTTTTTGTCCGTGTTTTCAGGCAATAAAAAACTACTACAATATAAGAAGGTAAATTTTGAGCTCAGATGGGATGTTGTTCGGGCGTAATATCGGTGTTCCGTGGTTCGCGTCCTGTCTTGAGACCGACTTTTTTTCCTTTTTTTTTAAGTTCCCTTCTTTTGTGAGAAAATCTCTTATTTCGAACCCTTTTTTTTAGTATTTTTTAAAAATACGAAAATTTTAATTAATCTAATTGCACTCATGATTTTTATTCAAATAACCAGTTTAGTTTTTTCTATTACGTCAATAAGATCAAAAACTATTATTCATGTATTTTGTACATAAATGTAACTTAAAAAAACCGAGCAAAGCTCGGTCATCCGGGTACTATATTTTTATAAGTAATTTCTACTAAGTATCTTGAGCTAGTTTTATCATGTTTCTGTAAATGACTATACACAGTCGAGGGAGAACATCCGAAGAAAATAATATATACGAATTCCGATTATCCACTCCGTCTGGGGTGGATAGATGAACACGCATTTTCGAGTAATTTAATTTAGTTCCGGATTATTTAGGGCGGATAAAAGGAATAACCCGAGTTTATAAGTTAGTGTAATGTTTTGTGATACTTACTTTGCAACAAACTGCTCTAATTCATTATAATTCTTAACATTCAAATATTCCTCAACCAGTTTCTCTGGAACCAAACCTGTCACCTAAAAGAAAAATTATTAATAAAAACAACACATATATGCGAGGTTCAAGCCCCTTTCTTAGGAACGAACCCCATCTAAGAGGTTTGGATATGGTTCTGAAATGGGTTCCGAGCTAAATTTACTAGATAGGTGTTACAGACAGCAGAGTAGAGTGTAACATAAATTTTGGATAAACATTTATTAATTATATAATATGTTTAGTAACTGTTAAGAGGTGACCCACACATCCGGCATGGAGCACTCACACCGCGGGATAGTCGGCGGTGTGTTCCCCCCATCATCGAGAGTCGAGTTGGACGCAAAGAGAGAGCTAACAGATCGGCTTTTTCTTTTGCGGCATGGGCCAGTGAGTCGTCCTCTCTGTGTAGAGATGGAAGTGAAGACTGACAGAAATTCCCTTGGACAGCCTTGAACACACGGGTTCCCAAGAAAAGGCGAACTAGTTTCTCGCCAATTCTGCCGATATATTCAGACCTTGTCTTGGTAATGACTCTTTTGAAAGACCTGGAGGATGAATTATACTTTTTTTAATGATCGCTGGTGTTTACATCCTGAAACGTTCATGCGTCAGCTCGGTAGCACTCCTGCTTATAGTATGATGCTATTTTAGAGGAGCGGCCAAAACATGCCTGAGATCTGCCTCCGATTTGCACCACAGAGGACGGAATAAAAAGTTCCATACCCTGAAGTACCACATCAGCAACAACGCTACGGTCGTTCGGCAAGAAGCAAACCCGCCAAGGGGAGGATGCAAAAAAAGACCGCATTCCATCCCAATCGGCCGACCTATAGTGTAAAACACGGCGGCAGCCTGCGCAATGCAACCGCGACGTTAATGTGACTGGCACTACATCCGGACAAGACAATGATCCGACGAGCCTAGAGGGGCGTCGACAGAAACCTGATATCCGTCCAGATGTTAGGTCAACAGAAGGTCCTTCCACATCTGGGACCCGCGTAGACGAAGTAATCAATTGTGTCAGACGATATGCCAAGTTAAAGTCATAAGCAGATCTCCCCATATGACAGGGATAGAAAAAATCATGATTTTTTTATTTTAATCAAATCATGCAATAAATATGAAATGGCAATGTAAATACTATACTGATATGTATATTTGGAATGGCAGCAAACGTTAAATTTTGCGAAGACTTCCGCCGCGTCTAAGGGACATCTTTCGTAACAATGATCCGAAACTAACAATAAGCGACTTTTTGATAATGACTCTGTTTAAGACATAAACAAACCTCTATTAGTCCATCGGCTGTGACTTTGCCTAATAAGCGCTGACAACACTGTAGAGCGGTGAGCGCGCGTCGTAAGTCTCCATCACAAGTATGGACTGCTTGATGTAATACTTCACCATCTCCGACATCCACTCCTTCAGCTACACAAACTTCCTGAAGCCTGAAAATTGTAAGTTAGCTTAACCTAAGTATAACCTACCTGTGTCTTGTATACCCCTTATCCAGGGCTAACTATATATATATATAACAGAAAACAGCGAATTTTAAACACAAGAAAAAACGAAAACGTTGATGGAGAGATGTATATATTTAGATTAATAAAAGGATGAAACTTTTTAAAAATTAATGATATCCCAATAAAAACCTAAATGTAAAAAAGTGCCATGTTGTGCATTCCTATGAATCCAATGGAGATTGGCGCTCGTTTAGATCTCAACTATTTTATCGGCGAAACCGTCAACCCCGAAAGACTAACGTTGTTTGTACCCAACCGAACATGGCGCCCTTTTAACTATAATATATACAACGGTCCTTTGGTTTAAAAAAAAGTAGAAGAGTTGAAGGTTTTTGCTTTTGATTGTCAGTGCTTAGTACAAGTTGCAGTCTCAACCAATAGTTTTACTAAGTCAACAAGACAAAAGTTAATTTCAAACACAAAATGGACCACACATAGGTCCATTTTGTGTTCCGATCTTATGCCATCTATGTAGTATACTTATATATATATATATATATATATATATATATATATATATATATATATATATATATATAGTATACACACCAAAACTTCAGAGGTCAAATTGTTTGATATTGTCTTGCTCCAAGGCGAATCCCATATAGACTTTTTGTCCTAAGTGGTGAGTATTTCCTGTCATAAATTGTATATATCCTATATGATACAATAGCTCATAAGAGACCCAATATAACTGGAAGTTGTTAGGAAGCTATTTCAGTCTTCAGTGGTAACAATTCATCTGCAGCCTTTTTTGTTTTGAAATTATCCATAGGCCACAAAGGGATAGTAAATATTTTTCAATAGATAACATAAAAAAATTACAATAACATGCAAATTTTATGATGACTTTGTTATTTCATTTAATTTAAGTAATTCATTTCAGTCTTTCAAAAACCACTGCTTAAAATAGGCCTTCCTATAGAATGCCTCATAAAAGGAATATTTGGCATATTTGTTTACGTGGTACAGCCATGCTGCAGCTATATTAATTGTATAGTTGTAGCATGAATGGGTCGGTTTGACCGGGGAAGGACCACACTCTCACAGAATACCAGTGTCAAATAGCAGCTTAATGCTGCTGTGTTTCATATGGTAAGTGTAGAGAACCGGAGACTGAAAAGATGCATTCCATCTTAGTCCTCAAGGACCTCTGACAACACATACCATCAGGTGGACTGTGTGCTTCTTGTCATCCCTTTCCTATAAAAATATATAAATAAATAAAATAGATGTCACACTTAGCAGGCGGGTTGCCAATCACAGTTTTTATTCCAATAGTTATAAGAAAGATTTACGACAACCACAGGATGATACAAGTGGATATTCCTACACTTCCACAGCACATACTAAATTGTGCAAGAATTTTATTTTACACCAAGAAAGTACAAATGTAGTCATTATCGTCATCATCATTACAGCCCTTCACAAGTCCACTACTGAACATAGGCCTCCCCTAAGGAATGCCACAAAGCATGGTCCTGAGTCACCTGCATCCATCGACTTCCTGCATGTCTTACCAGGTCGTCACTCTATCTAACAGAGGGTCGTCCTGCACTTTGCCTAACGGTATGAGGCTGCTACCCGAGAACCTTTTTTCCCCATCGGTTGTCGGTTCTTTGAGCTATATGGCCGGCCCATGGCCACTTCAGCTTACGAATCTGTTCAATAAATGTTGTCATTGAATACCAAAGGTACTCAACACTCAATATCACCTACAATCATCATCATTTCGTAAGTCTACTGCTGGACATGAGCCTCCCCTATTTGTATGAAGAATTTGCTGCCTGAAGTGGTATGTTTGACAAGTGGATTTATGATCAAAGTACCAGATATTTCACACATTTGATACCGTTCCTTGTCACTGGTCTCAACCGTATCACAAAGTGTTCTGGCATTTTCCATAGTCGTTTCTTACAAGACCCATGGGATAAAAAGATGGGAGTAGATCCATCACCTAGGGGTGATCATTTACGATTACCAACCTAATATGAAAAAAGCATACTGAGGGTCAGACAATTGAACATATCTTAAGGCTACTACCCTAATTTAAGGTAAGATGTAGTCTTTATAAAGTGATATAATTATTACCTTTTAATTACATTTTCTTTTGCAAGAGGTTTAAATCTAAATTTGGAACATCTGCTTGTAATGGGTGGTATGATTCTAGACACATAGTTGCAGATAAGACAAAACCGTGTAGTACGAGTTTCTCGTTCCATTGTACGCCGAAGCGCGGCCTGTGCAGCTGAGGTCATAGAATCTGCTTCATCCAGAATAACTAACTTGTATGGAGGACATGGTCTACCACTGTAAAAAATAAGCATATAAAATAAAAAATTATTTGATACTATTTATAAGCAATATTTATACATTTGATTGTTTATACTAACATTCTCAAAAAACAGCTCTATTTTAATTAAATTTACAATATGGGTATTATCAGGTGAAAAATTAGTCTAGCTAGGTCTGATAACTGGAAAAATCCTTCTCCTCAGTGATCCCAAGTATAAAAAAATCAAAATTTGTAAAATCCAACGTTTAAACTATAGACGTCCGGTACTCGCGTACGCTGTTGGGAGGGGGAAGGGAGGGAGGAGGGGGGGTCATGAGAAGCCCCTCCTAACCTTCCCCCATTGCGGAAATGTATAGTTTATAAGTAATAATTTTTTTTTGTAAAATTATAACCTCACTTTTTATACAGGAATATTGACACAAAGTTACTTCTACAACGTCCGTACGGTGTTGGGAGGGGAGAGGGGAGGTCATGGGATGCCCCCCTACCCTTCCCCCGTTGCGGAAATGCATAGTTTATGAGTGTCCCTCCGTGCCTACGGCTATACATAAAACACTCTAGGTGTAGGGCAGACAAGACTATGTGGAGTCGGGGTGTGCTAATTCGGTTTTAGAACAGATTCGACCAATCTTATCTATAAAGTTGCCCTAAACTCTGCTATGATAGTGGTAAATTAAATAATGTAATGTAAATTGTTATAATTTTGTTTTCTGAAAAACCTCTTGATGGCTCTCCACTGTGACTCAATTTATTGTATATAAGTCCCATCTCCAGCCACAAATGGATTGTCTGGGTCCGAGTCATTAACTTTTTTATGAGTGTATCTGTGTTAAAAAAGCAAAGGGACATATTTGCGTTTCGTTATTGCAATTTTTAGTGATATTTATTTTTATCGTAATTAATTCAAAAGGCATTCCTGAAATCCAAAAACAGTGTAAATGTTTTAAGCTTAACCCTGACAATCCTCCTAAATTGAAAACATAATTAAAATCTCTATACGTGGTAGAGCCATGCTGAAGTTATATTAGTAGTATAGTTGTAGCATGAATGGGTCGGCTTGACCGGGGAAGGACCACGCTCTCACAGAATACCAGCGTGAAATAGTAGCTTAATGCTGCTGTATTTCGTATGGTGAGTGTAGAGAAACGGAGACCCTTTTTACTGGAAACGAGGCATTGCTTCTTACTCCTCACGGGTGACAACGCATCTGCATTTTGATTCGTAATCGAGGATAGATGTAGATGTCTATGAGCCACAGCAACCACTTACCATCAGGTGGACTGTGTGCTCGTTTGTCACCCTATCCTATTAAAAAAAAAAAACAATTGCCGGACTTCTACTTCATAATATGAGAACAAACTGATATATTCGCATTTCGTTATTACACAATTTTTAGTGAAATTTGTTTTATTGCAATTAATTTAAAACACATTTCTGACATCTAAAAACAGTGTAATAGGTTCAAGCTTAACCCTAACAAGCCTCCTAGACTAAAACATTATCAAAATCAAGTACCGGATGTCTATAGCCAAGTCCGCCAGAGGACTAAGACGGAATGACTTTCACCATTAAATATAAATTTCTGTTATTTTACATGTGTATCCAGTGTGAACTCAATCTTTTCCAGTCATGCAGAAGCAATTTTGCTGCTGTGCTTTTGCTGCAATAATATGTCACACCATGACTAACAACTAGAACCCAGTTGAGATATGTTTGCAGTTTCCACCTACTGCAATACAACATCTCCATTTCTCAGCTCTCGAGTATGGTTTGCATCTTTGTTACCTATATGCGTATCTTAATTTTCATCCTCTATTTGTTAAGTTTTTGAATTATTTTTGTCATTATGTCACCCACATCAAATGCAAACTTAACTAAGTTACAAAATGTGAACAGTAAATCTTACTTTTTTTTGTGTACATTATATATTTAAATACACATCATCAATCAAAAATAAATTTATATAAGCAAAATAATTACTCTGGTCTTGTGTTGCTCACTGTAAGCTGAGCAAATGACTTGACTTTGTCTCTAATTACTTGTATCCCACGTTCATCAGAAGCATTAAGTTCAAGAACCCGATCTCGTGTTATATCTCCAAAGAGTTGTCTTGCAGCAGCAAGAATAGCACTCGTTTTACCAGTTCCTGGTGGACCATAGAATAATAAATGTGGTAAATCTCCTCCCGACAGACATTCTCTTAAAACTTGCACAACTTCACCCTGATCAACAATATCATCAATTGTTTTCGGTCGGCTGTAAACATAAACAGTTTTATTGATAAATTGTATTGAACTGCCATAACGTACAAAATGGACTAGGAAAATACAAACTATTTTTCAACCCATGGTGCTGGTGGTTTCTTTTTGATTGTTTTTGTGCCGGAAGTAGATGGCTTGTCGGCAGCTGATAACTTTCCTGTTTTCAAAAACGCCTGCATGATTATACTTGTATAATTTATTTGGTATTTTAATAGGGTTCGGCTTGTTCTTAGTATGAGTAAGAAATGTATAAATTATAAAAATAATATATTAAAGATAACTTGCAAGTTTACTATGTAATAAAATATAATTATAAGTCTCTGTTTGTCACTCTAGGCAAGTTAATTGGCATTAAAGAATTTAGAGCTTTTAAAATTGAAGTTTAAGTTCAAAAAGTAGAAACAGTTCACAACACAATACAAAATTACGATTCAAAACGCGGTAAAAGCGAAATTATAGTAGAAAGTAGAGATATTCACTTAACATCGATATATGGAATTTGTTCGATGTTTTCCGTCCGATATATCGGATTGATTCGATGTTTTGACAAATATTTATTCTATTCGATGTATCGATATATTTATTTATAGAAACATCGAATATTTGCTTTTTTATTTTTTAGTCGAATCTATTAAAAATTAAACGTGATAAAATCCGTAAAACTAGTTTTAATCAAAACTAAATAATTTCAATACTTCTTAATGACTTCAATTTTAAATAAGGTTTATTAAGATAGTGACATTTGTGAGGGACCACTTTAATTACCTAATCTATTCTGACAGATCGATCGACCATTCACTCTCAATGTATGTATGTAATGTATGATGACAATGTATTGTAGTCTGTGGATTCTACAGATTCATTGTATTTACTTTAACTCACTCTCACTCTTCTTGCGTCGTCTTCTGCTGTTTGGCGGTAACGCAATTAAATCTTTATTTTGATTGTTTATCTAAGACAAGTTTATATAAGACTTTTACTTGCTACTACAATTAATTAATAATTAATTTAATTTTATATTATAATACATTTCATAATAATAAATACATTTCCTTTTTTATACTTACAAATGCTCAGTAAATAAATCTAATATACAGTTTAATGAAGTAAATAGTTATTTGATAGTTTATGTAGCACTACTTAAGCGTATCATATCAAATCATTTCTTTGGTATATTTTTCACTGAGTATTTAAACTTGTAAACAAATTAACTCAATAGTGACGAGGCAAAATAAAATTATAGAAAAAATAAACATTAATTGATTTGTTCTTTTTTAGTTAATTACAAGATTTTATATACTTGCTAGAGCCATGCTGCAGTTATATTAGTAGTATAGTTGTAGCACGAATGGGTCGGCTTGGCCGGGGAAGGAACACGCTTTCATAGAATATCAGCGTAAAATAGTAGCTTAATGCTGCTGTGTTTCGTATGGTTAGTGTAGAAACCGGCCACCCTTTTTACTGAAAACGAAGCGTTCCATCTTGGTCCTCATGGGTGACAACGCATCTGCACTTTTATTCGTAATCGAGGCTAGATGTAGATGTCTATGGGCAACAGCAACCACTTACCATCAGGTGGACTGTGTGCTCGTTTGTCACCCCTATAAAAAAAGATGTCACCTCCAAAGAAAAGTCATGTATGGAAGGTTTTTCGAAAATTGATGAAAATGAAAACTTTATAAAGTGCAAAATTTGCCAAAAAAAAATATTAAATCTTGCAATGCATCAAACCTGCTTAGCCAAGTAAAAATATCCATAAGGCTACCTTTTTGGATATGATTAAACAAAATATGCTGCTATGTTTTTCTGGTCTCTGATTCTTTACTCGCATTTACAAAATCAAGGACCACAAACTTTGCGCGTTTCACTGGAAAAGGGTTTTATTAAACTTTTGTGGAAAGTATTCAATAGTAAAAAAATATCGATGTTTTCTAGCGATATATTGATAAACATCGATGGTGGGATCCGATGTCTTACAACTTTATAAAATGCAAAATTTGCCAAAAAAAATATTAAATCTTGCAATGCATCAAACCTGCTTAGCCAAGTAAAAATATCCATAAGGCTACCTTTTTGGATATGAATAAACAAAATATGCTGCTATGTTTTTCTGGTCTCTGATTCTTTACTCACATTTACAAAATCAAGAACCACAAACTCTGCGCGTTTCACTGGAAAAGGGTTTTATTAAACTTTTGTGGAAAGTATTCAATAGTACAAAAATATCGATGTTTTCTAGCAATATAATGATAAACATCGATGGTGGGATCCGATGTCTTACATCGAATATAAATATCGATATACTTTTTAAGTGAACACCCCCAAAATAATAATAGGTGATAGGTAGCTATGGAGTGTAGGAAGCGTAGACAGAGAAACCTATAGACAAATTGACGTAGACAGAGAAACCTATAGACTAACGATTAGCGTGGCCTCGAGTGAGAAAGGACGATAACGAATTTTTAGATTATAGAATAATCTTTATAACTTTTAAACACATTTAGATAAAAATTTTAATTGTTCTAAGAACTGAACTGAACAAGATTCACCAATCTTAAGCTCACAAAACACTTTTTTCTCACTTAAATCAACTTGTAAACTCCTTTGTCTATAGGTTTCTCTGTCTACGCAAATTGACGTACGCCTTCTTTCGCATTCGCACACGAAAAAGATAGATTTATGCATACGTCTTGCATAGAAATGAGTTAGAGCGGTGTGATTGGTTGTCCCTTTCTCCGTGCCGGTTTTTTTGTTTAGCAAACTCTACAGTTTGCTAAACAACTTTAACAGCGTAGCGATTTAAGGAGTTTACAAGTTGGTTTAAGTGAGAAAAAAGTGTTTTGTGAGCTTAAGATTGGTGAACCTTGTTCAGTTCAGTTCTTAGAACAATTAAAATTTTTATCTAAATGTGTTTAAAAGTCATAAAGTTTATTGTATAACCTAAAACTTCGTTATCGTCCTTTCTCACTCGAGGCCACGCCGATCATTAGTCTATAGGTTTCTCTGTCTACGGTAGGAAGTATAACTTATAGGGAGTACAGACTGTGTATTAAAGAGTGTCCATAAAAACCTTTAAACAAGGTGGCCACTAGCTATATAGCGGCGCTGGGAAATCTTCTCTGGTAAAAAAAAAACAATAAATTAAAGGAAGAAGCTTACAATAAATGTAAATACAATGAAATCTTGATAACTCGGAACTTCGTTGAGTTATTATACGGCCGACGTATCTTGGCGAGTCCGACCTTCGCGCAGGAGTATGGAGTGTAGAAGTAAGGAGTACAGACTGTATATTAAAAAGTGTCCATAGAAAACCGTTAAATAAGGTTGGCGCCGCTATATCTATGGGCTAAATTTTAAAGAACGCACCGAAAAATATTAGTGGGATAGACAACTTTTTCGAGGTTATATTTAATAAATTATTTTAGATTTTACCCATATTTGTACCCATATATAACCCATATATGGGTAAATCAGGAATGTCTAGAACAGGTAAATGAAATTGTATACCTGGGGAGTGCTTTCAGCCGGGATGGAAGATGTGATTTAGATGTGGATAGGCGTGTCGCTGCCGGAAACAAAGTCAATGGTGCCCTGAATGCATTAATAAAAAGGCAAGGCGTGGTGAAGAGTGCACGCCTTGCAATACATAACGCAGTGTTGGTACCGACTTTGTTATATGGCAGCGAAACCTGGGTATGCCAGAAGAAGCATAAAAGCAAGTTGAATGCAGTGGAGATGCGATCTCTTCGTAAAATGTGTGGCGTTACCATAGCCGACCGAAAGCGAAACGAAGAGATTCGCAATATGGCAGGATTGAAAGATGACCTTATCACAAAAATTGATAGGGGCGTACTCCAATGGTTTGGACACGTTGAACGAATGAGTGAAGACCGAATGGTGAAGAAAATATATAGAGCGAAAGTAAATATTAAAAGGTGTCGAGGTAGACCGAGACTAACTTTCGAAGACCATGTGAGCAAATTGCTCGAAGAGGGGAGGGTCAAGAGTACTCGGATACCAAGACGTGCATGTATGAAGAAGTTAATGAACCTGAAAGAAGCGAAAGAGGTATGTAAGGATCGTGACACTTGGCGATCTGTTCTCTCTGGCTACCCCGTTAGGGATTGTGCGTGACGATAAGTAAGTAAGTAAGTATTTTAGATTTTAGAGCTACTGAGCAGTTTAGCAGCACACTTCAAACCGTCGAAACTGCTAAGTTCACTTCATCCCAGTAGCTACTCCAGCGCTGTTGTGGAGAGTTTTTGAACTGTTATTTACTGCTTACAGATGACCGCTTTTTCAACTATTGACGTCGTTTCAATAATATACCGCTATGTACATTACTGTAGTGTTTGGATGATTTCATTGTTATGCGAATAATCGGCAAAATATTCAAATAATCGAATCATTTGTGGCCGAAGTAGGAAAAGGGGAGATCTCTCATTGTGTATTTCAAGTTCTGTTTATATATTTTGTTCTGTGCTAACTCTTCCTTTCTTTTGCTGTCACTGTGTATGCTATCCGCCTTTCTAAACTCTCTTTGTGCTTGTGGACAATAAACGTTTTATGTGTTATATGTGGTGATTTTTATTTACATACATCACTACACATTAATTTTTTTTAATGTATTATTTGTTTTATTTAATTTTTGTATTCAAAATTCCTTAAATTACATGAATCATGTATAAAACAAGTTCATTTTTTACTTTGTCAAAGTAAATTTGTGTTGGCAAAAAAACTCATATACAAGGCCGTGCTAAAATAACCACTACATAATTTCAATATCACGTCATTTCGGTACCAGTTAATCGTCTCCACAGAGTCAGTAATTCATTCTTGGGGATGTATACGCTTTTACAACAAAATCCCAGAAAATATACAAAATTTGACGTAGGTACATAAAGTGCATAAACTTTATTAGTTTGTATAAAAAGAGTTATTTTAATATTAAGGAATTTATGGATGATAATAAGCCCCGGTAAGGGTGATCGCTACCAAGCTATTTCTAATTTGTTTTTCCCTGTTTCCCTAAAAGAGGGCTAAAATTCCAGACATGTCAGGAAAATTCCTGTCATCTGGTAACCCTAATCGTAGTTAATGACGTTGCTTCTCATCTACTGTTTTGTTCCCGCTGTCGCCTCTTACGACACCCGTGGGATGATATGAGGTAGTGGATATGCTTGCACCGTCGCTACACGGTAACGCCTCTCTTACTAAGGGTTGAATTTTCCGAAATTCTTTCTTAGTGGATGCTTACGTCATAAAAAGCAGCTACTGTCAGATTTATACGTCTAGTTTTTTGGGATGTGCGTCATGATATAATATTTTTCATACAAACTGTGCACCCCCTTTTTAAGTCCCTAAGGATAGATATATGAGGAAACTAAAAATCTCAAATTTATTATTTCGAATTCCAGTGTGACTTTCATATTTAAAAAAAACATTAATATATTTTTGTCTGTTCCCTCCGTAAGTAATGGATTATTTTCAAAATCGCTAAATCCGTATCCATTTATTTCACTTTTGTATAGAATACAAACGAGCACACAGTTCACATGATGGTAAGTGGATGCTGTGGTCCATAGACATATGTATTTATTCTCAATTAAGAATCAAAATGCAGATGCGTTGTCACCCCTGAGAACTAAAATGTAATCTAAAATGTAATGCCTCGTTTATAGTAAATAATGTCTCCGGTTCTCTACACTAACCATACGATACACAGCAACATCACGCTGGTATTCTGTGAGAGCGTGGTCCTGCATCGATCGAGCCAACCCATTCGTGCTACAATCATATATATAGCTGCAGCGTGACTTTGACACGTAATATACAGATTACCTTTAGTAAGTTTCAAGTAAATCGCCCCGTAGAATAATAAGTTTCATACAAACTGTATTAACCTATTTCATTTCCTTGGAGGTTGAATTTTCCTTGACCTTTTCTTAGTGGACGTCTATGTTATAAAAGGCAGTTACTGTCCCATTTTCAGATTTCTACATATAGCGGTTTGAGCTTAGAATGGGTGAGTTGACCGTTAAATGCCTTTTGTACGCCGATGATAAAGTCATACTTACGTCGTCAGCGGCCGAGTTGCACATGATGGTCACATTAATGCACAAGTCATTAAAAGAAAGGGGAATGAAAGTGAATGCAAGTAAGACGAAAGTCATGGATTTTGAAAAAGAAGACAGTAAAACGATATGTGAAATAAGAATAGAAGGGGAGATGGTCGAGCAAGTATATTAATTTGTATATTTGGGATGTGTATTCAGCAGGGATGGGAGATATGATAAGGATATAGAACGACGAGTTAATGCAGTAAATAAAGTAAATGGGGCTCTACAGTCTATTGTGAAATGTCAGAATGTGCCAAAAAGTGCACGTATGGCTATTCACAGCGCTGTGAGGCCTGTGGGACTAATTCCCTACTTTAACGTATGGTAGTGAAAGTTGGGTGTGGCAGAAGAAGCACGAGAGTAGAATAAATGCAGTAGAAATGTGGTCGCTTAGGAGTATGTTAGGGCTGAATCTGAGTGACAGGAAAGAAACTGTCCCCCCTGAACGGGTTCCCGCCTTGTCGTGGCGTGGGGGCTTAGTAGCCGTGGCTTGGTCTCCCACGGTGAACAAAGAGGAACCCACGTGGCTGGCCCGAGGTGAAGGGCCGGCCTGAGGTGGCCACTCCGAGTGGGCTTGGGGAGCCCACTTCGGATATGTGCTGGTGGACTGCAGCGAGTGGGGACTCCGCACCCTCTACCGCTGCAGCCGAGGTGGAGTCGCGGAGGAAGAGGAGTTTTGGTATGGCGATGCGGCACTCGCCCTATCCTCCGCGACTCAAACGGGGTCGCACGTTTGATGCGGTGGTGATGGGGCTGCGGGGGGAGAGGATTGTCGGTATTGCGAGGCACCGCTCTCCCTATCCTCCGCAGCCGAATCTTGGTTGGCGGCGGAGCCATAGACCAGATCCGCCGCTGGGGTCGGGAAGGCTAGTACTTCTAAGTGCTCGTTTTTCCTGGCCCCATGGCCTTCGCGCATCGGACGCGGTGGCGTCTGTTGCGCAGATGTAATTGGAGGCCGTGGAGGAAGGCGTGCCATGTATTCTGGCGCGCCTTACTTGAGAAGGAGAACGGGGAGGAATATTCCTCTCCCGAGCAGGTGCTGCCATGAGGCGGCAGTCACTGGTAGGGCCGCGGATGTATGCGAAAGCGTTCCCGTAGCCCTGCCAATATGCGACGAAGGTGGAACACCATGGGGTTTTAGTCGGTGCGAGTCCGACATAACCCGTCCTTGCCCCCGCGGGGCGGGTATGCGTAGGCATTTCCCCATGTTAAAAAAAAGGGTAAGAAACTGTGTAATAAAAGAAGATTGTGGTTTGCAAGATGATGCGGTGACCAGGTTTAAGAAATAAATGCTTCGGCAGTTTGGTCATGTAGAAAGAATAGACGAGGAAAGACTGACAAAGCAAATATATGTTGCAGAAGTGAATGGAAGAGTCCGAAAAGGACGTCGTAGGCGAAAGTTGTCGACCAAATTGGCGATATTTTAAAAATGGGCCAAATTAAGAGTACCCTTTTATACGTGGTAGAGCCATGCTGCAGTTATATTAGTAGTATAGTTGTAGCACGAATGGGTCGGCTCGACCGGGGAAGGACCACGCTCTCACAGAATACCAGCGTGAAATAGTAGCTTAATGCTGCTGTATTTCGTATGGTGAGTGTAGAGAACCGGAGACCCTTTTTACTGGAAACGAGGCATTCCATCTTAGTCCTCACGGGTGACAACGCATCTGCATTTTGATTCGTAATCGAGGATAGATGTAGATGTCTATGGGCCACAGCAACCACTTACCATCAGGTGGACTGTGTGCTCGTTTGTCACCCTATCCTATAAAAAAAAACCCTTAACCGACGAGGACGTATGCCTATATATGGATGTGGAGGAGGTGAGATAGGTATGTCAGGATCCTGCTAAACGGAAGTCTGTAGTTCCTGCCTACCTCTCTGGGTGACAAGCGTGAGTGTTTATGTTATATGTTATGTATATATGTATACATATGTATATTAATTGCCATTAATCAAACCAAACTGTAAATGATTACCAACTCTAAATAATCGATATCGATTTTTTAAGAATCGAATATTGTTGGTTCCGATTTTTTGGTTGGCATGCTTGGTGCAATAAGTCTGACAACTGTCAAAATATATTTCTTAGATTTGGTTGACTATTGGTGACGCACGCAGCCTTGTGGATTGTGGAGTACAAGCGTTAAATATGCTTGTAGTCGGAGTATGCATCGTCTAAGTTCGTAGACCTTGATGCTCCAATCTGCAATAAAACTATAATCCAATTACACAATTTCACGGAAAGCCCATAGCAAAGAAGCTTCTAAAGAAGCACTTTATGCTAAAGCCCACCGAAGCCTTTCTATAGTCTATGGTGATAAGCCTGTAGTATGACAATTCTGAGCGATCGCATTTTTTGGGATCGGGTGCACTAAAGCTGTCTTCCATAGTATTGTTACGAGCTTGAGGTTCGTGACAATAAAAATTGCCGATAGAATTACCTAAATTAACACTTTAATTTACTTTACACAAATTAAAACTTAAAACACTAATAATTAAACACACTAATTCACTTAATTCCGCTCCAAAGCTTCGCTTGTGTCGCCGAGTTCAACTCTGTCTCGATCGCAACTTGCAGCGCCTATTTATATAATTAGCAAAGAAGCGTCCCGAACATTCAGGTAAATGCGCGCCAGGCTACGAGTATTCGAGTGTAGATTTTCCAGAAACTTAGTTCTTCGGGTGGCGCTGTCGGTCGAAAGATTTGTGATGTCATTTACTGCAAAGCTCCCCTCGCTCTCGTTCCTGACACTAGATGGCGCTAGTGCGCTGATTTGAGCGCGGCGTAACAGTATGTTCAGGATTACGTCAAGGGAGTACCGGAAAACAGGTACCGGTACTAACTATGAAGCACCCATAATCAACACAACAGAAGGGGCTCCTTTAGACCCACTCGACTTGTTGACGTCCAGAGAGAGCAGTGCTTCGCACACTGAGTGCTTTGTAATCCGCATATGCAACATGGAGCAATTACACCGCGGGATGGTCGGCGGTGGGTACCACGCGTCGTCGTCGAGAGTCGAGTTAAAATTAAAAAAAAAGAACCTACAGGATTGACTTTCTCTGTTGCAGTATGGGCTAGTGAGTTATTCCCCATGTGTAGAGATAGAAAAGATGGCTCACAGAAGTTCCGTTGCACATCCTTGGCAAAACACCTAAATAAAATTAGAGCTTGAGCAGATTAAAATCTTTATATCACGTCCCATCATTCAACGAACGACGAAAGGTACCAAAGAAGTCATCAGTCTTATTTTTACAATCTATTATTATGTTTTGTTACAAAAATAAAAAAGAGCAACAAGAAAAATACTTGCGGCACTACAATATTATACCAAATTTTATTCTGTACATAAGTGTTGCTTAGATAGGCAATCTTAGCGCCCTCTCAAACCTTGCTCCTTAAGCCCCAGCCTGGTTAGCGTGTGGGTAGGTCAGTCCTTGGCAACCATAGAAAATAAGCAATGTAACAAAGTAATATCAAATGCGCGATAATAACTTTTATCGGAATAAATTATAGGTCAGTGTTAGTTTAATCGAAGCGTCATTGTTATTTTTGTTTTGTTTACGCTTTTACGTGAGTAAGTTGGTAGACTCAATTGTTCAAGTAATTTTTAAGTATTGTTATTGTAAATAGGCATTGTAGTAGTTGGTAGAATTAAAATTTTATTAATACTGTAGAGTATATTATAACTAACTATAGTTCATAAAAGATAGCTTAGTCTCTGCGACAGCTGTCAGTAAAATCACGCCTATGAAGTTCTCAATTTCTTAGTAGTACATAGTACACAGTCCTGAATTTCATAGTATACTACTGTAGTCTCTGCCTACCCCTCTGGGTGACAGGCGTGAGTGTTTATATATGTGGTATAATATAAGTGTAAGACCGTAAAGATTTAAATATTTTCAGCTTTTATGATGTCTAGACGTCAAAATGTGCTGTGAGAAAGTATTAAACGAATGTGTATTCACGAACTATTACGTATACGTACGTATACGTATTATGTGTAACCACTATCACCACCGATACAGCAGACAGTCAGTGATAATAGTAGAAGTGGGTTTTTATAGTAATTTTATAAACCTATTACATTCCTTTAAAATAACCATGTTATTAACATAGTTCTAATAGCCTATTCTGCTTAAATTACAATTTATCTAGACATCTTACCTTACACTCTGATTCACTCTGATTGCAAAAGAATCATATCCAGTTTTGACCTGAAAATTTTCTAACGCGTCTAGTGATATAAACTATCTTACAAAATTGCATATTTTTTTCTTATCTCGTATCGCATAATTGAATTTTCAAATAAAGCCAGGAAAAAAAGTAATGTTACTTTGTTTATCATTCTCAATAGACTTTTGGCGACGGAAAATGTTTTACAATGGCTCAAAGGCCCAAAAGCCAAGCCAAAATATATTATAGTCAACCAAATCTAAGAAATACATTTTGACAGCTGTCGAACTTATTGCACCAAGCATGCCAACCAAAAAAAAATGGGAACGTACAATATTCGATTCTTCAAAAAATCGATATCTTTATATATATATATATATATATATATATATATATATATATATATATATATATATATATATATATATATATATATATATATATATATATATATATATATATATATATATATATATATAATCATCCTTTCACGGTAAATGTTGATCCAGTGGGAAGTTAGAACAATTGTTGATCCACCTATTTGACGTGTTTACTCAGCTCCTCGGGGCACAAACTGATATACTTTGATCTATTCTTGATGCGCGTGTGACGTCGGTGGATCTGCACTAACAGGATTTCAATATACTCGTCAGCGATTTGACCAACATTTGTTGATCTATCAACGGTCGAAAAAATCATACTGAATATGATTTTTTAGATCCAGAGTATATTTAATTTATATGCGACATTTACTTGGACTAAGTGGGTCCGGAGCCATAATTGACGAATTGGTACTCGAACACGAAACAGCAACGTCGCGTTCTGTGTGTGACAGAGAACCCAGTAGGCTACTTCGTTATAGTAATAAGGTAAGAAAATACGTTATCTGCTGATTTTGTGGATCAAACTTTGGCAGGTTTTATTGTGGAAAGACGTTTGTTCGAGTTTTTGTTATCGTGTGAGTGAATTTGTGTTATTTTATTCATTCGTCATAGATCTATTAGAAGATGATGGATAGTACTTTATTACAAATTAATTTGTCACTCGACTGTGTGGGTGTGTGTGTTTGTAAGGGTGGGGGGTGCCATTTAGTTTGCGCGCGTGTGTGTTTGTGTGTGTGTGTGTGTGTGTGTGTTTATGCGAGTTTGTGTGTGCGCGTGTGTGTGAGTGTATGTGTACGTGTGTGCACTGTTGTGTTTTTAGTACGTGTGTGTGTGTGTGTGTGTGTGTGTGTGTGTGTGTGTGTGTGTGTGTGTGTGCGCGCGCGGTTGTGCGTGTGTTTGCTTCTGTGTGTGGGTACGAGTGTGTGCGTGTGTGCATGCGTGTGTCCACTGTTGTTTTGTGTTTGTGTATGTGCTTGTGCGTGTATGTGTGTTCGTTCGCGAGCGTTCGCGTGTGTGAGTGTATGTGTGTGTGTGTGTGTGTGTGTGTGTGTGTGTGTGTGTGTGTATGTTTCTCTCTCTGTGTGTGTGTGTGTGTTTGTGTGTGTGTGTGTGTGTGTGTGTGTTTGTGTGTGTGTGTGTGTGTGTGTGTGTGTGTGTGTGTGTGTGTAGGTGTGCGTGCGTGTGTCCGTATTTATGTGAGTGCGCGAGAGTGCGCGTGTGTGTATGCGCGTGCGTGTGCGTGCGTGCGTGCGGTGTGTGTGCGTGCGTGTGTGTTCGTCTGAGTGCGTGTTTGTGTGTGTATGAGTGTGAGTGTGCGTGCATGCGGATGTGTGTGCGTGCGTGTGTTCGTTTGAGTGCGTGTGTGTGTGTGTGTGTGTGTGTGTGCGCGCGCCCAGAAAACGGAGGCGGAGAATGGAGACGTAGAGGCGGAGGTGAATGCAGCGTAGTATGTGGCGAAGGCGGAGGAGAGGAATTTGTGGTGAAGTCGGAGATAGTAGAAACGGGGAATTGTGTTGGAGGCGGAAAGAATAGTGACTGCGCGTGGTGGTGGCGGAGGAGGGAGCGGAGTTTATTGTTGAGGCGGATGGAGCAGAGTTTATGGTGGAGGCGGAGGTACATGGCAAAGGTGTTGGTGACTGCACTGGAGTGCAGTAAAGTGGTTACCGCGTGAGGGCAAGTGAGGCTCATATGAATAACAGTTGGTTAGAATGAAAAACAGTGTGGCTGGTAAGTGGATATCGTTACTGCCCCTAAAGATGTTACTACGAGGTTATTCATTTTTCCGAATATCAGCTTGGATACCTATTGGTACTAGAGACAAAGTGAAAAGAACTTATGTTTTGTGACGGTTTCATCATAACTAACAAAACAAACCCAAACTTGGCATACCTAGTTCTACTAGTCCAGGTGGTACAGTGTTGGTTACCGAGGTACACCTTCAGGTCACTTCAGCAAGTCCGGAGGTAAGGACTCATCATAACTAACAAAATGAGCCCAAACTCAGCACACCCAGTTCTACTAGTCCAAGAGTTCCACTAGTAATCCCGAATTACATTTTGAGGTCACTCCATCAAGACCGCAGGTAAGGTCTCATGATAATATCTCATGTAATAGTTCGATTCTATACCTATCTATTTTGTAAACGCGTCCTTAAAAATTTTGATTATGAAGATATATAAAACAAGTTAACTGGTTTATGGTAAACACACACACACACACACACACACACACACACACACACACACACACACACACACACACACACACACACACACACACAGACACGCAAGCGCGCGCGCAAACATGTACACATACGCACACGCACAAAAGCACACACACTCACACACGCACACTGCCACACAAACACAACAGTGCACACATGCACACACGCACACCCATTCACACACACACACACACACACACACACACACACACACACACACACGTACACATACGCGCGCACACACACACACACACACACACACACGCGCGCGCGCGCAAACACGCACTCGGCGAATACCTTATGTCGCCGTTGCCACCACTTCCGCTACAAGAAAGGGCGTTGTCGAGTATTTCGTTAAAAAAAAGTCGTTCATTTCGACTACAAGGATCATAGATGTTAGTAATAATACAAATCTTAAAACTAATTTTCGTAAAACTTAAAACTATTTCCGAGGCACAGGGGTGAGACACCGCCAACTTCCTGACTCCGGGCAGCTACTGAGAATTTATTGCATCTGCATTTTAATTTGTAATGGAAGATAGATGTAGATGTCTATGGGCCGCAGCAACCACTTACCATCAGGTGGACTGTATGCTCGTTTGTCACCCTATTCTATAAAAAAAAGAAAAACTCAGTAACTGATTTTTGGCCCGACCCGGGATTCGAACCCAGGACCTCATGATCGACAGTCGCACAAGTACAACCATTAGACTAACGAGGCAGTTAATTTATAATCTATTTTATTCAATATAGATTATAAATAATGCTTATTCTATAAAAAGTGACTTTCAAGTAATTTTTTTTAAAATTTACCAGCATGTCTATGGGCATTAGTATCCACTTACCATCAGGTGCACTGTGTGCTTATTTATCACCCTCCTGCAAAGAATAAAACACGTTGGTCGCTCCTCGTACTTCGCTCCTCGTCCAGCGGTTAATCGTAACTTTTCTTCCTACCTAATCTTAAAACTATATATAAGACAGGCCCGATTAGTCAGCACATGCACCATATGACAATGGTTCAGGTACTGACATCAAACCTGTCAGAAAATGCCATCAGGATACCATTGGAACTTTCCTGCACTCTGCGCACCAGGGATGTGCATCGTTTACGCATGGTGGTGTAGAAACAATCCACACGCGCATCTTCGAACATACCCGGCGCATTACAATAACGAGGTAGATCACACAGCACCCTGAATGCATTACATAACGCGCATTTAATCTGTAGCTTGTACCGCCAAAGATACGAAACGGCAACGTCGCGGCTGCTTTCAGCCAATCCGATCGTTTATCTTATCGTTTGCTGTGTTCTGATTGGCTCGTTTAAATCGGATCAACATTTTCCGTAACCATCGCAAGGTGGATTTGTATATCGGATCAACTTCGGCCAACGCTAGCAAACAGTCTCGTGAGTGCAGATGTTGATCCGGTCGGAGCCACATTAGTTACCAGAGATGCATATTGGATCAACAAAAGGCGCCGGATCAACATGCGTTTTCGGATCAACAAAGTGCTCGCGTGAAGTCGCGTCTGATCAACATTTACCGTAAAGAGATCTCTATATATATATATATATATATATATGGTTTTTGTCGACCTTGAAAAGGCGTACGATCGGGTTCCCCGTGAGGTTTTGTGGTGGGCGTTAAAGATGAAAGGTATGCCTGGGAAGTATGTGAGGTTAGTCCGTGCTATGTACAGAGCATCCCGTACATGTGTACGATCTGCCGCGGGAACTACGGGCAGTATCGATGTGGCGGTAGGGCTGCACCAAGGGTCGGCATTGAGCCCTTACCTCTTCCTACTGATTATGGACGCTTTGACGTCGGACCTGCAGGATGAGGCACCCTGGTGCATGCTCTTTGCTGATGACATCGTGCTTGTCGGGGAAGAAGGCATCGAGGTACAGAGCAGACTGACGGGGTGGCAACAGAGGCTGGAAAGTGTTGGCTTGAAGATCAGCAGATCCAAAACCGAATATCTGTGCTGTGATTTCGGCGGTCTTTCCAGTCCTGTACCCATGTCGTTGGATGGCGCTATACTGCCTACCTGCTCAGATTTCAAGTACCTCGGTTCCCTCATTCAAGGCGACGGCAGAATAGATAGAGCTGTGCAGCATAGGATTAACGCAGGGTGGATGAAATGGCGACAGGTCACAGCCACAACGTGCGATCCCCGAATGCCAATAAGGCTGAAGGGGAAAATTTACAAATCGATCATCCGACCTGTCGTCATGTATGGAAGTGAATGCTGGGCCGTCAAGAAGAAGGATGAAAATAGACTGCATGCGAATGAAATGAGAATGTTACGATGGATGTGTGGTGTGACAAGGATGGATAAGATAAGGAATGAGTATATAAGAGGAAGCCTGAAAGTAGCGCCAGTGGTAGAAAAGGTGAGAGGAAGCAGATTGGCATGGTTTGGGCATGTGATGCGGAGGAATGAAAGTCATGTCACAATACGAGTGTTGAATATGAATGTGGAGGGACACACGGGCAGAGGAAGGCCGAATAAAAGATGGATCGATTGTGTGAAGAGTGATATGAGAATGAAAGGAGTAAGTATGGAAATGACGGCTGATAGAGAGGAATGGAACAAGAAGGTTTACTGCGCCGACCCCAGATAATGGGAAATGGTTTAGAGAATGATGATGATATATATATATATATATATATATATATATATATATATATATATATATATATATATATATATATATACACATAGAGAATTTGAAGTTATCACATTAAATGAAAAGTCATATCCTACATAACGTTCTTTTCACATACATAACTAAAAGAAATGTAAAAATTAACATCCAGGTCCCAGTAGCCTCTTTTATCGATTTAATATTAAACATCATGTAAATGCATATATTTATCACCTGACGAATACTAAAGAGTCAAAGACCCAAGGCCAGCAAAGGCGTAGATACCTAGTTCAAACGTTGCCGTTCCGAATTACAAAAATAAAGGAAAAATCAAGCAAAAATGTACTTAAGACTAACGATATAAGGCATAATTCTTATGCACGAAATTAAAAACAAAGTGACCGAGTGTGTGAAAACAAATTCCAAGCAAAAATATTTACTTATAATAGATGTCCGAAGGCATAATTCGCTATGTGTGAAGTGATAAGAAATGGAAGGGAGTGGTGTGAAGATGCGTGTTGTTTATATTCGAATTTCTCTGCCGCATGGGACGATGATTTAAGTCACTTAGTCCGACGTCTCTAGTATAAATACAGTAATCTATGGTCCGACGCCGGTACCCTTGGGTGGTTCATGAGTCACTTAACCTAATTTTCGCCTAGGCGTCCTTTGAGTTTTAATTGTTGTTTTTTAGTTTTGTGGACATTTTGATAAGTTTTTTGATTTGTTTGTTATAGGACCCTTTAATAGGATAATAATTAGGGCCCGGATTAATATGTATAGAAAATATCAAAATATTTACATATAATATGGACTGAAAAACCTAAAATATGGGAAAAATATGTGTAATAAGAGATAATGACATTGAACATTAAAACGATTTTTTATTAAGTAAAACCAAAAAAAAATACAATTTCACTTAGCTTCTGTTTCATTATTATTTGAATATAATTAGTGTTTCCTTAAATTTTCAAAATTAAAACCGTTTCTGTTTTGCTATGCGAGTAAGCAAAAAATCACATGCAACAAATTGACAAGGCAAGCAATTACGATCGTCACAAACTGTGGGGCACGAGGCGCGCGAGCACGAGTCAGGTCCAGGTGAGGAAAGGCGGTGTAGGGCGGGCAGCGCGGCGAGGTCGTGATTACTCGTGATCATTTGCATGTCGTCTTGTCGCAAAACTCATTTTTAGACATTTCAAAGAGCTGCTGATCCGTCTAACATAAAAAAATGAAGATATGGATAAATTTATTTAATGTCTTGTGAAATATGGATCTATACTTGAAATATGGAAAAATATGAAAAATAAAAATTGCATTTTCTTGATCAAAATATCATAATTTATGTAGAAAATATATATAAGCACTAAAACCACTTCAATTAAAAATATGGATTTACATATTAATCCGGGCCCTAATAATAATAGTTGTGATAAGGTGATGTGACAGTTTGTGCGAAATTGGACGCTTACTTTTACTGTTTTATATTTTTTATTTGTGATAGGACACGTTTAATACGCTAGATAAAAAACATATTTAATAACTTAGTGAAGTGGTGTAACAGCTCGCTTAAAATTGTACGCTTATTCTTTTTAACGTTTTAACTTTTATAAGTTTTAAGATGCCTTTTGAATTTCACGACGTCGGAATACACCGACATGATTTTGATTTATGGAGAGTGCCACCAAAACGCGGCTTTGGCGTTACGAACATATCGAGAGAGGTATCATACCACACGTGTATGTCCTACAGACTCACGTATTTTTATACGGGCAGTCCAAAGGTTACGCGACGGTCAATATTTGATCCCGCGTCAGGTTGAAATTCCTCCGCGAGTAGCCGTGGCTCAGGAAGAACAAATATTGAATTATTTCGCTCGTAATCCAACTTCAAGTCTCCGTAAAGCAGCTCGCCAATTCCGTGTACACCACAAGACTGTTCACAAAATATTAAGAAAAAAACAAGCAACGGTCGTTCAAATATGTAAAGGTATAGGCTTTATTGGATAGAGATAAGCCAGTCAGGGAAGCCTACTGCCAATGGATCTTGAGCAGAGTAGCTAATGACTCTAACTTTTTAGCTAACATAATGTGGACTGACGAGAGCACACTCACGCGCAACGGAATATGGAATCGGCAGAACTTACGGTACTGGAGTGAAAAAAATCCGCAAGTGTGTCGAGAGTCTATGCACCAATACAGATTTGCCGTTAATGTTTGGGCTGGAATACACGGAGATCAAATTATTGGTCCCGTATTTATCGAAGGAAACCTTAGTGGGCATAAGTTTTTGGAACTGCTTGACGGCTCAGTGGCGGATTACGTTGATGGATTACCGTTAGGGGAAAATAGCCGGTTATGGTATCAGCTTGATGGAGCACCTGCTTATTCAGTGGTGGCTGCCAGACAGCGCCTCACTGAAATGTTCGGAGAGCAGTGGATTGGCCGATACGGACCTTCTGGGTGGCCAGTAAGGTCACCGGATCTAACACCGTTAGATTTTTTCTTATGGGGTTATTTGAAAAACGAGGTGTACTCCACGGAAGTAACGACTGTCGAGGACATAAAAATAAGGATTATTCGGGCTTTCGACAAAATAAAAAATTTTGCAGTCAATGGTGACCTTCTTCGCAAGGTCCGAAATAATATCGTGCGACGATGTCAGTTATGCATTCGGGCACACGGCGGACATTTTGAAAATCTAAAAGTTTAATTTGATTTATTTATTAAACTATAGTAACCGATAAGAGTGATTATTTGGATAAAAACAATACCATAAAATCTGTGATTGGTTTATAACATCTCATGAGCATCGTCTTACACGTGCCTAGTTGCCTATGTATGGGCAAGTATAGGTAAGGTAACCTTTGTCAATGCCGCCGTGTCGCCGCGATGTTGCCGCTTTATACAGGTCAGTAAACTAATATTATCCAGGATGATTTATTTCGTGTAATTTTTTACGCTATTTATTTTGTTTGAAAGATGCACTTTTTGTCTTTTGGTATTATGGTTCATTTTATTATTTCAGCAGACGTATATCAACTTGCATTAACTGCTGTGCTATAAAATGCGATAACCTAATCGCCACCCAGTATACAGTGTGTCCGGTCACGGACTAGCTATTATTATATTCTAGGTAATTATAATACAGCTATTTTAATACAAAAATACACTACACACTGAGGTCTAATCCCCTACCCCTTTTTGTGGCAGCCATTTTGTTTTCTTCTTGAGATATTCTCTACGTGTTTACAAAAATATTTATATCTCTCAAAGTTTTGGTCTTACTGAGATAAAATTAGCTCATTCGAAGGACAACAATAATGTCTATCATTTCCGTTACCAAAAAAATTGTTCACATACTCGTAACTTTAAAGAAAAAGAATTTTACTTCAATTAAATATCAAAAAATTATGCTAATCGGCAAATTATTGTAAATTACTGCAAAAACAACCCCGTTTACCCTTCCCATTTTTTTACTAGATTGACAGACTTTGAGTTAAGCTACAATAAAACATAAAGTTTACAGCTGTATGTTTATTGTTTTAAGAATTATATATATATATATATATATATATATATATATATATATATATATATATATATATATATATATATATATATATATATATATATATTATTTTTAGAGGAAAAATTATAAAAAGGGGAATGCCCACTCTTCATAGATACTTCGGCCATGAGTGCCCACATATAAAAGCATATAGATATGATAATATGCAATTAAAACAATGACATGGTAAAGGAATTGCTTTAAAAAAAATCGAGGTTTTGAAAATATAGAAGTTTTTATTTTCACAAATGCAGTTTTTTTAACAACTATTTTTATCGATTTTATCGCATTTTATTTCTTTGATTTTTAATTCCAGACGTTTCGGGTGCTTTCCAGCACCTATGATTACGGCAGACTGAGGTGACTGACGTCCCAATGTCAGTGTTCACCCGGAGTACCTTCAGATTTTTAATTTTTATTTACGGTCCGATCTACAGAACGAACTTACTGTGTCTTGAAGTCTTGAGGTGGTATGCTTGGGTTTAATTTTAATTTCATTAATTACAGGGTCCTAAGCAGGTGGTAGTACCAAGCCTCCTTCTCTATTGAAAAAAGAATTTTTTTATTTCAATAGTCTCATGTATCGTCCTTTTAGAAGATTTGTGGTCTATCAAATCTTTTTTTGATGTCTATCTGGTTGGGGCCGTCCAGGATATGATCACAAACTGCAAACTTCTGTGAACTTTGATGCTTCACGTCAGCGAGCTTCAAGATGTAGCCAATCTTGTCTGTGACACCCCTGACAAATGCTAGTACTGCACATGCTTGACTGTGGCCGGCTTCACTCGGTCACTGCGACGTAAGCGCGGGCCCGAAGCTTGTTGACGTGCAGAACCTGCTTGACGTGCTGAAACTCGACGGCCAGATGTTTGCTGCCACAGATCCCTTGTGCTCTCTGTAACAAAGATTTGCTCACGGTAACTAACTGTGAAGGATGATGGTGAGATTCATTGTTTTCTATACACAGTGTGACCTATGGTGTTGTTAGAATTTTGGATGACTAACGCATCTAGGAAAGCTAAGGAATTATTTGCCTCTAATTTACACATCAATACATCATTCAGGAACTGAGCATGAAGCAAAATATTAGTCTGATGCCGTGCCCAACCCAAATACCAAATTACTGTCATAACATGGGCACAGCGTCCAACAGTTCGACGGCCGACAGTACTTTTTAATTGCACTTCTACCAGAACCATTGCCACTAATTAAAATATATATAAAATATACTTTACGACTAATGGTGATGACTTGCAAAGTAAAGATCAGCTAGGGCTTAAGTTTATTCCTTCCATATTGCTGCTCCTCTGGTTATTACAGAGTTCTATCCGGTAGCAACCATTAAATCTTATATGCTCACCATAATAGTAGCGAGCTTGCTTTAATTGGCATGTGACACAAGCAATTAATATTAAGTCGCTGGAAGTTAAAACAGGAAATTATAAAGTCCTAACATTTTAAAGTCTACATTTATATTTCTAAAGTCTGCCTGCCCTAGCTCTATTTAGATTGTTTTCCCTAGCAAACTCAATTATGCGATACATATTTTGGTGAACTATTTCAAGTATTTGAGCCGCATCATCCCTGTCCCTTATTTTTATGTGGAATTTATTAATAATAGCAGCAGCCACAGCAGTCTATCATCAAATGTGTAGAAGCCTTGTTAAAGTAATTTTGATGAAATATTTTAAATTCAGTTTTAAAAATGCCATTCACCACCTCTACTACCCATATCGACACATAGTCACGGCTCTGGATTTATTGGTATATCTTGTCATTAACTGAGATTCACCATCTGCTGGAGACATTGCTGCGACCCTTAGACATCCACTTCTATCCTCGATTACAAATCAAAATGCAGATGCGTTGTCACCCATGAGGACTAAGATCATTTTCTCGTTTCCAGTAAAAAGAGTCTCCGGTTCTCTACACTCACCATACAAAACACAGCAGCATTAACCTACTATTTCACGCTGGTATTCTGTGAGAGCGTGGTCCTTCCCCGGTCGAGCCGACCCATTCATGCTACAACTATACTTCTAATATAACTGCAGCATGGCTCTACCACGTATAACACACATACATAGTAATTGTCACTATGTATGTTTGTTATCGCAAAATGTAGCTAATTACAAAAGAGCATACTCGCAATGCTGATGGAACTGTTACAACCGGGTAAAAAACATTGTGCTTTTAAATAATTAGTTAGCAGTACACTGTGTGATGTATGATCTAAGCTTTGTTGTTCTGGGTGCAATACATTACTCACTTCAGATTGCAACGAGGACGGACTAGATGATTCAGATGGTTCCCATTCTGCAGTTGAACGTGATGCTGTTCTATCAGTTCATTGTCAGTAATTGTGATATACATGGCATGACAACGGCAACTGAAATAATGTAAAATACAAAAAATGAAGTCAAAGTGAAAAATAAAAATAAAATAGATTTATTACAAACTCAAATATAAATAAAATATTTATCAAGTTAAATGTTACTGCACAAGGACGGATTTAATGCCCTATATTAGTCAATAATTAAGGCCTGACAGACTACCAGCAGTCCAAAAACAATGAAAAATCAACTGTCTCCTTTCTTGGTAGTTGATAAAAATGGTCAATCTCATAAATAAGCTAGTATGTTTGTCAGATATAGCTAGTGCAGATGTGAAAAAATAAAACAAGTTCTTGAGTTGATATAAAATCAGTGTAAAAACATGTATAATTATCAGATATGAGGATCACATTTAATAAATTGACAAATGTTAAACACTTACCTCACGTCGCGCAAATTGTTCCTCACGTGGAAAATCGAACCCAAACAATGTGTGTGATCTTATTCTCATAAGTGTCAGTGCCACAACTGATGTATACATGTTCAAGACGAACTATTGGTGCATTTTGCGTGTGGCACACTACACGTTCACTGTACTCGAAACTTGTACCTAATAAAGAAGCTACAATTATTATATTGATATTATTCAAGTAAACTCAGTTATAAAGCATTTCTTAGAGGAAGACATGCCACATCGTGATATGTACCAACTATTTACCTGCTGTGTTCGAACCAATTGTTGAGAGATCAACAATTGCATTTCCCAACAAAACAAAGTAACACGATAAGACGATAACACGCAATTGAATTCTTGTGACATAACAGTAACAGGGGGAGGGGGGCTACCTGTCAGATTCGATGTTGCCACTTAACTGTCATAAAATCTATGAAACGATATCGATTTTTATTCGATTAATAATGATTAAAACTACTTTTACGGATTTTATCGCGTTTATTTTTACTTTTTATTTTTAATTCCCGACGTTTCGGGCGCTTTCCAGCACCCATGGTCACGGGGGACTGAGATGACTGACGTCCCGATGTCATTGTTAAACCCGGAGTACCTTCAGCTTTTTTAATTATTGTTTATGGTCCGATCTATGCAAAATGAACTAACTCTGTCTTGAGGTCTTGCAGTGGTATGCTTGGGTTTAGTTTTAATTTTATTGATTATAGGATCCCAAGCAGGTGGTAGTATGATCACAAACTGCAGACTTCTCATATCCTAGACGGCCCCAACCATTACATCAGATTTGATAGACCACAAATCCTCGCGAAAGAACACCGATTCCTACCAAGGATGATACGTGAGGCTATTGAAATTAAAAAACATCCTAATTTCAATAGAGAAGGAGGCTGGGTACTACCACCTGCTTGGGATCCTAAAATCAATAAAATTAAAACTAAACCCAAGCATACCACTGCAAGACCTCAAGACAGAGTTAGTTCATTTTGCATAGATCGGACCATAAACAATAATTAAAAAAGCTGAAGGTACTCCGGGTTTAACAATGACATCGGGACGTCAGTCATCTCAGTCCCCCGTGACCATGGGTGCTGGAAAGCGCCCGAAACGTCGGGAATTAAAAATAAAAAGTAAAAATAAACGCGATAAAATCCGTAAAAGTAGTTTTAATCATGTGTAGTGTTCGCGTAAATATAAGAAATCATTCAATTAATAATATCATAAAAAGTATAATCTTTGACGCGTTTTAAGTTCTGCACGCTTTTTAAAATATAATTTCCTTTATTTATTGAAATTCTATTTCAAATGTATTTTTAAGAACAGTTAGCTTGTGCTGTATTGTTTTGTTATGCTTTAGAGAATTCGTGGTAAATCAGCTAGAAATTAACCTCTTGAATTATCATTACATGATTCCATTTTAAATGTTATATTAATAACAGATAAGAATAACAGTTAACTTGTGCAGTAGCGTTTTGTTATACTCTAAAGAATTCTTGGTAAATCAGCTAGTAATTCGCTTGTTTAATTATCATAACTATAAATGTGAAGGTTGTCAATGAATTCAACCGAGCCTATAATGACGGTTGTTTTAGTTTTTAACGGTTGACTACTGCTTTTGATGACTTGAAATGGAAAAAAACCCATTTTGTGCAATAAGTTTTTATTCTTTGGTAATGAATAAATCAGAAAAAACCCCTATAATGTGTAATAGTCATTTTTTTGGATACAAGTAGCACATTTTATAGAACCGCAATAACAACTTTGTTATTTATACTGTTGTGTGAATAAGTCAACTAGCGCCATCTAGTGTCAGGAACGAGAGCGAGGGGAGCTTTGCAGAGAATGACATCACCGATCTCTCGACCGACAGCGCCACCCGAAAAACTGAGTTTCTAGAAAATCTATACTCGAGCTCTCGGTACCTTACGCGTGTTTACTTGAACATTCCGGATATTTTTTAATTGAAATAAATAGGTGGCGCAAGATGCGATCGAGACAGTGTTGATTTGACGAAACAAGCGAAGCTTCGGAGCGGAATTAAGTGGATTAGTGTGTTTTATTATTAGTGTTTTAACTTTAATTTGTGTAAAGTAAATTAAAGTGTTAATTTAGGTAATTTTATCGGCAATTTTTATTGTCACGAACCTCAAGCTCGTAACAATTGGTGTCAGAAGTGGGATAAAATAATGCCGATTTTACCTAAGGAGGAAACGGAGGGTGTCCGTACCCGAAGTCAACGCCAGCAGGAGACGGACCAGAGGAGATTTGGTGGTGCAACGCCGCAGATGTCTGAGGGCCAGCCGCCGGCCACGGAAGCCGGTCCGTCAGCAGCTTCTACGTCTGTGGCACCTAACTTAGGTGCTCTGATGGTGATGCTGCAGGAGCAGGCTCGCCGACAGGAGGAGCAGGCTCGCCGACAGGAGGAGCAGGCTCGCAGACAGGAGGAGCAGGCTCACCGACAGGAGGAGCAGTCTCGCCGACAGGAGGAACAGGTCCGTCGGTTGGAAGAGCAGCTGCGGGGTGGACAGGATGAACAGGTCCGTCGGTTGGAAGAGCAGCTGCGGGGTGGACAGGATGAACAGGCCCGCCGACAGGAAGACCAGGTTCGTCGTTTGGAGGAGCAGCTGCGGGGCGGACAAGAGGAACAGGCCCGTCGGTTGGAAGAGCAGATGCTCCTCATGAAGGACCTTCACGCTACCTTCGGGAAGGAGATAAAGGAGGTGAAGGATAGGGTTGCTCAGCATGACAACCGCCTGTCGGAATCTGAAACCCAAATCGCGAAAGCTGAAAACCGAATCGAGAAAGCTGAAACCCGAATCGACCAAGTAAACAATCGGGTTGACAACGTTATGGCTGACATGAAGAAATCACTGGACGAACTCAAACTCGGAGATGGAGCTACAGCTCCCGTAGTAGCTACAACACCTTCGCTACGCGGGTTCAAGGTGCCACCGTTCGACGGTACCTCTTCCTGGTCAGCCTACAAAATCCAGTTCGAGGCTGTTATGAAGGCGAACGGCTGGAACAAAAGTCAGGCCATGACTGCTCTCACACTAGGCCTGCGCGACCAGGCCTTAACAGTTCTGGAAGCTCTCGGTGAGGAAGTGACTTATGAGCAACTCCTCGAGGCATTGGAGGCGAGATATGGCGACGCTCACCTGGAGCACGTCTTTCGTGCGCAGCTTAAGGATCGCGTGCAGCGCATCAACGAAAACCTGCAGCAGTGGGCTCTAGAGGTGGAGAAGCTGGTGCGAAAAGCATACCGGTCTGTATCTGCGCTTATTGAAGGGAACCTGGTGCAGACATTCATCGACGGCATCCGTGACCTGGAAGTCAGAGCTGCTGTGAGGCTCGGGCACCACGAGACGCTTAAGAACGCCTTGGCCCATGCACTGGAGGTGGAAGCCGTGAGGCAGGATCATCGTTCCCATCGCGTCAGGGAGGTTGCAGCAGCTACAGTTCGCGACCGCAACCAAGGATACAGCCCAAGGTGCTATGGCTGTGGGGAAAAGGGCCACCTTCGATCCAGCTGCCCTAAGCGAACCGCAGAAAGGGAAAGTGAACGATATCAGGAGGGTAGTGCAGCTAATGGCACTGCCTGGCGGCGACAGGATCATCGTTCACCTCACGCTAGGGAGGTTGCAGCAGTTACGGTTCGAGACCACAATAAAGGATACAGCCCTAGGTGCTATGGCTGTGGGGAAAGGGGCCATCTTCGGTCCAGCTGCCCTAAGCACACCCTAGGAAGGGAAGGTGAACGGTCTCAGAAAGGAAGTGCGGCTAACAGCACCGCCCAGCAGCAGCAGGAATACAACTTTGAGATCGAACATCGCAGCGGGAAATCTCATGGCAATGCAGATGCATTGTCAAGAAGACCTTGTCCTGAAGATTGCAAACATTGTACTAGGCAAGAGAGTAAGGAAGTGGTATCCGTGAGGATGCTCAGGGCAGACCACCTCAGCAACGAGTGGAAGGACAGCTTACGACATGCACAGCAGGAAGATCCGGACATCAAGCCGATTCTGGAATGGATAAAGGCCAGTGCTCCCAAGCCCAAGTGGAGTGACGTCTCAGCGATGAGTTCGACCACTAAAAGCTATTGGGCCCAGTGGGACAGCTTGCTGCTTCAGGATGGAGTTCTGTGTCGTAAATGGGAAAACGTTCGGGGAGACAGCTGTCATTTGCAAATGGTTGTCCCTAAAGCTAAAGTACCGGATGTTCTACAGCTGTACCATAATGATTGTTCAGGAGGCCATCTGGGAGTTAAACGAACTCTACTGAAGATCCGAGAACGGTTTTACTGGGTCCACTGTCGAAACGATGTCGAGGACTGGTGTCGCAAATGTACAAGTTGTGCGGCTGTAAAGGGACCTCAGACTCGTAGTAGAGGTGCATTGAAGTTGTACAATGTGGGTGCACCATGGGAGAGAATAGCCATTGACGTGGCGGGGCCGTTTCCGGAGAGTGAAAGCGGTAACAAGTATTTCATGGTTGTGATGGATTACTTCACTAAGTGGCCAGAAGTCTTCGCCATTCCAAATCAAGAAGCTTCAACAGTTGCAGATAAACTAGTTCATGAAGTCTTCTGTCGTTTTGGAGTACCTTTAGAGATTCACAGCGATCAAGGAAGGAATTTTGAGTCTCAAATATTCCAGGAAACTTGCCGAGTTATGGGCACTCATAAAACAAGAACGACTTCTTATCACCCGCAATCTGATGGAATGGTGGAACGATTTAATCAGACATTGGAGAGGTACCTAGCAAAAGTTGTAGACAATCGGCAACGAGATTGGGACAAGCACATACAACCGTTTTTGTTGTCATATCGAAGTTCTGTTCACGAAAGTACAGCAGTGACACCAGCTTTCGCAAACTTTGGAAGAGAATTACGGCTGCCTGCGGACCTGATCACCGGGATACCACCTGATGCCCCACGCAGTATAACCGATTATGCAAATGACTTGCGGAACAAAATGAATGACATTTATGAGCACGTCAGACAATCGGGCCAGCAAATGTCTGAAAAAATGAAAACCCGGTACGACCGAAAAATGAACAATAAAGGGTTCAACGAAGGTTCATTAGTGTGGTTGCACAATCCAGTCCGCAGCAAAGGGAAATCTCCTAAGCTTCAAGCTAAATGGGACGGCCCGTACCGGATTGTAACCAGGATCAACGATGTGACCTACCGGATACAGAAAGGCGCAAGAGGGACTCCTAAGATCGTCCATGTGGATCGCTTGGCGCGTTATTATGGGACCGATAATGCTCGGGACGAGCATGTCTTAGGAGGGGGCAGTGTTGTGTGAATAAGTCAACTAGCGCCATCTAGTGTCAGGAACGAGAGCGAGGGGAGCTTTGCAGAGAATGACATCACCGATCTCTCGACCGACAGCGCCACCCGAAGAACTGAGTTTCTAGAAAATCTATACTCGAGCTCTCGGTACCTTACGCGTGTTTACTTGAACATTCCGGATATTTTGCTAATTGAAATAAATAGGTGGCGCAAGATGCGATCGAGACAGTGTTGATTTGACGAAACAAGCGAAGCTTCGGAGCGGAATTAAGTGGATTAGTGTGTTTTATTATTAGTGTTTTAACTTTAATTTGTGTAAAGTAAATTAAAGTGTTAATTTAGGTAATTTTATCGGCAATTTTTATTGTCACGAACCTCAAGCTCGTAACAATACAAACACTATGAAAAACAAAATAATTTGTTGCTGGCGATAATGATAGTGGTATTTTGACTCGATTTAAAATATATGCTTGTTACTACAGAACTCTTCATGGGCCTGCGAGTCCGACTCGCACTGAACCACTTTTTTTCAACTTTTAGTTTTATTTTAATAAATAGTGTTTTCGTTTAAGCGGAGCTCTTTTACTTAAGATTTATTACCTCTTTATCTATAATAATCAATATGAGTAAGTAAAGTGTGTAAATACGATTCTTAAATTGTAAAAATAATAATTGGATTTGAACATCTTAGGTAAGTATTTAGTTTTATTTATTTAGAAAATATTAATCTCACAATTAATTATTGTAATAATATAAATTTATCACACAGCTAACGCCCTCATTAGCAATGTAATGGTGAAAGAATTTTCAAAATCAGTCTAGTAATTTTTGAGATTAGCCAAAAAACGTATTCATTGAAAGTAGCGCCCTCTATAATAAAATTAACCCTATATTATATATCTAAAATTATACATAACAATTCTAGTGGTGAACGAATTCTCAAAGTTGGTCAAGCACTTTACGAGTTAAGCGAAAAAAATATTCTTTGATAATAGCGCCCTCAAAAATAAAATGCATCCTACGTTTTTAAGCACCATAGAAAAAAACGATTCAACATAGCCTAACCCGCACACACGTTAAAAACATAACCATCCTTTTTCGTCTGTAGTCAGATAAACAACTGGTTAATAACGGTTGCATATCGGCTGCTTTGGATAAATATCCATTGTCAACGGTTATTTTAAACCTATATCATAACATCGTAATAATTATCGAAAAATTATATAAGCATTGTAATAATGACACCATAAGTAATCGATCGAAAAGGGGAATCGATTTTTTTAATGATTTTTATGATTGGCAACATTTTTTATTTTATTCACAAACTAATGAATTACGTATTTACCTAATTTTATTTTTATCTTTTCGGTACTTTTAATTTGTGCAAAAATATTCCCATTCTTTTAGGATAAATGAATACTAATGTGCATTTGTTAAAAAAAAGATATATTTTTTTAACAAATGCACATTGTTGGGCGTTCCATGGCCGAAAATGGGCAATGCCCTTTTAGATTGAAGCTAGATTAAAAATAAATTTATTCAATCACTTTTAGTATAACTACTTGAGCTGTCGTTTAGATTAATTATGATTTAATTTTCATTAAGGCAGTCAAAATTAATGTCTCTCAAAGTCATCCATTATCTTTTTTCTCTACCACTTTTGCCTAATCAACGTTTTTGATATGGCACATGCTTCAACGAATATAGAAGCAACAGTTCAAAAAGTTAAAGCCGAGTCAAAAAAATAAGAAGACAAACAAAATCACAAATTTACGCACACTAAGCTCCCGAGATGGCGGGAGATTAGATTACGTAATGGTTTTTTCAGTATGAGTACATTGATTTATATATTACACTAGATCAGTAATAACCGCGCCAAAGCGTTGCCACTGCAAATATGGCCACAGCCATATGCCTAGCTAACTTCAGTTCAGTGTTCAATATGACGCCGACAGAGTTGAGCCGCGACAAAAAATTGGTAAATGCGTAGTGAAAGAATGCTATTCAAGGTCACAAAACCGTAATAAATCAAGCGGAATCACTTTCAACACATAATTTTTAGTTCTTGTTTTCATTTTAACGTAAAAAACCTCAAATAATTAAATAAAATTATCGAATATTGCCATTTAGGGTCAATATTGCCACTTTTCCGCATTTGGTGATTATCCTACATTAATGGGAGACTATATAATTAATGGAGTAAGTTAATTTACCTCTAATTTTAAATATTTTGGAAATTATAATAAAAACTGCGTTTTAACTTTCATACAAAATAATTAACTATTCTTATTTTAGTTTATTCATGAATTATCTATTAAATATATTTTATTACCTACTTATTTTATATTAATAATTTTATATTAATTATAATTTTATATAAATTATATTTTATTACCTGTTTTATATTGTTTGATTTATTAGTACAATAAAAATACTTATAAAAATATGTTTTTTTCATCATTATCTATTTATCCGACAAGCTTTGCATCCTTTTTTCCTAAGGGGACGCAATAAAGATTTCAAAATAAAATATACTTTTTAATATAAAAACAATTAACAGCACCTTAAAAAACTCATTTTTATTGCGTATTTTAGGTAAAATTTCAAATAGTAAGCCACCCCAACCCGCCATTGCATGTTTGTATGTCTATCTTTATCTAATCTTAGCGACGATATTGTTTTCGCAACTTGTGTAAGTGAGATGGATATATGTTTATTTAAAATTGTTATTTATTTCAAAGCTACGTCGTCACGTTTGGATAGTGGTTACACTTTTTTCGACGCGCGGTAATGTGGTTTGCTCCTCTAGTGTTGTATAACTCAATGTATGAGTATATGAGTTTTTTGCCTACACAAAGGACAATGGCGAAATAATAGGTGATGGAATTATTAAGCCTCTACTTAAGTCACCATTACAGATATCAATAAAATAATTTACTATCTAATCAAACTTATGGGCTATAGAAAAAAATAATCATACACAATTCAAAACTTAATTGACTAGTTGTTACGTTTCGTCAGTTAAGACAGGTAAAGATCTTACAACATACATCCGAGTTTAATGTGTATTTTATTTAGAAAACTCTTCTATATATACTAATGCGTTCTTTAAGGATTCCCTCTATGCTAGTAACTATCCTATATAAACATATATGAAAATTATATTGGCTAGTCGTTGTTGTAACGATTTGCCAGTTTTATTATTATTATTTATTTATTTACCATATTACAAATCATTACAAGAAAGAAAAAAAACTATGCTAAAAAGTCGCATACAAAAAACCACTAAGGTTTGTGCTGACGCGACCTGAGTCGACATTATATTAAAGTATATTTAATAATTAACTACGTTTGTAAGAAAAGAAAAAGAGAAAGCATTTACAGCCTAATAGGACCTGAGCAAACGCATAAGCGCTGTTTTAAGTAGTACCATTATAAGTTATCCAAAAAGTACAGTTTAAGTTTTCTTTTAATGTTTTTTATATTTAATTTGTCGCGGAATTCTGGGGGTAGGTTGTTTATAACTCTTGGAACAATGTAACCTGCCGTTCGTTCCCCGTACATGTTGTTTGCACGGCTCGTCTGCAGCTTGCGGCTGTTTTCGGCGCGCGTACACACGGGGTGCTTGATTTCTAATATTAAGTCTTCATTAAAAAAAGTGTTTTTTTAATAGTAAATATTTGACTTGCGTATGAACTGGTAATATATTACAGTGCTTGAAGAGCATACTATCATTATTATGAAATTGACGTCGAATTTTGTCTGTTACAATGTTTTTAAGGATTCTTATCTGGAGGTTATATATTTTGTTTAAATAAGTATTATATGTACAACCATAGCTATCTAAACCATACTGTATATACGATTCTGCTAGAGAGTTATATAACATCATCTTAACTGGGAACGGAATTCTGTTCTTCAGTATTATAATGTTAGCTAAGAATTGTCTTAATTTGCTACAAACATACTCGATGTGGTTATGCCAAGTAAACTTACTATCGATCTGCATTCCGAGATATGTCTGGGTATTGACGAGATCTATAGAGGGGCAACTACATGTGTTTTTTACAAGAAGAGTGAAGGCAACTATGATTGTGAGCAACTATGTGCTTGGATAAAGTACACTTGATATAAGGAGACTTTATGTGTAACAGCTTGGTTTTGGTGGAGTTCAGAACCAATACGGTGACACCATTTTGCAAGCATATTAAAGTCAGACTGTAACAATTCACATGCTATATCAGGATCTTTATCGGCGACTAGCAAACATGTATCTTCTGCAAACTGGTAGCATGAACAGTGATTTATGTAAAAGCGCATGTCGTTTACATATGACAGAAAATGGAGGGGGCCAAGCACAGATCCCTGTGCTGTGCCTTCAGTTACAGTCACCGGGTCGCTGTGTGTGTCATTTATTCTCACATAGAATTTCCTATTTTTAAGATAATTTGTACACCATCTCAGAAGAGGTCCGCGTATTCCACAATCGTCCAACTTAGTGATAATTTGTTTATGATCAAGAGTATCGAATGCCCGTGAAAAGTCTATAAATAGGACGAGTACATGTTTTTTTATAATGATGTCATAGTTAACCGCGGTTACCATAGATTAAAATTTTAAACGTCAAATTTGAAACGTCGGGTAAAAAAGTTAAATATACGCGATAAATTCCGTTAAAACTAGTATTATTTCAATACATGTTTTTTGTTATTAAGATACTCGTTAATTTCATCTGTTAACTTCATCAAGAGATCATTTGTACCCTTCCCAGCTTGAAAACCATACTGATTTTGATATATTACATCGTGCGTATTGTAGAATTTATAAATTTGTTCACACACATACTTTTCTACTATTTTATCTATTGAAGATAATAAAGTGATTGGTCGATAGTTCAGGAAATCATCCCGTCTTCCTTTCTTGTATATTGGTCTAACTCATCCTATCTTTAGTTCGTCGGGATAAATGCCAGTTTCAACACTTGTATTGATTAGATTGGCAATGGCCGTGGTCCCTTCTGTGTCCATACATTTTATATCAGAAACCCCAATATTATCATAGCCTGGTGCCTTATTAGAGCTAAGTTTTTTGATTATTTTATCAACCTTGTCACGGGTTGCTACTTGAAAGTATATACTAGCATTATTTGGCCGAGAATACTTACTGGGACTTAACAAATTCAAATTACAGCTTTGGATTATGTTTTTCACAGCTTTATCAAATCCTATAGCAAAGTTATTTACAATATCTTTGATCGTCTGCCCTTTAAATGCTTTTAAAACTGCCGCATCTACTGACGATGTTACACGCCCAAGCATTTTGTTGATTATTTGATAAACTTTTCTTGTTTTTTTTGAAATTCTGTTGAATGTTTTTAATATAGTATCTATTTCGTTTATTCTCTAATACTTTATGAACTTTATTTCTTATTGTATTGTATTCTAATCTTAATTTTGAATCGAGTGGATTTCGTTTCCAAGAACGGAACAGTTTGTTACGTTTTTCGCATAATCGATTGACGTTATCATCGATCCATGGTAGTTTATATTGATTATTAATATTATGTTTGTTAAACTTATGTTTAATAATACTTGTAGCTGCTTTTTTAACACTTTGAAAAGATCGTTTATTGAAGTTAAAGATCTCAACAGGTGATTTCGTAGAGTTTGTTTGAAGCCATTTAACATTTTTTAATTCTTTGTAAAGTATATCATAATCAATGACTTGTTTAAAAACCTCCCGTGTGTCAACACTAACTGAATTGCCCATGCAAGCGAACATGATTGCTCGGTGATCTGCCAGTGTAATGTCTAACGCCGCGGCGTACGGATTAAATGTGGGGAGACGTGCAAATATGTGGTCAATGCAGGACTTTGTGATAAGATTTAGTTTTTTTTCTATCCTAGTATAGTCAGATATTCCACACATTAATACATACTCGCTAAGCATTTCTAGGTATGAGTCTTTAAGTGATGAGGCACTTTTCAGGTCAATATTTGTATCACCTATCAAGATTAGATTTCTTTTTTCGTTAAACTTGGACATGCATTTGCTCAATTCCTTTACAAAAATATACCTATTTGTTTTTGGCGGTCTATATACTGCACACAAAACTATATCTTGATTTGAGTTAAGTTTTATAGTACCTATTATGTTTACAAATGTTTTGGTTTGTTGTTGTATTAAGGTGAATTTATGGTGATTTTAATGTATATAATAATGCCACCCCCTCTTTTATTAGACCGTAGTAGTGTGTACATGTTATAGCCCGTCAAGTTATATAGATTTACAATATTATTGGAAATACCAGCCTCTGTTACGACTATTATGTCTACAGCGAACGTGCAGTTATGAATGACTTGTTGTAATTTCGTAAAGTTTTTTATCATAGATCTTATATTAACGTGCAAACAAGAAATATTTAAATGACAGTTGCTAGGTAGCTGTTTGAAAAACGAGTTTGTTGAGGTACAATTTGTTAATTGATTTATTTATTCTGAAATTCTATTACAACTGTTTTTAACTACGAAAGCTGTGATTTGAAAGTGAGAGACTAATTTAGAATCATGGAGCTTTCTGGTTGTTTTTGTAAGCGGTTAATGTCATAAATAGATCGGATATATAAGATTCTACTATTGCTCGTTTTTCGAACACATACTTTCCCATCTTTACACCATATGAACTGAAAAGATTTACCTAGTTGGGATTTGGCTGTATACAATTGTGTTTTATTCAATTTCGTAAGTGCTTCCCTGAAGTATACACGGTTTTCGACGGAATCGTGGGGGATGTTGGGTACTAGAGCTCCAGCTGTGAGCGTTTTTCCTTTGCTGACTTCAATCCATCGGCCAAGAATAGTTTTACTCTTCATTTCGACGAGAATCGGGCCAGGTTTATTTTTTGATCCGGGTAGTCGTGGATTGGATATCATCTTTGTTTAATTCGAGTTTAACAGCTATCATTTCAAGTACTTCTGGTATATCTTTTGGAGGTGTATCAGGTAAACCAGAGTTTCTAGAGTAGATGCTAGACTCTTTTGCTCGTAATTATTTATCTCTTGTTCCATCGCAGATACTCTCAGTTCTAGATTTTTATTTTTGTTAACTAGGTCTTGGTTTTTGGTCTCCAAATCCCTGATGGCACCATCCTGTTTTTTGATAGACTGCTCCATAGTAGAGATTTGATCACTCAAGAACTCCAAGGAGGCCTCGAGGTTGTGTATCTCCTCCTTAAAGGTTTTTTTGATCTCGCGACTTATATCTTGTACTAGCTTGCGTGTGTCAATTGGTTGTAGGTTGGACCCTACATCGGATTCATCATCTCCATCGTCGTCCTCTGGAATCATGAAAGAAGATCTTCTGGAAATATTTTTTAAGCAGTCTTCACAGCTCCACTCGATACCCAGAGAGTTGCGAAGCGTATTCAGCTGCTTGTTAGATAGTTTGGAACAGGTGGCATCAGCGTGAACTATCTTATCACATCTGCTACACTCTAGGCCTGGGGCTTTCTTCGTGATATTTTTCTTACACTTAGAATATTTTTTTAACACCATCGTGGATATAACTAAGATTTCCGTTAGCAAAAAGTGCGACTTTTCGCTTCGATGTCACGAGTCGACCAATAAAATATATAATTAAAGTAATAGACTTATTAATGAATCCATCTAGATATTAAAATTCATTAAATAATATACTAGAAAAACTGACATAACATCTCAGTTAAGGCGTTTTATACCATACAGCCTAGTCTGACGTATATTTTCTTTAAACTGGAATGTCTTTAGTTCCTGACTTCCTGCAGTAGTATGACCGAAGAAAAAAAATTTCAGGATCTTAAACTATATTAAGATATATAGACATAAAGAGTTCACCATTGTCCTTTACGTTGACAAAGTAAAAAAAATAAACTTTTTTTATTCATGATTCATGTAATTTAAAGAATTTTAAAAATAAAAATAATTTAAACGTCACACGTTGAAAAATATTCGATTCTTTAAATATTTTTAACGATTATTTGAATATTTTTGCCGATTAATCGCATATCAATGAATTTTAATCATCCAAACACTACGGTAAGGCACATAGCGACATATCATTGAAACGACGTCAAGTAAAAAAGTTGACACTGGTTATTTTTTAATATTTTGCTTTGTTTGAAAGATTTGAAATTAAATTAGCGATAAAAAACTAAATACGTTATACTTAAATATAGATAACTTCATAATTCTTCAGATTTAGGTAAAAGGTTATTGTAAATCGTATGAGTATGCTTGCGCAAAGTTATTACGGAATGATTAATGTGAAACGTCAAAAGGTATTTCTTAGATTTGGTTGACTATAAAAATGTGTTTTACACGTTCTGTTTCAGACTACGAAAAACTTGTTCATTCGTCATGTGGTTTATGAATGTTCAAAGTAACCAATTTCTTTTTTTTATAACTTATTAATTTATGATTAAATACGATTTAATGGTTTTAAACTAAACTAAAGAAAAATAAGTGTACAGACCTTAATTGACAGCTGTTATAACCTCAAAATTTTACTTACTTAATCGCAATTTTTCCCTGGCCTCGAAATGAAAAGATAATAAGTTATTATGTTATTATAAACAATAATTGTTTTTATACAACGGTAGTTGTAGGTATAAGCAACCTGATAAAAAAATCAAGTGACAGGTCAATCAATGTATGGAAAGTGGTCATGATTTTTTACCACAAAATAAACATAATTTGGGCTACAGACTACAAAAAATAAACATTCGTATATATTTGAGTTGTTATAATTTTTAGTTAGCTTTATTAATTGTATAGTAATTATTTGTATACATTATTTAAATTTTTCTACTCAATCCGTATAGTGGATTCGTGGTGTGAATAAAGGCGATAAAGTAATATTGAATAAGAACATGGGCAGTAGCATTTTTCTGATAACAACCGAAACTATGAAAAGAAACTATGAAGAGGCCTACGTTCAGTATTATAATTTTGATAGTCTTAAACGAATTAAATGAATTAATCGACAAATTGCTGTGTTGCCGATTGTGATACTGAAATGATGATATTACGATTTTTATTCTCAGGCATAAGATTTTATTAGTTTTATGAAATCGAATTTTACTAACAAAACATACGCCTGACTAGGCTGTGTATAGACTAGATAGGATAGGACTAGATAGGTGTCAAATGCATTACTCCTCCTAAGCTTAGTACACAAACTAATAAGAGTACTAACGTAGCTTAGTAGTATTTATAAGTGTTGTTTTAGCCAGAGTCTAGTCTACGTTAGTAGTACGTACGTTAGTTAGTAGGTTAGTGTACGAACGTGGAATTAAATAACTATATAACAACGGACAAAATCTTATTAACGTGATGTATCAGTGTATACGTTGGTAATTATTATATAATATATTAAAATCACTTCTGTTTATAAAAATGAAACTGTTAAAAAATTACACATCAAACAGGCTGTATGGTCTAGAAACCTTTATTTGACTCGATTATCGAATCGCCACACTACAACCTTGTCAGTGTCAGTGTCACTGCCGTGCATTGTCAGTTTGTCATTTAAATTCTGGCGGGCGGGAAGTAGAACGAGAAATGCCTATTTTTATTTTGTATTCTCAACATTCAAAACTTTGATTGATTGAAAGATTAAAAATCAAAGAGTAACTTTGTATATAAACTGAAAAAAGGCTTAAAAATGACTAGATCTCAAAAGAAATCGCATAATACAGTAAACTTAGTATCACAAAAAAGAGTTGAAAACTCCTGGATTTTACTCGTTAAAGGTTAAAAAAAAACCGAATAAAAGTATCTCTTTTTCCTCCCAAGAAATGTGTCCGTGATGGTAATATGTTTTTGTTTTCAGATTCTGTATTCGAAAATAGCAACTTTAGTATTATCACGCTACCACATCCAGCTCATGGTCATTTATCAAAATATTGCTTAGACAACCTCCATAACAAACTTTATGAAGTTGTCACATTTAGTGAGCCATACCGATCATGGTTTATGGATGACTACGTAAAATGCGATGGGAGTATACTTATGTTAACTCCTGTAAATCCTTTATTTTTAGGTTTGTAAATTTACCATTGTTTAATTATAACAACTGAACAGTTATGGCATGTTAGAGTTGTGTAAAAACGATATTCTTATGATAAATGTTCAAAAGTCACTTTCTCACATTAAATTTTATAATTATTATTTTTAGTACTGCCCAGATTAAGAGAACAGTGTAACAATAGAGCTGTACCATTAGAGGATTTATTATCGGAAAAAGGATTTGACAAAATAGTTGATTTTGTTACCAATATGGACAATATAGGAGATTTAAAGGTGCTCTTAACTGCTTGTTATAATTAGATAATTACATCAGAATTATTTAGATTTCTTGTTATTACATTTGTTTTTCAAGGGTCCAGTGGATATTAAAGCTTACAAGTATAATGAAGAAAAGACATTAAATTGGTTAAAAGAAAGAATTCATAAATTAGCCAAAGTATTGAAAGAAAGAAACGTACATGTAATGCCAGGTGCTGTTTCTGCTACATTTGTTGCTAGTAATATCACTAAGGAGGGTATTGATGATGGTATGTACGTTTACATTTTCACATATATTACATATAATTATAACATTCAGCTATAGTATTGCTTCTACAGGAGTACATAATATATTTACCTGTGTATAAATAATTGACCGTGTAGTGGTGGCATTAGAATATTTAAAATATTTTACACCGTTACATCCGATGACATTGTCAGAAGCAACAGAGGGAAACTGAAACAGTACATGGACAGCAGCATCTTCCTAGTAATAACTCAAAATAATGAAAATTTTAATACATTTGTCCAGTGCTAATAAGCAAACTCAGTTCGATGCCTAGATTTTTATTTGAGGTAATGGTGACAAATGAACACAATCCACCTGATGATAAGTGGATGCTGTGGTCCATAGGCACCTACAACAGTCCTTGATTAAAAATGATCAATGACAATGCACGGCATGCAGATTGGTAATCAATATACCAGACGTCTTGAAACTTTGACTAAACTGTGGGTTATTTGTTAACTATAAGATGTTTGGTGTTGTTAGGATTTCTTTAATTTAGTGTAGTACCAGTAGTTGAATGTGCAGCAGTTTAATAAGCACCGCCAAATCATTGACTTCTTATTCTCCTTCAGCCTGTAGCAGCTATATCCACTGCTGGAAAAATACTTCTTCCATTTTAAAGAAACGAAAGCATTTAACTTTTTAAACTACACAAACTCTAATTTTGGTACATTGCATGTATGTGTATATATTTAAAAATTATAGTTGTAAAAATATTTGAAAGAAAATCTCGTAGACTTAGGGAGCATTCAGTACAATACGGCCTTTATAGACTTAACGATCCTATCTATATAATAAATTCTAGATGTATGTTGGCCATTAATTTTGTAACAAACTTAGTATAGGTGACTGAATATTTTCATTCCAGAATTTTATCTGAAATATGCTCATGGTATTGTATCCGAGTATCTACAAGATGATTTAGTACAAAAATTAGAAAAGCTATTTAATTTCAAACCTGAAATTATTGAATCCGTTGGTAAGAAAAGAAAATCTGAAGTGGAATGTGCTAACTCAAATAAAAAAATCAAAAGTGAACCTCATAATGCATGCATTGATAATGAAATTGATATTAAAGTTAGTCCTGCCTCCATTGGAGTCTCAGATCTAAAAAAGAAACCTATGTCAGCAAAGGAAAAAGCAAGACAAAGAGCTGCTAGCGGTACAAAAACAATATCTGCATTTTTCACCAAAAAATAAGTCATCACAGTTAAATCAAAATATATAAAAAAAATATTTTACTCTTATTTCATTATTGTTTTATTATATCAATAATTAATATTAATCTGCCGTTGAGGTTGGGAGAGCTGATGCTTCTAGGTCATAATATACAACAGAATGGCTGTCAACCTTATTTTGTACGAGGATCGGCGTCGCCGGGAGCGCACATACAAGCAATTACGTAGTGTTATCACTACTACAAACCCGATTCGCTGTGTTGACAGACTGAGTAAATTTACACATTTTAGCCTTTTGATTAATGTTCAAGATCATCATTAAAAAAATCGTTTAAATTTTAATACGTATTTATTTGTAAATAGTGTGCAATTTGACATTTTCTAAATAATTTGCATGTGATTGTAACATTAAAACACATCTCGTTCTCATGTTGACATTTATACGTGTAAATCGACATGTTAGTGACATTTTAGTAGATACACGGGCGCCGCCCACTCCTCCGTTCTATTATGTACGTATTTTAGTATTCTAGGTAGTGAGGTGGAATAGGAAGGAGGAGGAACCACCCTGGCAGACACTAGCTGGGGCCATGGCTGTATATGAATAGTGTTGCTGTGGTTCATGACCACTTACTACCCAACAATATTGGCCAATTGACAAATTCAAATTGAAGTTTTTTTTCTTCATTTATAATACTTCGATTTTTAACTTTTCTTTAAAAGATGAGTTTGACCTATTTAAAAAAGAAATATCTGTTTGAAAAGAAATATCTTTTTAAAAAGAAAAATAATATTTTTGTAAAGTTTTTACCCTCATTATCTAATAAGTTCTGCTGTCTTGAGGGAAGATCATTTACGTTGGGATAGAACTCTGGGGATCAAGACTACAAAGTCTATGGAGGCATTTTGTATCGCTTCCTGAGAATAAACTTTTTTCCTTGCAGGAAATTGTCCAAATTACAGAAAAGGCAATCTGTTAGGGCTATGTCTAGCGAGTGCGGAGGATAACGCGTGGTTTCTAACTGCAGATTTTTTAATATTAAAATGGTTCGTCGAGCAGTGGTAGGATCTTGCATTATCTGGATCTAGCAGTAATGGTGAAGATCAATTAACAAGTCGGGCTTGTTTCCCCATCTTTGTTCGAAGTTCTTAACAAAATACATAATTTGCTGTTATTGATACACATTATACTAATAAATGACCACCAAACATTTATCATTGCTTTTCCATGGATGAGCTTTGCATTATGGCATTATTATTTTTAAGGCAGTATTTGACCTGGATTCAGTCATAACGTTTTTTCCGCTTTCGACTATCGTACAGAATTAATTTTTCTTAGTACAATTATGTTCAAATTCCTTCATTTCTGTACATACTCATCGAAGTAAAGGAAACTTAAATGCATGCTCTATTTCTCAACTTTTATATTACCAATTTGCTGAGTCAATATTTTAGGTAATCTAACCTAAAACCATGACGCTAATTCCTTGGTTGCTTGATAAGGATCGGCTTCCATTTTTTTAAACGTAGCTAATAATCTTAGTTTACGACGCGTTGTTTTCCACAACTCACGTCTAAGCACGTATGTATTTTGCATGAGCTAATAATGTTTCTGGATTTCCTCGTGGTTTCTTGAACTCGAAGATTCCACTACGGAAGCGATTAAACCAAGCGCGCACAGTGCGCTCGTTAGTCCAATCCTCTCCGAATGCAGCATTAGTAATTAGAACTGTCTGTGCTGAACCAGAACCAGTAACAATAGTAATGTTTTTTGAAACGCGGACGACAGCACTGGTGACACACTACTACGCTTACACCGGCCATAACAATATTTCTCTGGAACACGTCGAGTGCCGGAATAAACTTGTGGAGTCTTTGTTGAACAAAGTCCTGAATTGGGGGTGACTAAATCTTTGCCGTTTGCGTTTTACCGCTAAAATGAAACCCCTTTGTCGTATCTCCTAAATTTAAAGGCACTCCTTTCGTTGCCTCAGCTAGCTGGGAATTCTCCGCATCGACATTTCGAATGATTTTCAATTCCGCGATCACTTGGAAGGGAAGGCCAAATTGGCCTCTAAAAATCTTGGCGTGCTTTGTAGAGCGGGACAGTATTTCAAGCGGTAAGTTCGGCCTCACATGGAATACTGTTCTCATCTCTGGGCCGAGGCACCCCAGTGTCAGCTCCTTCCACTTGACCGCATTTAGCTCAGAGCACAGCTGAAATAGTCGACGATCTAGTTGTTTCTGATCAGCTCGTTTCACTGGCGCTGGAAAGAGACATTGCATCTCTTTGGTAGAAACTCACGAAATTCCCCAGGTGTTTAAGTTTTTCATGAGCGGCGGCCGACAACAACTAGTACCTTAGCCACTTCTATAAAAAAAAAAACACGTCGGAAGTTTTATTCGAAAATTACTACAATTTTTGAGGTATTCACGCTTTACATAAATACTGAATGTAAAGCCAATAGAATGTCATAACTTTTTTTTAATTTGGAATGTTTATAGTTCGTGTGTAAAAAAACATTTTAATCACGAATGTTGGGACTATGGAGGTTTAGTTTTAGTTCAAATTGACTCTCCACTAAAACGGCAACTTTACACTTCAACTCCTAATAAAATTGTGTGGCGCCGTTAGTAAAGTACTCTGGAGACGGCGTAAGTGTTCATTACACTTACATTTAGTACATTGTGTGTAAAATACCAATGATTCGATTGTTTGCTGTAAAGGGTGCTACTGTAATTAATATTTTTCATCAAAATGCTCGAGAAAATCACACAAAAACAAGCATATTTGAAAGATATACAGTTAGCTCATCTATCCATCCACAGCAGCCTAAAGAAGTCCACTTTTAAACTTAGGCCTCCCCCATAGACTGTCTCATAGGGGGAAATTTTTATAGTAGCCATACTTGGCAGGCAGGTTAGCAACCGTATTTTTATAATTTTTAGTTGCTGTTAAGAAAATGCTGCTGTCTCCAGTTTCGGTTTCCCTGTGTCACGGTAATATTATCTATACAGTATTGTAACTCAGCCGTATCTTTGAAATAAATACCTACAGCCGCGCGGTACGTAAACATGTGATAGGGCTGCCCATTAAGTTATACAATACTAAATCAATGGGGCTGCCCGCCTCCAGCATTTTTACATTTGCCTACTTTGTTAATTTTATGATTGTAGATATACTTTTTTTATATAAGCAAATATAATAGGTACTTTGTGAATAGAATAGGAAGTTTTCAATAAAAATGCGTGTCGTTTTTTGATTGGTAAATTTAATTAAAAAACCACGTTTATGTTTGAATAACAAATCGGTCTTATGAATTTGCGACCGAAAAATATTTGCGCCTCGGCTGAGACGTAGGAAATGCTTTATTATTAAATTTTTAAGTGTAAAAAATCCGCACTCTAATATAAAGCTTAATTAGAATTGTTTTGGGACATGGTACATGGACAAAGTGGAGAAAAAAATATCTTTTACTTGGTTATAGAGGTATATAAATTTTATAACCAAGTAAAAAATATTTTACAAATTATATGTTTGGTTTTAAATAAAGTTCGGATTTTGTAGTGTTATGCTACTTACATATCATTTTACACTATTTTAAATTCTGTTTTTGATTTTCTGCATTCGCCTCTAAACTGGATATTTTGCATCACCTTTATTTCCATAGGATCCTGTAACGTTTTTAAACCATAAGAACACAATAACGAATCATTTTCAATTCGTATTTTCACGTTAACCGCACTTTTTAAATCGGTGTCAATGGAGTCTACCTTTTTCGGTCTTTTATTTAGTTCTCCGTAACTCTGCAATTTCGGGCTTCGTGCGCGCTGTTGCGCTACCTTTTTTCCTATATCAATAATATCTCATTTTCACTTAAATCTTACCGTTTCTCTATTACGAGCCTAAAACCAAAATTTGACATGTTTTGACATCGTTGTTTATCTGGTTATCATGGCAATTTTTATTCAAATTCGTTACCGGCCTGATGTTTTTACTTCAATATTTCCACAAAAATACTCTTTTCCTCTTGGCCATTTACAAAAATTTGCTTTTAATTTAAATAATTTCAAATTTAATTTAAATAATTTCCCGTTCTTATCCCAGATCCGTCAAAAAGTATAAAAGCCGAACAATCGGCCAATAAAGGGGAGTCCCACTTCAGCTTTCATAAGAGAAGCACCTCCTAAAGGCCTTATCCGCACTGCCTCGGGATCTTGCAAGCCTCTGCCTTCTCCTGAAGTCGTCGCCTAGCCACGCCTACGCCTCCACCTACTAGTGCCCGCGCTATCTTTGGCCGCTGTGCGTGCTTGCCTCAAGCGCTGCGTGTGCCTACTCCAGACGCTGCGTGTTCCTACTCCAGACGCTGCGTGTCTACTCCGGGCGCTGTGCGTGTCTACTCCGGGCGCTGTGTGCGTCTACTCCGGGCGTTGTGTGTGCTTACTCCGGGCGCTGTGTGTACCTACTTTAAGCGCTGCGTGTACCTGCTCAATACGCTGTGTGTACCTACTCCAGACGCTGCGTGGACCTACTCCAGACGCTGCGTGTCTACTCCGGGCGCTGTGTGTGTCTACTCCGGGCGTTGTGTGTGCCCACTCCGGGCGCTGTGTGTGCCTACTTCAAGCGCTGCGTGTACCTAGATCAGGCGCTGTGCACCTACCATAGGCATAGCATGTGCATACATCGTTTCAGTATTCATTTATCTTTGTTATTAACTTTTTTTAAAAAAAATTGTAATTCACTATCATCATTACAGGCCATCATCACCTTCATACCTTTTTTTATAAAAGAAACTGTAAATATCTTTACAAATTTTAAATAAATTATTTTCTTTTTGGTTGTTTCGTTGTTAGGTTAGGTTCTTTAGTTTTTAACTGTCGCTTTACGACATTTTATTATTTATTTATTTCTCTTCTATTATTTATTTCCTCTATTTTTATATATATTCCACAAAATCATCACTGCGGCACAGTCACGACTGTTTGCATGCCGAGATCGAGGCGCGTAGGTATAGCTCTCGCTTCGTCCGTTTGTATGAAGTTTGCATACTGTATAGATAAAATTACCGTGCCTGTGTCGTCTCTTACGACAACCGCGGGACATTATACGAGGTAGTAGATATTCTTACACCACCACTACACGATCTTAAATTACTTTGATATTAGGTTTTATCTATGATATTGCCTTTTTTTTATGAAATAAGTTACTTAACGTTTTTTTTTTCAATATTTTTTATTTCCATTAATCAAAGTAACCACCCATGCAATCTATGCATCTTTGCCAACACAGTGGCTGTTTATTGATGCCCTTCTTGAAGAAATAGTCAAAAGAAGGTATTTTGTACTGCCTCTCTGGTATTGGATTTTTTCCAGCCAAAAAGTTTTAAAAATAGAAGTCTGTAGGTGCAAGATCTGGTGAGTACTGCGGATGACGGACAGATTCCAACCCGAGCTCTTGTAACTTAGAGACCGTCTTTTGTGAAGCATGAGGATGCGCATTTGTCGAGCAGAAGCAGCGGGGACGAGCGATTAGCTAAAGCTGGTTGGGAAGTGCGAGCTTCTCCATCACTGTGTTCAGTTCTTCATAGTACACATCTGCAGTAATGCTCATCCTATTTGGTAAGAAGCTGTGATCAATCGCACCGGCGCTCTAGCGTCAATGTTTAGTGATTTACCGTCAAACAGTGACTGTCACTTTCTTAGGAGGTAAGTTTTCGTTTAGGTGCGGAGACAGGATCCAACCTATTTGCTAAGCGCATGTGATTGTTAAACATAATCCATTTTTCGCCGCAGGTAACAACGCGGTTCAAAATTCCTCCGTTTGTGTGCCTGTTGAGAAGGGCAAGGCACGACTCGACGCGTACTCTGCGCTGCCGATCATTGACTTCGTGGGGCACTCAATTGTCAAGCTTTTTTACCTTGTGTGAAATGTACCAATATTGTTTTAGTGCTAACGTTGAAAGCTGCTGCTAATTCAGCAGTAGATTGAGTATCATCAGCTTCCACAATCGCCTTTAATTGTTTTTAAACAAAGACCAACGTTTTGGACGACCACAGGGTTCATTTTTCAGGTTGAAATTTCCGGAACTGAAGCGGGCAAACCAATAGCAGGTGGTGTAGTGCGTTCGTTTGTAGTATTTGCTCCGTAAATTTCGTTGATATTGCGTGCCGCTTGTGCCGCGTTGCTGACACAGGTACAGGTGGTGCTTGGTAGGGGAAGTGCAGCAAATTTGAAATATTGCAGGCAATTTGGAATACTCGTATAATATCTCAATTAAAGTAAACTTCATCTATGTTTTTCCCCTTAAACATAACGTCACATGACATACGAAATCACAGAAATCTAAATAATAAGACAATAGAAATGCCTTCTACTGTCTTTCTCTATCGGGACGCGTGTCGCCAGGTCGTAGCTCTAACACATAGACAAACATTGGGTGCGTTTGGCAGAAAAAAGCGCTAGCAAGCGCTTGTAAGCAAAATGGCGATCGTAAGCGGTAAGCGTTGTCAAATCGTAAGTAGCTATTTTCCTCCAGGACACGATGTTAGTTTTAACCGGGGAACCTAACCTAATTTAAATATATGTTTGTAAAGTAATCACATTAAAAACTTACCAATCATGAATTTTTAATAACATGTATATGTTTATTCATGTCATTATATTACTTAAAACTAATATTGCACAAAACAACTTATCAACTCTACTTCAAAACAAACAAATTAAATAAGCAAAATGGCGGATTGTGTCAGCGCTACTGAAGTAGCAATCGTGTCCTGGCCGAAAACTATTTCAGCGCTTATAAGCGCTTGCTAGCGCTTTTTTCTGCCAAACGCACCCAATAAATACACAATTATGCCTACAAATATCTCTAGCTTTCATGCAACAAAGATTAATCTATAAACTATTGCGTTAAGGAATATTTTATAAAAACCGCAAAATTTCAGGAGGCGTAGCCATTCGGTCCAATAATTAAAGTGTGCGAAAAACAGAGAATGACGATGTTGGCGCCATCTAGTTTATTTTATATAATGCATTTTTTCTAGATTTACTCTCCTATCTCCTTTAATTCATATTTGGGCGTTCGTTTCCCCCTCAACCGCACGTCTAGTATATATACCGCTGAGAACTGTCGCACGAGTCAATCAGTAATCGAAGGGGAAAGAAACCGCGCCGCGTACTAATACTTAGGCATATTAAAGTAGTGAAGTTTTGTGTCCGCAAAAGAAAGGAAGAAGCGTCAGCTCGTCTGCGACTTGGCAAAACCTGTCTCCGGAGCGTGGAAGATCTGCGAGGACGGCGGTGATAAGGTAGGCGTGCAATTCATTTTAACGAACGTCCTTTCTCTCAAACAGCATCCTTTTACAGTTCAGGATCGAAGGCCTCAAGCTTTGCTATTTTTGAATTATCTCTCTCCGCAACAGACATTATGCGCTCGCTCTCACTTAGTCATAGTGCAGCCCAACGCACGTTTCGATAACTTTCTATTGAGCTTCGTTGATCTTCCAGGAGTCACACACCAAGATATAACCAATTAACTGAAATTGTCCCAGTAATAGACGCTTTTAGTCTTAGCTTTGGCTTTTAGACGTTATATAATTAGACAAAAAGGGGAAATAATAATACGTTAAGAATAAATATATCCATTTATCTTTAATAACCGGATCTTTTGGAAACTTGTAATAAAATCATTCTATTAAATAAACAAAATGAATACAATATTACACAAACAGCAAACGATTCAATATACGTATGGGTGACATATTTATCACTTTTATTAGTTTTAAAGATCTGTAACTGACTTTCTGTTGTTTGCTACTTTTCAGTTTCCCGGCTTCTTACAGATCGAATTAAGACTACTATATATATATATATATATATATATATATATATATATATATATATATATATATATATTGGGGGTCAGTGTAGAAGCGTGCTCGTCGCGACCCCTGCCAGCCTTTTTCAGGGCTGCAATTCTACACAGCTGCGCACCCATGCAAACGAGGGTTAGGGCGTCCCCCCAAGGCGACGCACACCAGCTCGTCCCCGTTGGTGTGGAATGGCAGCGCGCAAAGCGGCGATGGGGACCGCCACCCGTCACGCACAGCCCGACACGGCGGTAGGTGGAGGACGGAGTGCAGAGTTGGCACGTGGAACGTTAGAGGGGGCATGAGAGATAAGACGAATGAGTTGATCGAAATAATGAAAGAAAGAGAATTAGATGTCGTGTGTACGTCGGAGACCAAACGGAAAGGCAGTGGTACTGAAGAGCTCCCTGGCGGGACGTTAGCTATATGGTCCGGAGTCCCGGAAAGCGAGAACGCCTGCCAAGGAGTGGGAGTGCTGTTGTCGTCCCGGTTGGTCGATCTTATGACTGAATACAAGGTTGTGAACTCAAGACTTCTCTGGGTTCGCTTTAAACTGGGACTGACGAAGTTATTCCTTTTGGCTGTTTATGCGCCAGTAGCTTCGTCGTCCAGGGCTGAGCTGGAGGAGTTTTGGGAGAATGTAAGAGAAGTTCTAGATTTGGTTAAGGGAAACGAAAGAACTGTTGTATGTGGTGATTTGAATGGATGGGTAGGTATCGCTCGACCAGGATACGAGTCGGTGCTTGGAAAGTTTGGCGATAAAAGGGTTAATGATGCTGGCAAGCTTATACTGGCTGTATGCAAGGAAAAGGGTCTTCTTGTGACAAACACTATATTTAATCACAGGAAGATCCATATGTACACTAGAGAAAGAACGAATGAGGGAAGTATGATTGATTTGTTCCCGGTGGATGACCGACTGCGAAAACAGGTGATGGATACACGAGTGTTCAGGGGTGCTGACCTGGGAACAGATCATTATCTAGTAATTACTAGATTTAGGGGTTTGTTCGCGGGTTGGCGCTACCGAACGGCAGTAACAGAACCACAGTCGGTCTGTCGCATCCGAAGCTGGAAGCTTCAGGAAGCGGATACTAGGGACAAATATCACACGAGGGTAGCCGAAAAGCTTGACACCATCGATGGCAGGAAAGAATATGTAGAGAGAACATGGCAGAACCTTAGGGATGGAATGGTAAGTGCAGCGGAAGAAGTATGTGGAACGACAAAAAGAGGTAGTAGTAAAAGAAGAGATGCATGGTGGAATGATGAAGTGAGAGAAGCTGTAAAAAAGAAGAAAAAAGCATAAGCATATGAGAGAGAAGATGAAAGAAAGATATAAGCTGCAGAAAGTTCATGCGAAAACATTGATTAAGGAAGTACGTGAAAGGTGTAGAATAGAAGCGGACAAGAGATTGTCGCACAACTTTAAGGAAAACTCCAAACTCTTCTGGAAAGAGGTTGGAAGGTCCCGGAGCGGTGCGACAGCCTTAAGAATGAACAAAGTGCTTTCGAGAACCAATGACGTCCTCTCAGAAAAATCGGACGTCATGCAGCGATGGAGTGAATTTTATAGAGAAATGTATGCGTGTCATGATCTTAGTGAGGGATCCGGGGGTGACGCCGTGACTGGCACGCCAGACACGGACCTCGATGACACTGAGGTCATTAGCATGAAAGAGATTGAACGTGCGATTCGAAGTTTGAAATGTGGTAAGGCTGCGGGACTAGACAGAGTTACTGCTGAAATGGTCAAGTACGGTGGGCCTCGCGTCTGGGACAGTTTTCATCTGCTGTGCAATTTGTGCTGGCGGACGGGAGATGTCCCGGATGATTGGCGATCCGCGGTAATTGTGCCTTTATATAAAGGTAAAGGTTCACATTTTGACTGCGGGTGCTATCGGGCGATCAGCTTGACCAGTTTAGCAAGTAAAGTTTACTCGAAGGTTTTGACACGAAGGATGCAAGAGAAATCGGAAAGATTCTTATGGGAGGCACAATGCGGATTTAGACCTGGAAGAGGATGCACGGATCAAATGTTTTCTCTCCGCATGATCACGGAGAAGCTTCTGAGTGTTAACCAGAGGATTTTCTGTGCTTTTGTGGATCTGGAGAAAGCATTTGATAAGGTTATAAGGAAGAAAATGTGGGAACTATTGCCGGGATATGGTGTGAATGGTCGATTGTTAAGGGCTGTGCAGTCACTTTACTATGACTGTAAAGCCTGTGTGTGAGTAGGGCATGACCTGTCACCCATGTTTAGCGTCCAAGCGGGCGTAAAACAGGGTTGTGTCATGTCTTCCTGGCTGTTCATACTGTATCTCGACAGTTGTTTACAGAAGCTGAAAAATAGCTGTTTGGGTGTGAAATTGGGTGACATTAAAGTTAATTGTCTGCTGTATGCTGATGATGCAGTGCTTATTGCACCATCAGAAGCAGAACTGCAGGCGTTAGCCACGTGTATGAAAGAGGGATGTGAAAGTAAAGGTCTCCGTTTGAATGCTAATAAAACTAAGGTTCTGGTATTTGAAAAGGACGAAGAGAGAACGAAATGTGAAATATGGGTAAATCAGGAATGTCTGGAACAGGTAAATGAAACTGTTTACTTGGGGAGTGCTTTCAGCCAGGATGGAAGATGTGATTTAGATGTAGATAGGCGTGTCGCTGCCGGAAACAAAGTCAATGGTGCCCTGAATGCATTAGTCAAAAGGCAAGGCGTGGTGAAGAGTGCACGCCTTGAAATACATAACGCAGTGTTGGTACCGACTTTGTTATATGGCAGCGAAACCTGGGTATGCCAGAAGAAGCATAAAAGCAAGTTGAATGCCGTGGAGATGCGATCTCTTCGTAAAATGTGTGGCGTTACCATAGCCGACCGAAAGCGAAACGAGGAGATTCGCAATATGGCAGGATTGAAAGATGACCTTATCACAAAAATTGATAGGGGCGTACTCCAATGGTTTGGGCACGTTGAACGAATGAGTGAAGACCGAATGGTGAAGAAAATATATAGAGCGAAAGTAAATATTAAAAGGTATCGAGGTAGACCGAGACTAACTTTCGAAGACCATGTGAGCAAATTGCTCGAAGAGGGGAGGGTCAAGAGTACTCGGATACCTAGACGTGCATGTATGAAGAAGTTAATGAACCTGAAAGAAGCGAAAGAGGTATGTAAGGATCGTGACACTTGGCGATCTGTTCTCTCTGGCTACCCCGTTAGGGATTGTGCGTGAAGATAAGTAAGTAAGTAAGTATCCTTATAATATAACTTATTAAAAATGTATCAAGTAATATAAAAGTACAAACAAACAGATTATCGCCGATAAACGGTTAACGGTATAAAATATTTAGAAAGAAAAAAGTAGAAAAGTGTAAATAAATATTCAACGAAAAAGGTAAGCCAAACATAATAAATTATCGATACAAAATAGTTGTGTCACGTAACTGACTCGCATTCGACTCCTGTGGCCATGTTCTGGAAAATTTACGTAAGCAACAATTTTGTTTATTGCCCATACTATAAATACATCGCTAATTTTAGCTGTCGCACTCGTAGACATGAACTAGCTTAGGAATCAATGGATATTGAAATGTGAAAACAATTAAAATTTCGGAGACAATCGTACTACTGGAGGTGGATAATTTTATTTAAGTATATTTCATTCAACACAACATTATTTCAAACACTAAGTACTTATTTATGAAATGTTATCCCTTTATTTGAAAATTTGCAAGTTGTGGAGGAATTACCGCGGTTGGATATGCTTCAAAACACCATTTTTACGTGTCTGCGTCCGAAACAGTACTGGTGACCGAAAAAAACGCTCCTCGCGCGCTTGTGGCCTACGAGTCGCATGTGCGGCGCCAAGGTCACGCGCTTTTACGACTTCTATTTATATTTAGATTTCTGTGTACGAAATCAATGAGTAGGTATTAAAAACGGAGCCATCTTGACATTCCTGCTGACAGCCACACGGGATCGAAACATCTACTTTTAAACCTTTTTAGGTAAGAATGTAATCTTCAATGTAATTCTTTAAAACTACCTATTTAGTGACCTTATTAGTTTATGATTTTGTTTTGATTTTGTGAATATTTCTGAAGTTAAAAATGTGACATTGAGTTTTAGCTTAGGATGTCATGTTGTTCATTTGGAATACCGAAAGTGAATATAATTTGAAATATTACAAATTATATGCATATTTTTGTGAGTATTATTTCCTCTGTTTTTTTTTTAGAAATGACATTGCACAAGTACAAGAAGGTGAGAGAGGGAGGAAATATCCGCTGCTATTAACCGCCGTTCGAGTAAAGAGAATGAAGTACTTAAAAGCAGTTAAACACTTCAACATTCCCACTTTAACACTCTTTCGATTCGTTAATGATAAAAACTCCTCAATCGAATCGATAAGGAATAAATTTATAGGTTGAAGACCAGTTTTGTCAGAAATATTGAAAACTTGCTGGTTGAGTACATATTTACTATGGAGAACAAATTTCATGGGCTGACCAGAATTGATTTAAGGCGATTGGCATATCAATTAGCCATAAAAAAATAATATTGTTACGCGCCTAAGTTGACGTCATGTACCCGGCACTAGCGCCATCTAGTGTCGGGGACGAGAGCGAGGGGAGCTTTCCCGAAAACAACATCACTAATCTTTCAACCGACAGCGCCATCTAGTGTCGAAACGAAGAACTAAGCTTCTAGAAGCCCGACACTCGAACTTTCGATGCCTTGTCGATTGGCGCACGTATTTACTTGAATATTCTGGATGTTTCGGTGATAATGTGTATTTATAGGCGATGCAAGATGCGATCGAGGAAGTATTGAATTTTGCGAGACAAGCGAAGCTTCGGAGCGAAATAAAGTGAATCAGTGTGATTAATTATTAGTGTTTTAAGTTTTAATTGGTGTAAAGAAAATTAAAGTGTTAATTTAGGTAATTCTATCGGCAATTTTTATTGTCACGAACCTCAAGCTCGTAACAATTGGTGTCAGATGTGGAATAAAATCATGCCGATTTTACCTAAGGAGGAAACGGAGGGTGTCCGTACCCGAAGTCAACGCCAGCAGGAGACGGACCAAAGAAGATTTGGTGGTGCAACGCCGCAGATGTCGGAGGGCCAGCCGCTGCAGGCCTGTCAGTAGCCCCTGCATCTGCAGCACTTGACTTAGGTGCTCTGATGGTGATGCTGCAAGAGCAGGCTCGCCGATAGGAGGAACAGGTTCGCCGACAGGAGGAACAGGCTCGCCGACAGGAGGAACAGGCTCGCCGACAGGAGGAACAGGCTCGCCAACAGGAGGAACAGGTTCGTCGGTTGGAAGAGCAGCTGCGGGGTGGACAGGATGAACAGGCCCACCGACAGGAGGAACAGGTCCGTCGTTTGGAAGAGCAGCTGCGGGGGGACAAGAACAGATCCGTCGTTTGGAAGATCAGCTGCGGGGTGAACAAGAGGAACAGGCCCGTCGGTTGGAAGATCAAATGCTCCTCATGAAGGATCTCCACACTACCTTCGGGAAGGAGATAAAGGAGGTTAAGGATAGGGTTGCTCATCATGACAACCGCCTGTCGGAAGCTGAAACCCAAATCGAGAAGGCTGAAACCCAAATCAAGGAAGCTAAAACCCAAATCGACCAAGTGAACAATCGGGTAGACAACGTGGTGGCTGATGTGAAGAAAACGCTGGACGATCTCAAACTGGGGGATGGAACTCACCTCCCGTAGTAGCTACAACACCTTCAGTACGTGGATTCAAAGTGCCGCCGTTCGACGGGACTTCTTCCTGGGCGGCCTACAAAATGCAGTTGGAGGCCGTTATGAAGGCAAACGGTTGGAATAAAAGTCAGGCCATGACTGCTCTCACACTAGGCCTGCGCGACCGGGCCTTAACTGTTCTAGAAGCTCTCGGTAAAGAAGTGACACGAGCAGCTCCTTGAGGCATTGGAGGCTAGATACGGCGAAACTCACCTGGAACACGTCTTTCAAGCGCAGCTCAGAGATCGCGTGCAACGCAGCAACGAAAACCTGCAGCAGAGGTGCTCTAGAGGTGGAGAAGCTGGTGCGAAAAGCATACCAGTCTGTACCTGCGCTCATTGAAGGGAACCTGGTGCAGACATTCATCGACAGCATCCGCGACCTGGAAGTCAGAGCTGCTGTGAGGCTCGGGCACCACGAGACGCTTAAGGGCGCCTTGGCCCATGCACTGGAAGTGGAAGCCATGCGGCAGGATCATCGTTCCCATCGCGTCAGAGAGGTTGCAGCAGCAAAAAAGAATACAGCCCTAGGTGCTATGGCTGTGGGGAAAGGGGCCATCTTCGCTTCAGCTGCCCTAAGCGAACTGTAGAAAGGAGAGTTGATCGATCTCGAGAGGATAGTGCAGCTACGGCACCGCCTGGCGGTGGCAGGATCGTCGTTCCCCTCGCGCTAGGGAGGTTGCAGCAGTTACGGTTCGCGACCACAATAAAGGATACAGCCCTAGGTGCTATGGCTGTGGGGAAAGGGGCCATCTTCGATCCAGCTGCCCTAAGCGAACCCTAGAAAGGGAAGGTGAACGATCTCAGAAGAGAAGTGCGGCTAACATCACCGCCCAGCAGCAGCCGGGATACGACTTTACTATGAGACATCGCAGCGGGAAATCTCATGGCAACGCAGATGCATTGTCAAGAAGACCTTGTCCTGAAGATTGGAAACATTGTACTAGGCAAAAGAATAAGGAAGTGGTATCCGTGAGGATGCTCAGGACAGACCACCTCAGCAACGAGTGGAAGGACAGCTTACGACATGCACAGCAGGAAGATCCAGACATCAATCCGCTTCTGGAATGGATGAAGGCCCGTGCTACCAAGCCTAAGTGAAGCGACGTCTCAGCGATGAGTTCGACCACTAAAAGCTATTGGGCCCAGTGGGAGAGCTTGCTGCTTCAGGATGGAGTTCTGTGCCGTAAATGAGACAATGGTCGAGGAGAACGCTGTCGTTTGCAAATGGTTGTCCCTAAAGCTAAAGTGCCGAATGTTCTACAGCTGTGCCATAATGGTCGTTCAAGAGTCCATCTGGGAGTTAAACGAAATCTACTGAAGGTCCGAGAACAGTTTTACTGGGTCCATTATCGTGACGATGTCGAGGATTGGTGTCGTACATGTACAAGTTGTGCGGCCGTGAAGGGACCTCAGACACGTAGTAGAGGAGCATCGAAATTGTACAATGTTGGTGCACCATGGGATAGGACAACCCTGTCATCTGAGCTGTTAATTTAGGTAATTCTATCGGCAATTTTTATTGTCACGAACCTCAAGCTCGTAACAATATGAAAAATGCTTTTAAGGACGGGTTTGCTGAAAGATACTGGTTAAAGGGATTTTTAAAACGAAATCAGCAGAGCACGTCTCTACGGATCGTAGCAGGCCGTTTGTGTCACAAACCTTCATAGACCTAGCCGCGATGATCAGTACCATTCAACATACTTCTACATCCTATCACCCAGCACCTAATGGGCTTGTGGAATGGTGCTTCACCGGCAATTCAAGACTGCCATCACCTGCTACGCATCCTCCGACTGGGTAGAAGTCCTACCCTGGATTCTTGGCATCCGCAGCGCATGGAAAGAAGACATCCGCTGCAATTAGTATCTCTGCTATACCTAATCAGTTTAACAGTTTACTTCGGTTGGACCCGGCTTCGATTCTCAGTCGAACATTAGAAGCTCGTAAGCGATTCTGGTTTATTCGATTAAGTTCGATTAAATTCTTTATCGTCATAACTTCTCATGAAATAACAACTTAGAATAATGAATCAAGTCTCCTTTATGGGAGAGGTGCACAGATTACCCCCTAATAGATACCGCATCATGGAGTATTTGTTCTGTTTAATTTCACCAAATTTCGCGGCATGCATGAGTTGCAGGGGAAGTGTCTAATGCCCTGTGATTGGATAATTCAAGGTTGAACTTAGAATGCACCGAACCATAGTGATGGGACAGGGTTGGTACGTTGATCGTTAAATTTGGGATTAATTGATTATTCATGATGATGACACGATGATCAATTTTTATTTGAAATTTATTAAAAAATGAAACAATGTATATTATACAATATTTAATTAACTTATTTTTAATTCTCGACGCTTAGAGTACTTTACTTTAGGTAGGGCTATTAAACATAATTGTAGTATTAAATTATTAGATAGAAGTAAATATGTTGAAGAAAGTGATGTATCGTTTCGCTTTAAACCAGCTACCAGTGATACAGTGAGCAAAATTATCGATCAGCTTAGCTGTAATAAGGCGCCAGGCACTGACTGCATTCAAGTTATGGACTTAAAAATAATCAAGGATATCTCGCCGGTTTATCGCACTTTATCAACCTGTGTTTATCGAAAAGGGATTATCCTAGCCCACACAAAAAAGCTTTAATCTAACTATAGACCGATTGCTATCTTATCAGTCATTTATAAAATAGTTGAGAAGATGGTAGTCGGCCAGGTCAGCGAATTCCTGGAGCAAAATAGCATTTTAGCGCATGCACAGCACAGTTTTTGGCATGGTCGTAGCACCATAACAGCACTATCACAGTTTTCCGAAGATATAAACAGTAGTCTGCACCAGGGCCATCAGGTCCTGGCGCTGTTCATAGACTTTAAAAAAGCCTTCGATACCTTGGATCATGAGGTGCTGTTATAGGCCATGGAAGAGTGTGGAATCAGGGGTCCAACAAATAGGTGGTTTCGGAGTTATCTGAGTGACAGAACATTACAAACCTGTATTTCTGGTGTATCTGGTAAAGAAGCAGCGATACAGCTTGGTGTTCCAACTGGTTCAGTCTATGGCCCTGTTGGCTATATTATGCATGTCAATAGCCTCAGTAATGTGATTATAAAATCTCGAGTATATATGTACGCGGATGACATGTGCCTTATATACTCCTCTAAGAATATACAAGAGATCAGGGCTGTGCTGCAGGCTGACTTCAATAATGTTACTCGTTGGGTTCATGATAATGGTAACCTTAATAAGACGAAAGTGATGCATCTGTACTCACCGCACAACTTAGTGGCAAAAAATGTCAAGAGCGTGGATATAGGTATTGTGGGTCACACGTACGAATGTTTGTCAAAAGCTGAAGTATGTAAGTAGATTTAAGTATCTAGGTCTGTGGGTGGACTATAATATGAATTGGAAAACACAGGTTGACACAGTGTATACAAAGCTCAGGGCAGTGTTAACGGCCTATGCTACCTCAGCTCAAATTCTAATTTCGTCGTCCGTCGTTCGTCGTAAAATCGTTCGCACACTATGCGTGGCTCAAGGTCACGCGGGAACACGAGGCCAAAGCGATTTTGTTGGAGTAAAATAAACTCTTATCGGACGAGCACTAAGTGGGTAATAAAGTTTTCAGTCATAATTTAATATTAACTTGTCATTATACGAACATAAAATTATATGACGCAAATATATATATATATATATATATATATATATAAAAGCGTAAACATACCATCAAGCTAGGGTTGCCTGGTCTTTAAACCGAAAAGTCGGACAGACCATCCAGCTAAGCCGGATATTTTGATAAAAAGGCCGGACACCCTTAATTATTTAGTCTTAGTATAACACGATAATATATTTTTAAAGTAAAACAATGCTTATATCATTTACCATAAAATCTTAAATTAAAATTGAATGAATCAGTGTTCTTTATTATTAATCATTCAATATTTATTACAATATTAATTTTAATAATTGCAATAGTATGTATTTAAGTACTTGAAAAATGTAAAAAAATGGATGGTCAAATATAAAAAGCCTGACAAAAGCCGGACAGGCCGGACACCGTCTAATTTGGCCAGACACGCAATCAAAAAGCCTGACTGTGTCCGGCTTTATCCGGACGTCTGGCAACGCTACACTAAGCCAATGCCTACAGAACTTCGGTAAAATCACGGTAATTTTATCTAAGTATACAGTATACCAACTTCGTACAAACGAACGAAGCGGGAGCTATGCCTACGCGCATCAATCTCGGCATGCAGGCAGTCGTGACTGTGCCGCAGTGATGATTTTGTGGAATATATAAAAAATGGAGGAAATATTTTGAACTTCATTTAAAACCAAACATATAAATTGTAAAGTAGCTGCAGGTATCTATAAACACGTAAAAGATATTCCTTTTCTCCACCTTGTCCATGTTTACCAAAACAATTTTTAATTAAGCTTTATATTAGAATGCGGATTTTTTATGGTTTAAAATTTAATAATAAAGCATTTCGTACGTCTCAGTCGAGGGGCAAATATTTTTCGGTCGCAAATTTACAAGACCGATTTGTTATTCAAACATAAACATGGTTTTTTATTAAATCTACCAATCAAAAAACGAGACGCATTTTTATTGAACACTTCCTATTCAATTCACAAAGTACCTATTTTATTAGTTTATATAAAAAAAGTAAATTTACAATGAAATATAATTAAAATTCAGGAGGCAGGCAGCCCTATCGCAAGTTTACATACCGCGCGGCTGTAGGCATTTGTTTCAAAGATACGGCCGAGACAATACTGTTATAGATAAAATTACCGTGGTACAGTGGTGATTCGCGCTTGACTAGTTTTTTGTAGCAGTACCAGTAGAATTTATGCAGTGGCTTAGAATCGGCTTGCAATTTCTTATATAGGTATGTATATGTAGGTACTTGCATAGACCTGCTACCAACATAATTACATACGTAAACAGCTGTCACATTACATACATACACGGCGAAAACTATAAAACTCAAGCATAGTACTAAACCAACAATGGGCAGATCCTTCCACTATAAGAGAAAATTTCCAGTAAAAGCTGACCTCTCATTGTACGTAATGCGTTTACAATTTGAGATCAGCTTATACTGGAGGTTGTAGTTTGGTAATACGTAGCCACGTGTAAGTTATTATTTTAAAAACGTTAATGAATACAAGAGAAAATCCTAGTGTGGGGGACACTAGGATTTTCTCTTGTATCATGGAGGCACTTTACAAATATAAATTGCACAAAGACAAACATCCAGATCCGGAACAATTAATTGTAGATCATACAAATAATCGTTCCGTGCGAGATTCGAACCCACGGACTCCAGCGCAGCAACTCATTGTTGATCCCGTGCACTACGGAGTACCGATAATGTAAGGACGGATAAGTAAGTTAGTTTTATTTATTTATAGTTAGATATTATATGTAGGTACTTACCGAACACACTTATATTTTTTTATTACTAATTAAGTGCTTGGCTTCTGCTACGGGGCGGGGGTCGATTCCCATAAAGTTACAGCCTATATATACGTCCCACAGCTGGGCTCAGGCCTCCCCTCATTTCTGAGAGGGTTTAGGGCAAGGAAGTGTCCGCCGCGCTGCCCAAATGCGTGTTGACGAACTTCACATGTCTTCGAAATATTTTTTTTCCTTATTCCTCAGACATGCAGGTTTCCTCACGATGTTTTCCTTCACCGCCGAGCACATGGTAAATCAGCACTTAACATTGCAATTAACAATTTCATTGGTGCCGGCAGGGATCGAACCCGAGTTACTCGCGTTCTGTTATAACGCGAGTAACTCGGGTCGGGGTCGATTCCCATACAGAACAAATATTTGAATGGCCTACAGATATTTGTGTTTGTAATCGCACCGTCTCCGATTCAGGAGAAATCCTGGAGTGGGGCAACGTTATGAAAAAACAATTACTACTACTTTTGTTGAGTATTGACAAAACAAAAACAAACCTATAGGTAACTTTATCTTTTTTTTTTCATAAAGTTGCACCACACTCAATTTCTCCTGAATCGTAGATGGTGCGATTACAACCACAAATTTTCACATACAGAAACACATGTGACTAGTAGCGCAACAACCAATCGCTTAGCCACTGCACTAAACCTGTCATATGCTAAATTTCTACATAATATTGTAATCAACAATACTGTAAGTTGATAGGTCGGTAGATACTTACTTCATTAAGTTTATCATACGCTTCTTATTTTTATTACGCTTATTTCCCATTGCGCCAACACTATAAACCTAAGTGTCTATTTTAATATTTTAATTTTACGTCGTCCCGTTGCGTAATGTGTGTTCTGAGCACAAGCGACACAACCCTTCCCTTCAAAAGCTGGAGCTAGAGTGAAACAAAGAGTATAGTAATATACACGGAAACGGAGTGAATGTTGAATGACGGTGTCGGGCGGTTTATTACGACGATAGTTTAGTTAATTTCTTTTTACGGTGAAAGTAATGATAAATAAAAAAAGTAAATAACATAAGCCCTGCTTTATAGTTAGTTCAGTTAGTATTCAAAGTTTCATGATCTAATTTTAAGTATTTTTTGAATACCAGCGGTTTATAGTTCGGTTTGGAGGTAAATTTGGATTTTTTTTTCTATCGAGAATATTTTATGGAATCGTGTTTTCGTCTAACATAGTACTTAACATTAATCCTCAACTTCACCATATATTTATTTCAAAAACAATGCTGCAGTATTTTCGGCATAACAGAGGATCTTGCTAAGCCATTTGAAGTACTATGCGCCCTTAAGTAAGTTTTATATCCTGAATGCACCGTTGAATAGGAAATCGTTGCATGTCATTTATTTTGCTCTCGACGAGTCATTACTAACTTCTGGATTAAATACGTATGGCCGTACATTTAAAATCTATCTTAACAGAATAAAATCGTTGCAAATCCGTTTTATGAAATACCTTGTCAAACCACAAACAAAACTTGCCTGTAAAGACAATTATGAAAAACTTTTCATTGCATGTAAAATGCTTCCTGTGCATGAGAAAGTCAAGTACCTGCTGATTCTTGAAAAGTGCAAAATAGGTATAATACTAGAAGCGTTAGAGAGCGTAAACTCGTGCGACCACCAGTAAAAAATTACTATGGGAAAAGAACCAACAAATATTTTACCCCCACACTTTTTAATGATCTCGATTGACTGAGAGAAGATAATACTAGAATAAGTAAACAAACACTAAAAAATAAATTAGTAGTTTCTATAGGTCAAATGTTATTAATTCTTAATAATTGTAGTAGTTTTTTAATAATAGGCTAAATTTTAGTAAATATTTCTTAATAATAGTTTAATACCTGTTTTAAAATTTAAAACTTGCTTTATTTATACTCTTTTATTTTCATTAGTTTATAGTTACGTATTTGAACCAAATGTATTAAGACAAGCGCTAATCCCGCCGACAAACTGTTACGCAGTTTGGTGGGTGTGAAAAATGTACAAAAGGTTTGGTCCAGAATAAATTATTTATTGATTTATTGATTGATTGATTTACAGCACTCATGGTCACGGAGGGGGGGGGGACTGAGATGTTTGACCTCCCAGTGTTATAGTTCGCCCGGCTACCTTCAGTTTTTGATTATTGATTTTTGATTCGATCTACATAGAACGAGCTTGCAGTATCTTGAAGTCTTGCAATGGTATGCTTTGGTTTGGGTAAATTTTGTTAATTATAGGATCACAAGCAGATGGCAGCACCCATCCATCGACTGTGGCCGGCATCAATCTGTCGCTGTGACATAGGCGCGGGACCCGAAGCTTGTTGTCTTGCAATACTTACTTGACGTGCTGAAGCTCGGCGGCCAGATGTTTTCTGTCCCAGATCCCTTGTGCTCTCGGAAATAAAGATTTACCCACGGTAGCTAACTGTGAAGAATGATAGTGAGATTCACCATTTAAATATCGGCTGGTATGGGTCTTTTTCCTAAACACAGTGTGACCAATAGTGTTTTCAGGATTTCGGATGACTAAACATCTAGGAAAGCTAAAGACTTATTTGCCTCTAACTCCATTGTGAACTGTATTTTAAAGTTTATGGAGAAGGTGATCTAAAAATGCAGTTGCTTTGACATATAGTAAAATTGTGAAAGTGTCGTCTACGTACCGCTTGTAGAATCGTCTATGGGAGATACATGTGAGCTCATCGCCAACACCATCTACTTGATTGTAGAACTCTTACATCCACAATAGATAGCCAGATGCAGTGTTTGAGTAATACTGCATATTCTGCAGTCATATTGTTATCTTCTAGCTTCCTAGTTACAATTGAGATCCAATCTTCAATAGGTAGGCATGTGAATAGTGACTGAACATCAAAACTGACCATAGTTTTATTGTCAGAGAGATGTAGGTCTCTTATCTCACTAACAAAATGGTATGAATCCTTCGTGTGTGCTCAGGTATCTCCTCTCGGTGGTAACAGTATTTTTGCCAAGTGATGTACCTAAAAGTAGTATTATTAATTAATAAACCATACGGTAAGTTTTTCAAATTTAGATGTACTCAATAATAGTAATAATAATAAGATATTAAGAAGTTCATGTAACACTAGAATAGCAAGTCAAAACAATAATCCCATTATAACTTTCACTTGATTTATTATTTATAAATCCTTTAAACATAGTTTAATTTTGACGTGTAACATTCGCCTTAACATTAGAATATTACGTTTCAATCAACCACTTAATGCTATTACTTATTATGTAATCCATACTAAAACTGGCAAGTATAGAGATGGTATAGCGGAATCCAACAGTCTTCTAAGGTTTTTCATAATATAAAGATTGTCCTCTTGATTGATATGGGTAACCATTGATCCCCTCGACAAATAGCGTCAATCCACATCTTTTTCCTTTCGGGGCATTTAGGAAACCTATAATTAGGTATAGTACGTTTCTAGGGCAGGCGGAAAAAAGTACATCGACCTTTGACGATATCATCGGAGTAGGCAATCTTTTTTGTTTAGGTTCATTTTTTTATCCTTTTATCATTACATGCATCATCAGAGTTTAAGATAAGGGTGCCGAGTGCGAAGTTCTTTACAGTCTATTATTATATTATAAAGAAAGAAGATTATCCTGTACCTAAATGAATTAAAAAGCAAATTAATATTAATTTAAAATAATTATTTAGAAATCGTGAGTTATTACAATTTTCATTATTACGTTAATAGTAGGTAAGCAGTTTAATAAGTAGGTAGGTTGGTAGTTGTATAAAACATAACCACTTCTTGGCAGTCAGGTTAAAAGACAAACTTTTAATGCTAAGCATTCTTAAGCAGCCAACCTTGAAGCATGCATAAAACTTCTCATAATAGATTGTCAGAGATACTTGACAGACATCCGTATCTATTTCAGAATCATTTTATGATGATGAAGACGTAGAAAGGTTCGTCACTTTAATTATAACCTAAAATATGGGCAGTCTTCTTTTTTATATCCGTTTTGGATGGATATACGTCACTAGACCACGTTTCTTTTAAATGTTTATAGATGTTTACAATTATTATTTTTTCGGTTTCCGAAATATGCCACAATTTCTGCTTCCTTCGTGATGACGTAAAGTCTTTATGAGATTTTCATGTCGATGGACCCGACTTCATACTGGTGATAATCGTCACAAAACAATAACAAAAATTTTAATACAAAACGTAATAATTACAACTAACAAAACCAACTTAATAAAAATTAAACTACTACTATAACCGAAAATTTTAAACCTCAAACTACACACAAGCGCATCCAAAAGCAGAATGAGGGAAAAGTTCTGCTCCACCCGCTTTCTCAAATACTCACGGCGTGAGACCTATCGCAAATCGCGTCGAAACAGGTTTATTATCTCTGAATGACCGCTACCTTCACCATACCCTGTACCATGAGACACGCTTAACACATAACGATACGTTATCTATGAAGTAATGTATGGAAGCAATAACTATCGTTTTGTTTTGATGCTAACATAATACTTGAGGTCAATGTACTTTTTTCCGCCTGCCCTAGAAACGTACTATACCACAATTATACTTCACTATTTTTATAAAATAATGACTACAAAAAAAAATGTAAACGATGACCAAACAAATATCAACTTATAAATCACAACACTATTGATACACGTGTTGTCGTTAGACAAAGACATCTATTGTAAATTGTAATTTACGTAATGAGTGAAAGAGACATTTCAAAAAGACATCAACGAGTGCTGAATTGTTATCACTTTGCACCGTTATAATACTCCGGTGCATTTAAAATAGGTTAACGTGATAAGAATGTAATTTACTCACCGATGAAATCTTATACCATCTTCACCTATGGAAGCCATTTGTAATGTATTATGGATACAAAACTATTTTTAAATTGTCAAAAACTCGGACTTGCCTACAGGTCAGACACATGATCGACACTGATGTCATCGTGATTCTTAGCGTTACTTCGTACTAATGGGGACTAACTAGGGCAAGCCCAAGATATAGTTTTGTTGTTTTTAGCAGTTTTATAAAAATGCACCAATCTTTATCTGTCTCCACTCTTTAGTTTCATATTCAGTGCTGTCAATGACGTGTTTAACAAAGCACACAGAAGGCATAGGTACTATCGCTAGATAGATTGTATGACATATGTAATTGCATGCCTTCGGTGGCTTTGAAAAGAGCCGTTTGAGTTTGCTTGAGTGAAAGAAAAAGATATTTACATACAATACAATACGTGCATGAACAAAAAAAAGCATGAATAAAATACAAACAAACTATGTACAAAATTAAAAAAGAGACGCCTGGCAGATGTGAAACATCGAAACTATTTTGTTTAAGTTATATGCTTAGGAGAATAATATAAATCTTAAATTATTAAATTTAGCCGATAGCGTGTTTGTGCCATTTAGTGTAATCTTTACGTACCACTGTGAGGATCAATAAATTTTGGTTCGATAAAATGACTTCACCTATAGAATTAAGTAGATGGCGCTATAAAAATTTTGTACACTGAACTGAATGACTAAAGGAAATATTTTTTAAAACCTCAATACATGTGGTGGAGCGACGAGCCTAAGGCTACCGAAGTCCAATTCCCCGGTCGAGCCTTAAACCTATTACGCGAGATATTAAACAAAGTGGACTGTATATGCGAAATGCTTCTACGTTTACATAAAATGGCGACTATAGCACGCGGTTTCCAATACAATGCACTCGCTCTTCCCTAAAAACGAACTATAATTTGCCAAATCTATGAAAGGAATCCTGCTTGATTAGGAGAAAATAAAATTGGAGCGGATTAACTATTAAACACAATTATATCAAGCAGGAACTATTAGGAATGTTCACTCACCGGGGTGTTGCTTCTATGCTGCGACTTCTGGAAGATACTCTGGGTAGACTCTCTGCCTTCCTTGTCCGATGACGCGTCGGGAGAGAGGCGGTGCGTGACTATTTCTCACACGAGGTGAGGCGGGTTTCCTGGAGCTCGACTGCTTCAGGCTAAGTGGTGCGCGTGGGCAAGAGCTCTTCTATCACTATTGTCTTAAGCCGTGTGGTTCCAACGACGAGCGCGGCGGGAAGAGGCTGCGCGTCGACTGCGCGTGCCTTTTATTCCTTCGGTTGCGATGATTACGTGATATTCTAGAATCATCTTCTTTCCCCTGCCACCCCACCACCCCGATGTGTCGATAGGAGGGTATGAATGATATCGTTTGGAAAGGGATAAACGATTTGGCAAGCCTACCGTCAAATAAATAAATACGAATGGTTTTCCGCGCAACCATGTCCCCCGCCCTTGAAGGATTTCCTTCAAAAAATAACTAAAACAACTAGAGCTAAGATTAAACTAACAAAATAACTAACTAACGCTAAGATTACCTAAATTCAACTACAATTTCTAATCTAGAAAGCTAATTTAATGATTTCTTATATTTACGCGAACACTACACATTGAAATAATACTAGTTTTAACGGAATTTATCGCGTATATTTAACTTTTTTACCCGACGTTTCGCTAGTAAAGCTAATTTAAATTATGGAAAGGACACAAACGGATTGTGTTACTCGACAAGACCTAAAGTCCGCATTTACGAAAATGACGGCTTAGGACGTGTCCGAAAGCAAGCTGCACCCAATTGCGGATTAAGAAACGTGCGGAAAGAGTCCAATAATTCTGACGCAAGATCGACATCAGCAAATCGGGGCCAGCGTGAGAATTCAATTTATGATGGTAATCCACTAATAAATTCATGATATGGTCTTTACGCGGTAAAACTATAGGATGCCGTTGGTCGAAACTCAACTGCGAGTTGGACAAGCGTCCATCTACCCTTACATTCCGATCCTGTAAAAATAGCTTAAGGCGTTGAAAGGCGCGACTACAAGCTCTATTCGATTGTAATTTTGTAATTTCTTCAGAGAAATGCGCACGTTGAAGTTCACGCAATACTAGCGACTCGGCATAGTTGTAATCGGACGCTAAGACATACGAACGTCGCGGTAAAAGCTTCGCGAATCGACAAACGTAAATTACGCTACGCAATAATTTCGACCAAGAGGACAAGCGGTTCGCCAAAGCAATGATTGGAGAAACCTCGCTCGAAACGTTCGCCACTAGAGCGTGTCTCTTCTCTTCCGGTGGTTGTGACACCGACGAAGTTTCGAAATCGGTTATTGGCCATTGCGAAGGATCCAAGTGAACCTAAGAAGGTCCGTGGAACCAAAGTGGGTGGTCCATTATTTGCATCGGGGTGAGTCCACGGGATAGACAATCGGCAGGGTTTTCCGTACCGGACACGTGATAAAAGTTCTGCGTTTCTAACTCTTCTTGGATTTTGGCCACTCGGTTCGCGACAAACGTATCCCAACGGTGGGGTGAAGAATGAACCCAGCATAAGGCGACGGTGGAGTCGAAAAAGGCAAATATCCTTTCTATGTGAACTCTATCCCTACATGCGCTGATAACTGCGGTAATAAGCTTGGTGAGTACTAATATTGCGCAAAGCTCTAAGCGCGCCAGAGAGACAACCTTACGGGGGGAGACTTTCGACTTAGAACTAATGAGGCTAATCGAATTTCTACCATTATTCTGGACGTGGAAATATACAACGCCCCCGTAAGCCTTCTCGCTGGCGTCTGCAAACCCAACGACCGTGATGACGCTATTTCTATCGACGTTTGTATGACGCGGTATTTTAAATTCTCTTAGTAAAGTAAGTTCCTCTCTAAAACGCTGCCACAACCGAACAATGCTGTCAGGCGGCAAGTCATCCCATTCGCATTCAAATAACCAAAGTTGTTTAATCAAAAGCTTAGCGTATAATACCACCGGAGCTACAAAACCCATGACGTCCCATAATCTAGCAACGCATGACAGTATTGTGCGCTTTGTGCACTTGTCTACGGGTGGATTTACCTTAAGGCTAAACACGTCGGACTCTGGTGACCAACACAGACCGAGCACCTTGTGTGTATCAGAATCGTCGAATTCCTTTATCGCCGAAAGACGGTGTGATAGTGTGATTGTGTCTAAAACCGGACGCGAATTACAAGTCCACTTGACAAGATCGAATTGACCCGATTTCATGAGCTTTATAACCTCGGCGGTGGTTAGGGTGGCCTCCTCCACGCTATCGACCGAGTACACAAAATCAAACTCAAAATTGCCTTCTTAGCTTTAGGGTAAGAGGGACCTTCATCGTGAGCGAGCTGTCTCACCGTGCGTAACGCATGAAATGGGCTCGACTTCACACCAAAACAAACGCGGTTAAATTCAAACACCGTTAGAGGTTCCTTTGGGTTGAAACGATATAAAATGCGTTGGAATCTACGGTCGCATTCACGGACCCCTATGCAAAGAAACATTTGGCGAATATCGGCGGATAGTGCTATACTAAACAAACGAAAATTGGCTATTATATCAAATAAACTGCCCTGTAAATTTTGCCCACTATAGAGGATATCGTTAAGCGACAGGTGAGTGCTAGTTTTAGCACTAGCGTCGAGCACTACACGTAACTTAGATGTAAGTTTGTCCTCCCTAATGACCCCGTGGTGTGGTACGAAATACGACGGTGCGTCTTCGTAGTTATCTAATTTTGAAGCCACAAGTGATATGTAACCTTCCCTTATATATTCGTTAATGACGCCGTCATAAGCTTCTTTTAACTGGGGTGAAGCGAGCATCCTACGCTCCAAGCTGTAGAAACGTTTTTCCGCCATTTGACGCGAATCGCCGAGAGATAAAACATCTCCTTTAAAGGGTAGCGCTACACTATATCTACCGTCGCGATCACGAACGGTCGTGCGGACGTAAATTTCCTCGCATAATCTGTCATCTGAGCTAGCTATGGGTGGGACGTTCACCTCCTCCATCTCCCAAAATTTGCGGACTAACGACTCGAGCGGTTCGACAGCCATACCACAATGAGAGGTTGCCGAAATACTATCCATGATGGGGGCGGAGCCAACGATGACATAGCCCAAGACGGTTTCCAATGCGTAAGGCGCGGTATGCGAGGAGTTGCCCCTGACCTTATTGTTTAACAAAAGATGAGGGAAAAGCGATGCTCCAATGAGTATGTCTATGTTTCCAGGAACGGCGTAAGTGTCGTCTGCTAGAGTCAAATTTTTAAATTCAATCATTGCCGAGGTGTCAACCGAAACGGTTGGCAGCCGTTCAGTGACCCTATCTACTACTAGTGCATTTATATCAAAGTTAACATTACGATCTATCCGAGAATAAAATTTTAAATTTGTATATCCCTGGGTGACTTTACTAGTACCTCCGATGCCTTTGACTACGGGACATGAAAGTGACCTATTTATTACTAAGCCTAAGCGCTGACAACATAGTCGCGTTATAAAGCTATTTTGGGCTCCGCTGTCCAGCAGTGCACGGACGCTTTGTTAGTTTCCACGCGAATCCCTAACCAAAATACGTGCCGTACCCAGTAACACGGTTGAAGGAGGTTGTGCTCCCATATTTGCCAATGAGCACAGAGCGACATCACCAGGTCGACCGCTAGAATCGTTGACTTTAATAGGGGTGAATTCCTTGTCCGCTTTACTTGACGCCGATATGTTGCTATTTTCAAAATGTAATAACGTGTGATGTTTCCTGGCGTACTTGCTACATACGGAACTAGAATTGCATTTTGCAACTAAATGCTTATCGCTTAAGCAGTTCAGACATAGGTTGTTTGTCTTTACTAATTTATAACGTTCGCTTGGTGAATATTTACGAAAGGTCGCACAATTGTATAAATTACCGTGTTTATCTTTACATATGGTACAGGCATGCTGAAGTGGTGCCGACGTAGCGGTTACGTACGTTAACGACCCTGCTGTTTTAGATGGTTGAGTCTGTCTACGGTCGACGCATTTTTTAATTTCTTGTTTAACGTTCGGGGAGCGCTGCATCACCTTTATTTGATCTCGTACAAACGATGCTAATGAATGAAAGGAAGGCATCTCTAAGCTACGATGCTCCATTTCAAACGCACGCACGGTGTCGGGGTCTAATTTCTTTAGTGCAATATCGAGAAACACCACGTCCGTAAGGTCATTAAATTTCAAATTCTTAAGTGCAGCCACCGATGCCACAAATTTATCTAAAAACTGCTCTAAGCCATTGATGTTCGCGGATGATATAGGTTTAAGATCGAATATCTGGTTCACATATTCGGAAGCTAACATTCTCCTATCTTCATATTTAGTTTTAAGCGTTTCGAATATTAACAAGTAATTGTTTGCTGTAGGTGTAAAACCCGAGCAAATTGACTGTGCCCTGCCACTAAGTTTACTAATTAAATAATATAATTTATCAGCGTCCGATAACGATGGGTTATTGTGTATATTGTTTTGAAAACTACTGAAAAAGAAGGGCTATGTCTTAATATCACCATTGAATACCGGAATATATATTGGCGGCAACCTAATTGAGTCACGTGGACGTACCTGTATTTCCGGCTTTGCTTCGTTTTGAGATGGAGACTGTAAGAGTTTCGCCGTTCTTTTCACGCGACATAATATATCTTCGAATGCTAGAAGCGGTTGGTAGTTCACTATGTATTTCGGGTCGATTTGTGATTCCAAATGATTAATTTGGTCTAATATCCTTTCGTAATCCGTCCGCAAAGAATCCACCGTTTCAATTTCATTTAAAAAAGTTTCCCGCACTGCTTCTACATTAATGTTCTTTATGTGATCACTAATACTTTGTATACGTGAAAAAAGTATGTCCCTTTTGGCATAAAGCGTTTTAATTTTAATTTCATTTCCACTAACTGCCATTTTAAATTATTATAATAAAATTATATTAATCACAATTAATTGCACAACGCTGGAGGATGGACAGTCGTGCCGTATTACGTCATTAAATTGAACACCTGTTACAGCGAGTCGAGGTGACGCGTGTCGCTCGCCAAACTCAATATATTTTTATCAAAATTGTCGGGTAAGCGTACAAAACGGTTGCGGTTACACTGTTTCAATTATTTAAGCGACTAATAAGCTTTAAATTTAAACCAAATACAAACACTATTTAAATGAATAATTCTATTTGCGAGTAACTAACCAAAATTTAAATTTAAACTAAACGAGTGCTATTAAAGTGAAGAATTAATTCTATTTGAAAGTAACTAACCAAAGTTTAATTTTAAATGTAAAATTGTAAAATTAGAGTGCATTATCTAAATAATTAATGTAATAATTCGACCAGAAAATGGTTGAACGACTACTAAAACACCAGTTCAAATTCTGCTCCAAGGACCATATAATGGTGGAGCGACGAGCCTAAGGCTACCGAAGTCCAATTCTCCGGTCGAGCCTTGAACCTATTACGCGAGATATTAAACAAAGTGGACTGTATATGCGAAATGCTTCTACGTTTATATAAAATGGTGACTATAGCACGCGGTTTCCAATACAATGCACTCGCTCTTCCCTAAAAACGAACTATTATTTGCCAAATCTATGAAAGGAATCCTGCTTGATTAGGAGAAAATAAAATTGGAGCGGATTAACTATTAAACACAATTATATCAAGCAGGAACTATTAGGAATGTTCACTCACCGGGGTGTTGCTTCTATGCTGCGACTTCTGGAAGATACTCTGGGTAGACTCTCTGCCTTTCTTGTCCGATGACGCGTCGGGAGAGAGGCGGTGCGCGACTATTTCTCACACGAGGTAAGGTGGGTTTCCTGGAGCTCGACCTCTTCAGGCTAAGCGGTGCGCGTGGGCAACGTGTGGTTCCAACGACGAGCGCGGCGGGAAGAGGCTGCGCGTCCGCCGCGCGTGCTTTTTATTCCTCCGGTTGCGATGATTACGTGATATTCTAGAATCATCTTCTTTCCCCTCCCACCCCACCACCCCGATGTGTCGATAGCGTTGTTGTCCTCTGCAGTGCATAATGCCGTGCAGGTCTCGGGCCTCGGGGTGTACCCCTTTACCCGGATGTTCCTCACGGCACACTACGGTGTGCCGGTCCTGGGCGCCTTGATGTTAAAGGCGTTATTATAACGACTATTGTCGCAGTCGGTTAATTTATAAGCAAAAGATGGTTATCTAATAATTGTGTTTAAATAACACAATTATTTGTCAAAGTTGGCCTTTCTGCGGCATTGAGGGGTTTACTCAGACTCCCTAATCTATATAGGGAGGAGTTCTCTTGGATAAGGTCGCCCGTCCGGCGGCCTTGCATGCAACGGCGCGAAGCCGTTGAGGTGTTCGTGTGGCCCGTTGTCGGCACGGTCAAACATACCGCGCGCCAGCCGGACCACGAATTCATGAAGGCTCTCTATCTTGAGGTTGGCCGCTATGACGTCATTACGGACGTAGCGACCCGCACCGACTATAGTTCTTAATGACAAATTCTGCTGGGCCTGAAGTCGCCGCTTCTGACGATCGCTCAGGAGTGCATACCAGGCCGGAGCAGCGTATGTTAGCAAGGGTCTTATGTAGGTTTTATAAATGGTTATCTTCGACTTTGTCGGTAACTTGGATGTCAGGACAGGACGGAGCATTGCCCGCGCACATCGAGCTTTGCGTATAGCAGAGTCAACGTGCGCAGTCATACGCAGCATCCTGTCAATCCGACATCCAAGGTAGGTCACGGCCTTCTCATATGCGATCTCCTGGCCTCTGAGGGTTAGTGGTGGTGGTAAGTTTCTATAGCGGCGAGTGAGTAGAGCGGTCGTCTTGCTAACATTGACGGCCATCCTCCACTCATCCAACCATGGTGGCAGCAGGTCCAGCAGACGTTGCATCCTGGCAGCTGCTATGTGGGCTCTTCTGGACGACGTGAGTTATGCGCTGTCATCCGCAAATAGCGCTAGTTCGACGTCGTCCTCACATTCTTGCAAGTGTCCTGCCAGGGTGGGTATGTCATTAGTGTACGCCGCGTACAGGGCTGGAGATAGACAGCTGCCCTGTGGCACACCAGCTGTTATGGTCTTAATTGCGGACTCGGAGTCCTCTACGCAGACGTAGAACTTCCTGCCTTCCAGGAAAGACGCCACTAGCTGCAATATAGCAGGAGGGATACTTGTTTGAACATCTAACTTGTAGAGTAATCCTGTGTGCCACACCCGGTCGAACGCCTTCTCGATATCGAGAAAGACGCCCAACGATATGCGGCCACGGTTGTGTTCGGCCGCAAGCAGGTGCAGCACTCTGGTCAGCTGTGTTGCTGTTGAGTGACCCCTCCTGAATCCATGTTGCTCCGCCCGAAGTTGGATGCACGGGCGGAGACGTCTTAACAATAGTCTTTCGCACAGTTTAGCTATATGCGGTAGCAGCGTGATCGGCCTGTAGTTGGCAGCTCTACGCCTGTCCTTCCCGGGTTTCGGCAAGACGATGACTTTGCCTTTCTTCCAGTCCTCCGGGAAGTGGGATGTCCGCAATATTCCGTTGTAGAGCCGACCTATCTCTACAAGGACTCTATTGGGCAGCTGTCGTAGTGCAGCGTTAGTAATCCCGTCGTGCCCCGGCGCCTTCCTCGGTTGCAGGCGGGTTACTGTCCTCCGCAGTTCAGCGGGGGAGATAAACCACTCTCCTGCAAGCGGTGGCGCGGGCAACGACAGGAGCTCCTGCACGCGGCTCTCTTTACTTGTATGGGATTCCAGGAACTCCGCACTTGCTGGGTTCGGCATAAACTGCTCCTCGAAGTGCTCAGCTAGGATATCCGCTCTGCCCTTGGCATCGTAACATTGAATGCCCGCGTTGTTAGTCAGCGGGCAAACAGGTGGTCGTGTTTTCGTTAACTGTCGGTTCTATGTATAGAGCGACGCATGCTGTTCGTCCGCCTTCCATATGCGCCGCTCCCAGGCCTCTCCTCTGTGGGCCTGTATTGCAACCGACAGTTCGTCTGACAAGGTGTTGAGTCTCCTTTTTACTCTAGGGCAGCGAGTACGCGCCCAGAGCTTTCTCAGCGCTCTTTTATGGTTGAGCTGCACGCGTAGTCTTAGCGGCAGCTCTTCTTTTCTCCCCGTGAGAGGGACGATCGTAGAGGCCGCGTTGAGGGCCTCCTGGATACACGTGGTTAGTCTGGTTGCAGCGGCCTCTACGTCGTCCGCTGAGTTAATCGGTGTATGGACTGGAGGTCTCTCCTGCAGGTGTTGGTGGTAGAGCCTCCAGTCAATCTTAGTCTTGACGGCTCTGGGCGGTGAGGTCACTGCCTTAGTGCCAAGGGTTATCAGAATCGGGAGGTGCTGCGTGTTCAGGTCATACAGCACTTCTACCACTACTGGGTAGTTGATGTTCCTAGTGAGCACGATGTCTAATACATCCGGACGCCTCCTAGGGTCGCTAGGGATATGCGTCGGTTCCTCGGGACCTAGAACGTCGTAATCATGATGTTCTGCGTCTTCGTAAAGTTCACGACCCGGCGGGGTGATCACTCTGGACCCCCACGCCGGGTGTTTGGCGTTCAGGTCCCCGGCGATGATGGTGGGTGTTGTACCTTCCATTACCGTCCGGATGTCTGAGGAGTGAAATGGAGTCCCTGGCGGGCGGTATGCTGCAAAGATCTTAAGTTCCTCGCCCGCCGCCTCCATTTTTATGCCGATTGAACGCATCGTCTGGAAGTCTGGCAGGTCCAGCTCCTGGTGGACGATGTCTCTCCTCACCAGGATCGCTGTCCCTCTGTAAGCGACCCCTTGAGGATCGACCTCGTCTCTCCTGTATATGTGGTAATTAGGCAGCTTAAGATGCGTTGTAGGTCTTAATTTAGTTTCACCCAGCAAAATCACCTGGATGTCCTGTTGCTGGGTGAGAGTGCGGAGTTCATCGATCCTTTGACGAATCCCGTCCGGGTTCCAGTATAGCAGGCGCAGGTTATTATCCTCCATAATGCCTTGCCAGTAATGATGCCAGCGCCTTCATGACGGCGGTAACGGGATCTGTCCCGGCCCTAATGTCGGCCAGGACTTGTGTTCCGACTTCGATGGCTATGCCTACTAATCTGTGAATAGCATCGGCCGTCTCGAAGTCGGAAGTTGGTGGTCTGCGTTCTGCACTACGCTTTTGTGAAGGCACTGGTCTCGGGGCATTGGTTTGGGTCTTCCTTTGCACAGAGCGCGCTCTATGTGTGGAGCGGGCTCTGCTTTCCGGTAGGGCCCTTTCTGGCGCTCTACTTGCCGTAGCTGGTGCTGATGTTTTTGCAGCAACCTGCGCCTGCGAGGCTATCGGTCCTGTGGTTGTAGGGGTAGAGGTGGTCACAGCCTGAGGAGGGGGATGCTCCGTTCTCCTGCTCCTGTTCCTCCGCCTCTTCCTCCTGGAGGGTTGCCTCTCAGTGGCGTCGTTGGCAGGAGGTCGGAGAGTCGCCCCGGTGGTTGCCCTTTGGTCTGTGGGATCAACCGTTTCTGATAGTACTACAGGAGGGGGTGGGGGGGGGGCTGATTGCCTACCCTTCCCTCTGGTGATGGTAGCCCACCCGTCCTCCTGTATGGTGACGGCCTTTGGGCGACTTTGGGGGATCCTCTTTGGGTTCTCCGGCAGTAGCCCAGGTAAAACGATCCCCTGCTTCCTGGCTATCCTCCTCAGGACCGGGCAGCGGCGATCGTTGGCCGTATGGTTCTTGGCGCAATTTGCGCACTTTGGCTCCTCCTCTCTACCCCTTGGGCAAAGGCTGGCAATATGTTCACCGGCACAGCGAACGCATTTCACTGGCCTGAAACAATTAGCGGAGGCATGTCCGAAAGCCTGGCAACGGTGGCATTGTGTCGGTCCGGTCTTCCTCTGCCAGGCTTCGATGACGACTCCTCTCATATAGAGGAGCTCGTCGAGTTAGTAAAGTTGCTGTAGCCGTTCCAGGCTCAGATGCTCCAGCTGTGCATAGTAGAGGCAGCCCGGTCTGCCCCTACGTGGTGGTATGGCCTTCACATAATTGATGGGGAAGCCTTTTGCCCGAATAGCCTCCTCAATCATTTTTGCGTCGGTGCCCACAGGCAGGCCACGGATGCCCACTTTAGTGGGCTTCTCCTCTGCCGGTGTGTAACAATACCACGACATGGTTTTATCCTTCTCGGAGAGTTCTACCATGTACCTCTGTATGGTACGGAACTCATCCGGGCTCTGTGGAGTAAACCTAACTCCTTTCCCAAACGGACGGGCATTAGGTGGATGGCCCAACTTCTCGTTAAGGACCTTAAAATGCCTGGTCCAGTCCGGGAGGCATTCTGCGACAATCGGCGGATATCTCTTCTCCTTTTCCTTCTCAGTTCTCTGAGGTTGTTCCGCCGATTGTGGTCGTGGTACTGCTGGGGCCGCAGCCATGTGGGCATAGCTCGTTGATGGCCGCTGTCCATCATCCTGAGTTAACCCGGACGGGTTGGTAGTTTGTACCGGGGATGACCTTCCGGCTGATGCAGCTAGAGTTGCATATGTTGTCGAGCCCCAGCTGAAGGACTCCTCACCTCCTTGCTCTAACTGGGCCGAGTCGTGACTAAGTCGTTCCGGTGAGATGGATGGTGGCTGTTGCGGTGGTGATGGTGACTTAGGAGGTGAGGTGTGGACCTTCCTCCTAGTCTCTGCTTGGGGCTCCTCATCATCCGAAGACGCTGATGATGGCTCAGATGAATGTCCAACACGCTGCCTCTTCTCGTAGAGGGAGGCTTCGGTCTCAGGAGGTGTGTGCCTTCGTGGCGTCTTCATAGGCCGCTGAGGTTGAGAGGGCAGCGGTTCACGCCCAGTCGTACACTCAGGTACGATGGGCGAGAGTGCAACCCTAGATGCGGACTCCTTACCCGGCGACGAAGGTTTCCGGGTCGGTATTTGGGAGTAGGATGAGACGACTCTCATCCATTCCGTGATCTCGGAGGAGGTTCCCCCTTATCGTTCCCTGACATGTTAACCTAAGAGTCAGCGTCAGCGGTAATCTAACTAAGGCCCTATCTATCTTCCAAACGATCGGCAGCAGGTGTTGATGCGCGACGCGGATGGTGGTGATGTTGTTATGGAGACTTTCCACACTGTGGGCACTGCCTACCCCTTTTTTAGCAAAAGGGTTGGGGGAAGTGCAAAGGTAGCACTTTAATGCGCGACTAGGCACAGAATGCACGAAACGCATAAAGTGCCAAGAATCACCTAGGGGCCGGTGACCTCGACACCTCACGGAATCACGGGACTCAACGATCGGCGGAGTTTGTCGTACCGGCGGTTATTTGCAGCCACTGTATACTGCAAGTAACGCACACCTAGGAGATCCTTGATGTGTCGATAGGAGGGTATGAATGATATCGTTTGGAAAGGGATAAACGATTTGGTAAGCCTACCGTCAAATAAATAAATACGAATGGTTTTCCGCGCAACCAACATGTATTCATTTAATTTATTGCTTTAAAATTAGGGCTTCATGTTTAAAAAAAAGATTGTAAAAATTATTTGCTATAAAATTAAACCTAGGTATCTCATATTTTATGCTGAAGTTTAAAATGAAATTTTTAACTCGTATGATAATATAAGTATTGAGTTATTAGACTTGTAAATACGCATAGAATAATTAAACTTTAATAATAAAGAGTCCTGTGCCTACTATGCAGAATACTACTATGAAGAAATGTTTATTGAATTAAAATTTCTGTTTTAAAGATTTTACCTTTTCCTTGCCGATCAGCATTTTAACACACTTATATTCATCACAAGGAACACTATTATCCTCCCATTTTCAGTAAAAATCATTGAAAAAGCATAAATTTTTAACAGACACAACAAAAACAAATATAAACATTGAAATGTGAAGTGAACTTGCAAACGCATCGCGCGTACCCCCTCCTACCTCCTAACGCACTCCTATCTAACTCCAGGGCAAAGCACGGCTTTTGGTTCCATAGTAATTGCTATATAAACATTTCGTAGTTATATTTCATTATAGAACATTTTGCCACAGGTTAGAAAGGGAGCGATCCTCTTCTCGAAAGTCCGGTAAAAAGCCAACGCGTGCGAGAGAGACAACAAAATCAACTCTTTGCGTTCATTAATTTTTGACGGTCCAGTGTATTTCGAATTGAAAGCAAACTACCAAGTGTTGACGTTACATATTATATTGTTACAAGCTTAGGGTTCGTGACAATAAAAACCGCCGATAGAATTACCTAAATTAACACTTTAATTTTCTTTACACCAATTAAAACTTAAAACACTAATAATTGATCACACTGATTCACTTTATTTCGCTCCGAAGCTTCGCTTGTCTCGGCAAATTCAATACTTCCCCGATCGCGTATTGCAGCGCCTTTATATAGGGCTCTTCCACGAAAACATCCAGAATATTCGAGTAAATACGCGCGCCAAACGGCCAAGCGCAGAATATTCGAGTGTGGGGCTTCCAGAAAGCCAGTTCTTCAATTCGATACTAGATGGCGCTGTCGGTTGAAAGACTAGTCATGTATTTTCTGGAAAGCTCTCCTCGCTCTGTTACCCGACACCAGATGGCGCTAGTGCCAGACGTGACTTAGGTGCGCAACAATATGCTACGAGGTCATGCCCTGCGGAGCACGCAGGAAATTTGAAATAGTTTGGAACAGTTTAGGAGTTATTTTATTAGTTGATATTATTGATTGAGCAGTTTTATAGAGCAACCTCGGCTTCTGGGTTTCTATGGAGGCTTCGCCACTGATAGCGCGCTATCTTTCCATAGCGCGTGCTATGTAAGTAGTTGCCATAGCGCTATGGCGCTATTGATATCTAGCTGCAATTAGTTCTAGCAGCAGCGGTGTTGAGAGTGGACGTGTAACGCAAATTTGCTTTAGCGGCACACTGTTCATCGCGCGCGACCTAATTTAGTGTTAGACGTTATTCAGTTAGTGTATTATAAGTGTTTATAAGTGATCAAAAGACACGGTTGTTTGCTACAAAAGTGGCCTAACTAATGTTTTTAAATGTAAATAAAATATAAATACAAAAGTGTATATAATAGTGTACGGAAATAGTTGTTTTTTGTGAATAAAATTAATAATTTTTTTTTAAATACTCTTTAATTGATTTATAATTTACATTAAGGTTAAAATAACGTTTACATCTATTTTATGGATAGTCGTAAACCTGAATAGTATGAAAGGGTGTACATTGGTTTTTCTTTACTGCTTTATTTTATTTTAGTCTAAAATGCGACTTATTACGAAATAATTATCATAAATAGCATGCTGTCTATCCAATGAACGACATGTAATCTAACATGCTTTGAAGTTTAGCGTGCTACAAAACTTTACGTGCTTCCCGGCCTTCCAAACGCTTGCTTATAAATAGCGCGCTATAACATAGCGTATTTAATAGCGCGCTAGAAATTTACAGTTTATAGTCTGTAGCGTGCTATTGATTTATAGTCGTTTTGAACAACTTTACGGCAACTGACCGTTGCGCGACAGTTCTTTAAGTACAGGTTGGTCTAAGATGCTATTTTTTTTTAAATTTTAAATAAATCCGTAAATAATAACGTTTAATGGACATATAATTTCTTCATGAAACGTATATGTGTATTAAATTAAAGTCACCATTGTAGCGGCACTACTTGCACTTGTCTATTGTACTTACCACCTTGAAAGTCAATAAATTTTTGTTCGATTAAGTGACTTTATTATTTATAGTATGTATTACATGGCGCTATTACTAAGTCAAATAGAAAATTTTCGCTTCCCAATGGATCTCACAGACTCACAGAATACTGGAGCCCGAAATGATCCATTTGAAAGATTGATCCGAATGTACCGGTACGCGTGACGAAATGTACTAAAGTACGGCCAACTAGCAGAGATACAAAAGGTCATTTACCTTAAAAACGACTGTGGAGTTGACAATTTATTATCTATCTCTTTCCATCTTGTGTTTTGTCGTAATGTCTCGTTTTCCCGGCAAAAACATGTCAGGGTCAAGACGGGTTCGCCAATATTCTGGAGGCCATTTTAGTAATAATAGTCATTCATTTTTTATACGTCTTTAGGTCAAATTAGAGCCTCTCACGGAAGGTCTTGCGCCACTGCCGCAGGGCTGACTTAAGGTGGCTACTCACTTGCCTGCCGCAGGGGCAATCTAGGGTATAGACGTGGGGATGGCCCTTAATTATGATGTGTGTATGCAAGCAGGAGCAATTTTCTAAGTCGGCCCCTCGGCAGGGCGACAGGGGCGCAAGACCTTCCTTGCTCCATAGATCGGAGCTGCCGATGTCGCGTGTGTAGCACAATTGGGGTAATTTCATTCTGTTCGTTGGTGACTTTCGCGCGGCGCAGACGTGTGAGTACAAGTCACAATGGATTGATGAATTAAGAGTGTAAAATTTTGACACGTTTCTTACCGTGGTAGGGTTAAGAAACGTTACCACGCAGGAAGGAACGTCTTGCGCCCCTGTCGCCCCGCCGCAGGGCTGACTTAGAAAATTGCCCCTGCTTGCATACACACATCATAATTAAGGAGGCAATTAACGGTCATCCCTACTCCTATACCCTAGATTGCCCCTTTTTTTACATGGGGAAATGCCTACGCATACCCGCCTCGCGGGGGCAAGGACGGGTTATGTCGGACTCGCACCGACTAAAACCCCATGGTGTTCCACCTTTGTCGCATATTGGCAGGACTACGGGAACGCTTTCGCACACATCCGCGGCCCTACTAGCGCCTGCCGCCTCATGGCAGCACCTCCTCGGGAGAGGAAAATTCCTCCCCGTTCTCCTTCCCAGGTAAGGCGCACCAGAACACATGGCGCGCCTTCCTTCACGGCCTCCAATTACGTCTGTGCAACAGACGCCCCCGCGTCCGATGCACAAAGGCCATGGGGCCAGGAAAAACGAGCACTTAGAAGCACTAGCCTTCCCGACCCCAGCGGCGGATCTGGTCTATGGCTCCGCCGCCAACCAAGATTCTGCTGCGGAGGGTAGGGAGAGCGGCGCCTCGCAATACCGACAATCCTCTCCCCCCGCAGCCCCACCACCACCGCATCAACGGTGCGGCCAAGGATAGGGCGAGTGGCGCATCGCCATACCAACACTCCTCTTCCTCCGCGACTCCACCTCGGCTGCAGCGGTAGAGGGTGCGCGAGTCCCCACTCGCTGCAGTCCACCAGCACACATCCAAAGTGGGCTCCCCAAGCCCACTCGGAGTGGCCACCTCAGGCCGGTCCTTCACCTCGGGCCAGCCACGTGGGTTCCTCTTTGTTCACCGTGGGAGACCAAGCCACGGCTACTAAGCCCCCCCCCCCCGCCACGACAAGGCGGGAACCCGTTCGGGGGGGACCCTAGATTGCCCTGATTGATTGGTCAACCCACTCTTGCACCCTAGATTGCTCCTGGCAAGTGAGTAGCAGCATTTAAGAATATTATTTTATAATCTTACTCTATGACTTATAATAAATAATCCATGCTGGTAACTCTCTAGTATATAGTCAGTAATCTATGCTGGTAACATTATGACAACCGCCATTGCATTGCTAGCTACGTCCATATTTCTTAGTATTTTCCATAGGACTATCAAAGGCCTTTGAAATATTATTGACTTTTTTTTAATAAATAAGTGTGTCGTGGACAATTTGGACAGTAGTGTAGTGTGACTGATGTGATTTATATTGTTATTGTCGTGAGTAAAAACTTCAATAGGTGCACAATATTCTTAAAATCGCGGCCAATGTCAGCAGGCGTGTCAGATCAGGTATTTCGCTTTTTCGTATATTTTCACACTATTTATGTGAAGTTTAAATAGTTTCTGCCTTTAACATTGTTGTTTTCTTTCTTGTTTCATATCTGTTGGGCGTAAAGCGGATGAAAGGACAAGGGAATCAAGGTAAATATGAACCATTATGACGTTGCAAGTGTTTTCTCCGTAGGAAGCTAGGAGACCTCGTACCGGTCGGCTTCGTGTCCGGTGTTAAAAATGCTTGCGAACGTTATTTAGTTTTAATACCAATCCTTCTTTCCGTGTTTTTATGTACAATATTACTAACTATTGGCTGTTTAAAAATGACAAAATTAAATATAGGCAGTTTCTAGCAATTGGCTGTAGCTTATGGTATAAATCAAATCAAATCAAATCAAATTCATTTATTTGCATAATACAGGTATAAGAGTTGTTACAAAAAAAAATTTTAGAATATGTACACTGTATTATTACCTTATAAGGTGTGCAAATACTCCACAATATAGTCTACGCATTACTAATTCAATAATGGTGTTTTGAAATAAAATTAAGAATAAGAAAAAAAAAAATATTGTCAATGGTTGAGTCTGTAGTGCTAATTTTTGTTATTAAATATTTTTGATATTACGAACAATCAAATTCAAAATGATGTCATACAACATTTAAGTTAAATTATAAATTAATGTACTAATCTTATTAAATTGTTACAATGTGTCACATATATTAGGTAAATGTAAAAATTACTATTATTCAATTATAATTAAATTCAAATTATTATTATTAAGTTACAATTAAATTAAAACTATTGCTATTAAATTATAATACTTTTATCCTCTAGGTACTCTTTGACATTATAATAACATTTATTAATCAGAAATTTGTGTAATATCGTCTTAAATCGTGAGATAGGCAACTTTCTGAAATCATCTGGCAGTTTGTTGTGAATCAGTGATGCCATACAAAGAATGCTTTTATTGAGTAGTGCTGTATCTCCATACGGTATTTCTATGTCTAATCTTTTTTTGTCGCGTAACTGTCTATAGTAGCTTTTAAAAGCTGTCTTGTAAAAATTTGGATTTGATTTCGCAAATAGATTTATTTCGTAGATATACATTGAAGGCAATGTCAGAATTTTTAATTGTTTAAAGTATGGTTGACAGCTTGTAGTATTATCTAGATGGCACATTGCTCTGATGCATTTCTTTTGAGCTTTGAATGCAGATTCTTTATTTACCGAGTTGCCCCAAAATATTACACCATATCTTAGGATAGGTGCAACAAGTCCGTGATAGGCTAATAAAACGGCTTCTTTATTGACAATCTTGGAGAGTTTGTAAAGAGCAAACGAGGATTGATTAACTTTTTTGCAGACATTATCTAGATGTGTTTTCCATGATAGGTCATAGTCAATATTAATTCCTAGAAATTTTGTATTTGTCACTGGATGTACTGTAATGTCTTGGTAACTAACATGTATAGTTATGGGTTGTGTTCTTTGATAAAAGTGAATTATTTTTGTTTTGTCCATATTTATTTTAAGATTGTTTTTTAGGAACCATCGAATTATTGTATTTAATGTTTTATTGACTTCATTTTCGTAATTGTCTTGCCTATCACATTTTATCATTACTGTGCTATCATCTGCAAAAAGTATCATTGGATGTTCAATATGTCTGGGGATATAGAGATTAGAGATATGCTGAACCTATGTATTAAGTAGAACAATGTTTATTTATTTATTTAATATTTTTTATTGTACACCAAAGAATTTTTTTACATACAATAGAAGTGTGCAAAGGACCGTCTTATTGCTGACTAAAATATGCATTTAATGTTAATTATAAGTATCTAAACATAAAATCTTATAAAGATTATTTATTAAGTGAGCTTACAAAAGGGCAAATTTGTTTTCGTTGTCGCATAAAATTAGATTTGCCAACCTTACTATTTCACAAAGTACCAATCCTGTTAAATTAAATGTTCAAATATTATATTTCTAGAAACAATATATAGTAGCCGATACAACTTATTTTAATATGGTTTGAGAGGCAGAAACAATTTATATAAAATATAAATTTGAAACATGATCATCATCTACTATATTTCTGGCATGTTTTACAAGATTGTCACACCATCTATTTAAAACTATAAGTCTTTATATTTTGTTCTTTAACTATATTGTGATGAATATGAAAATAATATAATTAAAATAAAAACTTAGGCGACCCTATCTATATGTTGTGCCAGAAATTTGGTTTTTAAAGCTACTCATAGTTATATAAATTTATGGGCATATTAAATAATACCATAACATAATTATGTCTCACATATGCCTGAGATGACTTCCATTCATTATTCATAATATTTTAAATCTGTTGAATAATTTTAGCTGAGCTTTTTTTTAATAGAAGAGTGATTTTCTTACCTTGTAAATTGTACATAAACTTGATTTTAATGACACTAACATTGTAGAAAATTGTTCTATGTCATACATGGTGTACATTATATCTAAAGTGGATTTGATGAAAAAGTATAGTCATTTCAATATGAAGAAGTATAGTATATCATTATGGCTTCAATCACACCAATGAAATATATCTGGAATACTATATGACGTAATATTTTGTAAAAATGTGTAGAGTAAAATTTTTGAATGTGTGATAATTATTGCTGTAATTTGTAATTTTTTACATACCTATAAAGCAAATATTGGATAAACACCAGAGAAAATATCAGAAAATGTATTCTAAAATCTAAAATTAACTAATTTGATTGTAATAGTGGTCTTTGTGTTGTATGATGTTGGTACCACATGTTGGTTACTACCATCTTACTTGTGCTGATTTAAACCTGATTCCATACCATGTACCATAAATTCATCAGGCTACAACGGTCTATTACTGGAAATAAGACTCAATTATGGAGGCTTCACCATAGACCGTATCAACACAGATGGTGGCAGATTGTGTATCTATGAAGATGTCTTGCACCTTTAGCTGAAAGATTCTCTTACACTTCACAAATATCAAACTATGATAGCCTATTATTAATGGTCAAATACTCAAATGCTCAATTTTAAGATGTTATGTCACAGTCAATTGACTTAAAGTTATAGAGACAGCGTGAGACTTAATGGCATCTCAAAATCGAGCAGTGTTTAAGGATATGGACAAAAAACAAATGTAAATTAAAAAAATGTTTAAATTTTCAATTTATTACTTTTTCAAGTAGGTACTTGAAACTAGTTAAAAGAAATATTTGTTTCTGTTTAATCAGATATTCAAAAAACATGTGTGCAGTGGTAGAAGGGAAACCTTAAAATTAAATGAAATAAAAAATAAAAATATTTCACGGCCAATTACTTTTTATGATAATTTTCAACCGATAGTGCACCATAAAATATTAGATAAAAGTTTAGTTTTATAACAAATAAATGTTACAATCCTTATTTCTCAAAGAAAAAAATTTAGTGTATTAAATCTAAAGTATATTTTCTTTCAACTAAAATTGCTTAGTTTGTCTACCTGATTCTATAGTTAAACTCATTTTATCGAACAAAAATTTTTTTATCGAAAAAAATTGACTCAAAGTGATACATTGACTCTAGATGGCCCAAACATTTTAGTATAATTTTTTTTATTATTCTAAGCCAGCACTTAACGACAATCCCGCCTGATGGTAAGTAATGATGTAGTCTAAGATGGTGTAGTGCATTGACTTAACAAAAGTCTATTCACTCTTGCCTTGAAGACACATGATGATGCATACGCATGATGAATGACATAGCATAATCTTTTGGTTCAAATGCATGGTAAGGCAAAATATCTGGTTGTCCAGTGGTGGACGGGAGAGGTTGGAATTTAATTATGCAATTACTGCCCACACTCTGAAATGCATCCTGTAAAAAACCGAAATGCTTGCTACTTTGTGCCTGTGTTCGAGGCTGGTAAGATTGTTTTTAACCAAATTCGAGTCACCAATAAGCCATCCAAGGGAGAGCTAAGAGCCCTTCCATTGAATCATACGCTGCTAGGTGGCATTTTGCAGCACCAGCAAAATATTCTATCTCATTCCCTCGCTAGCTAAATCCAAGAGATGTAAACATATGTCTCTCTTTAGTGTCGCTTTTTTGTTTCATCAAATATCTAATCACAATGATTCTAAAGAAGTTTTCACTTCAAAATATAAATAGGTACATAAAATTTTGTTTCATTACAATATCTCGACTATCCTAAAAAGGCAGTAAAACTTACGTTTGTTTGTATCAACTTTTACAGTGACAAATGTACCTAAAGAGCAACAGTTAGAAAGTGGTGGCGACGAGTTGGCGGAGGTGTCATGGCGTCACCAACAGCAACCCTCATATGCACCACCCATCTCGTCAGCAGCCGATCCCTACAATGCGGCAGGTAGGTACATAATTCATTTATTCATTATTTGAATAATTAATGATCCTAATATTTTATTTTTAATAAAACAGTTTTATAATGTATTTCTATTTATATAAATATAAACCAATTTTATGGTTTTGTTTGTATAATAATACTGGTAATACTACATGATTAAGTTTCTCTTTAACATCTCCAAGTAATGATTTCTTATATTTACGCGAATACTACACATGATTAAAACTACTTTTACGGATTTTATCGCGTTTATTTTTGCTTTTAATTACTTTTATTTTTAATTCCCGACGTTTCGGGCGCTTTCCAGCACCCATGGTCACGGGCAGGGGTTTAAAGCGGTAAAGGTATAAGGGTATGGTACCAGTATAGAATTACGATACAGCTTCGATTTAAAGGTAGAACCAAAACGATTGAGAATTACGGTTGCGGTACCATTAAAAAAAGAACTATACCTTTATTTTTTTACGGTATCGTTATACCTTTATTTTACTAATACCTTTACCGAAATAATTTCGGTACCGAAAAAAATGAGCATTTTAGGCTTATTTATATGTATTGTGTCTCGGACCTTGCTTAACGTTATGAGACTTTTATTCGATTTGGATTTCCTATGTTACTGTATTTCATGTTCGGAAAAATTAAACATCTTTATCATATTTGTATTGTTATTTATTATCAGTCAAGTATTTAATTAAAAACGTAATATTATGTTTATCATGTGGGTACCAATTCTTACTTAACCTAGCTCTTCAGAATCGGTTAAAGGAACATCTTTAAAGTGCTTCCCTTCCAAGGGATGTAGGAATACTAATATTATTGAGTAGACACGGGCTCTCGTACAAGTTTTTATATTTTGCATCCCTTTTTCATAAGTAAGCTAAAAATTACAGCCGTGTAGTGGCGGTTAAGAATCCCCGCGGGTGTCGTAAAAGGCAACAGAGGGAAAGCGGCTGGAGATGGGCAGCAGCATCTTCCTGATAACATCAATTGTACAACAAAAAAAACTGCAGTTGCCAACCCACTCATAAAGCGTGGCAATTATGGAAATACCCCCCATGAGCAATGACACAAGTAAACGGCTCCAGGCCCACGGCGGCCGCGCTATTTCTGACTAGGTGGCGACCATGGTAAAGGCGGGATAAGGGGTGCTAAGAATCTCCGGTGGATGGTTGGTTGCCACCTAAGACGATTCAACTTGGCAACAAACAACGGACGCACCCTGGGGACTACCAAGAAGATCCTGGAGCTGGAGGAAGAGATAAACAAGTTGCGCTTGCATATTATAGGATCATCCGAGGTCTGAAGAGAGGGGGAGGACACGGTGATTCTCGAATCCGGCAACTTGTTATATCACAGGGATGGCGACCATCTGTCCCAAGTCTCTTGTTAACAGCGTTGTAAAGATTGGTAGTGTGTAGACGACGGTTGCGTATATCATATTCAGAATCACCAAACGGTATCTAAGGTCATCATACAGGTCTACGCACCAACGTCTAATAGATTTCTAGATATTCTCTATGATATTTCTAGTCATGCATTCTTATAAAACCCACTATACGGTGTTAATGGGAGACTTCAACGCAAAACTAGGCAAAAGGAAGAAAGGTGAGCTGACGGTAGGTAAATTTGGGATAGGGCAATGGAACACAAGGTGCCAGCAGCTGGCTGACTTCATGGAGAAAGAGGGACTGTTTATAATGAACTCTTTTCAGTAGCGGCTTCACAGAAAGTGGACCTGGTCGAGCCCCGACGGTACGATACAAAATGAGATTGACTTCATTATGACGACGAGACAGCAACTGTTCAGTGATGTCTCAGTGATCGCAAGGGTGAAAACTGACAGCGATCACCGAATGTTAAAGGCACACTGAACCTAAACGTTATGTTGGAGAGGTCTCGTCTAAACAAGACAACGCTCCGTCCCCCTCGTGCCATCCAAAGTCCTGAAACCTTTCAGCTTGAGTCACAAAACCGTTTTCAGTGCCTAAAAGACTGCAATGTAGTGGACGATATGTATGATAAGCTAGTGGAAACTGTCCATCCAGTTGGAGCTAAGTTTTGTAAGACTCGCCGCAGAAGAACACAAAAACTCTCCGATCACACTTTTAATCTCATGGCTGTTAGACGGAAAATGAAGCTGCAGTCTTCAACAGATTTGACAGCATACAGGCAACTGAACAGACAGATGTCCAAATGCATGCGCTAGGACTTACACAAATTTAATACTGCTCATATTGAAGAAGCGATCGAACTGAACCAGGGCTCCAAAGTCTTTGCCAGAGATCTGTCTGCCAGTGAGAGCCAATTGTCAAAGCTGAAGAATGAGTGTGGTAGCATCGTTTCTGGGACACCTGAGATTTTGAGAGAGATTGAGAGGTTCTATGAGCAGCTGAACACATTATCGTTGGATCCACACGCAAGTGTGAGTAACGATCCAAGACCAAGTCTATTCCGACACTATGATATCCCGGAAGTCAGTCTGAGCAAGAAAAGAAGGCTCTCTATCATGTTAAAAACGGCAAGGCCCCAGGTGAAGGTGGAATTACAGCGGAGTTTTTGAAAGCATGCGGAAAACCGGTACTTAAAGTCCTTCAGAATCTCTTCAATTTCGTCCTTTACGGTGGCACTACTCCGGAGGCTTGGTGCAGAAGTGCAGTGGTCTTATTTTTCAAGAAAAGCGATTACGCTCTCTTGAAGAACTACAGACATATTTCCCTTCTGAGCCGCGTCTAAGTGCTGTTTTCGAGTCATTACGAATCATATTCAACTGCAGAGAGGTGTAAGACAGGTTGACGTTATATCACCCATACTCTTCACTGCTGCATTGGAAGATGTTTTCAAGCTACTGAATCGGAAAGGTATTAACATCAATGGCGAGTACATTACTCACCTTCGATATAGTCTTTATGGTGGAATCGCTAGAGGATCTAAGCAATATGCTCAATGACCTCAATAGTGAATCCCAACATATAGGTTTTAAGATGAACATGGAACAAACAAAGATCATGTGTAATGTCCATGTCACGCCTATACTGGTAGTTGTTGGGAGCACTAAGCTCGAAGTTGTTGACGAGTACGTTTGCTTGGGACAAATAGTCCGACTAGGTAAGTCTAATTTCGATCGAGAGGTCAATCGACGGATTCAACTCGACTGGGCAGCGTTCGGGAAATTACGACACATCTTCTCGTCTCGTCAGGTATACCTCAAAAGCTAAAACCTAGATTGTACAACCAGTGCGTGTTGCCAGTGATGACTTACAGATCTGAGACATGGTCCTATAACTGCTGGCCGTATGAGGACGATCATGGTCGCTCAGCGAGCTATGGAGAGGGCTTTGCTCGGGGTTTCTCTGCGTGATAAACTTAGAAATGAGAATATCTGCAGTAGAACTAGGGTACTACCACCTGCTAGGGATCCTATAATCAATAAAATTAAAACTAAACCCAAGCATACCACTGCAAGACCTCATGACATAGTCAGTTCATTTTGCATAGATCGGACCATAAACAATAATTAAAAAAGCTGAAGGTACTCCGGGTTTAACAATGACATCGGGACGTCAGTCATTTCAGTCCCCTGTGACCATGGGTGCTGGAAAGCGCCCGAAACGTCGGGAATTAAAAATAAAAGTAATTAAAAGCAAAAATAAACGCGATAAAATCCGTAAAAGTAGTTTTAATCATCTCCAAGTAAGTCTAAATTTTTTTTTTTGGCTGATTGGTTTAGTTGGCAGTAGTCAAATGGCAGATTAAGAACATAAATTACTTTAGATAAGTTAAAGACACTGTATTGTGTGCAATTTTAACATAAAATGTAAAATTCTTGATGTTTTGAATGCTTTGCAGCTCCAATGGTCATGGAGACTTTAGGTACTTAACATTCTAATGTCATTGTTTAACAATAAATAATTTTGTAGAATTATTTCATTATATCTTAGAGGATTTTTAACATCACAAATCATCCTTAGTAGAGCTGGAACTGGAACTTTGTGAGGATTTGTGGTCTATTAAATTTAATGTACGTAGGCATGGAACCCGATAATTGTGGTTGTGCAATATTTGTTAGACATGCTGGAGCTTGCATGTTCAGTGCTAGCTGTCAAATATCCCGTGTGCTCCCTGAAACAAGATTTTTCCACCAATTGTGGAGAGATTAACCATTTAAATATTAGTTAGTATGGATCATTTTCCTTTACACAGTAATACTCAGATATTTGCTACATTGCATTGCATTGTTTAAAATCCGATCATTAAATTGACAAATTATAGATTAGATTTCTCCTCAACGCTTTATGAGTAGATAGTCAAAATGACAGTATTAGATCATCACCCCATCATCTAAATGCTGGTAGAAATACGAGATACCAACCAAATGCGGGATACTAAGTAATATTTGTTGTATGTGTTCTATATGTATAAGATTGTGTGATTCTACATGTTTACGATTGCCCCCATTATTACATCAAATTTGATAAACCACAAATCTTCATAAGAGAACAGTGATTTATAACTCTCATATTTTGCTAGACTATTTGAATAAAAATAATCCTAAAAGCTGAGGGTAATCTGACCAAATTGTAACAAGGATTTAAAACATTGGGAATTTAAAATAAGTTCAAATAAAATTGGTTAAAATCTGTAAAGAAAACTGTAATTCAATGATATGATTAACTGGTCCTTCAAAGCAAAGCATTGTGAGAACACTTACGATCTGTATTTGTTTAGTTTCTTTTCTTTGCTTTTCTTTAGAGTAGCTGTCTTCCCATGTAAAAGTCCATTTTTTATTTTCAGGTTATTATGGCACAACAGCACTTCCTTATCAAGCTTTTGGAGTTGGGGATGGTACATGGTCCACCAATGGAACAGACCCAATGACATTCCTCGGAGGATACAATCCTCACGATTCTTATGGAATGGATGGTAGCTAGAATTAATGAAAATTAAAGGATAAATTATGTTTTGCTCTGTTTATCATAAAAAATAGCTTTTGAACTTTTCCTTACTTTCAAAGAAAAAATGTTATGTTAACTTCCCATATTCACATGTTCCAGGTGTATTCGGACCATCAACTACGCCGTTTTCAACTGCTGCATTCGGGCAGCCAGCATCAACCTTTAATTATTTTCACGGAAATGGTGATTACTCTACTTGGGGTCAATTAGGACGTGCAAAGCAATATGATGATTACTACAGAGCTGATGGCTTGTACGTCCCAGATGGAGTTAAAGCCGTCGATACTGGTATGCAGGCACTTTCGCTTGGAGATCATAAAGTGGACAAGGATCGCATTCCTGAGCTCAAAGATGTTTCAAGTGGATCGCAACCCAAAAAGATGACATGGGCTTCCATTGCCAGCCAACCAGCGAAGCCGGCACCTACATCGCAAAGTATTGGGTTAAAAAAGAAAGGCCCGGGTATGCCTCCACCGCCAATAGTGCCGGGTAAACATAACATGGATATAAGTACGTGGGATGCAGGCAAGAGTGCTCCGGTCGTATCTGTGCCACCGCCGCCCCCGATGCAGCCGCCTTCAGTGCCGGCACCTCTTCCAATGCCAGCACCGGCGCCGGCACCACCAACTCCACTTCAACGCGGACCACCACCACAGCATCAGCCACCACCAGCCTGGGCACATGCCCCTCGAGCTCCACCCCCACATCAGCCGCGGCCTCCTCTTCCAGCACCACCAGTTGTGGCTCCACCAGTCGCCACCACCCCGGCTCCAACGCCACATCCTGTACTTGACGAGTTACGAGTAAAGAACGACTACAACCCAAAGGAGTTTGACCTAAGTGCTCCACTCGCTCGCTTCTTTGTGATTAAATCTTACTCAGAAGACGACATACACCGTAGTATCAAATACGAAATATGGTGCAGCACAGAGCACGGTAACAAACGCCTCGACGCGGCTTACCGTGAACGCGAAAGAGAAGGTGGTGCAATATACCTTTTCTTTTCGGTCAACGGTAGTGGACATTTTTGCGGCATGGCGCGCATGACTAGTGCGGTCGACTATAATTCCAATTCTAATGTGTGGTCACAGGATAAGTGGAAGGGACAATTTCGTGTCAGGTGGATCTATGTAAAGGACGTTCCAAATGTGCAATTACGTCATATCAAGTTGGAGAATAATGAAAACAAGCCAGTGACGAACTCTCGCGATACACAAGAAGTGCCGCACGCAAAGGGTCTTCAGGTGCTACGGATCATGCATAGTTACTGCCATTCTACCTCAATTTTCGACGATTTCATTCATTATGAAAGGCGACAAGAAGAAGAGGATTCTCGAAAAGTGCCTCATCAAACTACTCAGGACAATAATCGTGAAGATCATGATGGAGGCCGTGGGTATCGCAATTACCGTGATTATCGAGATCACCGTGATGGGCGCGAGGGACGTGACGGCCGCGATGGGCGCGAAGGCCGCAATGGACGAGAAGGACGAGATCATCGCGATAATCGAGATTCTAGGGACCATCGCGACAATCGTGAACCGAGGGATCATCGCGATTCTCGTGACCCACGTGATTCTCGTGATCACCGTGACGACCGCGACGGTCGGGACATACGTGATCATGGGTACCGCGACCGCGATTCCAATTATAGATCCCATCATAAGGTTTGTGATATGTTTAAATACCTAATACTAAAATAGTAGTGTTTAGTTTAGTTTACGTCGGGCTGTTTTCCGCTACTCCACGTCTAAGCGCGTATTTTGCATGTGGCCAAGAAATCTCCCCGGAGAAGTTCAACAGTCCTTTGATGTTGCAAACAACTTCGGGGAGCGATCCCGGCGTGCCAAGATGTTTAGCCCTGTATGAAGCGACTTCCGCACATGTCAGCAACACATGAGCCGCCATTTCATCCTCCCCCATGCATGCAAATAAATGTTTGTTAAAGGAGCCATGTCCTGTGATAACATTTGTTACTATCCTGATCTGTGGCTTGTTCAGTCCCGTTAGAACCTTGGTTAGACAACTGTTTATTTCAGGCAGGGCCTCCCTAGCTTGTCTACAGTATACTAGATTTTTTTCAAAGCTGAGCGTGTAGATTATTGAAGTTTCTATGTATCAGTGACAGTTGACCTGGGAAGTGAGTTTCAATTAGGATGCGTTGGGTTTCATCCGGCGATCTTGAGTAGCTTCCGTCGGGTTTCTTTAACCCTTTCATAGCCATCCATAACGATTTACTTTGTTTTCTCTGTCACTGACCCAGTGATTGCTTGTGTAGTAGTGGTATTTTCTACAAATCCTTCTCCGGTTGATACCACATGGCAAATTATGAGGGGTCCACCTTTCCTATGGACACATGTCACCTGTCCATGTTTACAGCACAGTGTCATTGGTGTCATGTTTCATCAATGAATATATTTTTGACCCAATTGGTTATATTTTTTGATTTCTAGTAAAAACGTTATTCTTTGCTTTCATTTCTCTAAATAATTATTTTGTGTTAGTCTTTTTTTTTGTATCTGAAGCCAATTTCTTTTCTTGGTTCTTAATGACTCCATTATACCTTTGTACAGGCCGCCATCTTCTTAACTCATTAGCTAGCAACTTCGCCGCATTGGGCTTCACAAAAATTATAAAAAAGTAGACTTGTTTAATTCATGATTCATGTAATTCTTGCAAGTCTCATATAAAAAAAATTGATATAAAAATAATAAATTAAAAAATGTAAAGGTTCGACTATTTGAATATTTTACCGGTTATTCGCATTAGAATGGAATTGAAGCATCCAAGTACTACTTCAAAAGGTATTTCTTAGATTTGCTTGAGTATTTCTTAGATTTGCTTGAGTGAGGCCATATAACATAAATAATTGTTGATGACTGGTTGCTTACTGAAGGTTTCTGTATCTCTGATCATCCAAATTTATACCGAATCTTATTTTAAAAGCATTGAATATGGCAAGTATGGCACAATAAGATTAGTGCTATTGTCTTAAGCAACTTCACAAAAAGAGTGAATGAAGTTGTATTTTTCCCTAATATAGTTATCATACGACATTACCTCCATAGCTTCGTGTTTTTAATAGTCCACCTGATGTTAAGTAGATCCTGTGGCCCATAGACATCAACATTTATCTTCAATTAAGAATTAAAATGCAGACGCTTTGTCACCCCTGAAGTCTGAGATGAAATGCTTCGTTTCCAGTTATAAGGGTTATCTACACTCGCCATACGAAACACAGCAGCATTAGGCTGCTATTTCACCCTGGTATTCCGTGAGTACATGCTCCTACCTTTATTGAGCCGACCCATTTGCGCTGCAACCATAACATAGCAGCAACGTGCCTGTACCACATATAAAGTTAGTGTGAAAGTAAAAAAGTGTTCTTTCTCAGTTGTTCCATATTAATTTCAATCAGCCTTGATGACAATTGAACTCGCTTTCTATTTTTATATACGAACCAATGCTTTCATCATAAACAGCATTATTTTGTTCATCACATCCGGGTATATTCAACCTGGTGTGGATGTTGGCATACACATTGGGTACCTATATATGTATATACCCTTTGGGTGTCGTAAGGGTCGATAGAGGGAGATGAAACTAGATGGTCAGCTGCATCTTTCTAATAACAACTCAAACTAATAAAAAATGTGGTCTTGGCTAGCGTGGTGATTTAGGCACATATACTATGAGGCCATCTATAGCATGTGAGAAGATAGACGGAACACAGACAAAGCTTCTTAAGAACGTGCAAAATTGTTAGCTATTTTGGTAGGGTAATAACAATAGGTGAAGACGAGTAAACAAAACATTTGTTTAAATAGTTTTATTATTCAGTATGATAGAATACTTTACGAAATACTTAGCTACTTTAATAATTTTCTTTTTATAATTTTCATTTTTTAATAATTTGTTGTTTCTTTTAATGGTGTGGTTAATTCTGAATCTAATATAAAGTTTACTATAGCTGTTGAGGAGTTCCCTCGTGAGGAGACTCCAGTCCAGTTCAGTCCAGCAGTTTATGGTGAAGATCATGCTTAGCAAACAAAATTAAATATAAATACTAAGTTTCGAGTCTATGCTATTAACCGTTAAAGAGTTCCCTCGTAAAGAGACAATGCTGGCTGCAACGCCAGGTTATATCTATCACATTATTGCATTATCACTAAAGTTATGTTATACAAAATTTCAACTTAATCGGACATCGGAAAGTGGTAGAAATCTTACTTGCAATACGTGAACTTAACACACATACCTACTACTTACCAACCCACCCATATACCTACAAATGTCTAGTTAAATCTTGTAATAAGAATAAAAGGGTAAAAACACACTGTGTATTCTTATTAAAAAAGGATCATACAATAAAATAAAGGTACCTATTTGAAAAAGTAATAATCAAATATTTACTTACCTTACTTATTTTGCACTCCTTGGGATAGTTAAAGTATGATATATTTTTATTTTTTCTAGTATTATTCATACACACGTTACAATAAACAACCATTATTAATAATACCATGTTTTTATATTAAAATATTAAAACTTGCAACTAACAAAACAAACAATATGCGTCGCACTGACGCTGAGATTGTCCACTGGCTGTGCCAGCGTAACCGTTTTTTTCCAGTTTCGCCGCGCGTACACGGCAAACGGCCAGTGGTCACGCACACATGTCCCGCGTGCTTGTAGTAGTGCAACCGATACGCGCGGTTGTATAAATCTTTATCTCTGTTCTGTTTATCTACTCATGAGATCTATAGGGTAGACATATGTTCAGCAGTGGACTTTTAATAGGCTGTAATGGATGCAGGTAAGGTTGCATATACAGGGGGTGACAGGTTCCATTCAATAAAATGATACAACTATCTGTATATTTTTTTATTTTATAAAAAATATCAACCAATTAGTTTGTGCATTAGGCATAGATTTTTTTGTTAGAAATTTATAAACACGATATTGTTAAATAACTTTTTATAAAGTCGACGGTGTTAATAAACGTCGCAAATAAAATAAAGGAAGTGACATTAAAATTTTACATTATATAATTGTGATACTTCATTAATCATAAAAAATATATATTTGTTTTGTATGATATTGATAAACCATAACAGCCTGTATAAACCCAATCTTTTATTTTATTGTAAATCTTGCACTATTGGGTAGCTTCTGATGTTAATTTGAAGTATACAATTTAGTTGAAGCATTCTAGATACCAATGTATGGAAGAATTGGCAAAATGTATGGTGTTATGGAGCGAAGTTAAATTTTATCCAACCCCCCTCCCCCCTCCATAGAAACCAAAAGTGATATATATATATATATATATATATATATATATATATATATATATATATGTATATGTATATATATATATTTATATATATATACATATATATATATAGCTTTTATATGTATAGGATGTTGATAGCAAATTTATCAAGGATAATTTCGTACCCACACACTTCTCATGTATCGTGTAATGTTTTTTAAACTGAAAAAAAAACTGCGCTTCGGGACACTGGGGCTGACGCTCACGCGGAAGGGGAGGGAGAGTGGATAAAATTTAACTTCGTTCTATAACCAACATAATATGCCGATAGATAAGAGTACTCCATGCCGATAGATAAAAGTACTCCATTAGTTTTGCCATTTTCTTAGCTAAAATTAACTACATAATTGCTATAGAATAAATGACCAGCAATCTATTCTATTAAAAAAATCCTACCTAATCTTTTGTTAATTTTTGGGCTTATATAAACAAAAATGTTTCATCAATATTTTTTTAATCAAATTCTTCAGGGTCCTTTGACCCTGAAGAATCAGGTGTCTTTACACCGCTTCTAAATTGTGTTAAAAGTGTAAATTATATTATGTTTTGTTTCCTACTACAATTTAATAAACCACATTGAAGATAAGCTTGTGTTAATTTCAGGATAGAGATGGATCGCGGGGCCGTGGGCGCCCGCGTAACTGATTGTACACGGTGTGTGAAAACAATTCAAGGACTGGCTTCTCTCCATAGATAAATAGTACTCAAGTTAAACAATTGGTATCGCAACAATTCAAGTGTATGTTTAATGACATTGAAGGAGGAATCAATCCTGTAATATTGCGACCGATTGCACTTTAACCTGGACAATTATTATATGACATAGAATATTAATTGTTTTAAACAGTGCTTTACTAACGAAAAAACTTTCAACAAATTAAAATGTGCTAAATAATATTTTGTACTGGACAAAAGTTTTAACAAACAAACTACTAGTGAACAGAACATTAATTAATTATTGTCAATAAATTCATGTGTTTCCATAGCACATGATTTCGTGTGGAATTGTGGACTTTATTTCAAATTTGTGGACTGAATCAATAAAAAAGGTAATTTTATAACTAGAAAATTCTGTGGTGAGAGGAGTTGATCCTTAGATTAGGGACTGGTGAAGTTAACATCAATATACATTACGTCGCTGAGTGTAGTGTTAGAACTATCCCGCATTCGTCAGTGTCGGAAATGTTAGTGGAGACTTGTATAACTTTTATATATTACATTTAAATTGTAATCACATGAGGTGTGGACATTTTATATACATTTTTTATTCAAATGTGATGAATTCTCTCGTGGCATTGAGTTCCATATTGCTCCATGTACTTATAAATGGTATTACAATTTTTAAAATGATTGTTTTAACAATAAATATGAAACTTATAGTAACTACCAATCTAAATCATTATGTAAAAAATAATTGGACAAAGTTAAGTAATAATTTTGTATTAATTTCTATAGCTTTAGCAAGATTAGATTGTTCCTTGTTAATTTTGAATATATGTACATACATATACATATGTTTTCTAAAATAAAACTTAAAGTATTTTATATTTTTAAGTGAAAAAACAGTGTGACGAGAGAAAATTGATTTATAAATTATATTTCCAGTTTACCTTTTTCAATAGATATTGTTATCCTACTACTATTATCTCCCCCACCTTAATTTTTAAAGTGCCTTTTCATTTATGGTTTTGAAAACAATTAGATTTATTTAGCGCTAGTGCCACATTATAACATAGTTTTTATTTTACATAGATAATTGCTGATGCATTCTACATTTTTTTTTTAAATTTAATGTTTTAATATACTGATTTCTAAGGATAGAAGTAATTGTTCCTTAATATCTACTTGCCTCAGGAAACCAGGGAAATGCTTAAATCAGAAATCGAATTGTAAAAGTTTGCTGTGCAGATGGTGAATTTTCAACACTGAGTGATTAGTAGGTGTTTAATTTTTGGTAATGACAGTTTACAGAAATTATGTCGGACTTATATAGAGTTCAACTGATATTGGATTAAAGCCTGTCATAGACGTTGTTAAGTATTTTTTTAATCTAACCCTTACCTTTTTAATTTCCATCCAGTAATCATTGGCGATTTTTCCAGTTACCAAAGCCTCTAAATCACTATAAACCTGTCGTATCTGTATTGTAAAATTGTATACACGGGTGTGATCACTTTTCTGTACATATTCACAAATACGCTTTCAATAATATGGTTCTCATTACAATGCGTCACCATTTGGTAACAGATTCACTCGTTACTAAATGGTTAGAGTATAAATAAGCAATCTATACTTATAAATCATCAAAGGTTTCACCCTAAAAGCAACTTCCGTGTTTAGGTAATATTAGAGCAGATGATGCGGGGGGTGCGACGTGAATGGAGAACAACACTGTCTTCTAAGCTTGCGACTGTCTAAACCGTAGACCGAGAAACCTATAGACAAATTGACGCCTTCTTTCGCATTTGCACATGAAAAGATAGATTTATACATACGTCTTGCATAGAAATGAGACAGAGCGGTGTGATTGTTTGTCCCTTTCTCTGTGCCGGTTTTCGTTTAGCAAATTACACTTTGCTACTTTGACAGTTAGTAGCGATCTAAGGAGTTTACAAGTTGGTTTAAGTGAGAAAAAAGTGTTTTGTGAGCTTAAGATTGGTGAAGCTTGTTCAGTTCAGTTCTTAAAAAAATTAAAATTTTTATCTAAATATGTTTAAAAGTCTTGAAGATTATTGTATTACCTAAAACTACGTTATCGTCCTTTTTCACTCGAGGCCATGCTAATCATTAGTCTATAGGTTTCTCTGTACGGTCTAAACTGACTAATAAGGGAAAATAAACATTTAATGTCATTGTGTGAAGTTATTTCTTTATATATCATAGAGGCAAACGAACATGCAGCTCACCTGATAGTGGGTGACTATCGCCACCGAATCAATTAAAAGCTCCGCCGCCCATTGGGAAAATTAAAAAAAATTAAGATATATTGTTCAATCTATTTGTATATATTTGTAACCTATATATGGTAGATGGAAGAAAAATGATTAAATTTACGTTATATTAGGCAAAAGTTAAAAATCCATTAAATTTGTTTATAAAATTGCTTTCACTATTTGATAAAGAACAGCCATCAGCTGGTTACTGAAAACAGTGTCGACTTATCTTATCTTATCGGCTTATCGCTATAGCTATACAAAGCGGAAGTTTGGCCCCACGTATTAATAAACTGTTCTCAACTCTAGGTCGAGGACATTGACAAGTTGATAGCTTCTGACCGTATTAACGGAAAGCATATCAAATCATCGACAACCATGTTTTTCTCGATCGGCTTGATCCACTGACCTTGTGAAGAGAAGTTGCATCTCTGTATATCTTCTATCGTCTATAGCACGGAGAGTGGTCAGTGAAATTGTTCAGATTAATTCGAGCTACTCATTTACACCATTGAACTCTAAATTCTATCCACATAATCTCGATGATGGAGTCGGGTTGCAGCTATGTTGTGGATCAATTACGAGTGGCTTGATTCGACCGGGGAGGACCATGCTCACCGAATACCGGCTTAAAATAGGAGGTTTATGCTGCTATGTTTCCTCTAGTGATTATAGTGAATCTGACACTTGTAACGCAGCGTTCACTTGTAACAAAGCACACCTGTAACGAAGCGTTCAAGATACTTAAAAGCACTCATGGATTGGAACGGTGTGCGGAACTCGCCAGTCGTCTACTCGCCTACCTTCCTATATTCTTAATTTGACACATCCTATAATACCAGAGAACGACAAGCATGTACTGCAGAATCAGATCCGAAAATAAACAATTAGTTTTTCCACAAGCGTTGACAATGATTGAGACTGAGGACTCGCGGCGCGGAATAGTAGAGTACTATGGCCATAGGCCACATTTTCTTGAAATATTATGTTTTTTATTTTATCACTAGAAACCCTTTTTTAGCCCTTATCATATAGTCAAATAGATATAATAGGTAAATCACATATTTCTTAACTTTATAATTCCTGGCGTTTTAGGGCGCTCAACCATGGTTGATAGAGTATAATTAGGTTTATCAATAAGTTCGGAATAGGACACATCAATGAGTTATAGAAATGCGTTCTATTTTTTTTTTCGTTGGTAGGCAAGGCCAGAAACAACTAAATTAAGAACTATACCCAAATTTTTTAAACTTCACATTTGGCGTGAATTTGGTTCGGTATGCAAAATGGAGAAACTCGAACTTCGTGCGTTTAGTAAATATTTCTGCATGAAGAATTTTCTACAAACAGTTTTTTGTAGAACTGCAGTCTACTTTAGCAGACAAAGGTCCGTTTTATGCTACAGTGGCGTACTGGTGCGCTGATTTTAAACGGGGCAGTATCGCCTACAATGACACGACACGTTTCGGGCGGCCAACTGCGACCGGTACGCAAGAAAACGTTAAAAAAATCGAAGAAATTGTTAAGGTAGATAGACGATCGATCGATACTTACACTAACTTGGAACTCAAAATTGGACCCGGTAAGTGGTGCTGTGGTCGAGATCTAAAAAATAGTCGTGTGAGAAGCCGAGGAGGATCCGTTAGTCAGCATAATATACAATTGGGATTACTAATGGTAGAAACTCGCTCATGTAGCTTGTGCCTGTCAAGACTTGGTATTGATACCTCACTAATTATTAGTTTTTAAAGAATCACGTCCAGTCTTGACCTGAAAATTTTCTATCGCGTCTAGTGATATAGAAAATCTTATAAAATTTCATTTTTTTTTTGCTTTCGTTTGGGACAGTTCAGTTAGTTTTTACTCATACCTTAAAATTCAAAAAGGTTACCGCACGGTTGGTATCCTAGAATGTTAAAAGATGCTCAAAAGAGTGCAAGAGGACATTTCAAAGCAATAACTGAAGAAGATCCAGATCCTTTTTGCGCTCGTTGAAACGTTTCAAGGTGTATGCGACCACTGGAAAAATTATGGCCTCTGTGTTTTGCGATGCGGAGGGTAATATAATCATCGACTATTTAAGTAAAGAAGAGACAATAACCAGAAATTATTACGCATCGTTAATCAGAACTAAAGAATAAAGGTGGAGTAAAATTGCGTGCTGGTGTGCTTTTTCATCATAATAATGCTCCAGCCCACCGATCTTATGTTGCAGGCGCTGCCATCCGAACTGCTGGGTTTCAGTTGATGAAGCATCCACCATATTCTCCGGACCCAGCTCCGAGTGATTTTAACCTTTTTACTCACCTGAAAATTCACTTGCGTTGTATAAAATTTGACGGCGATGATGAGGTGATGTAGAGTAGAGACCTTTTTCAAGTCCCAAGATCAAACCTTTTTTCCAAGGGAATTAACCAACTTGCAAACGCTATTCGAGGTGTATTAACTTAAAAGGCGATTACGTTCAAAAATAAATACAATTTATACATACTTATCCTAGAGTTTCATTGCGTTTCCAAAAACTTATCGAATATCGATCAACCTAGCATAGTCACTACTGGTGGTTGCTTTTTATAAAAGAAGAGGCAAACAAGCATGCGACTCACCTGAAGACAAGTGATTAGGTACTGCAAAGAAGTGAGGAAGAAAACTTCTGGTTAATTGCACGGCGCGGCGGTGCGCCGTCACTTATCTAGTTTAAGCGATTGGAATTAATCTGAACAATTCTTCTGAGCACTCTCCTGAGGTAAACGCGTTGTGCAAAGACTTTGCAGCATCAGTGAGTCAAGCCGATCAGAAAGAACTCGGTTATCGACAATTCGATCTGCTCTGCATTGGATGCAAACACGTAGAAGGATCTGGCACTGGGATGCCTCGGCCCAGAGATGAGAACAGTAATTCGTGCGAGGTCTAACTTGCACCTTGTGAAGTTGAAAGCGGTGTGCCGGCATAAAATACTGTCCCGCCCTACAAAGCACGCCAAGGTTTTGTAGTACATATTCGCGTTAATTAAAGAAGTTGTGCCGGACGGGCGAAACTCTCCGGAGTAAATGTTGTCGAAGATACTTCGCGAGTCGCTCACGTCCTACACCTATAGGTTCCGGTGGGTACTTTCACTGCCGTCTTTGTGGGTGCCGCTGAAATATTGTGGACTGTGGTTCAAATCAAAATGCACGATTAACAAATACAAATAGCAAGGTAGTGGCCAGCGGTTCGACTGATTGATTAGTCGCGAAATTTTATAACTATTGATCACGGTTGTTAAACTACGGTTGTTCACTATTGATCGGTCACTGTATATTTCAAAAGATTTCTTTAAATTGTGCGGTGGTATCAAATATCTATTGGTAGTAGCTGGTTTTCTAACACTACTGACTAGCAGCTATTATCAAACAAACTAGTTGATTTTATCACTTGTGTAACTGCGGATATCAGTTACGACCTTTTCGGCTAGCTAACACTTTCACTATATGTAACTGCGAATATCAGTTACGACCTTTTTCGGCTAGCTAACACTTTCACTATGTGTAACTGCGAATATCAGTTACGACCTTTTTCGGTTAGCTAACACTTTCACTATGTGTAACTGCGAATATCAGTTACGACCTTTTTCGGCTAGCTAACACTTTCACTATTCACTATATACTGCTACTAGTCACTTCAGCTACCACCGGATACCACTCACTTCACTTCACTTGTCACTGGTAGTTCTTCACACTACTACGGGTACTGGGTCCCGAGCCCCTAAGGTAGACTTTGGCAATACTTTACAGTGAGCCGCTTGCCATTTTCCGTTTTGCCTCTTTATTGCATAAACTTTTCACTATACAAATGGCATAAATTACAATATTTTCAATACAAAACTAATTGCTACACTAGCATGCTATACATCAATAAATCGGTAGTCTGGTACTTTATAAGTATATCATAAAGGTTACTCAAAATATTAACATTGTAAAAAGTTATTAAACGAAATGTCCAAAATTTTCATAATATTTGGGTACATTAATTCTTTGATTTTTCTATAACTACGAAATGCGTTTAATTATACAAAAATATCCCTACACTTCTTTAATCTATAAGCCATATGCTAATTCAATGTCATATTTATAACTCTTTTAGAACATAAAATTATTTTCCTTATTTTTAGTATGAAATATTACGCAGTTAATTAAAAACTTTTAGAGAGTTCCACGATAAGACGCGCTGCGATTGGTCGATTTTTCTTAATATAATAAAAGTTGTTTATATTACTTGTTATCAAAACGACATTCTATACAAATATACTAAGAGTTATAAATATGTTAAACAACTATATTAATACACGTTTTCACTTAGTTTTCTCGGTAATTTCACTATTAATACAAAAAACAATATTCTTTATCACTAGGGCCCGGATTAATATGTATATATAATATCAAAATATGTACATTTAATATGGACTTAAAATCCTAAAATATGGAAAAAATATGTGTAATAAAAGATAACGACATTGTACATTAAAACGATTTCCTATTAAGAAAAAACAAAAAAAATACGATTTTACTTAGCTTAGGTTCATTATTATTTAAATTACAGTATATAATTACGTGTTTCCTTAAATTTTCTGTTTGGACGAAATAATGCTTTATTCTAGCTGAATGATTTTTCATCATAGGATGTGATTGGAGCTTATTTAAATTTGCATAATTCTGCAAGTGAGTAGGGCACATCTATGGTGCCTTCTAATGTTCCACACAGCATGCTGTTGATTTTCTTTAGGATCCTTTCCTAAAGAAAATCAACAGCATGCTGTGTGGAAATCCTTTGTTTTTTTTTCAGTACATAGAGTAATTTTTGCCTCGCTACTTCAGCAACGGGACCTTCTGATTCTAAAAATATTTTCGATAGTCATCAAATTATCATTTAGAGAAGTGGAAGAATTTTCGAGTGCCTTTATATGGTATGATAAAAAGCAATAATTAGTGTTTATGTACATAAAGCAAATAGTTACGTAGGGTAATCTTGGAGAAGTTCTTTTGAGATTGAAATATCAGCAGCTTTATTCTCCAATTCAAAGATAATCATTTTGATTTCAGTGTAATACTGGGCATAGTATTCATTTGCTCTCAGCTAAGTTCCCCAGCGGTTCAGCACTGGCTCTAGCGGTAAAGAAATGTCGGGATACCAACTCTTTAAATTTTAAGATCCTGCTTGCTGCTTTCAAAAACTTTTTCTTTACGTTTCATACTAAACTGTCAGCCTTTTTAAACTGAGACCTTATTCATTCAGCAAATCTATTCATACCATGAGCCAAGCACTTCATATGAATAATTTTTGGATACAAAACTTGTAGGGAATCTACAGCTTTTACCATACAAGGAGCAGCATCACTAAGTAGCAAGACAACTTGGTCATGTTTAACTCCATAAGGCCACAAAACTCTCATTGCATCATTAAAAAGCTTTACTGACGTTTGGTGGTTGCATTAAAGAAGTTCTTCACACGCCAATAAAAAGGATTTGCTGGCATTTTCGTCATCTAAAACTAATTTTTAGTCATTTCACATACCTTCTCATCAACCTAACATAAAATAATGAAGATATGGATAAATTTATTTAATTTCTTGTGGAATATGGATTTATACTTGAAATATGGAAAAATATGGAAAATAGAAATTGCATTTTCTTGATCAAAATATCATAATATATGTAGAAAACATATTCAAGAACAAAAACCATTTCAATTAAAAATATGGATTTACATATTAATCCGGGCCCTATTTATCACTTTGTTTCTTAAAGTTGTTAGGCCGTCGCGAACAGAAGTCGAACATTTCTTATTCGCATAACATTAATAGTACAATACTTTTATTAACGTATAAGTATTTTCCAATCATACAAAAATGGTTTATTTCGAAATTAAGGCATTAGACGCTTGTAGAAACAGTCCTAGTGTAGTTCCTATTTTTTGTAAATAATAATATACAAAAAATAGGAAAGTCCTTTTCACCAAAACATAGCAGGATTACTAGGAAATTTAGACTTACTTGAGGCGAGCATCGCAGAATTTAATTACTTTGAATCGCATAAATCGCAGAATTTAAGTATGTGAACGTAGAATTTCCAATTAAAACTAACTTTAATATAGCTTGCAATGAATTTTATAAAAAACAAGGCCACTCTAAAGGCGGCAAAGTTCAATAAAAACATAATTTTAATAAAAAAAATATTTACATAAATACTTACTTTATTCTTCTGAAGTGCATGAATTACACTTAAAGTACGATTTTATTTTATAATTTCTACTAGGCCAGCAGGACTGATTACTTGTAATTTAAGATTAAATACATATTTAATTTGGGTGATATATAATATTATACTTGCACTAGTAGTTTAAAACGCAATAAATTAAACCCCGATTTTTTGGCAACACTACTTACAACCGGTATAAAAATTTCCTGTAGAACCAAACGTGCACTTCGCTATAAATATTAGGTATAGAAATAAAACTCACGACCCCTCCAGCCATCGCCCCATTAGCCTCCTCAAGGCAATGGGCAAGCTCTTCGAAAGAGTCATCCAAACACGTATGAGGCGCTATCTGTTTCCCACAGACGGTGACCCTCTCATCATTCCCCACCAATTCGGTTTCCGAGCCAAACACTCATGTCCCCAACAAGTTCACCGCATTGTGGAATATATCCTCAGCGGTTTCTATCCTCGACGTCATAAAACCATCGCGGTCTTCTTCGATATAGCCAAAGCTTTCGATAGAGTCACACAGGCCTCATCTACAAGCTCTACAAAATAGGTCTCCCCGATCGTCTAGTTCGTCTCGTGGCCTCCTATTTGAAACATCATACCTTTCGTTTTAGACACGAAGGCACGCTATCTTCACAGCGAACTATCAAGGCTGGTGTCCCTCAGGGCTCAGTACTTGCTCCTCTGCTGTACATCCTGTTCACCAACGACATTCCCATCCCGTCGAAAGGTGTTCAACTCTCCCTCTTCGCAGACGACACTGCCATCTACTGCAAAGGTGTCTCACTACCCTTCATACGGAACAAGATCCAAAAGTCAGTTATACTACTTACCTACTAGTACTTTATTTTATCAACAGAGTGGAGTATCCAACAGTCAATCGCCCCGTAAAATAAAATGTGTCGTACAAACTTTAACACCTTATTTCATACTCTGAAGGTTTAATTTTTTCAAAATATTATCTTAGTCAAAGCCTATGTAATAAAATGAAACTGTTGTCATCATTTCATAGTTCTACATTCTGCGGCTAATGAAAAATATCGATATGTCAGACTGAGTCGCCTGTCATATCTATATTTTTTATATACAACTTGGACCCTCGTTTTAAAGCTGGTTAGATTTGAAAAAATAAAGAATGTTAATTTTATTATTTAAAATTCAAGAGAATATGCACCCATTTTCTAGTTAAAGAAATCATTAAATTTTCTCCATACAAATTAAAGAATCTTATGGCTCTTCTAAGAAATTGTTTTGAAACATCTCAGAGAGTACTTTCAGTGTGGCAGGAGTCAATCGTTCCGTGAAATAAAAAGTTTCTTTACCTACTAAATTAAACTGTATTATGCTATTTCCCCCTCTTACAGTTACCGTAATAACCAATTACATAGATTGCCTCGTAGGGTGGATATTTGGCATAGTTGCCATGTCTGGCAAGTGGGTTGACAACCGCAGTTTTATATTTTTAGTCGTCATTAAGGAGACGTTGCTGCCCATCTCCTGAGTTGTTTTCCTCTGTCGCCTCTTGTGACACCCACGGGATGATATTATGGGATAGTAGATAATCTTATACCGCTACTGGCGATCCACCACTGTGCAATTTAAAAGAATTTTTCTTCATCGCACAACTTTCATGGAGGCATTTAAAAGATTTCTTTCGGTATTCGGATAACGGTACAAACTACGTCGGCGAGAAACGTATTTTATCAGAACTACATGAGCTTTTAACCAGTAAATATTATAATTCGGAGTTCGCTCACATCCTAGCCGAGAACCGCATCGAGTGGTCTCTGAACGTCCCCGCCGCGAGCCATTTTGGGGGAAATTGGGAGACTAATATTAAGAGTCTAAAGAGTCATTTATACCGAGTAATAGGAGATCAAATTTTGTCCTTCGAAGAGTTAAGTACTGTGCTCGCTCAAATTGAGTGCGCCATGAATAGTCGCCCCCCTTGTCGTACGTTGTCAAGTGACCCCTCGGAGCCGCTGGCTCTAACTCCAGCACATTTTTTGAATTTAACGCCTTTGAAATATCTGTCCGCCATAGACATGGACGAGAACAAACTTAGTATTTCTGCACGCCATAAATTATTGGACCGGTTGGTGCAGTCGTTTTGGAAACGATGGAAGATGGAATACTTGCATACGTTGCAGTCTCGGCAAAAATGGAACACAACAACTGAACCTTTAACTGTCGGAACGGTGGTTGTACTCACCAAGGAGAATACGCCGCATCTCTATTGGCCATTAGGGATCGTCGAAAAAGTTTTTCCCGGTTCTGACGGGGTAACTAGGGTAGGTCGCGTTAGGACCACGACTGGATCTTACATGCGCCCTCTTGTCCGTTTGTGCCCTTTGCTCAATCAATAGTTTGAATTAGCTTTCTAGATTAGAAATTATAGTCGAAAATTAGGTTTAATCTTAGCGTTAGTTATTTTGAAGGGAACCCGTCAAGCCGGGGGGGATGGTTACGCGGAAATGATTTGTGTATTTTAATTTTGTTCGAGGGTATATTTGCCAAGTGTTTATACTTCCTTTGACCTCATGTCTCTTCCGTACACACTGAAAGGGAAAGGGGGGGGGTCTAAAATGTGACGTGATTCTGTCGACCAATAAGACGCGCGCCCGATCGAGGTGCATTGGTGGGAAACCCGAGGCAATAAAGGCTCGCGCGCTGCCACCGAGCAGCCTGTAGTCTTCGCGCCGCTAGTCCGAACCGCACCACCTGGGGCAGTCGCGCCCCAGAAGTAACCGCCTCATATAGTGTGAGAATTCGTCGCGCACCGCTCTCTTCCTTCGTATCGCTAGCCTGGATTGCATCTCTGGGGTGCCCCAGAAGAAACCACCTCACGTCGCATCACCGCAACGGAAGCGTCGTCCGCCGCATCAGAATCACACCCCGGTAAGTGCGTTTTCCAAGTATAATGCTACTTGAGCTTTTGTTCATTAACTAACCCGTCCCATTTTGTTTTTCCTAATGTGCTCAAGTAGAATTCCATCCTAACCTTGGCAAGCAATAGATTTGGAAGAGCGAGTCCATTGTCCAAGGTTGCCGCGTGCCACGTCCGCCATCTTGTTGAGGCATAAGAAGCCTACCGCGTATACAGTCCACCTAGTATAACATCTCGCACAATAGGTTCAAGGCTCGACCTGGGAATCGAAGTCGGGAACCCCTAGGCCCGCCGCCCAACCAGTGCCAGTAAATCAAGCTCCGACAAAATGCTGAATTGCAGTGTATTTACATGCAAAAAACAGTCAAAAACGTTAAATCTACAAAAGGACAACGTGACTTTTCATCTGTGAGTATTTTTAACATAATATTCATTCAATATTATCATTGAAACTCGTACTTTCTGAATATTTTTGTTAAATACCAAGTGTGGCCATCATAAATCATAAAGCGTAAAATAATCTATTTTTAAATAAATATAATTTACTACACAAGTTAATTATATTAACGAAAACGTATTTCCTAATAACTTAATCAGTTTGTGATGCATAATAATCATTACATATAGTTACATAATATGTAGTGGATTTTGTTAAATGATTTATATATTCATCTCAATTTTCACATGATTCTGAATATTATACAATTTAATATTATCGATAACCCTTATTTATCAAAATATCATACAAAATAAAGGCCAAATAAGTCAAATCGAAACTTGCTACCTCGCAGCAAAAGCGTGCAATTTTTATAAAAATAAACTGGTATCACTGTAACCGAAAGTATTGCACTATAGTGATGTACGCCACAACTTTAGTTATCGATAAGTTAATTAACCCCGCGGGTTTGTCTGCGAAACCGGTTTTTAGTTTTTATTTAGATTTTATAATAAAGTTATAAAATCTAAATAACCAAAAGTAGTAAATTTTTCCATTATTGGTTTGTTTTTATAGACTTCCAAGATATCCTCGTAGGCAGCAAACTTGGATTGTAGCTTGTAGAAACCATTTATCTTGGATAACTTTTTTTAACATGGGGAAAAATCATATTCATACCCCAAGCTAACAATAATAATAATTATATAATGGGCGGTGGTCGTGGAACCAAGGAACCACTCCTCATTGACGCGGTCATTGGCAAAGTGGTGAAACGCAACCGTCGGAATTTCTCCGCCGCCTGGATAGACTACAGAAAGGCATTCGACTAGGTGCCCCATACATGGCTAAAGAGAGTTCTCCAGCTGCACAAAATTGACTGTACAGTTGGAGACTTCCTCGAGCAGTGTATGGGGCAATGGAGTACGATCCTTTGCTAACTGGGCGAGCGGATGATGGCTGCGGAGAACCACATAAGGATAAGAAGGGGTATCTTCCAGGGCGATTGTCTGAGTCCAATCTGGTTTTGCCTCTCTCTGAACCCTCTCAGCACTTTACTAGAGGGCTCCGGGAGAGGATTTCAGCTTCGAAAAGGAGGTACAAAAGTGACCTACCATTTCTATATGAATGACCTCAAGTTATTCGCCTCCAGTCGCTCCCATCTTATGGAATTGCTAAACATCACTTGTGAATTTAGCAATTCTTTTGGAATGGAGCTGGGAACGGATAAGTGTACGGTCCTCCATGTTGAAAGGGGAAGGGTTGCAAACTCTGAGGGCATAGACTTATCTATGCCCGTCAACTTAAGGACCTTTTCCGAGGCTGAAACATACCGATACCTGGGTATGTCACAGAACATCGGTATCGATGAGGCTGGTATGAAATAGTCAGTTTGCGACGTGTTTTATGCACGTTGTTGACCAAAGTGCTTAACAGCCTTTTGTCCGGTGTGAATAAGACACACGCATATAACGGTTGGGTCATGCCTGTCCTCATGTGTACCTTTGGCATACTCAGGTGGACCCAGACTGAACTTAACACCCTGGATAGAAAAGTCCGCACTACCATGACGTCCCATAGGATGCATCATCCGAGATCGTCGGTAATGAGGCTGTACTTGGCGCGAAAGTATGGTGGGCGTGGTTTTCCGAGCGCGCTCACCATGCATAATCGCGAAGTGTGCAGCCCCCGTGATTACTTCCTGGCGAGATCGGATGATCCATTCTATAATGACGTCATTTCCAGTGATAAAGGGCTTACCCCTCTATCCTTAGCCAACGAACAATGGCAGGACCCAGCAGTGCTAAGCATTTCCGACCGGGAGACCGTATAGAATGAGAAGGAGCTCCACGGGAGGTACTACAGGGCTCTACATGAGCCCTTCGTAGATACAGTCGCCTCCCTCAACTGGCTACGTTTCGGTGACCTCTTCGGGGAAACCGAGGGTTTTGTCTGTGCAATACAGGATCAGGTTATTAAGACCAACTGGTGGAGCGACGAGCCTAAGGTTACCGAAGTCTAATTCCCCGGTCGAACCTTAAACCTATTACGCGAGATATTAACTAAAGTGGACTGTATATGCGAAATGCTTCTACGCTTACATAAAATGGCTACTATAGCACGCGGTACAATGCACTCGCTCTTCCCTAAAACGAACTATTATTTGCCAAATCTATGAAAGGAATCCTGCTTGATTAGGAGAAAATAAAATTGGAGCGGATTAACTATTAAACACAATTATATCAAGCAGGAAATATTATGAATGTTCACTCACCGGGGTGGTTCTTCTATGCTGCTCAGGCACTATATTGCTGCGACTTCTGGAACTTTTTCTAGGTAGACTCTCTGCCTTTCTTGTCCGATGACGCGTCGGATGAGAGTGCGGTGCGTGACTATTTCTCACTCGAGGTGAGGCGGGTTTCCTGGAGCTCGACTGCTTCCAGGCTAAAGCGGTTCTACTAGCGGTGTGGTTCCAACAACGAGCGCGGCGGGAAGAGGGCGCGCGTCGGTCGCGCGTGCCTTTTATTCCTTCGGTTGCGATGATTACGTGATATTCTAGAATCATCTTCTTTCCCATCCTACCCCACCACCCTGATGTGTCGATAGGAGGGTATGAATGATATCGTTTGGAAAGGGATAAACGATTTGGCAAACCCCTACCGTCAAAAAATAAATACGAATGGTTTTCCGCGCAACCATCTCCCCCGCCCTTGAAGGATTTCCTTCAAAATTAACTAAAAACAACTAGAGCTAAGATCAAACTAACAAAATAACTAACTAACGCTAAGATTACCTAAATTCAACTACAATTTCTAATCTAGAAAGCTAATTTAAATTATGGAAGAGGCAAGGGGCACAAACGGACAACAGGACGTAGGTAAGACCCAACCGTGGTCTTAACGCGAGCTACCCTAACTACTCCGTCGGAACCGGGAAAGACCTCTTCGACAATTCCTAACGGCCAATGGAGAGGCGGCGTATTCTCTTTGGTGAGCACAACTACAGTTCCTACAGCTAAAGGCTCAGTCGCTGTGTTCCATTTTTGCCGAGACTGCAAAGTATGCAAGTATTCCATTCTCCATCGTTTCCAAAACGATTGCGCTAACCGGTCTAATAATTTGTGGCGTGCGGAAAAGCTAAGTCTGTTCTCATCCATATCTGCGGCGGGCAAATACTTTAAAGGCGTTAAATTCAAAAAATGTGCTGGAGTTAGAGCCAGCGGTTCCGAGGGGTCACTAGACAACGTACGACAAAGTGGGCGGCTATTAATTACGCATTCAATTTGAGCGAGCACCGTACTTAGCTTTTCGAAGGACAAAACTTGATCTCCTATTACTCGGTATAAGTGACTCTTTAGACTCTTAATATTAATCTCCCAATTGCCCCCAAAATGACTCGCAGCTGGGACGTTCAGAGACCACTCAATGCGGTTCTCGGCTTGAATGTTAGCGAACTCCGAATTATAATACTTGCTAGCTAAGAGCTCATGTAGTTCTGATAAAACACGTTTTGCACCGACGTAGTTCGTACCGTTATCCGAATACAATTTACTTACAGGGCCACGGCGGGATAGAAATCTTTTAAATGCACCCAAAAAGCCTGATGTGCTTAGATTACCAACGAGTTCTATATGCACCGCCCGAGTAGTTAGACATACGAAAATGCAGACGTAAGCCTTTGTGGGTCTTATACCACGCCCGCGAGTGAGCGTGACCTTAAACGGACCAGCGAAATCAGACCCGGTGTGCGTAAAGGGCTTTACTGATTGTATTACTCTACAAGATCTAAGGTCCGCCATTTCCGGAAATGACGGCTTGGGGCGTGCCCGAAAGCAAGCTATACATCTGTGCACCCGATTGCGTATTAAACTACGTGCAGAAAGAATCCAATAATCCTGACGCAAGATCGACATCAGCAAGTCGGGGCCAGCGTGCGAATTCAATATATGATGGTAATCGGCTAATAAATTCATGATATGGTCTTTACACGGTAAAACTATAGGGTGCCGTTGGTCGAAACTCAACTGCGAGTTGGACAAGCGCCCACCTACCCTTAAAATCCCATCCTGTAAAAATGGCTTAAGGCGTTGAAAGGCGCGACTACAAGCTCTATTCGATTGTAATCTTGTAATTTCTTCAGAGAAATGCGCACGTTGTAGATCACGCAATTCTAGCGACTCGGCATAGTTGTAATCGGACGCTAAGACATCGCGGTAGAACGTCGCGGTAGAAGCTTCGCGAATCGACAAACGTAAATTACGCTACGCAATAATTTCGACCAAGAGGACAAGCGGTTCGCCAAAGCGATGATTGGAGAAACCTCGCTCGAAACGTTCGCCACTAGAGCGTGTCTCTTCTCTTCCGGCGGTTGTGACACTGACGAAGGTTCGACATCGGTTATTGGCCATTGCGAGGGATCCAAGTGAAGCCAAGAAGGTCCATGGAACCAAAGCGGGTGGTCCATTATTTGCATCGGGGTGAGTCCACGGGATAGACAATCGGCAGGGTTTTCCGTACCGGACACGTGATAAAAGTTTCGCGTTTCTAACTCGTCTTGGATCTTGGCCACTCGGTTCGCGACAAACGTATCCCAACGGTGGGGTGAAGAATGAACCCAGCATAAGGCGACGGTGGAGTCGGAAAAGGCAAATATCCTTTCTATGTGAACTCTATCCCTACATGCGCTGATAACTGCGGTAATAAGCTTTGTGAGTACTAATATTGCGCAAAGCTCTAAGCGCGCCGGAGAGACAACCTTACGGGGGGAGACTCTCGACTTAGAACTAATGAGGCTAATCGAATTTCTACCATTATTCTGGACGTGGAAATATACAACGCCCCCGTAAGCCTTCTCGCTGGCGTCTGCAATCTCAACGACCGTTATGACGCTATTTATATCGACGTTTATATGACGCGGTATTTTAATTTCTCTTAGTAAAGGAAGTTCCTCTCTAAAACGCTGCCACAACCGAACAATGTTGTCAGGCGGCGAGTCATCCCAATCGCATTCAAATAACCAAAGTTGTTTAATCAAAAGCTTAGCGTATTATACCACCGGAGCTACGAAACCTAATCTAGCAACGCATGACAGTATTGTGCGCTTTGTGCACTTCTCTACGGGCGGATTTACCTTAAGGCTAAACACGTCGGACTCTGGTGACCAACACAGACCGAGCACCTTGTGTGTATCAGATTCGTCGAATTCCTTTATCGCCGAAAGACGGTGTGATAGTGGGATTGTATCTAAAACCGGACGCGAATTACTAGTCCACTTGACAAGATCGAATTGACCCGATTTCATGAGCTTTATAACCTCGGCGGTGGTTAGGGTGGCCTCCTCCACGCTATCGACCGAGTATACAAAATCATCCATATATAAACCGCTCTCAATTGCCCTCTTAGCTTTAGGGTAAGAGAGACCTTCATCGTGAGCGAGCTGTCTCGCCGTGCGTAACGCATGAAATGGGCTCGACTTTAAACCAAAACAAACGCGGTTAAATTCATACACCATTAGAGGTTCCTTTGGGTTGAAACGATATAAAATGCGTTGGAATCTACGGTCGCATTCACGGACCCCTATGCAAAGGAACATTTGGCGAATATCTGCGGATAGTGCTATACTAAACAAACGAAAATTGGCTATTATATTAAATAAACTGCCCTGTAAATTTTGCCCACTATAGAAGATATCGTTAAGCGACAGGTGAGTGCTAGTTTTAGCACTAGCGTCGAGCACTACACGTAACTTAGATGTAAGTTTGTCCTCCCTAATGACCCCGTGGTGTGGTATGAATTACGACGGTGTGTCTTCGTAGTTATCTAATTTCGAAGCCACAAGTGATATGTAACCTTCTCTTATATATTATACCTTCTCTTATATATTCTCTTATATATTTAATGACGCCGTCATAAGCTTCTTTTAACTGGGGTGAAGCAAGCATCCTACGCTCCAAGCTGTAGAAACGTTTTTCCGCCATTCGACGTGAATCGCCGAGTGATAAAACATCTCCTTTAAAGGGTAGCGCTACACTATATCTACCGTCGCGATCACGAACAGTCGTGCGGACGTAAATTTCCTCGCATAATCTGTCATCTGAGCTAGCTATGGGTGGGACGTTCACCTCCTCCATCTCCCAAAATTTGCGGACTAACGACTCGAGCGGTTCGACAGCCATACCACAATAAGAGGTTGCCGAAATACTATCTATGATGGGGGCGGAGCCAACGATGACATAGCCCAATACGGTTTCCAGTGCGTAAGGCGCGGTATGCGAGGAGTTGCCCCTGACCTTATTGTTTAACAAAAGATGAGGGAAAAGCGATGCTCCAATGACCATGTCTATGTTTCCAGGAACGGCGTAAGTGTTGCCCGCTAGAGTCAAATTTTTAAATTCAATCATTGCCGAGGTGTCAACCGAAACGGTTGGCAACCGTTCAGTGACCCTATCTACTACTAGTGCATTTATATCAAAGTTAACATTACGATCTATCCGAGAATAAAATTTTAAATTTATATATCCCTGGGTAGCTTTACTAGTACCTCCGATGCCTTTGACTACAGGACATGAAAGTGACCTATTTATTACTAAGCCTAAGTGCTGACAACATTGTCGCGTTATAAAGCTATTTTGGGCTCCGCTGTCCAGCAGTGCACGGACGCTTTGTTCGTTTCCACGCGAATCCCTAACCAAAATACGTGCCGTACCCAGTAACACGGTTGAAGGAGGTTGTGCTCCCATATTTGCCAATGAGCACAGAGCGACATCACCAGGTCGACCGCTAGAATCGTTGACTTTAGTAGGGGTGAATTCCTTGTCCGCTTTACTTGACGCCGCTATGTTGCTATTTTCAAAATGTAATAGCGTGTGATGTTTCCTGGCGCACTTGCTACATACGAAACTAGAATTGCATTTTGCAACTAAATGCTTATCGCTTATAGCAGTTCAGACATAGGTTGTTTGTCTTTACTAATTTATAACGTTCGCTTGGTGAATATTTAGAAAGAAAGAAAGAAAGAAAGAAAGAAAGGTTTATTCTCCAAAATGACGCCATCACAGATAACATAAAAAAAAACACACAATTTACAAATAATGTTGGCTATACAATACAAATTACAATATACTACATATTACAAACTATACAATACCTATACTAGTATGTGTCAAGGCGTCATCTGGGAACAGGAGCACACTCAGCATAATGCCATGAATTTTTTTTCCATGGCGCTGATTTTCAGTGTGTCCAACCAGTGACTTACCGAAATCAGTGCTATATGTATACTCATTTTATTATTTTTAAACAGAATTATGCACAACAAGGGGGAAAGAGATAGTAACTATTTTAAGTGAGAGGGAGAGAGTAGCGTTCAAGGTCGAATGCCACTTCGACACAGCACGTCCCGTTTATGTTGCTTTCAGATGCTCTTAGAAGGTCTATACGAATACCACAAAAGGGGAGATTATTAAAATACTATATAGAGCTATATACTACACTATGTAATTATTGAAGAATATAAAAGTATATAAGAAGACAAAAGCCGCATTCAAGAGGACGATTTTTATTGCTCCGTTGTTAATAATCTACGACGATGAGGTACGTAATCGTGCAAAACGTTATAAACTTTGATCAAAGTCAATCTGACTTTGCAGTAATTGTGTTCTATATTTATTTTTAAATGTGTGTACTGCTTTCAGATTTCGCAAAGGAGGCGGTATATCGTTCCAGCACTTGGATGCGGCGTATTTGAAACTTCCTCGGAAAGCGTGAGTGCGGTGACGAGGCACGACGAGAGTATTCCCACTGATGCGCGTATTATAAGTTTTTACATCACGTGACCATATGAATTTGTCAGCAAGATAAGGAGGTGTTTTATTTTTTAATACCCCGAATAGGAGAGTTGCCATGTGCAGTTTTCGGCGATATTCCATTTTTAACATTTTGGCATTGTTAATGTAAGGGGTGACGTGCGTGCGGGGCGGTATTGTAAAACTAAATCTTGCACATGCATTTTGAACACGTTGCACTAGACGTCGCGACCGCGCTAAAAGTCTCGGGCCATATACAATGTCCATATAATTAAATTTCGAAAGGACAAGTGTGTCACACAGTTTTACCCGAATATCCGAATTTAAAAACTCCCTTATTTGATAAAGAACTTTAAGCCTATAAAAGCAGTTTCTGCTAGTACTTAGTATGTGGTTCTCAAACTGTAGTTTGTCATCCATTAGTAAGCCCAGATTGCGAATCTCATTTACACGTTCTACGATTTCCCCTCGAATTTGGATGCATGCCCCTCTTTCTGATAATTTTTTTATTTGATTTTTAGAACCCATAATTAGTAGTTTAGATTTAGTTCCGTTTAGTACAAGGCAGTTTGAGTCGCACCACGCGGCTATACTTTCGAGGTCTTCGTTAATTTTATTAACGACTTCTTGAGTATCACGCGGATTACATGACATGTAGACTTGCAAATCATCTGCGTATAAATGAAATTTACAGTGCTTAATGTTTTTTACTAAGTCGGCACTGTAAATTGAAAACAATATTGGAGCCAGGTTCGATCCCTGGGGCGCACCGGCTTTTATTTTTTTTGATTGCGAACGTATTAATGTTCCTCGGTCATCGCTCAGTTCTACAGTTTGTAGTCGGTTTTTAAAATAACTATCGAACCATTGTACGGCACTGCTACTGAATCCATAGTAATGAAGCTTTGATAAGAGAAGGGAAACATTTATACAGTCAAATGCACGAGAAAAATCTAGTAATACTAGTATTGTGCCTTTTCCTTCATCTTGAGCGGTTAGTACATCGTCAGTAAGTTGGGCTAGGGCCGTCGTGGTGCTATGGTTCTTACGAAATCCCGACTGCATTTCCGGTAGAATTTTTTTTCTATCTAAATACATGTTTAGCTGTTCTGCGACAATTTTTTCAATAATTTTAGAGACACAGGGGAGAATACTGATGGGCCGAAGGTCTTTTTCAGACAATGGATTTGAGTTCTTAGGTATGGGTTTGACTAACGCATGTTGCCATAATGTCGGATAGGTTTTAGAGTTAATGGATTTGTTCACCATAGCAGTAATAGTTGATAGTGTTTTCGGGAGGGTCATACGGATCATATCGAGAGAAATCCCATCAATGCCTATGGCTTTAGATTTTAAACTTTTAATGAATTTTAGTACCTCTAGTTCATCTACCTCCTTTATCTCAAATATATCATTAACGCAGCAGTGGAACTCAAAGTACGTTAAATATGACAACGAGACGTTTCTATTTCCAGGCACGTTTAAAAAATAGTCGTTTATTTTATTTGGATCATTGAACACGTCTATCGGGATATTGTGTTTTGGTTTTATCTTAACATTGGACTTTATATGTTTCCACATTGAAATAGGATTATTTATATTACGATTAACATAAAAATTATAGTAGGCTTGTTTTTCTCTATATATTGCGTTATTGACGTAGATTTTTAGATCTTTATAGTATTTAATATGTATGTCGTTTTTACTTTTTCTCATTTTAATGTATGCGTCATCTCGTTTTTTCATCATCAATTTTATATTAAAGGTTAGCCACGGGAATTGCTGATGTTTAATAATTTTTTTTCTAAGAGGCGCATGAATTTCAAATAGTGTAAGTATGGCTGTGTTAAATAGCACTACCTGATTATTTACATCCGCGATACTCTCAATTTCTTTCCAATTTTTTTCCTCCAATCCAATTTACGAAAAGTCGCACAATTGTATAAATTACCGTGTTTATCTTTACATATGATACAGGCATGCTGAAATGGTGCCGACGTAGCGGTTACGTACGTTAACGACCCTGCTATTTTAGATGGTTGAGTCTGTCTACGGTCGACGCACCTTTTAATCTCCTGTTTAACGTTCGGGGAGCGCTGCATCACCTTTATTTGATCTCGCACAAACGATGCTAATGAATGAAAGGGAGGCATCTCCGAGCTACGGTGCTCCATTTCAAACGCACGCACGGTGTCGGGATCTAAATTCTTTAGTGCAATATGGAGAAACACCACGTCCATAAGGTCATTAAATTTCAAATTCTTAAGTGCAAATTTATCTAAAAACTGCTCTAAGCCGTTGATGTTCGCGGATGATATAGGTTTAAGATCGAATATCTGGTTCAAATATTCGGAAGCTAACATTCTACTATCTTCATATTTAGTTTTAAGCGTTTCGAATATTAACAAGTAATTGTTTGCTGTAGGTGTAAAACCCGAGCAAATTGACTGTGCCCTGCTACTAAGTTTACTAATTAAATAGTATAATTTTTCAGCGTCCGATAACGATGGGTTGTTGTGTATATTGTTTTGAAAACTACTGAAGAAGAAGGGCCATGTCTTAATATCACCATTGAATACCGGAATATCTATTGGCGGCAACCTAATTGAGTCACGTGGACGTACCTGTATTTCCGGCTTTGCTTCGTTTTGAGATGGAGATTGTAAGAGTTTCACCATTCTTTTCACGTGATACAACATATCTTCAAATGCCAGAAGCGGTTGGTAGTTCACTATATATTTCGGGTCGATTTGTAATTCCAAATGATTAATTTGGTCTAATATTCTTTCGTAATCCGTCCTCAAAGAATCCACCGTTTCAATTTCATTCAAAAAAGTTTCCCGCACTGCTTCTACATTAATGTTCTTTATGTGATCACTAATACTTTGTATACGTGAAAAAAGTATGTCCCTCTTGGCATAAAGCGTTTTAATTTTAATTTCATTTCCACTAACTGCCATTTTAAATTATTATAATAAAGTTATATTAATCACAATTAATCTCACAAAGCACAAATAATGGAGGATGGACACTCGTACGCCGTATTACGTAATTAAATCAAACACCTGTTACAGCGAGTCGAGGTGACGCGTGTCGCTCACTAAACTCAATATATTTTTATCAAAATTGTCGGGTAAGCGTACAAAACGGTTGCGATTACACTGTTTCAATTATTTAAGCGACTGATAAGCTTTAAATTTAAACCAAATACAAACACTATTTAAATGAATAATTCTATTTTTAAACGAATACTATTTAAGTCTATTCCATAAATTAGAGTGCATTATCTAAATAATTAATCTAATAATTCGACCATAAAATGGTTGAACGACTACTAAAACACCAGTCCAAATCCTGCCGAAGTGACCATAAAATGGTGGAGCGACGAGCCTAAGGTTACCGAAGTCTAATTCCCCGGTCGAACCTTAAACCTATTACGCGAGATATTAACTAAAGTGGACTGTATATGCGAAATGCTTCTACGCTTACATAAAATGGCTACTATAGCACGCGGTACAATGCACTCGCTCTTCCCTAAAACGAACTATTATTTGCCAAATCTATGAAAGGAATCCTGCTTGATTAGGAGAAAATAAAATTGGAGCGGATTAACTATTAAACACAATTATATCAAGCAGGAAATATTATGAATGTTCACTCACCGGGGTGGTTCTTCTATGCTGCTCAGGCACTATATTGCTGCGACTTCTGGAACTTCTTCTAGGTAGACTCTCTGCCTTTCTTGTCCGATGACGCGTCGGAAGAGAGTGCGGTGCGTGACTATTTCTCACACGAAGTGAGGCGGGTTTCCTGGAGCTCGACTGCTTCCACGCTAAAGCGGTTCTACTAGCGGTGTGGTTCCAACAACGAGCGCGGCGGAAAGAGGGCGCGCGTCGGTCGCGCGTGCCTTTTATTCCTTCGGTTGCGATGATTACGTGATATTCTAGAATCATCTTCTTTCACCTCCCACCCCACCACCCCGATGTGTCGATAGGAGGGTATGAAAGATATCGTTTGGAAAGGGATAAACGATTTGGCAAACCCCTACCGTCAAAAAATAAATACGAATGATTTTCCGCGCAACCACCAACAACTATCGGAGATACATCCTAAAGTCAAAATCCAAATGGCACCATCGACATTTGTCGAGCTTGTCACCATCATGGTGAGTCACTTAGGCATGTCATCTCCGGTTGTTCGGCGCTTTCTAACTCTGAGTACTTGCACAGGCACAACCTAGTAGCCAGAATTCTACACCAGGAGCTCGCTCTGAAATACGATCTCGTGGACCGAAAATTGCCGTATTACAAGTACTTGCCGGAAGCCGTGCTCGAAAATGACCGCGCCAGGCTCTACTGGGACCGGGCCATCATCACAGACAGGACTATTTTTGCGAATAAGCCTGATATTGTGCTGATGGACCGGGCACAGTCAAGAATATTTTTGATCGACATTACTATGGCGTATGACGAGAACATCGTAAAAGCCGAAACAGACAAGCAATCTAAATATCTGGACCTGGCTCACGAGGTGACCGATATGTGGGGTGGTCTGCCGACCGAAATATATTCCTGTAGTCGTGTCTGCAAACGGGTTAATCCCAACCAGACTCTCGGGCCATCTGAGGCGACTAGGACTCCGTGACGGACCGCTCCGGACTCAAATGCAGAATGCGGTGCTCCTCGATACCGCCCGCATCGTCCGCCGGGTTCTTTCCCTTTCCCCCTAACCCTCAGCCGTTCGGTCTCCCCTGCCGAGGGCTTCCATCTGGTTGGACTTTTATTTATTTATGTATTATTTATTTATTTATGTTAGTATATTAAATATATATTTAAGTATATTTATTTTTCCCTTTATATATTTATCCAGCCCAACCAGATGTGATTACTCTAATAATAATATTTGGTTGCGCGGAAAACCATTCGTATTATTATATTTGACGGTAGGAGTGTCAAGTCGCTTGTTTCTTTCCGAAAAACGATATCATTCATACCCTCCTCGATCCTCCATCGACACATCGGGGTGGTGGGGTGGGAGGGGCAAGAAGATGATTCTAGAATGTCACGTAATCATCGGGGCCGAGGACATATAAGGCACGCGCGACCGTTGCGCGTCCTCTTTCCGTCACAGTCGTCGTTGAAACCACACCGCTAGTAGAAACCGCTTTAGCCTGGAAGCAGTCGAGCTCCAGGAGACCCGCCTCACATCGTGTGAGATATAGTCGCGCAACGCCTCTCCCCAGAGTGTCTGTCTAGAAGAAGTTCCAGAAGTTGCAGCTATAGTGCTCTACACAAATAGAAGAAACCCCGGTGAGTCAATATTTCTTTAATTAGCTCCTGCCTTACATAGTTTAACCCGCTCCAATTTTGTTGTTCTCCTAATAAGGCAGGATTCCTTTTCAGCGATTTGGCACAATAATAGTTTAGTTTTAGGGAAGAGCGAGTGCATTATACCGCATGCTATAGTAGTCGCCTTTACGTAAGCGTAGAAGCAACCGCATATACAGTCCACTTTAGTTAATATCTCGCGTAATAGGTTTAAGGTTCGACCGGGGAATTAGACTTCGGCAGCCTTAGACACGTGGCTCCACCATTTTATGGTCCTTCAAACCGGATTTTGGTCGAATTGTTGAATTAATTAATTAGATAATGCACTCTAATTTATAGAATAGACTTAAATAGTGTTCGTTTAAATTTAAATTTTGATTAGGTACTCGCAAACAGAATTATTCGTTTTATAGCGCTCGTATTTGATTAAATTTAAAGCCTATTAAATAATTGAAACAGTGTAATAGGAACCGTTTGATACGCTTACCCACAATCTTGATAAAATTATTGAGTGCAAATGACGCGTCACCTCGACTCGCTGCGCAGGTGTTCGATTTAATTACGTAATACGGCATACCGAGTGTCCATCCTTCATTGTTTGTGCGTTGTGAGATTAACTGTGATTGATATAACTTTATTATAATAGTTTAAAATGGCAGTTAGTGGAAGTGAAATCAAAATTAAAACGCTTTATGCCAAGAGGGACATACTCTTTTCGCGTATGCAGAATATAAGTGATTATATAAAGAACATTCATATAAAAGCAGTGCGGGAAACCTTTTTGACTGAAATCGAAACGATAGATTCTTTATGAATAGATTACGAAAAAATATTAGACCAAATTAATCATTTGGAATTACAAATCGACCCGAAATACATAGTGAACTACCAACCGCTGCTGGCATTCGAAGATATGTTGTGTCGCGTGAAAAGAATTGCGAGATCCCTACTATCTCAAAACGAAGCAAAGCCGGAAAAACAGGTACGTCCAAGCGACTCGATTAGGTTGCCGTCAATAGATATTCCGGTATTTAATGGTGATATTAAGACGTGGCCCTTCTTCTTCAGTAGTTTTCAAAACAATATACACAATAACCCATCGTTATCGGACGCCGAAAAATTATATTACTTAATCAGTATCTTAGTGGCAGGGCACAGTCGATCTGCTCTGGTTTTACATCTACAGCAAACAATTACTTATTAATATTCGAAACGCTTAAAACTAAATATGAAGATAGGAGAATGTTAGCTTCCGAATATTTGAACCACATATTCGATCTTAAACCTATATCATCCGCGAACATCAACGGCTTAGAGCAGTTTCTAGATAAATTTGTGGCATCGGTGGCTGCACTTAAGAATTTGAAATTTAATGATCTTATGGACGTGGTGTTTCTCCATATTACACTGAAGAAGTTGGACCCCGACACCGTGCGTGCGTTTGAAATGGAGCATCGTAGCTCGGAGATGCCTTCCTTTCATTCATTAGCATCGTTCGTGCGAGATCAAATAAAGGTGATGCAGCGCTCTCCGAACGTTAAACAGGAGAATAAAAGGTGCGTCGACCGTAGACAGACTCAACCATCTAAAATAGCAGGGTCGTTAACTTACGTAACCGCTACGCCAACATCACTCCAGCATACTTGTTTAGTATGTAAAGATAGACACGGTAATTTATATAATTGTGCGACTTTTCCTAAATATTCACCAAGCGAGCGTTATAAATTAGTAAAGACAAACAACCTATGTTTGAACTGCTTAAGCGATAAGCATTTAGTTGCAAAATGCAATTCGAGTTCCGTATGTAGCAAGTGCGCCAGGAAACATCACACGCTATTACATTTTGAAAATAGCAACATAGCGGCGTCAAGTAAAGCGGACAAGGAATTCGCCCCTACTAAGGTCAACGATTCTAGCGGTCGACCTGGTGATGTCGCTCTGTGCTCATTGGCAAATATGGGAGCACAACCTCCTTCAACCGTGTTACTGGGTACGGCACGTATTTTGGTTAGGGATTCGCGTGGAAACGAACAAAGCGTCCGTGCACTGCTGGACAGCGGAGCCCAAAATAGCTTTATAACGCGACAATGTTGTCAGCGCTTAGGCTTAGTAATAAATAGGTCACTTTCATGTCCTGTAATTAAAGGCATCGGAGGCACTAGTAAATCGACACAGGGATATATAAATTTAAAAATTTATTCTCGGATAGATCGTAATGTTAACTTTGATATAAATGCACTAGTAGTAGATAGGGTCACTGAACGGTTGCCAACCGTTTCGGTTGACACCTCGGCAATGATTGAATTTAAGAATTTGACTCTGGCGGACGACACTTACGCCGTTCCTGGAAACGTAGACATGCTCATTGGAGCATCGCTTTTCCCTCATCTTTTGTTAAACAATAAGGTCAGGGGCAACTCCTCGCATACCGCGCCTTACGCACTGGAAACCGTATTGGGCTATGTGATCCTTGGCTCCGCCCCCATCATAGATAGTATTTCGGCAACCTCTTATTGTGGTATGGCTGTCGAACCGCTCGAGTCGTTAGTCCGCAAATTTTGGGAGATGGAGGAGGTGAACGTCCCACCCATAGCTAGCTCAGATGACAGGTTATGCGAGGAAATTTACGTCCGCACGACCGTTCGTGATCGCGGCGGTAGATATAGTGTAGCGCTACCCTTTAAAGGAGATGTTTTATCTCTCGGCGATTCGCGTCAAATGGCGGAAAAACGTTTCTACAGCTTGGAGCGTAGGATGCTCGCTTCACCCCAGTTAAAGGAAGCTTACGACGGCGTCATTAACGAATATATAAGAGAAGGTTACATATCACTTGTGGCTTCGAAATTAGATAACTACGAAGACACACCGTCGTATTTCATACCACACCACGGAGTCATTAGAGAGGACAAACTTACATCTAAGTTACGTGTAGTGCTCGACGCTAGTGCTAAAACTAGCACTCACCTGTCGCTTAACGATATCCTCTATAGTGGGCAAAATTTACAGGGCAGCTTATTTAATATAATAGCCAATTTTCGTTTGTTTAGTATAGCACTATCCGCCGATATTCGCCAAATGTTTCTTTGCATAGGGGTCCGTGAATGCGACCGTAGATTCCAACGCATTTTATATCGTTTCAACCCAAAGGAACCTCTAATGGTGTTTGAATTTAACCGCGTTTGTTTTGGTTTAAAGTCGAGCCCATTTCATGCGTTACGCACGGTGAGACAGCTCGCTCACGATGAAGGTCCCTCTTATCCTAAAGCTAAGAGGGCAATTGAGAGCGGATTATATATGGATGATTTTGTGTACTCGGTCGATAGCGTGGAGGAGGCAACCCTAACCACCGCCGAGGTTATAAGGCTCATGAAATCGGGTCAATTCGATCTTGTGAAGTGGACTAGTAATTCGCGTCCGGTTTTGGATACAATCCCACTATCACACCGTCTTTCGGCGATAAAGGAATTCGACGATTCTGATACACACAAGGTGCTCGGTCTGTGTTGGTCACCAGAGTCCGACGTGTTTAGCCTTAAGGTAAATCCGCCCGTAGAGAAATGCACAAAGCGCACAATACTGTCATGCGTTGCTAGATTATGGGACGTCATGGGTTTCGTAGCTCCAGTGGTATTATACGCTAAGCTTTTAATTAAACAACTTTGGTTATTGGAATGCGACTGGGATGACTCGCCGCCTGACAGCATTGTTCGGTTGTGGCAGCGCTTTAGAGAGGAACTTCCTTTATTAAGAGAAATTAAAATACCGCGTCATATCAACGTAGATAGAGGTAGCGCCATAACAGTCGTTGGGTTTGCAGACGCCAGCGAGAAGGCTTACGGGGGCGTTGTATATTTCCACGTCCAGAATAATGGTAGAAATTCGATTAACCTCATTAGTTCTAAGTCGAGAGTCTCCCCCCGTAAGGTTGTCTCTCTGGCGCGCTAAGAGCTTTGCGCAATATTAGTACTCACCAAGCTTATTACCGCAGTTATCAGCGCATGTAGGGATAGAGTTCACATAGAAAGGATATTTGCCTTTTCCGACTCCACCGTCGCCTTATGCTGGGTTCATTCTTCACCCCACCGTTGGGATACGTTTGTTGCGAACCGAGTGGCCAAGATACAAGACGAGTTAGAAACGCGGAACTTTTATCACGTGTCCGGTACGGAAAACCCCGCCGATTGTCTATCCCGTGGACTCACCCCGATGCAAATAATGGACCACCCGCTTTGGTTCCACGGACCTGCTTGGGTTCACTTGGATCCCTCGCAATGGCCAATAACCGACTTCGAACCTTCGTCAGTGTCACAACCGCCGGAAGAAAAGAGACACGCTCTAGTGGCGAACGTTTCGAGCGAGGTTTCTCCAATCATTGCTTTGGCGAACCGCTTGTCCTCTTGGTCGAAATTATTGCGTAGCGTAATTTACGTTTGTCGATTCGCGAAGCTGTTACCGCGACGTTCGTATGTCTTAGCATCCGATTACAACTATGCCGAGTCGCTAGTATTGCGTGAACTTCAACGTGCGCACTTCTCTGAAGAAATTAGAAGATTACAATCGAATAGAGCTTGTAGTCGCGCCTTTCAACGCCTTAAGCCATTTTTACAGGATGGGATTGTAAGGGTAGGTGGACGCTTGTCCAACTCGCAATTGAGTTTCGACCAACGGCACCCTATTGTTTTACCGCGTAAAGACCATATCATGAACTTATTAGTCGATTACCATCATAAATTGAACTCGCACGCTGGCCCCGACTTGTTGATGTCGATTTTGCGTCAGAATTATTGGATTCTTTCTGCACGTAGTTTAATACGCAATCGGGTGCACAGATGTATAGCTTGCTTTCGGGCACGCCCCAAGCCGTCATTTCCGGAAATGGCGGAACTTAGATCTTGTAGAGTAATACAATCAGTAAAGCCCTTCACGCACACCGGGTCTGATTTCGCTGGTCCGTTTAAGGTCACGCTCACTCGCGGGCGTGGTATAAGATCCACAAAGGCTTACGTCTGCATTTTCGTGTGTCTAACTACTCGAGCGGTGCATATAGAACTCGTTGGTGATCTAAGCACAGCAGGCTTTATGGGTGCATTTAAAAGATTTCTATACCGCAGAGGCCCTGTAAGTAAATTGTATTCGGATAACGGTACGAACTACGTCGGTGCAAAACGTATTCTATCGGAACTACATGAGCTCTTAGCTAGCAAGTATTATAATTCGGAGTTCGCTCACATTCTAGCCGAGAACCGCATTGAGTGGTCTCTGAACGTCCCAGCCGCGAGTCATTTTGGGGGCAATTGGGAGACTAATATCAAGAGTCTAAAGAGTCATTTATACCGAGTAATAGGAGATCAAATTTTGTCCTTCAAAGAGCTAAGTACGGTGCTCGCTCAAATTGAATGCGTAATGAATAGTCGCCCACTTTGTCGTACGTTGTCTAGTGACCCCTCGGAACCGCTGGCTCTAACTCCAGCACATTTTTTGAATTTAACGCCTTTAAAGTATTTGCCAGCCGCAGATATGGATGAGAACAGACTTAGCATTTCCGCACGCCACAAATTATTAGATCGGTTAGTGCAATCGTTTTGGAAACGATGGAGGATGGAATACTTGCATACTTTGCAGTCTCGACAAAAATGGAACACAGCAACTGAGCCTTTAGCTGTAGGAACTGTAGTTGTGCTCACCAAAGAGAATACGCCGCTTCTCCACTGGCCGTTAGGAATTGTCGAAGAGGTCTTTCCCGGTTCCGACGGAGTAGTTAGGATAGCTCGCGTTAAGACCACGGTTGGGTCTTACTTGCGTCCGATTGTCCGTTTGTGCCCCCTGCCTCTTCCATAATTTAAATTAGCTTTCTAGATTAAATTGTAGTTGAATTTAGGTAATCTTAGCGTTAGTTAGTTATTTTGTTAGTTGATCTTAGCTCTAGTTGTATTAGTCAATTTTGAAGGAAATCCTTCAAGGGCTGGCGAGATGGTTGCGCGGAAAACCATTCGTATTATTATATTTGACGGTAGGAGTGTCAAGTCGCTTGTTTCTTTCCGAAAAACGATATCATTCATACCCTCCTCGATCCTCCATCGACACATCGGGGTGGTGGGGTGGGAGGGGCAAGAAGATGATTCTAGAATGTCACGTAATCATCGGGGCCGAGGACATATAAGGCACGCGCGACCGTTGCGCGTCCTCTTTCCGTCACAGTCGTCGTTGAAACCACACCGCTAGTAGAAACCGCTTTAGCCTGGAAGCAGTCGAGCTCCAGGAGACCCGCCTCACATCGTGTGAGATATGCGACTATATCTCACACCGCCTCTCCCCAGAGTGTCTGTCTAGAAGAAGTTCCAGAAGTTGCAGCTATAGTGCTCTACACAAATAGAAGAAACCCCGGTGAGTCAATATTTCTTTAATTAGCTCCTGCCTTACATAGTTTAACCCGCTCCAATTTTGTTGTTCTCCTAATAAGGCAGGATTCCTTTTCAGCGATTTGGCACAATAATAGTTTAGTTTTAGGGAAGAGCGAGTGCATTATACCGCATGCTATAGTAGTCGCCTTTACGTAAGCGTAGAAGCAACCGCATATACAGTCCACTTTAGTTAATATCTCGCGTAATAGGTTTAAGGTTCGACCGGGGAATTAGACTTCGGCAGCCTTAGACACGTGGCTCCACCATTTTATGGTCCTTCAAACCGGATTTTGGTCGAATTGTTGAATTAATTAATTAGATAATGCACTCTAATTTATAGAATAGACTTAAATAGTGTTCGTTTAAATTTAAATTTTGATTAGGTACTCGCAAACAGAATTATTCGTTTTATAGCGCTCGTATTTGATTAAATTTAAAGCCTATTAAATAATTGAAACAGTGTAATAGGAACCGTTTGATACGCTTACCAACAATCTTGATAAAATTATTGAGTGCAAATGACGCGTCACCTCGACTCGCTGCGCAGGTGTTCGATTTAATTACGTAATACGGCATACCGAGTGTCCATCCTTCATTGTTTGTGCGTTGTGAGATTAACTGTGATTGATATAACTTTATTATAATAGTTTAAAATGGCAGTTAGTGGAAGTGAAATCAAAATTAAAACGCTTTATGCCAAGAGGGACATACTCTTTTCGCGTATGCAGAATATAAGTGATTATATAAAGAACATTCATATAAAAGCAGTGCGGGAAACCTTTTTGACTGAAATCGAAACGATAGATTCTTTATGAATAGATTACGAAAAAATATTAGACCAAATTAATCATTTGGAATTACAAATCGACCCGAAATACATAGTGAACTACCAACCGCTGCTGGCATTCGAAGATATGTTGTGTCGCGTGAAAAGAATTGCGAGATCCCTACTATCTCAAAACGAAGCAAAGCCGGAAAAACAGGTACGTCCAAGCGACTCGATTAGGTTGCCGTCAATAGATATTCCGGTATTTAATGGTGATATTAAGACGTGGCCCTTCTTCTTCAGTAGTTTTCAAAACAATATACACAATAACCCATCGTTATCGGACGCCGAAAAATTATATTACTTAATCAGTATCTTAGTGGCAGGGCACAGTCGATCTGCTCTGGTTTTACACCTACAGCAAACAATTACTTAATAATATTCGAAACGCTTAAAACTAAATATGAAGATAGGAGAATGTTAGCTTCCGAATATTTGAACCACATATTCGATCTTAAACCTATATCATCCGCGAACATCAACGGCTTAGAGCAGTTTCTAGATAAATTTGTGGCATCGGTGGCTGCACTTAAGAATTTGAAATTTAATGATCTTATGGACGTGGTGTTTCTCCATATTGCACTGAAGAAGTTGGACCCCGACACCGTGCGTGCGTTTGAAATGGAGCATCGTAGCTCGGAGATGCCTTCCTTTCATTCATTAGCATCGTTCGTGCGAGATCAAATAAAGGTGATGCAGCGCTCTCCGAACGTTAAACAGGAGAATAAAAGGTGCGTCGACCGTAGACAGACTCAACCATCTAAAATAGCAGGGTCGTTAACTTACGTAACCGCTACGCCAACATCACTCCAGCATACTTGTTTAGTATGTAAAGATAGACACGGTAATTTATATAATTGTGCGACTTTTCGTAAATATTCACCAAGCGAGCGTTATAAATTAGTAAAGACAAACAACCTATGTTTGAACTGCTTAAGCGATAAGCATTTAGTTGCAAAATGCAATTCGAGTTCCGTATGTAGCAAGTGCGCCAGGAAACATCACACGCTATTACATTTTGAAAATAGCAACATAGCGGCGTCAAGTAAAGCGGACAAGGAATTCGCCCCTACTAAGGTCAACGATTCTAGCGGTCGACCTGGTGATGTCGCTCTGTGCTCATTGGCAAATATGGGAGCACAACCTCCTTCAACCGTGTTACTGGGTACGGCACGTATTTTGGTTAGGGATTCGCGTGGAAACGAACAAAGCGTCCGTGCACTGCTGGACAGCGGAGCCCAAAATAGCTTTATAACGCGACAATGTTGTCAGCACTTAGGCTTAGTAATAAATAGGTCACTTTCATGTCCTGTAGTCAAAGGCATCGGAGGTACTAGTAAAGCTACCCAGGGATATATAAATTTAAAATTTTATTCTCGGATAGATCGTAATGTTAACTTTGATATAAATGCACTAGTAGTAGATAGGGTCACTGAACGGTTGCCAACCGTTTCGGTTGACACCTCGGCAATGATTGAATTTAAAAATTTGACTCTAGCGGACAACACTTACGCCGTTCCTGGAAACATAGACATGGTCATTGGAGCATCGCTTTTCCCTCATCTTTTGTTAAACAATAAGGTCAGGGGCAACTCCTCGCATACCGCGCCTTACGCACTGGAAACCGTATTGGGCTATGTCATCGTTGGCTCCGCCCCCATCATAGATAGTATTTCGGCAACCTCTTATTGTGGTATGGCTGTCGAACCGCTCGAGTCGTTAGTCCGCAAATTTTGGGAGATGGAGGAGGTGAACGTCCCACCCATAGCTAGATCAGATGACAGGTTATGCGAGGAAATTTACGTCCGCACGACCGTTCGTGATCGCGGCGGTAGATATAGTGTAGCGCTACCCTTTAAAGGAGATGTTTTATCACTCGGCGATTCGCGTCAAATGGCGGAAAAACGTTTCTACAGCTTGGAGCGTAGGATGCTCGCTTCACCCCAGTTAAAGGAAGCTTACGACGGCGTCATTAACGAATATATAAGAGAAGGTTACATATCACTTGTGGCTTCGAAATTAGATAACTACGAAGACACACCGTCGTATTTCATACCACACCAAGGAGTCATTAGAGAGGACAAACTTACATCTAAGTTACGTGTAGTGCTCGACGCTAGTGCTAAAACTAGCACTCACCTGTCGCTTAACGATATCCTCTATAGTGGGCAAAATTTACAGGGCAGCTTATTTAATATAATAGCCAATTTTCGTTTGTTTAGTATAGCACTATCCGCCGATATTCGTCAAATGTTTCTTTGCATAGGGGTCCGTGAATGCGACCGTAGATTCCAACGCATTTTATATCGTTTCAACCCAAAGGAACCTCTAATGGTGTTTGAATTTAACCGCGTTTGTTTTGGTTTAAAGTCGAGCCCATTTCATGCGTTACGCACGGTGAGACAGCTCGCTCACGATGAAGGTCCCTCTTATCCTAAAGCTAAGAGGGCAATTGAGAGCGGATTATATATGGATGATTTTGTGTACTCGGTCGATAGCGTGGAGGAGGCAACCCTAACCACCGCCGAGGTTATAAGGCTCATGAAATCGGGTCAATTCGATCTTGTGAAGTGGACTAGTAATTCGCGTCCGGTTTTGGATACAATCCCACTATCACACCGTCTTTCGGCGATAAAGGAATTCGACGATTCTGATACACACAAGGTGCTCGGTCTGTGTTGGTCACCAGAGTCAGACGTGTTTAGCCTTAAGGTAAATCCGCCCGTAGAGAAATGCACAAAGCGCACAATACTGTCATGCGTTGCTAGATTATGGGACGTCATGGGTTTCGTAGCTCCAGTGGTATTATACGCTAAGCTTTTAATTAAACAACTTTGGTTATTGGAATGCGACTGGGATGACTCGCCGCCTGACAGCATTGTTCGGTTGTGGCAGCGCTTTAGAGAGGAACTTCCTTTATTAAGAGAAATTAAAATACCGCGTCATATCAACGTAGATAGAGGTAGCGCCATAACAGTCGTTGGGTTTGCAGACGCCAGCGAGAAGGCTTACGGGGGCGTTGTATATTTCCACGTCCAGAATAATGGTAGAAATTCGATTAGCCTCATTAGTTCTAAGTCGAGAGTCTCCCCCCGTAAGGTTGTCTCTCTGGCGCGCTAAGAGCTTTGCGCAATATTAGTACTCACCAAGCTTATTACCGAGGTTATCAGCGCATGTAGGGATAGAGTTCACATAGAAAGGATATTTGCCTTTTCCGACTCCACCGTCGCCTTATGCTGGGTTCATTCTTCACCCCACCGTTGGGATACGTTTGTTGCGAACCGAGTGGCCAAGATACAAGACGAGTTAGAAACGCGGAACTTTTATCACGTGTCCGGTACGGAAAACCCCGCCGATTGTCTATCCCGTGGACTCACCCCGATGCAAATAATGGACCACCCGCTTTGGTTCCACGGACCTGCTTGGGTTCACTTGGATCCCTCGCAATGGCCAATAACCGACTTCGAACCTTCGTCAGTGTCACAACCGCCGGAAGAAAAGAGACACGCTCTAGTGGCGAACGTTTCGAGCGAGGTTTCTCCAATCATTGCTTTGGCGAACCGCTTGTCCTCTTGGTCGAAATTATTGCGTAGCGTAATTTACGTTTGTCGATTCGCGAAGCTGTTACCGCGACGTTCGTATGTCTTAGCATCCGATTACAACTATGCCGAGTCGCTAGTATTGCGTGAACTTCAACGTGCGCACTTCTCTGAAGAAATTAGAAGATTACAATCGAATAGAGCTTGTAGTCGCGCCTTTCAACGCCTTAAGCCATTTTTACAGGATGGGATTGTAAGGGTAGGTGGACGCTTGTCCAACTCGCAATTGAGTTTCGACCAACGGCACCCTATTGTTTTACCGCGTAAAGACCATATCATGAACTTATTAGTCGATTACCATCATAAATTGAACTCGCACGCTGGCCCCGACTTGTTGATGTCGATTTTGCGTCAGAATTATTGGATTCTTTCTGCACGTAGTTTAATACGCAATCGGGTGCACAGATGTATAGCTTGCTTTCGGGCACGCCCCAAGCCGTCATTTCCGGAAATGGCGGAACTTAGATCTTGTAGAGTAATACAATCAGTAAAGCCCTTCACACACACCGGGTCTGATTTCGCTGGTCCGTTTAAGGTCACGCTCACTCGCGGGCGTGGTATAAGATCCACAAAGGCTTACGTCTGCATTTTCGTGTGTCTAACTACTCGAGCGGTGCATATAGAACTCGTTGGTGATCTAAGCACAGCAGGCTTTATGGGTGCATTTAAAAGATTTCTATACCGCAGAGGCCCTGTAAGTAAATTGTATTCGGATAACGGTACGAACTACGTCGGTGCAAAACGTATTCTATCGGAACTACATGAGCTCTTAGCTAGCAAGTATTATAATTCGGAGTTCGCTCACATTCTAGCCGAGAACCGCATTGAGTGGTCTCTGAACGTCCCAGCCGCGAGTCATTTTGGGGGCAATTGGGAGACTAATATCAAGAGTCTAAAGAGTCATTTATACCGAGTAATAGGAGATCAAATTTTGTCCTTCAAAGAGCTAAGTACGGTGCTCGCTCAAATTGAATGCGTAATGAATAGTCGCCCACTTTGTCGTACGTTGTCTAGTGACCCCTCGGAACCGCTGGCTCTAACTCCAGCACATTTTTTGAATTTAACGCCTTTAAAGTATTTGCCAGCCGCAGATATGGATGAGAACAGACTTAGCATTTCCGCACGCCACAAATTATTAGATCGGTTAGTGCAATCGTTTTGGAAACGATGGAGGATGGAATACTTGCATACTTTGCAGTCTCGACAAAAATGGAACACAGCAACTGAGCCTTTAGCTGTAGGAACTGTAGTTGTGCTCACCAAAGAGAATACGCCGCTTCCCCACTGGCCGTTAGGAATTGTCGAAGAGGTCTTTCCCGGTTCCGACGGAGTAGTTAGGATAGCTCGCGTTAAGACCACGGTTGGGTCTTACTTGCGTCCGGTTGTCCGTTTGTGCCCCCTGCCTCTTCCATAATTTAAATTAGCTTTCTAGATTAAATTGTAGTTGAATTTAGGTAATCTTAGCGTTAGTTAGTTATTTTGTTAGTTGATCTTAGCTCTAGTTGTATTAGTCAATTTTGAAGGAAATCCTTCAAGGGCTGGCGAGATGGTTGCGCGGAAAACCATTCGTATTATTATATTTGACGGTAGGAGTGTCAAGTCGCTTGTTTCTTTCCGAAAAACGATATCATTCATACCCTCCTCGATCCTCCATCGACACATCGGGGTGGTGGGGTGGGAGGGGCAAGAAGATGATTCTAGAATGTCACGTAATCATCGGGGCCGAGGACATATAAGGCACGCGCGACCGTTGCGCGTCCTCTTTCCGTCACAGTCGTCGTTGAAACCACACCGCTAGTAGAAACCGCTTTAGCCTGGAAGCAGTCGAGCTCCAGGAGACCCGCCTCACATCGTGTGAGATATAGTCGCGCAACGCCGCTCCCCAGAGTGTCTGTCTAGAAGAAGTTCCAGAAGTTGCAGCTATAGTGCTCTACACAAATAGAAGAAACCCCGGTGAGTCAATATTACTTTAATTAGCTCCTGCCTTACATAGTTTAACCCGCTCCAATTTTGTTGTTCTCCTAATAAGGCAGGATTCCTTTTCAGCGATTTGGCACAATAATAGTTTAGTTTTAGGGAAGAGCGAGTGCATTATACCGCATGCTATAGTAGTCGCCTTTACGTAAGCGTAGAAGCAACCGCATATACAGTCCACTTTAGTTAATATCTCGCGTAATAGGTTTAAGGTTCGATCGGGGAATTAGACTTCGGCAGCCTTAGACACGTGGCTCCACCATTTTATGGTCCTTCAAACCGGATTTTGGTCGAATTGTTGAATTAATTAATTAGATAATGCACTCTAATTTATAGAATAGACTTAAATAGTGTTCGTTTAAATTTAAATTTTGATTAGGTACTCGCAAACAGAATTATTCGTTTTATAGCGCTCGTATTTGATTAAATTTAAAGCCTATTAAATAATTGAAACAGTGTAATAGGAACCGTTTGATACGCTTACCCACAATCTTGATAAAATTATTGAGTGCAAATGACGCGTCACCTCGACTCGCTGCGCAGGTGTTCGATTTAATTACGTAATACGGCATACCGAGTGTCCATCCTTCATTGTTTGTGCGTTGTGAGATTAACTGTGATTGATATAACTTTATTATAATAGTTTAAAATGGCAGTTAGTGGAAGTGAAATCAAAATTAAAACGCTTTATGCCAAGAGGGACATACTCTTTTTGCGTATGCAGAATATAAGTGATTATATAAAGAACATTCATATAAAAGCAGTGCGGGAAACCTTTTTGACTGAAATCGAAACGATAGATTCTTTATGAATAGATTACGAAAAAATATTAGACCAAATTAATCATTTGGAATTACAAATCGACCCGAAATACATAGTGAACTACCAACCGCTGCTGGCATTCGAAGATATGTTGTGTCGCGTGAAAAGAATTGCGAGATCCCTACTATCTCAAAACGAAGCAAAGCCGGAAAAACAGGTACGTCCAAGCGACTCGATTAGGTTGCCGTCAATAGATATTCCGGTATTTAATGGTGATATTAAGACGTGGCCCTTCTTCTTCAGTAGTTTTCAAAACAATATACACAATAACCCATCGTTATCGGACGCCGAAAAATTATATTACTTAATCAGTATCTTAGTGGCAGGGCACAGTCGATCTGCTCTGGTTTTACACCTACAGCAAACAATTACTTATTAATATTCGAAACGCTTAAAACTAAATATGAAGATAGGAGAATGTTAGCTTCCGAATATTTGAACCACATATTCGATCTTAAACCTATATCATCCGCGAACATCAACGGCTTAGAGCAGTTTCTAGATAAATTTGTGGCATCGGTGGCTGCACTTAAGAATTTGAAATTTAATGATCTTATGGACGTGGTGTTTCTCCATATTGCACTGAAGAAGTTGGACCCCGACACCGTGCGTGCGTTTGAAATGGAGCATCGTAGCTCGGAGATGCCTTCCTTTCATTCATTAGCATCGTTCGTGCGAGATCAAATAAAGGTGATGCAGCGCTCTCCGAACGTTAAACAGGAGAATAAAAGGTGCGTCGACCGTAGACAGACTCAACCATCTAAAATAGCAGGGTCGTTAACTTACGTAACCGCTACGCCAACATCACTCCAGCATACTTGTTTAGTATGTAAAGATAGACACGGTAATTTATATAATTGTGCGACTTTTCGTAAATATTCACCAAGCGAGCGTTATAAATTAGTAAAGACAAACAACCTATGTTTGAACTGCTTAAGCGATAAGCATTTAGTTGCAAAATGCAATTCGAGTTCCGTATGTAGCAAGTGCGCCAGGAAACATCACACGCTATTACATTTTGAAAATAGCAACATAGCGGCGTCAAGTAAAGCGGACAAGGAATTCGCCCCTACTAAGGTCAACGATTCTAGCGGTCGACCTGGTGATGTCGCTCTGTGCTCATTGGCAAATATGGGAGCACAACCTCCTTCAACCGTGTTACTGGGTACGGCACGTATTTTGGTTAGGGATTCGCGTGGAAACGAACAAAGCGTCCGTGCACTGCTGGACAGCGGAGCCCAAAATAGCTTTATAACGCGACAATGTTGTCAGCACTTAGGCTTAGTAATAAATAGGTCACTTTCATGTCCTGTAGTCAAAGGCATCGGAGGTACTAGTAAAGCTACCCAGGGATATATAAATTTAAAATTTTATTCTCGGATAGATCGTAATGTTAACTTTGATATAAATGCACTAGTAGTAGATAGGGTCACTGAACGGTTGCCAACCGTTTCGGTTGACACCTCGGCAATGATTGAATTTAAAAATTTGACTCTAGCGGACAACACTTACGCCGTTCCTGGAAACATAGACATGGTCATTGGAGCATCGCTTTTCCCTCATCTTTTGTTAAACAATAAGGTCAGGGGCAACTCCTCGCATACCGCGCCTTACGCACTGGAAACCGTATTGGGCTATGTCATCGTTGGCTCCGCCCCCATCATAGATAGTATTTCGGCAACCTCTTATTGTGGTATGGCTGTCGAACCGCTCGAGTCGTTAGTCCGCAAATTTTGGGAGATGGAGGAGGTGAACGTCCCACCCATAGCTAGCTCAGATGACAGGTTATGCGAGGAAATTTACGTCCGCACGACCGTTCGTGATCGCGGCGGTAGATATAGTGTAGCGCTACCCTTTAAAGGAGATGTTTTATCACTCGGCGATTCGCGTCAAATGGCGGAAAAACGTTTCTACAGCTTGGAGCGTAGGATGCTCGCTTCACCCCAGTTAAAGGAAGCTTACGACGGCGTCATTAACGAATATATAAGAGAAGGTTACATATCACTTGTGGCTTCGAAATTAGATAACTACGAAGACACACCGTCGTATTTCATACCACACCACGGAGTCATTAGAGAGGACAAACTTACATCTAAGTTACGTGTAGTGCTCGACGCTAGTGCTAAAACTAGCACTCACCTGTCGCTTAACGATATCCTCTATAGTGGGCAAAATTTACAGGGCAGCTTATTTAATATAATAGCCAATTTTCGTTTGTTTAGTATAGCACTATCCGCCGATATTCGTCAAATGTTTCTTTGCATAGGGGTCCGTGAATGCGACCGTAGATTCCAACGCATTTTATATCGTTTCAACCCAAAGGAACCTCTAATGGTGTTTGAATTTAACCGCGTTTGTTTTGGTTTAAAGTCGAGCCCATTTCATGCGTTACGCACGGTGAGACAGCTCGCTCACGATGAAGGTCCCTCTTATCCTAAAGCTAAGAGGGCAATTGAGAGCGGATTATATATGGATGATTTTGTGTACTCGGTCGATAGCGTGGAGGAGGCAACCCTAACCACCGCCGAGGTTATAAGGCTCATGAAATCGGGTCAATTCGATCTTGTGAAGTGGACTAGTAATTCGCGTCCGGTTTTGGATACAATCCCACTATCACACCGTCTTTCGGCGATAAAGGAATTCGACGATTCTGATACACACAAGGTGCTCGGTCTGTGTTGGTCACCAGAGTCAGACGTGTTTAGCCTTAAGGTAAATCCGCCCGTAGAGAAATGCACAAAGCGCACAATACTGTCATGCGTTGCTAGATTATGGGACGTCATGGGTTTCGTAGCTCCAGTGGTATTATACGCTAAGCTTTTAATTAAACAACTTTGGTTATTGGAATGCGACTGGGATGACTCGCCGCCTGACAGCATTGTTCGGTTGTGGCAGCGCTTTAGAGAGGAACTTCCTTTATTAAGAGAAATTAAAATACCGCGTCATATCAACGTAGATAGAGGTAGCGCCATAACAGTCGTTGGGTTTGCAGACGCCAGCGAGAAGGCTTACGGGGGCGTTGTATATTTCCACGTCCAGAATAATGGTAGAAATTCGATTAGCCTCATTAGTTCTAAGTCGAGAGTCTCCCCCCGTAAGGTTGTCTCTCTGGCGCGCTAAGAGCTTTGCGCAATATTAGTACTCACCAAGCTTATTACCGCAGTTATCAGCGCATGTAGGGATAGAGTTCACATAGAAAGGATATTTGCCTTTTCCGACTCCACCGTCGCCTTATGCTGGGTTCATTCTTCACCCCACCGTTGGGATACGTTTGTTGCGAACCGAGTGGCCAAGATACAAGACGAGTTAGAAACGCGGAACTTTTATCACGTGTCCGGTACGGAAAACCCCGCCGATTGTCTATCCCGTGGACTCACCCCGATGCAAATAATGGACCACCCGCTTTGGTTCCACGGACCTGCTTGGGTTCACTTGGATCCCTCGCAATGGCCAATAACCAACTTCGAACCTTCGTCAGTGTCACAACCGCCGGAAGAAAAGAGACACGCTCTAGTGGCGAACGTTTCGAGCGAGGTTTCTCCAATCATTGCTTTGGCGAACCGCTTGTCCTCTTGGTCGAAATTATTGCGTAGCGTAATTTACGTTTGTCGATTCGCGAAGCTGTTACCGCGACGTTCGTATGTCTTAGCATCCGATTACAACTATGCCGAGTCGCTAGTATTGCGTGAACTTCAACGTGCGCACTTCTCTGAAGAAATTAGAAGATTACAATCGAATAGAGCTTGTAGTCGCGCCTTTCAACGCCTTAAGCCATTTTTACAGGATGGGATTGTAAGGGTAGGTGGACGCTTGTCCAACTCGCAATTGAGTTTCGACCAACGGCACCCTATTGTTTTACCGCGTAAAGACCATATCATGAACTTATTAGTCGATTACCATCATAAATTGAACTCGCACGCTGGCCCCGACTTGTTGATGTCGATTTTGCGTCAGAATTATTGGATTCTTTCTGCACGTAGTTTAATACGCAATCGGGTGCACAGATGTATAGCTTGCTTTCGGGCACGCCCCAAGCCGTCATTTCCGGAAATGGCGGAACTTAGATCTTGTAGAGTAATACAATCAGTAAAGCCCTTCACGCACACCGGGTCTGATTTCGCTGGTCCGTTTAAGGTCACGCTCAATCGCGGGCGTGGTATAAGATCCACAAAGGCTTACGTCTGCATTTTCGTGTGTCTAACTACTCGAGCGGTGCATATAGAACTCGTTGGTGATCTAAGCACAGCAGGCTTTATGGGTGCATTTAAAAGATTTCTATACCGCAGAGGCCCTGTAAGTAAATTGTATTCGGATAACGGTACGAACTACGTCGGTGCAAAACGTATTCTATCGGAACTACATGAGCTCTTAGCTAGCAAGTATTATAATTCGGAGTTCGCTCACATTCTAGCCGAGAACCGCATTGAGTGGTCTCTGAACGTCCCAGCCGCGAGTCATTTTGGGGGCAATTGGGAGACTAATATCAAGAGTCTAAAGAGTCATTTATACCGAGTAATAAGAGATCAAATTTTGTCCTTCAAAGAGCTAAGTACGGTGCTCGCTCAAATTGAATGCGTAATGAATAGTCGCCCACTTTGTCGTACGTTGTCTAGTGACCCCTCGGAACCGCTGGCTCTAACTCCAGCACATTTTTTGAATTTAACGCCTTTAAAGTATTTGCCAGCCGCAGATATGGATGAGAACAGACTTAGCATTTCCGCACGCCACAAATTATTAGATCGGTTAGTGCAATCGTTTTGGAAACGATGGAGGATGAAATACTTGCATACTTTGCAGTCTCGACAAAAATGGAACACAGCAACTGAGCCTTTAGCTGTAGGAAATGTAGTTGTGCTCACCAAAGAAAATACGCCGCTTCTCCACTGGCCGTTAGGAATTGTCGAAGAGGTCTTTCCCGGTTCCGACGGAGTAGTTAGGATAGCTCGCGTTAAGACCACGGTTGGGTCTTACTTGCGTCCGGTTGTCCGTTTGTGCCCCCTGCCTCTTCCATAATTTAAATTAGCTTTCTAGATTAAATTGTAGTTGAATTTAGGTAATCTTAGCGTTAGTTAGTTATTTTGTTAGTTGATCTTAGCTCTAGTTGTATTAGTCAATTTTGAAGGAAATCCTTCAAGGGCGGGGGAGATGGTTGCGCGGAAAACCATTCGTATTATTATATTTGACGGTAGGAGTGTCAAGTCGCTTGTTTCTTTCCGAAAAACGATATCATTCATACCCTCCTCGATCCTCCATCGACACATCGGGGTGGTGGGGTGGGAGGGGCAAGAAGATGATTCTAGAATGTCACGTAATCATCGGGGCCGAGGACATATAAGGCACGCGCGACCGTTGCGCGTCCTCTTTCCGTCACAGTCGTCGTTGAAACCACACCGCTAGTAGAAACCGCTTTAGCCTGGAAGCAGTCGAGCTCCAGGAGACCCGCCTCACATCGTGTGAGATATGCGACTATATCTCACACCGCCTCTCCCCAGAGTGTCTGTCTAGAAGAAGTTCCAGAAGTTGCAGCTATAGTGCTCTACACAAATAGAAGAAACCCCGGTGAGTCAATATTTCTTTAATTAGCTCCTGCCTTACATAGTTTAACCCGCTCCAATTTTGTTGTTCTCCTAATAAGGCAGGATTCCTTTTCAGCGATTTGGCACAATAATAGTTTAGTTTTAGGGAAGAGCGAGTGCATTATACCGCATGCTATAGTAGTCGCCTTTACGTAAGCGTAGAAGCAACCGCATATACAGTCCACTTTAGTTAATATCTCGCGTAATAGGTTTAAGGTTCGACCGGGGAATTAGACTTCGGCAGCCTTAGACACGTGGCTCCACCATTTTATGGTCCTTCAAACCGGATTTTGGTCGAATTGTTGAATTAATTAATTAGATAATGCACTCTAATTTATAGAATAGACTTAAATAGTGTTCGTTTAAATTTAAATTTTGATTAGGTACTCGCAAACAGAATTATTCGTTTTATAGCGCTCGTATTTGATTAAATTTAAAGCCTATTAAATAATTGAAACAGTGTAATAGGAACCGTTTGATACGCTTACCCACAATCTTGATAAAATTATTGAGTGCAAATGACGCGTCACCTCGACTCGCTGCGCAGGTGTTCGATTTAATTACGTAATACGGCATACCGAGTGTCCATCCTTCATTGTTTGTGCGTTGTGAGATTAACTGTGATTGATATAACTTTATTATAATAGTTTAAAATGGCAGTTAGTGGAAGTGAAATCAAAATTAAAACGCTTTATGCCAAGAGGGACATACTCTTTTCGCGTATGCAGAATATAAGTGATTATATAAAGAACATTCATATAAAAGCAGTGCGGGAAACCTTTTTGACTGAAATCGAAACGATAGATTCTTTATGAATAGATTACGAAAAAATATTAGACCAAATTAATCATTTGGAATTACAAATCGACCCGAAATACATAGTGAACTACCAACCGCTGCTGGCATTCGAAGATATGTTGTGTCGCGTGAAAAGAATTGCGAGATCCCTACTATCTCAAAACGAAGCAAAGCCGGAAAAACAGGTACGTCCAAGCGACTCGATTAGGTTGCCGTCAATAGATATTCCGGTATTTAATGGTGATATTAAGACGTGGCCCTTCTTCTTCAGTAGTTTTCAAAACAATATACACAATAACCCATCGTTATCGGACGCCGAAAAATTATATTACTTAATCAGTATCTTAGTGGCAGGGCACAGTCGATCTGCTCTGGTTTTACATCTACAGCAAACAATTACTTATTAATATTCGAAACGCTTAAAACTAAATATGAAGATAGGAGAATGTTAGCTTCCGAATATTTGAACCACATATTCGATCTTAAACCTATATCATCCGCGAACATCAACGGCTTAGAGCAGTTTCTAGATAAATTTGTGGCATCGGTGGCTGCACTTAAGAATTTGAAATTTAATGATCTTATGGACGTGGTGTTTCTCCATATTGCACTGAAGAAGTTGGACCCCGACACCGTGCGTGCGTTTGAAATGGAGCATCGTAGCTCGGAGATGCCTTCCTTTCATTCATTAGCATCGTTCGTGCGAGATCAAATAAAGGTGATGCAGCGCTCTCCGAACGTTAAACAGGAGAATAAAAGGTGCGTCGACCGTAGACAGACTCAACCATCTAAAATAGCAGGGTCGTTAACTTACGTAACCGCTACGCCAACATCACTCCAGCATACTTGTTTAGTATGTAAAGATAGACACGGTAATTTATATAATTGTGCGACTTTTCGTAAATATTAACCAAGCGAGCGTTATAAATTAGTAAAGACAAACAACCTATGTTTGAACTGCTTAAGCGATAAGCATTTAGTTGCAAAATGCAATTCGAGTTCCGTATGTAGCAAGTGCGCCAGGAAACATCACACGCTATTACATTTTGAAAATAGCAACATAGCGGCGTCAAGTAAAGCGGACAAGGAATTCGCCCCTACTAAGGTCAACGATTCTAGCGGTCGACCTGGTGATGTCGCTCTGTGCTCATTGGCAAATATGGGAGCACAACCTCCTTCAACCGTGTTACTGGGTACGGCACGTATTTTGGTTAGGGATTCGCGTGGAAACGAACAAAGCGTCCGTGCACTGCTGGACAGCGGAGCCCAAAATAGCTTTATAACGCGACAATGTTGTCAGCACTTAGGCTTAGTAATAAATAGGTCACTTTCATGTCCTGTAGTCAAAGGCATCGGAGGTACTAGTAAAGCTACCCAGGGATATATAAATTTAAAATTTTATTCTCGGATAGATCGTAATGTTAACTTTGATATAAATGCACTAGTAGTAGATAGGGTCACTGAACGGTTGCTAACCGTTTCGGTTGACACCTCGGCAATGATTGAATTTAAAAATTTGACTCTAGCGGACAACACTTACGCCGTTCCTGGAAACATAGACATGGTCATTGGAGCATCGCTTTTCCCTCATCTTTTGTTAAACAATAAGGTCAGGGGCAACTCCTCGCATACCGCGCCTTACGCACTGGAAACCGTATTGGGCTATGTCATCGTTGGCTCCGCCCCCATCATAGATAGTATTTCGGCAACCTCTTATTGTGGTATGGCTGTCGAACCGCTCGAGTCGTTAGTCCGCAAATTTTGGGAGATGGAGGAGGTGAACGTCCCACCCATAGCTAGCTCAGATGACAGGTTATGCGAGGAAATTTACGTCCGCACGACCGTTCGTGATCGCGGCGGTAGATATAGTGTAGCGCTACCCTTTAAAGGAGATGTTTTATCTCTCGGCGATTCGCGTCAAATGGCGGAAAAACGTTTCTACAGCTTGGAGCGTAGGATGCTCGCTTCACCCCAGTTAAAGGAAGCTTACGACGGCGTCATTAACGAATATATAAGAGAAGGTTACATATCACTTGTGGCTTCGAAATTAGATAACTACGAAGACACACCGTCGTATTTCATACCACACCACGGAGTCATTAGAGAGGACAAACTTACATCTAAGTTACGTGTAGTGCTCGACGCTAGTGCTAAAACTAGCACTCACCTGTCGCTTAACGATATCCTCTATAGTGGGCAAAATTTACAGGGCAGCTTATTTAATATAATAGCCAATTTTCGTTTGTTTAGTATAGCACTATCCGCCGATATTCGTCAAATGTTTCTTTGCATAGGGGTCCGTGAATGCGACCGTAGATTCCAACGCATTTTATATCGTTTCAACCCAAAGGAACCTCTAATGGTGTATGAATTTAACCGCGTTTGTTTTGGTTTAAAGTCGAGCCCATTTCATGCGTTACGCACGGTGAGACAGCTCGCTCACGATGAAGGTCCCTCTTATCCTAAAGCTAAGAGGGCAATTGAGAGCGGATTATATATGGATGATTTTGTGTACTCGGTCGATAGCGTGGAGGAGGCAACCCTAACCACCGCCGAGGTTATAAGGCTCATGAAATCGGGTCAATTCGATCTTGTGAAGTGGACTAGTAATTCGCGTCCGGTTTTGGATACAATCCCACTATCACACCGTCTTTCGGCGATAAAGGAATTCGACGATTCTGATACACACAAGGTGCTCGGTCTGTGTTGGTCACCAGAGTCCGACGTGTTTAGCCTTAAGGTAAATCCGCCCGTAGAGAAATGCACAAAGCGCACAATACTGTCATGCGTTGCTAGATTATGGGACGTCATTGGTTTCGTAGCTCCAGTGGTATTATACGCTAAGCTTTTAATTAAACAACTTTGGTTATTGGAATGCGACTGGGATGACTCGCCGCCTGACAGCATTGTTCGGTTGTGGCAGCGCTTTAGAGAGGAACTTCCTTTATTAAGAGAAATTAAAATACCGCGTCATATCAACGTAGATAGAGGTAGCGCCATAACAGTCGTTGGGTTTGCAGACGCCAGCGAGAAGGCTTACGGGGGCGTTGTATATTTCCACGTCCAGAATAATGGTAGAAATTCGATTAGCCTCATTAGTTCTAAGTCGAGAGTCTCCCCCCGTAAGGTTGTCTCTCTGGCGCGCTAAGAGCTTTGCGCAATATTAGTACTCACCAAGCTTATTACCGCAGTTATCAGCGCATGTAGGGATAGAGTTCACATAGAAAGGATATTTGCCTTTTCCGACTCCACCGTCGCCTTATGCTGGGTTCATTCTTCACCCCACCGTTGGGATACGTTTGTTGCGAACCGAGTGGCCAAGATACAAGACGAGTTAGAAACGCGGAACTTTTATCACGTGTCCGGTACGGAAAACCCCGCCGATTGTCTATCCCGTGGACTCACCCCGATGCAAATAATGGGCCACCCGCTTTGGTTCCACGGACCTGCTTGGGTTCACTTGGATCCCTCGCAATGGCCAATAACCGACTTCGAACCTTCGTCAGTGTCACAACCGCCGGAAGAAAAGAGACACGCTCTAGTGGCGAACGTTTCGAGCGAGGTTTCTCCAATCATTGCTTTGGCGAACCGCTTGTCCTCTTGGTCGAAATTATTGCGTAGCGTAATTTACGTTTGTCGATTCGCGAAGCTGTTACCGCGACGTTCGTATGTCTTAGCATCCGATTACAACTATGCCGAGTCGCTAGTATTGCGTGAACTTCAACGTGCGCACTTCTCTGAAGAAATTAGAAGATTACAATCGAATAGAGCTTGTAGTCGCGCCTTTCAACGCCTTAAGCCATTTTTACAGGATGGGATTGTAAGGGTAGGTGGACGCTTGTCCAACTCGCAATTGAGTTTCGACCAACGGCACCCTATTGTTTTACCGCGTAAAGACCATATCATGAACTTATTAGTCGATTACCATCATAAATTGAACTCGCACGCTGGCCCCGACTTGTTGATGTCGATTTTGCGTCAGAATTATTGGATTCTTTCTGCACGTAGTTTAATACGCAATCGGGTGCACAGATGTATAGCTTGCTTTCGGGCACGCCCCAAGCCGTCATTTCCGGAAATGGCGGAACTTAGATCTTGTAGAGTAATACAATCAGTAAAGCCCTTCACGCACACCGGGTCTGATTTCACTGGTCCGTTTAAGGTCACGCTCACTCGCGGGCGTGGTATAAGATCCACAAAGGCTTACGTCTGCATTTTCGTGTGTCTAACTACTCGAGCGGTGCATATAGAACTCGTTGGTGATCTAAGCACAGCAGGCTTTATGGGTGCATTTAAAAGATTTCTATACCGCAGAGGCCCTGTAAGTAAATTGTATTCGGATAACGGTACGAACTACGTCGGTGCAAAACGTATTCTATCGGAACTACATGAGCTCTTAGCTAGCAAGTATTATAATTCGGAGTTCGCTCACATTCTAGCCGAGAACCGCATTGAGTGGTCTCTGAACGTCCCAGCCGCGAGTCATTTTGGGGGCAATTGGGAGACTAATATCAAGAGTCTAAAGAGTCATTTATACCGAGTAATAGGAGATCAAATTTTGTCCTTCAAAGAGCTAAGTACGGTGCTCGCTCAAATTGAATGCGTAATGAATAGTCGCCCACTTGGTCGTACGTTGTCTAGTGACCCCTCGGAACCGCTGGCTCTAACTCCAGCACATTTTTTGAATTTAACGCCTTTAAAGTATTTGCCAGCCGCAGATATGGATGAGAACAGACTTAGCATTTCCGCACGCCACAAATTATTAGATCGGTTAGTGCAATCGTTTTGGAAACGATGGAGGATGGAATACTTGCATACTTTGCAGTCTCGACAAAAATGGAACACAGCAACTGAGCCTTTAGCTGTAGGAACTGTAGTTGTGCTCACCAAAGAGAATACGCCGCTTCCCCACTGGCCGTTAGGAATTGTCGAAGAGGTCTTTCCCGGTTCCGACGGAGTAGTTAGGATAGCTCGCGTTAAGACCACGGTTGGGTCTTACTTGCGTCCGGTTGTCCGTTTGTGCCCCCTGCCTCTTCCATAATTTAAATTAGCTTTCTAGATTAAATTGTAGTTGAATTTAGGTAATCTTAGCGTTAGTTAGTTATTTTGTTAGTTGATCTTAGCTCTAGTTGTATTAGTCAATTTTGAAGGAAATCCTTCAAGGGCGGGGGAGATGGTTGCGCGGAAAACCATTCGTATTATTATATTTGACGGTAGGAGTGTCAAGTCGCTTGTTTCTTTCCGAAAAACGATATCATTCATACCCTCCTCGATCCTCCATCGACACATCGGGGTGGTGGGGTGGGAGGGGCAAGAAGATGATTCTAGAATGTCACGTAATCATCGGGGCCGAGGACATATAAGGCACGCGCGACCGTTGCGCGTCCTCTTTCCGTCACAGTCGTCGTTGAAACCACACCGCTAGTAGAAACCGCTTTAGCCTGGAAGCAGTCGAGCTCCAGGAGACCCGCCTCACATCGTGTGAGATATGCGACTATATCTCACACCGCCTCTCCCCAGAGTGTCTGTCTAGAAGAAGTTCCAGAAGTTGCAGCTATAGTGCTCTACACAAATAGAAGAAACCCCGGTGAGTCAATATTTCTTTAATTAGCTCCTGCCTTACATAGTTTAACCCGCTCCAATTTTGTTGTTCTCCTAATAAGGCAGGATTCCTTTTCAGCGATTTGGCACAATAATAGTTTAGTTTTAGGGAAGAGCGAGTGCATTATACCGCATGCTATAGTAGTCGCCTTTACGTAAGCGTAGAAGCAACCGCATATACAGTCCACTTTAGTTAATATCTCGCGTAATAGGTTTAAGGTTCGACCGGGGAATTAGACTTCGGCAGCCTTAGACACGTGGCTCCACCATTTTATGGTCCTTCAAACCGGATTTTGGTCGAATTGTTGAATTAATTAATTAGATAATGCACTCTAATTTATAGAATAGACTTAAATAGTGTTCGTTTAAATTTAAATTTTGATTAGGTACTCGCAAACAGAATTATTCGTTTTATAGCGCTCGTATTTGATTAAATTTAAAGCCTATTAAATAATTGAAACAGTGTAATAGGAACCGTTTGATACGCTTACCAACAATCTTGATAAAATTATTGAGTGCAAATGACGCGTCACCTCGACTCGCTGCGCAGGTGTTTGATTTAATTACGTAATACGGCATACCGAGTGTCCATCCTTCATTGTTTGTGCGTTGTGAGATTAACTGTGATTGATATAACTTTATTATAATAGTTTAAAATGGCAGTTAGTGGAAGTGAAATCAAAATTAAAACGCTTTATGCCAAGAGGGACATACTCTTTTCGCGTATGCAGAATATAAGTGATTATATAAAGAACATTCATATAAAAGCAGTGCGGGAAACCTTTTTGACTGAAATCGAAACGATAGATTCTTTATGAATAGATTACGAAAAAATATTAGACCAAATTAATCATTTGGAATTACAAATCGACCCGAAATACATAGTGAACTACCAACCGCTGCTGGCATTCGAAGATATGTTGTGTCGCGTGAAAAGAATTGCGAGATCCCTACTATCTCAAAACGAAGCAAAGCCGGAAAAACAGGTACGTCCAAGCGACTCGATTAGGTTGCCGTCAATAGATATTCCGGTATTTAATGGTGATATTAAGACGTGGCCCTTCTTCTTCAGTAGTTTTCAAAACAATATACACAATAACCCATCGTTATCGGACGCCGAAAAATTATATTACTTAATCAGTATCTTAGTGGCAGGGCACAGTCGATCTGCTCTGGTTTTACACCTACAGCAAACAATTACTTATTAATATTCGAAACGCTTAAAACTAAATATGAAGATAGGAGAATGTTAGCTTCCGAATATTTGAACCACATATTCGATCTTAAACCTATATCATCCGCGAACATCAACGGCTTAGAGCAGTTTCTAGATAAATTTGTGGCATCGGTGGCTGCACTTAAGAATTTGAAATTTAATGATCTTATGGACGTGGTGTTTCTCCATATTGCACTGAAGAAGTTGAACCCCGACACCGTGCGTGCGTTTGAAATGGAGCATCGTAGCTCGGAGATGCCTTCCTTTCATTCATTAGCATCGTTCGTGCGAGATCAAATAAAGGTGATGCAGCGCTCTCCGAACGTTAAACAGGAGAATAAAAGGTGCGTCGACCGTAGACAGACTCAACCATCTAAAATAGCAGGGTCGTTAACTTACGTAACCGCTACGCCAACATCACTCCAGCATACTTGTTTAGTATGTAAAGATAGACACGGTAATTTATATAATTGTGCGACTTTTCGTAAATATTCACCAAGCGAGCGTTATAAATTAGTAAAGACAAACAACCTATGTTTGAACTGCTTAAGCGATAAGCATTTACTTGCAAAATGCAATTCGAGTTCCGTATGTAGCAAGTGCGCCAGGAAACATCACACGCTATTACATTTTGAAAATAGCAACATAGCGGCGTCAAGTAAAGCGGACAAGGAATTCGCCCCTACTAAGGTCAACGATTCTAGCGGTCGACCTGGTGATGTCGCTCTGTGCTCATTGGCAAATATGGGAGCACAACCTCCTTCAACCGTGTTACTGGGTACGGCACGTATTTTGGTTAGGGATTCGCGTGGAAACGAACAAAGCGTCCGTGCACTGCTGGACAGCGGAGCCCAAAATAGCTTTATAACGCGACAATGTTGTCAGCGCTTAGGCTTAGTAATAAATAGGTCACTTTCATGTCCTGTAATTAAAGGCATCGGAGGCACTAGTAAATCGACACAGGGATATATAAATTTAAAAATTTATTCTCGGATAGATCGTAATGTTAACTTTGATATAAATGCACTAGTAGTAGATAGGGTCACTGAACGGTTGCCAACCGTTTCGGTTGACACCTCGGCAATGATTGAATTTAAGAATTTGACTCTGGCGGACGACACTTACGCCGTTCCTGGAAACGTAGACATGCTCATTGGAGCATCGCTTTTCCCTCATCTTTTGTTAAACAATAAGGTCAGGGGCAACTCCTCGCATACCGCGCCTTACGCACTGGAAACCGTATTGGGCTATGTGATCCTTGGCTCCGCCCCCATCATAGATAGTATTTCGGCAACCTCTTATTGTGGTATGGCTGTCGAACCGCTCGAGTCGTTAGTCCGCAAATTTTGGGAGATGTAGGAGGTGAACGTCCCACCCATAGCTAGCTCAGATGACAGGTTATGCGAGGAAATTTACGTCCGCACGACCGTTCGTGATCGCGACGGTAGATATAGTGTAGCGCTACCCTTTAAAGGAGATGTTTTATCTCTCGGCGATTCGCGTCAAATGGCGGAAAAACGTTTCTACAGCTTGGAGCGTAGGATGCTCGCTTCACCCCAGTTAAAGGAAGCTTACGACGGCGTCATTAACGAATATATAAGAGAAGGTTACATATCACTTGTGGCTTCGAAATTAGATAACTACGAAGACACACCGTCGTATTTCATACCACACCAAGGAGTCATTAGAGAGGACAAACTTACATCTAAGTTACGTGTAGTGCTCGACGCTAGTGCTAAAACTAGCACTCACCTGTCGCTTAACGATATCCTCTATAGTGGGCAAAATTTACAGGGCAGCTTATTTAATATAATAGCCAATTTTCGTTTGTTTAGTATAGCACTATCCGCCGATATTCGTCAAATGTTTCTTTGCATAGGGGTCCGTGAATGCGACCGTAGATTCCAACGCATTTTATATCGTTTCAACCCAAAGGAACCTCTAATGGTGTTTGAATTTAACCGCGTTTGTTTTGGTTTAAAGTCGAGCCCATTTCATGCGTTACGCACGGTGAGACAGCTCGCTCACGATGAAGGTCCCTCTTATCCTAAAGCTAAGAGGGCAATTGAGAGCGGATTATATATGGATGATTTTGTGTACTCGGTCGATAGCGTGGAGGAGGCAACCCTAACCACCGCCGAGGTTATAAGGCTCATGAAATCGGGTCAATTCGATCTTGTGAAGTGGACTAGTAATTCGCGTCCGGTTTTGGATACAATCCCACTATCACACCGTCTTTCGGCGATAAAGGAATTCGACGATTCTGATACACACAAGGTGCTCGGTCTGTGTTGGTCACCAGAGTCCGACGTGTTTAGCCTTAAGGTAAATCCGCCCGTAGAGAAATGCACAAAGCGCACAATACTGTCATGCGTTGCTAGATTATGGGACGTCATGGGTTTCGTAGCTCCAGTGGTATTATACGCTAAGCTTTTAATTAAACAACTTTGGTTATTGGAATGCGACTGGGATGACTCGCCGCCTGACAGCATTGTTCGGTTGTGGCAGCGCTTTAGAGAGGAACTTCCTTTATTAAGAGAAATTAAAATACCGCGTCATATCAACGTAGATAGAGGTAGCGCCATAACAGTCGTTGGGTTTGCAGACGCCAGCGAGAAGGCTTACGGGGGCGTTGTATATTTCCACGTCCAGAATAATGGTAGAAATTCGATTAGCCTCATTAGTTCTAAGTCGAGAGTCTCCCCCCGTAAGGTTGTCTCTCTGGCGCGCTAAGAGCTTTGCGCAATATTAGTACTCACCAAGCTTATTACCGCAGTTATCAGCGCATGTAGGGATAGAGTTCACATAGAAAGGATATTTGCCTTTTCCGACTCCACCGTCGCCTTATGCTGGGTTCATTCTTCACCCCACCGTTGGGATACGTTTGTTGCGAACCGAGTGGCCAAGATACAAGACGAGTTAGAAACGCGGAACTTTTATCACGTGTCCGGTACGGAAAACCCCGCCGATTGTCTATCCCGTGGACTCACCCCGATGCAAATAATGGACCACCCGCTTTGGTTCCACGGACCTGCTTGGGTTCACTTGGATCCCTCGCAATGGCCAATAACCGACTTCGAACCTTCGTCAGTGTCACAACCGCCGGAAGAAAAGAGACACGCTCTAGTGGCGAACGTTTCGAGCGAGGTTTCTCCAATCATTGCTTTGGCGAACCGCTTGTCCTCTTGGTCGAAATTATTGCGTAGCGTAATTTACGTTTGTCGATTCGCGAAGCTGTTACCGCGACGTTCGTATGTCTTAGCATCCGATTACAACTATGCCGAGTCGCTAGTATTGCGTGAACTTCAACGTGCGCACTTCTCTGAAGAAATTAGAAGATTACAATCGAATAGAGCTTGTAGTCGCGCCTTTCAACGCCTTAAGCCATTTTTACAGGATGGGATTGTAAGGGTAGGTGGACGCTTGTCCAACTCGCAATTGAGTTTCGACCAACGGCACCCTATTGTTTTACCGCGTAAAGACCATATCATGAACTTATTAGTCGATTACCATCATAAATTGAACTCGCACGCTGGCCCCGACTTGTTGATGTCGATTTTGCGTCAGAATTATTGGATTCTTTCTGCACGTAGTTTAATACGCAATCGGGTGCACAGATGTATAGCTTGCTTTCGGGCACGCCCCAAGCCGTCATTTCCGGAAATGGCGGAACTTAGATCTTGTAGAGTAATACAATCAGTAAAGCCCTTCACGCACACCGGGTCTGATTTCGCTGGTCCGTTTAAGGTCACGCTCACTCGCGGGCGTGGTATAAGATCCACAAAGGCTTACGTCTGCATTTTCGTGTGTCTAACTACTCGAGCGGTGCATATAGAACTCGTTGGTGATCTAAGCACAGCAGGCTTTATGGGTGCATTTAAAAGATTTCTATACCGCAGAGGCCCTGTAAGTAAATTGTATTCGGATAACGGTACGAACTACGTCGGTGCAAAACGTATTCTATCGGAACTACATGAGCTCTTAGCTAGCAAGTATTATAATTCGGAGTTCGCTCACATTCTAGCCGAGAACCGCATTGAGTGGTCTCTGAACGTCCCAGCCGCGAGTCATTTTGGGGGCAATTGGGAGACTAATATCAAGAGTCTAAAGAGTCATTTATACCGCGTAATAGGAGATCAAATTTTGTCCTTCAAAGAGCTAAGTACGGTGCTCGCTCAAATTGAATGCGTAATGAATAGTCGCCCACTTTGTCGTACGTTGTCTAGTGACCCCTCGGAACCGCTGGCTCTAACTCCAGCACATTTTTTGAATTTAACGCCTTTAAAGTATTTGCCAGCCGCAGATATGGATGAGAACAGACTTAGCATTTCCGCACGCCACAAATTATTAGATCGGTTAGTGCAATCGTTTTGGAAACGATGGAGGATGGAATACTTGCATACTTTGCAGTCTCGACAAAAATGGAACACAGCAACTGAGCCTTTAGCTGTAGGAACTGTAGTTGTGCTCACCAAAGAGAATACGCCGCTTCTCCACTGGCCGTTAGGAATTGTCGAAGAGGTCTTTCCCGGTTCCGACGGAGTAGTTAGGATAGCTCGCGTTAAGACCACGGTTGGGTCTTACTTGCGTCCGGTTGTCCGTTTGTGCCCCCTGCCTCTTCCATAATTTAAATTAGCTTTCTAGATTAAATTGTAGTTGAATTTAGGTAATCTTAGCGTTAGTTAGTTATTTTGTTAGTTGATCTTAGCTCTAGTTGTATTAGTCAATTTTGAAGGAAATCCTTCAAGGGCGGGGGAGATGGTTGCGCGGAAAACCATTCGTATTATTATATTTGACGGTAGGAGTGTCAAGTCGCTTGTTTCTTTCCGAAAAACGATATCATTCATACCCTCCTCGATCCTCCATCGACACATCGGGGTGGTGGGGTGGGAGGGGCAAGAAGATGATTCTAGAATGTCACGTAATCATCGGGGCCGAGGACATATAAGGCACGCGCGACCGTTGCGCGTCCTCTTTCCGTCACAGTCGTCGTTGAAACCACACCGCTAGTAGAAACCGCTTTAGCCTGGAAGCAGTCGAGCTCCAGGAGACCCGCCTCACATCGTGTGAGATATGCGACTATATCTCACACCGCCTCTCCCCAGAGTGTCTGTCTAGAAGAAGTTCCAGAAGTTGCAGCTATAGTGCTCTACACAAATAGAAGAAACCCCGGTGAGTCAATATTTCTTTAATTAGCTCCTGCCTTACATAGTTTAACCCGCTCCAATTTTGTTGTTCTCCTAATAAGGCAGGATTCCTTTTCAGCGATTTGGCACAATAATAGTTTAGTTTTAGGGAAGAGCGAGTGCATTATACCGCATGCTATAGTAGTCGCCTTTACGTAAGCGTAGAAGCAACCGCATATACAGTCCACTTTAGTTAATATCTCGCGTAATAGGTTTAAGGTTCGACCGGGAAATTAGACTTCGGCAGCCTTAGACACGTGGCTCCACCAATATTATATATAATAGGATCGGTAGGGGTCTTATCCGACACTGTTCCGATGATATCCCAGACGTCAGTCTGAGCGAGATTAGAATGGCTCTCCAGCACCTTAAAAATGGCAAGTCCCCGGGCGAGGATGGAATTACAGCGGAGCTTCTGAAAGCGGGTGGAAAACCGGTACTTGAAGTCCTTCGAAGGCTCTTTAATTCCGTCCTCCATGGTGGCACTACTCCGGAGGCGTGGAGCAGAAGTGCGGTGGTCTTGTTCTTCAAGAAAGGTGACAACGCCCTCTTGAGGAACTACAGACCGATATCCCTTCTGAGCCGCGTCTACGTGCTGTTTTCGAGAGTCATAACGAATCGTCTCGCACGCAGACTCGACGACTTCCAGCCTCCCGAACAAGCCGGTTTCCGAAAAGGCTTTAGTACCATAGACCACATACATACCCTTCGGCAAATTGTACAGAAGTCCGAAGAGTACAATCTGCCACTTTGCCTGGCGTATGTGGACTATGAGAAAGGATTTGATTCCGTCGAAATTTGGGCGGTGCTACAGTCTCTTCAGCGGTGCCAAGTTGACTGTCGGTATATCGAAGTGCTGAAGTGTTTGTACAGTAGGGCTACGATGGCTATCCGAGTACAGAACCAGAGTACGAAACCTATCCAACTGCAGAGAGGTGTAAGACAGGGTGAGGTTATTTCCCTGAAACTCTTCACCGCTGCATTGGAAGACGTTTTCAAGCTACTGGACTGGAAAGGATACGTTATTAACATCAATGGCGAGTACATCACTCACCTTCGATTTGCCAACGATATAGTCCTTATGGCAGAACCGCTGAAGGACTTAAGCACTATGCTCAATGACCTCAATAGTGCCTCCCAGCGGATAGGTCTTAAGATGAACACGGACAAAACAAAGATCATGTTTAATGTCCATTTCACACCTATGCCGGTAGTTGTTGGGTGCACCAAGCTTGAAGTTGTTGACGAGTACGTTTACCTGGGACAAATAGTCCGGCTAGGTAAGTCCAACTTCGATTGAGAGGTCAATCGACGGATTCAACTCGGCTGGGCAGCGTTCGAGAAATTACAACGCATCTTCTCGTCAGGTATTCCTCAAAACCTGAAAACTAAGTTGTACAACCAGTGCGTGTTGCCAGTGATGACATATGGAACTGAGACGTGGTCCTTCACTGCTGGCCGTATGAGGACGCTCAAAGTCGCTCAGCGAGCTATGGAGAGGGCTATGCTCGGAGTTTCTCTGCGTGATAAATTTAAAAATGAGGATATCCGCAGTAGAACCAGAGTGACCGACATAGCCCAACGGATTAGTAAGCTGAAGTGGCAATAGGCCGGCCATATAGCTCGAAGAACCGACAACCGTTGGGGAAAAAAGGTTCTCGAGTGGCAGCCTCGTACCGGTAGCCGAAGTGTAGGGCGACCCCCCACTAGATGGAGTGACGACCTGGTAAGACATGCAGGAAGTCGATGGATGCAGGTGGTTCAGGACCGTGCTTTGTGGCATACCTTGGGGGAGGCCTATGTTCAGCAGTGGACTTGTAAAGGGCTGTAATGATGATGATGATGATAATAGTTGGGAATTGACAACCCCATCGCCCGCTGACGTAACAGTTAAGTGACAAAACTGCTACGTCAACGCAGTCAGTCAGCGCCTTGCGAGAGGTGTGAGCGCCGTGCCTTGGCAGAATTTAGGGTGCAAAGGCCCGTTTGTGCTTATGGCCGTGCACGATAGGTGCCGGGCCTGGGCGTCTCCCGTTAATGGACGCCCAAACCATGGATGATGGAAAAAAAGATAGTGCGCAAAGGGCCGCTGCCTGGAGGTCGCCAGGGCGCGTCTGGAGCTGGCGCTGGACGCAACAGCGTGCGGGCCGCCAGCCAAGCGCGTGGTGCTGCAAGACCACCTAGCAACCCTCCGCATCCATCATCCCCACCAGAAGGCTTGGTGTCGGCTGGGTCTTCTCGGACTCAGCAAGCGGCACCCGCCGCTGGTGGAGCACGTCGCATGCGTTGGTCACAAGCAATGAACGCAAACGCACTGCGGGCGTACTTTAGGGCAAAAGGGGAAGAAACCGGATGTTTGGCGTATCGAGCTAGGATGCATCGTCTTTTTGCTGAGCTGGAGCCATCTTTAACCGTCACAGAGCAAAACCTGGCAGACCGAGTTCGGTATATCTTGCGCTCAAATATATTTGATGTCGCCGAACTCGAACGTCTACGACGTGAGGCTAATCTCTCATCGGATGAAAATGCTACGGCTGAGGATGCGGCGCCACAAATTGTAGAGCAACCCGCAAACGTGAATGCCGCCGTGAATACCCCAGTTGTGGTTGATTCAAACGATGATGGAACAGTCGCCCAGGAACTGAAATTAGAGCATTTGAGGAGTACATTGGAAGAGGCGATTGTGTAAACGCGCAGTACGCCTCTCGAAAATCGACTGCGACCTACTCGCATAGCCCTAAGCAAGCGGAATCGGGCTGTCGTGAGGGCTCTGAACCCAACGCTGGTGACCTATTTGGAAGCCAGCCGGGATCTTTGCGAGACGGACTAAATTCTTTTTGGCGCCGCGCTGGCAGTCTGCCGTATCATAGGCACCAAGGTTTCCACGGCTGTACGCGCTACTGGCCAAAGTAGCGTTATCCAGCATGGAGAAGAAGAATTGAGGAACGTATCGCAAAGGCTAGAGCTCTCATCGGCAGACTGATATGCTTCTAATCAGGCAATAACAGGCCAAGAATTGTGCGCACCGTCAGGATGGCGTTTGCTGAGACAAATGTCAGTTTGTCCCAGCCGGATATAACGCAAAAACTGTCAGAGGGCATAGATGATCCGAAGCAGAGAATCGCTGCTTGGGTAAAGTGGATTTGGAGATATACCGAGAGGTCGACACTGTTCAACCAGAATCGTCTCTTCCAGAGTGATCAGAAGAGGCTCTATGAATCATTGGAGCGACCAATGGTAAGTTGAACGGGCCCAGCACCAAATCAGGCCGACACTGTAGCATTCTGGCGCGGCCTGTGGTCAGAGTCCGTAAACCACAGCGAGGGCCCTTGGACGGAAGTTGTGGCGAGTCAGTGTGCGAGTATAACACCCATGGAGCCCGTCATTATAACACTGGATGACCTAACTGAGGCGGTCCGTAGGGCCCCGAACTGGAAAAGTCCGGGACTCGACGGGCTGCATCACTCCAGGCTGAAGGGGTTCGTGGTGTGTCACACTGTGCTCGCCCGACAGTTTCAAGAGGCTCTCAACCAGAAGTCACTCCCAAGCCTCTTCACTACTGGGATCACCCATTTGGTTTCTAAGGACCAGGGTACCACAGGTCCGAGCAATACCGCCCCATCACGTGTCTACCCACCATATGCAAGACACTAACATCCATTTTGAGTACGAGAATCAATCGTCACCTGGACTCAAATCAGGTGATGTCGCGCGCTCAAAATGGATGTCGGGGTGGTGGTCGTGGATCCAAGGAACCACTCCTCATTGACGCGGTCATTGGCAAAGTGTTGAAACGCAATCGTCGGAACTTCTCCACCACCTGGATAGACTACAGAAAGACATTCGACTCGGTGCCCCATAGACGGCTAAACTCCCATAGGATGCATCATCCGCGATCGTAGGTAATGAGGCTGTACTTGCCGCGAAAGCATGGTGGGCGTGGCTCTCTGAGCGCGCTCACCATGCATAATCCCGAAGTGTGCAGCCTCCGTGAATACTTCCTGGCGAGATCGGATGATCCATTCTATAATGACGTCATTTCTAGTGATAAAGGGCTTACCCCTCTATCCTTAGCCAACGAGCAATGGCAGGACCCAGCAGTGCTTAGTATTTCCGACCAGGAGACCGAATGGAAGGAGAAGGAGCTCCACGGGAGGTACTATAGGGCTCTTCATGAGCCCTTCGTAGATACAGTCGCCTCCCTCAACTGACTACGTTTCGGTGACCTCTTCGGGAAACCAAGGGTTTTGTCTATGCAATACAGGATCAGGTTATTAAGACTAACAACTATCGGAGATACATCCTAAAGGATGGCAACATCGACATTTGTCGAGCTTGTCGCCATCCCGGTGAGTCACTTAGGCATGTCATCTCCGGTTGTTCGGCACTTTCTAACTCTGAGTACTTGCACAGGCACAACCTAGTAGCCAGAATTCTACACCAGGAGCTCGCTCTGAGATACGATCTCGTGGACCGAAAACTGCTCGAAAATGACCGCGCCAGGCTCTACTGGGACCGAGCCATCATCACAGACAGGACTATTCTTGCGAATAAGCCGGATATTGTGCTGATGGATCGGGCACAGTTAAGGATATTTTTGGTCGACATTACCATTCCGTATGACGAGAACTATGAGAGAAAATATCTGGACCTGGCTCACGTGGTGACCGACATGTGGGGTGGTCTGCCGATAGAAATTATTCCTGTAGTCGTGTCTGCAAACGGGTTAATCCCGGCCAGCCTCTCGGGCCATCTGAGGCGACTGGGACTCCGTGACGGACCGCTCCGGGCTCAAATGCAGAAGGCGGTGCTCCTCGATACCACCCGCATCTTCCGCCGGTTTCTTTCCCTTTCCCCCTAACCCTTGGCCGTTTGGTCTCCCCTGCCGAGGGCTTCCATGTGATTGGGCTTTTATTTATTTATGTATTACTTATTTATTTATGTTAGTATATTAAATATATATTTAAGTATATTTATTTTTCCTTTTATATATTTATCCAGCCCAACCAGATGTGATTACTCTATCAAAAACCCAAATAATAATAATGGTTTCTTTATTCAGGAAAATTTTTAACAATATATATTTGCATCTGCGCCTGAACTAAGCAATAAGCTTGTATCTCAGGCAACAGTGCTCTCTTATGGGACAATTTTACAGAAATCTTTTTGATTAAGAAACTTACGTAAACATATATCAAACAATATTATTTAAAGTATGAAAATTAAACCTACATATATAACTATAATGTTGAGTGTAAATTGTTCCTCTCGTACATCATATTCTAGTTTTTGTAGCCAATTGAATAGGGTTTTTTTTACATTGATTCTTATTTAAAATGTGTAAATTTAGTTGCTTATTTATTTTATGGTACAAGAATGGACCAAGAAAACAAAAATATTTATGTGCATGTACGAAAGGTAGCAGTATGGCACACTTTGTCCGATCTTCTATTTATTAATTGAGGTGAGGTAAAATTTAATAACCCTAGTTGTTTTAAAATTGCCAGATAAATGAATAATTTTCGCACTGTTAATACTTGGCAGTGTTTATATAGTTCATATGTTGGATAGAGAATGGGTAGAAAAGTACAAACCTTTAAAACAGCTCTCTGAGCTCTTTCCAGTGGAGCTAAAGTAGTTTTTGGGGCTCCGCCCCATATTGTTATACCGTAAGTTATAATGGATTGACACAATGCAGTGTACATTTGTTTCACTACATAGGTTTATTAGCTACATGCCTCAGATTTTTAAAGACATAAATAAGTTTTCGAACTCGGGACGTTAAAACTCCTAAATGATCTTTAAAATTCAGTTGATTATCAATAATAATACCTAAATACTTAACACAGTTGGTTTTGGATAAAGATGGGCAGGTACACGGTAATCCTAAAGGTTTAGTTCAATTTAAACAAATGTGAGCAGTTAACTTATAGTTGATAGTCGATTGAGGATCATTTGTCATGGAAAAGGTGATATATTTAGTTTTTTCAATATTAAGAGATAGGTGGTTACTACGTAACCATACTGAGACAACATCAATTACAGTTTGAGCGTTATCAAAAGCCTCCTTCCATGTACTTGCTAAGAATAGGAGTGTTGTGTCACCAGCATATGATACGATTTTGCCATGGAAGGATTTAAGTTTTAAGAGGTCATTTATGTAGATGAGGAATAGAATAGGCCCCAGAATACTCCCCTGAGGAACTCCGTAGCGAGCAGGTACATCAGAACTACATTAGTTATTTATTGTAACACACTGTAGTCTTCCAGTTAAATAGCTTTCAAATAATTTTAGTTGTGTACCCCGTATACCAATTTTTTCAAGTTTCCTTAGCAGTACGGGGATAGAAACCGTGTCAAATGCTTTCGCAAGTTCCAGAAAAATCCCTACCGTTTTATTGCCTTTGTCTAGATTTTTGATGATATTATCGGTTAATTCATGTACTGCATCATTGGTAGATTTTCCGGATCTAAACCCGAATCGGCAGTTTGATAGAATATTAAAGTTCTCTAGGTATTTTACAAGGCTGATATTAATAAGATTTTCCAATACTTTTGAAATAGAAGGAAGTATAGAAATAGGCCTATAATTATTTACACGGTCTCTGTCTCCAGATTTATATATGGGGTGAATTATGGATTTTTTTAAATAATCAGGGAATATTCCGTTCGCGAAACATAAATTAATGATATAAGTTAATGGTGGGATTAGGATAGGTCAAAAAGTTTTTAGAAAGTTATTAGAGATTTTATCCCAACCAACTGTACATTTTGTTTTTAAATTTATTATAATGCGTTCTACTTCGTCCACATCAGTAGATAATAATACAAACGATTCTCTTGTTGTATCAAGGTTAATTTGAGATAATTCTTGTTTTTCTACAATACTTTTTTTCTGCGATGTTTTTCCAAACAGTTGCAAAGAAATTATTAACACTATTTAAGGAGTCTTTAATACAGTCAGTTTTCAGTAATTCCTGAGACGATGATTTCTGTTTAGATGTGTGTGTAATAGTTTTAATGGCTTCCCACACTTTTTACTGTCTTTATCCGTTAATTATAATTGTGTTATCTCATACTCTCTTTTAGGCTTTTTTTAATAAACTATAGCAGTAATTTCTTTATTATATTTATGTGAGTTTAAGTACTATATTTTCTGGTGCACGTTTTACTTTTACATGCATTCGACCCCTATAACGCATACTTCTTATTAGGCCGGGGGTTATTTATGGCTTAATGTTTTTTAATCGTCTAGATGTATATACTATGCTTGTATTTTGTTCTATATTGCAGTTTTTAAAGATGTAATTAAAAATACTAAGTCAGCGCCATTTGACTTATATATTGTTTCAAAGTCTGTATTACCTATGTCCGCAAGTAATCCTTCATTATTTAATTTAGTTCTATGTTTTAAAGAGGACTTTTTAATTTCATTCTGATTTAAACACAGGAGTACTGCTTGATGGTCAGTTAATGTAGAAGTAATCACCAATGTAAGAGCTGGCCTTTTTGTTTTGAGCAAGACGTGGTTGAGACACGTTTTATTTTCCCTTGTTGGACAAGTGTGGGCAGGTAATAAACCATGGCTAGCGCAAAGATTAAGATAATCGTGAGCTCTTTTATCTCTATTTTCTGGTCTAATGTCTATGTTTAGGTCACCTATTATTGATATGTTTTTAAAAGTTGATAAATTTGACAAAATAACGTTAAGATAGAGATTAAAACAGTCCAATTTGTAGTATGAAGGCGAACAATATATAGCTATACTCGTAATTGCAGTTTCGAGACCGAGTTTCATAACAAGACAGTTTCCTTCTAGAAATGTCGGTTCTTCAAAAGTAATATTGATATCAGATTTTGCATATACCACGATTCCGTCATTCTGCAATGCATGTTTTGTTGTTGCATGACTACTATATCCGAATCCGAATATTTTGATTAATAATGATAAGAGTATTGGGTTGGCCATGTAGCAATAGTTTAGTTTGCTTAACTTCACATATGGCAGATTCAGATACAGAAATTTGATCAAGTTCATCTCCTATATCTTCATCAATTTTTATAAATTATATGGCATTTAGGTTCTAATTTAAATAGTTCTACTAAGTAAATTAAATTGATCAGAGAGAGTAATAAGTTGAGAGCAATGTTATTAACTATATAAATAAGATTTGTATAAGTATTGGTTGTGTATTGTGAAGTGTGTAGTGGTATGGTATGGAGCTATAAATATAAAGGAGTATCATTAGCATGTAGAGTGTAGAGTAGTTAAAAAAGTTATAAGATAATGTGTACAGAACAAAATAAAAAAACGAATGATCTAGGCTAGGACAATACGTTATTTGAATAATTAGTAGTAAAAACATTTTTCACATTATATACACTAAAAACTGGAATGATAGTCATATGTTGGCTTCCTTTAGCTTTGCAAAATCTGCTCCTTCATTAATTCTTATTTGCTGGCTTCCTTCCTTCTTCCGCAAGTATATTTTTCCATGAGATGACCAACAGAAAGCATATCCATGTGTTTTAGCACAGTTGCGAGCGAGGAAAAATAATCTTTTACCCTTGAAAGTGAGACTTTCAGAGATGAAAATAGGTACTGAAGAGCCATCCAATTTCAGAAGTGATGTGTTAAGTTTCTTTTCACTCGCAGATTTGTTATAAGTTTTAACAGATTTTAATATATTCTCCTTCTTAAGGACGCATACAAATTCGACCACGATAGGTTTAGGCGAATGGGGTTTGACGAATCCTCAATGATGATTTTTTATATCCGTCGTTAGAATTGGAGTATTTATTAGATCTCCAATTCTCTGTATCACCCTAGTAAGTTCTAGTTTTGACTCATTTGAAATTTTAGGAATATTACGTATTTCAATTTTTGCAGCACACGTGTTATTTTCGAAATTATCAAGCCGGTTTTCAAGTATTTTATATAAGCGAGTTGTTCTTTACGCTCATGTTTTAACAGATCCTTACGTGATAGAGCCATGCTGCAGTTATATTAGTAGTATAGTTGTAGCACGAATGGGTCGGCTCGACCGGGGAAGGACCACGCTCTCACAGAATACCAGCGTGAAATAGTAGCTTAATGCTGCTGTATTTCGTATGGTGAGTGTAGAGAACCGGAGACCCTTTTTACTGGAAATGAGGCATTCCATCTCAGTCCTCACGGGTGACAACGCATCTACATTTTGATTTGTAATGGAAGATAGATGTAGATGTCTATGGGCCGCAGCAACCACTTACCATCAGGTGGACTGTGTGCTCGTTTGTCAGCCTATTCTATAAAAAAAAAGATCCAACTCCTTACGAAAGTCATCATATTTATCCGACAATAATTGTATCGTTGCCGTAATTTCAGAATTCTGTGTTGTAATGTCTTTAATGGCTGACTGTATCTAGTATATTATTTTGTTGCTCAGTGAAATTATTAAATAAACAGCGAATCTCGTCCATAAATCCAGATTCTTCGATCTCCCGCTTACGTTTCCGTCCGTCGTACGTAAGCGGGAGACCGAAGGATCGAGGAAGGAAGGTTATTATTCTGCGATTCTTTTTCCATTACCACTTTGCCGCTTAGGCCCACGTCGTCGAGATTAGAATCCGAAACTGATTTTTTAGGCGGCGGAGTGCGTTTTAATGGCATTGTTAATTAAATGTAATTAGCCGCGAAGTAAGAGTAAAGTTTGTAGCTCACCACAGTTCAACAGCGTAGGTGTTTCGTAGCGCTGGTTACGAAGAAGTTGCGGCCAGCAGTAATTAGCGCGTCGTAGCAGATCGTAGCGTTGATCGATGATAAGGAAAGCAATTATGCAAGCAACTCTTTCCCTTAAGGTGTGCGGGTCGGGGCGAACACAGCGACGAAGCAGCTACGGCGATCAGCTTGAGTTCGAATGTATGAATGTATGTTACACAGTTTTATTCTTACATTTACAGGTACACTTAAGGTTAAGGTGTACAATTATGTGAAACTATTATTAGGTTTTAAAATTAAAACAAAAACACGTCTGCTTGCTTGTGTGTGTGTGTGTGTGTGTGTGTGTGTGTGTGTGTGTGTGTGTGTGTGTGTGTGTGTGTGTGTGTGTGTGTGTGTGTGTGTGTGTGTGTGTGTGTGTGTGTGTGTGTGTGTGTGTGTGTGTGTGTGTGTGTGTGTGTGTGTGTGTGTGTGTGTGTGTGTGTGTGTGTGTGTGTGTGTGTGTGTGTGTGTGTGTGTGTGTGTGTGTGTGTGTGTGTGTGTGTGTGTGTGTGTGTGTGTGTGTGTGTGTGTGTGTGTGTGTGTGTGTGTGTGTGTGTGTGTGTGTGTGTGTGTGTGTGTGTGTGTGTGTGTGTGTGTGTGTGTGTGTGTGTGTGTGTGTGTGTGTGTGTGTGTGTGTGTGTGTGTGTGTGTGTGTGTGTGTGTGTGTGTGTGTGTGTGTGTGTGTGTGTGTGTGTGTGTGTGTGTGTGTGTGTGTGTGTGTGTGTGTGTGTGTGTGTGTGTGTGTGTGTGTGTGTGTGTGTGTGTGTGTGTGTGTGTGTGTGTGTGTGTGTGTGTGTGTGTGTGTGTGTGTGTGTGTGTGTGTGTGTGTGTGTGT